>JAKSZU010000026.1:7615486-8980486 GCA_026018925.1 Tupaia tana
GCGTGCGTGCCCAAGATCCCGAGAGGAGAATGGAGGAGAAGGGATTGCGGCGTGACCATCCCCCCTGGGGGCTGATTTCTTGCTTTCTGTCTCTTTGTCTCTCTCTGTCTGTCTGGCGAGCGCACATGCCCTATAGTGAAAATCTCTCCAAAAAAAAAAAGTCCAGCGCCCTTAACCACCACACCACCTGCCGGTCTGCTAATTAAAATTTTAAGTTAACTTTTTTTTTTTTCATCTTTAAGGCTGACGCTCTTGGAAATGAGTAAATCCAATCATAGCTGCAAGAAAAACACGGATTTCAAGTGACAGAACTTCTTGTAAATTGGTAAAGAAGCAAGAACGAGATCATTCGGGCCAACCTCTTTGCTTTTTAAATAGGGGAAACGGAGGCCCAGAGTGGGGTAAGAACTTCAGAACTTTCCCAAGGTTACATGAGGGAGCAGTCGACTTAGTAGACACCCAAGGATTCATAAAAACCGTCATCATAACCAAGCATTTACTGTGCACTTACTATGTCCCAAGCACTCCTTCGCGTTATTTTTAAAAGATTTTTTTTTTTTAAGTTTATTTCTTTATCCCATGAGTAAGAGAGAGACAGACAGACACAGAGAGACAGATGCCGCACCGTTTGACCTGGCCTCTGTGATCCACTCTTCAGCTTCCATCAACCGAGACCACAGGCTGTTTGTGAAATCACCTCCCCGCGGGGATGGCCATCCGCAATCGCTCCTCCTCCATTCTCCTCTCAGGATTTTGGGCGTGCACCCACAAGGGGCCGGAGTGTGGTTTTCAAGTCACTGGGTCTGTGGAGTGGACCCCGTGAGATCCAGCGCTTAAACCACCACGCCACCTGCTGGCCCCAAACCTGGGTTTTTCAAAAGGCACCCAGAAGGCGAAATGCTGTTTTGGTGTGGCTCTGGGGCAGCCCATATCAAACAGAAGGACAATGCCAGGGGATTCTGGGAAACCAGCGTGGACGACGGGACGGCGGCGGAAGAAGCCTGAAGTGAGCCTGAACCAGAAACCACAGAAGGTTCAAAGAAGGGGATGACAGTTTCAGCTTTGTTTTTGCTTTGTTATTAATAAAGTTTCTTTCTTTCTTTCTTCCATGAATGATAAAGATATTAGAGAGAGAGGACCCCCCAACAGATCCTTGATGCTGCTACCCAACCCCGCCCCCACCTCAGCCAGCACCAGATCATGCATGTGCCTGGGCCCCTCAGGGAGGTCTCCAGAGTCGAACCCAGAACCTTCCATGCAGGTCAGCCTCACAGAGCATTGCATTCTGCCACTGCACTGCCATCCAGCCCCAGCTATGGGTTTTTGAAAACGCCCTCTGGTTACCTCAACCCTGGGATGGACAGTGACCTTGGGACGTGAACACACATGTGTGCGCGCGCGTGCGCGCACACACACACACACACACACACGACTGACCCTGCCATGTCACCTGTCCTGCCAGGGCACCCCCAAGGGGGGGCCCAGACAGCAGGGCCTGTTAGGAGGCAGGGAGCCCAGAGCCCTTGTCAGCCCAAGCTGGTGGGCTCATTTACATGATCTGGGCTTAATTCTCCCAGGGTATGCAAATGTATGCAAACCACAATCCTGGAGAGGCAAAAATAGCAGGGCGTATTAGCATCCCCCACAGGAATATTGTTTTATGCAAACGACGCGCTCGGAGCCTGCTGAGTGGGCGGAAGTGAAAGATGCCTTCCTGGGGTGAGTCCAGCCTCCTGGCCTTCAGCCCTCCAGGGCCCTGGCCAGGCCCCTGCTGGGAGGGGAGGCCTCCAGGCTAGGGGCTGGTGATGGATGGAGTTCCTTGGCTGCCTGGTGTCCAGGGGCTGGGGAGGGTCTCCAGGGTGGGAGGACCCCGACCCGCCCTGCTGCCACTTCTGTCCTGCCCTGGCCTCCACCCTCTGGCTGGCTCTCGTTCCCCCCCCCCCCCCCTGCTTTCCTCCCGTGTTCGCCTCCTTCTGGCTTCTCTCTGATTTCTGTTTTCTTCTCAGCCCCCCTTCTAGCCCTTCCTTCTCTGTTATCCCGCCCGACCCCCTGGCCCTGCTCCAGTGTCCTGGATGCTGTCTCACCCCATGTCTCTGTTCTCGCCTCTCTGTGCCTCTGCCTCTCCTCGCATTGCTTTGTCTCCATGTGCCCCCTGCCCCGCTGTCTCTGTGCGGTCTGTCTCTGTCTCTCGCAGACCAATCTCCTCTCTCGGCCCCGTCCTTCCGGCCGTGTCCGTCCTCTGTTTCATCCAGTTTTGTCTTGATCTGTTCTCTCTCGTCTTTCTGTCTCTCTCGCTTTCTATCTCTGCCTCTGCGCCGTGTCTCTGCCTTCCTCCATTTCTGTATCTCGCCATTGCTCTTTCTTTGCAGCCCCCGCCCCAGACCCCCCTTCCTTGCCTCTCCCCACATCCTCATCCTCGGGGGGTCCTTGAGACCACCCTGTGACCCATGGCAGCGTCCCTTGTTCACATGGGACCAGGGGCTATTGGGCCGTGTAGGGAGATGCGGGGCCCCCTCTGCACCCGAAATTCCAGAGCCAGCTTCAGACTCCTGACTGAAGCCCTTAGAAAAGCCCATTCCAGCAGGGCTGTGAGTTTTGGTAAGCGGCCGGGTCTCTCACTAGAAGCCTAGGTCTGACCTTAGTCTAACCTGGGGCTCCCTGAAGCTGGAGTGTAGGGGGCAGGAGTCGGACCTGACTGCCTCTGGGCAGAGACATTTCCTGGAGGCAGACACTTCCTGGCTGTGTGACCTCTGCAATCGGCTTCCTTTCCCTGAGTCTCAGTTTCCATCTCTGTAAAGCGGGATGACGCTGATGTGAAGCCCTGGCCTAGCTGGGGGCCAGCTTACCGCGTGCTCACCACTGCTGCTAGTTACCATCATCTCGCCCGTATTGCCAGTTAGGGTCGTGGTGCCTCAGTTTCCTCACCTGGAAAATGGGGGGAGTATCTCTCAGGTCACTGAGTGGGAAACTCGGCACCTAGTAGGTGCTCAATAAACCACCCCATTTTAACCGTCCTTCTCGGACTAGCTGTGTGGCTTTGGCGGGGTACACCCACCCCACCCCCGGCCTCGTTTTCTCATCTGGATGAGGTCTGAGCAGAGCACCCTCTCAGGGCTCTGGCCAAGCTGTGCTCAACTGCAAGCCTGGGGCTGCTGCCACTTGCCAACGACTCCACAGTGCCACCAAGTGGCCACCCAGGTCATCATAGGGGCAGGCTTCGGGGCTGGGGCTGGGGCTGGGCTGTGCTTGACCTCTGACCCTGCCGGAGCCCCTTGGCCCGTTACATGGACACGATGAGGGCTGAAAGGGAAAGAGGGCTGCCCAAGGGCATGCGGCCACAATGGAGCAGGTGGTCCAGAGATCTGGGGCTGGGTCTGCCCCAGACTTGCTAGGGGACCTTGGGCCAGTGCATCCCCCTCTCTGCGCTATGCGGTCAGCCTGGCCTGGTCTTCCCCTAGCAGCCACAGTCTCCATCTCAGAGGCTGGCCCAGGACTACATTCCTCAATAGTTCACAATTTTTTTTTAAGAGTTTTTGCTATAGGGCGCACGTGCTCGTTAGAGAGACAGAGACAGACAGAGAGACAGAAAGCGAGAAATTACCCCTCAGGAGGGATGGGCACACCACAGTCCCTTCTCCTCCATTCTCCTCTTGGGATCCTGGGCATGCACGCACACACCCAGCATGAGTCTAAGCCACTGGGTCCAGGACTCGAACCGCAGTCGACTACATGGGAGTCCAGCGACATAGCCGTTACACCAACTGCTGGTCTCCACAATTTTATTAAGCACCTACTCAGCGCTAGACACAGCATAAGTAGCCATAACGGTACCATGATCATCGTGATTATTCTTCAGTAATGCAAGTTTATTCCAGGTCAGGCCTGTGCTTAGCATTTGATCAGCGTCAGCTCATTTAATTAACATGAGGTTGAACTTGCTAAGCTCTTGACAGCAATGAATTCATTGAATCCTCCCAACCAAGCACGGCTCACACGCTTTTGTCATTAAGTTCACTTACCATATATTTCCTGCGCACCCACTATGTTCTCAACAGCGGGTTCAGGGAGTGACACGGATACAGCGGGGATCGCGCGGGCTCTCAGTTCAGTGGGAAGACACACCATCAGCAAAAAGAACAGTAGTGAATGTAAACTTGGGAAACACGACGAGGAGCAAAAAGAAGAAACGAAGAGGGAACAGTGAGAGAGCAGGGAGGAAGGCAGTGTAATTGAGGGAGAGCGGCTGAAAGGAGGTGCTGTTTAAGCAGAGGCCCGAGGGAGGAGCCTGCGGAGTGTGGGGTCACGGGAGCAGCCTGTGCAAAGGGCCTGGGGTAGGAACGAGCTTGCTTCACCGAGACACTGAAAGGACGCCTGCGGCAGTCCTGGAACCCAGAACCCCCTCTGCACCTCCAGATTCCAGAGGGTGCTAACGTTTATACCAAGTGTTCTCAGTCTGAGAAAATCACCAGGGAGAATGAATTTGGGCCTTTCCCAAAGCAATGACATCAGATTCTTTGGAGGAAGGGCCTGCTCAGGTCATGCTTTCGGTCTTCGGGTGATTCCAACGGGCAGACTTGGGGCTCCTCAGTGCTGTGGGCATTTTTTTATTTTTATTTTTTTATTTTTTTGTTTGTTTTGAGGAGACTTGTCTGTAATTTTCCCCTTTGTGGGCCCGGCCCTGGCTGGGGTCTCAACCCAACCAGGATAACGTTTTATGTAGATGTCAAGCTTATCTTACAGACCTCGTGGGTTCGCCATGGAGCCTCCTGGGGTAGTAGTTGTGCTCTGATAACCCCACGGAATCTTTTTTATTTTTTAAAAGAGCTTCTTGTTCTTATTTATTTATTTATTTATTTGAAGAGGTTTTTGCTATAGGGCACATGCGATCGCCAGAAAGACAGAGAGAGACAGAGAGACAGAAAGCGAGAAATCACTTCCCAGGGGGGATGGCCACGCCGCAATCCCTTCTCCTCTATTCTCCTCTCGGGACCTTGGGCACACACGCACACGTGCCCAGCATGAGTTTAAGCCATCAGGTCTGGGACTCAAACCATGGTCAACTACTTGTGAGTCCAGCATCATAGCCATTACGCCAACTGCTGGTCCCCAGAACCTTAAAACCTCCCTGAAGGGTGACCCAAACAGGCAGCCTTAGACAGGCTGCACACAGGAGTCTCCCCCTGGCCAGTGCTGGCTCATCTATGGGACCACCTGGCTGGAGAAAGAGACTGAGGCCATAGCTGGACTGGTTGAAAGCACTCTGGGATGGATTGGCAATGTCTGCTCTAGAGCAGCCAGGAGGGTTCCAAGAACAAAGGTCCCCGACATAGAATTTCTTGACTTTTCCATAGAATGAAAGTGCCATGCAGGCAGTTGAAACAGGATTTTGAATTTCGAACTTTTTCTGAGCTGGAGATATTCAGTAGGATACTCTCTGGTGTTGCTCCCAGTCTTCCGCACCATCTCGAGGGGAAATAATTGTGGCTCCCTAGTGTGGCTGGTCCTTTTTTGGCTATTGTGCTTTGTGTTTGTGCATCTCACCACAGTTGCCAAACACCCATCTGTGTACAGTCTCGAACACTTTCTTGTAAAACAGGCTTGGGGGAGATGATTCTGCCCAACTGCAGGTGAATGTAAGTGTTCTGAGCACGTGGGAGGTAGGCTGGTGGCTTGTACGTGTGCAACTGTGCCCAAATTCTCAACAGGAGAGAAAGTTACAGGAGACTGGTTAAGGCGTGACCACCATTCCCCTTGGGAGGTGCCTTCTCACTTTCCCTCTGTCTCTTTCCAGTGAGCCACATACCCTTTGGGAAAAACAAAAACAAAAACAAAAACCTAACCCAAATGCAGTCACATTCTTAGCTCCTGGAAGTTGGACCTCAACATATGAATTTCAGGGGGACACAATTCAGCCCATCAAGGACGAGTATGCACCTGGTAGGAAAGGCAAAAGCCCTTTGAGAACCACTCACCCATTTAATTGTTTGTTGCCATATAACAGACGACACCAAAATTTGGCGGCTTAACAAAAAGATTAATTTTTAAATTAATTATGCATTTACAAACTTAAAATAATTTCTATGAGCAAATTAAAATATTGATTTTGTAAAAGGATCTATGAGCTGACAGGGTTCAGAAGGGTAGCTTATTTCTCTTTCATGTGCCCTCAGCTAGAATGACTCCAAGACTGGGAGTGAGAAACTTCTGGAGCTTGTTCGTTCACAGACTAGTAGTTGATGCCGGCTCTGGCTGTCAGGTGAAACGCTCGTCCGTGGGTTTTCCACGTGCTCTGGGCTTCCTTAGAACATGGCTACCGGGCTCCGAGGACGGCTATCCCAGGAGAGAGTGCCTAGAGGAAGCCATATTGGCTTTTATGACTTCATTCACTGTTGCCGATGCACTGAATTTTTCATTCAGTTACCAAGACCTGCTCAATTTTGAGGGAAGGGGAATTTGTTGGTGAACTCTGGAGATGTAGCTATAGTCATTTTGGGGGAATACATTTTGCCAAAATTACAGAGGAGGCAGGTGGGGCTTAGAGGAGAAAGGCTTTGTCCAGATCCACACAGCCTAGGATGCCTGGCTCTCCATTTGCACAAGAGGGCCCTGTGGAATGTGTCCACACCGCACGCTGATCCCTCCTGGCTTGTTTAATTCACCAAAGCTCCCTCATTTTATTCCCCTTATTTCCCTGTATGGTCCTCTCTGTTTCTCTTTTCTCCCCTCTCCTTCACTCTGGGTTTCTATGTTGTCTTTTCCCTCGCTCTCTCTACCAATGTTCCCATCTACTTCCCCCTAGTCTTCAGGCCCTGCTGAGACCCTGTGGGAAGGTCATCTTTGCATCCCGGGAGGCATAACCCTCATTGGAACTGAGCTGCCCGGCTGTTCAGCCCCTGGGTGCGTCTGTTCAGGACGCCTGTCCTGCCCCAGCTCTCAGTCCACCATGCTGCATCACTGGAGAAAGAAGCCAGGAGGGAATGTGCCAGCTGCCTTACTGGTTTATTTTACTTACAACATGTTTTTTAATTGAGGCAAAATTCACATAACATAGAATTAGCCATTTTAAAGTGGTTTAGCACATTCACAATGTTGTACACACACCACTTCCATCTAGTTCCAAAACATTTCCATCACTCTAAAATAAACCCCCATCCCCATTAAGCAGTCACTCCCCATCCCCCACCCCTGGCAACCACTAATCTGCATTCTGTTTCTATGGATTTCCCTCTTCTGCATATTTCATAGAGATGGAATCATACACTGTATGACTTTTTGTGTCTGGCTTCTTTCACTTAGCAGAATGTTTTCAAGGTTCCATCGTATTGGAGCTTAGGTCAATACTTCAGTCCTTTTCATGACTGAGTACTATTCCACCGTATGGATATACCACAGTTTGTTTATTCATTCATCTGCTGATGGACATTTGGGTTATTTTTACCTGTTGGCTGTTGTGAATAACACTGTGCTGTGAACTTTTTTGAATAAGAATTTGTTTCAGTTCCTGTTTTTAATTCTTTTGGGTATATATCCATGCTATGATTTAGATAATGGTTTGTCCCCCTAAGGTTCATGCTTTGAATTTGGAGGTCCCATCAAATTCATATGTTGGGACTTGATTTGTCTTGTAAGTGTATTAAGTGAAAACCTAATTCCTTCATGGTGTCCCAGGTTTGGGCCTTTGGGTGTGATGTCGCTAGGGTGGAGCCCTATTATTGAGCTCTGGTGTGTGTCTAGAAAGAGAGGAAATGAGGCCAAGAGAAAGTCACCTGGATACAGACCACACTGCTCTGCTGAAAGCTCTGCCTCCTGCCCTTGGACTTCCCAGTCATCCAAATTGTGAGTCTATCAACATCTATTTCCTTGTAATTCACCTGATCTCAGGTATTTCTGTTAGCAACGCAATACCAAACTAAGACAGCCTAGGAGTGGAAATACTGGCCCTCATGATAGTTCTGTGTTTAATTTTTTGAGGAACTGATGACTGCCTTGCTGTTTTATTGTGCAGATCTTGATGATGTGTTTAAAGGAACCACTCTGGTGTCCTGACATTGTTTGTCCACAATCAGCCTCTGGTCCATTCACATCTGAGGGCAAGCATTCGTCTCCTTGAATCACACACTAGCTCTTCAGTGATGAGACTATAGAAGAGGCCAGAGGATAGTGCTGGAAAGGTAAGACTCGCTTTCATCTGTTCACTAATTTGTTGGTAAGAACTAAGCTCCCCCTCTGGGGGCTCTAGGAAGAGATAAATAACAGAGTTCATACTCTCAAAAGGCTCACAATCTGGGGGTGAAGGAAATAGCGCAATAGGGAACCACATGAACCAAGTTAGGGAAATCTGTAATCTGATGAGTCTTAGGTCTAGCTGAGGCACAGGGTAAATCTGGTTGGTAAATTGTTATAAACAAAGCCATGCCTTTAATAACATGCTAAGGAGTCTGAGTTCTAACCTGAGCCATCAAGAGTTACATGTGAGTGATTAGAGACAATAAATGCTGCCTTTACTTCCCTGTCTATGAAATAGAATTGTGGTAACTTGTATCTGTCACAAGGAACAGGGTTAGGCTGCAGTAACAAGCATTCCCCAGATCTCAATGATATGAAACAACATGTTTTGTTTCTCACTCTACATGTCCATTGCAGATTGGCTGGGGGATCTGCTACACATTTCCATTATCTGTGGTTTAGAACCTCAGTGGGTAGGGTATGACTGGTCTCTGTGGCAGGAGAAGACAGCAGAGGATCACACCCAGGCACTGAGGCAAGTCCTGTGCCCATACCTATCTCTAAGCTGGCAAGGAAGTACAGTATCACAACTCCTGGAGAAGAACAGGGCCTACAAGGTGAACAACTTAAGTGATCACCATGGGAGTCCTCTCTATGGTCTGTCTACATTTATGAAAACAGAGATTTTGCTCAGAAATGTTCACTGCTGCATTGACTACAACAGTGTAATGCTGGGAGCAGCCGACATGTCCATCAGTAGGAGAATAACTAAATGGAGCTACTCTCAAAAGCAAACTTTGAAGTGTCACACTGCTATGCTGAAAAAAAAAAATGAGGCAGATTTTTTATTGGTTAAAATGGAAAAAAAAATGCCCTAAATATGTTGTTAAAGAAAAATCAGTTCTAGATGCTGAATATTGTGCTACTTGTGATCTAACTGATTTTAAAAAGATAGCAGGGTATGTGTGTGTGTGTGCGTGTGTGTCTGTGTGTGTGTAGGTGTGCATGCTCGTGTGTGCGATTATATAGTTTTTAGAGAGGTGATACAGGACCAGTTAACATTAATTACCTCTGGAGACAGGTACTGGGACAAAGACTGGGCTGTCCTTGTTTAATTGAATTCTGTATCCCCAGAGCCTAACACACACTAGGTGCTCAGCACTGCCTAGCACATAGTAGGTGGCCAATAAACTTCCGTCACATAGGTGGATTAATATTTCCTGGGGACCTGACCTTTTTATTTCACAGTTAGAACTTGTTTGACCCGTGTGTGACTACAAAACACAGAACTTGATATTTTCAGGAAAAAGAACCTGCGGCCATACCGTTTTCTGATCTTCCTCACTCATCACTTTGTAAAGCAGACAAAAATGTGGGGTCATGTTTCTTTGAAGATGCACAAAAAGCAGTAAGTAAGTGCAGCTTTGAGAAATCAGGGAGGAAACTGCCACGTCAGTTCTATTAAAAAAAAAAAAAAAAAAAGAATCCCGAAAAACAAACGAGGGTGTTCCTGCTTCCCGGTCCATGTACTGCAGGGATATTAGTCTTGAACAGAGCTCTCCGAGGCCTCCTCCGCTCGCCTCCTGGAACGAGCCTGCCAGGGGAGATGGATCACTCCAGAGGTCCCCCTCCCCAGCCTGCACTACATCAGGGCTTCAATTAGCAGAATATGTCCCCAAGTTCCAGCGACAGAACATCTGCGAGACCCTCCGCCACGATCTGCAACCGCGTGTGCGAGAGGAAGCAATATATTTTTTAAAATCTTATTTGTTTTAATTGTTTATGTGCTGAATCCTCGCCTGCCAGCCCCTTCCCCAGCCCCCTTCCCCCCGCCCCCCACACACACCAGAACCTCGCTTCCCTGCAAGAATGATGTTCTTGCCAGGAAAACAGCTCAGCTTGGTTGAATCATGGGGAACAGGAGCCACTTGGGGGGGGGGGGGGGCCTGCGAGGTGGGCTCTCTGGAGGAGGTGGGTGTCGGGAGTTGGGGACTGATGGCTGATGGGACTCTAAGCTCCATCCTCACTGAGGGGCAGAAGCCCTGCGCCACGGAGCCCTGTCCCTGGGTCTGGACTGCCTAGGTTCCACTTCTGGCTCTGCTCGCTCTGGTCAGCAGTGCAAACAATTCCACCTCTCTGGCCTCCTTTTTCTCAGCTATAAAATGGGGCGAGAGAGAGAAGCAACCTCAGAGGGCATGGTGAGCATTTAAGGAGGACAACATTGTAAATAAGCACTGAAATGTAAAGTCACGAATACGAGCAACAGATAGAGGAGTGATTTGGGGGGTGATAACAAATACCCCAACCTAGAAGATCTATATTCCAAAAGCCAACAGCCAGCTCTGTGGGGTCTGATGGAAGAGCTTCTGAAAGGGAAAATAACATCAGACAGATGACCTCCAACGTTCTTTCTGGAACTTAGAGTGGAAACAGGAGACATTCACGAGGGTCTACGTGCCAGCTACGGCACTGCTTATGCGTGAGGGTGGGCTCCGCCACAGTTCATGAGAAATGCTTATTAGGAAAACAACTCTGGATGGATTTTGAAATATTTTTTGGCACCAAAAGAGATTTGTACTTTATTCTTAATTTGCTAGAGGGTGTGAGCACTTGCTGGAGAGAGACAGAGAAAGAGAGAGGGAAAGTGAGAAAGCACCATTCATGAGGGTTGGGGGTGGCCATGCTGCAATCCTTCTCCTTCATTTCTCTCTCCTTTCAGGATTTTGGGAACACATGCACCTGCACCTGCACCTGGCATGTTTTTCTCTTTTACATTTTTTTTTTTTTTTTTGCCATAGGGCACATGTACTCACCAAAGAGAGACAGAGAGAAATAGAGAGAGGGCAAGGGACAAATCACCCCCCAGGGGAATGGCTTACACCACTATCCCTTTTCCTCCATAGTCCTATTGGGATTGGGGACACACACACACACATATACACCCAGTGTACTTCAAATCGTTGGGTCTAGGCGTGTTTTTCAAGCCTCTGGGTCCCGGACTCAAACTGTGCAGTTGGTCACGTGGGATCAACCACATGCCTAACCACCACGCCACAGGCTAGTCCATAAATCTGTGCTTTAATACCACTTTTCCTGCAGGCTTTTCGAAGTCCCCCTGTTGTATATCAGAGACCTGCACACTGCACCCACTGTCTGTTTCAGCAGGACCCATGAACTAAAGCTAATCTGCACATTCCTAAATGAAAAGTATCAAACGAAGAAGGCTTTTCTGTATGTACAAATCACGTGCAATTCAGATTTCGGTGCCCATAAATAAATCGTCGCTGGAACTGAGCCACACCCATCCTTCCACGTTTCCTCTCGGGCTGCAGGGATAGAACGGAAGTACTTGCAGCGGAGACCATCTGGCCGCCACGCAGAAAATATTTCCGACGGGTCCCTTCCCTGCTCCTGGTATCTCAGACGGCACTGAAAGGCTCAGAGGAACTCTGTGAGACATGCTGTTATGATGAACCCACTTTGTAGGCAAATAAACTGAGGCCACGGGAAGCCAAGTTAGGGCCCAGCCCCAGGATTGCGGAGAAGGTGGTTATCAGTCAGAATAACCTATTATCCCCATTTTATAGATGAGGAGAGGCCTGCAGAGATTCAAGAGACCTGCTCACAATATCAGTGAGTGAAATAACAGTGGTGTGGGCATTAGAAGCCCACTTTTTGGTTGTTTTAAAATTATATTCATGACAGAAAGGACATGCATGTGCACGAGAGAGAGGACGACAGAGAAAGGGCCAGAGAAGCATGCTTAACTGGGTCTTGTCACACTGCCACCCCCTTCCCCCCATCTTCCAGACTGATCTGAGGATTCGAACCTGCAGTGGCTGTGTGGCTTCCAGCGCTGCAGTTTAGTTTGCTGCTGGGTCTTGAGTGTCTCTTTTATGTCTGGGTGGGTCTTTCTCTTTGCAGCTGCTCCTCTCCTACGGGATTTAGGGGGTGCATGTTCCAGAGACATTGGAAGGGCTGACCCGATGGTTGGCTGATCCTCGTCTGGAAGGCCAAGTGCTCCTGCAAGTTGGGGATTGGAGCAGGACCCAACAGGGCCCCTGGGAGTCCCAGGCCAGACATTGGCTTCCAGAAGTGGCAGCGGGAGGAAGAGAGGGAAGGGAGTGAGACCAAGATGCCCGTGGCCCATTCACCTTCCCTCTTGCTCCATGGGCTTGTGTAATAGCTGCCCGTCATCGCTGTGGTGGAAGCAACCGGATGCTTAGTGCTCACGTTCTTGCCTCTGCTTGGTCCACACTTGGTCACTGAGCTGTAGTTACAGTCTCCAGACATGGACTCTAAAATGACAGCTATCCCGCCTGCTGCAGAGAGACAGAAGCATGCCGGGCTGTGCAGGGCTACGAGGACAGGTTAGAGGGCATCGAAGCAACGTTCAACTGCTCTTTGGGGACATCGCATTATGGTGGCAAAGTTGTGCGTACCAGTGTTCACACTGCAGAGGGAAACGTTTAGGGTGCAGGCCCTGGGGACAGACAGACAGTCGGGGTTCGAGTGCAGACTCCGTGCTGAGCCACTGACCTTCGGTTCTTTGGCTTCCTCTGATTCATGAACTATAAAATAGAAATATCGAGTGCCAGTTCCCAGGGTCGGCACGGTCCTTACATGTAATGAGGTATAGATGTGCTTAATTTAGTCATTAAAAAAAGAACATAAGAAAGAATGGAGTCTATTTGGAATGGTGGAGCATGACTAGCCTAAGCCAATCTAGGTGTTTGGAGGAAGAGTCATCATGACTCAGAGAGGGCATGACTCAACCAAGGTCACACAGCAAGTAAGAGAAAAGGTGGGAATTAAGACCCAAAGATGCTCCACCTCCTTTTCTACCAGCTCGCGCTTTGCTCTAAAACTCACGGTTTTCAGGGAGATGCACGGAAGCTGAGCTGGTCCACACCACGGCCTGGTTGGGCATGAGTGTTACTGTGCCTAGTACATGCGTGAGCCTGGAGCAAGGAGCACGTGCACCCCGGCCCCGGTTAAATACCTCATTTAATCTCCACAGTGGCCACTACAGGATTCCCGCTCTGCAACCCTCCTTATCCTCAGCTCACGGTCAATGCTCAGCAAATCTATGTGTGCTGAACAGTCTCCACGAAGACCTCCCTCGCCCCGAGGCCAAGGAAGAAACCGAGGCCCAGGGGGATGATTGCACAACCCCGTCTTAGGCCTGTCTGACTTTTGAGAAAGCTCCAGGGAGACCCCACAGGTTGGGAATGTCCAGACACGGAGCTGGGGACTGTGGGAGCTGTCCTCTCAATGACAGTCAGACGGGCTGGGGTGGGCACACAATGCGGACAGTAGAATATAACGTCCCCCTGAGTAGGCTGGCTGGGGAGAGGCTGGCTGTAGAATGAATAATTTGCTTTGCAAAATCCAAGTCTCTAAGTCCCTGGGCTCTGGGCTTACATTGATATGTTAATAGGAGACGCCCAAGAGACCACCTCCTGGGTCTCTCTGCTCCCCCAGGCTGTGTGCAGGAGTCTTTGTGCAGCTCTCTCCCTCCCTCACTCTTCCTCTGTCTTCTCTCTCTCTCTCTCTCTCTCTGAGCAGAGGCTTGCATGCAGTGGGGCCCAGTAGGGAGAAACCACACTGGAGGCACGCAGGGCATATTTCACAGCGCTTCTACCACCTGCTCACTCAACTATCCACACCTTCATCCGTCCCTCCACTGTCCATCCCTCCATCCACTCACCCGCTCATGCAACTATTCATCTACTCGTCCCTTACCCACTCTGCCACCCCTCCACCCATCCACCCACCCATCCACCCCAATCCACCCCTTACCATCTATCCACCCAACATCCATCCATCTATCCTACACACACATTCATCTACCCAACTATCCTCTCATTCATCCACCCACCCACTCACTCATCCACCCATCCACCCACCCACCCGTCCACCAACCACCACCCAGCCATCCACCCTGATCCACCCCTTACCATCTATCCACCCACTATCCATCCATCTATCCTTCTACACACACATTCATCTACCCAACTATCCTCTCATTCATCCACCCACCCACCCACTCATCCACCCACCCACCCACTCATCTACCCATCCACCCTCCCATCCACCCACCCATCCACCAACCATCCATCCATCATCTATCCCTCCACTCATCTGCTCACCTGTCCATCCATCCTCCTAGCCCCCATCTATCCATCTGTAACCCGCCACCCTGACAGTCTAACCAGCACACACTAGTGGTTTGCAAGAAGACCATTGGCCTGGCTTTTGTCATTTTATAAATGAGGAAAACACCATCCCAGGTTGAATGTCAGAGAACTGAGGGGAATGAGCAAAAGCCAGAGGCTGCTGTCCCTCTTTTGCAAGATGTAATCACTGAGTCACTCAACAACCCCAGGCTGATCTCCAGCTCTGTGCCTAGCCTGGTGCTCAGCACTGGGAATGCAGAGGGGACAGAGGTGGACGAAGAGCTCACATGTTCTGGGAGGAAACAAAATTGCCAAGTCTGAGAACGGATGAACAAAGGGCTTTCAGATCGGTTCAGTGAAGAACAGGAGCAGGTGAGGGGACAGCATGCTGGACAGGGGGCAGCATGGGAAAGGTGATCAGGGAAGGCCTCTGTGGGGAGTCCTGGTTGGGCTGAGAACTAACAGGCGGTGAGGTGCAGCACCCAGCCAAGGTGTGTAGGGAACAGAGTTCTAGGCGGAGGGAACAGCAAGTGCAAAGGCCCCGTGCTTGCCGAAACAAAACTGGGTAGCAGGGCCCTTGCTGCCCCTAGTGGGGCATCTTCACGTAGCTTCTGCCACATCCCCCTCGGCCCAGTGACTAATTACCAGTGGCGTCCTCTCTGCCACCTGGGTGATCCAGAGCTTGCTGAATCTTTCTTATAACTCTCCCTCATTTTAACGATCTGCATTTCAAAATTATGTCCCCACATCCCAAGGCCTCTGGGTACCAAGTATATTTCTCCAAATCCCAATAAATAAATACAGTAAATCCATGTGCTTTCAGGGATTTTTATGAGGCAGTCTGCCAGGAAAATGGGCTGGTTGCCTCGGAGGGCCGGGTTGACAGAGCTGGCGAGGTAATTAGCTGCTGAGTTATGGGGGGCCACTTGAAGTCTAATTATTGAGAGATCTGAGGCTCCCGCCTCATTTAGGCTTAGATTTACATGGTGCTGGGTTGGCTCCTCCGGTGGGTGTCTCTGTGGGGACCGCATGGGAGAGAGCTGAGGGGTGGCAGAGGGGAGGGACTTGGAGGTGAATGGCCAGGCTGGGGTGTGCCTGGGATGGGTGCTGGGCCAGGGGCCACTGCTTCCTGGGGGAGAGGCAATCTCCTTTCTTGGTCAGATTCCTGTGGCACTAGTGTATGCCATGTTTGCACTTAGTTTCTCTGGCAGTACAGTCCCCTCACGGTATCTATTTGTTCACAAGTTCCCTTCCCCTACCATTCTCATTCATTCATTCGTTCATTCTGTTTAGAGGTTGAGAACACCTGTGATGAATCAGGATGTGACTAGAAGGTCAGAGCGATGAGAGAACGGCTGTTATTTAATCCCGTGTTTGACGCACCGTAGGAGCACGTATACATGCTTGCGTGAACCTAAGTGTGCTCTTTTGATGACCTAAGACCTTGCCTCACTCTCCACGGGCGTTCTGGGCTGCACAGGCTTAGACCAGGTGTGTCCGTGTGTGCACACTGCACGCTCATGCATGTGCTCAAGCCGAACGTCCCCCATGCACCAGGAGGGCGCTAGATGCCCCAGGTCCCACTCAATCCCCACCGTCCCCTGTGTCCTGGAGGCCCGGGACAGCTCCCTGGCTTTAAATCCACTCCCCATGTGGCAGCCTACCGTGAGCTGCTGGAAAGTGAGACAGACCCTGCCACTCCACCCCAGCCCCACCCTCCAGTGGTCCTACCCAAGTGAGAAGCCAGCATTCTGGAATGGCCCATGATGTCCTGTAGGCACTGAGCTGCCCCAGTGCCTTGGTCTCCCTGCAGCTTCTCCCGCACTCAGACTCGGCCCTACCCTGGGCCTGCGCACTTGCTGAGCCCTCTGCTAAGAGCTCTGCCCTCCTAGTTAAATGCCCGCCTCCTCACCTCCATCCCATGTCTGCCTGCCTCTCAACCTTCCATCCCTTCTTCCGCTCTATTCTTCTGAGCCCAAACACCGCCTCTCATCATTCATATTTATTTGTTCCTGGATTACTGTCTGTTGCCTCCTCCACCAGCTAAGATTCCAGCTCCATGGAGGTAGACCTTTTGTCCCTACTTCACCGCTGTGTTTTCAGTCCCTGGGACAATGGCTGGAAGGTAATAGGGGCTCAACACATCATTTTTTGAATGAGCGTGTGAACGTATGCACCTTTGATTGCTTTCTTTCATGAGCTAGAGAGACAGAAGGCTGTGACCCACCCTCAGTCTCAGCCACATCGGGATCGCGGGCACCCACCTGGCAGGCAGGTTCAGGGGAGGTGTCAGGACACCAGCCTAGGACCGTCCCCGGTGGGTCAGCCCCACAGAGGGCTGCACGACTGTGGAGTCACTGTCACTGTGTAGCTCTGAATGGATTTTTTTTTAAAGAGGTTTTTGCTATAGGGCGCGTGCGCTTGCCAGAAAGACAGAGAGGAGCAGAGAGATAGAAAGCGAGAAATCACACCCTAGGGGGGATGGCCACACTGCAATCCCTTCTCCTCCATTCTCCTCTCGGGATCTTGGGCATGCACGCACATGCGCCCAGCATGAGTTTAAGCCACTGGGTCCAGGACTTGAACCGCGGTCGACTATGTGGGAGTCCAGCGACATAGCCATTACGCTAACTGCTGGTCCCCTCAATGGACCTTTTAACCTACCACAGGTAACGCAGCAGCCAAAACACAGTGAGGACCAAGTGGTGGTTCAAGCAGTTGCAGAACAGGTGACCAGACACTGTGCTAAAGACAGAGCTGGGATTATGAGTGTGTACTCAAAGTGCCTCAGGAGGTTGGGGGTCCCCAAGGGGCCCTGGGGGTGGGGCGGGGGCATTTTCCAGGAGCCAGTCACACTTGAGCTGATGAGGGTTGAGAGGAGTTTGACAGAGGGCTTGAGTGGGAACGAGTGCAGTGCACAGAGACATCCCACACTTAAGAAGGCATGATGGGGGCCTGGCAGGTGATGTGGTGGTTAAGGATGCTGGAGTCCCACATGGCCGACTGTGGTTCGAGTCCTGGACCTGGCGGCTCACTTTCTCTCTCTCTCTCTCTCTCTTTCTTCTACTCTATCCCTCTCTGGTCAAATTAAAATAAATTAATAAGTAAATAAAGTTAGATAAAAATAATAATTTTTTTTTAAAAGCCTGATGGGATTTGGTGTCCATGTGACAAAGAGGATGGGGGTCTCGGGGCTGAGACAGGAACCCCATCTCAAGGTTACAGAGCCTTGAATGTCAGAGAAGGAAAGATTTCATCCCGAGGGCCCTGGGGAGACCTAGGCACAGGAGAGGCAGGTAATCACATTGGAGTTTCGAGAATCTTGGTGCGTGTGCACACAGTATGGTTTGAGCAAGACCACGAATAGTCCAGGAAGGGGTCCCCAGGGCTGACGGGAGTTGATGACACTGGGGACCAGGGCAGGGGGGTGCCTGAGATTTCCTCATGGTCGTAGAGATCACATCCTGTGGGGAGACTCAAATCTCACACAGGAGAGGTGGATGGTGGTTTTTCAAAAAGATCATGGAAAAATGCATTTCTAAAAACCAAACCAAACCAAACAAAAAAAAAAACCCACGTGGGTTGCAAAATGTTGCAAATAAACTCATACTTTAATTCCATTTCATCATGAACTTCTTGAAGTCCCCTCGTGTTTGAGAACCCTAAACCCGCCAGACATAATGAAAAAGACCGAACTATTTTATCTAAGGCCCACCTGGCTCCAAAGTCAATTAACCAGATTTTTAAAAATTGTCATTGCAGCCCACGTCCTTCTCCCCACCTTTCTTTTCTCTTAAAATTTTTATTATATATGTGTTTTTGACAGCGAAAGACTGTGGGATACTTGATGAGCTGTATATTAAGCAGATTGGCAGCTGGGATATTGCCAAGCGAAACAAATACAAAATTTACAGCAGTAAATTCTTCTCTCTTCAGGGTGGTTAATTATCTTAATTACTTTTATTATCTTTTATCTTTTAAGATCCTAAATTGCTTATTTCTGCCTCTCCTGCCAAAGGCGACCACATATCTTTTATTGGTGCTTGCTGAGTAAAGACAGTCATATGTACATCTTCCTGGCGAAATTTAAAGGAACTTTGATTTATACCCGAGTTCTCCTTGCGATTTTAATTGTGCTAACTAGTGAAAACAAAGTTACGTGAAATGCCGACTGCAGGAATGCACTCCCGTGCTCACGCACTCACGCGCACGCTCGGAATCTGACAAATGTCCTTTTTTTATCCCCTCTCCTGTATTTTCTGCATTCCCTGTGCAACGTGGGGAAAGCCATTTCTCTCGAGCAAATTTTAACTCAGAAGAGAAGAATTACAGGCCTTGCAAACTGTCACACTTTCCCCGGGAAATAGGGAAAGGTGATTTGGTTTGAAATAAATCCATTCGAGGTTAACATTTGAAAGCAAAGGGGGAAAAAGGGAAGGGAAAAGCGCCAGGCTTCTGGACCCGGGGATATTTCAGGCTGGGGAATTTGATGACAGTTCAACCAGTTGAAGATGGACAGTGTCTCAGCCTGAGTTGGGGACTCTGGGGGTGTTCAAAGTTGGGGACCTGGCGTGTGTGGGGGAGTTAGGGGAGGGCGGTAGGCTATGCTGAAGAGCTCAGGTTTGGAGTAGATGGCTCAGGGTTGGCAGAGGCTGCAAGGAGGCCATCGTGCCATAGCTGGAGCCTCTCGGGCCGACCGTGTCCTGGAATTCAGGATTATTATCAGAGGTTAGAACAGGATTGCGCTATGTTTCTCTTAGCACGTCTGGAGAACTTAAAGACTGTTCCCGTCACCAAGGAAGCATGCAGTCAACCTCATCACACTGAAATATGGAGGGGCCTTGTGTGTGGTTATTTTGATCCTCTTGACTATAGAAAAAGAAAAAAAAAAGTTCCACTTGCAAGAAATGACCAATTTTTAGAATGGAGGGGGTTACTGAAACCTCAGGCCAGTACTGTTGGTTTCAAGGCCCCCCACCCCCCAGACCCCACTCTATACCCGGTCTACTCTGTGAGGATCAGGCAATGGAGTGGGAAGTCAGTGTTTGGACTTTGAGGCCCTGAGATTCGATCTCTGGCTGCTGGCTGGAGGTTCCCTTCCCAGAGCTGGTTGGGTATGAGCCCTGACAGAAGAGTGGGCCTTTTTTTCCTCTTTGCTCCTAGGCTGGTGTCTTTGCCAGGACCACTGCAGTACCCGAGGGAACCAGCAGGGAGGGTCTGGGCTCAGACAGACACCCTTGGCCAGGCAGGAAGCTGACAGATGGATCCCCAAATATGTTGCAAGTGTCTCCTAGGTGGGCAGGCACTGGCTGTGCCCTGAGGGCCCGCAGCCCTGTGGGGGCAGACATGGAATGCGCGCAGGCAGTGCTAAGCGACACCGAGCTGGCTGGATCGTGCATCATCTCATCTAATCATCCCGCCTGCTCTAGGACACGGGCTTTCTGCTCACCTCCTTGCACAGATGAAGAGCCTGTGGTCGGAGAGGTGGGAAGCCTTGCCTGTTGGAGCTGGGGTGGTGCCAACCCTCACTTGCTTGGCTCCAAAGTCCTGTAATTTACCCCCTCCCCCCACCGAGAGTTGCCCCCGGTGCTCTGAGGAGTAGGGATTAGGGATGGCTGCCTGCCCCTTGTGGCCTGGCTCCTCTTGGCCTGCGTCCATCCAGCCCTCCGTCCTAAAACTGTCGGCCGTCCCTGCGTCTAACGGAAACCCTCGCTGAACCAGGATATTTTCAGCCTGCACCACCTCTTGGGATAATGAGTCTCAAACGCTTGCTCCCCACTGAGTGAAGCACTACAGCACTTTAATTTTTCCTAAAATGCCTCTGAGTGTCCCTGGGAGATGTAGGTGAGAGGAGGGAAGGTTTGTTCACCTTCTCCGCCACCCGCCTCCCCACCAGGGAGCCTCAGCCTCGCAGCGGTGGCCCCATGTGATAGCTGGCCCCGCGAGGCAGCCATTAGGCCCAGGTCTGCAGGCAGGCCGCCTCAGCTGGCCGGATCTTGATGCCCCTCTGCAAATGGGGAACAAGGGCACCAATCCGGCAGGGTGTGGGGGACTCCAGGAGGGCTTAGGCAAGGGGATACAAGGGGACTTCAAAGAGTTTATGGGTGAGGGAACCAGTAGTTAGCGTAATGGCTATGTCGCTGGACTCCCACGTAGTCGACCACGGTTCGTGTCCCGGACCCGGTGGCTTAAAACTCACGCCGGGTGCGTGTGCGTGCATGCCCAAGATCCCGATAGGAGAATGGAGGAGAAGGGATTGTGGCGTGACCATCCCCCCTGGGGGGTGATTTCTTGCTTTCTGTCTCTATGTCTCTCGCTTTCTGTCTCTATGTCTCTCTCTGTCTGTCTGGCGAGCGCATGCGCCCTATAGCGAAAATCTCTCCAAATAAAAAAAAAGAGTTTATGGGTGAGCCAGCAGGTGGCACAGAGGTTAAAGTGGCTGGATCCCATGTGGCCAGCTGCATGGTTCGAGTCCCAGACCTGGCAGCTTGAAAATGAAGCCAGGCACATGTGTGTGCATGTCCCCAATCCCAAGAGGAGCTTGGAGGAGAAGGGATTTCAGTGTGACCACACCGGACCAGAGTGACTTCTCTCTCTCTCGATCCCTGGCAAGCCTCCTGGAGGGTGCTTTTTCACCTTCCACCTCTCTCTCCCTTTCTCTTTCTCTTTGGTGAGAACATATGCTCTATAGCAAAAAAAAAAAAAAAAAAAAAAAAAAAAAAATTCACGTCCTCAAGGTTCTTCTCTGTAGGTTCCCTACTATATATTCTCAGCACCGGGAACTCTGTGTGACACCTTCTAGGTGCTCAACGGATGTGCGCTGAAGCCCAGCACCGTCTTCATCCTGATCGCCTGGTGTTGCGGGCAGGTTGCCAAACATCACACAACAAACGCAGCCGCATGCACACGCGCCCAGCGTGAGTTTAAGCCACCGGGTCTGGGACTCGAACCGCGGTCGACTACATGGTAGTCCAGCGACATAGCCATCACACCAACTGCTGGTCCCAGTATTTTTCCCTGTAATTTCTTCTCAGATTCCCATGAAGCTGAAGGCTTCCCCATATGTTTGTCACCCAGATGCATTGTTCCTTCTGTAAAGAGTCTGTTTAGGGGAGGAATATTCTCGAAGTGAGAATAGAAGCTAAAAAATAGCTCTGAAGCAAGACATTCAGATGGAGACGAGAAGCCAGGCAACGGGCCGGAGTTGGTCCCCAGGTGTATCTGCTGATCTCACTGTGCTCCCGGGACACAGACAGTACTGATCCGCTGGGTCTAGGGTGGGCAGGGGCTGCTGGGAAGACTCAGAAGGAGGCTGCGGTTGAGGGGGGCAAGTTCCTGAAGGGGCACAACCCATTTATCCCTCCTCATTTCAGGTAATAATGCTCTGGGCTCAGCGGGGGCTCACCCCGGGAGCAGGGAGAGAGGGGAGATAGCTCCCTGGGAAACACCTTCTCCTTGTCCTCCTCCACCAGGAGGTGCTCTGGGATACCATCACTGCTTACTGGAAAGGCAGGGGAGCCTCCCCATTGGTCTCCTTCCTCACCTTAGCACCCCTATGATCCAATTCAGGTCATCCTAATATAGCAGCCACACACCCCAGATCCCGCCACTCCCTTACGGTAGGCCCTGGTAAGTTCCTCAGCCTCATCTCCTTCCTTCACCCTACTCCAAATCTCTCCAGGAACTCCCACTGTTCTGTCCCTTAAACAATACTTAGTGTACTCTGCACATGCACTTCCCTCTGCTTGGAATGCAGATCTTTCCAAGATCTGCACAGGGCTGCTTATCACCACCTCAAGGAAGCCCCCCCTGATTTCTCCTTGGACTCTCCCTCCCAGTATCTTATTTTTTTTTTTTCCCTTCCCAATAGTGAGCTGCCCCAGAAATATCCTTGGCTCTTCCACTGCCATTTAAGCTCCACTCTGACTACTGATAGGATCCCTGGGGAGCTTTTAAAGATACTGATGGCTGGGCTCCACCCCAGACGAATTAAATCAGGACCTCTGAAGGGTGAGTGGGAGGTACGATGTACTTTAAAGCTCCTCATGGCATTCTAATACCCACCAGGCCTGAGACCACGGATGTGTGTGACGTGGTCTCCCCTTTATTGACTGTCACACTTGCCCCTACCTACTCCAACGTAAATTTCACAAATGGCAGAAAGCACAGCGTGATCCTTAGAGCCTAACACCTTGCCTGGCACCGCCGGGTTGCTTAGTTTGGAGGGTGATTTGTCAACAGAAACTGCAGCTTGTAAAACTCAGCCACCTGGCTCTGCATCGCGTGGGAGGATCCCGTTCTGGATGGCTGGAGTAGAGCAGGGCGGACCAGGGGACCTCTTTCCAAGTCAGGAATCAGAGGGTTGGAACTGGGAAGCCACTTGGGCACTATTCCCACCTGGGATTGGAAGAGCATTAAGGAAACTTTGGGGCAGGGAGGGGAGTCTGCATTTGTCAGGTCCAAGTCTGACAATTACATTGATAATCCCAGCGACTCAGGAGGCTGAGGCAGGAGGATCAAGTTCAAGGCTAGCCTGGGGAACATCGCGCGATCTTGTGTTAAACCAAAATAAAAACGAGAACCTCCCACCCCCAACCCCACCCCCCCCAACACACACACACACACGCACAAAACGAAACAGACAATTTGGCAACTATGATTTTGAAAAAAAAAAAAAATGGAAGAGAAGTTAGCAGACATTGCATCCGTTTCTTCCGCAAAAATAAATAAAAAATAAAAAGACTGTGACTTTAAGGCAGTAAATGTGCAAAAAAGAAAAAAGGTACCTCGTTCGGTGCTCGCTCTCAGGGCTTGTCTGTATTCCTGTCGGCAGCCCAGCCCGCATAAACATTCGGCAGGCAGCTCTTGCAGACACTTTTTAATAGAATCGCTTAAAACAATTAATTACCAGAGTTTTCATTCAAGCTGCAGTGCAAAAGATACGCCGGCAATAAAAGGCATTTATCCGCGGGTTTCTCGAGGCCTGTTTGTTATTAAGATGTAAATTAAATCATCACAGATGTTCCATTTTTTAATCTAGGCCTGGGAAGATCAGGGCCAAGCGTGGCCTAAACGGGTTTATTTCATTACCCGCACATTCATTAGAAACCCACCGTCTTATTGGATATCATTTTTCTTGGGCGACTCTTTTTTTCCCCTTGTTAAACAAATTCTCGGGATCATTTGTTCGTGTGTCTTTGTTTGTTCTTCGTGCTCACGGCGTGGCCTCCGGGGCGGGGTCTGAGGGTTTCTGGTCAGGGAGTTCTGTGTGGGGTCCTTGGGAGGCTGTGTGCCCTCCTGTGGGTAGGGGAACCTCAGGGCTGTCGCCCGGTGTGGAGTTGGGGAGGAATCATCGGGAAATTTCTGGAAAACACCACCCTCCCCCCCCATTGGGATACCTTGGGGGGCCGGTGGAAATCGTTGGCTCTAGCTCATAAAGAATTTGATGGGGGCCAGCGGGTGGCATGGTCGTTAGGGCTCTGGACTCCCACATGGCAGACTGCGGTTTGCATCACCGACCTGGCGGCTGGCTTTCTCACCCTCCTCCCCCAACCCACACACACTTTCTCTGTCTCTCCCTGGTGAATGCACTTGCCCTGAAACAAATGAAGAAATAATAATAATGATAAAAAATATATAATTTGATTTCTAAGTTGGAAGACCCATCACATGACTCAGAGTAGGGTCCCGACTCTCTACCCTCCCTCTCGTAGGTTGCCACAGGCCTGCGGCCATCTGAAGTCACCCACAGCCTGACCTGTCGCCTTGCTTATTTCCTGCCTTCTCTTTGACCCCGGGAGGGTCAGGACTTGGCCTGTTGTGTTCACTTTTGCACAGTGCTCTGCCAGTACTAGGTACTCAGTTAACAAAGAAATGAATTCTAATAGGTTCTACTTAAGTGCCTGGTCTGGTGCTTTAAAAAAACAATGCCATGTAATCACCCAGCACAGGGGAAGGAAGACATTTTAACATCCTTTTCATGGTCTAAATGTTGGGTCCCTCCCAAGTCCACAGGTTGAAATCCTAATCCTCAGTGTCACAGTATTAAGAGGTGGGACCTTGGAGAGATTAGATGATGAGGGTGGAGCCTTCATGAATGGGATTAGTGCCCTTATAAAAGAGGTATGGGGCCAGAAGTTGGCACAGTGGTAAAACAGGATACTCTGCAAGGCTGATTTATGTGGGAAGGTACAGAGTTTATATCAAGAGACCTCCTGAGGGCCCCAGGCATACCCATGATCCAGGCTGGCCAAGGCTGGGAGTGGGTCGCAGTGTCAGGAACATTTCTGGGGTGCTGTCTCTCTCTTTCTTTTTCCAGAAATAAATATGTAAACTTAAAAAAAAAATGAGCCCAAGGGAAAAAAAAAATTGAGCCCAAGGGAACTCACCGGCTCCTTCTGCCACATGAAGACATAGCTAGGAGGTACCCTCGATGACAAAGCAGGACCCCACCAGACACTGAATCTGTCCATGTCTTGATCTCGAGCTTCCCAACTTCCAGAGCTATGGGAAAAAAATGTGGTTTATTTTATTTTTTTTTAATTTTCAAAAAATTTAATCCCTGTACATCTTTACAGCATACAAATTTTTTCCCCCAGCTTGAATACAGTACACATTACTCAAGCCATAGATATTACTGTGTACATTATCATCAACAGATACATTTTCATTTTTGCTTCTACTACAAGTTTCTTTTCTTCCTCCTGACTCCCTCCCTCCCTCCCCCATTACCCATCTCCTATACAGTTGCCCTCCTTTTCATTGTACCTTCCAGTCTTTCCGTTTTTGCCATAGAGCACAGGCATTCAGTATATACAATATTAAGCGGGGACATACAATGCCTCTCTTTCATAGTCTGACTTGCTTCACTTAACATTAAAGCTCCCAGATAGGTCCACTTTCTATCAAATGTTAGAGTCCCGTTGTTCTTTACGGTTGAGTAATATTCCATGGATATGTGCTACATTTTATTTTTCAATCCATTCATCTGTTCTTGGACACTTGTCTTCAAAATATTTGTGGTTTCTAAGCTCCCCCACGTATGGAATTTTAGTCATAGCAACCCGAACATAGTGAGACAATCCCCGCCAGACAGCATATTGCACAAAAGTGCGGGGATTGGCCCAAGGTCCCATGACTAGTGAGTGGAAGGGTTAGGATTTGAACCCAGGTCTGTCTGGCTCCAGATCTCTGTGATTTAACCCCTCACCATTCTACAGGTGGGCACTGAGTTTTAGAACAGGGCCCTGGTTTAGTGCCAAGTCATGCTGGGTGGAGAGAAGTGCTTAGAGTGCCCAGGAAGGCTCTCAGAAGAGGGTAGCATAGTGCAAGCATTGTGACCACTGTCCGGTGCAACTGTCTCACAGACGTGCAAGCTGGCATTCAGCCACCGAAAGCCTGTGCAGACTGAGACTCAAGACCAGTGCGTAATTTGCAGGACAAGATGACAGTGTGGCGACCCTTATTCAAAACAGTAAGAATCTCAGCACCACAGACAGCAAGACCTGGAGGGAGGGGCAGGCCTTCGGGCTCTGAGTGACAGCAGTGGCCATGCACCAGCAACCTAGCCTTGCTGAGACTTAAGGCCCCCACTGTGCCCTCTCTCCTTGGTCATCCTTTTCCCACCACCCCTACCTGCCTTCCCTTCATCCTCATTCAAGTTTTCAGTAGGGTGAACCCATCTGAGTTGTGTACAAACCTCATGTGTGAGAGAGGATTCCCATCTCCTCTCCCTCTGGGGCCAACCACCACTCCCCAGCCAATATCCAATGGACAAATGAAGCAGGCATTCGCCTTCCCATTGTGTAGGGGAGGAAATAAAGAGGTGACGTGGCTTGCTTGAGGTCACACAGCCTGTGGATTCTGATCCTGCTCTCCTCCGAGGTCCCAGTCCCTGTCAAATTTGCTGTTTTTTTAAAAATAGTTTGCAAAAGCCTAAACCCAAGGGGTTTGCCCAGTGGCGGGCACAGGTGTTTTCCCCTGATACCCCACAATTTTGGGTGGAGGAGAGAGTTCTTACGCAGAGCTGCCCCGCTTTCTCAAGTTCAAATGGTTAGAAGTAGAGCACAACTCTAACCCAGGTCTGTAACCCGGAGCATCTGTCCTCACCTAAAATCAGGTGTTTGCTTGACCTTTGAACTCCCAAGGCCATGACAAAGGGCAAGGCTTACCTAGACCCTGGCCTTGCCCTGGGGAACTCAGAGCACTCTAAGACTGTCAGAGCAGAGGGCCCGAGAGAGCAGTGATGGGGATGTCGGGACCCCTGGAGAGAAGGGACCCCACCAGGAGCCCCGAGAAGACCATCCCTCAGAGGCACAGGCCCAGCCACCCCCCTCCCGTTCAGTGGAGCGATGTGTACGGGCACGGCAGCCTCCCGCTGCGAAATGATCATTTTCTGCTTCCTGCCTGTGATGGTCTCATGTTTTCATCAAGTTCAGAAGAAAAAGAATGGGAAAATAGCGTGGCTTTTATCCCCCCTGCGTGCTGCAGAAATTGCCTTTTTATGAAAGTCCTCGTGGTTTTGTGAGTATTTCACGGACTCTCGGGGCTGGCAGACCCCTTACACATCTCATTTCACATCCCCAAACCTCTCTGCCTTTGCAAACTCCAGAAACACTGGGAGCTGGGCAACGAGTGGAGAAAGTGGGAGAACTTCGGGAGGGAATTGCAGAAGAGAGAGTGGAGACTGCACACCCATGTCCCGCAGGCTGTTACCTTTGGCACCCAGGGAAGAGCAGGTGTCATGTCAAAAGCCACAAGCTTTGTGAGCCAACGGACCAGGTTTCAAACCCTATCTGTGCAGGCTGAGTGACCTTGGGCAACTGCCAGGACCTCTCTGAGCCCGACTCCTCATCCGTGAAATGTTATGGAGAGCCCTCCCAAGTAAGGGGGTTATGGGGATTAAACAAGACGCTGTTTATAAAGCCCCCAGCATGGGGCCTGGGACACAGCGGGCTCTTAATTCAGGACCATTTGCCATCAACACACCCCGTTTCCCTTTAAGTCATTTTAGGACAAAAAATAAATCCCATGAGATTAAAGTCTCCTTTTTTACCCCTTTCTCCCTCCCCCAATTGGGTAAATGCTTGAATGTATAAATAGTTTAAAAAAAGGCTTGGACAAATTCCTGCATAATTGCACGGTGGAGTTATTAAAGGTAAGACACCTGCTCTAAGACACTGAGCCGGCTTCCCTTCCACGTCCCTGGGATTCAGGTTGGCTCATTTGGCTGGCACCAGAGGTGGGCCCTGGGCATACGGTCTGACTGGCCAAAGGCCTTTGTCATTACATAGAGTTAATTGAAGGATTATCATTTTTTTAAATTAAATTCTTCTTTCTTTAAAAATGGAATTTTTCATAATAAAGTGGGTAGTTGTAGCCTTAAAGCACACGTCCACACACACACACACACACACACACACTCACACACACAGGGAGTCTTCAGTCAATTAATGGGAGATGCATATAACCAGCAGTTAGCGTAATGGCTATGTCGCTGGACTCCCACGTAGTGGACTGCGGTTCGCGTCCTGGACCCGGTGGCTTAAAACTCACACCGGGCGCGTGTGCGTGTGTGCCCAAGATCCCGAGAGGAGAATGGAGGAGAAGGGATTGCGGCGTGACCATCCCCCCTGGGGGGTGATTTCTCGTTTTCTGTCTCTGTCTCTCTCTGTCTGTCTGGCGAGCGCATGCGCCCTATAGCGAAAACTTCTCCAAAAACAAACAAACAAACAAACAAAAAAACTATGGGGCCAGCAGATGGTGTGGAGGTTGAGAGACTAGATTCCACATGGCTGATTATGCAGTTCGAGTCCTGGACCCAGTGATTTAAAAGTCACACTGGGTGAGTGTGTATGTGTCCTTGAAATCCCAAGAGGAGGATGGAGGAGAAGGGACTGCAGTGCAGCCAGACCCCCAGGGGCGTGCTTTCTCATTTTTCCTCCTTCTCTCTGTGCCTGTCTCCGCTGAGGGCACATGCAATGGCAAAAGTTTAAAACAATGAAAAACAAAACAAAACAAAACTAAGCTAAGTATGGATTTCAAAACTTTTGGAACTGAAATAAATTCATAGTCTCATTCCATTTTCCACTAACTTCTGAAGACCTTTCCTATGTATAAATTGACACACATGTGTGATGCATGTATGCATCTGCATATATTTTAGTTTATATAAAGTGTATTTTAAACCTTTATACATCCTCAAGGGATTTGACTCCTCGGTCCAAACTGCTGTCTTTCTTGCTGTTTCTTAACTGCTTCATTCCAGACTCCCCCCAGCATTGCAGAACTAGCAGCATCTCAGCAGCTAAGGAAGGGACATGAGAGCAAGAACAACAGATGAGCGAGGACTGTGAGAAATTGAATGCAATCACATGCAGATACATTATTTAAAATTTTTTTTTAGCTTTTTGCCTTAGGGCACATGCACTTGCCAGAGAGAGACGGTGAGAGGGAAAGTGAGAAATCACCCCCCCTCGCCCCGGGGGTTTGGCCATGCTGAAATCCCTTCTCCATTCCCTCTCGGGACCTTGGGCATGCACGCACATGTGCTGGGTGTGAGTTTCAAGCCACCGGGTCCAGGACTTGAACCACGGTTGGCATGTGGGAGTTCAGCAACGTAACCACTATGCCATCTGCTGGCCCCACAGATAGGTTTTTGCAGAATCGTCTTTACGGAAATGGTGCCTTTATAAAACACGACTCTAAGTTTTGCTCCTTTGAGAATGTTGTTCATGAATTCACACTTTGGTCACTGATACAGCCCGCTGGATACATTTCTTTCAAAATTCAGAGTGACGATGTATTGGGTCAACTTTAAAACTCTTCCCTTTTCTGAAAAGAGTTTTGCAACTTAGTTTTTACTACATTTTATTTTTGCTCATGGCTTTAGAAAATTCTAAGCAAGAGTTTACTTCCAAGCCAGAATCTTCTTGCCTATTTTTTTTTTTCAAATTCCCACTGTATTCATTCTATGGTATGATTCCTTTTAGTTTTCTAAAGAAGTTTCTGAAATCCCTTTTCCCCCAAAACTCATGGTGTACAATATTATTTTAAAAAGTAGAAGACAATGAATCATATTTCTCTCTCTCTTCTCTCTCTCTCTCTCTCTCTCTCTCTCTCTCTGTCTCTCTCTCTTTTGGCAGAGGGCACGTGTGCTTGCCAGAGAGACAGAGAGAGTGAGGGAGAGAAGAAAGCACTCCCCCCCCAACATGGGGAACGGTCATACCACAATGCCTTCTCCATCTCTCTCTCTTTTCAGGATTTTCCCTCTGCCTTTTCTCCTTTGTTTCTTGGTCCTTCTCTCTCTGTCTTCATTTCTTTACTCTTTCCTCTCTTTTTTTTTTTTCCTCTATCTTTTACTCTCTCTCTCACGCATGCACACTCTGCTTCCTTGAAAACACAGCCGAGGACCAGGGGCCAGGCGCTTTGTGCCTCTGCTATGTACAGAGGGAGCAGCGTCTTGCCAGCACTGGTGCTGAAAACCCCGTGTTTGACACGGGCAGGAGGCACCTTGAGGCTCTTATATTGATTAGCTCGAAGGGGAATTACCTCCTCTCCCAGACCTGTCAGCATTTCCGACGTTTCTGAAAACGATAGGAGACTAAGAACAAAAACTGCCTCTCCAGGCTCCCTGACACCCTGCGTTAAGCTGAGGAACAAGTCTGGTTGGATTTTCTGGAGACCCAAACTCCTCCGTGACTCAAGGTCACACATTTTGGCGATTTTAGGTGATGCAAAAGTGAGGGGCACCATATTGCGGACGTGTCCCAGGCTGGAGACCCCAGGTACCAGCACCGTGTTGGGTGAGAGTTTGCTGGGAGGCCTGGCTCCACCCCAGCCCTCCTGTTCTCACATGTGGGACTGGTTACCCTCCCTGCTGGGATCCCCCTTTCTGCATGGACTCCCCAAGTGTAGGGGAGCAGGTACGAGTGTACGGAGATTAATCGGCAGGTCTAGATGTGTTCTCTGGGCTCACTGCCACATCTATATACATTCACTCATTCATCTCTTTGTTTCTGTAATAAGCATTTATTAAACACCTGCTTTGTACGAGACATTGAGAAGATAGCAGTGAACACTGGAAGGAGCCTGACACTCAAGGACCTTAAATATAACTGGGGAGACAGACAATTAATTACGAGCAGGCAAGAGGGGTCTTAGCGAGCAGATCCTCACCTGCCTATGAGCCAGCAATGGCTCTTCAAGGTATATACCCAAAGTAAATGGGAACCTATGTTCACCAAGTAAGTATAGCAGCAGAGTTTGTAAGAGCCACCCGCTGCCCATGAGTAGACAAATGGATACATCAGTCGTGGTCTGTTCATGTGATGGAAGACAAGACGGTGACAAAATGACTGATCTTCAACCACACGCAAAGGCGGGATGACTCTCACAAACCTAAGGGGAATGAATGAAGCAAGATGTAACAGAATATGCTTCATAGTTCCAGCTTATGCAAATCAAGAACAGACAAAACAGATCTGTGGGACAACAGGCAGGAGAATGATGATCTTTGGGAGATACTGAAGTGGAAGGGAGCTTCTAGGTGCTTCTAGTGGATCCTCCTGCCTTGGTGCCAGGGGCCTGGGTGTGTGGATTTTGTGAAGATTTTTTGGGCTCCATGTTATGCTGTGTGTCTCTGTTTTTGTTTGTTGGTTTTTGGTTTTTGCCATATGGTGTGTGTACTCGCCAGATACAGAGAGGGAAAGTGAGAAATCACCCCCCAGGGGGGTGGTCACACAACAATCTCTTCTCCTCCATTCTCCTCTCAGGATTTTGGGCATGCATGCACGTGTCCAGTGTGATTCTCAAGCCTCTGGGTCCAGGCCTCAAACTGCGGTCGACCATGTGGGAGTTCAGCATATTAACCGCCACACCACCTTATGTTTCCATTTACACACACACACACACATGCACATGCACACACACACACACACACACACACACACACACATATATATATTTTGTTTTGTTTTTGTTTGGTTTTTGAGAGAGATTTTTGCTATAGGGTGCATGTGCTTGCTGGAGACACAGACAGAAAATGAGAAATCACCTCCCAGAGTGGACGGCCATGCACAATCCCTTCTCCTCCATACTCCTCTCGGGACTTTGGGCACCCATGCATATGCTTGCACTGTGTTTAAGCGGCTGGATCTGGGACTCAAACTGCAGTCAACTATGTGGGAGTTCAGTGACATAACCATTACGCCATCTGCTGGTCCCCTCTGTTCACATATTTCACTGAACAAAAAGTAGTTCATGGAAGACTTTCAACAGCATGGTTGACTAAGCTGGTGTAGATGTGCCCCTTTCCCAATACACATAGAATTTAAAATCCACTATAATAATTAAAAATTAATAAGCACAATTATAAAAATTTGTGTAGTATGATAAAGGAAGGAAAATGTCCAGGATGTAGAAACAGAGATCAAAGCCAGAGCCGTAGCAGAAAATATAAAAAGATGGTGTTGTAAAATACAGATTTGCAAAATAACTCAACAATACTAGAGTATTTTAGTCTAAGTACATATTCCAAATATATTATCTATCATCTATGGCAACATTAAAAATATGTAATAGAGAGGACCAGCAGCAAATTACATAGGGGAGAGAGAAATCGTGAACAGAAAAATATGCTTTAAGAAAACATCCTGTATATAGCAGAGAGAAATAAGGAAATGGAACATAGAAAAAGACTAGTGAGACTTACATCGGAAAAAATAAGTGAATCCAATTTGAGTATGATAGGACTTCCAAAAGGCGAGAATAAATGGTGATAGGGGAGAGCATAAGCACAAAAGATAAAAGTCAAATGGAAGAAAAATGTTTTCAGACTGAAGAATCACACAGAGCCCTCCTCCCATTAGAGAAATAACCATCTTTACCTAAACACACCACGGTAAAAGTCTAGAACACCAAAGACAGAGAGAAAATCTTCAAAGCTATCAGACAGAAAAGACAAATGACCTTCAAAGAAACAAGCATCAGACTGGCATCGAAGTTCTACGAGGGAGCTTCAAAATGTTCATGGGAAATGCATATTATAAAGAAAACTATTTGTGGATCTCAAAAAATGTTTTGCACCAAAATAAACTTGTACTTTCATTTAATTTTTTTCCATAATCTTTTTAAAGTCTCTTTATAATTAGTAACACTAGATGCCAGGAGTCCATAAATAGTATATTCAGAACGGTGAGGAAAAATAACTGTCAGGTTAAAATGTTCTTTTCTTTGTCTTTACACCTAAGTCATTATAAAAGAATGGAGACTAAATATAGAGACTTTGCATCAAAATAGAGAGAACTTACTCCTCAGAGACACTCACTGAAAGATTTACCAAAAAATTTAAGCAGAAATGGGAACATACTGGGAGGGAATAGAATAGAAGCACTGATGAACAAAATACATTTAAAAAATCCAAACTAACCCAGAGAATGTAAAGATATAATGTCCATCTTTTATGAGTATCTAAAAAAAAAAATGGAACCAAAAATTAGTTATAAAAGAAGAGGGTAAGTTAGGAGTTCCAGAGCTCTTATTTTGCTTGACAGGAAGATAAGAGCAATGATTATCTTTTGAATTTAAGACAAGTTTGCATGCTAAAAATGGATGGGTTGCCAATGAAAGAATAAAAAAAGAAGTAACTTCTAAATTAGTAGAATTAAATTTAAAAAAAGGAGGAAGTGGTTGTCCTTACAACATCACACAATAGAAAGTAAGTAAGGAGGAGAAGAAACAGGTTAAAATATATGTCACCCTAAATGTACATTTATTTGGATTGAATTAAGGCAATTAAAAAAATCCATCTATATATTGTTTAAAAGTGGACAAAAGGAAACTACTTATTTAAAGTAAAGAAAGTCAAATGACAAACCAGGTAAATACTGAATTAAAAGAAATTCTATTTGTAGCAATATTAATAGCAAATAAAGTAGAGTAATTATTAGGCAAGGAGAAGAGCATTACATGAAGTTGTAAGGGAAAATATGTCAGCAAGATAACAATTCTGAACCTATATGCCCTTTATAACAAAACCTCAAGGTACATTTCAAGAATTAACAGAAGACATAGACAAATTAGAATAATAGTAGGAAATTCGTAACCTAGTTTTTAGAAGCTGACTTAAGGGAAAAAAACAGTTAATAACAAATTCAAATGCAAAAACTGGTGAATTTCATGTTTGTAGAAGCTCACTTAGAAATGACTAGAAATAATTTCAACTACATGAAAAATATATACCATTTACCAGATCACAGTGCAAGAATGGTGTATTTCAAAGAATCCACATCTTATTCATTAACCATAGTGGAAACAACTGCAAAACTCTGGTGAAAGATATCAAAGAAGACTAAATAACTAAGAGATATTCCATGTTCATGGATATGAAGGTTCATAATATCAAGGTATCAGTAGTTTTTCTCAACTTGATCTATAGTTTTAATGCTATCTCAATCAAATTTCAGCAAATTATTTTGTGGGTATTGATCAACTGACTCTAAAGTTTGTAGGGAAAGGTGAAAGACCCAGAATAGCCATTGGTACTTAAGCAGAAAAACAAACAGTGGACTGACAGTACTTGACTTTAAGACTTACTAGCTACAGTAATCAAAACAGTAGCAGTATCAGTGGAAGTAAGGCAGATAGGTCAATGGAACAGAATAGAAAGCCAGAAATAGACCCACTTAACTATAGTCAATTGCTCTTTGACAAATGAGCAAAGGCAATCCTATGAACCAAAGATAGTCTTTTCAATAAATGGTCCTGGAACAATTAGATATCCACATGTAAAAACAAATCAATCTAGGGACCAGCAGTTGGTGTAATGGCTATGTTGCTGGACTCCCATGTAGTTGACCGTGGTTTGAGTCCTAGACCTGGTGGCTTAAACTCATGCCAGGTGCGTGTGCGTGCATGCCCAAGATCCTGAGAGGAGAATGGAGGAGAAGGGATTGCAGCGTAGCCATCCTCCCTGGGAGGTGATTTTTCGCTTTCTGTCTCTCTGTCTCTCTTTGTCTTTCTGGCAAGCACTCGTGCCCTGTAGCAAAAAAAACCCCAAAAAAACAAAAAACAAAACAAAACTCTAAAAAACCCAAAACAAAACAAATCAAACTAGATACAGAATATACTCCTCATAAAAATTAACTCAAAATAGATCACAAACTTAAATGTAAACACAAAACTACAAAACTCCTAGAAGGTAACATAAGAGAAAATTTAGATGATCTTGGGTTTGGTGATGGTTCTTGTGTGTGTGTGTGTGTGTGTGTGTTTATGTGTGTGTGTGTTTACTGTATGGCATGTGCACTCACTGAAGAGAGACAGAGATGCATGCGTGCCCAAAAATGCACCCAGCATATTTTCCAAGCCACCAGGTCAGGCATTTGAACCATGCAGTTAGCCATGTGGGATCCAGCCACCTTAACTTCCATATCACCTCCTGGCCCATGCAATGAGTTTTTAGACACAACATTAAGAGCACAATTCATGAAAGAAATCATTTATAACCTGAGCTTCATTAAAATCAATAATTTCTGGGATTGGCTCTATATCCTGATAGTTAGGACAGCTGGATCCTACATGGTGGACTATGTGGTTGGAGTCCTGGGCCAGGCGGCTTCAGAAACACACTAGGCATGTATGCATGCATGCTCAAATCCCAGAAGAAGAAGAAGGGATTGTGGAGTGACTATTACCCATGAGGAGGGTGATGCTTTCTCCTCTCCCTCTTTCTCTGTCTCTCTTTGGCAATTAAAAGAAAAAATATATATATATGACTAATGTTTAGACAAATACTTGAACACCGATGTTTATAACAGCTTTATTCATAATTGTCAAAACATGGAAGCAATCAAAATGTCTTTTAGTAGGTGAATTATAAACTGTGGTACATCTAGATAATGGAATATTATTCAGTGATTAAAAAAAAAGGAGTGAGATCAGCAGATGGCATAATGACTGCATCACTGGACTCCCACATGGCCAATCACGGTTCAAGTCCTGGACCTGGCAACTTGAAACTCACTCTGGGTGCATGTGTGTGCATGCCCAAAATTCCAAGAGGAGAATAGAGGAGAAGGGACTGTGGTATGGGCTCCCTGCTGGGGGGGGGGGGTGTGATTTCTTGCTTTATGTTTCTTGGGTGAGCACATGTGCCTTATAGCAAAAATCTCTCTTAAAACAAAACAAAACAAAACAAAGCAAACAAACAGATGAGCTATTGAGCCATGAAAAGACATGGAGGAAACTTAAATGCATATTGCTAAGTGGAAGATGTCAATCTGAAAAGCCTACATATAATTCCAACTATATACTATATGACAGTCTGTAAGAGATGACACTTTGAGTATAGTTAAAAAAAAAAAAAGATTAGTGGTTGGGGCCAGCAGGTGGCATGGTGGTTAAGGCATTGGACTCCCACACGGCCAACATCGGTTTGAGTCCTGGACCTGGCAGCTTCTGTTCTCATTTTCTCTCTCTCTCTCTCTCTCTCTCTCTCTCTCTCTCTCTCTCTTCCTCTCTCTCTCACTCTTACTGGTAAGCCAATATGCCCTAAACAAATAAAAAATAAGAATAATACATAAAATTAAATAAATAATTCTTAACAAAAAAGAGACTAGTGGTTTCTAGGGTTGGGGGGGATAAGGAGGTGGAGCACAGAGGATTTGAGGGGGGTCAATGAAGCTATTCTGTATGAGACTATGGCAGTAGATGCATGTCATTATCCCTTTATCAAAACCCATAGTGTGTGCACCACCAACAGTGGGCCCCAATGTAAAAACTTCGGACGTTGAATGATAATGTAGGTCTCATTTATTGTAACAAACGTACCACTGTGATAAGGGATTCCAACAGTGGGGGCAGTCACGCATGCATGGGATAGGGGTGTATGGGAACTTGCTGTAAACCAGAAACATCATCTATACAGTTTACTAATTTAAAAAATCATGTGAAGAAATTATGACCGTGCTTAGAGGCAGGTATATAGAGCTAAAATGCACTTGTTACACATGAAGAGAAACTGAAAAGTAATGAGCAAAATATTTGATTTGAGAAGTCAGGGAGAAAGTGTAGCAGAACGAATCCTTCAATGCTATCTGTTGCACCAGAGTAAAATTCAGACTCCTACCTTGATCTTCAAGTTCTGCAGGGTCTGGACGTTGCTCATCTCTTCAACTTCACCCTGATCTCCTCTCACTGCCCCCCAGCAGGTGCACACAGGCACACACACACACACACACACACACCCTAACCACACCAGTTTCTTCAGGGAAATCTCCCTGGGTCAGTCCATCGTAAATCTTTGTTTTCAGCATAACATTTTGACAGGTACCTATTCTGCTCACTTACTTGTTTCTTTTCTTTTTTTCTCTCTCACTTTTTATTTTTAAAAATGATGTATTTAATGTTATTTAGTTATTATTATTTTTTCAATTTTAAAAAAAATTAACTTTACATTCACTCACTGAGCATAGTCACAGCACACATCCCCATCCAGAATATACTGCACAGTGGCTTTATGTATATATATATATTTTCCCTATTTTTCACTCTCTGCCTTTTTCCACCCTCCTCCTACACTATTTCTGGTGTCCAAAGTTGCTTTCCATTTTTTCTTTTTTTCCCCATATTTTACTGACTCACAAAATATCTTAAATAATCTAAGTACTTTCAGTAGCAAGGTCAGCTGATATATACATATCTGTGAATACAGGCCTGACTTTATGCTCGCTTCTTTTCTTTACCCCCTATTAGACCCTTAGCTCCATGAAGACAGGGCTCCGAGCTCTTGCCTAAGGCTGTATTCTCAGTGCCTGGAACTGGTCTAGCCGGCCCAGGGCCAGAGCTGTACGTAGAGTGACCAGCTGTCCTGGTTTCCTGGGACTGTCCTGGTTTTGGCACCAAAAGTCTGATGTCCCAGGAAACCCCTCACTTCTAGGCCAACTAGAATGATTGCCACCTTAGCTGTTAGAGTGAATGCATTTTGAAACAAAAATGTCCCATCACATGTCAGTGATTTGACCTAAGAAAATAATCAGTATCATATTAAATATATATATATATATATATATATATATATATATATATATAAAACATGATAATATATGACATTAAACATATATAATATATGCAATATGTTATATTATAATTATATACCTATTTTATATAAACACATATATATGTAATATACACATAACATTTTATACACACACACAATCTTATTTAAATAAGTTCTTAGGATAACCTGCAAACTCTGCACAATTATTGACCCACCCCAGTAGACCTAGGGACACAAGAGTAGGGGCCCATACTTTTCCCAGGTACCCGATTCTACCTAACCTTGCTCCTGACTGGAGGGCCTCAAGTGCTGAACTGTGGATTAAACAGCCTTTGCATAACTTTCTCATTTTGTAAAATCCATGTAGACCAAGAAATCACAACAAGAGAAGGACAAAGAGCCAGGCAAATTGTTTTATTAACTGAGCAAAAAGGCCCAGTGGGTGATAGCCTTGCTACCTATCAGGTAATTAGCCGCCCTGGAAGCCTGCTTTGTCCCCGGTCTCAGAAAAGAGAAGCCCTCCTTTGTCACAGGTAAGCAGCCCATTTTCCAATCAGTGACTCTAATTGCCCTGTTGCTGGTTCACACACCTGCTAGGGGCAGACCTGCCTGATTGGGGATGTAAGTGTAGACACAGAGCCGCCTAGGACAGGGTTACCTGGGACCGTGGGAACTGAGTGAGTATTCTGGTATGCAGAAGTGTTTGCAGCCAGGTTACAGAGCATGCTGGATTCAGCACGCCCCTTTGAGAGGGGGCGTCTTCTGTTCACAGCTCTCTCTCCGTGTCCTTCTGAATCATGCAGATTAACACTTTCCCCGCACTAATGTCATTTTGCAGGGGAATCTTGTGAAAATGCAGATTCTGATGCAGGAGATCTGGGTGGACCACAGTTTTGCATTTTCAGCCAATATCCAGGTACCAGGCGTACTGCTGGTCCACACTTTCAGGAGCAGGGCATAGAAATGTCCCTGGACTGACCTAGAGAGATTTGAGGGCCAGGCAGTGGCACAGTGGTGGCATGACCAGGCTCACATGGGAAGGTCCTCACTGTGAGTCTGGAGGTCTCCCTGTACATGCTGGGTGCACCTGTACCCGAGATCCCGGCTGGCTGAGACTGGGGGAGGATCATAGTGTGAAGACCTTGCTAGGGATTTCTCTCTCTTCCTCTCAATAGACTTTAAAAATGTAGACTTCATCTTGCCACCCATGACATTTTGGTTCAAAAGTCCCCCCTTCCCTCACTCTGGGCTGTGCTAGGTGTCTCTTTGGCGGTCTCCTGAATTCTGTGAAGCCTGCATCAGTGTGGACCACACCAAGTTGCACTTGTCAGGCCTGGGCACTTCCTAGAAGGCCACTGGGACTGCATGGCCCACCACAGGGCTCAGCGGGGCACAAATCATCCCTACTGATCACACTAAACTGGGTTATGTGCTCTGTCACCATGGCCACCTCTGTCTTCCCCACTCCCAGCCTCGCTTTTCTTATCAGCCAAATGGGCACCATATATGTGCTCTGGGCTGAGCATCCCCTGAATGCATGCACTGGGACTTGGTTGTGTTGTGAAAATATTAAGAGGAAAGTTCATACCTTCATGGCATTGAGAGCTGGACCTTTGGGGAGAGATTAGGATTAAGGTCAGCAGGATGAGGGCCCTGTGATTGAGTCCTGGTGGATTTATGAGGAGAGAAGAGTGGACAGATAAACTTGGGGGGGGAGGGGGACACAGTTGCTCTGTTCTCTGCTCACCTTCATGCTGTGATGCCTTGGGACCCTACATGACCTCCACCAGAGTTGGCTCTTGGACCTTGAATGCCTAAAGTATGAGCTGAATGAAACTCTATACCCTTAAATTACCCAGACTAGGGTACTTTCTGTTATTAGCAGCAAGATAGATGAGAACAATGGCAACTTACATCAACTGCTCACCAGCTCGGGGGAGACACATGAAGCTACGGGGCTGGTGTTAATTCATGATTGCATTGCTTGCAGAAATATCTGAGACGGAGTGAATTTTTAAGTAAACAGTTTTATTCAGCTCATAGCTTTAGGAGCCAGGGGTCAGAGGACAACTTCCAGTGAGGCTATAATGCGGTAGAGGGCAGGATCACGAACAGAGCACTGTCTATATGTCTCTTCTAGTTCCGGTCTATATCCACACGATCCCTGCCCATTTCCTCTCCTTATAAACACAGGACTCAATCATGGTGGCCCCACACTAATGACTTGATCATACCCAAAGGCTCCACCCAGGGATACCCTGAGGGAATCCAATTTATCCTTAACACTTTTATAATACAACTATGTTTCAACCCATGGACTTTTGGAAGATACCTACTCACTGCCCATTAAGACTAAATCCCAAAATATGAACCTTTGGAGGTGAAAACCATTACCCAAACCGTAACAGCACTCCTTTCTCTTTTATGCTTTGTATTGCAGCAGAACTTATATAGAATAGAACTTATATGGAATAAGAGGCACACATTGCTTGATAGAATGCTATATATGTCTACATTTGTCTTAGTGATGACTGCCATATTGAAATACCAGACTGGATGACTTACACTATAGAAATTCACTCTCTCACAATACGGAAGCTAGAAGTCCAAGATCAAGGTGCTCCTTGACTTGGTTTGTGGTGTAGCCTTTCTTTCTGGCGTGCAGCCAGCTGCCTGTTCTCTGTGTGCTCACGTGGCCTTTCCTGAGTGTGTGCCCATGGCTGGTGGGGGCTGTCTGATGCTTCTTCTTAGAAGATCACTGATCCTGTGAGGTCAGGGCTGTATGATCTCATTTCACCTTAGTTGTCTCTCAAAGACTCTATTTCCAAATATAGTCCCAATAAAGTCTTAAATATTCACACAAGTGGGAGTTTTGGGTATGATAAAGCCATTAAGGTGGGGCCCCCATGATTGAATCCTGATGCTATAAAGAGAGGAAATGGAACAGGAACCATGTGGATATTTAGACTACAGTACGCACATATTTGGACTAAATAGGGTACAAATAAAGTCTGAATAAATTTAGAACTTTGGCGGGACATAATTCAGTTCATAGCAATAACCATACAACTACCACTCAGATGGTGACAAGAACATTTCAGGTGGCTCCATAGTCTCTTTTATGCTTCGTATTGGTCAATGCGCCTCCTCCCCAAAGTCTACTTTCTCCCTCTTGAGGCCTCTTGTGTTGTCAGTAAGCTGTCCAGAAGATCTGGTTGGAGTGGTCAGTCTTGCTTTTGAAGACAGGCAGATCATAAACTAGTCTTATCCATAAACCAGCAAGATCTATCACTCGTGTTCAAACTCCACAAGGTGGCGCTGTTAGTGACGTCTCTGGTGCAGTTTGGTGCACTCTTTGGCTTTGAGGATGCCCTTTGGGATTCCCGCCCAGATTACAGAGCTTCTGCATGATCAAGGTCTCAGGTGGTCTTGTAGAGGTCAAGCCACCCAGTTGTTGTACACATTGGGTCTATGGTTGTGTTTTATGAACAGTCCAGTTAGAGGCCTGCAAAGGAAGGGTCTACTTATTTCAGTCATTGTTTTATTCCCTAGCACCCATATGCTATATGGGGGCTGCAATCCTAAATCAGACACTCCCGTTCTCCACAGTGAACTCCACTATGGGGCTTTTGGTATTCCCACCAGCCAATCCACATCATCTGGAACCTTCTCTGTCACACAGATAAGTTTGAAGTATTGAGTCTTGAGATACAATGAGTTCAGGTCTTAGTCATTTTCCTTCTGGGAAATGCTTTCCCCATTCACTGTGCAAATTTATCCTTGCTCATTGAGGAATCTTGCAGAGGAGAGGGGCAGTTCTGTGCTGATCATTCTAGTACAACTTCAAGATGAATGAACGGGTGTCCACTCATCTTAATTGGAGTGACCACTTATGAAGCTCTTGTAGGATCTAAAAGTGACTTACTGTGTTCACCTAGAGAAGTAGTTGGTGAGTTCTTTCAATGACAATAAAATAATAATTACAAGTTGTGCTTCACGAAGTATCTCGTTTCAAATAACTCACTCTGCAGTGTTGTTATTTTAATTAGAGATTATGGATTAAAGCACACAGGATACGCAGATCTGAAAGGTGTTTGAGTGATACTCTGAGAGCTATCCAAGTAGCCTCTAGGTGTAGCTGGGAACTGAAGCTGTAGAAGTGAAGGAAAGAGTCCAGAGAGAGTGCATGAAGAGAAGAGAAATGGGTTGAATTCTAAGAGCACCAGTGTTTAATAAAGTCAGAGAGCCACACAGTGGTGCGGTGATAATGCAACTGGGCCCACACGGAAAGGGTCCTGGGTTTATATCCTGGGACTTCCCTGAGCTTTCTGGGCATGTGTGCCTGTGATCCAAACTGGTTAAATGGGACTGGATCAGAGTGTAAAGACCCTATGGGGGATCTCTCTCTTTCTCTCTCTCAATAAATAAACTTTAACAAAAAAGAAAGAGAGATGATCAAAGAAGACACAGGACGCTGAGAGGTGGTTTGTGTCTCACAGGTCAGAGGAGACAATGACGTGACTGAAGTTAGAAGTGGGTGTGGGAAGAGCAAAAAAGGTCAAGTTCGAGCAGGTGCAGGGGCACATAGCCTGACGTGCACTGTAGACCTCCCCTTCTTGCTGCTTCGCAGGACAGGTTGTTGATGTGCTGGGTGGGATGCAGGAAGACAACTAGAGGCTGGAGCAGAGGGTTGGAAAGAAATCATGGAAACTTGGGCTTGGGGGTATGGTGTTTGGGGAGTTAGGTCAATGGAGGGGGCTGGAAATGGACTGGGCAGAGGGTAAGGGAGCAAGGAGAGTCAAATATGTTTGAGGTCTCCAGCTTGTGCTGGTGACATTCTGCTTGATGGGAGATGAAAGAGACTGAGAGCAGAGGTTCAGGGTCATGTCTTTGGACATGTTGAGGTTGGGGAGTCAGAGATATTCAAGCAGAAATGCTTTGGGAGGCTTAAATGTGTCTCCCCAAAATTCCTAGGTTGAAGCCCTAACTCCCACTACATCAGAAAGTGACTGTTTTTGGAGACAGAACCTTTAAAAAAGTGATGAAGACAGCCAGCAGTGGCATAGTGGTTAAGGCTCTGGACTCCCACATGTCTGACCACAGTTCGAATCCTGGACCTGATGACTTGATGATCACGCCAGGCATGTGTGCATGCGTGCCCAACATCCCAGGAGAAGAATGGAGGAGAAGGGATTGTGGAGTGGCTTGGGGGGTGACTTCTCACTTTCCCTCTCACTGTCACTTTCTGTCTCCTCACGTGCTCTTTGGCAAAAACCTAAAAATAAAAATAAAAATAAAAGCGGCAATGAAGATGGTGACATTAGGGTGAGGCTCTAATCCAATCTCACTGATGTCCTTGTAAGTGTAAATATGGACCTCCAGGACACCAGGGACATGTGTACACCTGGGAGGGGAAGAGGGACCACAAGGACAGCAAGAGCTGGCCGTCCTCCACCCAAGGAGAGAGACTCCATGAGAAACAGCCCACCACACCTTGACCTTGGACTTCCAGCCTCCAGAACTGTGAGAAAATAACTTTCTGCTGTCTCAGTTGCTGGGTCTGCAGGGCTTTGCTGGAGTGGCCCTAGGAGTCTATACAGATGCCCAGGAGGCCCCAGCCCTGCCTTGGGAGGGTGAGGCTGGGGCTCAGGGACACCCTCTCAATTCCTCCCTCATCACTCCAAACTCAGCCTAGAACATCTACCTCAGCTTTCTAAGTGCCAGAAGACTTCCGATTAGGCTGCCCTGACAGAGAAATCTGAAAGGAGCAAGAGGTAGCTAGAGACCTGATTTGGAGACATCTCATCGCCTCCCTCAACTCTGCGCTGGCGATGCCAAATTACACATCGCCTTGGAGGGCCCACATCTGTGCTCTTCACAGACCTCACAATGGCATCTCATGAATATTTACTGAGGTGCTCAGATATGCAGCAGGGAGAACAAATAATGAAGAGGAGGGCGAGAGAGACAAGGAGAGAGGGTGAGAAAGAGAAAGAGAGAAAAGGGACCCACCCTGACATTTGCATTGCTCACAGACAGAGAGGAGTTGTGGATGTTGGGACAAGGGGGATCAGGCAGGAGAGCTTTTCCAGGGGGATAAAGGAAACAGCTTCTTGTATAATGAGATTGACTCTTAAATTGAAAGTGCCAGTGCTCACGCTGCAGTTCAGACATCCCCGCTGCGTGTTTATTCCCAAGGCTCTAACATTAAGACATCGTACATACAAGCTGGGAGCGTTCAATTAGGTTTTCTGTTATTAATCAGTCAATTAAGCTGCAATCTCTGGGATATACATTTTCACTCTTAAAGAGGTGAGAAGCATGCCAGGGCCCTCAATCTGGTTTGGAAACTCCAGCCTGGTGTGGTGGAAGAGGCCAGGGACCTGAGAAATCTGAAGGGAGAAGGGATGAGAACAGGGTAACAGGAGAGAGTGGAGCCTGTGGACAGTGTTGGTGTTTTGGTTCTGGGAGGAGGACTGTTGGAGGTTTTCTTGTGCAGGAGACAGGTAGAAGAATGATCACTATTTGTGCAGTTTGGCCAACTTTTTTAGTTCAGTCTGGCAGGAGAAAGATGGTTTTGCTACTCAGAGCCTCAATTTTCCTTAATCTGCAAAATGGGATATTCTAATTTCTATTCTTGACGCCTCTTTTTTAAATAAGATGCAAGTTTCTATGTTTGAATAGCTTCTCCAAAGCTCATGTTGAAATTAAATTACCATTGTGATAGTATTAAGAGGTAAGACTTTTCAAGTGTGATTACATCATGACAACTCTACCCTTATGAATGGATTAATGCTGTTACTGTATGAGTGGGTTCATTATTTTAGGAGTGTCTTTGTGATAAAAAGATAAAATTTGATTCCCATCCTCTTTCTTTCTCGTGTGTTCATTTGACCTTCTGCCTTCTGCCATGGGATGATACATCACAAATGCCCTCACCAGCTACAAGAGCTATGCTCTTGGATTTCTCAGCCTCCTGATCCAGGAGACAAGTAAACTTCCATTGTTTATTAATTACCTGGTCTCAAGTATTCTCTTTTAGTAGCAGAAAACAGACTAAAATACAAGTTCAATACATTAATGGCTATGAAAACCTTTTGCAAGGTAGTACATGCTAGAGAGGGCATAAGGAAGTAATGATGATCATGATAGATAGAATGATCAAAGTTATGTGTAAATAAATTGAAGACAGCACTATCCCATGAATGTGAAAGACTGATACATAGACCGAGTGACTGATAAGCACATATACGTCATTTATTATTTTAATTGGATGGTTCCAGACAGACAAGGGGAACATTTATTACTATATTTAAAAAAATATTTTTTCTTTCTTCCATGAGCTAGTGAGAGAGACAGACAGACAGCATCCCTAACAGGACTGCCACACCACAATGCATCCCCAGCCTCAACCAGCCTCAGATCATGGGCATGTGGTACCTTGCCTATTCTAGGAGCTCTCCAGACATGTCAATTCGCATGTGAATCAGCCTTACAGAGCATCACATTTTATCTCAGCACCACTGTTTAGTTCGCAAAAGAATGTTCTTACTCCAGGTAATCTTCTGAGCGTGCTCTTCAGAGTCACAGCACTCCAATTGTAATCAGACTATAATAATTGAGTAGTAGTGGGGCAAGAGGAGAGATAAAAGAAAGGACCCTACAACCTTTTCATGACAGACTCAGATATTTTATTTATATTCATAATAAATATCAAGCAGAAGAAACCTGTCAATCTATCGATGACAGTGAGCCCTTAAAGGAAATGTAAAAACAGCTAGTAATTAGTACATAAATCAATGGCAAATAAGTGTTTGAATTTGTGATTAGCATACAAGGAATTTGTTGTTAGACATTTTCAAAATTAAGTATTGGTGTAATTAGCACATAAATCATTTGCACATGGGTGTTCCTGAAGTGTCTGGTATATAATTAGACATAAATCATTTGTATTTGGGGGGCTTCTAAGGTGTTTAGTATGTCATTAGCACACAAATCATTTCTACATTTGTGTTTTTAAAGTGTTGTGTAATTAGCACATGGATTATTTGGAAATATATGTTTCAAACTATTTGCTTTGTAATTAGCACAAAAATTGTAGATGCATAATAATAAAAAGTATTTAATGGGCAACGAGTACATACTTAATCTGTAAATGGTAATCTTAAAACACCTTTTGTAATTAGCACATATACCAGTTGTATATGTGTATGTTTAAGTTGCTTGATTTATGATTAGTGCACAGATCGTTTTGTGAATGAGCTCTCCTAAGTAATTTATAATTTGTGTGAAAATAATTTATCAATGGATGTTTCTAGAGTACTTGATTTATAATTAACATATAAGCAATTTGTAGATGGGTTCTTAATAACTACTTTTTAAAAAGTTATTCCTCACTTAAGAGATGCTCTTTTATCCTGTTTACATTCGCTTAGCCAGCATAATGGCACTTACAGAAAGAATTTAACATTTGCCGAATTTTTATGGTTTTTCCACTCACTGAAAGTTCAGAATGCATTATCACTATACTAAAAATCTTTCATGAGAGTCTGCTGTTGATTCTACTGAGATAAAAAGATTGGTACTTTCCAAGAGATTTGGGTCAGATCTCAAAATTTCTTTCACTGAGGTAAAGGTGTCTTATGTGTTCCCAGTATATTCTCCAATATTATTCCCTTAATATTGATGAAAATATATGATTAAATAATCATTCCTGATTAAAGCAATTATGGGCAACACCAATTTATAAATAAATGCAAATTTTATCTGGTCTAGACATGGTGGTACAGTGGTAGTACAATCCTATGCAATTCTAAAAGCGTTTGGGTTGTCAGAAAAGTCATGGTACATTTTTGCATAGAAAAATATGTCATGACTTTCCAACAAAATAATATATAGAAAATCGGGGTTCAGTTTCCAGGTCAACTTGTCCATGCTAGGTGCATGCTTGCATACCTATGATCTTGTTTGACTGGCAAGGCTTAGATAAAGAGGGAAGATTATGGTGTGTGACCCTGTGGAGGGTGCTTCTCTCTCTCTCTGTCTTTCATGACATAAATAAATACACTTAAGAAAAAAACCCTACAAGTTTTATTCATATGTGAAGCTCAGAAAATTATTGTGAAAGAGATGGGAAAGAGAATTTAAATTGCCAAGCACTAAGTGAATACCAGGCATCACCGTAATTGTTTTATGGGAGAAATTTTGGTTAATTATAATAATAATCACAAGAGGCAGACATTATAGCTCTAGCATTGATCAAAGACACAATGGAAAGAAATATCCCAGAGTTTAACAAATCTTAATAATATATCTTGAAAAAAGTTACCTACATTATGGAGGAAATAATGAGAAGATGACCATCACTAGATAAAGTTTTGCTTTGAATCACAAAAGTAAAATTAAATCTTCTAAGGATTAGGACAGAACAAGTTAAACTGTAAAAGAATCATTCTATTTTAAAAAGACTGAGATTTCTCCTCTGTAATAATAAAAGTCCCCACAAGAGAATATTAAAAGATGTGAGATGTGACCCAGGAATTTTATACCCAGCGAAACTGTTTTTAATGTAACAAAGCAACAAGATAAAACACTTTTATACATTTAAGGGTTTTTAGAAAGCATTTTATCATATACCCCTTTCAAAATAATTATTTGAAGATGTACTCTAGCCAACAAATAAATGAATCAAAATGTAGAATTCAAGAGTAGCTAAATGATGTTATAAGAAGACTTCTATGTAAACCATGTCTTGATTTGGATGAAGTAAGAGATTCCACCCAAACAATTTAGTCAACAGCATGGCATATGGTTTAGTCCTGGGAAAAGATGGGGACAAGAAAAAGCACTAGCAAGGAAAGATCTACGTGGTTGACAAGTCCCCCCTCACCAAGCAGGAACCTATAATTAGTAAAGAACTATCCAACTGTATTCTGGAGGTTATGTTCAAACTCGGTGATGAAACCTACATTACATTCCTCCCTCTTCCTAGGTTTCAATTTCCCCATTTAACAGAAAAGAGGGAATGAACAAAATGATCATTCAGGGGATCTTCAATTATAAGACACCCTCCTTCAATACTAAGAAAGTCTTGAAGATGATGTAGTATTGAGTCTTGCCAGATTACTTGCAGTTGGATTTCTCAGTCTTTAGTTGTTCATCAAACAATTTGCAGTATCTGTATCAATAGAGCTATAATTTAGGTAATATTTTTTCTTAAATTAATTCACTTTATTTCTTTAGACATTTTTATTTTGGCCTAGCCTTAGTGGTGCAGGTGGTAGCATACTCACCTTCAGTTCTGCAAGCCACACAGCCACCCACAAGTTCAGGCCCCCAGTTGGCCTGAAACATGGGGCCAGAACATGTATTCAAGTTTCTGATGAGCTCAAAAGCTAGGGTAAGGATTGTGGTATAAAAACCTGTGGACGGTGCCTGTCTTTCCCCTCTTCATCTCATAAGCATGCATGTGCTTCCTATTATGAATAAAATAAACTTTAAATATATTTATTTCTAAAGCTAATTTATGTAGCCCCTGTAAATGAGAAATTGTTATCACCAACCATAAATAAAAGGCAACCACAAAAACAAAAAACAACAGCAAACAGTAAGACAATGTAATTTTGTCATAATAGGATGTACATGGTCTCCTTTTTGTTATTGTGTTTTTGTTTTGTCTGTTTCTTTTCCTTTCTTCCGTTTTTTTTTTTTTTTTTTTTTTTTTAATTTGAAATAGGGATGTAACGTACCATGAATGGTCTTTTACCACTAACTGGAAGATTATTTTTCTTTCACAGAAGTTTGCAAATATAATGACACATCTTTCAATCAGGCACCTTGAAGTGGGTGAAATACAGCAGTAATATGCTACTTCCAGTAGCTGGCCAGATAACAATTCCTGTTGAAATTTCTTTATTTGAAGACTGCTTACTGCTAAAAAAGAGAGATTAGCAAATGCAAGGGAGGTGTTAAAAACAGAGTGGTAACAAATGAGCTCTTCCCATATAATGAGAAAGATCAAACGGGATTTCCCCATTCTATGGGCCACGGCTCCTTAAAGCTCTGTCCATGTACCCCCTACAAGCTGCATTTATACACCCAGTGGGAATCAGTAATGTATACAATTCTTAAAGAAGCCCATAAGAGCATGGCACAATAGTTTCCTGGCCATAGTCTCAATTTCATCACCAAGCTGAATTTGTTCAAATGTAAGAAAATGTTATCTTTGAGCCCACAGAGCATAATCTCTTTTTATACTTTTAAAATAAAACACAACTGGGGTTCAATGATTGCTATAATGGTCTCAGTACCAAAGCCCAGGCTCATGGTGGGTTTTTGGGCTGTTGCTCGTAAGATGTCTTACATAGGGCCAGCCAGTGGCATGGTGGATGGAGCCCACATGGCCAACTGAAATTCACGCCTCTGGCCCGGGGGCTTGAGAAACATGTCAGGCATTTGTGTGTGCATGCCCCAAATCCCAAAAGATTAGAGGACTAGAGAAGTGATGGCAGCATAGCCATCCCCTGGGGGATACTTTTTCACTTTCCTTTTCTCTGTCTCCACCAGGTATGCATGCCCTGTAGCAAATTACAAAAAAAAAAAAAAAAAAAAAAAAAAAAAAAAAAAGGAAGTCTTACTTAATTTCAAACTCATCATCGCCACTGAGCCATGTTGATGACAATAGCAATCATTCTGTCCTAGTACTTGCCAGCAATGGTGTAGCATTTCCACAGGGGTGAGAGGTGGAGGGAGCATTCAGTAAAGGGAAAGAGAAAGGAATGAAGCCACAAGCCCACTCTGTGTCCACAACAGCAGAGTAACACAGAATTACTTCTATAATACAGAAATGATTTTTTTTGAAGATTTATTTTTAATTATATTTATTATCATTATTCTTCAATTTTGACCAGAGAGAGACAGGTAGAGAGAAAGGGAGAGTGAGAAAGCAAGCCACCAGGTCCAGGACTTGAACCGTGGTCGGCCATGTGGGAGTCCAGCACCTCAACCACCACAACACCTGCCAGCCCCTCAGAAATGATTTTCCAAGTATTTTAAAACCGGCATTAAATGATCTGACTCACTGTTTTAGTTTTTGGTCGTTTTTTTTTTTTTTTTTTTTTTTTTTTTTTTAAATGAGAAAGATCATTGGTTATCCAGGAGTGGGTATTCGGTGACATGGAAGTGTTTAACATGTTGTTTCTGCCTGGGATTCCTAAATAATCCAGTGTTAACTTTAGTGTGAATGAATGGTTTTATATCACATTTGCATATGCATATACAAGGGGACTTTAGGATGTTTGTGGACAAATAGAATTAAAGCACTTATTTTGGTGCAAAAATGTTTGAGAGCTGGCTTCATGGCATGGTGTTGAATAAAGCTGGATCCCACATGGCTCCCTGGGCAGTTCAAGTGTTAGTCCTCTTGGTTGAACGTATACCAGGCAAGTGTGAGTGCAGGCCCCAAAACCCAACAGGACGAAGAAATGGAGGAGGAGGGATTGTGGCATGACAGCTTCCCATTAGAGACTGCTTTATCCCTTTCCTCCTTCTCTGCTTCTGTCTCTCCATCACTCTCTGGTGAGTGCTTGTGTCCTCTGGCAATTAAAAAAAACGAAGTTTATCTCATATACACATATATACATACTTAACTCATTAGTAGTATTGTATGTATTTTTTCCTATGCAAAAATGCATCATGACTTTTCCGACAGCCAAATGTGTGTGTATACACACACACACTCATCTAGTTTGAATTGGGTTTTGTAATTGATGATAGAAAGACTCCTACCTCATACAGAGTTAGAGCCCAGACTGGACTTTATCTTATTCCAAACTCATGTTCGTCCTTAGGTCCCTCTCAGCCTGAACTGAAAAGCCCCTTAATACAACTCATTTTTAATGCTGCTACTTCCAAATCTGTTCTCTAAGAAGACAATCCCAGCAGGCTGGACAGAGGGAGAACAGCCTGGAGTGAGTCTGGGAGAAGAGCCTTCCAGATTAAGTTAGCAGCTGCAGAGGGAAGCGGTCTGAGAATGTTTTCTAAATAAGCCTCGACACAGCCTAAGTGAGCATCCCTGCTTTATTTCTCCTTGTTAGCTCTGACCTCTCTCCCCTCACCCCACGCTCCACTGTGCGCTCAAGATAATTTGTCCAAATAAAACCCGACTGTTTGCAAGGCCAGGTGAAAGAGACACATTTGAATATATCTTTAAAGCCAAATCACACACACACACACACACACACACACACACACACAATTATTGGAATGTTGTTGTTGCTCTATTATCCTCAACTGGAGAAAGGGAGGGGGAGAGGAGACCTTTTTCCGTGCTGGTTACCTGACTGCAACTATAGGTACATTCCTCACCTTTCTAGAGCCTCTCACGTGGGTCAAGATGATCTACGGGGATTCTCTTTCAGTCTTGGCTCTTACATTATTCATGAGAAATGAGAGAATCCACAAGCATGTGAACCAGGCATGTGCGTGTTCACTCACTACCTTATACCACTTCATTCATTCACTCATTCATTCAGTCTGGTCCTTGAATGAACCAGCACGTTGATGAAATAGGATGGCAAGTATAATCAGACAGACTTGTATTCAAATCTCTGCTCTGTGACCTGGGACAACTCCGTCAAGGTCCTAGAACCTCAGTTACCTGTTTCTGTAACGTTACCATCCACGAGTGTTGGGGATGAGTCCTATAAAGGGCAGACTGGAAGACCTGGGTCACAATAAATCCCCAGCTAGTACCTACATCATATTTTCCCTTCATATTATTTTTATCAGGAGTTGATTACCTGAGGACTTTTGCTTCCAGCCAAGATAGAATGACAGGGCCTGGATTTACTCTCCTATCTGAGACAACTACAGGGTCATCATAAAAATCATGACACATTTTTTCATAGAAAAATATGTCATGACTTTCCCAATGGTCCAATAAAATAAAACATACAAAACAATTGGTTTTTTTTTTTTTTTTTTTTGGAGAGGTTTCTACTAGAGGGCGCTTGCGCTCACCAGCCAGCCAGAGAGAGACAGAGAGACAGAAAGCAAGAAATCACCCCCCAGGGGGGATGGCCACGCCACAATCCCTTCTCCTCCATTCTCCTCCTGGGATCTTGGGCACACACGCACACGCGCCCAGCGTGAGTTTTAAGCCACCAGGTCCGGGACACGAACCGTGGTCGACTACATGGGAATCCAGCGACATAGCTAACTGCTGGTCCCACAAAACAATTGTTTTTAAGATATTGACTATCAGGCGTCCAAGAACAGTGAACCCAGAGACATGGTGAACACCTCAGGTGAGTCCTACAATTGCCCAGTAAAGAGGTGGTACTGGGACAGATGGAGGCATTCTCCTTGCATTGAGGGGATAGAGCTGGGTTTCTAGGAAGGCCAAAGGAGCTGGCAGACCAGAGTATCAGAGAGGAGAGAGCTGGATGTAAAAGAGCTCCAGAGATTTGCAGAGGGCTCTCAGGAGTACTTGGCAGAGTACTGTCAGCATAAGTCTGCAGAGGACAAGAGGAAAAAGAGACAAGAGGAAAATCCATTCAGAGAGCATAACAATCCTAAACATTTATGCACCTACTAACAGAGCTTCAAAATGCAGAAAACTCAAACTGTCAAAAGAAGCAGATATATCTACAATTATAGTTAGAGGGTCACCATTTCTTTTCCAATAATTGATGAAACATGTAGACAAAAGATTAGAAAGATCAAACGACATTATCAACATTCTCTAATTGACTGATAGACACTCCACTCAACAACAGAAGAGCATACATTCGTTTGGTGTACACAGAATAGGCCACCTTTACTAACATAGACAAATTTCTGGGCCATAAGGACAATAGATTTAAGAGGATTCAAACCATTCAATGTATATTTTCTGATGACAATGAAATGAAATTAGATATCAGTAATAGAATGATATCTGAGAAATTGTCCTATATTTAGAAATTAAGATCCTTACACATAATTTGGTATCTTAATTATGTACCAAGAATTTATAGAAAATCCATGGGTTAAAGAAGGGATTACTAAGGAAATTAGAAATGATTTTGAACTGAATCAAAATCGAGTCAATATATTGAAATGTATGGGTTACAGCTAAAGATGCATTTAGAGAGAAATGTATAGCACTAGCTGCCCACATTAGAAAAGAAGAAAGGTTTCAAATGAATGAAATAAGCAATATACAAAGAAAGAAATCAATACAATCAAAATGATTTTTTGACAAATAAAAAAATTGAAAAAGCTCTTTTAAAAATAATTATTTAATTTTATTTACCATTATTATTTTTAAATTTGCTATTGGGTACCTGTGCTCACCAAAAAGAGGTAAAGTGTGAAAGTGAGCTGCTAGCTCAAGACTCGAATCTGAGTCAACTGCTGGCTCCACAAAACTAAAAAAGCCCTAACTGACTGGTCTGGGGGTAGCGGGGGTTAAAAATGACCAATATTAGGAATAATAGAACTATGTCACTACTGAGTCTACAAATACTAAACAAATAGTAAAGAAGATTGTGAGCAATGTCATGACAAAAAAATTAAACAACTTATATAAAGTGGACACATTGCTTTAAAGACACAAACTATCAAAGCATATTTAAGAGGAAAAAGATAATCCAGAGACCTCTAAATCTATTACAGAAATTGAAATTGTAGTTAGAAGCATTCTTACAAAGAAAATTCCAGACCCAGGTGACTTCACTGGTGAATTCCACTAAATATTTAGGGGAGAAATATCAGTTCTACACAAACTCTTCTATGACACTAGAATGATCTTAATACCCAAATTAGAAGAATATTAATTCAGACAAGAAAACTATAAAGCAAATCCCTCATAAACAGATGCATTTTTTAAAGATTTTTTTGGCTATAGAGCACATGTGCTTGCCAGAGAGACAGAGAAAGACATAGAGAGGAAAAGGGAGAAATCATCCCCAGGGGGAAGGCCACACTGCAATTCTTTCTTCTCCATTCTCCTCTTGGGATTTTGGGCATGCACACACATGCACCCAGCATGATTTTCAAGCATCAGGTCTGGGACTTGAACTGCAGTTGTCCATGTGGGAATCCAGTGCCTTAACCACTACGCCACCTGCTGGTCCCCGGTTACAAAAAGTTTGAACAATAGAAAAGTTAATATATCATCACCACATGGGGTTTATCCCAGGCATGAATGCATGCATTAACATGAAAAAGTTAGTATAATTAATCATACTAACGAACTAAAAATGAAACACCATTTAATCATCTCAATAGTCAGAGAATAAGAATTTGACAAAATTCAACATCAATTCCTGTGAAAAACTCCCAGAAAATTAGGACAAGGAAGGGACTTCCTGAACTTCATAAAGTCCGTCTATAAAAAATCTCCAGTTAACATTCTACTGAATGGTGAACTATCAAGTACTTTTCCTTTAATATTAGGAACAAGGCAAAGATGCCGGATACCAGCACATTTATTCGACATCGTTCTGGGAGTTCTAGCTAGTAAAATAAAGTGAAGATTGTAAGGTTCTCTGCTGAAAATGATATTTATAGTAAAATCCTTGATTTGATTATTATGTAACACTTGCATACCTGGAAAAAGGACATTGTGTTTTATAGAGATGTACAATGATGGAATATAAATAACAAATCCTAAAATGAAAAAAAAAAGTAGCACAGAGAAAAGACATCCAGATTTATCGACAAACAATATGATTTTTTAAAAGAATTATTTATTTAATTTTTAAATTATTATTATTATTATTATTATTATTTGCTATAGAGCACATGTACTCACCAGAGAGAGACAAAGAGAGACAGAGAGGGAAAGTGAGAAAGCAAGCTGCCAGGTCCTGGACTTAAACTGCGGTTGGCCATGGGTGTCTAGGGCCTTAACCACCATGCCACCTGCTGGCCCCAATATGATTATTTTTATAGAAATTCTTATAGTACCTACTAGAGCTACTAGAACTAATAAGATTAGCAAAGTTGCAGAACACAAGGTCACTATACAAAATCATTGCATTTCTATATATTAGTAATGAATAATTGGAAACTGAAGCAAAAAGAAAATAAATAAAAGACCACTTTCTCTTGCAGTATCATGTGAAAATACAAAATAAGGATAAATATGAGAAAAGATGGGCAAGATTGATACATTGAAAACCATAGAATACTGGTTTCTATTAATTAACATCAAAATAAATGGAGAGGCATACTATGTTTGTGGACTGAGAGACTCCATATTGTCGATGGAAATTTTTTCTTAATTAATCTATTGATTCAATTTAGATTAATCTAAATTAAAATACCAGCAGGGGGTTATTTGGTAGAAATGTATCCAATGATTCTAAAATCCATGTAGAAAATTAAAACTCAAAAAAATATATAATGCCCAAACCACTTTGAAACATAAGAAAATCAAAGACTCTGATTTTGAAAGTTAAGACAGAGTAGTATTGGCAAAAAGGGGGATAAATATATCAACAGAACAGAATAGAATTCATAAATAGATCCACACACATATATGACCAACTGATTTGACAAAGGTGCATGGGAAATTTAGTGAAATACAATTCTTTCAACAAGTGGTGTTAGGAAAACAGAATATTCATATACAAAATATCACCTTTGGTTCATACTTACCACTATACACAGAACAAGTTAGAGTTGGTCAAAGGCTAAAATATAACACCTAAAACTATAAAACTTCTAGAAGAAAGCGTAGGAGAAAAATCTTTGTGACCATTGGTTAGGCAAAAAGCTCTGTAATGTGACACCAAAGCAATGATCCATAAAAACATCGATAACATAAAAACATCGAAAACATCGATAACTTGGATTTCATAAAAATGAAGAACTTCTGCTTCTTGAAAGACATTGGAAGGGAGTGTAAAGGTGAATAGACTGAAGGAAAACGTCTGTACATCACACAACTGATACAGTATTTTTATCCAGAATATACAAATAACTTTCCAAGCTCAACAATAATAATAATAAAACTGATTGAAAATGGACACGAAATGTAGCTCCAAATTAATGCCATAATTATCTCAAAATGTTTAGTTTTAAAAAGGGTTAAAAAAGTTGAATAGACACTTGAGAAGATAAATGGATAGCAAATAAGCAATGAAAGATGTTCGATATCGTTAATCATGAAGAAAGTGCAAATTAGGGACCAGCAGGTGGCGTAGCAGTTACATCAGTGGATTCCCACATGGTCAACCATGGTTTGAGTCCCAGACCTGGTGGCTTGAAACTGGACGTGTATGCACGTGTGCATGCCCATGATCTAAGGAGAATGGAGGAGAAGGGATTGTGACATGGCCATCCCCCCTGGGGGTTGACTTTTCACTTTCTGTCTCTCTCTGTCTCTCTCGTGAGTGCATACATCCTATAGCAAAAATCTCTCCAAAAAAAAAAAAAAAAAAAAAAAGGAAAGTGCGAATTAAAATCTCAAGTGGATACCATCATACACCTATTCAAAAGTCCAAATTTAGACAGGCTATTCTTCCCAAGTGTTGACAAGCACATGAAAACAAATGGAACTCTTAACTGTTGCTGTTGGAAATAGCCTCTTTGGACAGTGATTCGAACTTTACAAAATATTTAAACATACTGGTACCAGAGGGTCGAACCATTTGATTGGTGCCCTGTGTGAAGTAGCTAGTTCCTCCTGTCTCTCCATTGTCCCCGAACTAGCCCATCACTATCTTGCATCAAAGCACCCTGACATTTTTCACCGTTAGTGATGATTTCCTTTCTCTATGTATGTATGTGTTGTCTACCTTCCTACTGAAACCTAGGCTCTGTTGGATGTGTGATGAACAACTTTAAGGTGACCCCCATGATCCCCCACTTCCTAGTTCTCACCCCCTTGTGTGACACCCTTCCCTTCAATGTGGGCAGGACCTGCTACTTCACCCTAACCAATAGGGTATGGCCCAGGGGGTGGGATGTCCCTCTGCAATTATGTTACATGAGACTGCAGTGCCTGTCTGGCTTATACATTGTCTCTCTTTCTGGTATCGATGAAGCAAGTGGCCATGTGTAAGTCCCCCTGAGGAGAGACCCACATGGCAGGGAGCTGATGACAGCCTTCAACCAGCTGCCAGTGGGAAATGGAGACCTTCATATTCTCAGCCTTCAAGGAACAGAATTCTGCCAACAAGATGTGAGTTTGGAAGCAGATCCTTCCCTAATCAACCGTTCAGATGAGACTGCAGCCCAGATGCCACCTGGATTGTAGCCTCATGAGCGAGCCTGAGGCTGAGGACCCAGCAAGTCTGCGTCTGGCTCCTGACCCCCAGAAGCTCCGAGACAGCACGTGGGTGTTGGTTGAGCCAGTGCAGCTGTAACCGTGTGCTCCGTGGCAGTGGAGAACCGATCCAGGCAGTGACACACTGTCCATTGGCTATTCTAGCTCAGGGCCTAGTGCAGCATCTCCATGGTAGCGGGCACTTAGTGAACCTTTGGTGCTCATCCAAGCACTGGAGCTTGTTGCCAAGGGGTGTGTGTGTGTGTGTGTGTGGTATATAATACATATATTATATAGTATATATAGTAGGTGATACACATAATAAATGGCCTACTCTATACTGGGGCTTTGGCAAGCTCATGAGATATTTTCCTATGCAAAACTGCATCATGACTTTTCTGAGGACCCCATAACCTAGTAGATTATACATGTATGAACATACATGTATAGTTACGTTTCTCTTTTTTACAAGAATTATTTATTTATTATTATTACTTTTTAATTTGCCATTAGGCACATGTGCTTGCTAGAGAAAGAAAGAGAGAGAGGAACAGTGAGAAAGCAAGCTGCCAGATTCAGGACTTGAACCACGGTCAGCCCAGTGGGACTCCAGCGCCTCAACCACCGTGCCACCTACTGGCCTCTTTAGGTATGTTTCTTTTCTTTTTTTTTTTTTTTTGGAGAGGTTTTTCGCTATAGGGCGCGTGCGCTCGCCAGACAGAGAGAGAGACATAGAGACAGAAAGCGAGAAATCACCCCCCCCCCAGGGGGGATGGTCACGCCGCAATCCCTTCTCCTCCATTCTCCTCTCGGGATCTTGGGCACGCACGCACACGCGCCCGGCGTGAGTTGTAAGCCACCGGGTCCGAGACGCGAACCACGGTCGACTACGTGGGAGTCCAGCGACATAGCCATTACGCTAACTGCTGGTTCCCTAGGTATGTTTCTTAATGATGGAGTTCTGCTTTGAGGAATGTGTCGTTAGGTGGTCTTCTCATTGTGCACACATCACAACCTAGCTGGGACAGCCTCTGATACGCCGAGGCTACATGGTATAGCTTGCTGGGTTCTTACAGACCACAGGTGTAGATGCAGTGTGTCATTGACTGAGGCATGGTTACGTGGCACATGACTCACACACACACAGACACACACACAGGAATCAGACTTTCCAATGTAAGTGAAAGCTAGAAAGAGCTAGACCTGCCCTCATGGGTAGGTGACATTTTGTTCCAATCTGTCTTTATCCTTTATTTTAAACATTTTTATATTGTTTAAGGTTTTCGCCATAGGGCATGTGCACTTGCCAGAGAGAGACAGAAAGAGGCAAAGTGAGACGTCATCCCACAGGGGGGATGGCCGTGCCACAATCTCCGTTCTCCTTATGGGACTTTGGGCAGGCACATACATGCACCCGGCATGACTTTCAAGTTGCTGGGTCTAGGACTTGAACCATCGTCGTCCATGTGGGAGTCCAGCACCTTAACCCCATGCCATTATTTAATGCTTATAAAGTGATAGGTTGAATTGTACCAGTGCTAAGTTCTCTTGCAATTTGCATGGTTACTTTTTATCAGCCATTATATATATATTTTTTTTTTCAGAGGGGGACCTGGCCTTAAAAATATAAGGCTGTTCAACTTAATGTAATTTAAATAAAGAGATTACAAATGATCTAGAGAGAGGGAGATGGAGATAATGAGAAGAGAGAGAGAGAGAGAGAGAGAGAGAGAGACGGGCAAGGCTCTGGTCCTGGCTGAAGTCTAGCGAGATGCTTATTTAATATTACGAGAAGGGTGAACAATTAGGACATCCTCTCCTTGCGCCTGCAGACTCCATCCCGGAGACTAATAGATATTTACTTAGTCCTGTCGGTCGTGCTGTGTTTAATATTTATCCATCACGGGAAGCTGCCGTGTGTTCAATGTCAGCCTCTTGATTTCGACAGCTCGCAGCTTCCCGCAGCCAGAATTTCACAAGCAGCTCCAGCGGCCCCCGGCCTCAAGCTGGCCTGGCTTCCCGGCAAAGCCGTGCCTGGTGTCGTGCAGTGCCCAGCACTGGCCATGTGGTGGGTCCCACCATCTCCGAGGGGTTTGCCCCAGTGGGCCACAGCCGAGCGTTGTCTGGGGTGCTGGCCAATGACCAGGGCAGCAGGAGAAGCGGCACCTTCAGCGGGCAGACACCTGCACCCAGGACCGTGCCAGCTGGGACCCCCCCCTTTCATCCTGTCTCCAGTGCCCGTGTCCCTCAGATCCTTCCTGCAACCCATTCCCTTCGGCTTTGTGCCTCAGGAAGCTGTCTTCAGCGCACTAACCTGCGGCAGTATTTTGACTTATGGCTGGATTCCCAGCAGGAAATTCGAGGGTGGGACAAGAGAGACGTGGGGCTGTTTATTCCCCCGGGTTCTTCCCTGCAGGGTTGGCGAAGGCTGGCTTCTCCCCTGAAGACCTTAGCACCTCTTGCTAGATGGCCCTTTCCTTGATCTCTCTCTCTCTCTCTCTCTGATCTCTCTCTCTCTCTCTCTCTCTCTCTCTCTCTCTCTCTCTCTCTCTCTCTCCAGGTAACAGCAATCCTAGAACGTGACTGTATAGACATGCATGCACACGCACTGCAGCCTTGCAGGCCTGGGGTGCACACAGCTCCCCACTCTCACTAACCCAGCCTTCTGCACCGCCCGCAGTGGAGTCCCGTACCCTGCGTCACCTCAGTAAACAGCGCCGCTCTGATTAAACGTTCCGTTTGAAATACGCAGTCTCTCCCCTGCCCCAGTGCCGCCTGCACGTCCTGAGAGGTCGTTGTTACTTGTTACCTTTCACAGAAGGGGACGTGGAGGCTCAAAGAACCTGGGTGAATTGCATGAGGTCACAAAGAAGCCATGAGCCCAGCTGGAGTCTCCTGACCACTGGTTTGATGAACGTGGCCATCAAGTCCACTGGCCACAGGTAGCGCCCCCAACGTGGCTCTCTCAAATGCAGCGTGGCGGTGCGTGCTTGGCCTGGTTTGAAATCCCATGATCGGGCCCTTGCCTGAACGACCGTCTGCCTGGGCAAGTTGGCCTGTGTGGGACTACTGCTCTCTCTACCAGGCTCCCCGGATCAGCTTTGCAGGGGTTCACAGGTTCCGGCTTTGCCTGCAGAACTAGGAGAGTGAGTGAGCTCCTTGTCGCTGGAGGTGTGCAAACAAAACAGACCAAGCATGTCTCTGCCAGAGGAGTTGGAGAGAACAGGTAGGTTGGAGGGAGATGAGATGATTAAGCTCTAAAATGCCAGCCTGGAATCTGAACCGCGCATCACCAGCTCCTGATGCGGTAGGGAGAGGATTGAAAATGCTGACTCCTGGGCCGCTTCCTAGGGCTCTAAAGACTCAAACACCTTCATTTTCTTTTCTATTTAAATTTTTGCTATTGAGTCCATGGGCTCACCAGAGAGAGATGGAGAGGTGAAAGTGAGAAATCACCCCCACCAAGGGAGATGGCCATGCTGCAATTTCTTCTCCATTCTCCACCTGGGATGTTTGGGTGCATGTCTCCCCCCCCCACACACACACACGCCTGGCATGATTTTCAAGCCACTAGGTCCAGGACTTGAACCGCAGTTGGCCACGTGGGAGTCCAGGACCTTAACCACCATGCCACCTGCTGGCCCCCCGACACCAGCATTTTATATGCAAACCATCCCAAAGTTTAAAGTGTAGATTTTCATAACAGCTGATATCCCTCCCAGCTCAGTAACTAGAAAACTCCAAGTCTATCCCTTCAAGAGAAAGGTTATGAAGTTGGTCATGGAGTCAGTCCACAAACGCTCTGGCCGGTTAGCTGAATAAGGAGGGATATAGGGCAATAAAGCGGAGTCTTGGGTTCTAGTCCTACTTGGGACACTCAGCTTTGCTCCAGGACTCATGAGAAAAAAAAGAGTCTGGGTGGGGACCAGCAGGGCTGAGCAGTTGAGTTTTGAGGAGTATTAACAGGAAAACAGGAGCTCGAAGTCATCTTCTGTCGCCGTGCGACTCTGAGTTGAGTATTTCAATGTCTAACCCGTTCCTTCAGCTGCAAAATAGAGAGCAGTGTCTCAGGGCCACCATCCCTCCCCTGAATATTTCGGGGGCCAAGTCCCTTTTGGATGAGAGAGAGATCACACCACCAGCAGGCTGGGGCAGCACCCACGCTGCCCTCCTAGCCTTTCCACTGTAGATCTTGCCAGCTCCTACCCCATGGATCCATGAAGACCCCAGAACGCCCTGCGTCACAAGTAGGGAGATGCGGGGATGGACCAGAATGTGCTGCCAAGTGCATCCCAAAATACTGAAATTTTTCAGAGCTTTATGGATTGTGAAATTGAGAACGAGAGATCGAATCTACCCAGGAAAGTTTTCTCGTAAGGATCAGAACAACCCTATGTACAAAAGGGGCTAGCATGTGGCACCTGGTTAATAAAACGCTAGCTGACTCTTCTTGTTAGCAGTGGCGTTGCAAGGAGCAAAACGCTTTGCAAGCATGCGTGCCCGAGAGCAAAGGCTGGAAAGAAGCAAGCTTGTCATGGTCACTACGGCAATTTTCAACCGGTGTTCAGTTCTGCACCTTTTCCATTGCTTCTTTGGTAACCAGCAACGGAGATGGGATAAACGCTAACCCCACAGCTGCAAATTTTGAAGGATCGGCGGCGTCTGGGGTCCTGGAAGCCTCCTAATCCCCACGGAGAGCCTTTCCCTGAATCACGTGACAGGCTCCACCAGCCTCCCTCCCTCTCCCCATTCATTTCATTGAGGTCTTTCTGTTCATTAAACTGGATATTAAAAACAAATGTACCTAATTAAAATAAAATGTTTTCAACCAGCTCAAAATAAAATAAAATGTAATTACTAATGATATTTAAATGTTGTAGATATTTTATTATTTTTTTAAAAAATCCCTTTAATTTAAAATGAAGTATGACTTTAATTTAGTAGAGAATGTATTAAGCTGGGAGGAAATTGGCCTGGCTCTTGGCTGAGGGTCTTTTCCTGCCACCTAAGAAGGCAGAGGGGGGTTTCCTGGAGCATTTTCGGTCTGGGAAATTGGCAGGAAGGCTTTCTTTTTGTTGAGGGAGGGAATGTCCTCCAGGGAACCCCATATTTTCTTAGGGATCCCAGGCACATTCCTTGAGTAGGGGGTAACATTTCCACAGGAACGGTAGTGTACCCAAGTATCTGTCTTATCTCTGCCAGGAACACACCTTCTGGGCAGGTCCTTACACTGCCTCGTGCCTCGGTTTCCCCTCTGTAGAGGGAAAATGCTGTTCTCTTCTTAGGGGAAAGTTTAGTGACATGAAAGGGCATGAATTTCTTAAAGCCACAGGTACTACTTTTGGTCAGAGAGAAAATGCTGCCCAGATGCTGTGACATCAATCCCACTGCAGGCTTCACAAGAATAGAGGCATGTCATTTGAAAGGATGAACAGATCTGTCCCGTCTTTCTTTCTCTCTCTCTCTTTCTTTCGTTCGTTCGTTCTTTCTCTCTCTCTCTCTCTCTCTTTCTCTCTCTTTCTTTCTTTTTCTTTCTTTTTTGGAGAGGTTTCCGCTATAGGGTACATGCGCTTGCCTGAAAGACAGAGAGAGACAGAGAGATGGAAAGCGAGAAATCACTCCTCGGGGGGATAGCCATGATGCAATCCCTTCTCCTCCATTCTCCTCTCGGGATTTTGGGCACCCATGCACATGCGCCTGGTGTGAGTTTAAGCTGCTGGGTCTGAGACTTGAACCGTGGTTGACTACATGAGAGTCCAGCGACGTAGCTATTATGCCAACTGCTGGTCCCAACCCTGCAGTCTTTCCATCCAACCCTTCTCTGTGTAACGCAAGAGCAGATGAGAATTTACAAAGAGCAACCTCTCGATGCCAATAGGTTGGAGTTGATCATCGTGGTGACATCACTGACATCGTCAATTCGTTTTTAGAGCAAATCTCGTTTCTTTTTCTTTCAAGTTGAGAAAGCAGGCAGGGCCTTTTTTTGCCCGATAATTAAAATGCTCTCTCGTCATTACGGACTGGTTCGTTAATGCGGAATGTGTAACCAAATAGGAAATGCAAACATCCTGCCACTTAGGGAGAGTCACAAGACATGCTTTGACATAATTTTTGCTAAGTCATTTTTCCGTGCACTGCAAACAAAACAAACCAAATGGTAGTGCGTTCCTATTGTATACACACTTTTACAGACTCGTTACTTTATTTTGCCTTGACTTTCCACCCTACATACTCCCTTTTTTATTTATTTATCTATTAGTTTTTGTTAGAGGGTGCGTGTACTTGTGAGAGAGAGAGAGAGAGAGAGAGAGAGAGAGAGAGAGAGAGAGAAGGTGAGAAATCACCTCTGGGTGGGGATGGCCATACCACAATCTCTTCTCTCTTCTCCTCTCAGGATTTTGAGCACACGCATAGGTGCCCGGCATGATTTTCAAGCCGCCAGGTTTGAGCCACACAGCCAGCCTTGTGGGATCCAGCTGCCTAAGCTCCTTGCCACCTGCTGGCCCAACCTTCTCCTATCATTAAAAATGCCCTCTCTCAGTCCTCTTGAGTCATAATGTCCCCATGTGGCTGCAGCAAAGTCCTTTTGAAGGTAGTCCCTAACCTTTGGCAGTGTGAGTAAAGCCGCAGAAGGCAGGTGGTAGCATGGCAATAACACAACTGGACCTACATGGGAAAGGTCCTCGGTTCACATCCTGGGACCTCCCTGAGCATGCTGGCCACTCACACACGTGACCATGATCCAGGCTGGCTGAGACTGGGGTGAACCACACCATGGTTCAGGTGAGGGTCTGTCTCTCTCTTTAAATCAATAAATAAACTTAAAAAATGAGTAAAGCCACAGTGAACACAAATGTCCTAAGCCTCTTCCTGTATCCCTGTTTATTTCGCGAGACAAGGTCCAGGCAAGAAGACAGTTAGATCAAAGACTTTTTTTTTTTTTTTAAGAGACTTTTGCTATGGGGCGTGTGCACTCACCAGAGAGACGGAGAGTCAGAAAGGAGAAATCACCCAGCAGGGGGAAAGGGCCGCACTGCGATCCCTCCTCCTCCAGGGATTTTGGGCATGCACGTACGTGCACCCAGCGTGAGTTTCAAGCTGCCAGATCCAAGACTCAAACCACAGTCGACTACTTGGGAGTCCAGCAAAGTAAACCTTTACACCATCTGCTGGTCCTAGACCAGAGGCTTTCACAATGCTTAAGGCCCTTGTTTGATTGCTTTTGCTGTAAGACACGCTAGAGAAACTAGAATTTCTTCAATTCATTTATTTATTCCTTCAACGTAATTAAACATTTACTTTGTGCAAGGCAGTTTTTACCTTCAAGGAGTAAAATAAAATCTCTATTGATCCATTCATCCATGGGTGGATCGATTCCTCCATCCTTCCATCCACTCATCTGTCTGTCCACCCACCCACCCACCCCCTACCCTTCTTTCGGCTGTACCCCACTTCTATTCCACCCCACTTACCTGGTTCTCTGGGCTAACGTTTTCTCTCCCCTTGGCCCAGCCCTCCCCTGCTTCTCCTCCCATCATTTCGGGATGATTCCTGTGTGCACTTGTCACCAGGTTCAAGACCAGCCCAGGGCCCGCACACACCCAGTGCCCACAGCCATCTGCTGAGTCAGGTCTGTTCTTTGTCCACCCTTCTGCCTGTCCATCCACTTAAAAAAAATTCAGTTTTCCAGCAGGCACATGCACTTGCTGGAGAGTGATAGAGAGAAAGGGAGGGAGAGGGGGAGAGAGAGAGAGAGAGAGAGCACAAGAAAGCACGCTCCCCTCCATGGGCCATGGTCATACCACAGTCCCCTCTACTCCATTTCTTCCCGTTTTGGAGACTTGGGGCACACACACACACATGCACCTGGATATTTCTCAAGCTGCTGGGTCTGGGACTCAAACCGTGTAATTGACCATGTAGGATCTAACCACCTCAGCCACCATGCCGCAGTCTGGCCCCATCTATTCTTTTTAAAAAAGATACATTAATTTATTCATTCTGAGACACACACACACACACACACACACACACACACACAGCACCCTCAATAGGTTCTTCACATATGATCCACCCCTGGCCAGGGCCAGCCCTGATGACAGCCAGCCAAGTGTGGTGTGGCGTGCTCAGGAGGTCCTGGGACACGCACCTGGGACCCTTCCTATGTGGATCCGGTTACATCCCCACCATGTCACCACCTGGCACCCTCCATTCATTTTCTGTTGTGTTGTCTGTTTTAAAACGATTGAGCTGACCCAGAAGGTGGTGTAGTCCCACATGGCCAACCACGGTTTGAGTCCCTGACCTGGCGACTTGAAACTCACAATGGACGTGTGTGCATGCCTAAAATCCTGAGCAGAGAATGCAGGAGAAGAGATTGCTGCATGGCCATGCTCTTGCGGGGGGGGGGGGGGGGGGGGGGCGGATTTCTCACTTTCTCTCTCTAGCTTTCTAGCGGGCGCATGTGTCCTATAGAAAACAAAACAAAACAAAGCAAAAACAACAACAACAACAAAAAACCCAGAAAAACCTTTCAAAACAAAAATAGTAATAATAAAAATGATTGAGCTTTGAGCTGTAAACCTGTCATCTCCTTCAGCAGATGATGGACCTTCACGTATGCCCGGCCAGGCCAACATTTAGAGCACTCCCAACCCCCCAGAAGACAGTGCCTGTGCCCCTAGGGTGCACCATTCTCCCGACCCCCAGCACCTGCTTGTTCTGAAACTCATGCAAGTGGGATGGCACAGTCCTCCTCTTTGCTGTCTGGCTTCTTCTGCTCTCGCGATGTCCGTGAGAGCCGCGCCTGGATGCGGCAGGATGCCGTTCTTTACCGTGTTATTCTGACAGAGATCAAACTTCCCTCGGGTCACCATCCCCCCTCTCCTCTTCCCTCCCTCGTCCTTCAGGGCTCATGAGGGTCCTCGATTCCATGCCAACCCTGTCCTTAGCCCCTGCCATATAACCAGAGCTTTGTAAGGCTCAGGCCCTTGAGGGGATGGACAGGGACAGGGGTGTCACTGTCCAGGTGGAGAGTGATTAAAAAAGGGGTACAAAGGGCTGGGGAGAAACAGGCCATGCCTGGGTCTTGGTTTCATTGCCTGCAGACAACCCACTAGGTGCCTGTTTGCTAATGCTTACGACTGTCTGTCCACGCCCTGCCCAGTCCACACCAAGGCCCTTCCTAAGGTCGCTGGTGGTGAAGACCCCCTGGGCCCCTCTTCCCTGCCTGAGTTTGCCAGTCTTGCCCTCCTGTAAGGTGCTCCTCTCCCCAGAACAGCCGACAGCATCCCAGCCTGGCTTCGGGAGCCCACATGGGAGCTGGATTTGCTTTGGGGTAAAGAAAAAAATATATGGCCAAATGTTGGGAATCGGGCGTTTGGAGTTCGCACTCCAGGACGTCGAGCCGGGGGATCACACCTCCCTTGGCAGGGAGCCCCTCAGTCTGTCCGTCCGGCTGCTGAGCCCCAGCACTGGGCCCCCAGCCCCTCCACATCTCGCCTCCCGCAGAAGGAGGGTGGGTTTGGCGTTGGCGCCTGAGCTGCAGGAGCTGACACCCCGGGAGTGGGAGCCACGGGGGACCTTCTGCCTGAGAGTGGGGGAGTCCTTCCCACCCCATGCAGGCTGGCCTCCCAGTGGGGAGGTGAGGGACGGTGGGCTGAGCGTGATTGCTTTGGCCTCTTCCTGCCCACACCAGGGGAGTCCCACGCCTGCCTGAGGCCCAGCCTGATGGCAAAGACCCACCCCCAGACTCACATGGGTGAGGGGGCACTGGACACTTCCAGACGAGCCTTTCCCCCTCTCCCACACAGAGACAAGCAAGGCTCATCCGTGGGCACTAGGTGCAGACTGCATGGAATGCTCTTTGCTGTGGTGAGCCCCTGAGAAACATCTTCGCCACTGCTGAGTAGAAAGCCACTGTGCTGGTGGCTCTGCGACAAGCCTTTCCACTGCGCTGACCCTCGGTTTCCTCTTCCGTGTGGTGAAAATCCAAATGCTCATAGCAGGGTTAGTCACGGAGCACTACGTGAGAGAATACAAACGGAATCCCCGCAAAGTCCCCGCCCATATGGTGCCCCTTAAATCTTCTTCTTGATTTTAGTTTCTTTCTTTCTTCCATGAATGAGAGAGACAGAGACAGAGAGAGACACAGAGCACTCCCAATAGGATCTTCCTACTGCAGCCCACCCTTAGCTTCCGCCAGTCCCAGATCATGGGCATGCGTGCACTTGGCACATTCAGGGAGGTCTCTGGATGTGAACCTAGAACCACATGGGTTGGCCTTGCAGCACATGCCTTTCACTCCACGGTCATCTTGCCCTGTGCCCCACAGATTTTAATCCCCTCAATGGTCTCTGCTGGCCCAATTCTTTCTCCGCCATTCTCCTTTCTAGATTTGGGGCACACACAACACAGACACACACAGCATGGTTTCCAAACCTCTGGGTATGGGGTTCACACTGTGGGTTTGCCATGTGGGAGTCCAATGGCTTAACCACCACACCACCTGCTGGCCCCTGAGTAAATAAATACGGATTGTGAATGGTGGATGAATAATTCACCCCACTCTCTACCCACTGAATCCCTGCAAAGTGCCCGCCCATACGGGTGCCCCTTAAATCTTCTCCTTATTTTTCATTTATTTCTTTCTCTCATGAATGAGAGACAGAGACAGAGAGAGACACAGAGCACGCCCAATAGGATCTTCATACTGCAGCCCACCCTTTCAAGGCACATGCCCTGAAACAGGTGAATAAATAGGTGGTGGGATGGGGAGGGAGGAAAATAAATGCAAAACCAAAACTACCCCACCCACTTGTTCTCCTGGAAGCTTAGCAAAGACCCATTTTGAGTATATTCCCCCTTTGAAAAATGATCAAAATTACATATTACATAGATAAGAATAAGTCATAAAAACAAGGATTTGCAAATTGGGATATATTAAAATTAAAAAAATGTTTCCTCATGAACAGAAAACAAAGTGAAAAGAAAGCTACAGAGTGAGACAAAAATATGTACAATGCATACGATTGACCAAGATTGTTATCCAGAGTAAGAAAAAGACAATCTACAGAAAAAATGGGCAACAAAAATTTGAATAGGCAGTTTACCAAAGAGGACGTACAAACAGTCAGTAAATGTACAAAGTATGCAACTTCATTAGTCACCAAAAAAAAAAAAAAATAAAGGAAATTAAAACAAAATAAAATCCTACTTTGCATCCAGCAGGATGGATGGCTAAAACGATAATACCAAACGCTGGCAAACATATGGAGCAACTGGAATTCTCATAGCCTGCTGGTAGAAATGCAAAATGGTGCAATTACTTTGGAGATCTATTTGTCATCATCTAGAACAGGATTTCAAAAGGTTCATGGAAAAATGAAATTAAAGTATGGGTTTATTTTGGTGCAAAAATTTTGAAATCCATTCATTTTTTGTATAATATGCATTTTCCATGATTGTGTTGAAAACCTGTTACATTAAAGCAGAACATACACCTACCCTAGAGCCCGGCAATTCCACTCCTAGGTAAACACCCAACAGTCTGTATTCACCAGACTATGTGCAAGAATTTTCACAGCAGTGCTGTGTGTAAGTCTTCAAACTAAAGACAACCCAAATGTCCACCAGCTATAAAAGGGACAATTATATTATGGCATATTCCTAGTTTAATATCATCTAGAAATAAGAAGGAATGAACTGGCCCAGCCTACGTGGGGGCAGTTGCTACCGTATTGTGCTGCAGTGCTGGAAGCCACACACTGACTGTCGCTTTGGATCCTGGGCTCAGCCTGAGAACTCGTGGGTACACGTGTGGGTGCCCCGAATCCTGAAGAGCTGGAGGGCTGGGGAAAGGGGGTCACAGTATGACAAGACCATGTCAATGGTGTTTCTCTCTCTCAGGCATGCACATACATTCTCATAAAAAAAAAAGAGTAAATCATTTCGCCATGCAGCAACATGGATTAATCTCTCAACGTAGCACTGAGCGAAAGAAGCCAGACACAAAAGACAACTTGCTGTATGATTGCATTTACATAAAGTTAAAATAAAAAGTGAGAATCTATGGAGATGGAAACCAGGAGATTAGTTTCTTGGTGGTGTAAGGAGGGGGTGCTGGGAAGGGATATGGTGAGTTTTCTGAGGTGCTGGTCATTTCCATTTATTGACCCACGTGCCCAATCCTTGAGTATATCCAACTTTGGAAAAAGTCATCAGACTGCATACATAAAATGTATGTACTTTTCTATATATATGCTGCTCATCACATTTTTTTTTTTTATTTAAAAGAAATAATTGCCCTGCAGGGTCAGCTGGGTAGTATGGGGTTAAGGCAGTTGGATCCCGCATGGTCAACACACAGTTCATGTCCCGGACCTAGTGGCTTGAGAAACATGTGTTTGTGTGTGTATGTGCATGTGTGTGTGTGTGTGTGCGCGTGTGTGTATGTGTGTGTGTGTGTGTGTGTGCCCAAAATCACAAGAGGAAAATGGATGAAAAGGGATTGTAGCATGGCCATCCCCCCCAGAGGATGATTTCTCACTTTCCCTTTCTCTCTCTCTCTCTCCAGCAAGCACATGCACCTTATAGCAAAAGCTAAATAAAATAAAATAAAATAAAATTGTAAAATTGCCCTGGCAAGTCAGGTTGAGAGTGAATTTCCACAGCTGCAGTCCTGGGCCCGGGCGCCCCCTGAGCCAGAGGGTCTTGGCACCTCTTGCCGCGTCTCAGAACCTTCGTCTGGGAGAAGAAATCTTTCTTTCCTTTCTTAGTCTCTCCTCTCCCTTGGCCTGGAGCTATTGTACATATGCAAATGCAGCGATGTCAGCTATTGAGGCAAACTCAGCTATTTATAGCCGGAGTCTTGCAACACTTATCACAGCCACTGCAGACTTTAGAAAGCTGAAACACACACACACACGCACACGCACGCACGCACACGCACACACACTACACCGAGTATATTTTTTTCCCCAGGATATAAATTTCCCATCCCATTGCAGTCTGGGCCGTCGCATGCAACATTGATTGTCTGTTATATTACATTTATTAAGAAGTGATAACTTGTAATAATTGGATGTTAAATTAAAGAACTCTCTCCTAGTTATTGCCGTCTCAATTATAACTGTCGTTGGCTGGCAGTTATAATGATATATGAGGGTTGTATTTTACGCAGCCGACCATGACCTGGTGAGTAATATTCCCCCAGCTATGGGGCACTCATGTACTCCTTGGCTTCTAATGCCTTGCTTGGGTGCTGATTGGAATATTAAGTTTCTGCAAGACTGCCGCGCCGAAATCCACACAGAGCCGCGGCTCGGCAGCTGACAGCCCCCTCCGGCAGTTTCCACCCCTCCTCTTCCTTCTCCTCGCTGGTACATGTCCAACTCGTTTCGGCTTTGTTTTATGGTTATAGGAATCAGGTTTATTTGGTGAGTTATAAAGTCGTAAAACGTGGGCAAGAGTGTGTTTGTGGTTTCTTTTAAAGATGGAGCTCCTGCAATTAGCTCTTGGGTCCCGATGTCAGTGGTCAGGGGCAGCGGGTGGTGGGAGACTGGGGGGCGCGGGGGACGGGGAGTGGATTAGACGTATTTAGAAGAATCTGAAGGAGAACTTGGCTGCCTTTCTGCAGGAGTGTCAAGGAGAAGAAGCGGATGGCTCTGAGCTTCTGGGTGGAAGTTTAAGTGGAGTTTTTCTTTTTCTCTCTTTTTCTTTTCCTTTTAAGTTTATTTCTTCCATGAGCAAGAGAGATAGAGAGAGAGAGAGAGACCCTCTGACAGGGTTTTTGATGCTGCAGTCCAGCCTCAGCCAGCTCTGAATCGTGGGCTCAGGTGCACGGCTGGTGGATTCAGGGAGGGCTCTGGACACCAACCTGGGACCTTCGGATGTGGCTCTGCCTTGCAGAGTATCTTGTCTATCACTACCACTGTCTGGGCCCCTAAGTAGAGTTTTGAGGACTCTCAATAGTCACCGTTTCTCAAGGCTTCTGGACTCTGTAGGGGGCGAAAGGGGCTGAGTGAAGGGGTCCCCTTGTTTTCGCCGATCCTGGAGACAAGGCATTTCTGTGGTCTGACAGTAGGTTCACCGAGTCAGTCTCTCGTATGCTCTCTTCTGGTCTGATCTTTCCTTCCTCAGAGCCAGCAGAGACGAACCCCATCATGCCAGAGGAGCATGGACACTCAAGAAGGCCTATTAAGACCTGGACTCTGGGGACCCCTCTGTGCATCTTTTGTCTCCCAGGGAGGGGAGGGTTACCCCTGCATTGGTATCCTGGGGCTGCTGTCACAAGGAACCACAACCAGGTGAGTTAGCACAACAGAAATGGATTCTCCCCCAGTCCTGGAGGCCAGAGGTCTGAAGTCAAGGTGTCACCAGGGCCACACTCCCTCGGAAGCCTCTGGGCGAGGGTTCTACATCACTTCTTCTAGCCTCTGGTGGCCTAGGTATTCCTCCGCTCACAGTGACCTTGCCGTAGTCCCTGCCTCCTCCTTCACGTGTGGTCTCTCCTCTGTGTCTGGGCGTCTGTGTCACATTTTCTTCTCCTTCTTCTTTTCCTTCTCCTCCTCTTTTTTTCCCTCTTCCTCCTCCTCGTCTTCCTTCCTCAAGTTTCCAGAAGGTGCATGTGGTCACCAGAGAGAGACAGAGAGACAGAGAGAGGGAGAGGGAGAAGCATCCCCAGTGGAGTATGGTCAGGCCACAATCCTTTCTCCTCTGTTTTTCCATCCTGTCAGGATTTGAGGCACACATGCACATGCACCCAGTATGTTTTCCAAGCCACTGGGACTGGGATTCAAACTACACATGGGATCTGGTTCCCTTAACCCCTAGGCTATGGGACCCACCCCACTTCCCTCTTTTATAAGGATAACAGCCATTGGATTTAGAGTCCACCTATTCCAGTATGACTCCATCTTTACCGACTGCATCCACAAAGACCTCATTTCCAAATAAGGCCAGCTTTCCACAGATTAGGACTTCTGTATACCTTTTGGGGGGACACAGTTCAACGCATAACACATTCCAATTTTACAGGTGAGAAAACCGAGTATCAGGGACACTGAGCAAGTGTCCAAGTTCACTTAGCAGAACTGGGATTCCAGAAGGTTCTGTCTGAAGCACGATTCCTTTTTCTCCTGCCAACCTCTAAGCATCTGGGGCAGCTGCCAGGGATCTTAGCTCAAGAGAAATCAGGCCGCGGGGGACCAGCAGTTAGCGTAATGGCTATGTCGCTGGACTCCCATGTAGTTGACCGCGGTTCACGTCTCGGACCCGGTGGCTTAAATCTCACGCCGGGCGCATGTGCATGCATGCCCAAGATCCCGAGAGGAGAATGGAGGAGAAGGGATTGTGGCGTGGCCATGCCCCCTGGGGGGTGATTTCTTGCTTTCTGTCTCTCTGTCTCTCTGTCTCTCTCTGTCTTTTTGGCGAGCGCACGTGCCCTACAGCAAAAACCTCTCCAAAAAAAAAAAAAAAAAAAGAAAGAAAGAAAAGAAAAGAAAAGAAGAGAAAAGAAAACATCCCCCAGGAAGGATGGCCACGTTGCAATTTCTTCTCCTCCATTATCCTCTGGAGACTTTGGGCATGCACGCACACATCCCTGGCGTGCTTTTCAAGCTGTCGAGTCCAGAACTTGAACTGTGCCATAGCTATGTGGGATCCGGCCACTTAGCCATCATGCCACTGGCTGGCCGACTGCCATTTTTCTAAGGTCAATCAGCAAACTTGTCATTGCTTGAGTCACGGAGTCATTCATTCAACAAATACTTACTGTGTCGCTCCCCCCCCCCCCCCCCCAACATATACACACAAAATGAGCCAGGCAAAGGTCCCTGCCTCAAGGTTTCTGAGAGAGAGAACAGGAAAGGCAGGGTTCACTAGAATGTCAGAGGGACCAAGTGCCATAAAGACATGTAGAGCAGGAACTAGGAACAGAAAATGTAATTTTTAAATTTCTTTAGAAAAGTTTATTTATTTCTTCAATGAGAGAGACAGAGAGCCAGCACCCTTGACAGGATCTCAGTGCCACGCTCCACCGCCCTCGGCTGCCCTGGATCATGGCACACTGGATCACGCCCAGCACACTCAGGGAGGTCTGCAGACACGAGCCCAGAACCTGCCTATGCGAGTCAGCCTTGCAGAGTGTTACGATGGTGCCTGCATCACAGTCCGCTCCCCAGGCATTGTGATAGTGAACGACGTGGCAGGCAAGCCCTTCCAAGACACAGCAAAGAGACACCTGGAAAAGGTGGGCAGCAGCGTGTCAGGAAGGAGCATTGTGGGCCGAGGGTCAGCCAGGGCAAAGGCCCAAGGTGACCATCCCAGTGAGGCTGGGGTGGGTGTGAATGGTGTCAGCTGAAGAACTGGGATGCAGTGGTGTCTCTGGTGAGGGATGGCATGGCCTGATGTACATTTCGACTTTGAGCTTAGGCAATGGGGAGCCACAGCGAAGACATCTGGGAGCTGCTGCAGAAAACAGGCAAGAAACAGCAGTGGCCTGGACTGTGGAGGGGCCGCGTGGGGAGGTGGGGAGAAGTGCTTGGACTACAACAATGGCGGAGTTGGCACCCACAGTGTGCACCACACGTGGAGTGGAAGCGATGGATGGGAGGGTCCCGGATGGTTGCCAGTTCCTTTCCTGTGCAAGAGGAAGGCGGGTGTGTCCCTGAGATGGGGACACCTGTGCAGGGGGAGCCGTTGAGCATTGGAGGTGGCCAAGGTTCTGATTCTGATGCTGGAAGGTTCAGTGTCATGGAGGACTCACAGGAAGAGGAGGAGGGGCAGGGGGTGCTCCAGGCTGAGGATGAACACTGAGAGCCTGCAGCACCTACGAGGCACCGAATGCCCAGCTGTACCAGGTGTGCTTGGAGGGGTGCAGGGGAGGAGAGAGGCCACCAAAAGGTCATCCCAGAGGCAGCGGGATCCTAGCGGCCATCCAGTTAACCAATGGTTCAGCCGGTGACAGCGAGACCGCCGTGGCCCAGGGGCGCAGAGGTTCCATTCCAGGGGGCTGAAGTGATATGCTCCTCAGAGGCCCAGCCAGGTGGGGCGAGTCCATGACTAGCCGAGGGGAGGACCCGGCAGAGGACACGCTCACCTTAGCCTCTGTGGTTACTAGATTCACACCTCTCAAACAGAAGTTTAAAAAAAGAAAAAAATCAAGAAAAGGCTGGCTTTGTAGTAGTATAGCGGTAATGCGAGGCTCAGAAAGAAGCTGGATCCCACATGGCAACTGCAGTTCGAATCCCTGGCCTGGTCAGCCCAAAACACGTTGGGCATCCATGCCAGTGCCCGAGATCTGACAAGTCAGAGGATTGGAGAGAGGGGATCACATAAGACCAGACTTATGGGGGAACCCCCCGCTTCTCACTCATGTGTGCACACGTGCTCTAATGTGAATGCAGAAAAACAAAATCTCTCTCAAGACCAGAGAGAGTTGAAAAACAAAATCTCTCTCAAGACCTGAGCTCAGTTGGAGCTGGGCCGTTCAGTGTCCCAGGATCACCCGAGCTCCTAAGTCACAGACAGGCACACGGGAGGCACCAAGTAAATATTTATTGTGAGACTTGGATGTTACTTTCCTCCAAAGGGAATGGAGTCCCCCTCATTTTGTGATGAGGGATGCAGGTACTTAGAGAGGGTCTAGAAACCAGGTGTCTTGATTATGGCCCCAAGCCTGTTCCGCCCCACCACCCACCCCGCACCTTGATCTAAAAATTCTACAAGAAAGCAACCTGCCTTCAGGACTTCACCTCTAATTACTTCCCTTGCTCAGGTTCTTACAACAACACAGTGAAGCCACCTTAAGTTCATTTTACAGATAAAGACCTGGGTTCAGAGACCCTGGATTACCTGGCCAAGGTCACACAGCAGATTTGAACTTGGGTCCATCTGACCTCAAAGCCCACACGTTTCTCCTGGCCTGGTCCTGACACATGCTGTTCCTCGATCGGTAACACTGGTCCCTCTTTCCTTTCCCTTCCCTTCTCTTCCATTACCTTTCCAAGTTCAGCCCCATCACCACGTCCTGCCAGAACCCTCCCTTGGTGTCGGCTTCTTCAGGTCTCCCTCCCTTCCAGGTCTCGAAGCTCACTGCTCCCCCACCTAAAGCCAGCCGGAGTTTGGGATGACATAATCACAGGCTTCTGCTGGTTCCTGACCTCCCCATCTAGACCCCAAGTGCCCGGAGGCAGGGATCACATCTGGGCCCCCCCCCACACCGACCCCCACTGCATTCCCACCACCTGGCACAACACCGGACGCATCGTAGGTGCTCAGAGTATGTTGAGGGGATTACTGGATTCATCATGACCTTTAACAACTCCCCAATACAGGGTTGTTGCGAGTACCTGGGCTAAGGGAAGGGCCTCATGGGCATGTTTTTAGGGCAGATGGGAGGGAGAGAGATAGATGTCCACAAGCCTCATCCCTTGTCTCCCTCAGGTGTCTGCTCCAGCCGTCTCCCTGGCCACCCATCCAGCCCCTGCTGACACCGCCCAGGACAACCGTGCAGGGCACTCCCTGTCTTCTTCTATCTGTGTCTCTTCAGGCAGTGACCACAGCACACATTATAGGCCTAGGTATTTAGTATTTAGCTTCTTTAATGTGTGTGTGTAATATGTATGTGTGTGTGTATTTGTGTGTGTGTGTATTTCTTCCATGAGAGAGACACACACACAGAGGGAGAGAGAGACACTCCTGGCAGGGTCTTTATGCCATGCCATGATCCGTCCCTGGCCTCAGCCACCCAAGATCACAAGCATGTGTGTGCATGCCTGGTATGTGGAGGGAGACCTCGGGACACGAACCCAGGGCCTTCCCGCATGGGTTCAGCACCGCAGTGTCGCGTTGCTGATGCACCGGCACGGCAGGCCCTTGATGCTTCGCTGTGGCCTCCTACCATTGGGTCATCGGCTCTACACGGGCAGGGACCTGTCCGTCTTTCTCACCGTTGCTGTTTTTTACCCTCAGAACCCAGCCCGACGGCCCGGCAGAGAGCGCGTCCTGTAAACACACGACTGATTAAGGAACCCGCATTTGCCGACAGCGAGCCAAGCCCCTGATGCTTTTGTTCCTCCTGATGTCCCATAGTCTCCTGGAGGGTTCTGAGACTTATCTAAAGCCGGATCTTCACCTCATTCACACCTGTGGCTCCCTCAGGGACCAGCCCAGAATCTGGCCTAGGACATGTGGTTCACACCCGGTCGCTGCATGACAGAACGTCTGCTGGACAGCATTTTCCATGGACATCTGCATTTCAACATTTTTCCACTAGTTTACAAGAGACCTGACTGTCCTCCAAGGGCACTTCTTAGGAATATGCTTTTTTTGTGCTTCTCTGTAAACAGACCATCCACTCTCTTCCATTTCTCTCTCTCTCTCTCTCTCTCTCTCTCTCTCTCTCTCTCTCTCTCTCTTTCTTTCTTTCTTTCTTTCTTTTGTAAAGAATTGATTGCCCTTTATATGGCTTTGGGGCGTGTTCGCGGTTGCAAGCACCCTGGCACCCTTAATCACAACAACAACATCCTCTACGAACAGAGAAAATTTGAACAGTCATTAAGCACCAGCCAATGTGGAGCGAATTAATGGGCAAACAGTAAAGCTGGGAAGAAGAAAATGTTTTTCTCTTGCAAAATACATACGAAAAGTTGATCCAAACCTTCATACTGCCATAAATCTGTTAATTTTGGCAAATTACTGGGAGTTAGCAGGGGCGACTGGAGAGAGCGAGGTGAAAGGTTGGCCGGAAACTGCCCCCCCACCCCACCCCACTTCAGAAAGGAGAAACTGCGGGCAAGAGGGAGGGAGGCTGCGATCTGCCCTTCGCCCAGACACGGGTTGCTCTCTGCTGGGGTTTCTCCCTCTTGAAGTCAGTGGCTGACCGGGTCCTAGGTAGCTGGGGCCACAGCCGGACCAGAGGACCCTGCTGCTAGGAGGAAGGGAGGCCCAGTCTGGGGGGCTGCAGCCTCACAGCGGGTCTCTACGGTTCTTTCTCCTTCCTATTGCACTTCTGGTTCTCTCTCAGGGTCCCTGACCCGGGGCCCTCCTCCCCTCCTCCCCCCACGCCTGGCCCCAGTCTGGCTTTGGCCTGTTTCCTTTGGCTCAGATCACATACGGCTCTATCTGTTCTGGGCTGACTTGTGTTCAGGCCTGGAGGGGGAGGGGGACTGACTATGGGGTGAGTGTGCGTGTGTGTCTGTGTACACGTATGTGTGCATGTGGACAGTGCATGTGCTTGTGTAGGTGCATGCATGTGTGTGGACATGCATGCGAGTGTGTGCACATGTGAATTGTGCATGTGGAGGGATTGCATAAATGTGAGCCTGTACCAACACGAGTGTGCATACGTATGTGTGTGCAAGTCAGTATGTGTCCATATGTGTGTGTGTGACTTGAATGTGTATGTGCGCATGTGAGCATGCATGTGTTGTGAGCGCACACATACTCGCGTGTACATGTGTGCTTTGGGATTGGGAAGGGGTATGGGGGAGCTGCTGGTGTCACTCAAGGCTTTTGGTAACAAAGAACATTTTTTCTTGCCAGTGGAAAAAAAAAGCAGCCTTCCGGAGGCCAGCCCGTGCCCTCCGCGCCCTCTCCCGGCTGCCGCCTCGCCCTCCACCCCGCTCCGCTTTCTCTCCTTCAGAGCGGTTTCGTTCTGTAATGCATCCTTCTCCTCTTAGCATGCTCCCTCTCTTCCTGGGTTCAGATCATCTTCTCCATGTTCTACTGCTTCTTATTCGTATTTCCATCTCTCACCATCACTCTCTCTCCCTGTCTCCCTCTCCTCCTCTCCCCTGCCCTGCCCTGTGGAGTTGGGCGTCCTCACACCACAGGCTTTCCACGTGAGCAGAAAGTCAGGGGGGAGCACGAACGCCTCTTCCCTCCGAGCCGAGCCCATCTTAGTTCACAGATTCCGGGCGGCCCCGAGGTGACAGCAGGGAGCCGAACAAGTGCCCTCTTCTAGCCAGTCTCCCCCACATGGGGTTGAGGCCAGCAGCAGGCCCCCCACACCAGGAGCCCTCGCCTGCTTCTCCCTCTCCCTGGCTGGCGGAATCCTCTCCTCCCTCTCCCTCTCCGCCTGCTCCTTCCCAGCCTGGGCTAGCTCTGCGCTGGCCGGGGCGCAGGCTTCCTGGGGCGCAGGCTCCCGGGCCATGTGCTGCAGCACGGCCAGCTTAATACATTTACAGCCAGCACGGTCCTGGTTATGCTGGGGGACGGGGCTGCTTTGGTTAACCATTTATTACTGAGGCGGCTATTTTCAATGTGTTCCACATGATTATTCGGCAAAGCTGCAATTTGGCACTTGTTCTGGGCTTGAAGGAATCGCTTCCCCAGAGGTGACCCTCGGCGGGAGATTGCATGTCACCGCGTGAGGAATGGCCGCGGCGGGCGTGATGGGTAGGCTGTCTGCCTCCCCTGACCTCAATCGCTTTCCTGCAGCGCAGCTGCTGGGACGGATGAGGGTTGACACAAAGTGCTTATAATTTCCGTTGGAAGACGGTGGAATGATAATGGGGTGCAGGGCCCCGAAATGCCTGGCCAAAGGCCTGGCCTTCCTAGGCCTGGAACTCCTGTTGAGAGTGGCCCACCCTGTTAGCGACAAGGAGAGGCTGTGGTTAAATGAGGAAGGAGGGAGGGAAGAGCAGATTCAGGAGGCTTGTCCTTAGGGGACTGAACCGAGCAGGTTGGGCAAGAAACAGGTTGCTCTGAGCCCCTGCAGGGATGTCCTCCCTTCCAGCTGTCAACAGCCCCATCAGCGTGTTGCTGGTTGGAGAGCAGAGGCAGTCAGGGGTCAGAAGCCCGATGCTGGGTTCACATCCCAGCCCCGCGGTTTCCCTCGCCCTGTGGACCTGCACAGGGACTTGGCCACACTCGTGTCTTGGTTTCCCGGTCTACAAGGGGAATAGGAGCAGTGCCCACACAGAGTAGTTTGAGCACCCGGTGAGTTAAGGTTGACAGTGCTCGGAACACGGCCAGGCATGAAGCGAGCTCTCTGCAAGGTTCCTAGTCCTGTGGTGGCCAGAGCTGTTGCTATTCTGTGCGTAAGGTCGCCGTGCACGCGTGGACGGTGCAGGCTTCCGCTGGACAACAGAGAACACCGAGCACTGACGTGGTGAGGGCCTACTGCCCAATGAAGCTCTCAGGGGTGGGGCCGGGGTAGAAAGCCACTCTTCCACTTTCTCCTGCCCCTCCCTGAAGATGGTCTTCCTGAGGTCTGCCCTCTCTTCCCTCCCTCCCCTTCATCCTTCTTTCTTTCCTTTTCTTTCATCTTTCCTTCTTTCACCTTCCTCCCTCCTTCCCTCCCTCTCTTTCTTTCTCTTTCTTCTTTCTTTCTTCTTTCTCTTGTTCCCTCCCTTCCTTCCTTCCTTCCTTCCTTCCTTCCTTCCTTCCTTCCTTCCTTCCCTCCCTCCCTCCCTCCCTCCCTCCCTCCCTCCATTTTTTCCCTTCTCTCTTCCCTCGTTGCTTCAGCTCTTTCTTCCTTTCTATTAACTGTTTAAAATTTCCCTTTTCAAGTCATGGGACATACCAGGGCACTTGGGTAAGCACCAGGCACTGGAGGGAAATCTGGTGATCACTCTGGAGCACGTGGCACTTCCATGTGACCCTGTGCATAGTCACCCTTTGGCATGATGGGCAATGTGGCAGGTGTTTAATGAATTCCATGCTCTCCATGGTCCAAGGTCAGAAGTTTCCTTGGGAAGATCTCTCTCCATCTCTAGGTCTCAATTTCCTTCTCAACTACCCCAGATCAGGTAGGTGCCTGGGGGCTGGCCCCAAATCCTGCCACTACCCTATGACAGCAGAGTGACCGTGGGTGACTCACATATACTTCCTTGACTTCAGAGTTTCCATCTGCAGAATCTGCTCATGGGGGCTGTGAGACTTAGCAGAGGACAGGACGCTCTCTGGAACACAGCAGGGGTGGGAACACCCTTCCGTCCGCCCTCACTGCAAAGCTGGCACTAGTCGCACCCAGCACCTGCTATCATCTGGCTAGTCTAGGCCATTCTTTTCTCTCTTTTTTTTTTTAAGAATTACTTATTTTTAATTTTATTTATTCAATTACTTATTTTATTTTGACCAGAGAGAGACACAGAGAGAGAGAGAAAGTGAGAAAGCAAGCCACCACGTCCAGGACTTAAACCATGGTTAGCTATATGGGAATGTCCAGCTCCTTAATCACCATGACACCTGCTGGTCCCCACAGCTTCCGGTTCTCTTGTGGTTGCCCAAAGTTGGGACTCGGAAGATATCTGGGCTCTGCAGGATGCACTAGGGGAGGAGTGTGAAGGGAAGGCTATGCTAACTAAGAGCTTTGTTCTGTGTCTTCCCTTTGCTCATGGTACCCTCTCGCAGAAGTTTCTAGCTTGCAATATCCTTCTCTGCTGTTTTCCTATGGAGTGCACGCATGAGCCCATGAACAGTTGTATGGTATCATCTTCAGTTGGGTATTACTCTCTGCATGTGGATGTTTCATTTGCATGTGATCTAAAGGTTGCTTCAAGCCAATCAGGGCTGTGGTCATGGAATGTTGTTAGCATTTCCTGATCTAAAAGGATGGCCTGTGTCCCAGCTACCTGGGCACATTATAACTGGCTGCCTTCTCTCACCTAGTCACTCTCACACGTGCAAAAGTAACTCATAATGTTTGTCCAACTCTTAAGACTTCTTCCAATCTCAGGGATCGAGAGAGTGGCCCTTCTTCAGAAGCCAGACCTAACCACATGACTCTCTTTTTCACAAACTGCCTTAGTTTGGAGTTCCCCAGAAGCAGATGCTGAGATAAGGAATCAAAGGCAAGCAGTATTTAGGGGGAGGGCATTGCAGGAAGCCCCAAGAGGGAAGTAGGGGAAATGAGGCAGCCATAAAAATTAAGTGACATAGTCAGTTGTCACTCTGGATGACTGGAGCTTAATCCTGCACACAAGTTCTAAAAACTATTTATAACACAAGCTTCAGAGTCATCCTACCATGAAGAGTGAGAGAACTGGGGTATTGATACTCCATCTCCCAAAAGTCACTGGGTGAGAGTTGCTTTGGGTCAGGCTAGGTGAATTCCTTGACATTTCGGGCCTACCTTGTGGATATCTAGAATCATTTCTAAGACTCAGAGATGCCTGCAGCTGAGCACACTGAATCCGTAAGTTCTAAAGGATATAGGTAGCTTCCAACAGACAGAGAAGCTACGCAAACCTTTTTCTATATGTCTTCTGCTCGTCAAACTTTCTAGGCTATATTACATGCCTCTTCCCCATGCTTTTATGCACTCCCATCCCCAAATGCCTGTTTAATCGTCTGCTTGCCATCATCCTGTATTCCAGCTATGAGCGCCACAAGACAATACTATGTCTTCTCCTACTCTGGAGTTCCAGGATAAATGTTCAACATTAAAAATAAATAAATAAAAATAAACGAATCCATGGAGATGGGGCAGGCAGAGGCTCACAGGAGAAAGCTATTGTGTAAGGGCAGAGCTACGAGGAGAGATGCCAAGACCCTCGTAGGTAGCAGCCATCCCAGCCCACCAATATGAGGACACTTTCCTCTGGATGGGCCCCAGTTCTGAGCAGCCATGTCCTCACCCAGCCCACTTTCAGGAACAGGAGAGGGGTAGATGGAGCCGCACCCTTATTCACATTGAGGCCTTTGCTCACTGTGAATGGGAACAGATGAGTGTGAGATCACCTTTGGCAAGAAGTGCCGGGAAGCAGAGTGCTCCTCTGTGGATCTCAGTGGTCAAATCTCAGCACAGCTCTGGGCGTTGTTTCCATCCTGTTGACACCTGTAATAACTGTGAGAAGTTTGAGATCATCCGTTGGGCCTTGATGCTCATAGGTGGTCCTGGATCACTGGGTATGAGACAGCGAGGGTAATCTGTGCCCAGGACTCTGCCGAGGTGAATATTTTTGGGTAAAGCACCTTGGCCATCATGCCCAGAAGATAGTAGGTGGCCACTTCCTGTGAGACAGGAAGTGGAGAGAAATGTGCAGGGAAGCCATTTTTCAGAGCAAGAGTGTCCTGTGGATTCAAAGAGGCTATTACTATATTCCATCTTGAGATATTAAAAAATCAAGACGTGTTGTTTCTTACTAGACCTCATCTCCCAGCATTAGAACTTTTAGAGAAAAAGAAGGAAAGAAGACAGACCCGTATAAATAAAGATAAAATGAGGAAATTTAAGAAACTTCCAGAACCTTCTGAGATGGGTGTTTCATAATTATCCTGCCACACTTCCTAGCAAAGCTCCCTTCCTGCCACCATCTGAAATAGGTGATGTGTTATGGGGCTGGCAGGTGGCATGGTGGGACCTCACGTGGCCAACCATGGTTCGAGTCCCAGACCTGGTAGCTTGCTTTCTCTCTCTCTCTCATCAAATTGAAGAATAATAAATAGATAATTCTTTTTTTAAAAAAATTGGGGGATGTGTTTATCTCATTTTAAGCCAATTCAATATATGTACACCTGAGCTATTTCCTTTATACAGTGGATCCCTTACCATAACCACTGAATAAGCCAAGTCACCAGTACAAGTGAGAAGCAATCCGGTTTTAAAATTCATGTCATTGTTGAGCAACGTTTTCAAAAGTGATATTTGTAATTAACACAACAAACAGGGCTTAAGTGCCAGACACTGTTCTAAGTACACTGCCTATTCTCACGTGGCTCCTGTAACCCGGCGAGGTAGGTACTGTTTCTATCTGCATTTTGTAGGTCAGGAGACAGGCATGAAGAACTAAGGCAATTGGCTCCTCTAGTCAGTAAGTCTTAGAGACAGACATGAACTCAGGCTGCTGGGGACCACGGATTCCCTTATGGAGACTGTAAGCTCCTGGAGTGCAGAATTCACCTCTGACCTATCACTGGATGCCTAACTCCTAGCATGGCGCATGGCTCGCTGTATGAGTGGTCAGTGAGTGAGTGAATGGCATAGGCATCCCCTACCCTGGTGAGATCCACCGTAGTGGCTCCCAGATTGCTGTGAGCATCAGGGTCCCCCAGAGAGCTTGTTAGGGCACAGAGGGCTGGGCCCACCCCAGGAGTGTTAGACTCAGCAGGTCTGGGGTGGGCGGGGCGTCTTTATGGGGGTCCCCGATGAGGCTGATGCGACTGTCCCGGCCATCCCACCGTCAGGACCACTGGTCCAGCCGCACCTGCTGGTTCTCAGTCTTGGGCGCACACTGGGATCACCAGCAGGGATTTACGAAAAGGCTGATTCCTGGACCTCGTATCCCGAGAGGTTCTGCTACGATTGATCTGGGTATGACTGGAAATAAGTTTGTTTTTTGTTTTTTAAAGCTCCCAGCATGCTTTGAATATGCAGTGAGAAAAACTCCGGCCCCAATCCACTGTCGGCTCCTTACCCAGACTTCCTTTGTGGCTTAGCCCACCTGCCCCCCCCCCCCATTCCGTGCCTCTTCGGGGGCCCCCCCAAAGCCAACCCCCCTGCCATGTTCTGTGGTTATTCCAGGCAATGTCTTCTCTTGCTGCTGTTTCTTCGAGATTCCACGTTTGTTCCCTGATGCCAGGAGTCCCAGCCCAGCCCTCACCGCCCCTATGCTGCGGTGTCTATTAAGAGCAGATGCTAAACCATTTCCAGCAGGCCTTGAAGCTAATGCACTGCAGAATGGATTCGGAAGGGCCTATTTCTTTGCGCGCTGAGAAAGGGAGTGAATTAATGCTGGATGAAAGTCTCCAGAGAACCGGAGTCAGGGCTGGGGGGGAACTTGGTGGCTAAATCAACAGTTATAAACTCGCCCAGTCATTTTTCATTATTTGGTACATTGGAAAGATATTTTCCTTTTCAAATGCAGTTGGAAATCCGTTTGGTCAAAAGTCGGTTGAAAACCTCATCGCTACGGCCCCTGCAAACTCGCAGCCTCTGTCGGGGGTGGAAGAAAAATGGCCCAGGTCCCTGGCAGAAGTCGAGGCGACGGGGCCATGAAGGGGCGTAATGGGGGCTGCCTTGAGCAGAGGGTGTGATTTTTCAAACACGTTGCCCGTGGGTCCACACTTCTGCAAGGATCTGAATAGATGGCGGTTTACGCTGTGGATTGAAGCCACGGGCTCCTTTGGTTTCAAGGAGGGCATTAATTCAGGTTCTCACGGCTCAGGCTCTGGCGTTGTTGGGCCCCCATCTTTGCCAGGGTATGAGCCATCGAGTGCACCCCCAGAATCGTCCCTCTCTGCTCTGATTCATCCCTCCGGGATCGCACCCAGAACCACCTCCTACTTCCGCTCTTTTCTTGCATGCATGGGGGGTCCGCCCTTTGCCGTACATGGATTTCCTCAGGTGCTTTCCCTCCAAATGAACCCCCCTGGTATTGCCGAGGTGAACATCAAAATGCTCTCCAGGGTCTCTGGGCTCCTGCAGGACCCCGTCCCTGCCCACCTTCCCCACCTGGTCCCACATCAGCAGGCCGTCCACACCTGGACAGCAGCAGCACACGGGCATTTTCAAGGACTCTGGCTGCCCCAGGGTCTTTGCATGTGTCACTCCCAGGGTATTCTTTCTGCCTCCTCTCCTGTGGCCTGTCACCATCTCAGGGTGGCACCAGATCCTTACCTGTGTCACATCTAATATGCTATTTCAAGCCTAGTAGACAGGTCTGTGTCCTCAGGGGCCTGGACGGACCATTTTGCAGTCTGGCCCATGGTGGGGCCTGGTCCAACTCAGACCTGAGGCTCTTCCTTTGGTCAAAATTGTAGCCGTAATCGAATTTCAGAAAATGACATCCCTGTCTCCCTAGGCACAAGGTCAAAACCTTGGCATCATCTTCTTGTCCTCTTCCAGGGTCTGGTGGCCCCAGGCATTCATTCCTTGGCTTGTGGCTGTTTCTCTTAACCTCTACTTCCATCTTCACGTGGTCCTCTCCCTGCACGGTGTCTGTCCCCTCTCCCTGCGAGGTGTCTGCCTTTCGGAGACAATAAGTCACTCATGAGCATGGCTTCACCCTCTTCATTACCACACAGGCACCCTGTTTCCTTTCTTTCTTTTCTTTGGAGAGGTTTTTGCTATAGGGCACATGCACTCGCCAGAAAGACAGAGAGAGACAGAGAGATAGAAAGCGAGAAATCACCCCCCAGGGGGATGGCCACGCCGCAATCCCTTCTCCATTCTCCTCTCAGGATCTTGGGCATGCACGCACACGCGCCTGGCCTGCATTTAAGCCACCGGGCCTGGGACTCGATCTGTGGTCAACTACGTGGGAGTTCAGCGACATAGCCATTATGCCACCTGGTGGTCCTGACACTATTTTCAAATAAGGTCCCACTCTGAGGTTCTGGAGAAAGCTGACTTGGTGGGGACATGATGAGTCCCCAACAGTGGAGAGATGCTCTAAGCCAGTCAGCCGGTTCTGGGTCTCTTTTTCTTTTCTTTTAATGTGCCAGGGGGCATGTGTGCTCACCAGAAAGACAGAGAGAGGGAGAGAGCATCCCTCAGTGGAGTGTGGTCATGCCACGATCCCTTCACTTCCATCCCTCCATCTGGTTGGGTTTGTGGGCATTCATACACAATGCCTGGTGAGGTTTTCAAGCCACTAGGGCTGGGATTCGAACCATGCTGTAAGCCATGCAGGATCTGGCTCCCTGGATACGTTTCACAGTTTACTGTTTTATTTCCTCCATGAGAAAAAGAGAGAGAGAGAGAGAGAGAGAGAGAGAGGCAGGGAGAGAGAGGGAGAGGGTACCTCTGGTAGGATTCCCACGCCATGACCCACCCCTACTCCCACCAGCCCCGGCTCATAGACATGACATGCCTGGTGTGTTCAGGGATGTTTCTGGACAGGAACCCAGAGCTCTGTCACCTCTGCATCCCTGTCTGGCCCCGAGCTTTGGATTTGATCTGTGGAGGTTAAAGTGCTGGTGATGAGAACGGCGGCCAGGCTAACACCCGTAACTGCACCGACCCGGTGCCAGGAGTGGCGCTAAGCAGTTGCACACGTGACCTCACTATATCTTCAGAATAACTCCCTTAGGTCGGCGCAATAATCCTGCTTTACCGACTAGGAAACCGGGCCGCAGAGTGACATGCCCAAGGTCACCCCGCTTCGATGGCCACTGACCTTAGGCTCTGACTTTCAGTTCTCACTGTCTGGAACCCGGCTGGAGAAGGCAGGGCTGTCACTTGTCCCACGGTTCACAAGAGCCACGCACTGTCCCAATAAACGAGTTGGGAATGATTCTGTGGGTGTGGGGCTCTGGGGAGGGGGCGTCCCCACCTCGCGGGCCCGGCCCCTGCCAGCCTGCCCACCCTCCCGGGCATGGCTCCTGTCGCTGCTGCCTCGGCCAGGCGTAGGCAGCCCACAAGTAAACAGTGTCTGAAACCTATTCTCATTAGGCTAATTTACGAATAAATTACCATATTCAATGGCCTTATTTTTACTGCTCGTTAACAGGCCCATGATAGGATGATAATTACGGGATTTTAAGTGGCTAATGGCAGCTGGGGCGTCAAAAGCAGTTTTTACGAATCTGTTTATGGCAGCGAAGGTGACAGGAGGGGAGGGACATTGAAATGTTGAAATCACACTTTGGGAAAAAAAGCTTTAATTGTTGAGTATTTATTAGAGAGGAGGGAAGGCTGTAATTTAAAAAATGAAACTCTGAAAAACAAAGGAAATTAATTAGTCTTCCCCAGGGCGCCGTGACCTTCAGGGAGTGGGCGAGGGGCGGCAGGGTCCCAGGAGAGGGGTGAGTCTGGGTGGGTCCTCTGCTCTGTGTCCCCCCTCTGCAGGGAAGGAGTCCAGGGTCTGTGAACTTCCTGGGAAGTCCCTCCCTGTCTGCCTTGGCTAGAGAGACCCCACCTCACTGGGGTCCAGAGAGAGATCTCTGAGAGGTCTCAAATTCAGCCACCTTAGTAGGACACTCTGGGAGGCACTCGATCCACCCTCTAATACTTCTTCCTCCTCCTCCTTTCTCTCCTCTTCTTCCCTGTCAGAGCTCATCTGCTCCAGTCCCCTCGCCAATGTCACGGGCATCGTTTCACGTGACCCTTGCCATTATGTTCAGAGCTAAGAATGATTCCAAACATCACTATCCACCTTCTGTGCATGAATCCACTTAAAGGTCAAAATAAATAACCCAAGGGATTGCTACTATTATCCCCATTTTACGGCGGAGGAAACGGAGGCACAGAGAGGGTAAGTAAGTTATGCAAAATCACACAGCCAGGGCTCGGACCTGCATCCATCTGGTATACCCAGGTCCGGTTTCAACCGTCTCCTCTCTCTCACCAAATCCACAGCAAGCCGGTGGAGTGGGCTTCAGGGCCCCATGTTGCACCACAGAAAGCAAGAACCTGCCTGGGATCACCCAGCCCCAGGTCAAGGTAGAGCTCTCAGAGTCCGACCCCTGCCCACAACCGACCCGTTCTGAAATGGGCCTCTGGGAATGGGGATGAGAACAAGGCAGCTGAGACTTGAGAGGATCCCGGGCATTTGGGCAGGGTGGTTTAGGAAGCATTTCCGGATCTGGGGAAGCCTCTCCAGAGTCCAGCCCTCTCCCGACACCTGCCTGCCCTCCTTCCCGCCACCGGCTCCTCGTCCCATCCCCGTGCCACCGGCCTATCCATCCCGCTTCTCCACTTTAGTATGCAGCCCTCGGAAAACAAACACGCACCAGCCTGACAGTGGGAATAAATATCGTGGCGGTGTTGATTAGCATTTGATCCCAGCTGGGTCTCTGGGAGCTGAAGTACTGGAATGTCTTGGCAGTTTTTTAATGCTGAATAATTTGATTAGATCAGTGACTGAGCCTGCTGCTCCCGCTGAGATAAACCCTCCCCACATTACAGGGGAGAGAGGGGGCGGACGGAGGGAGTGCATCCAAACCCCCGCCCTCCCCACACGCCTGCACCTCCCCACCCTCTCTCCCTTCATCTCTTCTCCCTCCCCCCTTCCTTCCTCCTCTTCTATCCTTTCTCAGTCACCTAGGTCTCTCCCCTTCCTTTCTCTCCGTTTCTGCTTCCTTTTTCCTTCTGGGTCTCGTGGTGCAGCTTTCTTCCGCTCCTTCCTTCTCCCCTCTCTCCTTCCAGATTCTCAATTCTCTTTTTCTTATCACCTGTGTCTCTCCCTTTTTCCCCATCCCCCCCTCTCTTGCCATCTCTCCATCTCCTTCTCTCACTCTCTTGCCATCTCTGTCTCTCCTTCTCTCTCCCCTTCCCTCCCCTCGGCCCTCTATCTCTCTTCCTCCTTCCCCCCTCCCTTTTTCCTTCTCACTGTCCCCCCTCCTCCCTCCCGCCTAGCTCCTCCTCACTCCCCACCCCTCCTCTTCCTTTTATGAAGCTTTAAATACATCATTTAATCAACTGCACAATTTCCATTTCTCACAGTTGTCTTCTCGAATGTCTGATGTGGTGAAGACCCCACAGATTGCGGCCAGGGGTGACAGGGCCACCAGGCCTCCCTACTTCCTCCAGCCAGCTCCCAGTCCAGCCTCAGGCCGCCCCCACCCCTCCGGAGCTAGCCTGGGAGGGATCTGGAAGGGATCTGTTCCTCATGGCAACTGTCAATCAGTCATGTAGATGTTTGTCTTTGTCATCAGTGTGAAATTACCAGAGTGGCCTCATTATCCGCTTGCTCCAAATTTGGAGGCAATATTTCTGTGTGAAGGATAATAATCTCCATTTAAAACAAAAATAACATCTCAGGTAGAGGAGAAGCAGAGGAGAGGGAGACAGGTGGGGTCGACCCCTGAGGATGAGTGATCTGGGAGTAATGCAAGTACGACCGCGCTCACCTAAGACAAAGCCCACCCTCCCTGAAAACTGTTATGGTTTTTTCTCGGCTTAAGGAGGGGGCAGGTGTGGGCAGACAGGGCAGGCCCAGGTGTCTTTGAAATACACAGTCCCTCCTAAATCCCTCTCCCTTTCATCTTCTCTGATCCTACTGCAAGTATTGGGCTATAATAAAGAAGTGACCAGGTCCGGTGACCGGTGACTGGTGGCCAGAGGAGCGGCAGGGCCTAGGTGCCTGTGCAGCTTCCATCAGCAGCCCAGCCCACCGGCTCTGAGCAGCAGGCCTGTCAGAGCCCCGCTAGCCGTGGGGCTGTCGTCTCTCCTCCCCAGCAGCCTTGCAAAGTCATCTGACATCCCCGCCACCCACCCCTGTCCCCTCCTCACCAAGGAGGAGAGTCAGGCCCCAGCTTTATTTATTTTCTCAGCCGGATCCGGAAATGGCTAGGGGAAGCGTGTCCCCGTGATGGAGTGCTGGTCGTGTCAGGAAAAGCCATGTGCAGAGCTCAAAATGTCCTCAGAGCCACAGCGGGTGGAGTTGGACTGAGCTGGGTGTGTGTGCGTGCGGTGGGGGTCCGGCAGACGTGGAGACCCATCCTGCTTTTGCCGCTCGCATGACCCTACACACACCTGCGCCTCTCCGGGCCTAGGTCTCCTCATCTGCAAACAGGGGCAGCAGGAAAACCTCCTCCGCCCTCCTCGTGGGGAATTTGGAAAGGGTAAAATGAGGCAAAGCCAGGCATCCCCTTCATGCCCCTTCCCACCTGGTCCTGAATTAGGATGATTAGCGGGGTCCTGGAAACCTGACTTTCTTCTGGGGGAGCTTGGTTCTGCCTGATCTCTGCGAGCCTTGGTTTCCCCAAAGCAGATGCTGTAAGACGGGATATGTGCACTTACTCCCGGGGTGCAGGTGAGGCTCAAATAATCAGACTCTGTGTGCACGCTCGTGCGCTCTCCTCCCCTTCAGCCCCCCTCATCTTCTGTCTACAAGTATTGAAGTCGTTCCTTGAGGCAGCCTTGGCTAACTTAGCCTTCCAGCTAGCTCTCCTGCTAAAAATAGTCTTATGTCTGCAAGCTGCAGTGTGGTCTCCGAAAGAGGGCTGCATGGGTATTTTTTTTTTTTTAATTGTCAGAGACAGAGAAAAAGAGAGATAGCACTCCCCTGCTAGGGCATGGTTAGGCTGCCATCTTTTTTCTATTTCTCCTTCCTTTCAAGATTTAGGGTACGCACACACGTGTACCTGGTTTTCAAGTTGCTGGGACCAGGCTTTGAACCACAGTCAATCATGTGGGATCCGGCTCCTTTAAGCTTTAAGCTAGGAGGCCTGCCCAAGGTCTTCATTAAAATTAGAGTCTGCGTTTCTGGTACCCAACTCCATGCCAGGCACAATAGGTGAATGAGTGAATGATACTTGCTGTGCAAGTGAATGAATGAATGATAACCCTGCCCTCTGCAAGCCAGCGCATTCTCTGGTTTCCTGTGGGTCCCAGCTCTGCCTTCCCGACTGTGCCATTCTGAAGTTCTAGAACACAGGCTCCAACAAGAAACTGAGAATAAAGGAGTTTGATCTGCACACCACAAATATCTTCTGCAAAAAGAGGAATTAAAAAAAAACCCTGATTCCTTCTATGGGGGAAGAAAAGGCAGTGAGCCATGTTAAACGGTTAGGAAGAAGGTTGCTTGTTTTCTTTCTGCCTCTTACAGGCTGGAGGGGGGGAAGGAAGAGACTCATTATTTTGCGATGCTCCGAAGGCAGGTGAACGGGGAAAGGCGAGTCACAGCCTGGCACCGTGCTCAGCGCCTTTGAAAAACGTAGAACTCTCAAGGCAAGGGAAGGGTTTGATGCAATTTAAAGAAGACAGACTCCCACACCTCTCAGATCCATATGTTTCCATTCAAGATCTAGTTTCCCTCTGAGGCGGTGTTACCGCGGGCTTTGCAGCCAGCCCGGCTGTTCTGCCGACGCTCCGAGGACCCGCGGCTCGCCCAGAAGGCAGACGGGCTGAGCAAGCGCACTGGAAGCTCGCGGTGCCAACGCAGACTCGAGGCAGAGCTGCAGCAGCTAAGTGGTGACACGGCGCCGTGTGCTGCCCGGTGCCGGTGCATCAGAAGGTTGTTGCTGTCTAGGGGGTGATAGGAAGCTGAGAAACAAAACGAGTATATCAATAAAAGACAGTGTGTGTGTGTGTGTGTGTGTGTGTGTGTGTGTGTGTGGACCAGAGCTAAAGGGCAGGGGCATGACTGCTTGTCCCTTCTTCCCATGACAGGGTCAGAGCTCGGCCAAGAGGTTTTGTCTTCTTCCCCAAGATATGTCCCTCGTGTTATAAAGCGGGTGTCTGGCAAAGAGAAAGTTCCATGATCAGCTGGGTTTGGGGACTTCCTTTCCATCTAATCTGCTTCATTCTCTCCCTCCTTCTTTGCTTCCTTCCCTCACCTTTTCTTCCTTTCCTCCCTCCCTTTTTCCTTTCTTCCTTCTCTTCAATTCCACTCCTTCATTTATTCCTTTCTTCCTTTCACTATCCATTCATTCATCCATCCATCTACCATCCACCAATCCATCCACCCACCCACCCACCCATCCACCAATTCATCCATCCCCACCCATCTATCCATCCACCCATCAAACTACCCACCCATCCACCCATCCACCCACCCATCCATCAAACTACCCACCCATCCACCCATCCACCCACCCATCCATCAAACCACCTACCCATCCACCCATCCATCCATCCATCCATCCATCCATCCATCATCTATCCAATCACCCATTGCCCACCATCTTCCCTCCATCCACCTACCTACCCATCCATCCATTCCCCCATCCCTCCACCCATCCACCTACCCATTCATTCATCCTCCCATTCATCCACCCAGCCTTCCATCATCCTGTTTTCCTTTTTTTAAATTTATTTCCCCTCTCTCTCTCCTGCCCTCCCTTTCTTCTTCTGTAACTTCTTTCAGTGTCTTCATTCTGCAAATATCATTAAGCACATTAAGCACCCAGGTCCAGGACTCGAACCAAGCAGTCAGTCATGTACGACACAGTGTCTTAGCCTCCATGCCACCTGCTTCATGTATACTATGCTTTGAAGAGCTGGTTGCAAATCAGAAAACCACAAGCTTTTTTTTTTTTTTTTTTTTTTTTTAAATAAACAATACACAGTCACTGAGAGAAAGGCACTGAAGGACCTGGGTTGAAGTATTTACCTTGGATATGTTAAGAGCAGGGATTACAGGTCAGAATTATGTCTTGCTTGCTTGTATTTTTTTTTTTTTTTCTATAGGGCGCATGTGCTCACCAGAAAGACAGAGACAGAGGGACAGAAAGCGAGAAATCACTCCCCAGGGGGATGGCCATGCCACAATCCCTTCTCTTCCATTCTCCTCTCGGGATCTTGGGCACACATGCACACACGCCCAGCGTGCGTTTAAGCCTCTGGGTCTGGGACTCGAACCACGGTCGGCTACATGGGAGTTCAGAGACATAGCCATTATGCTAACTGCTGGTCCCTTGCTTGCTTGTATTTTTTATAGTACACATCTCATGAAATAACACAAAAGGGAGTTCTATGGCATTCTCACCTCACAATATTGTTTTCAGAATCAACTGAGAGAGAAGGTATGAAAATACGTGTGAAAGGTTCTAAATGTTATGTGACTATGAAACACAGTTACACTTGCCTAGAAACGATATTGCTTATTCCATAAGCAACTTGATGAATATTAAATATACATAGATGTCAAATGTTCTAATCTTGGGGAAAAAATTGCTCAGTACAAAGGGAATTTTTAACTGGTGAACTCCTACTCATCTCACAAGGCCCAACTCACATTGCCCTTCCTCAGGGAAGTCTGGAATGAAAAGAGAGGGTTCCTTTCTTTGTTTTCCTAAAATCATTCCCAAATTGGAAAACTCATCTGTGGATTATATCCTAATCATACCAGACTGGGTGCTCCTTAAGGGCTGGGGATGTTTACCTCTGAATCCCCCCACCCCCTACAGACCACTTAGTACATAGTAGGTGTTCAATAATTGCTTGTTGAAAAGCTAGATGAATGAATGACGTTCGTGCTCCCTGATTCAAGCAAAGGCTTCCGAAAGCATGTGTGTAATTCTGAGCTATAAATTGAATCGTATTTTTAAATGCACTGGGGGGATTTGCTATTTAAAGGAACCCTGATGTAAATCCTTTTTATAAAATGAAGACATCTTAAGCAATGTGAATAATTGCTCCCTGACATAACTGTTTAGAAGTTGAAATTGTTAAGGATTGGGGAGACCAGTGCATTTTTAAAAAATCCATTTGACAAATATTTGTGAAGGGCACACCCCTGTGCCAGGCTGCGTGTTGAATGCAGGCATGACTGCAGAGTGGTCCTGACCCTTAGGACTCACGAGCCCAGCTCCACTTTATGGTCCATGTCATCTAAGGGACCCGGGGACAAACCACGGCCTACTAAGTAACAACCCAGCCTTCTCCGCTTTCCAGCTGTGTGTCCCTGGATCTCTAACTTAACCTCTCTGAACCTTAAAAGCTATATGTGTCAGCGTTGGGTCATAAAAGTATCCACTTTCTACCAAGGCTGAAGATAAAATGAGATGGTGTGTATACACTGCTTGGGAAATTGCCTGGCAGGATGCACAGCTGCTTTTACATTAGAAAGCAAGGTGCGGCTAGCCAGTGCATGGTAGTTAAGGCAATGAGATCCCACATGGCAGACTTCAGTTCGAGTCCCAGATCTGGTGGCTTGAGGAACACGCTAGGTGTGTATGTGTGTGTCCAAAATCCCAAAAGGAGAATAGAAACTGTGGTGTGGCAATCCCCCTGGGGGTGCTTTCTCACATCCCCTCTCTTACTCTCTTTTTGATGAGCGTATGCACACTATGGCAAAATTAAATACACACACACACACACACACAGAGAGAGAGAGAGAGAGAGAGAGAGAGAGAGAGAGAGAGAGAGAGAGAGAAGACAAGGTGGGAAAGTGTCTGTGTGCATATACCATGTCTGGGAAATCCTTGGCCACTAGAATCTCAATCTGTATGACTTTTCTTCTTCATAACAGCTAGGAAACTCAGTTTCCCGACCTGCAGAATATGGACAATAATACCTATGAAGTGAATATGCTGAACTCTATTTTTTAAAAAGAGGTTTTTGCTATAGGGCGCATGCGCTCGCCAGACAGACAAAGAGAGACAGAGAGACAGAAAGCGAGAAATCACCCCCCCCCCCAGGGGGGATGGCCACGCCGCAATCCCTTCTCCTCCATTCTCCTCTTGGGATCTTGGGCACGCAAGCACACGCGCCCGGCGTGAATTTTAAGCCACCGGGTCTGTTACGTGAACCGCGGTCGACTACATGGGAGTCCAGTGACATAGCCATTACGCTAACTGCTGGTCCCAATATGTTAAACTCTATTTTTAAAAAGGCATAAGAAGTATCTGGGAGATAGCTTAATAAATAATAATCTTCCCTTACGCTCTAGTAGGACACATTACTCCATGTCTGCCTATCTTCATCTCCCCCAACTCCCCTCGCTCTTCTTGAGGAAGCAGATCCCAGTCTGGGAGAGGATGCCCATTTCCTGCCCAAGAGTGGAGGTTTGGGCAGGGCTTCTCTGGGGAAGAGCTCATGGGTGCCTGGGTCCACGGGCTGACGAAGCACCTACTATGTGCGCAGGCAGGGCATGCGAGGAATGGTGGCTATCCACTAGTGCTCGCACCTGCAGGGGACATGCGGGTCACCGCTTTCCCTATGGAATAACATTAGCTATAGAAAAATCAGCTTCCACTCCCATTTTGCAGATGGAGAAACTGAAGCTCGAGGTCCTGCAGCTGTTCTAAAGAAACAGAGCCACCCTGATCTGTGAGACAGAAAAATTCCAGGCTGGCAAACAGCTCTGACAGTGGGAGTCTCTCTCTATAAAACCAACACTCTCTGGGGTCCAGATTTCTTTCCAAGGCCTGAGAGTGCCTTCATTTTCCAACTGCCACTCTCCAGAGAGCAGAAGGGATTGGAGTTCTCATTCTAGAGGTTTCCTCTATAGTCCTGCTGTGTATTATAAGCAGGAGGGCCTGGGGCCAGCAGGTGGTGTGGAGGTTAAGACGCTGGGTCCCTGCAGGACTGACTGCAGTTCCAGTCCTGGACCTGGCAGGTTGAAAACCACTCTGGGAGCATGTGCATGTATGCATGCCTAAAATCCCGAGAGGAGAATGAAGGAGAAGATGTCTAGACCACCCCTGCCTTGACACCCTTCATCCAGTCCTTTTTTTTTTTTTTTTTTTTTTTTTGCTATAGGGCGCATGTGCTCGCCAGAAAGACAGAGAGAGACAGAGAGACAGAAAGAGAGAAATCACCCCCCAGGGGGGCTGGCCACGCTGCAATCCCTTCTCCTCCATTCTCCTCTTGGGATTTTGGGCACGCACGCACACGCGCCCGGCGTGAGTTTTAAGTCACTGGGTCCAGGACACGAACCGCGGTCGACTACGTGGGAGTCCAGCGACATAGCCATTACGCTAACTGCTGGTTCCCATCCAGCTGTATCTTACAGACAAGCAGAGGAACAGTTCAGGACCCTCCAAGCAGCACGATTCCTGGACTCACCCCTTACTGCTTTCCTGGCATCCTCGTAATGGCTTGACACAGTACTTGGGGGAAATGTCGGTCCTATTCATATATTTGTTTAATAAACACAGACAGGAGACTTACTGTGTGCCAGTTCTAGGGACTCTAGGCACTAGTTCGTGCCTTCCTGGTCAGAGTCACCCCTGAAAGGAGATCTTATTATTATCTCCATTTCACAGATGCATTAACTGAGGCGTAAGAGTTAAGTCGTTGGTCAAGGTCACACACTGGTGAGCTGCTGTCACTGGGTCTAGAGTCTCCACTTCCAACCACTTTGCTACCTAGTTGACCTCTCCTAAGCAGAAACTCACCACCTTTGCACTTCTCTTTCATTCCCTTCGGACTTCATGGAGGAGAAAATCCCAACTTGGCATTAGTCTTGGTGAGTGGAAAAAAAAAAGAGTGGGCCTTGGATTCGATGCCTTCCCGGCAACCATGTTTATGGGAAGTATTAGGGTGGGTTATGTCTACGACTAAATTGGGGACATGCCATCCTTTGTAGAAACAGATTCCAATGGGGTTCTTACTCCGGGTCTTAGGACATGCAGGTCACTCAGCAAGAACTAAAAAAAAAAACTGGTCTTATGATCACCTCCCATCTTGAGTTCTTTCAATCCAGTTCAGTTCAAAACCAATTCAACAAACAGCTTTCGAACGACTGGCAAGAGGCTTACCGCATATGTGAACACTGAGGATCGTAAACGCTGTACAAATGGAACGTATCATGATTTTATTATTTTTTTTATTGGGGAGGGATTATTCCTTCAGCTCTGCTCCTTTCCCCTCCGATACAGTCTCCCGAAAGGGTTACAATCCCAACGAAAGCTTTTTCGTAAGCACAAAGAACTAATATTAGCAGATTGGAGTTTCTGTAAATATTCATTGTAATCTGTGACTTGGTGAGCATCGAATTCCACCCTCCCGAAAGCTGCACATTTATAACTTGTGAATTCATAAATATTTACGAATTCACACAATCATCACTGACGGATTATTTCATCTGACAGCCCCACACAGGCTCTGCCTGGTTTTGCGAAATTCTGATCAAATCTCGCGTAAACTTCCCGGGTGACAGGCAGAGACCGAACACAGGCTGAAATCACAACCAGATCCTACAGATCCGAATGGGTCAGTAACTGATATTTACAACAACAAGAACAACCACCACCACAGCCTGAGCGCGGGAGGTTTTGTTGTATCACAGGCTGCCAGATGTTCTCAACAACTGTACATACATTTATAGCGACACGTCTTTGAAGTGTCAAAAACGAAGCCTTGTCAGGAGGAGGAATGTGAGCGTGTTATGGAAGGAGAGAAGCTTGGGAACTGGACAGGCTGGGTTGGAATCCAGAGCTGCCCGTTGGTATCTGGGTGTTCTTTACATGATTTCTAAACCTTGCTGAGCCTCAGTGTCTTAAATTTGCGTTCAGGATGATAACGGCAGCAACACATCAGCATTATTGTGGTGAAGCCCCCAGTCTGGGGTCTGCCGTATAGTGAGCAATGCAGTAAATCTTGATAGGATTATTGCAAATAATGTTTCGAGTAATTATCATTGCTGGCGTGACCATGTTGTCAATGATTTCAAACCCATGCAGAGGAGCAGCTGCTTAAAAACCTTATTCCCATTTTGCTACCTAAAGATTCTTAGGAGGGTCATGTCTGTGTCTGTTTTAAGTTTACTTCTCTATTTTTCCACGAGTGAGAGAGACAGAGAGAGAGAGAGAGAGAGAGAGACAAAGGCAGGCAGATAGCACCCACAACAGGTCTCAACGCCACGATCCTCCCCCAGCCTCAGCCACCCCCGGTTCATGGGACATGTTTGGTGTTCACAAAGAGGTTTGCAGGCTCAAACCCAGAACTGTCCCATGAGGGTTAACCTTGCAAAGCATCACATTTTACTGCTGCACCATCACCCAGTCCCCTCCGCCCAATGAGTAGCTTCGATTTCTTTGTCTCCAGAAAGAAACCATATGCTTCTTTCCATGCATAAAGAGCCACAGGTACCCACTGGGTCATCTTCTATCCTTGCCCATTTACAAGAACAACAACCAAAAAAGTGGCCTTTTTCTCCTCCCTCTTTCACTTGGCAATTGAACCTCACTCTGGCAAATAGGAGTTTGCCTCCAGATGAGTTGGAATAAACTCCCGCCGTTGCTGAACAAGCCTGGATGGGGATACCCCGAGCCGTGTACAGACAAGCAGATTAGACTTTGTATGGGAGCTGGGCCTGTCTTCTGCTGCCTCGCCCAGGTGGATGGAAGCAGTCCAATTTATTAAGATGATTACGGCAGAGCTTGGACTCTACACCAGGCACCAGCTCTGCTGGGGCAGTTACAAAGCCTACATTAGACCATGCTATCTCTTTTTTCTTTTTTTTTTTTAAATTTTAATTTATTTTATGCATTCCATCACCATACATCATTTAGCTTGTGCAATGAGTTCACTCAACATGGACACACTTTGCATGACTAGTCCAGCTGAGGATACGATACACGCCATCCTCAACAGATGATCACGCATTTCTGGGTCCCATAAATGTCTTGCCTCTCTATTTTTCTCCTTTCTTTCTTTCCTCACACTCTCTCGCCTCAGACCATGTTATTTCTGAGCTTCAAACGCCCCAGCCACTTCCCAGAACACCCCTTCCCGCCAGCTCCTCGCATCTCCGGTTCCCATCTGGCACCTCGGACTCCGCCTATTGCCCACCTCAGTGCCCTTGCACTTGCTGTTCCCTCTCCTGGAACGCCTTTCCCTCCCAGGTCTTGCAGGATCTGCCTGATTCTTTTCATCCGGGTCTCTTGTGAACAGCCACCTTTGCTGAGAGCCCTTCCCAATCCTTTATCAATAGCCATTACCCTTCACCAAATCAATCTTATTCCCCCATTTAATCCTTTTCATAGCATCTAGTAACTGGAATGGCCTAATTTCTTTTCTTCTTATTTTCCATGTCCATCCACTCACTGTGAGGTTCACCAAGGTAGACTTCTGACGGTCCTACCCTCTGCTAGGACCTAGGACCTGCTTCTGCTTAGGACTGCACTTGGCACACCCTGGGTGCTCAATAAATATTCATCTAATCGACAAAATAAATGTAGCTGTGGATAGGGTGAGCACGGAATTCAAACACACAGCAGGAAAACTCTTCATGGTCCCATGCACTAGCTTTGTGACTCTGGGCAACAGGAACCCAATGAGTCTCAATGTCCCCATCTGTTAAAAAAGGACGCGATTGGGACCAGCAGTTGGTGTAATGGCTATGTCGCTGGATTCTCATGTAGTTGACCAAGGTTCGAATCCCAGACCTGGTGGCTTAAACTCACATGCTGGGTGCATGTGCGTATGTGCCCAAGATCCCGAGAGGAGAATAGAGGAGAAGGGATCCGGTGTGGCCATCCCCCTGGGAGGTGATTTCTCGCTTTCTGTCTCTCTATCTTTCTGGTGAGCACACGCGCCCTATAGCAACCCCCCCCCCAAAAAAAAAAGATGTAATCATTGGACTTCACTTGTTTGTAGCATTGTGGGAACTCAGAGGCCCTGAATCCAGACCTCAGAGGCCAGAAATCTGGCCCAGTGCTGGGAATGGGAAATAGTCATATATAGGTGGTGATTTCATTCTGTGATCAGAATAAATACTACGTAGCTGGGGGAGGAAAGCGTGGGTGTGGGCACTCACAGTGTGGAGGCTTAAAGACTGCATTTGTTTTAGTCCTTTTGACCTTTCCCTCCATGTCAGGCTTCCAGCACATTCTGAGTCTGTTTCTGGGGAAACCTTGGCATATTTTGAGAAAACATGCTTGCAAGCTAATTGCAGTAGTGGGGCTCCCAGAGGCATGGGGAGCGTAAAGGCGGAGAGACGTCACAAAGGAGATGCTGACAACAGGATTGAAGATAAGCTGCCGTTTAGGAGGAAAACTGACTGTCGGGTTGAAGTTTTGCAATGTGAACTTTTCCAGCTGTAGACAAAACCTCCGGCCGTGTGTGCATGTGTGTCCAGCGCCATGCTTACGCACGCATATAAAGGTGTGCATATACATTTCTGCGTGCACGCAAACACACACACACATTTTCCAAAGTTGCCTTCAGCAAAAAATGAAAGAAAAAGATTTGTTTCTTCCCCTATTTTTACAATTTTAGCATCTACCCATTGGAGTAAATTTGACAAGGATTATCTCTTTTGTCTTCTCTCGCCATTATTATTATTATTTTTTTATTTCTCTCCAAACCCAGAAATTTCGTGAGAAGTGTTTTTAAGAGTGCTAACTGACAAGTGTACACATGCCGTCCGCAGCCAGGGAGCAGGCAGCGCAGTCGCTAACTTGTTAGACAGGAGCTCGATTACAATCATAAATAAATGATTTGCTGTCTCCTTGCATTCAGACTTGTAGCTTTTAAAGTGTGCCTGTCATCGCGGAATCAGATTTAGTCAAATGCTGTGTAACTGCAAAATTATCCTATCCTTACCTTTTTATTCTCCTTATAATGGACAGTTAAATTGGATTTTCAAATTTGAAGTGCATATGTTTTTCAAATCCCCAGAGGCTGTCTATTTTTTCATTTCTAAAGCAACTCACTAATGTTTATCATTACCACACAGAAATATTACAATTCTTAAGGGGCGCCTTACAAAATCAGCGCAGGAGAAATGTGCTTTATCGTCTCAAAATGAAACCAATTTCTCAGCTGATTTGCAATTTATTTACATGTTAGCATTTGATTTCCGGCTGATTTATAACCCCACACGGCTCTGTCTCAGGGTTTATTTAGAAAGCAGACAACGGTGGTTGGGGAAGACTGCGGAGCGCTGCGTGGCATGGGACGTCTGCTTTCCCCAGGCTGGAGTTCCCTGGGTTAGTTTCACCTGCAGCGAATCTAGTGCCCCAGTGTGTGCAAATGCACAGGGTGCTGGACCCAGGCACTGCACAGAGATGAGGCATTGAAGGACAGCCTTGCAGAAGGAAGAAATGCACTCACTTGTTTGCAGTGAGCAGGGATTAGGGTAGAGGAAGTGGAGGAGACAGCTGGGATACATTGGACACACATTCCTTGTTCATTCTAAACATAACTCTAAAGGCTAATCCAACACTTGGATTCAAGCAAGGACTGGAATTGTCAGTGGGGAGTTGATTGGAGTTTATTGCTTCATCTGTCTGACTATTTATTGATCCATTCTTCCAGCTGTTCCTCTAGCCATCCTGCCATCTTTCCATCTTCCATATTTTCCTCCATCAATTCATCCATCCAATCTTCCATCCACCTATCCATCCACTTACCTAAAAATTCATCTAACCACCCATTCACCCATTTTCCATCTACTGACCCATTTATCTGTTCATCCATTTATCCATCCATCCATCCATCCATCCATTCACCCATCCATTTATCCATTAATCCAATTTCCCATTCACCTATCTCCCCATCCACCTACCAATCCATCCACTTATCCACCCAGCCATCCATCATCCATCTACTGACCCATTTGTCTATCCATCCATCCATTGCACACTTACCAATACAGCCCTTTGGGTTGAGCGGTAGGGATACTAAGATGACCAAGAAACTGACATGGTCCTCACAAAGTTTGTGGTTAATGAAGGAGACAAGCACATACCTTTCAGGCTCACTGTGAAGTTCAAATTGCTTAATGCACGTAAACATGCTTAAGAAGCTACAAATCACTTTTAAAGTACAATATGTATGTGGGATATGCAATGAGTTAGAGCATGCTTCTGGTCAGTTTGTTTCCTTCCAGCTGTAGAACCATAGAAAACTTGATCTCACCAAGCCTTGGTTTCCTTATCTAGAAAACAAGATTGGCGGGGGGCAGCCCATGGCATGGTGGGGAAGGGGGCTAGATCCCACGTGGCTGACTGCATAGTTCAAGTCCCAAACCCAGGGGCTTAAAAAACATGCCATGTGCATGTGCAAAATCCCACAAGGCAAAATAGAGGAGAAGGAATCGTGGTGTGACCATTCCCCATGGCAGGGGGCTTTCTAAAAGCTCTCTCTCTCTCTCTCTCTCTCCATTTCTCTACCTCACTTGGTGAGCACACACTTTCTGGCTTGTGTGTGTGTGTGTGTGTGTGTGTGTGTGTGTGTGTGTGTGGAAAGGCTAATAATAAGAATGACTTCTTAGCAGGAATGTTGGAAATATTTGATGAGATAAACCACATTAAGTGCTTAGTACAGTACTGGGCCGTAGTTAGCACTTGATGAACTTTCTTCTCCTCGGCCTTCTCTCTTCCTCTGCCCCTTCGTTCCCTCTCCTCCTCCTCCTTCTTACTATTATGAGTATTACATTAATAATAAGTCAAAGGACGAGGGGGCAATTGTGTCAAACTGAGAAGATGTGGCAAGTAGTACAGAAGAAATGACTTCTGAGTGAGTTACAGACAAGGGAAGCTTTCCCCAGGTACCAGAGGGGGACAGGACACCCAGCAGGGATAGTCACCTGCATGAAAGTCCATGGCCTGAGGGTTCAACAGAAGGTGTGTGTGGCTGGAGGTGGGACCCGTGGAGGTAGAAGGAAAAGCGCTATGTCTGGTGAAGTAGACCTTAAAGTCCTCGACTGTCAGGACACAGACCTTGGATTTTTTTCTCTAGGATGATGAGAAGCCATTGGAAGGGCTTAATCAAGGGCATGGCCCCATCCAATTGGCACCTTAGGAAGCTCATCATGCAGAGAACAAATGTGGGAGGCAGGAGCCCCGGGGCAGGGGCTGGAGAAATAGCTCCCTAGAGAGAAAAAGAGGCAGGACCCAGCTCGCTGGTGCAGGGCTGGTGAGAAGGGGTGGATTCAGGAGATGAGCTTTTAAGTAAAATCAGCCAGGACTTAGGGACCAATTGGGGAGAAGAAGGAGGGATAATGAGGGTTTCACAGACATTTCCAGGAGTACCCTATCACAGGCAAAATCCCTGAGACGGAGATGAATTTCCTTCCTCACTTTGCTTATATCTGCCCATGCCATGCAGAGCTGCTCTGAATAAATTTGCATGTATTTATGCTGCAGGCAGCCAGCGCTGAAAGGAGCATCTCTCTCTCTCTCCTTTTCTCTCTCTGGATGCGAGCTCACATCCAGCACAGTTCCCCTTCGAGGCGGAAAGTCAAGAGCCAAGAACTTACAGGGACTTTCTGAGTGAACTTGGGTACATACTTTACCTCCCTGGATCTCAAAGAAGATCAACTCGTGTCTCGGGGTCCCTTACTCTAGACACTGGGGAAAGAGTGAGCCAAAGAAGACCTAATCCCCTGATTTATAACTGGTGCACCAAATGTGATTTGTGTTGCGAGGAAGAAGAAACCTGATTCGGATTAACTTCAAAAGGAAGGGTCTGGGGGCCAACAGATGATGTGGCGGTTAAGACAGCTGGATTCCACATGGCCGATTGTGGTTCAAGTCCAGGACCCAGGAGATTGAACATCATGCCAGGCACGTGTGCGTGCCTGCCCAAAGTCCCTAGAGGAGAATGGAGGAGAAGGGATTGGGACATGGCCATCCCCCCGGGGGGTGATTTCTCCTTTTCCTCCCCTCCTACTCTGTTTCTCTCCAGTGAGCACACGCATCCTATAATAAAACAAACAATCAAAAGGATGGTCTGGGTTATGCAGTAGAAAAGTTAGAAGTCTCAGCTATCTGGAGAGGCTGAGTCCCAGTTCCATATCACTCATTAAGGATATCATTATTTTCTGTCTCTTATCTGCCTCCTGGAGTGTCAATGTCATTCCAAGTCTGCTTCCTCACATGGTTACCTCAGGCTCTTTGCATAGCCCAAGACCACTGCTTATATTGTCCTACCGACAGGGTGAGGAACGAGGGTCTTAATCTGGGCACTGTGGAGCCCTGAGACCTACTCTTATTGGTCAGCTCAGTTTCCATATGCTCCTCTGAGCCAATCTGGTCAAAGGAAAAGCGCCATGCTGTTAGCTCCTTCTAGGTCATGGAAGCTCATGCAGCCTCCTCTGAATAGAAACTAGGACTTTCTACTCTTTGATCTCAGAAAGAGAGCTTTAAAAACAAATGTGGTCTGTGGGAGTCTCCAGATAAAGGATATTGGAGAAGTCAAGTCATAATTAGTGTCTGATTCAGGAACTTTTAGCATGCAAGAGCCTGCCTCAAGACCAGCTGTCTATAAACAAGTGAAGACAGTCAGGCATTGTCCTAGCCATCTAGGCCTTGTGGTGTCCACTTAATGGCTTAGCCTAGAATGCTTGGGACCTTTATTGACCACAAGCATCAGCTATTCTATGTTGGAGATTTGGGAGTAGCAGGAGGGAGCACCATGTGGCTTAAAGAAGGACGAGTAGGCTTCTAAGTTGGTTATATTAGGCAGGGTATGTCAAGTTATGCTGCAGTAACAACCAACCTCCAAATCTTAGTGCCTTAAGAAGTCAATGCTTACTTCTTATTCTTACAAGATTTGTGGGGAGTTTCTGTGACTCTTCAGGGAAGCTGTCCTTTGCATAGCCAGTCAAGAGCTTGGGAAGCTTTGAACTTAACCACACATGCTCACAAAGAAAAGGAGAGAAGATTGGAACGTTGTGTACTGGCTCTTCATTTCTTCTGTCCAGAAGTGACACACACGCTGTCTGCTTACATGATTGTGCTCAGCTTCAAGTAACCCTTCCATGTTCCCTGAGTGAGAAGCGAACTGGAAATACAAGGGAAAAGAAATGACATTTGCCTGGCAAACAAGAAGAACCTGGCATCTGGCTTGGACTTACCCTCTGTGTGTCTCACGTTAACCCCAAAGGTGAGAAGATGAAACTGTCTGTTGTTATCTGCGTTCTACCTGGTGCTTGAGATTAAAGGATGAACTGCTTTGTAATAGTTCACATTCAACTTGGGGAGACAGGGCAAATCATTGAAAGAGAGTGAGACAGAAAGAAAAGTAATTTTAGAACCTGTTTCCAGGGCTTATTGTGAGGATAAAAGGAGATGAAACATATGACATCCTTGGCTTGTTGCCCAGCAAGAATAAGAGTTCTATAAATACAAGCTATTATTGCCATTTTACAGATGAGACAATCAAGGCTCATGGCAGTGGAATGACTCTCTTGAGGTTACTTAATGATGACTGCCCAGTGACTGGGTAGCTATGCAGTCGTCTGTATTATACCTTTGACCCTGTCCATATTTTATCCACCTGAGAATGCTCTCTTCCTCTTGCATTGCTGTTTTAAAGCCTGTTAAGGATTTGTTGACCAGTTCTGTATACCATGTCCTATAATAATATTGTAAGGCTGGTCCCACACTGTGGTGATTAAGTGCTATATAGAAGGAGCCAGATCCCATATGGTGAATCAAGGTTCAAATCCTGGTCTCTACAGCTTGAAAAACACACCAAGTGCATGTGCATGTGTGTCCAGTATCCTGGTGGGATGGGGGAATGGAGGAAAAGGGATTGCAATGTGACCAGGCCCGTTCAGTGGGGAGGTTGTTCCGTTGTCTCTCTAATATGTACATTAGAAATCAGTTGTGGAGCCAGCAGGTGGTTAAGATGCAGATTCCCACATGACCTACTGCGGTTCAAGTCCTGGACCTGGTAGCTTGCTTTCTCACTTTCCCCTTCCTCTCTCTCTTTGCTTCTTTCCGGTCAAATTTAAAAAATAAATAAATAAAATTAAATGAATATATATATATACATACATATATATACATATATATATGTATGTATATATATATATATATATATATTTAAATCAATTGCTGTGTTGGTAAATACGAAGCAATTCTTTTCAAGGACTGATAAGAATAGGACCCATGTACCTTTCAGTTCTCATTCTGCTGCTTGCCAGCTCGGTGATCTTGGGCAGGGAACTCTGCTTCTCTGAGCTCAATTTCCCTATTTGTAAAATGGTGATAATAATGAAACTCTCACAGGGTGTTTGCGTGGAGAGTTAGATGACTCATGTAGGGTTCTTAATGTCTGGCACAGAGGTGTTAAATAAACAGTAGTGATAGTTCACATCATTTTAAACTTATTTTATTCCATGTGCCATTCTTAAGGGTTTTACATGTATCAACTCCATACTCGCTAAGTCCTGGAAGATGATATTTTATTATCTCCATTTTACAGATAAGAAAACTGAAACAAGGGACAAGCAGATGGTATAATGGTTATGTTGCTGGACTCCCATGTAGTCGACCGTGGTTCGAGTCCCAGACCTGGTGGCTTAAAACTCACATCGGGCATATGTGCATGCATTCCCAAAATTTTGAGAGGAGAATAGAGGAGAAGGGATTGTGTTGTGGCCATTGACCCTGGGGGTAGTTTCTCATTTTCTGTCTCTCTGTGTCTCTTTGGCAAGCACACGTGCCCTATGGCAGAAATCTATCTTTAAAAAAAAGAAAGAAAACTGAAACAATGAAGTATGTACCAAATATCATTATTTGAATAACACATTGGATTGGATAAATTATTTGGTATTTTTGAAGTCCCTAAAACATCAGCCCTTTTGCATATCTCTTTCATATTTTTCAGCGTGCTTGCCTGATTATCACTTTGTCACAAGGTACTATTATTTATTTAATATTTTTCTTTAACTTAATTTTAGGCAGAATCATTCTTTAAAATTATATATTTGTTCGAAGCAACAAACTATGTCTGGAACCACACACACACAGACAGAGTCTCCATAAAATCACACCGTACTACCTACTGGAGCCTAACACACATTTATGCCATATGCTTATATATGCTTTAGCTCAGCAATCACACTCTGATATATAAACTAGAGGGGTAAATGCTGTAACCACCAAAGACATGACACAAGGTAGAATTTCCAGGCAGCTCTTTATCTGGACAACTCAAACGTCCATCAGGAGAAAGCAACTGCTCTATGTACTCAAGCAATGGAATGTTACTCAGCAGAAGAAAGCTACAAACTAGTGATACATGCAACACCATGATGACGACACAGCAAGTGCATGGCCTGGTTGTTCCTGCTGCGTAATGTACTCAGAAATGGACTAGAAGTGATAGAACAGGACAGTGGTTACCTGGGGCAAATATTAACAGAGAGGGACATGAGAGAGCCACCTGGGGGCCTAGGATCACATGGATGATCCTTTGACCCAAGAGGTAAGTCTACCCATGCACAGCTTAATTGAGTTGTTCACTTAACATTGGTGTGCTCTGTCACATTGAAGTGAAGCCTCAGTAACAGAAGTTCATCAGAATGTTTTTCTAAAGAATCGAGTGAGTCCTAGGGCCACAGGGAATCAGGCCACACTCTGGGAAGTGGAGTTCTCTAGCTGGGCTGGACATGCAGGATGCTTTTGCCACATAACAATTGAAAGGAGACATGGGAGCCCCAGGGCCAATACCCCACAGGGGATCAGGCCTCTTCTGCATTCCCTCCCTGGTCATCTCAAGCTGTCCTCGGCACTGTGGTGAGGGCTGGGCTTCACGCGCTGAGCCCCGGCTGCTGCGTCTTCTGTGCCAAGGTTCTGCCAGTTCAGAGCCAAGCTCTTGGTTTACCAGCTGCCAGCTCTCGCTGCTTCCCCCATCACACTGGCTTCTGCTTGTCGGGCTCCCCTCTCCCTCTCTGGCTATGTAATCCTGCAGCTCTCATTTGAGGGCATTTGTTCTAACCACCGGCTGAGCCTTAAGGAGACCCTGGTACTCTAGCAACATTCTCTTTTAGTGGCTGGAGGGCACAGGGAAGAAAGGAGAAGATGTTAGGAAAGAAACGCTTACAATGTACACTTGTCAACACACCTCTGCGGAGAACATCTGTGTACGAGGAATGGCCTGGGAGATGAGAAAGGTGAGAAGGGACAGTGTGTGGGCGCAAAGACATTTGTCACCTCTCCATATAGGCATCTTTTCCTCCCAATGACCCCATGAAGTAGCTGCCCTTTAATCCATCCATGTTACTGATGAGGAAACCGAGGCTTGAGGAGGGGAAATGACCCACCTACCCTCAAATTCGTTGCATAATACTAAAAGACAATGGTAAGACACAATTAAGAAGGGTTTAACCAACTGTCTACGACATGTGGAACTTTCACTCCACCTAAGTCTTAGGAAGTTATCTGTAAAGTATATAAAACCTTGATGGGGCACTGTCATATTCACTGTCATATTCAGGCTGTTGGGTGTCCCTCGTCCCCAGGGGCACTGACTGTAGCAGGGGGAACGATGAGTGGTCTTCACCCCCAACTGCACGGTCTCATGGCTGAGCAAACGGCTTTAAACACATCACCTCGCTCCATCATTCTCTGTATTCTACGGACGGGAAAGGCAAGGCTTGCAGAGGCAAAAACCCTTTCCTGCGGTCTCAGACTCACTTGATGGCAGAGACTACGATGAACCTGGGCTAGACACTCAGTCTGCCAAAAAGCCGTCGATTCCTTCAAAGTCTCTGTTTTCTTTCTTTTTTTTTTTTTTTGAGAGGTTTTTGCTACAGAACACATGCACTCGCCAGAAATACAGACAGAAACAGAGAGACAAGAAAGCAAGAAATCACCCCCCATGAGGGATGGCCATGCCACAATCCCTTCTCCTCTATTCTCCTCTCCGGATCTTGGGCACGCACGCACATGCGCCCAGCGTGAGATTAAGCCACTGGGTCCGGGACTTGAACTGCAATTGACTACATGGGAGTCCAGCGACATAGCCATTACACCAACTGCTGGTCCCCAAAGCCTCTATTTTCTATCCAGGACCTAGCTGAATCCCCGGGACCTAGAAGGTGCTCAACAAATGGCTGTGGACGAAATGCTCGTTAGTGGTAACAATTGCTAGCACCTTTTCAAATGGGGGCATCTACTCCTTTAAACGACCATACGAATTAGTTATTTATTATCCTCATTTTACTGATTAGGAAACCGAGGCCTGAAGAGCTGAAATGACCCGCCCACAGTCACACAGAGCCATACCGGAACATGGAAAAGTCTGACTTCAGGGCCAGTGTTCTTAACCTCTTTGCTTGATGTGCCTGATGCCTCCCTCCCCATTGAGGGACACAAGAATGAGAAAGAGTCAAGGCCACCAGGGGTGGTGTGACATGGCTCAACCATGTAGGTGCTTTCACTGAGGAGGGGAAAGGGCCACTCTCCAGGCAAAGTCCGCTTCCCCATCCTGTTTGTTCTTTGTCATCAGCCGAGTTCTAGCTGGAATTCATCTCAGGCTATAAAACCATGGTACACATTTGGTGGCCATTTATCCTCCCACGGTTCTGGAGGTCAGAAGTCCATAATCAGTGTCACTGGGTGTTGGCAGGCCATGTGCTCCCTCCAGGCACTCTAAGAGAGAAGCCATCCTTTGTCTCATGCAACTTCTGGTGGCTGATGACATGCCCTGTCTCTCTGGTGACATGGCCTTCTCTGCACGTGAAGTCTGCTTCTGTCCCCATCCCCACCCCAGTAGGACTTTCGTGGTCGCATTTAGGGCCCACCTGGATAGTCCAGAATCATCCTCCCATCTCAAGATTCTTGCTTTTTACCTACAAGGCAGCATTTCTTTAAAGTCTAGAGATTCAGACCTGATGAGTTTGGGGCCTGTATATGATTTGAGGATTTCTATCTGGAATCACCACCATGAGCAGTTTCATTTCTGCCTTTTCCTCCTGACCTCAGATCCTGCACCTCCCTGGGAGATAATGGTAGAAAAAGACCATTTTCTCTGTCAATCTGTCCTTCCTCACTCTCTCAGCATCAGCTGCCAATGGAGCCAAAGAGAGGGTTGATATGCTGGTGTCCTCTGTTCTGCACCTTCTTGCACACAGCCTGGTTACCTCGAAGTCTCTGTGTGAGCTGAATGCAAGGCATAAGGACCAGAGAAGGTCAAGGTTTGTTCAGAGACACACAGCAAATTGCTCCCTATTCGATAAACCTTTATGAGATCCTTGCCATGTATCAACTTCTGTGCTGGTTGCTTGGGACAGAGAGGTGACCAAATCTCTCAGCCCATCCCCTGGACCTTTAATAATAAGGGAGAGAAACGGAAAATTAAATTGATCATTTGTTTCTGAACATACACAGCAAATGTGAAAATATGGAATAGATGAGGTTTGAGGGGAAGTAACTTACCCTGTAGAGTTTTGAGAAGGGTGGCTTCTTTTTTTTCTTTTCTTTTCTTATTTATTTATTTATTTATTTATTTATTTATTTATTTATTTATTTATTTATTTTTTTGGGAGAGGTTTTTGCTATAGGGCGCATGCGCTCGCCAGAAAGACAGAGAGAGACAGAAAGCAAGAAATCACCCCCAGGGCGGATGGCCACAACACAATCCCTTCTCCTCCATTCTCCTCTCGGGATCTTGGGTATGCACGCACATGTGCCCAGTATGAGTTTAAGCCACCGGGTCCGGGACTCGAACCAGGGTTGACTACGTGGGAGTCCAGCGACACAGCCATTATGCTAACTGCTGGTCCCAAGAAGGGTGACTTCTGAAGGCTCCAAGGGGATGGTGGTATTTGACCTGGGTAGATATTAGCCAGGGGAGAAGGAATGTTCCAGGCTAAAGGAACAGCATGTGTGAAGAAGACTGAGTCCAAAAGGATGAGATGAGTTGAGGGGCCTCATCCGGTATGGGGTTCCGTGTTTGGTGTGTTACATCTAACTCAACCCTCCCAGGTGCTCAACGAATTAGTATTGATAGACCCACTTACTAGATGTCAACACTGAGGCCTCAGCCATGGAGAAACTTGCCTGAGATCAGCCAGCTGCCAAGACTCCCACTTGGGTTCACGTTCTTTATTTTTCTATTCCAGAATGCATGACCTTTTTAATGTGTGGTTAACTCTATACAGTTTGGCATTATGCCTTACTTTCTCAAGGATCCACCCCTCTCCAATACTCAGAAGTGTAAATGATCCCACTGTTCCAGTTCCAGTGGCAACAATGATTGCATGTATGCATGGCTGCCTGGTAGACTTAGGTGGCTGGACTGGGGCTGAGAGTTCTGGAATTGATTCGCAATGTCTGACTTGGACATGGGCTATGCAGCAATGGTGTGCCAGCCTTGAGCTTCCTAAGTCCCAACTGATAAGCGAGGCTTTCAGGCTAAAAATCTTCCATCTCCGAGTGCCCTTCATTATGCAGTAAGGGAGCTGAGATTTTTTTGTTTTATTAATAAGGTCTACTTTTCTTTATTTCTTCCATGAGAGAGGAAGACAGAGGGACACTTGAACAGGATTTTCATGCCATGGATCACAGGCACACACATGCCTGCTGTGCACAGGGAGAGCCTACGAGGTGAATCTGGAAGCTTCATACATGGCCTCAACACTGTGGAGTGCTGTGTTCCCACTGGGCCACCACTGCTGGCCAAAGCTGAGATGTTTTTATGAGCAAGGGTGACTTGTTTACCAGCTGAGAGTCACACATAGCAACCTTGCATACCATTTGGGCCCTGATTTTGGAAAGTCTGGAGTGCCATCAAGCCTTATGCCTTTTCTCAAGCTTGACTTCTTCCTGTAACCTCACTGTGACTCTTCTGCCAAATATTTTGCCCATTCCGTTGACTGTGCTCTGAACTGCAGAAAGCAACTGTCCTACCCCAAGGTAACCTGCTCGTTTCTAATGGAAAACAGAGGCATGAATCAAACAAGAAAATATTCCTAACCTTACCCCCTCACGCACATCTTTGCTATTTTTTTTTCAAGGGAGGGGAAGTCTTTGAGAAAAACTGGCCTCACCCTCAGCATGACACCCCAAGTGGCAAACCAGCGCACACCACCAAAGGAAAAATAAAATTCTAACAAGACATTAATAGATAAATAAAAATAGCTTCCACAAGAAACGATGAGGAGTCACGCAACAAAATGATTTCTTTCTGTGCGCATAAACTCATGAATAATCAAATCGCACAGTCCCCAAACGAGCCAAGTACAGCTCTTGTCAACTTCATCCCAGTTTCCTCCTGGAAGGTCACCTCAACCCTTTGCAGGCCTGGTGGCTCTACCCCTCACATTCACTCCCCCTTCACAACACTCCCTCCCAGATCCCCCACCCCCTGCCAACCTGCTCCTTAGAGGGGAGAAATTAATTCCCAGCGCTATGGAAACGTGCAGGAAATCTGAATGGAAGACTGGAGCAGCACTCATGAGTCATCAGGCAGGAAGGGGAGTTTGATAAAATATGGGGGGGGGGGGGGCTGCTCAGGCCATGGCTTTTGTGAGCTCAACCAGAGCCCTGGCTTCGAGCTTCTTTAGTGTCACATTTTAACCTACCAGCTGCCTTGAGAAGCAAGATGATCTTCCCTGCCTTTTTTCTTCTTCCTTTTTTTTTTAAAAAAAAAAATAAATTTATTTTTTTATTTTTTTATTTTCCCTCATGTGTTAAGGGAGGAAACAGTGACAGGGACAAGTGACAGCTCGCTAATTATTCCCTTACTGCCACTGCTGTTCTGGCTTTGGATGCATTGCTCATTTCTCCCCGTCTTCGCACTGAATAATGCATGGGTCCCTATCTGTATTCAAGCGGCACCTCCGGGGACCGCCAGCCTAACTAGCTGATAACTGATTCAGTTTGTAAGCAGGGCCTCTGGGAGTTGCAAGGAAAAGTAGCCAAGAACAAATTTAACACTTCTTTCTCATTTCTTCAGAACATCAAGGAGAGGCAGGATGGAAAGCAGGTGGGAGTAGGTGTCTGGTCCTTGGGGGGCACTTGACCTCAAGTCAAGAGGGGAGAACCCTGGCTTCAGCTGTGGGGAGCGATGATAATGATAACAACAATAATAATAATAATAGGTAAGGCTAGTTGAAGACTTACTATGTGGCTTGTATTGTACTAAGCACATTGCACACATAAGCTCTTTTAATTATCACAGGTACCCCAGGATAGCAATGTATTGGTGGATATGTCAGTTAGCTATTACTGTGATAATGTTGCATAACAAATGGCCTCTGCATTCCAGCAGGGACACCAGACTTGATCTCAGTTACGCTCAGCTGGGCATGGCTGTGGACTGCAGGTCTGCCTCATATCTGCTCCCCTTGTCTCATTCTGGGGTCCAAACTGGAGAGTCAGCACCACCTGATCGCAGAAATACAAGCACATTCCCAGCCTCTGCCTGCATGTGTTTGCTAATAGCGCATTGGCCAAAGCAAATCATGTGGCCAAGTGGTCTTGGTCTCCAGATTGCGCTCTTCATGAAATGGCATGAGAATTCTACAAATCGAATAATAATGATAATCAAAATGGCACATCCTTATCCATTGTCTACAGTATCAAATTCTATTCTGAACGCTTTGCATACGTTTGTAAAGTGAGTGTGACTCTTTCTCCTCCTAATAAGACAGTAAGATAGGTACGGTCCTCATCCCTATCTTACCGGTGACAAAGCAGGCACAGAGAGACAAAGTATTTTTCCTGAGGCTACCCAGCTGGTTAAGGATAGAGCCAGGATTTGAACCCAGGCTGTTCTAGACAGCAGACTCCAGTCCACCAAAGGTCAATCTAGATTATAATTGAAATGTTTGAATTTTGGCTGCAGACGCATCTCTGAGTGAGATGTCAGAGCAAAGTTAGCTTTGAGAAAGATAATTGGGCAGTGTCAAGATGGTACCTGGCCTGGGACCGACCAGCCTCTGAGAGTCTGGACATGCTCGAGAAGAGTCACCTTCCCTCAGTCCTTCCCTGTGGGCAGAGCTTCTTCTTGCTTCCTCTCTCTTCCTCTCTCTCTCTCTCTCTCCTCTCTTTGGGTTAATCTGAGTTGTCAGGATCACACTTCAGTTTATGATGAAATGTGGAACATTCTGGAACCTTCCAGTGAAACTACTGACCTTCTCTCAGAAGGCCAGGTCAGGCCAGACATCTCCAGGAACCACAGGCCACTGGGACAGTACCTGACTTTCCACCATTCAATGCTTTCCTCCCCTGCTTGGACTGGTGACCACCATCATCCCTCTCCTCCCTTTCCTTTGGGACTGGATCCAGTGGCGGCAGGCAACAGCGAGAAAGCTGGCTCTTGCTTTATATACGTCATTGAGGCCAGGTAAAAACTAACCTATTTGGAGGTCAAATAATCTGTCATTTTGTCCACAAATAGAATTAGCAATTTTATCCTTAACAAGAGAATGCAGGTCCGGTCTTGATGTCAGTCTGCAGAGATTGGGTATATTTTGCACAACCTTGCATTCTCCCAGCCTTGCGGTGTCTGGTGCATAGTAGGACACAGTGACTAATGAATGAATGAATGAATGAATGAATGAATGAAAGGACATCCATTCAAACAAATGCTTTGTAGATGAGAAACCAAGGATTAGAGAAGTTAAGCAATTTAATAAGGATCATTACTCCGATTCGATAACTACTTATTGAGCATCTACTATGTGTCAGACATCATTGGAGATGCTGGGGACCCAAAATCTCTGGTGCTGTGGTCCAGCCAATATCTAATAGGACATCAGACAGTGAGACATGAAGCAGGCTAAGGGGAGTGAGGGCAATGACTGGGGACAGTGGCGAGTAGAGAGACTCCTACTTTCATTGCGCGTCTGCTAAGCATCTTACATATTCAGTCTTACGAGCAGTTCCTCAACCACCTAGAGGCTCCTTTATGACGTCATCATGCCCATTTCACGGAGGAAGAACTGAGGTCTGAGAACAGAGCTGCCTTACCAAGGGCACTCTGGAGGAAGTACGAGCCTATACCAGCACCCACATCTGTCTGCCAGCGTCAGAGCTGGGCAGGATGGTGGTTTCTCCTCTGCCTTCTGGAGGCTGGCAGGTCAAGGAGACTGAGTGCTAAGGGTAGGAAGGGAACTCAGGGTCCCCACAGCTGTCACCTGCCTGGGTGTGCGTCTGCATCCAGCCGCCCAGCACTGTCTGCTGGGGCGACACCGGGTTTGCTGTCAGGAGTCGCGTGTCAAGGCAGCAGCGGGGGAGGCAGGCAGGCTGTTGGCAGGTGGCTTAAAATAGCACCGCATCCTCATGGCTGCAGGAACTCGGTTCTCCTGGTGGAGAACACTCAGGGAGAAGATGTCTCATCCCTGCAGGAGCCCCCTCACGGGTACCCCCCTACAAGGAGTCGGGGAAATTGTGCTCAAGTGCAAGGCTCCCTATTGCTCCCAGGGTTTGCGGGATGAAAATGTGGAGTCCAAACTCCAGAACCTTCAGGAGCTGGCCCTCCCCAGTTCTGTCCACCCCCTTCCTCTGGTCAGCCTTGTCATGCTGCATTCAAGACTGGCTTCATCAATGTCCCTATATCTCTGCTTTGGGAGACCCTGCTGTCTCAAAAGTCCTTCCAGCCATTTCCTCCACCTGGGAAATCTGTGGAGTACAGTAAGTGTTCCATAGAGATCACCTGGATCCACTTGTAGATGTCGAAATCTTACCCTTTAAGTTCAGCTCACTTGCCAATACTCTTGGGGGCCTTTGAGATTCCTGGAGGGGCAGGAATCTCTCCTTCCTCTGGGGTATACAGTCCATGCTCAGACCAGATTTGGAGAGATTTGTTTATGGTTCTCTCCATCTCTGCTGACTTCCCAGGCTGCCACATCTACTAAGAGTGGCATTTGCATGACCAGGAATGGCAGGTAATTGGTACACAGACCAGAACTACCCCAGCTGTGCACATGGCAGACATTGCTAATCAACCACAGCACTCTTTGTTTCCGAGACCTGGAGGCTCCAGGCAGCCATGAGCAATTGACTGGAGTTGGCACCAAGATGATGTCTGCATGGATCCTCACTTGGAGTGTCAGTTTCTATGGGATTTAGATAAATGGCCTTCAGAAACTTTTCTCCAGGGCTGCCTTGGCCATCAGACTGGGAGGCCCAGTGTCTGGGAGGGCAGACACTGATATTTATTTAAGAATCTTCTCCTCTTGGCACAGAGCCTGGCAAACAGTGGGTACTACAAAAATGTCAAGGGCAGGAATCTGGAATGCGGAGAGCACCACTGGCTGTGCTGACATGCACAGAAGGCCCTCAGTATGGCTGTCCCAAACCCAGGAGCTCTTCTGGATTTTGCTTCCCAGGATCTCTTGATTCCAATGCCCATGGTATTTGCATGGAATCATTCTACCTTGTTGGAAAAGTCTCCCCATTCACTTGTCGGTTTTATTGGGGATGCTCTAGTGGAGTTCAGTCTAGTGAGGGCTATGGGGTGTGCTGACATGCGGTTACATTGTTTCAGTATCTTAGGAAGAGTCTTTGAGCTGAGTTTGAAGAAGAGTTCACTGAAGGGCATTTTGGTTAGGTTTTGCAGTGTGAATAGGAGTTCATTAAGTGTCTAAATGGAGAAAAGACATACCAGATAGGAATGAAGGCAGGGATCCATGAAAAAGCATGGTGATTTTGAAGGCCATTGAGCAGAATCATGTGCCCTGTCTTAAGGACCGTGGAGGTGGAGATACAGGAAACAAGACCATGAGATAGGTAAAGCCAGAGAATGAAGGTCCCACATTGCATTAGGGCTTTTTCCTGTGGACAAGGGGTCCTGTGTGCTGTGTCTCTCGGCCTCTATTTGAGATCACAAGACTAGCCTGTCAGCAGTGGGCTGGGGAGTGGAGGGGGCTGAGAACGTTGCAGAGGGAGTGTGGCAGCGGGGTCCTCTGCCCAGGGTCTGGTAGGGAGGATTAGGGAGTGGCAGAAGCCCTGATGTGGTTGGATGGGTCCAGTTGTCTTGATGACATTTGGGGCTGGGTCTACCTTGTCTGATGGCTAAGACTCCTCTCTGTCCTAGGTTTGCTCAGAGGTCCAGTCCTCAGGACATCCCTCCAAGGGCTGCCCACCCAGCTGCGAGAACAAGCAAGCCAGCTCCCCCTCTTCTTAGTGCCAACCCCCTTGGGGAGGAGGACGCAGAGAGTAGAACTGTGGTATTTACAAGCTTTCAAGTGGGTTATTGAATCATAAACTGAAATCGGAGGCTGTAACCAAATTGGCAAGACCAGATTCAATAACGTGGAAAAGGAGGGAGGAAATAAAAATCCCACCTAGAAGCTTGTTAAAGCCTTTTCTGCCTCTTCTGCCCCTGCTTCCTCAACATCTCATTGTTTCTGGTGAGTAAGTCCAGCCTCATCTGGTTCAACGCTGGTGCTGTTAATTCCCTATGTGGTTTATGAGTGGAGGAAAAGGCCGTCATTATGTGTCTTTGGAACTTGAAAGGAACTCGACGGGACTCATCTTCCCCTCACCGGGGAGGATGGTGCGATGCTGGGCAGAGCAGCGGATGACTCTGATTGTAACAAGTGAAGACTTAGAGTTGAAGGAGGCACCAGCCACCTCGGGGGGGCTACTACATGGTGTCCATGCTCAGGGTCTCTGCTCCCAAGCAGGCCTCCAGGGGCATTCAATGGTCCTCTGCTGGGGTCACCTGTGTGTGCGTAAGACTTCACGGGTTTTGCTTGTTTGTTTTTTAAGTTGCTGGAGGACATGTGTACTCATCAGAGAGAGAGAGAGACAGACAGAGAGAGAGAGAGGGAGAGGGAGAAAGCGCCCTCCCTATGGGGAACGGTCCTGACGCAATCCCTTCTCCTCCATTTCTTTCTCCTTTCGGGATTTTGGGTACACACACAGGCTCCCAGTGTGTTTTTCAAGCTGCCAGATTTGGGATTCAAACTGCGTAGGTGGTCATGTGAGATCCAGTCACCCTACCACACCTAAGACTTCACTGTGTATAGGAAGTACTTTCATAAAACATTCAGTTTTACCTGCGTTTGTGCTAAAAAAAAAATCTCAGAATGCATAAAGCCACTACAGTGCTTGGCCCAGTCAAGACACCCTAGCTCTCACTGGTGTTACTACTAATAATCCTAAATTGTGTGCCTACTATTGCTGGATGGTAAGTGTATGTCACCCCCATGTCTTTGGATGAACCTGCATCACTGGAGTTACTGGGGCCAACAGGTGGCATGGTGGATAAGGTATTGAACTCCAACATGGCCAACCGTAGTTTAAGTCTCAGACCCAGTTGCTTGAGAACCATGCTGGGCGTGTGTGCGTGCATGCCCAAAATCTTGAGAGGAGAATGGAGGAGAAGGGATTGCAGCGTGGCCATCCCCCTGGGGGGGGAGGGGGATTTCTCACTTTTTCTTTCATTATCTCTCTCTCGCAAGTGTACATGCCCTATGGCAAAAACCTAAATTAATAAATAAATACCGGAATTACTGCTCCAGTATTACAAAATGAGGGCAGATCTGAGAATCAGCCTCAGAGATGCAGGCCTCTGTACCCAGTCCTTTGTACAGAGAGGCAGGATATCTCTTACTTTTACTCTGCCCGTTTATTAGGTGAGTAAACTGAGTCTCAGAGAGGGAAAGTGGCCATAGAGCACATTCGAAGATGCCTTAGGGAGACATTATTTCCCTTTTCTAAACTAGCTTCACAGACTCTCGTCACTGGAAAAGTCACATCAGTGCTAGAAGGTTCATCTGACTTGAGCTAGCCTAGCATGTCATCTCACAGTGGGGTAAGCTGAGGTGTGGGGCTATCAGTACCTTGTGTGAGATCATTCAATCAGAAATGGGTCAGAGCCAAGATTTGAACCATGGCTGTCTGCATCCAGAGCTCATGCTCATGCCCCAGAAATGCCCAACTTTGTAAAGACAGCCATGGTGACTCAGAGCCAGGCCACCCACAATGTGCATGCTGAAGACAGCCATGCTTTGGTGGGACCCGACTATATCATTTTCCAGCCCAAAGCTGGCTTCCCTGGTCTGGCATTGACCTGGGTATAGTCCTGCCTGGAGCAGATGAAGTATAGGAGAATGATTATGTGTTCAGGGTTTGGGTTCGATCCCTGCCTGAGAACTGAGGGCTCCCCTCTGTAGCCCATCCACCAGACCCAGGCCCCAGGCCAGTCCTGCTTCCTGGGACCTACTCCCTATTCAAGCTAATGCTTCTTAAATTCCTGAATGCATGCTCATGCTGTTTTGCAAATGTTATTTTTGATAGCTGACTCTTGTTCTCCCCTTTGATATATATTTTTTAATTTTTATTTTTTTATGCCAGAAGGTACATGTATGCACATGAGAGAGGAGGAGACAGAGAGAGGAGAAAGGCCCCTCCCATGGGCCTGATCACACAGCAATCCCCCTTCCTCCAATTCTCCATTCTGTCAGGATTCTGGGTGCATGCACACCTGATGTGCTTTCTAAATCTCTGAGGCTGGGACTCAAACCCTGGCCACCCACGTGGGATCCAACTTCCTGTACACTGTGCAACTGTTCCTCTTTCTCCCCTTTGGGCTACCAGTGAGCTCACGCTTATGTAGTGTTGCTACTACTGCACCATCGGCTGGTCCCTGTAGTAGGCTCTTAATACACCTCCCTCCTGCCTTTCAGTTCCCTCCAGCCATTGCACACTCTGCAACAAGTGGGACCTTTCCACACACACACACACACACACACACACACACACACAGAGTTGTTGCACCCCTGGTAAGGCTTACACCTTCTCCTGGGGCTGGCTGTGGGCCTGTGTCATTCTGACCAGAGGATGACTGGCCCCATTTGCTCTCTCCACCAGGCCTGCCCATGCCCCTTGCACAGTTCTCTGATCTTCTTTCTGAGATTTGCACTAACTGTGCTTGGCCCACCATACCAGCAGTTTTTTTAACCCATCAAATGGACTTTTAAAAAGGAAAAACCAAACAAACAAGGAAGCACATGCTCTACACATTCCCTCTTCCTGCAAGGTTCTCTGCTCCCTCTCCATGATCAGATTTCAGCCTGATGATTAAATGTGATAAGCTGAGAAAATACAGAAAAGCCTTCTAGGGCCTCTCCAGTCTGGGTCAAGCATTGCTATTATATCGGTTCTTAGAGTTCCTCCTGTCCTGGTTTTCAATTTACTGCACATGAATCTCCATCCTGGACTGTGAGTCTGACAAAGGCAGAGCACCTTCTCTACCTCCCCCCATCCAAGTCACTCAAGTCAGTCACTCAAGTCTCCCTGGAGGCACCAGGGAGTCACAGACACCTCCTTAAGAAGTGACTTTTTTATTGTAGTATAATATGCTTTACAGAAAATTTACCCTCTAAACTATTTTTTTTTTTTAGTATTTTTTTGGGGGCCAGCCAGGTGATATGGTGGGTAAGGCAGCCAGATCCCACATGGCCACCTGTGTGGTTCAAGTCTGGGACCCAGCAGCATGAAAAACCAACTGGGCACGTGTGTGTGTGTGTGTGTGTGTGTGTGTGTGTGTGCCCAAAATTCCAAGAAGACAGTAGAGGATTGTGGCATGGTCATCTCCCTGGAGGGGGAGCTTTCTCACTTTCCCTCTCTCTCTTTCTGGTGAGCACATATGCCCTATACCAAATTAAGTATTATTAATAATAATAATTTTTAATTAAAAAATTTGAAAAAAACTTTGTCATAAAATTTTTTAAGTTTATTCTTTCTTTCTTTCTTTCTTTCTTTCTTTCTTTTTTCTTTCTTTTTTTCTTTCTTTCTCTCTTTCTCTCCCTCTCTCTCTCTCTCTCTCTCTCTCTCTCTCTCTCTCTCTCTCTCTCTTTCTCTCTTTCTCTCTTTCTTTCTTTCTTTCTTTCTTTTTCCATGAGTGAGAGAGACAGAGAGACAGTTACCCCTGACAGGGTCTTCATGCCATGATCCACCCCCAGCTTCAGCCAGCTCAGTCACGGGCACACTCAGGGAGGTCTCTGGATGTGAACTGGGAACCCTCCTGTGTGGATCAGACTGACAGAGCATTGTCTTACCCTGAGACAGCGTCCAGTCCCCACCCCATTTTAACTCTTAGGAATGGTGCAGTGACATTAAGTATATGGACACTGTGCGACCATCACCATAGCTATCCACAGAACTCTTGTAGAACAGCAAGTCCATACCCAGCACACATTCACTCCCCTCTCCCACCTTCCCAAGCCTCTGGCACCCCCATTCCACTTTCTGTCCCTCTGCAGTTCCCTGTCTAGGCACCGCATACCAGCAGAATCATACGGTATTGTCTTTGTGCTTACTTCACTTGGCATGTTTCTAAGGCTCATGGGCTCATGTATGTTGTAGCATGTCTCTGATTTCCTTCCTTTTCAAGGTTCCATTGTCTGTATTTCCCACATTTTGTTTATCATCTGATGGACATGTGGGTTGCTGTCACCTTTTGATTCTGAGGTCAGGCAAAAACCTAACGCTTTAGAAGGAGCTGTTGACATTCATCGTAATAAGGCAATGAGGTGTAATGGGAAAGGCTGTAGGATTGGACCTAAATTCAAATCTTAGGATGTATCAGCTCTGTGATCTTCAAACAGTCATTTGACCTCTCTGAGCTTCAATTCTCTCATACTAAGAGGAAGAAAGCCCCCTCTCCTCATGTGCGTGGGAGGTTTGGAGCACCAAAAACCACGCCTGGCACAGCAGGTATGCAGCGATGTACCAGGTAGGTCTAACTCATTTCATGCTCCTGCCCAGGACAGCCACGTCCAATTACGTATGTTGTTCACTGCCCAAGGGCGCCTGAGCCAGGAACTCAACTGGCCAGTCAGAATCTAGGGGGCGGCATCTGTTTGCAGGGGACAGCTTCCACCCGTCCACACAAGGTCACCTATGTCAAGTGTGGCTTCAGCCTCAACACAGGACACAGGCTTACCTCTGCTTGGCAGATGAGGACTGGTCAGGAACAGAGAGGTTAATTAACCGGCCCAAGGCCACACAGCGGTACTGGGATCCATTTGGGGTGTGAGGACCCAGGTCCCAGCATGGAGGACAGAGCGAGGTGTGCAGCTAAGGGCCTTGCACAGATCAGCAGAGAACGGCCCTGGCGCTCTCCCTCGGCGTCCTTCCACCTCTCTCTTTCCCATTAAGAAACGGAAACTGACATGGGAAAAAAATGGCGCTCTCACGTGCGGTGAGGCTCCGTGTCGGGGAGGCGGCCTCCGAGCGGCCGCTGATACAGACCTCTGCGTTGTTGACTGTGCTCCCTCCCGGCACCTCCCTGACTTATTCCTTCCACTCCAGGATCATTTTCCAGACAGCCCAGAGCCCGGCCTGCCAGACTATTTAGTCTGGGTTTGGTGACCCTGTCTGACTTCGGCAGGACGAGCTCAGGTTTCCAGGCCTCCTCTACAATCACAGCAGCCCCCACCTCCCCGCGGTTGGGCTTCTTATACAAACACTCACCTTCAGGCCCAGTCCTCCTGGCGTGCCGCCTTCCAGGAGGCAGCTGTGCCCTAAAACACAGCCTTCTGTCGGGGCTTCCGCGGCCCCGAGATCACTCTCCGAGAGCTGGTTTATGTCCCCATTGCTGCTACCTCTCACGGCTGATGCCCTTGCATCTGACTCCTGCATATGTAAGCTCCTCAAAAGAAAAAGCATCGTGGGGCCAGCAGGTGGCGTGGTGACTAAGGCGTTGTACTCCCACATGGCCAAGTTTGGTTCGGGTCACGGGCCTGGAGGCTTGAAGGTAGAAAATCTTTCTTTCTATCTCTCTCTGATCAAATTAAAAATAAGAAAAATAAATAAAATGAAATAAATAGTTATTTTTTTAAAATGGCTCACCAGGGTTAAAAAAAAAGAGCATTGGGAGAATTTACAGGATTTTCCCACCAGCAAACATGTGCAGGTGAGCTGTTTGTCCTTGCTCCATGTCTCAGATGGGGAAACTGAGGTCCTCGAGAAGGAAGGGATGAGCCCAAGTCCACAGGGTGGGAAGAGCCCGAGCCAGGCATTGAACTCAGCAATTTGGGCTCCTGCGTCATCTTACCTCCAATGCCCTCAGCCTTTGCACGCTTCTGCTTCTCTATTCTGGGATCTGTACATTTTTTTAAAACAACTCTTTCTGAGAATCTCCCTCTGGAGACACAAGGAAATCCAGCGTCCTACAAATAGAACGTCCTTATTTTTGGCATCTGACTGGGGAGCAGTGGAGTGGGGGAGAGAGACATCGGTGGCCCTCCAGTTCCCAGGGGCTTTGATGCTATGAATGATGTCCCATTAACATCTGCATGCCTGGGACCAGTAGATGGCATAATGGTTCCGTCACTGGACTCCCACTTAGTCAACTGCAGTTCGAGTCCCGGACCCAGCGACTGCACATGCATGCCTGAAATCTCAAGAGGAGAATGGAGAAGGTAGTGCAGCAAGGCCATCCCCCTTGTGGGGTGGTTTTTTTTTTTTTTTTCTTTCTGTCTCTCTTGTGATCACATGCATCCTATAGCAAAAATCTCTCTTAAGAAAGAAAGAAAGAAAGAAAGAAAGAAAGAAAGAAAGAAAGAAAGAAAGAAAGAAAGAAAGAAAAGAAAACAAAAATCTGCATGCTGGCTCTTTGCTAGGGGGGATGGCAGCCATCAAGATGAATGGTTTGAGGTTCGAGGTGTGCCAGGCACTGTGCAGTGTCCTCTCCATGCGACTCTCTTAGGAGGTGGAGGGAAGTACTGTATATACTCCCCAATTTACAGATAAGAAACAGGCCCAGAGTAGGCAAGTGACTTGGAGAAAGTCACACAGCCCAAGAGAGAGGAGCCTGAATTCCAGTCCCAAAGCCACACTCTCCTCCAGGTTACCATGTGCAATGTGAAGTTGGAATTCAGGGTTTTTTCTTTTCTATTTTTTTTTTTTTTAATTTCCTCACCATGAATATACTTGCTTTTATCTCTTTCTCTCTCTCTCTCTCTTTCTTTCTTCCTTTCTTCCTTTCTATTTATTTATTTAGGCTAGAGGGTGCATGCACTTGCCAGAAAGACAGAGAGAGAGGGAAAGTGAGAAAGCACCCCCTATGGGGCCTGGTCACACTGCAATCCCGTCTCCATTTCTCCTTCCTGTTGGGATTTTGGGCATATACACACATGTGCCTAGCACGTTTTTCAAGTTGTCGAGTCCAAGACTCAAACTGCAGTTGGCCATGTGGGATCCAGCCGCCCTTGACGTTTGTAATACTAAAATGTCACACCATCACCCAAAATAACAATAGGCACACTCTACATCTAGTTGCCCACTACTTTCCCTCCAAATGTATGGAAATTAGTACTAATATTGCATGGAGTTAACCTCCTTCCGTCCCCCTCCACACGCACACCGGGCTCCCTTCGGTCGACCGTTCGGTGTGCGTTCTTACAGATTCATCTCCTCGTCAAATGCTAATATCTGTGCTGATGTATCACTTGATGGTGCTTTCTAAGCTAGGTACCTGCAACATTTGATTTTTTAAAAATCAATAGGAAATGCATTGCTTTTGTGATTGGGAAGAGAATAAAGACATTAAAAATTAAATGAAAATCTAAAAACATCCCTGGGCTGGATGTTTGGAAGTTAAGAAGTCAAAGTTCTATTCCAGAAAGTTCCACACCAGCGAAGGTGGATTCCCCATAGAGGTGCCCAGATCCCGACGACTGACTGTTGTGTTTGGTGAGGGGCACGTGTGCGTGTGTGTGTGTGTGTGTGTGTGTGTGTATGTGGAGGATTCTAATTCCCACCAGCTCACTTTGCTACCCTCTCCTGACTGCCCCACATCCATCCAGAAGCATTGTGCTCAGTTTGTCAACTCAGCAAAACAGGCCCGCCTCTGCTTCCCCGCTAGGATTGGAAGGTGATTGCCTGCTAGCCAATTAATTCTGCTTTAATTGCTAGGCTCTAAACAGCAAGTCCCAGCAGCTAAGCTGGTGGAGGGTGGTTAGCCTGGCAGATGCTGTCCTACTCGCTCTGGGGAGATGCTCAGAGAGTCACAGAAAATGGTGTTTCACCACTAGGCCCTTGGGTGTTCTGGAAGAGAGAAGCCCTGGCCACTGGGCCAGAAGGTGGCCTCAGAGATGGCCACCAGCAGGAGCCAAAGAGCAGGACGGCCAGGGGTGGGTCTAGTTAGAGTCTACACCCACCTTAGGCACTTATCACCATCTAGTATCATTTTTTAAAAGTTTATTTATTTATTCCTCCTATGAGGGAGAGAGACAGAGACAGAGAGAAAGACAGCACCCTCAACAGGGTGACAACACGGCCATCCACCCCAGCCTCGGTCAGCCCCGAATCACATGCAAGCTCAAGCTCATGTTGATGTCTTCAAGGAGAGCTGTAAACTCAAACTGTGAACCTTCCTTTGTGGGACTGCCTTGCAGAGCTTTGCTTTTTAGTGCTGCACCATTGCCTGGGCCCTGACATGATCTAGTTTGCTGTCTTCTCTGCCTTCTCCATCCAAATACCCGAGGGCAGGGCTTGGTCTGGCTCGTGGCTGCAGCTGGGGCCCACCTAGAGCCTGGCATATAGTAATTGCTCAGTAGTGGCTGACTTAACGAACACAGCCCACCCTTCCCTAGTGACCTCCTGCCTGCACCTGCTGTTCTCCCAGCAAGAGGAACTGAGGCCCACAGAAGGGGCTCCGATGGTTCAGGCCACTGCCTGACTCCAGGCTGCATTTGAACGTCGCTCCATAGGAATTGCCCACTTTCCAAATCGTTCTCACTCATCTTTGTGGAAGGTTGTAGAGGAGGAGCTTATTTTGCTACTTTCGTTTGAAATCTGTTTCTGTATTTATTTAGCTTTATAGTGGCTTTCCATTTGCCCAGAAAGAGTGAGAAAGCAAGCCAGCAGGTCCAGGACTTGGACCATGGTCGGCCATGTGAGAGTCTAGCACCCAACCACTATGTCACTTGCTGGTCCCAAATCTGCATCTGTATTAAGCACCCCCTGGACCTCGCAGCCTGCTCATTACACACTGAGTTCTCTCCACCTGAGCCTGGGGGCCAGCTCCGGAGGAAAGCTGGCTCTCCTGGGGCTCAGCAGCCCCGGCCCTCCAGAGGAAAATGATATGTATCTAATCTCTGACCTTCAAATGAGGACAGGGATTAATCAAGGATTTCCGAAGGAGGGGCGAAGGCTGCACCAGCGGGGCCTCTCCTGATTCCGCCCTCACCTCCAGCCACTGCCGGCTGCTGCTAGTCCAGGACAGCAGGGACGAAGAGGAAAGGAGGCCCCCGGGAAGGAGGAAGCCGAGGTGAGAGCGAGGACGGCCGGCCGGGTGGGAAAGAGAACAAAGCGGGCATTGGGGAGGCAGAGATGATACTAGACAAGCATGCCAGCCCGTTCGGGGTGGAGGGAAGCGCAGGAGGGAACCAGCAAAGGAAAAACAAAGAGGAAGAAGTAAAGCCTACATGAAACTAAACAGGGCTGGCAACAAAGCCAAGGAGGAAACAAAGGCGACAGAAAAAGCAGGCAGAGGAAGCAGCAGCAGCGCACGCGACACTGGAAGGCTGGAGAAACCTCTAGAATGGCATCTGCCCCTCCTGACGGGGCACCTGAGCAAATAGCACGCCCGAGCCTTGCCCAGGTCCCTCACCCCATCCCTGGTACCCACTCCCTCCCAGGAGCCTTTGGGGCAGGCAGCTGGGCTTCCTCCTGCCTCCCCTGTGCCGCCTGCTCTGATTGGCCAGTCTGGTAGGGCAGGAAGGTGCGCCACGCCCACCCATCCTTGCTCCGCAAAGCTGAAACCCCAGAGAGTCAGGCTTCCTGAAGTGTTCGGAGCCACCCCAAGTTCTCCCTCCGCCTCCTTCCCCACCACCTAGAAAGCTGTCCAAGTGGAACAGCCTGCAGCTATTACAATAAACACCTCAGCCGCAACCTGTCTCTCATTTGCATATTAGCAGCCTTAATTCTGATGAAATATGCAAATGTATGCAAAATGAAATTCATCTCATAATGACACAAGGCGATTAAACAATTTTTATGCTTAAATATTCTGTTTAATGAAATCAAACAGACCTGCGCGTGTGACAAATTCTCCACAGCATGGAGAAATTAGTGGGGATATATTTAAAAAAAAAAAAAAAAGAAAGAAAAGAAAAGAATACCAAACCACTAGCACCCCTCAGCCCTACCTAGATATGCTTGCCTTTTCAGTGCGAAGAAAGGGGGAAAAATGTGTTTTTGATAACCAAATGAACTGAAAATTATATTACTGAAAACTGCTAAAATAAGTTAGAAGAAATATGCCTTTGTTTCTGGCTCTGAGAGAAACCCCCAAGCCCTGCCCCCCCATCACTACAATATGGCCATTATATGTTTATCCTTCCTACTGGGACTCGGGCCGCAGGGGAGGCTGCTTCTGCCACAGCCTTGGTGCCCAGGAAATGGAGTGGGGAGGCCTGGTGGACCTCCCTACTACCAGGATGCTGGCCGGTGGAGTCGCTCAGCCCAACTTTCCTGTTTTGCCCACCTGGGGAGGAAAGGTTCTTGCTTTGGCCCCCTGGGAGATGGGGCATTGGTGTGCTAGGTAAAAATCTACCTGGGTATTCGCCTAGAGGGGAACAAGGACCAGGAAGGAGAGTAGGTAGCAGAGAACAAAGCATATGATGGAAGTATAAAGCGAAGAGAGGGGAGAGTGTAGAAAAAGGCAGTGGGTCCAGCAGGTGGCGTGGTGGTTAAGGCTGCTGGATTCCCATATGGCCAACTGTGGTTTGAATCCCGGACCCAGTGCTTTGAAAATCACACTGGGCGTGTGTGCGTGCAGTTCCAAAATCCCAAGAGGAGGTTGGGGGAGATGGGATTGTGGCATGGCCATTCCCCCCCAGGGGGTGATTTCTCATTTTCCCTCTCTGTCTCCTCTTGGTGAATGTATGCAGCCTACAACAAAAATCTTAAAGAGAAAAAGAAAAAAGCGGTGGGCAGCGATGAAGGTGACAGGATAAAGAAAAAGAATAAATGGGGGCCAACATTTTCCAAGCCATAGCTGTGTGTGTGTGTTTTTTTATGCACTATCTCACCAAATGCACCTGTCAACCTTAGGGAGGTAGGTATTATCATAATCACTTTGTATTAGCAACAAGGAAGGCAAGGTTCAGTGAGGTTACAGGAGTTGTCCAAAGTCACACAGCAGAGATGAGCAAAGGATTCGGGATTTGACGGCAGACACAAAGCCACAGTCACAATGCCACGTGGAGAGGTAGAAAGAAGAAATGCTGAAGCCTTCTCCAAGGGCATTGGGGATGAGGAACCTGGCCTACAAACTCACTTTAGGAATTCTAGGATGTTTGGGCAAATCACCAGGACCTCATTTGCATATGGCCCCTTAAGGTTCCTGGGAAAAACCCTTTGGGGAGTGAACTGAGGGCGTGGGCATTATGTGTGAGCTTTCTCTGATACCGAAAGGCCCCACTGGAGGCTCTGCAGTAAAACCCCACCCTCTGTGAGGCACTCCCCCAGGGGAAGGTTCCCAGTTCAAGCCTGCAGGCCACCCTGAATACCCTGGGCATGCACCAGCCCATGACCCAGAGCTGGCTAAAGGCTGGGGTGGAGGGCATCAAGACTCTGTTGGGGACGCTGTTCTTCTGCCTCTCTTTCTCTTTGTCTCACTCATGGAAGAAATAGATGAATAAACTTAACATTCATGTAGTAAAGGGTCCACACTCAGTTCCTTCTCTGTCTTCACGATCTTCATGCTGCCTAGTCTGTGCCATCTCCTGCAAGGGAAATGCTCTCCAGGGAAGCGGAGGCTCTGTGTGCTTCTCTGTCAAGGGGCCTGTTGCAAGAGTTCAACAATGCATTTGACCTTCTGGAATGCACTCAGAGCTTTCTGGTTTCTTGACTTGCCACCCAAGGGCACAGGCATTCCTGAAGTGGAGGGAAGTGTCCCTCCAAATCCCCTTGTCAATCCTCTCTTCCTGCAGAGGAAAAGCCCAAGGAGCTCTGGGCATGGAAGGAGATCCCAGCGGCACCCTGAGGCCCTCTACCCCCCAGCCACCTTCCACTCAGGGGCTTAGAAGGGGGAAGTTGAAGGCCAGGAAGTCTCTGCCTTTACTTGGACTCTGTAACCTCCAGCACGTGACCTGACTCTCAGGGCATCAGGTTACCCAGCTGGGAAATGGAAACGTCTTCTCATGATTCCTAGGATTTCCTTTGGCTCTATTTTAAAATTTTAGTTCTAGGGACCAGCATATGGCATAATGGTTATGTTGCCGGACTCCCATGTAGTCAACTGCAGTTCGAGTCCTAGACCTAGCAGCTTGAAACTCATGCCGGGTGCATGTGCATGCGTGCCTAAAATCCTAAGAGGAGAATGGAGGAGAAGGGATTGTGGCATGGCCATCCTCCAGAGGAGGGGGGGGAGGGCATGATCTCCTGCTTTCTGTCTCTGTCTCTCTGGCGAGTGTGCAAGCTCCCTATAGCAAAAAAACTCTCTCTAAAAAAAGAAAAAGTAAAAGAAAAAGAAAAAGAAAAAAGAAAATTAAAAGAAAATTTTAATTCTAAATCCCCAACAAATAGGCAACTCTCACAAAGGTAATAAAGACAATGATAACCATAACAGTGGCCATGGTTTATCGAGACCCCCTCGTGTCTGCCATTATTCTAAATGATAGCCGATACGTATCATCTCATTTCATCTCACCACAATCCAGTGAGGCAGGAAATGTTATTACCCCTTTTGCCATTAAGAAAACAGACTAAGAAACATCAGGTTACTTGTCCAAGGCCACTCAGCTGGCTAAGTGGCAAGCAGGATTAAAACTCGGGCAGTTGGACCCATTACCCTAGCAACAACAATAATAACAGCTCTCACTTCGTGCATATCCAGCACTGCGTGGCTCTTTCTCAAGGCAGCCCTGTGAGTAGACAGGGCTATATACATCCATGTTATAGGCGGGAACATGGAGGCTCAGAGGAGGTAATTGATGTGCCCAAGGTCATACAGCAAGTCACTGGCTGTGAAGACAGGCATCAAAGTATCTTGGCTTCACGCCAACACCTGGGAGGCCACCTTGAATCCATTAAGCAATTTCTAGGGATTCGTGGTCATTTATCATCTCAGTCTCTTCCTGGTTCTAAGGTTGATGGACTTTGAGACAAGGGCATTTCGTTTGAAAATTAAGAGAAATATTTATAATTAATATTTCAATTATAAAAGATATCATTGAGAAGCTACCCACTTTATCATGCTGCTGGTGACAGTCTGAGGAAGACAGGGTACATCACTTTCCTGGAAGTGTAGAGTAGGGTGGGCCCTTCCCATCTGTTGCGTGGGGAATCACGTGGTGCTGGGATGGAATAGAGTACTGTTCCCTGGGATCGTTCAGCTGAGTACCACTCTGATGAGACATCAGGCAATCATGTGTCTCAGTCACTGTGCCTGCTGCTAAATTAGGCAGTTTAGTATAATGGTTGTCCTTCTAACAGGGAGCTATGAGATGTGCCTGGACTTACAATGGACTTATATCCCAATAACCCTATTATAAATCAAAAACATAGTAAGTAGAAATGTATTTAATACCCTGAGAAATCTATCTTTGGTTGAAAATATCCTGTCAAGACTACATCTAATCCCCTGATATACCCACTTGTAAAGTTGAAAATTAGTGAATCAAGTCATTGTGAGTCGGGAAGCATCTGTGTTTACAAGTTCAAATTCATTTATTCATTCATTGGAAAATAGTTTTCTGTGTGAAGCCTTAAGGAAGCAGAGCTGAAGAGGACCTAGCTGCTGCCTGCAAGCATGTCAGCACAGTTGGGGAGACCTCCTAGGAGACTACAACAATAAATATAAAAGGCACAAATCCCATGAAAGAACAGTGGAAGCATTTGTTCATTATGAACGAAGGGAACTTGGAGGACATCTGAACTAGGTCTATGAGTACAAGTCAAAACTTGCCAGAAAGAGAAAAGTACTTCCAAAGAGAGGAAATTGCATGGGTAATAGTCTGGAGATGAAGAAGTGTGGGTATGAGACATGCATGGCTCAAAACAGGCCCTGGGTGAAGCCCTGAAGAGTGGTGGGGAGTGAAGCTGAAGGGATAAGCCCTGAGGCCAGAGGTGGGGAGGTCTGCATATACTTCTTCTACCACTAAGAAACTAGGGGACCCATAGCATCAGTTTCCTCTGCTTTGAAGGTGGGGAAAAAATAAATTCATTTAGGGCAGCTGTGAGCACTGAGCATGCCTGGGAAGAGTACTCTTCCATTGGTTGCTCTAACCCTGTGTAATTGAACGGCTTTAATTCTAATTAGGAGATTATCACCAAAAACAAAAACAGTGGAGAAAATTATCCCCTATTTGGGCATTCAGATGCCACTTTCCTTTCTAGGTACCAGCAACTAGCAGCACCAGCTTGTCCAGGACATGACTAGAAAAGAGCCCTGTGTTTTCATCCCAACCCCACCCTACTCTCCTCCTGGAAGCTTCTTCTGAACCCCAGAAACCAGTCTCCCTGTTTGCTCCCTCCCTGGCAGCGCCAGGGTGATGGGAATGGACACAGAGCCCACAATCTCTGGAGCACAGCACTAGGCCTTGGGGGGGTTGGGGGTGTGCACGCCTGAATCTTGCCTCCCTCTCTGTGCAGTGCCATGGTTTCCAACCTATCAGGTATAGATGGGGACTACCAGGGGCATCCTCAAGCTCACCATGTTTTCCTCTATAGAAGTTTCTTTTCCTATGGTAGAAACCCTGGGTTCAAGTAGGACAAGACACACACCATCTCCTCCAGGAGGTCGCAGCAGGAAGACTAAGCTAGTCCAGGAGCACTAAAGGATGACTTTCCCCTTCATCTGTGTACTTTTCAATGTCTGTCCTCGTCCTTCTGTCTTCCTCCCTCTCTTTTGTTTTCTTACACAATTGGAACATGTCAGTTTTACAAAAAACAGTTTTCCAGACACAGTATCAGTCATCACAACACACTGGAAATTTTTTTTGCCTAATTCCCATCTCTTGCCAGTGAAGGGCTGTGGGTCCATTGACCCACAGCTGGACAGCACCCAGCGCAATGCCCAATGCTTGTTCTGAACCTCCCTTCCAAGCAATGGCTCTGAACACCTCCCTCCCACTAAAGCTTGTCTTTGGACTCTGCGCCTTCAAGGTGACCACCCAACCAATGGAAGGAACCCTTCTGCTCCCATCCTGGAGAGGAATGCTTGCCCTCTCAAAGAAACGCAAGGAAGTTTGGGCTGATTCTCATTCTGATTGGGGCCTATCCTGTCCCTCCAGCCAGCGCTCTCACTTTGGGTCAGTTGTAGTCAGTGTTTCCTCTGGAGCTGACCAAAAAAAAAAAAAAAAAAAAGAATAAAATCTCTCCAAACTCTCAAACTTCTAACAACCACCATGTTTCTGCTTTTCCATGGCAAGGACGAGCAGAGAAACCTGATCCTTGTATTTCGTGGGGCCAAACTAACCCCATGTGGATTGCTAGTGAGGACGCTGGACCCCAGGCTGAGCATCCTGCCAGGAGAGTGGGGCTTAATGACTTGTGCAGATCCGCAGCATTCCAGCGAGGGCCAGGAACACTGTGCATTGATTCCGGGGGATTGAAAGCCCCCACCCCTGCTCCCCTGGGTGTTTCTTGCATTCTTTGCTGTTGTATAGTCTCTCCTCCCCCCTCTCCCCCAACTCTAATGATATCCAAGAACCATGAGAAAGTCCGGGGTTGAGATAATCACTTTCCCAGGCCTTAATTAATTTGGCATCATTGGCTGATTAACTGGAGGTGTCATTCAGTCCCTCAGAGACCTGGGGGTTCTCAAGCTAGAAAAGCCCTCGGGGTCATCACATGAGATCCCCTTCATTCCGTAGAGGAGGAAAATCAGGCCAAGGAGGACAAGGTGTGGCCTGGAGTCACCCTGCATGTTAGGGGTTGGCCTGGGACTTGAGGTCGGGTTTCCTGATTTCTTTCTGCAGTCCTGGCTTTATTTCCCCATCCTTTAATTACATTGTATTGCATGGCACGGTGTCATCCCAGACACCGACTACCCAGTGTCTCCCAGTCACCCCAGCCGTTTTACTTTCCAGACACATATAACCAGTATAACCACCTCAGGGTCTTTGTACTTGCTGTTTGCTCTGCCATGAATGCACTTTCCCCATGTCTTTGCATGATCGTCTCCTGGTTATTCAGTTTTAGCTTAACCAGTATTGCTTTCAGAAAGGCCTCTCCACAATCTATACAGCAGAGAGACTTTGGAGTTGTCCCTGATAACTCTCTCTTTCTGGTGTACGTGTCTTGGTGTAATCCCCTTCTCTTGAGTAGCGATAGGACCTGTGACTTGCATCTGATCAATCAATATGGCAAAGTTGGTGGGATGTCACTCCTGAGATCAGATTTTGTCATGGGTAGCAAAGGTCTTCTCGGTGGGCCTGCCTTAATCAGGTAAAGGATTTCAGAAGAGAGATTGGGTCATTCCTGAAGGGAAACTCTCCTGTCTGGCTTTATGCAGTGAAGAACTGCAGGTAGCCTTGAAGACCTGTGGGCAGTCTCGAGCTGATAACCAGCAAAGAGCCTGGCCTTGGCTCCCATGACCATGAGGAAGGGAATTCTGCTAACTAAGCTTGGAGTCTGCTTCCCAGCTGAGCCTCCAGATGGCCACACGGCCCAGCGGACACTTTGGTGCAGCCTCCTGAGACCCTGTGCAGAGCACTCAGCTAAGTCAGGCCCAAACTCTGGGCCCACGGAAACTGCTCATAATAAACATTTGCTGTTTTCGGCAGCTAAATGGATAGTGTTTGTTACACAGTGATACAGAACTAACTTTTACATGTCACCTTTTCCTTTTTCTCATTTACTTGTTTTATTTCTTTCATGTTTTTGAGAGACAGAGACAGAGAAGGAGAGACACAGCACCCCTAATAGAGTTTTCAGACCAAGATCCTACCACAGTCTCAGCCAGCCTGGATCATGGACACACACCTGGCATGTTCACGGAGGTCTCTGGTTGTGAACCCAGAATCTTCCATGTGGCTCAACCTTGCAAATCACTGTTACTGCCATGTCACCGTCCAGCCCCCATTTCCCGTCATCTTTTTTTCTGTTCTTATTGCATCTGCCGCTCTCTGAAAGTACCTCATCTAAAGAAGAGTTTCCTTGCTCTTCCTTCTCTCCCACTAGGTCCTGAGCCTTGTCTGTCTTATTGAGTTTTGCATTCTTGCAAACTGGGTGCACAATCCATATTTTTAAAATGAAGGAGTGAGTGAATTAATGATGGTGTAAACATATGATCCGGGAACAATGAAAGAAAATACCAAGAAGTTAAACTAAATAAAAAGAGCTGCATAATACAATCTATGCACCCTCCCCCCCAAAAAAAGGAAAGAAAAGAAGAAAACTCAGGAAAATATTCAAGAATTTTAAAAAAAAATGTCTTCCACGAGTGAGAGGGAGTGAGTGACAGCACTCCCAACAGGGTCTTGACACCGCAACCAACCCCTCCGCCTTCTACCAACCTCAGATCATGGGCACATGCGTATTTGGCATACTCGGGGAAGTCTTCAGACTTGAACCAGGAACCTTTTCATGTGTAACTGCCTTATGGAGCATTGCATTTTACCACTGCACCACCCTCTGGTCCCAAAACATCTGGAATGTGTATCACAGGAAAGAGCCTAATTCTTTCACTGTATAAAGTCAAAGTACAAATGGAGAAGAAAGTGTTTCTGAAATAAGCGAAAAGATACCTGTAATAAATGAGCTGATGGCAATTAGAACTGTGCCTGCTGTACAGGAAGTGACCGATGACATGATGGTACCAAGTTGGAGAGGGTGCTGGGTGCAGAGTCCTGGCCACCTGGATTAGCAAGTGTCCAGAGAGCTCCAGCCCAGGGAAGTGAAGGAAAGTTCTGGGCAGGCCCCAAAGCGGCCTCCCACCTCCCAGTGCCACCCCTGCCCGAGTTCCCTGCCTCCCACCCTGATCTTTCACGTTCCCTTCTTCCTGTGTGGCAGATCTGATCTAAGATGATCTGGCCTCCAACAGCCAAAAGAAGTGAAGAAGCCAGGAGGTCATAGCGGACCCCAAGATCCCTGTCTAACATGGTTACAACTCGCCACTCCAAGGTTGCTGAGAGAGGGCAATTGGGTTACAGAGAGAGCTGAGATCTTCCACTGCAGGAGACAATAAACATCCTCAAATGGGGGGCCATTCCAGTTGGAGCTGGAGGACGCAGTCAGGACCCAGACTTGGGCTCCAATGGCGGGTCTGCAACTCACGGCAGTGCAACTAACCCTGAGCCAGCTGCTCACTCATGCCGGCCCTCCTGGTACATGGAGCGGGGCCATCAGACGTAGGACTTGAACAACTCTGAGGTCACCCTGCGGGCATCTGGAGCTCCCTCCGGGGCCCTCAGTGGGGTAGGCTGAAACAAGGCCCACGCAAGCCGGCTGCCATGATAAGGGAGGGGGAACCTGGCTCTGAGGATGATGACAGGCAGTGACACCACTTAGCTTGGCTGGGCTGCAGTAAGGGAGGCGGCTGAATGATGTCTGGGAGAGGTGACTCCTGCAGGTGTCAGGGTGGCCATGGCAGGTGGACTGACCATTCGCAACCCAGCTTCCAGGAAGACCCATTCATTGTGAGCCAGGAACATGCCACCACGTGTGTGGTGGCTCAGCCAGCAGGTAATGACCATGGCCACCCACTCAATAGCCAGCACCACCACCGCTTGCCCGGACCGTGGCGCCCGAGTGGCATCCTGGGGTCCTTCCTCCTTAGTTTATACTCAGCACATGTGCCCGAACGCTCTTTTCAGAGCATGTAGACCCTGTCATTGCTCTGCTCAAAGTCCTTCCGATGGCTCATTCTAAGTAAAAGCCAACACCCTGGGCCAGCCCATGACCTGTTGTTTGAGAAGGATGGATCCCACAGGCCTGCTTGCAAATTAAAACAAAAAAAAAAAGCCCAAGTCCTTAGGATAGCTCACAGGTCCTTCCTACCTGCCCTTCACCTCCCTGGCCCCATCCCCTGCTTTTCTCCCCTTCCTTGGTCCCTTCGATGCTTTGACACACCCCAGGGCCTTTGCACTGGCTGTAGCTCTGTCTGACGACTCTGCCTCACTCCTCCATTACCTTCAGCTCTTTACGTGGATGTCACTTCTCGCCAATGGCTTCCCTGGCTGCCCCACCAAGGTTCCAACGCCCTCTGCACTCCTATCGATGCCGCCTGCTTTGCTGTCCCTCAAACACTTCCCTCCCTTTAACTTAATACAGTTTACTTAGTCTTACACATGCCTGCTTCTCCCACCTGAGTGTCTGTCCCGGGAGAGTTCGCGTCATGTTCCTCGCTCTGCACAGATGCCTAGTAAGGTGGCCAGCACTTAGTAGGTGCGCAGAAGTAGTTGCTGACTGGCGAATGTGTGTTCCCTACCTCTCAGAGATCCCTTGCTCCCTGCCAGGCACAGCTCAATGTGTCTGCGATCCAGTGTTTCTCTGATTCCTCGCAAGAAGCTGAAGATGCGGGTGCTAATTCCATCGTCCCTGGTTACAGAGTGGGAAGCTGAGGCCGAGAGGTGAGGTCTGGTAACGTGCCCAGTGCCACAGAGTGGGTGATCAGTGGCACTGGCCGTGTCTCCTCCAAAGGTCTACTCGATGTTTCTTTCACAGGGCTCATCCCATCAGTCCTCACAAGGGTGATTTCCAGTGGACAGAAGGGAAACTGAGGACACAGGCGAGTGGCTTCTCAAAGGTGGCAGGGGTCTGGGACCCCGTCGTGGGCTTTTGCTCCCCATCTGGGTTGGCACTTCACGGTACCTCCTGGCCTGCCTGGTCTGCTGGACACAGTCCTCTCTCATATCCCAGAGGTCTGCAGGTCCCCTGAGAGTCACCCTGCAGGAGAGGTGGTGGCAGAGGCCACAGTGGGACCTCAGTCAGGGTGGGGGGGCCATGAATGGAAGGGGCAGGTCTCCCTTCAGAGCTGGCAGGTCTGAGTTACCGTCTAGTCCTTTCCATCACAGTCTCTGTGGCTTGGCCTGGCATCTGCCTGAGGTGGGTAGGGGCCTTAATGCTTGAGGGCTCTGCTCTGGGGTCACATGCCGACACCGGCCAGGGCACCACTCCCTGAGACGGCCCTGTAGGTCCTAGGGTGGTAGCCCTCGCATCCGGAGTTTGGGGATGCTGAAAACCCTCTGGGGCCCACAGGGACGCTCGCTTCCTCTCACCCCAGGCTTTGCCATGGAGTTACAGTTAGGCATCTGAGGGATTGCTCTCCCCCCATCCATCTCTGTATCCAGGTTGTGAGCTCAGGGACCACATCTTCCTGCTCACCCTCATAACCAGCCCCCGTGGGTGTCTGAATCATGCTTGTTGAATGAATGTTCACCCAAAGGACTCTAATGATAAGCACATTCCTGAGGGTTTCCTAGGTTCCAGGTTCTAGACGAGAGAGCTCATGTACTGACTCCATGGAGCTCTCCCAACGATCCCGGGAGGTCACTTCCACAACTGTCCTCATTTTACTGTTGAGGACACTGATGCACAGAAAGGTTAGGTAAGTTGTCCGGGACCACAAAGCAGAGAATGGACGTATGGGTCAAAACCCAGACATTCAGACTCCATCGTCCTTGGTCTCAACCGCCATCCCCTAATTCCACTAGACCTCACGCGATTGCGCATCCTTGAGCCTCTTTAACCGGGGGCAGGGACCCTAGAACAGGGTGTCCCCAAAGCCTGGCCTGGCAGAGCCTGCCACTGGGTCAGCGTCGCCACTATCAGCAGCAATGGTGTCTGCTTTGCCCAGCCACAGTCATATTCTTCCTGATAAAGGCCATTTGAGAAATGGATACCTAAATGGGATGTCAGTTTTATACCTGCGTAAGAGGTTGCCCATAAAGAAATGCACAAATCAGGGAAACAGCCCTCCACCTTGGTTTTGCATCATAAAATGTGGTTTCCCGGCAGGCACGCTCCCCCCCTCCAGGGCCATTATCAGCCTGTGGATGCGGAAGGGCCATCCCAGGAACCGGGAGCCAGCAGTTTATAGCCGACACTCGCACCTTACGGGCCGTGCCGTGCCCTGCCCAGAGTCACGGTCTCCCTTGGCTCCCAGCTTCAGTCCTCGGGAGGACTCTGCACACTGCTCCACAAGCCTCGGGGTGCCTGTCCCATGCCGAGCGCTGGGCTCGACGACTCCCAGCGCCTGAGCAATCATTCTCCACTTTGGAGACCCTGAAATGAAGTCCCTCTAACACGCCCGGCCAGCAGGCGCGTTGGATTCAAGTCCAAGACTGTGTGGCTCCAGATCCAAGCCATTATCCGCTTCCTGAATCTTGCCACCTAAGGTCAAAGCAAGGTGATCTTTCTTTGACCCGTGTTGAGGTGGGGTCCATGCCCCCAGCTTAAGAGGCTCAAGGGTGAGCAGTGGCCGTGGTTTAGAGGAATCGGGAGATGGTGTTAAGGACAGACAAAGTGGCCTACACACCTGGGTTCTGACCCACAGCCATCATTTGGCAACGCATGGTACCATGTGACCCGCCCAAGCCCCCAGGATCCACAGACAGCAAAGGCCTTCAGGAGCTGAGCCTTGGGAATGTGACGGTCACCTTTCTGGTCATGTGTCATATTCTTGCCACATTGATCGCTACTTTATTATTATTTTTTTTGTAGATGTTTTTGCTATAGGGCACGTGTGTTTGCCAGAAAGACAGACAGAAAGCAAGAAATCACCTCTGGGGGGATGGCCACACCACAATCCCTTCTCCTCCTTTCTCCTCTCAGGATCTTGGGCACGCACAAACACCCAGAGTGAGTTTAAGCCACCGGGTCCAGGACTCGAACTGCAGTCGACTACATGGGAGTCCAGCGACAGAGCCATTACGCCAACTGCTGGTCCCATGATGGTTACTTTCATGTATCACCTTACTGGGTTGCAGGGTGCCCAGATATTTGGGGAAAGGATATTCCGAGTGCATCCGTGAGGGCATTTCTGGGCGAGATTAACACTTGGACTAGTGGACAGAGAAAAGCAGATCGCTCTATCCGGAGTAAACTCATCTAATCCATTAAAGGCCTGAATAGAGAAAAGGCTGAGGAAGAAGGAATGCTTCTCTCTGTACGACCCTCTTGCCCTCAGACATGAACTTGACCAGACCCGCACCATCAGCTCTCCTGGTCTCCAGTTTGCTGGCTGCAGGACTGGGACCTCCCAGACCACGTACGTTTTACGAGCCAATTCTTTACAGTAAATTGCTGTCTGTGTTTATAGACTGAATTTCCCTGGAGAACGCAGATGAACACGCATTACTCGTAGCAGTCATGTGTCCATTCTGCAGATGAGTAACTGAGACCTGGATCCCTTGGAGCGAGCCTGCAGGATCCTCAGCAAAGACACAGCACCAGCACCTTTACAGGTGTAGCAGGGCCCTCGGGATGGATACACCCAGGGAGGAGGGTCAAAGGACTCCGGTGGGACTGGGGAAAGTTTTTGCCAAGGAGAGGACCTTAGTCTGGCTTTTCAGGCCTCCCCTGAGTGGCCTCAAGTAGTCTGTCCTGAGTCCTCCTGTCTCTGTGTGCACTCTGTCCCCGTCATGCCCTCGTGGACTTGTCCTGCCCCTCAGTCTTAGTCACACCGTGCCATGGCCACATGCCACATGGCCCCGTCTCCTCGCACATACCTGTGTTGTCCCCACTCCCCAAGTGCCCTCCTCCTCCCTACAGGTTGGCCTCCTGCACCCAGCATGGGCCGGGCAGTAGCCAGAATCCGAGATCCGAGTGTAACTACTGGTCACCAGCCACCAGCTCAGCTGGGAGCTCCCCTGGGCCCTTATCTGCCCTACAGGTGCTCAGCACAGCCTGGCGTCACCCGCACTGGAGGAAGCTTGACTCCGTACTCAATGGGGAAGCCGTACTCGTAAGAGATAAGAGCGTGGACTCTGGTTCAAATCCTAGCATTTGCCTCTAACTGCCTGTGTGAGCTGGGGCAAGTTACTTAACCTCTCTGGGCTTCTGAGGCTTCTGTTGTAAATAAGGATACTAACAGTGCCCTGGTAGGGTTTAAAACGAGTTCATCCCCTTGTCAGTTCAGAGTCAGCCTTACTGGAGTGCTGGAATTGGCAGAGTGGCCAATTCAGAGTGTCCTGTCCTAACAGGGGTGGGTCACACATGTTCCAACTATTCTCTGAGGGAATACAGATTCTGGTGACAGAGACTCCTGCCTGACTCCTGTTCAGTGCAGTCGAGCCCCACGCCCATGTCTGCTCACCCCAAGAGCTCATCCTGGCTTCTCAGTCTTGGGGTGGGTGGTGGTAGGTGCATGTGTGCCAGGCGTGCACTGCCTGGTCTTCCGCACGGCCTCCAACTTTGCAAACATCGCGCTACCTCTACATCCCTGTGGCCGAGCCCAGAGCCTGAACCAAAGAGTAGTGTGAGGGTGAGGTGCAGGGGTGTCTGAGAGGAGTGGAGACTGGAGGGCTGTACAAGAATAGACATGGAGGCCAATGGAGGTCACACCTTCCAGCTGAAATCGGAAAGGGGTTTGGACTTAACCTGAGGGCAGTGGGGAGCCATGGAAGACTATAGGCAGAGGAGAGACATGTCAGATGAGGGTTTGAGAACGACTTTATGCAGTATAGAGAACAGATTGAGGTTGGCAATGACCCTGTCTTTTAGGAAATAAGCAGGAGGTGGCCAGGGAATGTTGCCCAGGGTGTGTGTGTGTGTGTGTGTGTGTGTGTGTGTGTGTCTCATATTCATCCTTAAAGCTCATGTTGTTTTAGGGGACAGCATCTCCCATCCAAGCACTTTCTAGACCTCTGACCTTGCAACCTGATGTTGGATAAAGTCAACACTCTCGGAGGTAATGGGTCCCTGCTGACTTGGGGGCGTCCTCTGGAGGCCAGGGCGAGCAAGGAGGGGTAGCGGGGAGAGGAGAGGACCCGCTCAGGCATTCCACACAGTTGCCTCCCCCAGAGCAACACTGACCAGGAATTTGGGGGCACCCAGAGGCCACACTTATCACTTCCCCAAGCGCCTGGAGCAGCCCGGTTCCTGTCGGCTGTCCGTCCAGACGGGCCCTAAATCAGGGGGGCTCTTCCTCCTCCATCCGCAGCCAGCTCAGACCCTGGATCCTGGCCAGTGCTGAAGCCCAGAAGCGCAGGCTACAACCCGTCGGCTGCCTGGACACATGGACCTGGCCCTGCATAGCCCAGGTAGCTGGGCACCTGGCCTCACTCATGTCAGCTGAGGGGGCCACAGTAGGGGGACAGCGTAGAGTCACACGGGCCTGGGTCCCAATTCAGACCACCTGGCTGGACGATGTGTCTCAATTTCCTTGTCTCTAAAATGGGAATATTAAAAAGCCCCACCTCCTCTGGTGGTCATAAGACTTACATGAGACAATGGATACAGCTGCATCTAACAGGGTCTGGCTAGCACATTCTCTCTCTTTCCCATTAAATGCACAAACGTTGAAGCTCAAAAGCGTGTTTGTGGGATCAATGCAATTACCCATATATAGCTTTGGACAGAATCCACTTCTGGGTTAATGTCTCCAGATTATTCCATAAACAGCTCTCAGCACATTCTCTTAATGCGTTTGTACTGGTTTCCCAGTTTTACAGGAACCCGTTTATTCCGAGACGCGCTTCTGGGGAAGCTAGCATGTTAGGAGCAGGAACCCCAGTCGTAGGGGTCCAGTGTCTGGTCTTCCCTTCCCTCTGGTCTGCTTGCACGGCCCCTGGAATGTGACAGTTACAAATAACAAGCTATAGACTATGTCGGAAGGTGGTAAGCACTACTCAAAGAAACACGTAGCATGCGATAAGGAAGACTGGGTGTCCCGCGGGTGGGAGGGGCATTAGTATTTTAGTAGAATTTCTATAAATAGCTTAGTTATTCTTTAAACCCTTCCATTTTTGCATCTGTTTTACAATGTACATAATCTATGAACTCATTAGTACGTGATCATACTTTATAAGCATGTATATTTGTGTAAGTATGTGCACATGTGTACATATGTGTGCATATATGCATGCAAGTGGATATATGTATGTAACAGGGTGTGAATTCAAACAGTATGGACACTCTGGAGTTTTAAAAACACCAGCAGCACAACCTTGGTGGATACAAGAACTGGCCAACCCAGGACTTCACCTCGAGGGCACTATTTGCTCCTCAAGGTGTTCTTAGAAATCCACCCACTGGGGCCAGCAGGTGACCCGGTGGTTAAGGTGCTGGACTTCCACATGGCCAACCATGGTTCAGGTCCCAGACCTAGCAGCTTGCTTTCTCACTTTCCCCTTCTCTTTCTCTCTGGTCGTACTATAAAATAATAATAACACATTTAAATAAATAAATAAGTCTAAAAGAAAAAAAAAAGGAAAGAAATCAACTCACTACCCCCAGCTTCTGCCACATTGCTGGATCCTGTTGAAAGACACTGATCTTCAACCTGTTGGGTCATGGATGGGGAAACTGAGGCTCACGGGAGGGCAGCCAGCCAGTGGGTTAGCATGTGGGGGACCAACCCAGGTCTTTGATTCCCAAGCGTGTTTCCCCAGCACCGGAACCTCATGACACTCCTTCGACACGCTGGCCCGAGAGCGAGGCAGTTGGAAATGCGAGAAGACAGGAACGTGGGCTAAGATAATTCTTCTGGTCCCCCGCCCGAGAGGGCACTTAAGCTGCACATAACCGCCCCATGATGTATCGGACGCTCTCTCTGCGCATAAATGCAGAGGGTCAACCGCCAGGCAGAAATGCCACATAGATTTCCTCCCATTAGATGAAATATGTCCCTAATTTGACTGGGGTTTGTTTTATTAGACCTATGGCAGTGAGGGGGCCTGCTGCAGAGAGTAACCTTCTCCTGATGGCTTGGTTCTCTCTCGAGAACGCTGAGGGCCAGTAAGGGGGGGTAAGAAATCCTCCAGATCTATTATTTTTCAACACGCATTCCCAGAACAACGCTCTTGCAGAGCCAAGAAGACCGCTGTGAGGGACGCCAGAGAGGCCTCGCCTCGAGTCATGTTCTCGGGCTGGGAGCCGGGAGTCCCGTGTTCTGGCCCGAGCTCTCAAGCCCAGCTTGAAGGCTGGAGCAGAGCATGTGACCTCCTTTCTCTGAGCCTCAGTTTCTCCATCTGTAGAGCATGGCTCATAGCAGAAACCTCCTCACGGAGCGGCTGCACTACCCGGCCTGTGATGACCCAGAGAGGGTATTCAGTCTACCTTTGTTATAGTGTTTGCAAAGAGAAGAGAGCTTCTCCATTCTCCTAGGAGTCCGTACCGGTAAATGTTGCTTGGCTACAATAGTGACTCTTTTCCACAGTCCCTTAGGGGTGGCCTTGCACTGATGGACCTCACAGAGACCAACCTGTGTGCCTTTGGGTCACTTTGTAAGAGGAGGGAGATGTGACAGGGCTGTCTGACTTGGGACTGGTGCATCCTTCCCTACATCCCACGTAAGCAGCCCTGGCCAGAGAACTAACGTGCACCCTCAGGGGTACCGATGCCAAAGGGTGTCAGGCTCAGCTACGTTCTCCTTCATTCCGGAGTGTGAGCCACTGGTCACCGTCCCTTCCTTTAACCTAGTGGATCTCATCTTTTGCTGCACGTTACAATTACCTGGGGAGCTGTTAACAATATTTTTCCCTATCCTGGACCAATTAAGTCAGATTCCCTGATTGCAAGAAGGCGGGGACCCTAGTTTTTAAAAGCCTCGTAGGTGATTCTAATGAGCAGCAAGGTTAAGAATAACAGCTTCACTCTGCTAATGTGATTGAGGAGAGCCATCCACTTTTTTCTCTTTCTAGGATTTTGTGTGCACTTGCTGGAGAGAGAGAGAGAGAGAGAGAGAGAGAGAGAGAGAGAGAGAGAAATACAGACAGAGACAGAGAGAAGGAAAGTGAGAAATCACCCCCCCACACACACCCTGGGAGGATGGCCACACTGCTATCCCTTTTCCTCCATTGTCCTCTTGAGATTTGGGGCATGCATGCACACACACCTGGCATGATTTTCAAATGAATGGGTCCAGGACCTGAACCACAGATGGCCCTGTGGGAGTCCAGTGCCTTAACCACCACGCCACCTGCTGACCCTAAACCTGCTTTCCCCCTCTATTGCAAAGGGCAATATGGGAGGCTTTGGAGCCAGCCTAGATCTGGATTCAAATCTTGCCCTTGGAAGGGGCATGGATAAAAACAGTGACTGCGTCTCGGGACTGTGGGGAGAGCTTACTGCACCTGGCCTGCAGTAAGTGCTCAGTAATCATGGGGCCATGACTATTACTGCTCTCGACTGTCCGGAAATGAGAGCTTCCTGCTTTGCAGGCCTGAGGTGTTCACAGCCTCTCAACACCACCTTGACCTCTTGAAAGTCACAGACAGATACACGAATAAATGGGTGTGGCGGTGTTCCCATAACAGCTTCTTTACAAACATGCAGCAGGATGGATCTGGCGCGTGGACTGTGGACACCCAGTCTGGGAGACATGCTGAGTTTGGACACCAGGATATAGGCTGGCTTTAGCTCGTATGCTTTGGGTATACGGTCCTGCACTGGCAGCGCTGATCCAAACTTGACGTCTTTGTCTCTACATCTATGATGTGCAAGCACCTCCTGGGATGTGCACGGAAGAACCTTCCGAAACCAGCTTTTTGAAGTGTCTGGCACATGATAGGGTCTTTTTTTTAAATGCTGGTTTTTTCGATTCTTTCAAACTCCTTTACAGATGACAGAAAAAAGATGACGGAGCAGCTGCTTATTTGGCACCTCCTGCATACAGGTCCCTCCTCATCTCTTTGAATTTTCACAGCAACCCTGCGAGCCTACACCATTATTATCTCTCACGTCCAGGTGAGAAACCGGAGGCTTCGAGAGGCACAGAGACGGGCCGGCAGGTGTTGGGGAGGTGAAGGTGCTGGATCCCACGTGGCCAGCTTGGCGGTGTGCGACATAGACCTGGTGGCTTGGAAAATCACACTGAGCATGTGTACACACGTGCCCAAAATCCAGAGAGGAAAACAGAGAAGGGATTACAGCACGGCCATCCCTCCTGGGGGTGATTTCTCACTTTCCCTGTGTCTCTCTTTTGAGTGCACATGCCTTGTAGAAAAAAAAAAAAAAAAAAAAAAGTACAAAGACTTGCCCAAGGTCACACGAGGTGGGATTTGAGTCAGTCTGTCCAACCCCAAGTGTTTGCTTTTCTGTGTCTCCTTTCTGGCACTTGGACATGCACGGGCACAAAGGGCCAGGCTGTATTATCACACCAGACAGCCAGACAGTCTTTCTGTTTCTAGACAGGAGGATGCAAGAAAAGACCTGGCAACCAGGAATAAAGCCACTCCTTCCCTCTGAGTACTGGAAGACCCGCTTTGCACAGCCAGACGGAGTCGCTTCTGTGTGAGGCTGAGGCTTTGCGGTGGTTATCCAGCCAGCATCTCTTCTGGAAGCTGGGGAGGGGAAACCGCGCTTAGGAGTCCCCTCTTCACCAGCCCAAATCACCCCTCGATTGTCAAGAACCTCCTGGAATCTGAATGAGTGAGGAGTTGCTGTTCCCCCGAGTAAGGCTCGCCGGCTGGATCTGCTATTTCTTGTTTTGAGCAGTTGGGGGGACGGAGGGATGCAGACAGATATTTTGACTTCGTGCAATTCCATTTTTGTTTCGACTTATCTGATCCTCTCATTCTGTGAGGGACTTTATTTCCTTGTGATGTGAAAGCCCCGGAGCTCAAAGTCCTTTTTCTTTTAAGCTTTGAAAAACTGAAGCCCCTATTCAGGGCTGAGCTAGATACCCATCAGCCCTCATGCTGGCGAATTATCGCTCAAGTCATCGCACTTGCTTACAAATCCGCCGAGGAGGTTTTCCTCCTTTTTTCTTTTAAGGGACTGGGTGACAGATAGCAGCTGCATTCCAGGAGGTGAGCTTTGGAGACTGGGTCTCAGTCTAGAGAGTCACTGCCAGTCGCTGTCCAGTTTCGGAGCTGTCACCAGCCGCCCAGGGCCTCAGTTTCCCCTGCTATGAGTGTGTGGTGTTTGTCGCCTGTTTTCTCTAGGACAAAACAAACAAAAAAACAACAACAAAAAACTTTTGTTTTTTTAATTGCAAGGGGGTATGTATACTTGCCAGAGAGAGACAGAGAGACGAGAGAAGAAGAGGGGAGAAGAAGGTACTCCCCAGTGGGGTACGGCCAGGCCATAACCCCTTCTCCTTGTCTTCATCCATCAAGATGCTGGGCACACACACACGGCCTGGTATGGTCTTTTCCTTCTTTCTTTCTGTTTCTTTCTTTCTGGTTTTTTTTTTTTTCTCTTTCTTTCTTCTTCTTCTTTCCTTCCTTCCTTCCTTCCTTCCTTCCTTCCTTCCTTCCTTCTTTCTTTCTCTCTCTCTCTCTTTCTCTCTCTCTTTCTCTCTCTCTCTCTCTCTTTTTTCCTCCTTTTTTCTTCTTTCTTTCTCTTTCTTCCTTCCTTTTAAAAAAAATCTGTCAGAGATCACATGCACTTTCCAGAGAGAGCAGAGAGAGGAGGAGAACCCCCTATTCCCACCCACCCCCACCCCAGGCCTGCTGCAATCCTTTATCTTCCATTTCTTCCTCCCTTTGAGATTTTGGTTACACACACCCACATGAACCTGCATGTTCTTTTCAAGCTGCTGAGCCTGGGACTCGGACTGCACAGTTAACCTGTGGGAGCCAGCTGCCTTCACCACGCCTCAGCCTGGCCCTTGCTGTGTTTTTCCAGCTGTCAGGACTGGGATTCAGACCATAGTCAGCCATGTGGGGTTTGTCTCCCTTAACCACTAGGCTACGGAGCAGCCCCCAAATACTTGCTTAGTATCATGTGTCCAAGACTATGGTCATCTCCCTGCTGGACGCTGTAACAACCTTCTGAGGGAGTTCCACCTTTCCGTCACTGTCCCCACCCTCCCGTTCAGTCACCAGCTGGATGCAGTTTTTCCGTTTTGCTCGCAGGACTCCCATGCCTAACACATTTGAATCGTTTCTCAGTACATTTAGAATCGGGGCCAGTGACGTGCAGCCTGTGGATCTAATCCAGCCAACTTCCTGTTTTGCAAATAAAGTTTTATTAGAACACAGCCACACTCACGTGTTGGCAGTTTTTATATGACTGTTTTCACACAACAACAGCAGAGTTATATGTACTTGCAAGAGATGATGAGACCTGTAAAGCTTGAAATATTTCTTTCTGGCCATCTGTGGAAAACGTTTGCAGAGTTCTGGCCACATACAGACACCAGTGTGTCTATATGTGCTGTTATTTTGTTAAAGGCCCCATTTTTCCATATGTCCTAATTCTCCGTCATGCCCTTTGTGAAGTGACTTTGCAGTTCCTCTTATCAAAAAGTTGGCCTGTTTCCTTATCCTTTGAGTTGGCCACATGACTTAATTTTGATCAATAGAATGTGGCAAAAGCAACCTTGAGTCCAAGCGTAGGACTCAAGCAGCCTGGTGTATTTCTTTTCTGTGCTGTAGAGTCCTGGTGTCAGCATGAGAATAAGCCCAAACTTGCCTGTTGGAGAATGAAAGACATACGGCCCAATCCCTCCTGTCACCCTAGCCAACAGCCAGCCAAACCCAAGAGTAGGACAGTCTAGCTGACGTGCAAATGACCACAGATGCCTTAGGGAGCCCAACTCAGATCATGAACCAACTAAACGCTTAGGGTGCTTTGTTACACAGCAGCAGCTAACTGGTAAACCACATAATTTATCATTCAGGTTGAGAGATTTCTGGGAGTAAAAGAGGACACTACGAATTCCACTTGACCATTCCTGGCAACCCGAAAGGCAAGTTTACTTTCAATCTAATGGCTTTCTGCCTGATCTGATGCATTCTTTCCATTCCAGCTTCAATACAAACCAGACACTTCCTGGCCTACCACATTCCCACTAACCTCAGGTTAGTTCCTAGACTACATCAAGCTCTTCCCAGCCTTAAGGCCTTTGCATGGACCATTCTCTCTGCCTCAGATACTCTTATGCCTATACATGGATGCTTCCTTCTCCTTCCTTAGGTCTTAGCACTTCATCAGTACTACTCACCCCCTTCAGGCCCTTGTCCACATCCATCTTAGGTTTCTATTTTCTTTTTCACTCTTAGCATAATCTAAGGTCAATTTTTAGAGACTTATTTAATTTTATTATTAATTTTAAAAAATGTGCTATAGGGCATGTGCACTCACCAGAGAGAGAAAGAGAAAGAGAGAGCAGGAAAGAGAGAAAGCAAGCCCCAGTTCCAGGATTCCAACTAACTGTGGTCAACCATGTGAGAGTCCAGCACCTTAACCACAATGGCACCTGCTGGCCTCAGATCAGAAATCATTTTGTCCTCCCTAAGACTGTGACTATCTTGTTTTCCTCTGTATCGCCAGTGTCTAGCAGAGTTCCAGACACAGAGTAGGTTCCTTATACAGATCTTTTAAAAATGAATGAGTAGAGTAAAATTTCAGTCTGTTAAGTGTCTACTGCATCATTGCAGTCGCTCGGCTGCTTAGAGTGGGGAATAGTGTCCGACACAGCCTGGCAGAATGGCACTCAAATCTGACCTCTAACTTTCTAGTGTTGAGAGCATGGGCATGTGACTCAAATCCAGAGTTCCATTGTCTTTCTTCATAAAATTGAGCTGTAGGTAAGGGCCAATGCATGTAAAATGTCCACCAAAAGGACTAGCACACAGTAGGTACCTGAAAACCAGCAACCATTATTGATCTTACTGGAGTGGCGTCAAAATATCCGGTCTGGGTTCCTGCTACTGGGTCATCTTGTTTATCTCTCTTTATTAGGAAAGAGGCCATTCTTTGACTTTGGGCCTTGAGATATGGACAGATTTTAATTCTTCCTTCTCTATGAACCAGAGCCCACAGAACACAAGTCAGAAAGAGGCAGAGAGTTAACTCCAGGGATGAGAGAAAACTTTTCTTTACTGACAGAAATCGAAAGCAAGTTCTGAATATGTACACATCGAATCCACCTGTCTAGATGAGTAAATAGAACCCACTTGTGAAGCTAAACTTCAAGGCCATTTTCATCTGAATCTTTTTCTTCACACCTTCCATTTTGCTGCCTTGTGATTTGGGACATGTCACCTCACATCTCCAAGCCTTGTGGTTGAATTTTTGTTTGTTTTGTTTTGTTTTGTTTTTTAATATGTAGAATAGGAACACAATTTACTTCAAAAGATTTTTGTATGATTAAAGGATACGATACATACGAAGTGCCTTTAAGAAGATAATATATATGAAATTCATACTCAAGTGCCTAGTCCATAATAGATATTAAACAAATACTTTGGTTACTACCTATGTGAGTTTGAAAAACTCACTTAAATCTTCTGAAACTCTGAGATTCTTCTCATTTATAAGATGAAGATAGTTTCCTTATACCAGATTTAAATTCAAATGATTCGTAAATCTAAATGTAAAAATAAGAACAAAACCATATGAACACTAGAAGAAAGTGTGGATTGATCCTTATATTAAGTATGGGCAAAACTTTCCCAACTATGATGCAAAATATAATGTGATAAAGAAAGACTGCTTGGGAACCAGCAGTTAGTGTAATGGCTATGTCGCTGGACTCCCACGTAGTCGACCGCGGTTCGCGTCTCGGACCCGGTGGCTTACAACTCACGCCGGGCGCGTGTGCGTGCGTGCCCAAGATCCCGAGAGGAGAATGGAGGAGAAGGGATTGCGGCGTGACCATCCCCCCTGGGGGGTGATTTCTCGCTTTCTGTCTCTCTGTCTCTCTCTGTCTGTCTGGCGAGCGCACGCGCCCTATAGCAAAAAACCTCTCCAAAAAAAAAAAAAAGACTGCTATATCTGACTGCATAAAAAATCATATTACAACAAACATCGAAAGCCAAGTCAACAAAATGGAAGAAAATATTACCAATCTATGTTACCAATGAGCAGCTGATGTCTTTAACATATAAAGAGCACTCTTAAAAAATCAAGAATAAAGATCCAAACTCTCAATGTTTAAAAAGTAAATAAAATACATGAATAGATGGGTTACAGAAAGACATGTATTTATGGACCTTTGAAATATGAAAAGAGGTTAAAATTCACACATAAGAGAGCTGCAAATTAAAATTAGCCAAATACAGTATTCCTCATTTTTGGTTGAAAGGTTTTTGTCATAGTGCACGTCTCACTGGAGAGAGACAGAGGAACAGTGAAAGGGGAAGTAAGAAATGATCGCCCAGGGGAGATGGCCACCCCACAATCCCTTCTCCTCCATTCTCCTCTTAGAATTTTTGACACATGTACCCAGTGTAAGTTTCAAGCCACCAGGTTCGGAACACGAACCACAGTCGGCCATAGGGGAGTCCAGTACCTTAACCACCATGCCACCTGCTGGTACCATATTCCTCATCTTTTTTTTTTTTTTTTAGGTTTTTGCCATAGGGCACACGCACTTGCCACAGAGACAGAGAGAGACAACAAGAGGGAAAGTGAGAAATCACCATCTAGGGTGGATGGCCATAAAGCAATCCCTTCTTCTCCATTCTTCTCATGGGATTTTGGGCATGCACACACATGCGCCTGGTATGAGTTTTAAGCCTCTGTGTCTGGAACTCAAACTTCAGTTGGCCGCATGAGAGTCCAGCACATTAACCACCATGCCACCTGCTGACCCTATATTCCTCATCTTTTCGATTGACAAAAATTCAAAACCTTGACAACACACTCTGTTAGACCATGGCACAAATGTGGGAAAACATACAGTGCTGGCGTCACATAGGTGTTTATCTTTTATCCCTTCAACACCACCTGTCAAAATGTCCCTGAAGATACATTCTACCTGTACAGAGCAACAAGGGCCCACACACGTGAGACTGGCTGAATAAACGGCGGTGCTTCTCCATAATAAACTCCTACGTGGCTGCAGAAAATGAGCAGGATTACTCTGAACGGAAATGAAATCATTTCTAGATTATGTGGATAAATGAGAAACCGAAGTGCACGAGAGTGTCTAGTACGTTCTCTTTTCTCCAGCAGATTAGAAGAACATGGGACCAGCAGTTGGCTTAATGGCTATGTCGCTGGACTCCCATGAAGCTGACTGCGGTTTGAGTCCCGGACCCGGTGGCTTAAACTCACACTGAGCGCATGTACATGCGTGCCCAAGATCCCAAGAGGAGAACAGAGGAGAAGGGATTGCGGCATGGCCACCTCCCCGGGGGGAGATTTCTCGCTTTCTGTCTCTCTCTCTCTCTGTCTGTCTGGCGAACGCATGCACCCTACAGCAAAAAACTTTCAAGCAAAAACAAAACATGAATCTGAAGTGTAAAAGGGGACACCGGTGAGACTTGCTGATAGGGAGAAGCAAATCCAGGCAGTGAACAGGAAGGAGCCCGGTAGAATGGGGAAAGGAATGAAGCTTCTCTCTGTGCATATTTTCATATAGTTTATAGTTCTGAAGTGTATAAATATTTTATAGATTCAAAGATAAAATCCAGCAAAAGAAGTTGGAAAAGGCAGGAAACCCTCAAATTGAATACCAGTGGGAATAAACGAACCTAACTATATACCAAATTGATAACTTGGATAGGCAGACTTCTAAAGTGGCTCCCTTCTGGGGAGTGGGGGGGCAAGGTCTTCAAAAAGTTCATGGAAACTGGGACCAGCAGGTGGGGTGGTGGTTAAGGTGCTGGACACTCCCACATGGCCAACCACGGTTCGAGTCCTGGACCTGGTGGCTTGCTTTCTCAGATTCACTCCCTCTCTCTCTCTCTGTGTGTGTGTGTGTGTGTGTGTCTGCCTCTGGTCAAATTAAAAAATAAATAAATAAAATTAAATAAAAATGAATAAATAAATAAAATTAAATAAATAATTCATTAAAAATAGTTCTTGGAAACCGTGCATTATAAAGAAAAGCTATGGATTTTTTAAAAAAAAATTGTACCAAAATAAACTTGTACTTTTATTCCATAAAATTTTTTTTTTTGAGAGGTTTTCGCTATAGGGTGCATGTGCTCACCAGACAGACAGAGAGAGACATAGAGACAGAAAGCCAGAAATCATCCCCCGGGGCGATGGTCATGCCGCAATCCCTTCTCCTCCATTCTCCTCTCGGGATCTTGGGCACGCACACACACTCACCCAGCATGAGTTTTAAGCCACCGGGTCCGGGACGCGAACCATGGTCGACTACGTGGGAGCCCAACGACATAGCCATTACGCTAACTGCTGGTTCCCAAACTCGTACTTTTATTCCATAAAATTTTTGAAGTCCCCTGGTACATTCCCTACTAATTGGTCCTCACGCCTTTGGAAATCCTCTCCCCTTGACTGTGGGCTAGACTAGAGACTCACATCTCATGAACAAGAATATAGTGAAAGTGATTGGCAGTCACTCCTGCGATTAGGTTTATAAGGGAATGGGACTTCTGTCTTGCTCACATTCTCCCTTTGTGGCTCATCTTACGTGCTTACCTCAGTGGAGAAGGTCACCTGATGGGGAACTGAGGGCTATCTGGACAATACCCAGTGAAGAACTGGGTCCCACTGTCCAACAGCCCACAAGGACTCTAATCCCGCCAATACCATGTGAGTAAATGCAGAAGCAGATCCTGCCCCTGCCAGTCCCCTAAGGGGACCCCACCTCTCAGACACCTGGATTGAAGCCTGTGAGAGCCTCTGAAGTAGGAGGCCCAGGTAAGGCACACCTGGGTTCGCAGAAACAGAGATAGTAAATGTTTTGTTTTAAGCCATTGAGTTTTGGGATAGTTTACTAAGCAATTATAACGATATAGGAAGGGAATTAGTTCAAATGCACTTTGAAAGACGTTCCCTAACTATACCCTCTTAATTAAATATGAGGGGACTTTGAAAAGTTCATGGAGAAGTGGAATTAAAGCACAATTTTATTTTGATGCAAAAAACTTTGAGATCCATGTGTATGACTTCCATAGTATGCATTTTTCATTAACTCTTTAAAGACCCCTCAAATACACTAAAGGTAACAAGAATTTCAAAGAAATCTTGAACTTTGGTGAACAGGTTGTCATCGGTAGGGAGAGTGGTGTCATTCTGAAATTCTGCTCAAAGCAGATACATTGTTGTTTGGGGAAAAGAAATTCTCAGGGCAGAATCAAAGAGGTTTACATAAGGAATAGGAGGATTTGGAGGAAGGAACTTGTGGTATCGACTTTGAATTAGTGGCATCACAATAAATTCATATGTATCTTCTGTTCCATGAAAGATCCTAGAGGCATTTCTGGCACTCCCTCAGACATAGACATACCTGGCACTGATCGCTTGGATCGCTTGGATTTTAGATATCATTCCCCACTGAAAAGAACCAGGCCATTTTGGAGAAATGGCGGATTCCAGAGGCGAAGTAAGGAAAATACAAGTCGGGACTGGAACATTCTGTTCAGTCGGAAAGGAAGGAAGTTCTCCAACAATGAGAGAGACGCCATGCAAAAGCCCACTGGAAGGGGGTCCTACTGGCCAGACTGGAGACCATTTGAGCATTAAACAATTCTAATGGATAGCATGTCCCCCAGGGACATGGTGTGTTCCCTGAAGAGACACAGTGTGAAGCACCTGACTCTGACATGTCTCCCCGAGTCTAGTGGTGAGGACACAGCTGCACAAACCCAGCTGTGGACATTCAAAACACAATCGATCTGGACTCTTCAAGAACGCTGGTGTCATCAAAAAGGGACAAAGGATAGGTGCCATTCTAAATAAAAAGTGAGGAGAGACATGAAAGCCAAATGCAAGGGGTGTCCCTTGATTAAAGAATAATAATAGAAGGGTCAGCAGGTGGCATGGTGGTTAAGGCACTGGGCTCCCACATGGCTGTGCCCAAAAAGCCAGGAGGAGAATGGAGGAGAATGGAAAATCACCTCTGGGGGGTGGATTTCTCACTTTCTCTCTCTCTGTCCCTCTCTGTATCTCACTGGTGAGCACATGCACCTCATGGCAGAAACTTAAAATAATATTGATAATGAAAATAATAGCTTAAAGGACATGTTTGCCACAGCCGGGGACACTTGAAAATGCATGTACGCATTAGAAGATGTTACTGTGGCATCCGTGTTCATTTCTCGGGCATCATAACAGTGGTGTGTGTGCAGAAGATCCTTATTCTTAGGCCACACGTGTCGATGTAGTTAGGAGTAGAATATCCTGAGGTCTGGTTTACTTTTATATAGTGAGAGAGCGAGAGAATGAGAGAGAAAGAGAAGGATGAGGGAGAGTGGAAGGGGGAGGGGTGAAAAGAAAGTTCTTACTGTTCTAACCCCATTCCTGTAAGTTTTCTTTTTTTTTTTTTTTTTTTTTTTGGAGAGGTTTTTGCTATAGGGCGCGTGCGCTCTCCCGACAGACAGAGAGAGATAGAGAGATAGAAAGCGAGAAATCACCCCCCAGGGTGGATGGCCACGCCACACTTCCCTCTCCTCCATTCTCCTCTCGGGATCTTGGGCACGCACTCACATGTGCCTGGCGTGAGTTTTAAGCCGCCGGGTCCGGGACTCAAACCATGATCGACTACGTGGGAGTCCAGCAACATACCCATTACGCTAACTGCTGGTCCCCCATTCCTGTAAGTTTGATATTTGTGTGGAGGCAGGTGTCCTCGGTGTCAATGGGCACAAGCTGCCCTTCCAGATATCTGGATTCCAGCCCCAAACTCAGGGTTACCAGCCCCACCCCCCAATCTAGGGCAGCCGGAGAGTATTTGGAGAACTGGCGAGCTAAACTTTCTCTGGACAGCCCTTCCCTCTCTGTGGCCGCCCCGCCCCGACTTCCTGGCAAGCAAGCTGGCTGTTATTTCATCTGGAATTACTGGAATCGCCTCGTCTCCTGTCAGCTTCCTCTCCCTCCCCCAGCTTCTCCTGCTGATGGGAGACAGGAGCGATGGATGATCGGGGGCCCCAGCACCACCCAGTGCACACCGCACCACGCACACCCACGCGCACGCCGGATCACCCCTGTCCCTCTGCCTCCTCCCGTCTCCAGGTCTCTGTCTTGCTTTATTTTTCTTGCCACCTCCTGTGCCTCTCTGCCTAAAGAGTTCCCATTCCTAATCCTCCTTATCTCTCTTGCTGTCTTTCTCTGTCTTTATATCTCTGGGTAGCTCAGTCTCTCTTCCTCTGTGTCTCCCAGTGTTTCCTATCTCTCTATGTATCTATCAGTCTCTCTCTCTCTCTCGTGTCCCTTTTTCCCCTGCAGAGGTGTTTTCACCCCAGTTTCTCTACAGACTCAATGAAACACCCCTTCGTGGGGACATCAGGACTATGGCCTTTGAGGCCAGCCTGCCTGGGTGCAAATCCCAGCTCCAGATCCCCAGGTAGGATGTGACTTTCCTTAGCTCTCCTGGACTTCAGCATCCTCCTCCTACAACTGGAATAATCTAGAAGCCCGTCAGGAGACTCTCGGAGGAGACACACGCCCCAGCCTCATGCACAGCTTCTTGTTCCCAAATACAATGAGCTCACGCCCACCTGCAGGTCTTGTCTGTCTTCACTGAGTCTCTCCTGGGGGGCTGCTCCCATGGAATTTGACAGCGTTGACTTGTCAAGTCATTCAGGCCTTCTGGCACTCTCTGTGGTGGTTTTAAAATATGTCCTCAGATGGAGACCTCTCCCTTCAAAATGCACTTTCATTTCCCTCCCCTTTGAATGTGGTCTTGCTGCTGAAGAATAGAAAACGGCTGAGAAGGACACTGTGTATCCTCCGAGACCAGGTCAGCAGAGACGGCGGAGCTCCCCTCTGGATCCTCCCGGATGGGTCGCATGGGAGGAAGCCAGCCACCATGTCCTGAGGATGCTCGAGCAACCTTCTGGAAATGCACAGTGGAGAACGGAGGCCTCCCACCCACAGACCACTAAATTGCCAGGCATAAGAGCATCCATGAAACAAATCCATCCGCCTCACTGAGCTTTCGGATGAGACTGCAGCCCTGGCTGCCATCATGACGGTAACCTTTCTGGAGACTTTCAACCAGAGTCACGTAGCTGGCTTTGGAAACTGCCTAGAAACTGCACTGTGTTTGGGTCCATTTACCCACATATGTCTGTCAGGAATATGTCCCCGAGCTCCCAGAGGTTGCCTGAAACCTCAGATAGTACTGACTCCTTTATACAAGAGGTCTTCAAAGACCTTTTCATGGAAAGCATATATTATGGGAAAAAGATGCATAGGTTTCTATTTCGTTCTGGACCACAATTAACTCATACTTTAATTACATTTTTGCATGAATTTTTCGTAGTCTGCTTGTACACTATTTTTTTTCTGTATATGCATACAAAGAGAAAGTTTAATCGATAAATTAGGCACAGTAAGAGATAAACAACTAATAATAAAATAGAGCAACTATAATGAATTTTAACAAATATTGCAACATCCATGTGCTTGCCTTTTGGTGCCATTATCAATTTGAATATTCTTAAAAAATGTTTTTTATAAATAGTTTTGCTATAGGGCACGTGTGCTCACCAGGGAGACAGAGAGATACAACGTGAGAAATCACCCCCCCCCCCCCCCCCAGGGGGATGGCCACATCGCAATCCCTTCTCCTCCAGTCTCCTCTCAGGATTCTGGGCACACATGCACATGAGCCCAGCATGAGTTTCAAGCCACTGGGTCTAAGACTCGAACCACTGTCAGTCATGTGGGAATCCAGCACCTTAACCATTATGCCACCTGCTGGCCCCATGGAGCCACTATTAAGCAAAATAAGGACTGCTTGAACACAGCTGCTGCCATGTGAAGACAGTCCATCTGGTAACCAGGAGGGCTCCTAGGTGATTTATGGGCAGGTAGTACACACAGCGTGGATACATGGACACAGGGCTGATTCATAGCCTGGGCAGGATGAAGGAGGGACAGCAAAAGATTCCATCATGCTATTCAGAACCACTGGCAATTTAAAACTCAGAAATTGTTTATTTCTGGAATTTTTCATTTAATATTTTTGGACCACAGTAGGCTGCTCGTATCTGAAACTGGAAAGTGAAATTGAGCTTATGAGGAGAGGCTACTGTATTTCATTAGCCAGCAATACATAGATAACCTTATTTATCCTCACTAGTTCTTTATCTCAGGGGTCCTCAACCCCAGGACCACGGAGCAGTGCTAGTCCATGGCCTGTTGGGGGCCAGGCCTTGGACCACTGCCAGTCCATGGCCTCTTGGATCCCCGCCCCAGCTGCACAGCAGGGGGTATGTGGTGAGTGAGCAAGGCTTCATCTGTGTTTGCAGCCACTCCCCATCAACTGCATCGTGGCCTGGGCACTGCTTCCTGTCGGATTAGCAGTGGTATGGGAGTCTCATGGGAGCAGGGACCCTATTATTGCATGATTGTTTTACTGTAGATTGCAATGCGGTAGTGGTGGAAACTGGGTGCACAGTGGGTGTGGTGTGCTTGGGTCATCCCAGGACTATGCCCCTCTTCTCCTGTCTTGGTCTATAGAGGGATTAGTGTCCATGAGGCCGATCCCTGGTGCTGGAAATGTTGGGGACCCTGCTTTATTCTGATGCCATTCTGTATTTTTGGTTCCACTGACTTTTCTCTCTCTCTCTCTGACCAGGTCATATGTTGTACAAGGACAGTAGCTGTGTCTGTATGACTCACCCTTATATCCCCAGGGTGGGCCTGTCGAGCTCCCTAAGTCACCCTGGCCTGAGTGGGTGGAGACCAGAGATTCCAGGACAGCCTATGAAACCTCCGCCCTGGGACTCTGTCTCCGAGGAGGGAGCAGGAAAGCGTGCCTGACTCTCTTTTTTCTCTTTCTGTGTTTGGTTTCTTGCACTTTCCGTGGCTTTCTGCTTGGTTTTATTCCTGGCTGCTTGACAGAGGGTGGGTTTGTGGAGCTGAAGAGGCCCCAGTGGGAGGAAGGGCTCTGTGTGCTTTCTCCTCTAACAAGCTGCGTCCAAAAAAATAGCTCCCCTTCACAGCGGGGACAAAAATAGCTGAGTGCAGGATTCGGATGGAGGCGGGAGGCGGTGCGCGTGGCCGAGTACTGAGGCTGCTCTGTTCTCTCTGGACAGTCAAAAAGGTGTCCCAGTCTATCCCTCACCCATGTATGAACCGCCACCCACCTATTCATTATCCACCCCTCAGCTCCGTCAGCTGCTCATCAGTTATTTATTTACTCTTGTATATCTATATTCATTTATCTACCCTATATTTTAATACTTATTAATTAACCCAGCTAGCTAGTCATGCATGCATTCATTCATCCCTCTAACCACCCAACCATTCATTCATCCACCCATCCATCCATCCACCCATTACCAACAGTTATACTTTTTTGGAAGTTGGTACAAAATTGTCTTTGTTTTGATTGTATTTTATTTTATAGTTTCTCATTCGGGTTAATTGCTGGGCATCTTTATGGTGAACGATACGGTGTTGCAAAGCAAGCACGCAGAGGGTGGCCATCGGATCCAGGCCTGACTTCTCATGGCTGCTGCAGGGGACCGTCCTGCACTGCGGTGGAATGTAAGTCAGCACAAATCAACTTCCATTTTTTAAGCTTATTTATTTCCTTCTTCTGAAAGAGAGTGAGAAACAGGCACCTCCCACAGGGCCTTCATACCACGATCCAGCCCCAGTCTCAGCCAGCCCATGTCACAGACATGCACACACATGTCCAGCGTGCCGGGACAAGAATGCAGGACCTGCCCCTTGTGGGCCCAGTGTATCACTGCTGGGCCACTGTCTACCCACCCCCCCCATATACTTTTTTTTTAAAAGAGGTTTTTACTATAGGGCGCATGCACTCTCCAGAAAGACAGAGACAGAAAGTGAGAAATCACCCCCCAGGGGGGATGGCCACGCCACAATCCCTTCTCCTCCATTCTCCTCTGGGGATCTTGGGCACACACACACACATGCCCGGTATGAGTTTAAGCCACCAGATCCAGGACTTGAACCACGGTCGACTACATGGGAGTCCAGCAACATAGCCATTACGCTAACTGCTGGTCCTACCCGTCCCCCTATACTTTTTGCTTCATCCAAACGTCCTGATGCCCTTATGTTAATTAGTGAACCTATTCATTTAGCCAAGTGTCTATTTATTATATATTGCAATTTGCTAATTCGGTCATTTTCTTTTTCACGGAGCCGTTGACTCAGTTTGAACTCCCAGGTATTTGCAAGCATCACTACTCTGCTTCGGGTCTTAGATCGGAGCTCTGGGATTGGGAGGTGGAAGAGACAGACCTGGCCCCGACCTGTGTGCAGGTCACCCAAATAATTCCTGGGATGTAGGCGAGGTGACAGCAGCATCCCTGCCCTCCGGGCAGTCCTGATAGAACAGAGCTGTAGTGGGGGGCACAGCGCTGGAGTGTGGCACCTGCTGCTGGTCCTGCCGCCTGAATCCTTCGGTGCGATGAGCCTCAACGTCCTTTCCTGGGAAATGGGTACAGCGTTTGTAAACCCATCAGGCACGGCACCCATGTGAATGGAGTGACGTTGTGGCTCCTAAACTCTAAGATGTGGCGGAACTGTGAGTGTGTATGTGTGTGTGTGTGTGTGTGTGCGCACAGGGCTTCTTTCGTGCCTCCTCTCACCCAGGCATCGCACCGCTGGGGGCCCAGCTGCCCCTGCAGCCTGCGTTGTCTCTGGCGTTCTGCTGGTGTACCCAGCAGCTGCGGACAGGCTGGAGGGCTCTGCAGAGCTGCAGGTCCTCGTGACGTATCTGGGGACGCGGCAGGGAGCTGGGAGTCTTTCCTCCTTGGAAGAAGAGAATTCTTGCCTGAGTCTCAGTCAAAGGATGAAACTGCTATCCTTAAATATGCCTCCCTCCCACTAGAACCTCAGACTCTAGAGACTGAGTGTGTTCTCAGAGTTCACTCACCAAGAGCACCGCTCAGGGACTTTGGAATAATATACAGGCCTGGTTTCTAATCCTTGCTGAACTCTCTTCGCTGGATGGCTCAAAGAAGATTCCTTCATGTCTCTGGGCCTCCATTTCTTCACCTGAGAAGTGAAGCTTAGAAATACTCCTCAGGCGGGGCCAGCAGGTGGTGTAGTGGTTAAGGTGCTGGATTCCCACATGGTCAATGGTAGTTCAAGTCCTGGACTTGGTGGCTTGCTTTCTCACTTCCTCTCTCTCTCTGGTGAGTGGACATTCCCTATATAATAATAATAAACTCATGCTGGGGGCGTGTGCATGCATACCTAAAATTCAAAGGGGAGAGAAGAGAAGGGATTGTGGTGTGGCCATCTCCTGGGGGGCAGGGGAGTGAGTTCTCTCTTCTGTCTCTCTGTCTCTCCAGCGAGCACATGCACCCTAGGCAAAAATCTCGCTCTAAAAAAACAAAGAAAAGAAAAGAAGAGAAAAGAAAAAGAAACACTTCTCTGGTATCGCTGGAAATATCACCCAGGCAGTGTGAGTGCTTAGTAAAGGTTGATGCTTATCTTTCTAGAATGATGGTGTAAACCTTGACCTGTGTCCGCAAGTAAGAGAGGCCAGGCTTCTTCTGCCCAGAACCAGTGAAGAAAACCCAGATGTAGCATCTCATCACAATGTATTACTTTGTTAAATAGAAGCGTTATAATAAATATTTAAGGTTTACAACATGATGTTCTGGGATACACATAGAGAATTAAATGGCTACCGTAGAGAAGCCTCTAATATATGTATCATTTTACCTTGTTACTTTTTTTGGAGAAGAGCAACTGAAATCTACTTACTGAACAAAAATTCCTAAGGGAATATAGTTGCATTTAGTTCTCATTTGGAACAGTAGATCTCTAAACTTAGTCATTGTACATATTTGCAACTTTGTATCCTTCGATTTTAATCTATTTCCTAATCCCAGCCCCTACCCCTGCCTGTGGTAACTACTGTTTCATTCTCCATCTCTGTGTATCTGTGCCCTCCCCCTTTTTGATTCTGCGTTAAAAATGAGATCTCTGTGTCTGCCTCATTTCACTTAGCACAATGTCCTTCAGGTCCACCCATGGTGGCAAGTGGCGGGTTCTCCTTCTTTTTAAGGGTGAATATTTCACTGTAAATAAGAGGACAATTACAAAAGCTGGTGGGAAAATGGAATTTAAGGAAGTTTATTTTGGTACAAAAATTGTTTTGAAATCCATGTATACCTTGTTTCGTAATACTCATTTTCTATGAACTTTACGCCATAGGGCATGTGTGCTCCCGGGGGAGAGGCAGAGAGAGGGGAAGTGAGAAATCATTCCCTGAGGGGATGACCACACTGCAATCCCTTCTCCAATCTCCTCCTGGGATTTAGGGCATGCACACACTCATGCCTGGTGTAATTTTCAATCTGCCGGGTCAGGGACTTGAACCACAGCTGGCCATGTGTAAGTCCAGCGCCTCAACCACCATACCACTTGCTGGCCCTTTGAAAACCCCTTTTATATGCCACATTTCCTTATCCATTTGTCCCTTGTCGGACATTTAGGCTGTTTTCAGACCTTGGCTTCCATGAATAGTGCTGTAATGAGTGACAGGTGCTAGTGGCTGGAACGGCGGCAGGGACCCCTCTTTACCCCCGACACCCTTATGATGTTCTTTCCCCTTAGCTTTGTGGGGTGCAAGGCAGGTCCTGTGCTTTCCTGTTCACTCCGCATGCTGCACACAGTGTGTGTGTGTGGGGTCCCTGTACCCCTTTCCCACCAGATCCTAAGCATCAGAGCAGGCAGCTCTTAAAGCTGATTTAGTCCAGGGGCCTCAGGTTGAAGGCCCATAGGCTGGTGGCTCTGATCTGGTCCAAACCGGATTAGGATGGCGAGAAAGTAAGGAAGCCACGCGGGGAGGCTGATGAGTAAGCTGGACCCCGGTCTCTCTGATGGAGTTCGAGAAGCTGGGGGGCACATCAGCCCTTCCAGATCAGTCCACTCCTCTGCCCCCTCCCTTTCTGACCTCGGCCTTCATTCTCAAGCTTGTCCCAGAATGACCCCAGCTCTCCTGGGCCTTGGCACAAACTGTTCCTGTCCCTAAATTTCCCTTTCCCTGACTTTTTACCCAAATAGTCCCTGCACATCTTTTGCTAGCAATCCCAGATGGCATTCCAGGAAAGCCTTCTCCATCCTGTCACAGGGCTGGGGGTTCCCCTCCTTTGTCATCCCCCAGCCCCAGCCCCTGTCCTCCGTGAAGTCTGTCTTTAGGTCATCTGTATCTGTTTGCTTGTCTTTCCTCTCCCTTGGGACTGGGAGTGCCTCGGAGACCTGATCTGGGCCCCTTAACACGCTTCACCTCTGGGCAGTGATGGTGTGCACAGCTGGTCGAGGCACTGGATGAAGGAGTGAGGAGGGAATGAATGAGAGGCCGGGCAGTGGCACCGCAGCGGTGCAACTGGACCCACGTGGGAAAGTCCTCGGTCCATGTCCTGCAACCTCCCTGTGCACGCTGGGCACACGCACACATGCCCACAGTCTGGGCGGGTAGGACAGGGGCTGGATCATGGCACAAACACCCTGCTGGGAGGGCCTGTCTCTCTGCTTCTTGCTATCTTTCTATCCCATGGAAAAAATAAACTTAAAAAAAAAATGAATGAAATACTGAATAACTTTTGGCACAAAAACTCATTTTTCAGTCCATTGCTTTTTACTACACCCTCCTCATAAGCCTCAGAGAAGTTGGGTGACTTCCCTGAGGTCCCCAGCAGTGAGGAGCCGAGCCTAGCCATGGTGCCTTCATGCTGTCAGATGGGAATGGCATTTGATGATGAAGAGGGCCCTGGTCTTGGGGGCCAGAGACCTGGCTTGAAGCTTAAAGAAAGCTCCTTCCTGGGACCAGCAGGTGGCATGGTAGTTAAGGTGCTGAACTCACATGTGGCCAGTTACAGTTCAAATCTTGAACACAGTGACTTGAAACTCATGCTGGGTGCGTGTGCATGTGTGGGTGCCCAAAGTCCTGAAAGGAGAGTGGAGGAGCAGGGATTGTGGCATGGCCATTCCCCCAGGGGGCTATATTTTACCTTTCCTCTCTCTATCTCTCTGCCTATGGAAAAAAAAAAGAAAAGAAAAGAAAAGAAAGAGAAGAAAAGGAAAGGAGAGGAGAGGAGAGGAGAGGAGAGGAGAGGGGAGGGGAGGGGAGGGGAAGAGTAGCCTGGGGCCAGTGGCAGGAAGTGGAGGCCGAGGCTGGGGCTGGGGAGAGCGGGCACGGAAGCCCTGCATCACCAGGGGGCCAGTTCCCGTGCTCGATCTTGACTATGGGCCTTGAGCTGTGTTCCGATGAAGGCTGCCCGTCCACCTCTCTGCGTGTGAAAGTGCAACTTTATCCCTCTGGGTGTGTGCAGAAAGTGCCCTGGCCCTGCCCTCGGCTCTCGCAGCCAGGCCTCGGCTCTCGGTTCAGGCGAGGAGAAGCAGCTGGCCACCGGGAGAGCACTGAGTCACAGCCGAGCGCTGCCCTTCCCCACTGTCTCTGTTTCCTGCTGGGTTGCCTGACACCAGCCAGCCTTGAATCTGGTCCTGTCCTCTCTGTAACCGGGACCCAAGGAGCCCAACCCACAGCGTGCGCAGACCGGGCGGCCCGCCCTAGGGCCAGCGGCACAGTTTTGTGTACACAGACAGCAGGGAGCGACCAAGAGTCCCCGGGGTGTCCGGCGGAAGTGAGATCATTGGAGCAGCCCCCTCTGAACACCAGCAGACCTTAACCCACCATGACATAAGGGCTTAGTTCAGTTCACCAAGAGAGCAACGCCGGGGCCAGCAGGAGGTGTAGTGGTTTAGGCGCTGGACTGCCACATGGCCCACCATGGCTCGAATCCCAGACACGGCAGCTTGAAAATCATGCTGGGCATGTGTGCCCCACATCCCAAGGTGAGAATGGAAGAGAAGGGATTGCGGCATGGCCATCCCCTTGGGAGGTGCTTTCTCACTTTCCATCTCAATGTCTCTCCAGCAAGCACACGTACCCTGTGGCAAAAACGTAAAATAAAAAGAGCAACTTATTCCAGGGGAGCCCCACCTCCTGCTAGCTCTGGCCCGCACAGGGAGGTAAAGGAGCAGGGACCTCCCCAGGAGAGTCAGAGTACCTCCCTCTGGGTGGGTACTGTTGTCATCGTTAAGTGACTCGAGCTACGAAAAGCACTTCGCACGGGGCCTCCCAGCTCATAGAAGCTGCAAATACATGCGCGTGGTGATGTCATGCTTAGGCAACTGTCTTCGCTGGGCTTCTCCTAGGAGCAGGGCTTGAGGTAAGGACTCCAGGCAGGTGGTTCCTTTAGGAGGTGATCTCAGAAAGTTCTAGTAGCCGAGTGGGCAGGGACACAGAGAAAGGGAGACACCTATACAGGGTGCTTTGGTCGACAGGCTACTGCTGTGGGTGACGGATGTGAAACTGTGCTGGAGAACTCTGGGAACCTTGGAGCTGTCTCACCCGGGGGGAGGGAGCTGAGATATTTACCCTCCACGTCCCCAGGATTTCTGGTTTACCCTGCCGCACAGGCCCAGTGCACCCTGCAGCCCAGAGAGCCCCTGGGCAAAGGCAGTCACCGGCCGTAGGGTCAGGGGTGTGGGACTCGTGAGTGACCAGCAGCCATAGGAAGGGCCACCACCATGTCAGACGGCATCCTGGGAGATTTACATTAATTGACGTTAAAAACTCGCCTTGCCCAGTCTCTGCAGTACACTCAATAGCGTGCCAGACTACAGTGCAACCGTGGTTCGAACCCCTGGCCCAGTCAACCTGAAACACACCAGGTACCCAGGATCTTGAACAGTTGGAGGGCTAGGAAAAGGGCACTGTGGTGTGACCAGATCCTGCTAGAGAATGCTTTTCTTGCACACGTGCATACACTCTTTTATCACGAATGAAAAATTTATATATATTTTTAAAAACAGGGCCAGGCTATGGCATGGTAGATCCCACACAGCTGACCACATGGATCAAGTCCCAAACCCAGTGGCTTGGAAAATAAGCCAGGCACGTGTGTGTGCCCAAAATCTCGAAGAGAGAAATGGAGGAGAAGAGATTGTGGCATGGCCATCCCACATGGGGAATTCTTTCTCACTTGCCCTCCTCTCTCTTTCTCTCTATCTCTCTCTTTTTCTGTCTCTCTGTCTCTCTCCAGCAAATGTGCTCTCTAGTGAATTAAAAAAAAATAAAATCTGTTTGCTCAAACAACAGCAATGGCAACAGCAATGACAGTGGCCTCAGCCACACAACAACAATTGAGGTTGAAACCCAAAGAAATGGGGCCAGCAGGTGGCGTGGTGGTTGAGGCACTGGACTCGCGCATGGCTGACCACGGTTCGAGTCCTGGGCCTGGCGGCTTGCCTTCTTACTTTCTCTCTCTCTCTTTTTGGTGAGCATGCATGCCCAATAGCAAATTAAAATAGTAGTAATAAATAAATAAAATTAAATAAATAATTCTTTTTTAAAAATAAGTAAAACCAGGGAAATGCTCTGACACTACCCTGGGGGCCCTAGGCCAGTGGTCTTCTCCAAAGCTGAGCACGGGAGTTGGCTCTTCGCTGGCACAGCTCGGGCCTCCCTCTGCTCCCAGGGTGCCATGGAGCTGCTGTTTGGGTTCAGGAGCTGGCGCCACCCAGAGAAGAGGACACTGCCTGTCCTTCAGGCCCGCTCATCCTGCCGCGGCAGGGGGGCCATAAAGCACGCGGGCCGTCAGCCAGCTGAGGCTGAGGCCAGCCTGTCGGGGACCAGCACTCAGCTTTGATTTAGCATCGGAGCAGAGGTTTGAAAGGAAAATGGCCATTCTGCCGGGTTGCGCAAAAATGCTCAAAGTGGCTGGACCATGGGAGTACCTGTCCACACAAGCTAAAGAGGAGAATGACGATGCAGAGGAGTATTAGAGCACCTCCCTGGGGCCTGGCGCTTCACCTGGCTCATCTCACTGTGGCCCACCCCTGCCCCGCCCAACAGGAAATACTATTATTATTATTATTATTATTATTATTATTACTACTGCTATTCCTTTTATTTTTGGTTGTTTTTTTAGATTTTTGCCATAGGGCATGTGCACTTACTGGAGAGAACAGAGAGAGACAGAGAGAGGGAAAGTGAGAAATCACCCCCAAGGGGTTGGCCACTCTGAGATTCCTTCTCCTCCAGTCACCTCTTGGGATTTGGGGCATGCATGCACATGTGCCTGATGTGTTTTTCAACCTCAGAGACAGCCACATGGGATCCAGTGCTGGCCCAAGGTACCATTATTTATTATTATTATTAATTTTTTAGAGAGACTTTTTTCTATAGAGAGCATGCACTTGCCAGAGAGACAGAAAGCAAGAAATCACGCCCCCCAGGGGGGATGGCCACACCACAATCCCTTCTCCTCTATTCTTCTCTAGGGATTTGGGCATGCACGCATGCACACCCAGTGTGAATTTAAAGTCACTGAGTCCAGGACTCGAACCGTGATCGACCATGTGGGAGCCCAGTGACATAACCACTATGCGATCTGCTGGTCCCAAAGATACTATTATTTTTATCTTCATTCTTGGGATGAGAGAGTTGAGGCTCAGAGAAGGAAAACAACTTGTGCAGGGCCACACAGGAAGGAATGACCAGAACTAGGAGGAGGACCGAGCCTTGAGTCCAGAGCTGGCTCCAGGACATAAGAAGGCCCCACCCCAATGCCGGCCGTCAGAGTGAAAGTTGTCTGGACGGGTACAGGGAGGCAGTGGAGGCCAGTGGTCAGCCCAAAGCCTCTGCGCTCCTGTTAGCTGCCCTAGTTCCCGGATGTCCAGTTTTCACTAGCTGTACGGCACCAGCTGAGTGAGGTAAACTCTGGGACTCAGTTTCCCCCTCTCTGAAATGGGAACACGGTAGCTAAGTGTCCTGAGCACTGAGTGGTGTCGAGTCTTCAGAGTCACACACTGATGCCCCACGAGTATCCCATCACCTGTCGGGGAGTTATCATTTGCAAGGGGCTCTTGGAAGCATTGAAAAAGAAATGATGTCAATGGTGGGAGGCCTCCTGTTGTGGAGTCAGATGTGGGAGGTCACCTGGGTCTGCCTGCAAACCTCCCGCCCCTTTCAGAGGCCTCTCCTCCTCCGAGGGCCACTTGGAGCCAATCGAACGGCTGCCCGGAGTGTGTTAGAGAACAGCTTCCTCGGGGTCACGCCGTGGGTGGGGTTCCCCGCGTGCCATGTAGGTCCTGGGTACGCACTTTACACACATCTTCCTACAGACGGTCTTACTTATAACCCCTGAATGTGATCCTCTTAGCTTTGCCATTTTACAGATGAGTAAGTTAAGGTGAGAGAGGCGAGCTCCTTGGCCCAAGTAACGCCACTGGTAAACACAAAAACTCAGAATCCACCAGGACTACCCTACCCCGGAGCCCGAGGCTCCCCACCATCAGTTAAGCTTCAAACTGGGGGTTTCTTCTTGCAAACACCTCGAAAGGTGCTGACGGCAGTCACTGTCCGGGCAGATAGCACCCTTAGGGCCCTCCCTGCTCACACTAGCCTGGACTGGAGGTTTCTTCTTTCCCAGCTGGACCTGGTGTCTCAGTGGACCCCAAACCCATGGCTTCATACTCCCCAGAGCTTCCAGCTAGTCCCACCTCTCACCCCAAGTTCGACCGCAGTCCTGTGCATAGCAGGCTGTCTCCACAAACGAGCCACCCAGAGGCTTCAGACCTCGCAAGACTCAGGAAGTCATTTCGCCTTAGATGAAAAGCAAAACAAAAAGCAGAAAAGGAATATGAAAGAAAGAAAGAAAGAAAGAAAGAAAGAAAGAAAGAAAGAAAGAAAGAAAGAAAGAAAGGAAGGAAGGAAGGGAAAAAAAAGAAAAAACCAAGTGACTTCATTCTGTTTTGGGCCACGTTAGCTCATGGCCCAGTTTTCTGGGTCAAGGACTTGGGGTGCGTGATACTCTTATGCAAGACATTTGGCGTTGGAGAAACTCGAGTTCCTAAAGATTATTATTTTAACAAACCCAGCTTTGACGTGTCCAAAGGCAGCGGGAGGCTCTGAAGGGCTTTCCAAGAAAGCGTGTGTTTCTTGGGGTTATTATTTCAGACTCAGGTTCAGGGAGGGGGACTGTTTTGCTCAACTCGTGTTTCTGGAAAAACAGGCACTTGGAAAGTCTTGGCCGGGCAGGATGTGGAATGGGAGCTGTTGGCCTGGGGAGGAGGGGCAGGGAGAGGAGGGCCCGCACCCCTGCTTGGTCCCTTTTTGAGCTGGGCCTCAGGAGCCTGGCCTCCCTCCAAAGGAGGAGGCTGCTTGGAGATCGGAGTCGGTTGTGGTTTCACTTGCCTCACTCTTGAGGAATATGCCTTGTTCAGCCAGCCTTTCCCTTCACAGCGGAGGAGAGGGTGATGGACCCAAGCCGCCATCTTGGTTAGCTTTATGAGGCATGGGCTTTGGGTTGGCTACCCTAGGGTGCTGCCTGGACATCACCGACTCCCCAGATGCCTCGATTTCCCAGTTTACAGGTGGCCTGGCCCCTGCCTGACCTCCAACCTCACTCCACAATACTCTCTTCCTTACCCACTGGGCTCTAGTCCCACTAACCAGTGGTGGGAAAGCCAAGGTCTTGCAGCTTCAGAGCTGTTCTTCCTGCCCAGAACCACCATCCCCCCCTTATTTTTTTTTTTTTGTTCATCTGTGGTCTATCCTCTGGACACCACCTAAATGTCACCACCTTGGGCCAGCAGGTGGCGTGGTGGTGATGGGCACTGGACTCCCACATGGCTGACTGCAGTTCAAGTCCTGGACCTGGTGGCTTATTTTCTCACTGTCTCTCTCTTTCTCTGATCAAACTGGAAAATAATAATAATAGTAATGAATAAAGTTCAATCAAAAAATTATTCTCATTAAAAGAATCTTTAAACGTCACCTCAGGGAAGCCTTCCCTGATCCTCCAGACCGAGTCAGAGGCCTCCCTTCCACCAGGTGCTCGCATTTTGCTTTCCTGTGGAGCACACAGCACTACAGTTCTTTTCTTCCTCCTCCTCCTCCTTCTAATTTGCTAGAGGGCACATGTACTTGCTGGGGGGAGGGTGGTCACACTGCAATCCCTTCTCCATTTCTCTCTCTCTTTAGGATATTGGGCATCCATGCACACCTACCTGGCCTGTTTTGCAAGCCACTGGGCTTGGGGCCTGAACTGTGCAGTCGGCCACATAGGAGCCAGCCACGTTAACCACGACGCCACGGACTTGCCCCCCATATAATTTAGTTACATGTCCAAGGGCGTGTCCTGGACTGAGTCCGAGGCCCACCAGAAGAGGAAGCACATGTCTCTTGCTCACTGATGTTTCTCTAGCACCTGACCTAACACACAGTAGGTGCTCAATAGGCCCCAAGAGGGCCTCATGGCAGGGCTGTCTCCACTCAAGGGCAAAGTGCCAGACCCTAGGACACCAGGCAGATGCAGACAGATGGATGGACAGATGAGGACGCTTTCCTCCACACTTAAGATGGTGCAGAAAGCCACGCTCCAGGTTAGAACCCATCCCGCCCACTGTCATTGTGTGGGGGTCACCCACGTCATAAAATAAATGTGCTGTGTGCTTCAGAAGAAAGGGTTTTATTTGTTCAGTAGAAACCAGTCTTTGCATTGAAGAGACTCCCTTCTCACGCCGAGCTTCCTCCACTGCCCCTTGTCCCCTGGCTTCCTTCCAGGCCCCTCCTGAATCCGTAGGGTGGAGACGTCTTTGATACACTCCCCGCAGAGACCTCAGCATGTTTCTACCTCTCCCATTCCTGGAGCCATTGCTCCCCCCCGGGACTCGCCATTCTTTCCAGCCCGGAGGGGAGTCATGCACACATCATGTGTCTCGGTGAATGTCAAGTGTCTCCCGGTGTAGAGCCTCGCGCCCTGGACTTTGTTTTATGGGGTTTGGCTGTCTGGGGCCGCCGCCGATTCCATCCATCAGTTAAAGATTGCTCCAACACTAATGCTGAATTTATAGAAGTGGTTAAACAAAGTGTTGACAACATGGACGGCGTGTTTCTGATTAACACGGCGATTCCAGGGGAAACTGCCAACTGCGGAGCAGTCGGTAAAACACAGCCGCGATTTCCCAGGCTCCGGGAGTTGGGGGTTCGACATCGCAGGATTAACAGATGTTGAGCGAGGGAGCTTGCGAGGCGTTTGGAGGCGTCGCTTGACAGAGGCGCGCAGGCTCACGTACAAGCCGGGGCTGTTCTTGCTTGCTTGCTTTTTTCTTCTTCTTCTTGAGAGATAACATCTGAATTGTCTTTCAGCCGCAAGAGTTTCCATCAGGAATTCCTGTCAGCTTCTGCGATGCTCCCAGAATCCTGCCCACACCCACCTTGGCCCCTTTCCAAAAGTGACCGGTAACACCGGCTGGTGTTTGCCGATACTTACTGCGTGGCAGATTCTTTACACAAATCGTCTCACGTCATCTGCATGGTGAGGTAGGGGCCATGATGGCCTACATCTTAAAAATAACTTCTGTAGAGTTGGCAGGTATTGTGGTGATTAAAGGCAGTGGACTCTCACATGGCCAACTGTGGTTCAAGTCCTGGACGTGGTGGCTTGCGCTCTCACTTTCCCTCTCTCTCTCTCTCTCTCTCTGGTCACATTAAAATAATAATAATAATAATAATAAAGCTAAATAAAATAATTCTTAAAAGAATAACTTTGGGGGACCAGCAGATGGCATAATGGTTATGTTCAAAGTAGTTGACCGCAGTTCAAGTCCCAGACATGGCAGCTTAAAACTCAATACCGGGTGTGTGTGCGTGTGTGTGTGTGCCCAAAATCCCAAGAGGAGAATGGAGGAGAAGGGATTGCAGCATGGCCATTCCCCTGGGGGGTGATTTCTCACTTTCTGTTTCTGTCTCTCTCTGTCTGTCAAGAGAGCGCACGCACCCTATAGCAAAAACCTCTCTAAAAATAAATAACTTTGGGCTAGCCTTGTTACCTAGTGGATAAAAGAGCTTAATCTCACGTGGCCAATGACGAGACTCAAATCCTGGACCTGGCAGCCTGAAAACCACCCCAGCACGTGTGTATGCATGTCCCAATATCCCATCAGGAGGGAGATACCGAGGAAAAACGACGGACGGCATGACTGCACCTCATCGGGGGTGCTTTCTCTCTCCTCTCCACCCACTCCCTCCGTCTGCCGAGTGCTTGCACTCTTTTGCAATAAAAGAACATGAATAATAATAAGTGTTTAGTTTGAAATAGGTCAAGACTCACAAGGAATTTCAAAAGCAGCACAGAGTTCTCAGACCCTCCCCCCCCACAACTCCCCCGGACATTCCTATACTACAGAGCCCCAGTACACTGCCAGCCCCGGGAAATTGGCTAGGGAAACGCCACACACCTCAGCGGAGCTCGCCACACCGTACACACATTTCTGCAAAGTGTTCTTCGACACTTAGGCACATGAAATCCGCTTGGGTCACCCCATAACAGTTGTACCTTTCCTTCGGCTCTAATGCGACCGCTCCCCATCACTACAATTTTGTCACTTTAAGAATGTCACAGGGCTGGCTCAGTGGCGTGATGTTACTGCTTTGCTCAGCGGTATCGGTGCCACGTGGGAGATCTCGGGTCCAGGTCCCAGGCTGACTTGCACACACATGGTTGGCGAGGAAGACTTGGGGGTGGGAGATCATGGCATGAGACCCTGTTGAGGGTGCTTCTCTCTCTCTCTCTCTCTCTCTCTCTCTCTCTCATGAAAGAAATAAAAATGAATTTTATATAAGTGGAATCATATATTGATAGTATATAGCCCTTTAGAAGGACTTTTTAGGGGCCAGCAGGTGGCATGGAGGTTATGGTGCTACATCCCACATGACTGACTGCATGGTTCTAGTCCCAGACCCAGTGGTTTGAAAATCATGCCAGGCACGTGTGAGTGCTCAAAACAATGAGAGGAGAAGGAAGGAGAAGGGATTGAGGCATGGTCATTCCCCCTAGGGGGTGACTTCTCTCTCTGTCTCTCTCTTCGGTGAGTACACGCACACTATAGCAAAAGCAAAAGAAAGAGGAAAAAAAGAATGCCTTTTTAAATCCAGAATGATGCCCAGGAGATCTACTGACAAAGTTGCAAGTATCAAGAGTCCAGTCTTCTCCTGCTGACTCTCCCACACTGCCTCGACATACCGCAGTCTCTCCCTGCACCTGGGCAGGTTATCAGAGGGTGCCCAGTCTGTATTAGGGATGCACGGGTGTGAGCACCCATGCAGCTCTTCCTGTGAGCCTCCGTCCAGCAGATGGGGCCCCTGAGGTGAGAACTGCGCGGTGACTTGCCTCAGGTCGCACAGCTGGCACCCTGTTTTTTTTTTTTTTTTTTTTTTTTGTTTGTTTGTTTTGAGAGGTTTTGCTATAGGGCACATGCGCTTGCCGGAAAGACGGAGAGAGAGAGAGAGAGACAGAAAGTGACAAATCACACCCCAGGGGTGATGGCCACGCCACAATCCCTTCTCCTCCATTCTCCTCTTGGGATCTTGGGCACGCACGCACACACGCCCGGCATGAGTTTAAGCCACCAGGACTGGGACTCGAACCATGGTCGACTACATGGGAGTCCAGCAACATAGCCATTATGCTAACTGTTGGCCCCAAAAAATCGTGCGCTCGCCGAGAGAGACAGAGAGAGAGAGTGAGATGGACTCGATGCTGCAGTCCTCCAGCCTCCACAGGTTTTTGCCATAGGGCAGGCACCATCACGCCCCTGGCACCCTGTTAGAACCCAGTAGCTGCTCCAGAGACGGCACGCTTAGCCACCTGCAGGATGGGAAATCCTGTAGTTACAAATGATTACGCCTAAATGATGAATTAACACGCCAGGAAGGTGCGTTGTGTCTGTCAGTGGTTGGTCTTGTGAGTCTTGACTTGTTTCAGACCAAGAACTTGTTATGCATTTTCTTTTATCGCAAACCATTTTTTTTTTTAACCGCGAGACCAGTTTAAGAATTGACAACTACAGAGTCGAACTCTAGGTCTTGGCTTGCTATGGAGGACTCTTCCAGGTCTAGTCTCTCTTCTCTCCCATCTTCACCTCCTCCCACCTTCCTAAGCGCAGGGTCAGGTGGCAGAGCAGCAGCACAGATGGCCCACATGGAAAAGGTCCTGGGTTCGTGTCCTGGGGCCTCTTGGAGCACACTGGGTGGACATGTGCACCTATGATCCAGGCCTGGGGGTGGATCACAGCATGATGACCCTGAGGGGGTGCTGCTATCTCTCTTGCTCTCTCTTACTCAATGAAAAACAATTAAAAATATAAAAGCCATTGGCTCTTTCCCTTTACACAGATCCTGAAGTTCCAGCCTTCTTGGTTCTGCTCACGTTGTCCCTTTACCCAGAATGTCCTTTCCTGTGTGTCCACCGAGAGCCCCTCTGCCAGCAGGTGCCCTTAGAGAGGCCACTTCATTCTCGTCCCACCCCTGGCGAAGTTCTCGGCGCCATGCATATTCACCTCCTTCCATAAACATGCATCTATTCATTAAGCAAAGTTCCCCGAGGACCATGACTGTGCCAGGCACTGAGCTGAGTCTTAGGATTTAGAAATAAACAGTCTAGAACCTCTGAGCCCGCCTTCGAGCCACTCGGGTCTGCAGATGCAGAGAGACATTCCCTGCTGAGAGACGGGCGGACGGACGAACACAGAGGACAGGCAGCAGTGGGCCTAAGAAGCAGGTCCCCGGCGGGCTCCGATCCGGCGGTGGGACTTCCCTGGACTCCTTCCCACCCTTGCCCTGCCCTCTTCACAGAGGGGCTGTGGAGATACCTGGAGAGTCTGAGGATGCAGACGCGCTTTCTGCCTGGATTGGGCTCCTGCAGCGAGGGGTTGGCCTCCCTTGCTTGGCAGGGGCAGCCAGACCCAAGATCCGGAGTGACCAGGGGCCAGTGCCCTCTTCCCGCCCCTGCGGAAAGAGGGCACTGGTGAATCTTGCATCCACAGCACGCTCATGGAGGGGACATCAGGGCAGAGCAAGGGAGTGAGAGCAGAGGGACCTGGGGTGGGGCTGGCCTTGGACAGCTGCTCCTTTCCCATGTAGCCCCATCGACAGCGGAGGTGGCCCACACCCCACGTGCAGCTGAGCTCCCTCGCAGAACCACTCCTGCTCGGCCTGCTTCTGAGTTCCCCCCTCCAGTGGCTCCTGCTCCTCATAAAACTCCTTCTCCTTTTGTTTTCAATTCAATTAAAGGCCAATAATTCCATCCACAAGGTCACACACCCAACGGACGGTCGATAACCAGCTGTGGCCCAAGGCAGATGGCCAGGAGGGAGGCACACTGAGAGGCCTCTGAGGCTCCAGCCCAGGTGACTGTATGGTGAGAGGTCAGGTGATCAAAAAGATCACCTATAGGGACCAGCAGTTGGCGTAATGGCTATGCCGCTGGACTCCCATGTAGTTGACCGGGGTTCGGGCTTAAACTCTCACTGTGTGCGTGCGTGCCCAAGATCGTGAGAGGAGAATGGAGGAGAAGGGATTGCGGCATGGCCATCCCCCTGCGGTGTGATTTCTTGCTTTCTGTCTCTCTGTTTCTCTCTGTCTGTCTGGTGAGTGCACACGCCCTATAGCAAAAACCTCTAAAAAAACAAAACAAAACAAAAAAACAAAACAAAACAAAAAAACCAGGATCACCTATAGAACTTAGGCACTTTCTCACCCTGTGACCTTGACCACAGCAGCCCCTGCCCCCCAAGCCTCCGTTTCCCCCTCTATAAATGGAACCGTGAAGCACTGCTGTGGGCTGTGAGCTCTGTCCTTCCATCACCCAATCCTGATGGTTATTGTTTCAGTACTAATTAACGACGTATTAAAAACATGCCACGTCCGTTGAGCCAGTCAGCAGCCTGTCTGTAGGAATCTGCCCTCTGAAATGTTTGTACAGGGGAGCAAAGGCAGCTGTTTAAGGGTGTCCGTCACAGAGGGGAGGGGCGAGTGATGGGGTGAGTGGTGCTACTGCCACACCTGGGAAGCCCTTTCAGCTGTGGACACAAGCTGTGGCCCTGCGGTAAGCCCGTGCACTGAGAGCCCGATCTCGCGTGGCTGACCGAGGTCAAATCCCAGCCGTGGTGGATTGCAAAACGTGCCAGGCACATGCCTATGCCCCAAATCCTTTAGGGATGGGAAAATGGAGGGAAAAGGACTGTGGCATGGCCAGGCCCCATTTGGGGGGGTGGTGAGGGGCAGTGCTTCCTCTCGATCTCTCTGTCTCTTTCTCTATTGCAAGCTCATGTGCTCTCTGGTAGGTAAAATAATTTTTAAAAAAGAACAGGAATTGATCTACATATACTGCTATAAAAGATGACCAATGCATATTCTTTTTTTAAAAAAGAATTATTTTATTTAATTTTATTTACTTATTTCAATTTGACCAGAGAGGGACAGAGAAAGAGAGAGAGAAAGTAAAAAAGCAAGCCGCCAGGTCCGGGACCTGAACCGCAGTCAGCCATGTGGAAGTCCAGTGCTCTTAACCACCATGCCATTTGCTGGCCCTGACCAATGCATATCCTTAAGGGAGAGTTGCAGAAATTATATACCATATATGTGTATGTGTGTGAGCATATATGTATGTACACGTACACACATATGCAAATCTATTTCTTTAATTAAGAAAGCCATCATTAAAAACAGAATACCACTCAGAAACGAAATGATACTTGTGTGTACAACCAGAGGAATGCACACTGCACTTTTAAATCATAGGGCTTAGAGTGGGGAGAAGTGGGTTAGGGACTTGCAAGGTTTTCAATGAGCATAAATTACTTTCATAATTAAAACATATATAAACCTATAAAAGGAAATGAATACCTGCTTGTGGTTGAGAACCGGAGCCTTGCGTTAAGGTAAAAAAGAGAAGAATATTTAATTCCCACAACTCAGCGATAACCACTGTTGACATTTTTATGTATTTCCTTATGGTCTTTTTCCTTATTCACGAACACATATATTTTTATAATAAAGTTGGAATTATGCTTCATGTGAAATTTTGTAGCCTGCTCTTTCACTTAACGTTTTTGCATAAGGATTTTCCCAGGTCATTAAATAAAATTTGCCCTGTAATCATGTTCGAAGGCCTCATAATGGGAGGGCTGCTTGTTCTTTCCCTAATCCAGTGCGTGTCGAAATCACCTATCAGGAGCCAGCAGGTGGTGTGGTGGTTACGGCACTGGACTCCCACATGGCAGACCATGGTTCAAGTCCCAGACCTGGAGGCTTGAAAATCATTCCAGGTATATGTGCGTGCATGCCCCAGATCCCAGGAGAATAGAGGAGAAGGCATTGCCATGTGGTCATACACCCTGAGGGGGTGATTTCTAACTTTCCTTCTGTGTCTCTCTCTGGCAAGTGCACACACCCTGTGGCAGAAACCTAAAACTAAATATATAGGGACCAGCAGTTAGCGTAATGGCTATGTCGCTGGACTCCCACGTAGTCGACCGCGGTTCGAGTCCCGGACCCGGCGGCTTAAACTCACGCCGGGCGCGTGTGCATGCGTGCCCAAGATCCCAAGAGCAGAATGGAGGAGAAGGGATTGCGGCATGGCCATCCCCCCTGGGGGGTGATTTCCTGCTTTCTATCTCTCTGTCTCTCTCTGTCTGTCTGGCGAGCGCACGCGCCCTATAGCAAAAACCTCTCCAAAAAAAAAAAATAAATTAAAAAAAAAAATAAACCTAAATATATAAATAAGGGAAAAAAATCACTTCTCAATGACTGGTTGTTCAGATTGCCTGGCTGCAGCCCCAAGCACGTTCCCTGCCACCCTCTTCTCCGCTGCAGGGCCAGGATCCTGCTCCATAGCAGGGAGTCAATAAACGCTTGTTGAATGAATGGATAAACAGAAGAGAGAATAAATGAATGCACTTATTTTAAAATAGGTGCAAAATACTGGCTGATGTGAAAACACTTTCCCTGTGTCAAGGTCACCAGCTGTCCCTGCTCTCGCACCTTTAGAAAACCCAGCGCCCACGCGTGCTGGCCCGACACATCTGGATACAGGCAGCGTTCCCGATCCTCTCCTTCCAAACCTCTCATTTCTTCTCTGATTCTGAGTCACTCCAGGGTGAGAAATCAGCCCTCACCGCTGAGTCTGGCTTTCAATGCAGCCAAAACAAATGACTGCCCCGGTCCCCGGAGGGGAGTGTCATTTCATCCACATAAGCGGCTTGTGATTGAAGCCGGGGAGTCACACAGCTGGGAAGACAGTGTTTCTCAAGGCAGCCTGCCATGCAGCGAGAGGCCTCGGGAGTGGCCGTGGGTGAGTCCTGAGCTAGGACCTGATACCTGCGTGAAGTCGCCCTTCCAGCCTGATTTCTCGACTCCCATAGCCGGGCAGACGTTAGCCAGCACCTAATAAAATCCTTTGAATTGGACATGTTTTAAATTTTGGGTAAAGAGCTTCAACTGAACAGATTCGTGTTTGGATTCCATTTCAGCTTTCTCTATGGGACGTTGGCTCTGTGAGCCTCAATTTCTTTTTTCTTTTTTCTTTTTTTTTTTGTTAAGAGAGATTTTTGCTATAGGGAGCCTGTGCTTGCCAGAGAGACAGAGCAACAGAAAGAGAGAAATCACCCCCCTACCAGGGGAAATGGCCAGGCTGTAATCCCTTCTCTTCCACTGTCTTTTCAGGGTTTTGGGCGCACATGCACACATGCCTGGTATGAGTTTCAAGGCACCGGGTCTGGGAATCGAACTGCAGTCGACCATGTGAGAGTCCCACGCCTTAATCACTATGCCACCTCCTGGCCCTGAGCCTCAGTTTCTTATCCTTAAAATAGAAATCATCAGGTCCTCATGGGGATTAAAAGAGATGAAAGTGCATGAAATATTTAGCAGAATGCCTGGTGCCCAGATGGACATGACCAATGCAGGTCATTATTTGAGCCTCTCTGGGAATTTTTGGATCCGATTTGTGCCCCTCCTTTGTCTGGTAAGTGAGGCCAACTTCATGTCATCAAACTTGTTTATCACCACTGTGTCTGTCTTTGCGGAAATGTAGCCACTTCACCAAAAGGATCCCCTGTGCCTCTGTCTCGGCCAAGGATGTCTAGGGATTTCTTGGATGATTTGGAGAGGGATATAAAGCACGTGACCACGTGTCTAAGGACAGGCTGCTGGGTTCCTGATGGGCAAAGGACCAGGACCCCAAAGGACCTTGTGACTGGAGAATGGGATGATCCAGCAAGGTGGAATTTAACAGAGAACGATGGAATCCTCGAGCTGGTTCCAAAAATCAAGTCCAGGACTTGTCGTAATTATAAGGAAGGCTCATGGGCCATTCGCTAAGTCAAGAACTGTGCTAAGAAGGCTTCGTCTGGATCCTCTTTCATTTCTACAACTTATCTCTCAGCAAGTCCAGTTATGACCCCACTAACAGAGGGAAAAAACTGAGGCTTGGCCCCATATCCAAAGTCTCTCAGCTGGTAAAAGACTGAGCGGAGATTCAAAAGCAGAGGGAACGCGAGTCTAGACCACGCTTGACCCACGCGTCCCCTTGGACAGTAGGGCTGCCATGTTTGCATCATGCCAAGCCTGCGATTCGAGGTTGGCCTGGGAATAGGAAGAAGGTTTTTGTGCCATGAAAGACCTGAGGGTTTGCCAAGAGGCTGGCGTTCATTCATTGTCCCATTCATTCATGGAACAAGGATTAACTCAGAAGCTACGTGTGCCAGGTGCATGGGTTTAAGGTGAACCAGCCAGAGGCTAGCTCTGCATTTGTAGGGCTCAGTCTAGCGGAAGAGACTGAGGGTACAGAAATAATTCCAGTCGAATCCAGGTCCTGTAAGAGTTGATACAGGGGACTTGGCCTTCACCCAGAATCCCCCAAGCACCCTGGTGTTCAACCTGACTGGACTCAGCCCCTGGCTGGGGGATGCTACCACCTCCTTGGAGTGAAATAACATATATGGATGCTTGGCAATGTGTCTGGCACAGAGCAAGGGCCCGATGTTCGCTATAATAATAACAAAACAATAGTCCCCACTACAACCCAAATGGTTGACTTTCTGGACCCAGGAAGACAATATCGCTCTCTTTCCTGTTAAACTGTTTTATCAATAGATTTAGCATGTGCTCTCTGCACTCATAGTCCCTCCAGAAAAAGGACCGCCTCCCCTGCCCATGGGTAACAGCAGGGAGAGATTCGTTCTGGAACCCATGCCTCATGATTCCACTGGCCAAGCCCCTCCCCCGTGAGGCGGTGTAAGGGCTCCGCCCCTGGCGTGGGTCTGCATTCAGGAGCCCTCTACTTTAAGACTTAGCTCTGATTCATCCCATAACTAGGCTCTGGGCCCAGTTATGTGGAGCCTGGAAATGGCATTTGCAATCACAAAGTAAATATTCCTTTGGAAGGAAAAGAAATAGCTTAAACGTGCTGGAATACCACCCTCATCCGTCCTACTTAGACCCCTCCTGTGCGCACATAACTTAGGGTTTTGCTCCAAACTACAAACGCTCCTTAGGTGGTCCCCTGACCTCATGGCCCCATTGCACAGATGAGGGGACTGGGGCCACCAAGGGATGCGATCGGGCCAGTCGCACAGGAAGCCCGAGCCCCGGCTCTCTCGGCTCTCGGCGTGATGGATTCACTCTGGATCACAACAGTCCACCTGGCCGAGATGGAACTCTCATCAGGCAGGGTCCCCTCAGAGCCCCTGCCTTCCCTGCACCAGGCTTGCGGGGACACGGTTCGCACAGCGCTCACGAAGGGGTTCCGGCCCTGCTCGGGGCCAGGAAACACTGAGACAAACGCTGCTGGACCTTGTCTTGGGGAGGAAAGTTTTCATTTTTTTTTTTTCCTTTCAAAACTCAAGAAAGCATTTCTTTTATTCCCTCCTCTCCCTTCCAGCCAAATCCTAGACTTCCCAGCTTGAGTTCTTCATACCTGCTAATGAGAATTCCTGATTTTCCTGATTCTCCAGCTTAGCTCAGAGGGGTCCTGGCCAGGACTCCAGGCAAATCCCTGGTCCAACTCAAGTAAGGCTGCTCTGTCAACAAATTGAGTGAGGGGCCAGCAGGTGGTGTAGTGGCTATGCTGCTGGACTCCCACATGAGTGACCATAGATCGAGTCCTGGACCTGGTAGTTTGAAACTCACACCAGGTGTGTGTGTGTGTCTGTGTGTGCCCAAGACCCCAAGAGGAGAATGGAGGAGAAAGGATTGCGGCGTGGCTATCTCCCTTGGGGGGTGATTTCTCACTTTCCCTCTCACTATCTCTGTCTCTCTCTCTATGGTGAGCACGTGCACCCTAAGGCAGAAACCTCTATAGAAAAAAAGAAGAAGAATTAGTTGAATGAGTGAACGAATGATTCTATCAAGTCGCCAGAGCCCCTGTCCTGCTTCTCCAGCCCAGACACCTCCCCTTGCTAGATCCTTATCTGCCTCTCCAGATACGAGCTGCCTTTCACATCACCAGCGCGAGTCGGACTCCTAATCCACTGCTCTTTGCTTTAAGAGTCATTACAAAGTGCTTAATTAAGCAAGCCTCGCTTAATCACCAAATGTTTGCGTGCGAAACGAGTTCCTGGGAAGCAGCACTCTTGACATGCTCTGTACAGAAATAATTACCTGCAGTGGGGGGTGGTGGGAGGGGATGGTGGGCTGGGTGCTGCCCAGCCTCACATTTCATTTGAGGTCGGGCTCATTCATCACAGACGCAGAATGAAAAGGCTTTAGCTGAAGCAACTGGAGAACGTCCGCATTCCTGCTGGATGGATCACGGAGCAAAGGGAGAGGTGGGGATCTGAGAGTGGGGTTGGGAGCTTGGACGCCAGTGGGAGAGTGCACAGAGACAGACCTCAGGGTAACATACCCTCTCGGGCTCAGGCCTGTGTTCAAGTCCTACCTTAGCTAGATCTCGGTCGCTCTCAGGAGGAGGAGGAGGTTTGCAAATTGTACATTGATTTGCGGGGTAGGGTGGTGGTGGTGGAGCTGTGTGTGTGTGTGTGTGTGTGTGTGTGCATGTGCACACGCACGTGTGTGCACGCATGTGTCTATAGGCTATCATTTAATTTCTTCTTCAATATCTTCCTAATCTAATATTTCCTACAGAGCGCTGGATTACTTGGGACAAGGATGAACTTACTTTTCTTATCTCAGTGGCTAAAAGTCTACCTTCGTAGGTATTAAAAAGAAGAAGAAGAAGAAAAAGAAAAAAATAGAACCAGCCCTTCCTCCTGTGATTTCGTGGGTATTACTGAATCAAAGATGAAGTAAAGGACAAATGAACTCTTTGAAGGCAGAACGAGGAAGAGGTCTAAGCAGGAAGGAGGGACACACATGACTGAGGTGTGGGAAACCCTTTCCTTTCACTTCTCCCATTGTCCTTGTCACAAATGGGTCTTGTGTCTCTGGGCTAGTGAAGTTTCTTATTATACCCATACTGTAGACTATACAGCTGAGGCCTCAAGACACGAAATAGCCTCTTGTCTTTCTTCTGGAATGGTGGTCATAGCATCTGCCAGCAAAATTGTGAAAGACGTTGATATAGACAAAAATAAAAAAATTAAAAGACTGCTAAATGCCTTGTCTAGCACAACCTGTCAGGTTATCAATGTCTTTCTTTGTCTTTGAACTATTTCATAACTCTCTAAGTTAAGAAATAATAATTTTTAAAAAAACCCTATAGTAATACGAATGATTCATGCTGGAGAAATGCAAATACATTTTGTCCAATGGAATGCAATTGATGATTGCCCTCGAGTTACTGACCAATTTTGCACCTACATCTGAATGAACCTCAGCCTTTCTGCTCACCTGTGTCGGTGTGTGCTGTTTAAATTCCTTTTTTTAAAAAAAAAAAAAACAATTACATCATCTTTTGGGTTCTCTCATTAATCAATTTGGTAAATAAAATCTTTGTTATTTTGTTTTGTCATTGTACGAGAGTTGTAACTTTTACATCTTATAAAGTATGCTTTGGGTCGACTTGGTAACCTAGTGGTTAAAGAAACCAGATCCCACGGGATTGTTCAGTTTGAATCCAGGCCGAGCTGGCTTGAAAAACACTCCAGGCACATGTGCATGCGTGCTCCAAATCCCGGCAGGATGGGGAAATCGAAGAGAAGAAATCGCGGAGTGATCCTACCCCACTTGGGGGGGAGTTTTCTCCCTCTATCTTTCTTTCCTTTTCTGGGGAGTACTCATACCCTCTGGCATTCAAAAAAGAAAAATTAATCCTATAACAGTGTCCACCCAATAAGGAAAGATCAAAATAAGTGGACAATGTGAGATGGGGGAGTAGAGAAAATGTGTTTGGATAATGCTTCGAATCTAATTTGTTGGCAGGTGTGTGCACATCTAAGTGTTTCTTTTTGTGTAGGGTTCCGTTTTCTCGGTCTCCTTCACCTCACTGAGCAGGCCACCAACTTCAATGTCTTCCTTTGAGGGTGGGTAAAGGCAATGCAGAAAATTGAGCAGGATCTGTGGTTTCTCGGTAGCTATTTCAAAACGAAGACCTTGGGGTTGGTCCATAGCACAGCAGATAGACCCTGTGCAGAGGAAGCCATATGGCTGACCAGGGGTCCAGTCCCAGCCCAACAGCCTGAAAATCACACTAGGTGTGGGGGTGCTTTGAAGCAAGAAACTCCTTGACTCCCAGAACTGGAAGGCCCTATAATGCCTTTCTAGTTTACAAACAGGGAAACTGGGGCCCAGGTAGGAAGGGGATTTACTTCCGCCCTCATAGCTGAAAGGACACAGAGCGAAGCCTAGTGCCCAGAGGTCCTAGCACTCAGGGGCTACTCTCTCTCTCTCCACGTGTTTGCTCGCTTGCTCGCTGACCCATGATGCCTTTCTTTTGCTCATGCATTTTTGACTCATGCGTGCGTGGTTCATTCAGTGAGCACGAATGAAGAGATGACTCAGTGCCAGGCACAAGTGCTTATTAAAGAAACATTTATTGAGGACTTACTATATGCAGGTATTGGGCATTTTGGACATGAGGAGCTGACTATTGCATTTACAGAGAGAAATCCACAGGTAAAATAAACCAGGGTGGGGAGTCCATACAAATGAAAGTAATCCCACTCTTTCAGTTGCCAAACCACTCTAAGTGCGTATCACTTCATTCGGGCCTTGAACCCAACTGCTATGGTTCAAAGGTGTCCCCCAAATGTCATGAGTTGAGAGGTGAGTCCTTTAAGAGGCGATTGGTTTATGAGGGCTCTGCCCTATGGATGGATGAACCCATTCATGGATTAATAAATTAGAGAGGGAGTGGGTTTGTAATCACTGGAGTGGGTTTGTTATAGTAGTCGTCTCTTGCTCTCTGCCTTCTGCACGCCCTTCCACCTTCTGTCCTGTCTCAACAGCAGCCAAGCTGGGGTGCTCATGAGAAGCTGTGGGCTCGGGAACTGTCGAGCTGAGCATAGCCGGGCTCTGAGAAATGCGTTCCAGGGCATACCATCCAGACTGCCCTGAGTTCCTCTGGGCGTGCGTTCCCTGGCTGTGGTTTACAGCTGGGGCACCCACTGCTGCACGCATACTGCTTGGACGGTCCCCTCTCGCCCCTTCCTCCCTGAGCCTTGGTGTTGCCAGGAAAATGATCCTGAGAGCAGCAAAGAGCTTCTAGAGAAGACAGCTGCTTCAGCCTCCAAGACGGGAAGGAGAGAAATAAGACAGCTGACTCCGGCTTGGATTACTGGAAGGAGAGGCTGACCCCTCCCCAAAGGCACGCAGAGGCGCACAGAGGGAAGAGGATGCAGTCTTTCCCAAACTTGGTCATCTTTAGCAGCCACTGGATTTGCTCAGACTTGGGTCGGCTGGAGAAGAAAGTCCGGGAAGGGAATTGGGCTCCTCAATTGCAGAAAGTGGGGAGACATTTGGAGTCAGGGGGCTGGCTTTTAAGCACAGGGATGAAGAAACACCAGAGGTAGTTGAGAAGTCAGCCTCTCCAATTTGCCTCTCTCCAAACAGGTTTTTTGGGCGGTAGGTGCAGAATCCAAAGGCCGGAACGTCAGTCTGGTGACCCATCCTGGCTGTCTTAGGCCTCTCCATTATACTCCCAATCACGCCCTGCAAGTGTCAGTCATCACCCTTCCTAGACATCAAGTCATTTCCATTTCGTGGTTCTTCGGGTATCTCTCTCCAGTCCTCTGAGCCAGTACTGGTCACCCCGGAGTCCAGCACTCAATGGTTTCTGCATGAATCCGTCAGGGATCACAAGGGACACTCTGTCGCATTGTAGGTGTGTCACATTATGTCTCTTGGCCTCAGTTTTCACATCCATCAAATAGCAATAACGATCCCTTACCTGTCTGTGTCCAGTACACAGCTGGGCTTCTAGTCCTGATGGTAATTGAGCAGGGCCAATGTCCTTGTCACCTACGGTGCTTCAGAAAAGGACACACGCTCTGTTGGTTTACTTTGATTTTTGTCTTTGAAATCAAGGAGAATGTAGGTATGCCGAAGTAAGTAGATTTTTTCTGTAGGTCTCGTCTTTTCTTTATTTATTTGCATATATTGAGCCCCTTCTGGGGGCCATGGGTACTTTCCAAAGTTCAGAGCCCCAGCTGGTGTGCCCAGGAAGCAGAGTGCTCGCAACGGCCCCCGTGGAAGAAGGGCAGAGGGGTGAGGGGGAAACAGCCTCCGTGCAGGCTGGGCAGTGGCCTCAGCCAACTTACTGGAGGCCCTGAAGCTACAGTGGCCCTTCGGTGTCATCCACAGCTTAATCCCCACATTGATCAGTCATTGAACAGGGCCACCCTGTGTAAGAAGTAAGAAAAATAAAGCAATCGAATGGGTTTTTGCAGCCACGCCCCACCCTCCCACATTCTGCATGTTGTATCCAGTGGGCGTGGTGATTCACTAAAATGGGGCCACCCCAGAGGAGGCTGGGGTAGGAGGGTGATCTGGGCAGCACCTCAGTGTCTACGGCATGATTGTTCCCAGAGGGGTACTGCTCTCTCCTCGTACAGATGAGAACACCGAGGCTCAGTTGGGCGTGGAGTCTCATCCGGGGACACAAGACAAGAGGTGCCAGGACCTTGTACCTCCTGAGCCCCTCCACTCCCTCACCAATGTCCCCAATGATGTTGCTCAGACCCGAGCTGAGCAGCCAAAAGCACAAACCCATGCCGAGTCGAGTCACTCCCATCAGCTGGCAGGCCTGCCATCCAGTGCATCTCGGTTTTGCCTGGAGCCCGCAAGGCAGGCGAGGTGGCTTCCCAGCCTGAGCCCATCCGTCCGCTCGTGTTTACTTTGTGCGCAGCCAGCAGCTGCTGGGAGCCGGCCTGCCAACTCTACCGCATCCAGGGACGCGCCTCTCTGCCCCTTGCAGACACTTTTTCCTGTGGCTCTTTCTGGGAAGCCTGGCTTGGTTTATTTTTCTCTTTCTCCCTTCCCGTGGTGTGGCTGGATTTCAGAGAAGCCTATGAAAGCAAGAGGGCAGGGGACTGGATACAACATCTAGAATGTCGGAGGGTGGGGAGTGGCTGCAAAAATCCTTTAGATTGCTCTATTTTTATTTTTTTTTCTTACTTCTCATCGGCAAGTAGCTTTATATTTATTATTATTATATTTTAGAGAGGTTTTTGCTGTAAGGCCTGTGTGTTCACTGGAGAGACAGAGAATCAGAGAGAGAAAATGAGAAATCACCTCCCAAGGGGGATGCCATGCTGCACGGCCTTCTCCATTCTTGGGATTTTGGAACTGCACACACATGAGACCAGAGTGAGTTTCAAGCCCCTGGGTCCGGGACTGGAACAGCCATCAGCCATGAGGGAGTCCAGTGCCTTAACCACGACGCCACCTGCTGGCCCCGACACATAGCTTTATAATAATATTGCAGTGTACAGGCTGACAGATGTGGTGGTTTGAGGGCATGGGTTTGGAGTGTGGATTTGCAGGTGGGATCACCTGGGGTTCTGATCTCTACCTTCGTGTTTAGGTGCTTGACCTGGGCTGAGTGTCTTCTCTCTGAGCGACGTGGGTTCACGATCCCATTTCTTGGTGCGCTTGGAGGACTGAATGTGAACCTGTGAGAGGCACTATAACAAACCAGCTAGGTGCCGTGTTAATGAATCCAGCACCACCTCTAGCTCCCTTGGACGATTCTAACTCGATGGTTGATGAGCTTGTCCTCCAACATTCCAAGGATTTGCCCACATCAGCATGTGCTTTGCAGTTTCCTGCATGGCGCTTGCAGCTTCCATAAAGATAGCATGATTTTTCTTCACCCTGGGAAGCACATTTCTCCGCACCCCAACTGCCCACGCCCGACTGGCCGGTTCTGCCCGCCCTTCAGCTCTTCGCTCACGCGTCACTGCCTCTGGGACAGGAATCAGCCAACTTACTCTGTGAAGAGTCAGACGGTAAATATTTCAGACATGGCCGGGCACGGCATCTCTGTTGCTGTGAGTCAGCTCTGCTGTGATTGTATAAAGGAGCCACAGGCCATGCATAAATGATCGGGCACGGCTGTGTTTCAACAGAGCTTTCTTCATGCACACGGAACTTTGAATATTCTGTAACTTTCAAGTGGCATGAAACCTTATTTCGAGTCTCTTCATGTCACGATTTTCCAGCCTCAGTCTCCCAAGTAGCGGAGACTTTAAAGAGTTCATGGAAAATGCATATAATATAAAAGGATTCCGAAAGTTTTTTCACACCCAAATGAATCATACTCTTTTTTGGGGGGTGGGAGGAGAGGTTTATGCTATAGGGCGCATGCACTCGCCAGAAAGACAGAGACAGAGAGACAGAATGCGAGAAATCACCTCCCAGGGGGAATGGCCACACCGCAATCCCTTCTCCTCCATTCTCCTCTCGGGATCTTGTGCACACATGCACATGCACTCGGCATGAGTTTAAGTCATGGGGTCCATGACTCGAACCATGGTTGGCTACATGAGAGTCCAGTGACATAGCCATTATGCCAACTGCTGGTCCCCCAATGAACCATACTTTAATTCCATTTTTCTATTTTTGAAGTCCCCTTGTACAGGAGGGTGCCAATGCGCTTGGTTTTTAGGGTGGGCTAGCAATCAAACCTGAGCCTCCCCTGTGCCCTCAGCCTGCCTAGGAGCAGAGTCAACCAGCATGTGCTATTAGGAATGAACTTTGCTTAACCATTAAAAAATGGAGGTGCCAGGGCCAGCCTGGTGGCCTACTGGTTAAGGGAGCCAGACCCCACATGATCGACCACCGTTTGAGTCCTGGCCCCAGCGGCTTGAAAAACACACTAAGTATGCAAGTGTGCGTGCTCAAAATGCAAATAGGATGGAGAAATAGAGATGGGAAATGTGCCGTGATCATGCCCCTTTGGGGAGTGCATTCTTCCCCGCCCCTGTCCTTTCTGTCGCTCTCTGATGGGCACACACACCCTCTGGCAAAAACCAAAATCATAAAACTGTAGAAGCTATTCTTACCGGCAGCAGGCCGGATTTGTCCTGTGGACAGCAATTTCCCGAGCCCGGATCTAGGAGATCCCGCCTGGCGACACCCTGTTCCCAACCAGGCTACATTAAAGGGTCCTCTCCGGGTCTTATTATCTGTTCCAGCGCTGACAACGGGTCATAGCCGCCTGTTGGCGCCTCGGTAGTTGATCGGGTCTTTAAGGAAGCGCTAGGTTTTGTTCATTTCAATAGAACTGGCACCCGACACCTAGTGATGTTTAGCAGGTGTGTTTACCAACTCTATATCGAACGAGGCCATGTGTGGGTGCAGGAACCCTTCCAACAGCTCCCTGAAGCAGATATTAGGATAAGCACCATTTTTCAGATGTGAACACTGAGGCCTAAAACGAAGAAGGGTTTTTTTTCTCAATGTCACATAGCTACAAAAATGGGCTAAGCTGGGATTCAAATTCCCAAAGGAGAATGAAGGGAGACCATTGGTGTTAATTGAGCGACTACAATGTGCCAGGGCCAGTGCTGGTGCAGTGCAGGCACGACCTCACTCCCCGGGTACGGAGCACCACCGCATACCAGGACCGGCTGTCACTGTGCTGTCACGTCCTTTTATTCTGAGAGATATTTTGCTATCACATGTGCTTGCTGACGAGACCGAGAGAGACAGAGAGGCAGAAAGTTAGAAATCACCCTCCCTGGGGATGGCCACGCCACAGTCCCTTCTCCTTCATTCTCCTCTCAGGATCTTAGGCACACATGCACACATGCACGCACACACGTGCCCACCATGAGTTTCAAGCTGCTGGGTCCAGGACTCAAACCACGGTCAGCCACATGGGAGTCCAATGCCTTAACCACTGTACCACCTGCTAGCCCTGTGATCCAAAGTGTTAGGTTCTTTGCCATCAGAGCACAGGACTGTGAGTGCCCCGAGACAGGGCCCATGTCCATCTGTCTTGCTCGCTGCTGAGTCTTCAGTGCCTCCACAGTGCTTGGCCTAGATCGGGGCCTTCAGAGCACACTGCAGGACCATGAGTGCCCACCCCGCTCCCAGCCAGGCGCCTGAGTTTCCATATTTACATCCTTCACTTCTCATCACCACATCCCCGGAGTGCAACCTGCAAATCAGCTTAACACATAAATTAATTACATCTTTAAAAAAAAAAAAAAAAGAAAGAAAGAAGGAAAAGAAAAGAAAAGCAAGAAGCAGTGGCACTTGCCCTAGCGGCCCAGCGTCTGCTGAGTCAGAGAGGTTATGCACAGCAATCGATGGCTCATGAGCGAGTGATTTTCCTCCCCCAGATACATACATTAAGAAAGAGTCTGGGTGCGCAGAAGGACAGTCAGGGCGAAGATGTCTCTGGCTGGGAAAAAAAAGGTCACCCAGAAACTGATGCCAATACCTGCTCGGCCAGGACTGCAGCATGCAGGGCCCCCACCCAAGACGAAATGGCCTAAGCAGGAGTCGCCAGCTGGCCAAGGCAGTCCCAGCTCTAAGAGGCTCCTGGCGGTGGTGATTTTGACTCCCAGCCTAAATCACGTGCCCCAGGGGCCCGTTCCATTCAGCAGGCCCGAGTGGCAGGAGGTGTCCATGGGAGAAGGAGGCGCTTTATCACGGGCTCTGGCTTCTTGGCCAAGCCCCTTGGCGTCACTTCACAGGCCCCAGGCACAGCCCCCTGGGCGGAACCACTGCGAATCCCACTTGTTGACGTGGCCTAGTAGCAGGATTTAATGGTGGAATAATATTTACATAGCGAACTCCTCCAGAGGTGTCTTAAACACCATAAAAGGGATTTTCAGAGCTTAATGAGCGTTAGTGGACTCAAGACAGGATAATGTGGCAACTGGTGGCTCTAATCTGATCTGGCACCTTCCACACAGTGAGCTTAGTGGGCGGGACCATTGTGAGAGTTGGCAACCGTTGCTCTTTAGCCCTCCCTCTTCCCCCGGCCTCCCCGCGAACTTTCTAAGATTACCCACATGGCGTGGACTGCAGCGGCCACATCTCAGCTGTGGCAGGTGCCAGCGCTCCTTACATCCAGGCCTACGGGCTCCGGCGTGGGCTGCTCAAAGGCATTAGGGGAGGGGTGTGCAGGGGGGAATATAGACTTAATCCCTCCTTCTTTCTCTCTTTTTCTTTTTTTCTGAAGTTAGCAAAGAATACACTTTTTTTTTTTTCCTGGATTTTAAGGTATCCATCATGCAATCAATTTCACGCCAAGATTCCTATGTTAGCCAGAGCCCATTCCTTTATATGAACTGGCAGCATCTCCAAAGGCCAATGTGACGTCAAATATACAGGCTTAGGCCAAGAGGTTAGGGCACTGGATCTGACATAGGTGATTATGTGGTTCAAGTCCCAGACCCAGTGGCTTGAAAATCACGCTGGGTACGTGTGTGTGTGCCCAAAATTCCAAGAGGAGAATGGAGCAGAAGGGATGGTGGTATGCCTTCCTTCAGGGGATTTCTCACTTTTCCTGTCTCTTTTCCTCTGCCACTCCCCAGCAAGCATACAAGCCCTATAGCAAAATGAAAACATAGAGGCGCTAGAGACATTGGTTCAACTCCCAGCTGTGCTACTTCCAGGTTGAGTTACCCCCCTCCACACACACCTCAGTTTTGTCATTTGTAAGATGGGCACAACAGGTGGCACCTCTCACAAGGTTATTGTGACAAGAACATGAATAAAGTAGGTAGAGAGTCTAGCACCACATCTGACAACACAGTGAAGAGTTTAAAAAGTCTTTTCTGACCTCAGTTTCCTCGTCTGTAAAATGGGCCTCCTATAATCTACCTCTAAGCTTTAAATGAGATAAACCAATACAGCTTAGCCTGGATTGGAATCTAGGAGTCCAGTCCCTACACCAATCCCTACGCATGTCTCTTGCTGTCAGTTCACTGTAACTGATTGACATCTGGGAGGTTGCCATAGCAACAAATGCCCCAAGCACCAAGAAAAACCTGTAATGGCTGAAGAATGCCTTCATTTCTTCATCATCACAGCCAGATCTTGTTTACACAGGAAGGGAATCTGCTTGTGAAGGCTGGATTATCTAGGACTTCAGAACTGGGTGACTCCTTCTGAGGATTCTAGTTAGCTGTTCTGGGTTTCAGTCTCCTCATTTATAAGCTAGGGAAAGGAAAATTCTTATCTCACAAGGCTAGTAGCAGGATTTAATGGTGGTTCCGCCCAGGGGGCTGTGCCTGGGGCCTGTGAAGTGATGCCAAGGGGCTTGGCCAAGAAGCCAGAGCCCGTGATAAAGCGCCTCCTTCTCCCATGGACACCTCCTGCCACTCGGGCCTGCTGAATGGAACGGGCCTCTGGGGCACGTGATTTAGGCTGTGAGATGGGAATGGGATGACTCACACAGAGTTCCTAGAACAGTGACTTCCCATGACCCTCAATGTCCTCAGGCCCTATAAACTTTGAACTGGAGATCAAAAAGAAAGATGATCTTTTATTACTGCCAATATAGAAAATCCCAGGGAAGGCCTCTGATTGGTCAGTTCTAGTCATGTGAACATCCTTTTGCCCAATCACTGTATCCAAAGGGCTACTGTGGCTACACTACATCAGTTTTTATCTTAAGATAGGGAAGGTGGGCATGTGTCTGGGAAGAGAGGAATAATAGCCACCGAAGATCATTTCAATGGCTCTGTGATCTTAGGCACATTTCTAAACATTTCTGAGTTCAGTTTGTGGTCTATAAAATAGTTACGAAAATATCTCCTCTCTCTACTGAGTTCATTTGAAGATGAAGCCAATGAAACCACATGACACATTGACTGACACATTTTAGTCCAGTTCAATAGATGTTTGCTGCTTATGAATCTTGCCCTCTTGGGAGTTTGGGTTACTGTTCCTGGGCCCAGGAGATCTTTAATGATTAGTAATAGGGTAGGAATAGGGGATTATTGACTTAGTTATTAGTTGTCCTTTTACAGGAGTTCAGAGACTACATTAAATGGTTCTATAAGTGCCCTTGAAAACCCCAAGATTAATTTATTTTGCATATCATTGTTCTGGAAAAAATGAGAATGGGAATGAAGCTGATGGATTTTGTGTTAGATTTGTATGGGTCCCAGATCGTCCGTTTCCTTCAGCATTTTATTGTAAAAAGAATTCAAACACAGAAAAGTTTAAAGAAATTTACGGCAATCATCTGTTATCATCTGCCTTAGCATTTATATACAGCCACATGCTGCATAACGGCATTTCGGCCGGTCACAAGTCAAGTATACAAAGGTGGTCCCGAAGATCATAATGGAGCGGAAACATTCCTAGTGCCCAATGACATAGTCGTCTTACTGTTGTGGCACAGCATTGCTCACTTCTCGGTGGAGATGCTGCTGCAAACAAACCTACTGTACTGCCAGTTATACAAAAGTATCCCACATGTAGGGACCAGCAGAAGGCATATTGGTTATGTAGCTGGACTCTCCTGTAGTTGACCATGGTTCGAGTCCTGAACCTGGTGGTTTAAAACTCACGCCAGCACGTATACATACATGCCTAAGATCTCGAGAAGACAGTGAAGGAGATGGGATTGTGGCATGGCCATCCCCACTGGAGTGTGATTTCTTACTTTCTATCTCTCTGTCTCTCTGGCAAGTATATGCACCCTATAGCAAAATAAACAGACAACCAAACAGCTCTTTTAAAAGGTATAGTATCTTATGGAGCCGGCAGGCGGCATGGTGGCTAAGGGCTGTGGACTCTCGCATGGCCAACCATGGCAGCTTACTTTCTCTCTCTCTGTCTCTCTGTCTCTCTGTCTCTCTCTCTCTCTCTCTCTCTCTCTCTCTCATTCTGTCCCTCTCTGGTAAAACTGAAATAAATAAAGAAAGAAAAGTTTAATAAAATAATTCTTAAAAATGTGTAGTATCCCATATGTGATTATGTGATAATGTCTGATAATAATGAATGACTGTTACTGGTTCATGTATTTACTCTTCACATTTTTTTTTGAGAGAGAGATTTTTTTCTATAGGGCACACATGCTCACCAGAGAGATAGAGAGAAGCAGAAAGACAGAAAGTGAGAAATCACACCCACCCTCCCAGCTGGGGCATAGCCATAACACAATCCCTTCTCTTCCATTCTCCTGTTGAGATTTTGGACACATATGTGCGTGTGCCTGGTGTGAGTTTCAAGCTGCTAATTCTGGGATTTGAACTATAGTCAGCCAAATGGGAGTCCTGGGCCTTAACCACTACGCTACCTGCTGGCCCCTACTCTCCTCACTTTTAATCATTATTTTAGAGTATACCCTTTATATTTATAAAAATAGTTTGAAAGGGGAGGAGTAGCAGGTGGTGAAGGCACTGGACTCCCACATGGCCAACCGTGGTTTAAGTCCTGTACTTGGTGACTTGCTTTCTCACCTCCCCCTCTCCAGGTAAACACACAAGTTCTATAGCTAATTTTAAAAATAATCATAAATAAAATTAAATAAATAATTCTTTAAAAAAATAATTTTTTAAAAGGAAATGATAGGCCCCATAGTACAGTGATTAAACCTTGCACATAAGAAGCCGATTCTCATGTGGCTGACCAGAGTTTGAATCCTGGCTCTGGTGGTTTGGAAAACATACCAGGTATGTGTTGCATGCCTGCCCCAAATTCCAACAGGATGGAGAAAAAAGGATTGCAGTGTGATCAACGAGGGGGGACTGTGACCTTTGCTCTCTCTTTGGCACATGCACACACCCTCTGGCAATTAAAAAGGAAAATCACTATACAATAGTGTGCTGTGTTGTCACCAGCAGCCTCACACAGCCCGTGTTTACCACATCTCTTGATCTCATCACTCCGTTGTCTTGTCCCTCATGGTCCTCCTAGTGGGACAAGACGTGGAGGTGGAAGGCAGTGATCCCGAAGACCCTGCTCCCGGGTAGGCCTTGGCTAATGTGTATGTTTGCATCTTCATTTTAAAAAAAATGATTTAAAAGTTAAAAAAAATTAATGTTAAAATAGAAAGAGACTTAGAGAATAAGATATAGAGAAAGAAAATACTTTTGTAAAGCTATACAATGTTTGTGTTTTAAGTTGAGCCTTCTTACAAAAGAGTAAAACCTTAAGTCTATTAAATATTAATAGTTACAGTAAACTAAGGTTAATTTATCATTGAAGAAGGAGAATATAATGTATAAATTTAGTGTATTTATAAAGTCTCCAGTGGCATACAGTCATGTCCGAGGCCTTCGCGTTCACTACCCACTCAATCACTGACTCCCCCAGAGCAGCTTCCGGTCCCGGAGCTTCCTTCAAGCCAAGTGCACCATACACCCTGCACAGGTGTGTGCCATGTTTTGTCTTTCACCCTGTCCTTTTCCTGTCCCTTTTGCATGTTCACATAGGTTTAGATGCACAACTACTTAGCTTGGTGTTACAACTGCCTGTGGGACTCAGCCAGAAATGTGCCATAGGGGTTTGCAGCCTGGGAGCAGTTGGTGATACCATACAGATTAAATATGCGGCGGACTCTAACACCCAGGCTTGCACATACATACTCTATGACGTTTGCACATGGTGTGAGGGCCTAACAAGGCAACAAAGAACAGCTCTTGGTATTAGTGCTTCCAGAAACATGTGGAGGCCTCACGTTGCTTGTGACCACAGAGACGGTGAAGGATAGGATGGGGTACCTTGATCTCCTGTGTTATGTGAGCATGGAGAGATATTCAGTCTAGTTTTAGGGGGGCAGTTGGGTTGGCAGGAAGAGAGGAATCAGGGTCAGGAGGCTCTTCTCCTCTCCTCCTATCTCTGCATGGCCTCTGGCACGTCATGTTCTTCCTAGCGCCTCTACTTTCTCATTGATAACATGGAGGTGATCACTTCTCCACTAATGAATTGTCGTGAGGATAAAAAGCTAGGCCGGGGGTGGGAACAGCACTTAGCGTAATGGCTATGTCGCTGGACTCCCATGTAGTCGACCATGGTTTGAGTCTCAGACCTGGTGGCTTAATCTCATGCCGGGCGTGTGTGCATGCATGTCCAAGATCCCAGGAGGAGAATGGACTAGGTGTGGCCATTCCCCCTGGGGGGTGATTTCTCGCTTTCTGTCTCTGTCTCTCTCGTCTTTCTGGCGAGCACATGCGTCCTATAGCCAAAAATAAATAAATAAATAAATAAAAATAAAAACCTCTAAAAAACAACAACAAAAATAAAACTAGGCCAGGGGCCAGCAGGTGACATGGTAGTTAAGGTACTGAACTCCCACACAGTCAACTGTGGTTGGAGTCCCAGACCTGGCAGCTTGAAAATTGTGTTGGATGTGTACATACATACCTAAAATCGCAGGAGGAGAATGGAGGAGAAGGGATTGCAGCAGGGCCATCCTGCTGGGAGGATGGGTAAGGGGGTGATTTCTCACTTTCCCTCCCACTGTCTCTCTCCAGTGAGAACACCAAAAGGCAAAAAAGAAAAAAAAAGAAATCTAAGCCATACACGGATTGCTGTTTCCCTGCCTGCCCCTGTCCTTGGGCCACATCTTCCTCCCCAGATTCAGAGGGATTAGTGAGCTCAAGCCAAGGGGGAAAGTTAATGTGTGTGTGTGTGTGTGTGTGTGTGTGAGTGTGTTGATCCTGAACAAAAGTTTTCTCGGGCGTCTACACCCCATTGAAGCTGGAGCCTGCACCTGCAGCAGCTGATACAATGCGCCTCTGTGGGTCAGCCAGCATTTGCCTTTCTCTCAGTGTAGGGGTGCCCCGGGGTTGAAGAGCGAGGACATTCTCACCAGGCAGGAAGAGCAGCACCATGGGGGAAGGAGGCCATATGGGGAACAAAACCCACTACTGAACACGGCTGGCTGGGGACAGAAGGCATCTCCCCTCACCACGCCAAGCTCTACGAGGGTTGCTTGGCTCCCCAAACAAGGTCCCCATCCCACTATGGCGGCTGAAGCTTTTAGGGGGCTGCCGTCGGCACGCCCTGGGCCGGTTTTCCACAGACGTGACAACCAGATGCCCACGTGGGTGCCTGAGGACGGTGTTCCGGAAGGACCGGCAGGCGCAGCGGGAAGGCTCGGTTAGCCCACCTGGCAGCCGGACTCAGACCTGGCTGGCTGTACCATATTGCCCACCACCGTCTGGCAAGTAGACAGATTTTCACAAACCAGATTCCTCTTCACATGCCGGGGCCCTTCCTGTCCAACTGCTCCAGCATCTGTTTCTCTTAAAATGTATTTATTACACCGAGAAGAATGATAATGGAGCTGGGTCTGAGGCCTTCCCTCGGCGGAACTGTGCAGGGGAAACAGAGCCGAGCCCTCCTGGGGGGATCTGCCCGTGGACACTGGAGTCAGACAGCGCCTCAACGCTGGCCAGAGGTGTGAGGCTGAGGGAGACACACCCACGGTGGGCGGGGCCGGTGGGCGGGAGCTCGCGTCAGAGTCACGCAGGAGAATGACCCTGGGCAACTTCCTGAGCCTCCCAGAGCCTCGATTTCCTCCTCTCTGAAATGGAGGGGGGTGGGGGGACTCCATGATCTCCAAGGTGATTCGGTTCTTGTTTTGACACTGAGTGGCTGAAACGCTCTTGCTTGTGAAACTCAGGCTCATTTGCACACCCAAGAAGCTTCACTCCTTCATTCACTCATTTGTCAGATTGCTTAGTGAACTGCTTACCTATAAGACCTGAGGATGAGGGGTTTTAAAGAAAATGGAGAGGAAAGCCACCAAGCACACATCTCTTACTACCGGGAAAATGCCAGTACGCGCATGAATACCAATGGCAGGGAGGGGTCATGGGCTTGGTGCGCCACGTGTCCCCATGATGTTGAGACCTTCCCAACATCACTGCCTGATTCCCAGCAGCCCTGCAAGGTAGAAAGGAGGGTCTTCGAAAAGTCCATGGGCAATGCATGTTATGAAAAACATGCAAGGATATCAAAATTTTTTTCATACCAAAATAAACTTGTACTATTTTCCCACAAATTCTTTGCAGCCCTGTTGTGCTTTTGTCTCTGTAGAGTATACTGGGGAAAACCAAGGCCCAGAGAGGCAAAGCAATTTGTCCACAGTCACACAGCAAATACACTGACAGTAAAGACAGGTGGACAGAGGTTTCACCTGCTGCCCATCCAGGTTTGAGATTCAGCTACTTCTCTGATCCTAGTTGGTTGCCACAGTAGCCTCGTGGGGGAGCTGGAGAGGATGGTGAATTCCACCTGACTGAGGAGGAAACTGAGTCCTGGGATGGGAAAGCGATTTTCCCAAGCTTATAAAGCAATTCCGGAAACACAGATACAAATCCAAAACAGGAAACCGAAACTCCTCAGCATTCACTCACTCGTCCTCTTACTACTCAGTGCCCTACGTAGTCTAGGCTATGCTCTCGTTCAGATGGTAATATCTCTGCCACGAGCTTCATCTTGCAATGAATCGATGGGTAGTATTTTTACATTGTCCCTTTTGTCACAGCAAGTCATAGAAAGGGCTTATTGCGATCAGTGATATATTCGATGGTCTTTGCTGAGCTCTGACTCTGTGTCAGACATGGGCCAGGCTTTGTTTCCAGGGTCCTTATCTAGGGAGGAGGCCCGGGCAAACTCAGATGCTGGACAAGTCCTGGGGAGCTAGAGTTCAGGCGTCATGTTTAACTCTGCAGATCTGTACAAGTCACAGTGTTGCAGACACCTTCCCCTCGGGGAGCAGGGGTGGAGTCAGGGGTGGGAAAGACCCTCTCCAACCTCCCAGGAGCTTTCACTGAGCGTTCTGAGAGCTGAGCCCCGATCCAGCTGCCAGCCACCCCAAGTCCGCTCAGACCCCTTCCCACGTCCCAGGCCCAGAGAGCCTCGGCAGGGCCCTGGCAGCTTTCGCTGGACGGCAGCAATCCTGCTGCTGCTGCTGGGAGTACTTGGAGCAACCGGGGCGGAACGGTTTTGCCTGCTCGGCCACCAGCACCAATTCCTGAGGGACAAGGGACTGGAGCGGGGGTGCGTCCAGACACAGGGCTGGGTAGTTTGCTCTGGGCAGGCACCATGCTGGGACCAGAGCAGCCGAGCTGATGGCCCTGGCAGGCCCGGGCCATGTCAGGGAAATAGACTCAAGTCCCCTGCCAGGGCCTGGGGGCCGGCATGGAAAATTAAGTCACAGCATTCGGTGTCCAGACATCTGGAGCAAATGGGGGTAATCTACCCCTCACGGCATGTTCGTCCCTTAGACACACGGGAGGGCTCTGGGGAGAGGGAGGCCCAGGGCGGGTGTGTGGTAGGTGCAACAGCTGGACGCACGCCCTCGGGAGCCGGCAGTCATGGTGCAGCTGGGCTGGACCATCATGTTCTCACCTGTGTAAGATGGACGGGAGGCCAGAGGGTGCTCCAGCCCTGCAGAGGGGATGCATAGCACCTCCTTTCTCCCAGAGAGCGTTTTCAAACCATGCCATCAGAACACACAGACACATACATAGGTACACACACAGAGACTCACAGATATGTACATAGGCACACACATACACAGATACACGGATATGTACATAGGTACACACGTACACACAGATACATACACGGATATGTACATAGGTACATACATACACAGCCACACACAGACTCAGGTATGGACATACAAACATATACACAGATACATACAGACACACACATAGACTCACATGGACACACAGACATACATATACTCAAATACAGGCAGACACACAGACATATGAACATACAGACACCCACAAACAGACTCACGGGCACACAGACATGCATGCACACACACAGATACAAGCACATGCCTACACAGACATACACAGAGACACACACAAACACAGAATATAGACTCACATGGACACACTGACATACACACAGATACATCCAGACACACACATATACAGACACGAATACACCCACAGACCCAGGTATACACATACAGGCATGCACACATATGCACAGACACACACATGCACATGAGCACACAAGTCATATACAGACACGAGCGACTTTCCCATTACAGAGGCCCTTCGGGACCCTGCCCAGGGAGCAATCTCTGCATTTTGGCGTTTCTGCTCACAAGGTCACACATTGAAGAAGGTAGACCCGAGCGTGGTAAATAGCACTTGTGGAGTGTGCAATAAATACTGAATTGAAAAACAGGAAAAGACTCTGTCCCTGAGTGTAGTTGGTAAATCGGGTCCCGTGCCGTGAAACCGGCTCAGTCCCTGAGTGTAGTTGGTAAACCAGGTCCCGTGCAGTGAAACCGCCTCAGTTGCAGGGCTTGCTGGAGCATTTGAAATGACACTGTGTGTCCTCAAGCAACGCGTGGGGAAGTGGGTCTATGAATGAAGGCTTCAAAATTAATGCATCCAAGACCCTAAGCTATTAGTTTTCACCGTTACCAACTTTCTCAGCACGATTGAAGAATCATCCATTGATTTGCAATGATAGGATAGCAAAGAATAAAAATAAATAAAAACACAGCACCACCTGCAATCCCTACCCACCCATCTATTCTACCACCCACATACCCATCCAACTGTCTAATGACCCATTAATTAATCAACCACTTACCAATCCTATCAACTACCTGTCAGCCTAACCATTTGCCTGCCCAGTCATACCTCTGTCCATTCGTCCACCCGTCCATCTGCCCACCCACCTAATTCCTAGCCATCATTCATCTAGTTGCCTCCTGTACACCAGGCACTGTGCTAGTGCTCTCAGCCTGCTATGGGAACGTGATGTGGGTAGAAAACAGACACACTTCTTATTTACGGAGAAACTCCTAATGAGTGAGGAGAGAAGAGACAGGTACTACAGATAGTCCCTGTAGCTAAGGGTAGAGCATTGTAGTTGAGGCTAAATCTGGGGAGAGGTCTTCTAATGCACCCCAAGGAGTGAGGACTCCATGCTGCAGGTCGTCTACTTATGTTTAGAAACTTCAGTCCCCTTATCTGTAAAACAGGACTCATAACCATAAATATAGATAGGGGGCAAGAGGAGGCCCCCCCTACCCTCAGACTATCAGTCGCTATTTTGCATATGTTTGCATATGATTTGTATGTGATTTGCATGTGATGAGCTTGGCTATCCGTGTGTGTTTCCACGATGGACTGTGAACCCCTTGAGGGCAGGTGCTGGAGCAGTTTCGCTCCTCTCTGCACTGTTTCATGCTGAGCGCGCAGGGGGAATGGCTTAAGGACTGGCTGAAAGCCTGCAGGAAGACCTCTCGAGTGGAGGAACAAACGCACTGCCCAGTGGGCCTTTTCAAAGAGACACAGAGTCAATGAAGACCTTAGAGTGCAAAGTCTGGCACATAGTAGGTGCTTAAGGCATGTAGGTTTGCACCGTCCTGCCCGACCCTGCTCTGACGCCCAATCTGGAAGTGATGTAGGTCTGGGGCGGACCCTGACCTCTCTGGGCAGCAGCTGGGGCTGCTCAGTGAGGTCTTGTCTCTGCTGTGGAACCTTGGAGGGGCTGGGACTGAGCTCCGGAAACAGCTGCCTGTGAATCAGCTCCCCCAGCCTGACGGTGGGGAGCCCTCACTTCAGCGCTGAGAGGAACTTTCCAGCATGAGCTGGCTCTGCACTGACCACATGCACACGCCACATTCGGGGGAATGAAGTCACCCCCTCCTAAAACCAAGTTTTAGGTTTAATTTGGAGAGATCCAGACCAAATCGGAGTCATGAAGTCACCCGGCCCAAGAAGCCCCATGGCATTCTCCATTTATGAGCAGGTCCTGGCCAGCTGCGGTGTGACTCAGGTGACTCAGCTCAGGTCCCCTTCCCTGAGCTTTCTGGAGGGGCCTGAGCACCTCCCCGGGCTAAGCTTGGAGCTGTGCTGAGGACAGATGTGTGCCAGTGGCGACTCAGGGGCCTCTTGGGTATACTTGGCTGGACCCCTCTGAGCTGCTGCCAAGGGGCTCGGTCCGTGCTCTGGGCCAGCCCACCTGGGTTCACAGCCCAGTTTCAGCACTTCCTAGCTGGGGAAACTGAGCTGTTTGTTTCCCCCTCTGAGTCTCCATTTTCTCATATGTAAAATGGGAACAATAACAGTATCTACCTCCTAGAATGGGTGTGTGGGCTAACAAACAGCCATCTTTTTCTTCCTTCCTTCCTCCCTCCCTCCCTCTCTCTCTCTCTCTCTCTCTCTCTCTCTCTCTCTCTCTCTCTCTCAATGATTGGTAGATGCATGCATTTACCAGGCAGAGATTTCAGTGAGCGAGAGGACATGCCCTCCTAGCGGGCCATGGTCACTCTGCAATCCCTTCTCCTCCATTTCTTCATCCTGTTCGGATTTGGTGCACACACGCATGCACGTGTGTATTTTTCAAGCTGCCAATGCTGGGATTCTAACCCTCTTGGAAAAGGCCTTCCTTCATGCTTAGACAGTTGGGGAGTTCTCTGAAGTTACCATCCACCCCCAACTTCAGACAGCTCTGGATTATGGGTCATACCTATGCTCCCCTACATGTGCAGGGGGACCTCAGGATGCAAACCCAAAATCTTCCCACCTGGGTCCGATGCTTGGGATCCTTATCAGCCAAATTCCTTAACATCATGCTCAGCAAATAAAAAGTGAGTGCTTAATATGGAAGGTGCCCCAAGGGTTGGCACTTGGGCAATTCTCTCCCCAAATCTCCACCAACATATTTTGAAATCCATCTAACAATGACAACAAAAATTGCCAGTAGGCTCATATGCTTGCTGGAGAGAGAGAGAGAGAGAGAGAGAGAGAGAGAGAGAGAGAGAGAGAGAGAAAGTACCCCCATGGGGGTAGTCACATTGAAATCCCGTCTCCATCTCTCCATTCTGCTGGGATTCTGGGTTTGCAGGCACACTCACACCAGTATGTTTGTCAAGCCACCAGGGCAGTATTTGAACCGCAGTTGGCTACATGGAATCTGGCTCCCTGTGGGGCTGGCCCCATGTGATTTTGAAAACAAAAAAATTAAATTCTTGCTCCACTTGAAAGAAACCAAATCCAGACACTAGTGATGAGAATGGATGCACTATGGCCATGGGTTTCATCAAGAAAGGCAGACCGGAAGTGACCCTCCGGGCAGAAGAGCTAAATGCTGACATAGAACTTTGGCTTGGCATCCAAATTTTGGTGACTAAAGGCACATTTAGATGTTGTAAATAAAAATGTAATATTTTGTTTCACCCATCACCAGAGTCTAAAGACAAACAGAAAACTGGGGAAAAGCTTTAGCACTTCATAGCACAGACAAAGCTTAACTTCTTAGTCCCTAAAGAGCTCTAGTTACCAGTCAGTAAGAGAAAAAAGCTAAATTAATGGAAAAAATATGCAAAAGAATTAATAGTTAACAGAAAGAAGATCCAAATAGCTCTCAATCATATGAACATAAAATACTCAATCTCGCCATTAAGTAAAGAAATGCAGGCCTGGCCCCATGGCCTAGTGATTAAGGGAGGTGGATCCCACATGGCCGACTGAGGTCTCCTGGCCCCAGAGGCTTGGAAAACACACCAGGGATGTGTTTGTGTGTGTGTGTGTGTGTGTGTGTGTGCGCGCGTGTGCCCCAAATCCCAACAGGATGGAAAAAATGGAGAGAAAGGATTTTAGTGTGACCATGCCTCATTGAGGGTGCTTTCTCTCCTCCCCATGTCTCTCTGTCTCTCTCTGGCAAGTGCACACGCCTGCTGGTTATTAAAAATAATATTAAATTAAAGAAATGTGAAACAAACCTCCACGGATACACATTTTTTTTTTTAACCTCCAGGATTGGAAAAGATTCGGAAGTTGAATAACTTGCTCTGCTGACGAGGCTGAGGCACGTGTGCAGTCCTGGTACTTGGTAGGAGAGGAAGCCGTCAGCCTCCTAGTAGAGCGATTCATGGTTGCTGTCATAACCACACATGCACCTGCCTGGGGTCCGGCAGTTCTGCCTCTGGGAATCTCTCCTGCACGTATTCTCCCATAGGCTGAACCGTCATAACTAGGAGGCTTTCAATATTTGTACTGGTAGAAAGAGCCAAATAAAAAAGAAACAACCTAAATACACATCCACAAGGCACTGGTGAAAGGACCAATGGCCCTCCCACACAGATGTCACATGAACACGTAAGCAGAAAGAGGAAGGTCTTTGTGTGTGCGTGTAGGAAGGGGTTGGAACAACCTCTAAGAAGTATTAAGTGAGCAAAGCAAGACATACATTATCTGGTAATTTCTGTGTAGTAAAAACAGAAATGCATTAGGGCCAGTAGGTGTCATGGTGGTTAAGACACTTGACTCCAAGTCATCATGGTTCGAGTCCCAGATCCGGGAGCTTGCTTTCTCACTTTCCTTCTCTCTCTCTCACTGTCTCTATCTCTCTCTGGTGAGTGTACATGCCCTATAACAAATTTAAAATAATAATAATAAATAAAATTAAATAGATATTTCTTAAAAAAAAAAAAAAAAGAAATGCATGAACATAAGTGTTTGCATGCCCAGAGGATATTTAGGGAAGACTGCTTAAAAGCCTGTAGCATTGTTTCCTTTAGGGAAGAGACTTGGGTGACCAGGACACAGAGGAGGGACCAAGACAAATCAGTACTCTGTTGCCTTTCCTTCCTTTCATCTTTCTCTTTTTTCCCTTAAAAAAAATTTGAACCATGTGACTGTATCACTAATTAAAAAGTCAACGAATCTAAAATGAATACGATGTTTAATATATGAACACATCACTTTAACAAAAGATTCCTTGTTTGGGTCAGCTGTGGTGGCAAAACAGTGACACAATTCCCCATGATCTTGAGATTGCATGATCGCACGGGAAGGCCCTGAGTTCTCAGCAAGGTCTCCTTGTGCAAGCCAGGTGCACTCTGAGATCCTGAGGTTGGGGGCTGGACTGCAGTATGGAGATCCTATTGGGGAAGGCTCTCTCCCCAACCCCATCATGGCAGAAACACATTTCAGTAAGATTCCTTGGCCCGGCAACATGAACCTGCACTAAGGGTAGAGCTCCGTAGTGCTGGAAGCCACGTGGTGACTGCGGTTCAGCTCTCTGGTCTGCCCAAAAAACACCCCGGGTGTGTGGGCATCAGATCCTGAAGAGCTGGAGGGCTAACGAAAGAAATCTCTGTGAGATCTCTGCACTCTGTCTCTCTCTGTTTCATGGGTGCCCGTGCGCTTTCCATCACTAAAAGGAAACATTTTTAGATAAAGTAACTGAACATTGGATTCTGTCTTAGTCCTAGCCCTAGATAACGGAACTGACTCTGTTTTCTAGTTTTTTCCAATGGACATGTATTGCTTAAGCAGTTAAATAAATAGACTCTGTGTGTGTGTGTGTGTGTGTGTGTGTGTGTGTCTAAAACAAACACACAGAAAATTTAAAAGCCCCAAGACCTTCCCTGCAGCTACCTGGAACCCTCTCCCAGGTGGACAGCAAGCTTTCTCCCCTGGAGTCAGCGTTTCCCGCCCTGCCCCGCTTACTCTAACACGTGTTTGCAGGCTGATAAAGGTGTGCTTGTGTCCCTGCCACTGCTTTTAATTAATTTCTGACATGAAAGCTCCTAGTTCCTTCTGCCTCAGAGACCTGCGCACAGACTCGCCTCTCCCATTCACAGGAAGCAGCTGCCTACATATAGCAGAGTTTCCAAAAAAAAAAAAAAAGAAAGAAAGAAAAAGAAAAAAACAAGGGGGGTGGTGGTGATGAGGGGGGGACTCACACTTCTCTTTTCTCCCTATTTGCACTGATTTGCATATTAATAGTTTGCATATTAACCAGCGACTTCAGAGGGTGGGCGGGCTAATGAATGCAGCCATCTCCTCAATTTTAACTCAATTTGCTTCATCCATATTCCAATGACTTTGGGGATTGGTGTTCAGCGTTCATTGAAATGATCCGAGCCAGACTCAGTGTGGGCTGCTCTGCTATTAATCCAATTAATTAGCCCCGTGGATATGGCCGCCTGGGTGAGGGTCCTTTGTTTAGCGCTGGGGGCTAATGACAGCCCCAATCTGATGGGGTAATGAGGGGAGCTAAGGAGGGTTTGACCCCCAGCCTGGGTCCTGGGTGGTGTTTGGAGCAGGGAGGGTAGGGTTGCTAGTGACTGGGGGCCTGGGTCCCAGGAGACAGCTGCTTTTCTGGACTACTCACTATCACTCTCCTTCAGTCACCCAACCCTTGCCCGGCTTGACTCCTTAGTATGCCATGTGTCTCACCCCTCCACATCCGCTCTGGGCTCCAGGAGGCTGGGCTACACTGAGGAGCTCCCCAGTCCTCCAGCTTCCAAGTCGATCCAGCCTATGGAAGTTGCTGGCAGGACAGGGGAGGGAGGCGGAAGAGGCGGAGTATAAATTCCCCAGGCTTTCTCTAGACTGAACTATAGTTTGGCAAGGTCCCTCCTCCAAAGGTCCCCGCTCCTGCCAGCCAGCTCTCTCAACAGCCATTCTCTCTGGTCACCTGCAAGAGCTGCCCGCCTGGCACTCTCAGGTCTAGGAGCAGTGGCAGCTCCTTCCTTTCACAAACCCCAGGGTCACCGTTCCTCTTCCTGTGGTTTATAGTTCTTCTCCCACAGTCAGATCCTCACTGGAAGTGCCATCTGTTCCCTGCCGGGACCCCAGCTAATAACCACTCCTCACTCACTCTCGCATCCTGTGCACAACACCATCTTTCACTCTTTCCTTCAGAGACGACCGTAAAGTCTGCACTGACCGTGTGCTCGTTTACAAAACCTGGCACACACAGGAAGTTCGGTACGTGTTGGGGAGAGTGATGTGTGGAGAGAGGTACTGAGGTGGGTCGATAAAATGTCCCTGAAATTAATGCCATGAAATAACAGCCCCATGAGATGCTTTGTGCTAAAAGGATTCTCCAGTAATAAATGCAGAAGAGCTCAGAAAATCCCCTTCTCAGAGATTCATAATATGCTCTCTTATAATAAAAGCTATGAAAAGTCTTATGGTAAATAAAGGCTTCGATTCATGTAAATTCCAATGTCCCTAGAATATATCATCTCATTTTCCCCCCATTTTACACTTGAGGAAATGGAGGCACCAAGAGATTGCCATGTGTGATTGCTTGAAGTCAATCCACAGTCCGGCTCCTGGACTAAATCTCTGTGTACGTGTGTGGGTGGGTGGAGAAGAGAGTAGTCTGAAACCTTGTGGAAAGAACGTGAATAGCCAACAGGTTGATCTCTTGTGCAAGTTCCACATTAGCCAAATACCCTAAGAGGGATGCCAACCTGAAAAAGAGGTAAACTGAGGCACAAAAAGTAAAAACAACCAGAGTTGATTTGGACCTAAGCAGGAAGACCGCAGCTGGCTTGCCTCCCAGATGAAACATATTTCAGGTTGCCCTCCGAATACTCACCAAGGTCATACAATCCTTGGATAGGACTTAAAGGCAAAAAATGCAAGTGGGAGGGAAGGGGGAGAGTGGACTGTGCTAATCGTTTGGGCTACCAGGGTCAGTAACAAGGGTGGGTCAGTTCAAGGTTGGACAGGCATTGTCTTCTAAGTGTTTCACGTGGGTCACACAGTGTGCTTTACATTATTTCATTTTCACAACAAGCCTGCCGAGAGGTGAGTACCCCCACATATTAGTCCACTTTACAGAGGGAAACCTAAGTCTGTAGACCAAGACCCCACAGGCAGAAACAAGGAGCCCCAGTAGTTAATCTCAGAAGTCTGAAAACAATGGCTACGTTCCCTAGAAAGTGTTGAGTGACAAAGGCAGATAACGAAATAGTACTTAGAATGCCAATTTCCAGGTTGTGATAATGTCTCATTGTGATGGTGGATGCTATCTTTGGGGATAAGCGGAGTGAAGGATATACAGTAGCTCTGTAAGTTTCTTACAACTCTTTGTGGGTCTGAAGTTATTTCAAAGTAAAATCAAGTTAAAAGTAACATGGGGCCAGCCATTGTCCCAGTGGTTAAAGCAGTGTTTGTGCATCCAAAATCTGGAGAGGAGAAAGGAGGAGAAGGGATTGTGGCATGGCCATCACCCATTGCGGGGGGAGGGGGTTGTAACACTTCTCACTTTCCCTCTGCCTATCTCTCTATATTACTCACCCTCTATCATCAACAACAAAAATAACATTACAGTGAGACTCTGTTGTGCATGTGTGTATGTATGTGTGGTGATAAACTACTTTAAAATGATAAGTAACAGCAAAAAAAAAAAAAAAAAAAAAAAAAAAAAATTGTAAGGTTTTTCCCATAAGCCAGAGAGAGAGAGAGAGAAAGAGAAAGGAAAAGTGAGAAATTACCCCCTGAAGGGATGGCCATGCCACAATCCCCTCTTTCCCATCCTTCTCTTGGGATTTTGGACACACACACACACACACACACACACACACACCTGGTGTAAGTTTCAAGCCACCAGGTCTGGGACTCAAACCGTGGTTGGCCATGTGAAAGTCCAGTGCCTTAACCACCACGCCACCTGCTGGCTGGCATAACAAAATTTTAACAGCACTCACTTTTATTTGTAGATGACAGTTAGTGGTGATTTTTTCTTTTTATTATCTCCAGTGCTAATTTTTTTTTTTCAATAACGATAAGTGATCATTTGTATAATCTTTTCACAAAGTTTAGAAACAGAACCACCTCGGACCAACAATTTGCCTCTCTAGATCCTGCCTCTAATCCAGTGGCAAGGGAAGCCTCAGGTCCCATCAGTCCTCCCCAAACTCTTTCTTCCTGAAATTTCAGAAAGACAGATGCCACGTCAGGTCCCGTCCCTCTGCCATTCCCACGCTGCCCGTCCTTGCACTGTCCTCCAGCGTCTGGCCTCTCTTCCCAGAGGACACTTTGAAAGCCCTAGCTCACGGGGGGCCGGCGCGCACTTACGAGTTACCGCGGCACCATGGATTGCCTTGACAAAATGTAATGTTTTGTGACAGAACCCAAATATGCATTTCATTCTTGAGGAGCAGGCTCAAGGAACTCGTTGGAAATATTAAATTAAGCAGTGTAACAGCTGAGAATAATTGGGTTTTCTGCCCTGTTGCCTGCAATTTTGTGTGTGTTTGAGGCAGCCAGGCAGTTTTGCCTGATTGGGGTGGGAGGGACCCCGGCAGGCTCTTCTTTGAGGCTGGGCATGATTCGACCCTAGGTTGAAATGGAAGAGGCTTCTGGCACTGACCCTCAGAATCCTGGGATGAGAATTTCTTGGCTCAAAATGCCTGCAGGGGGCTGTGTGGTTTGCTACCTTCCTGCCCCCCATTTCATGGATGAGGAAACTGAGTTCTTAGAGAGACGTCCTAGCAAGCTAGGGGCCGGGTTGAAACTTAAATTGTTGACCTGAAAAAAGCTTTTTCCACTCTATCGCCCCTCCTTTTCATTATGGTACTGGAACCACAGAACTCTGGGCTAATTTCCATGTAATGTTAACCAGAGACCCCAAGTTCTGAGGCCAGCGAGGCACGGTGCAGCGTTTCCTTCACTGGGAGGCAAGTCTTGCCTCAGTTTCTCTCTATAAAATGGAATTTGGCATGTTTAGATCAGAAAGGATGCAATTAGTTTTGTGTTTTGTTTTGTTTTGTTAGAGAGATTTTTTGCTATAGGGCACGTGTGCTCGCCAGAGAGATTGAAAGTGAGAGATCATTCCCCAGGGGATATGGCCATGTCTCAATCCCTTCTCTTCCATTCTCCTCTCAGGATTTTGGGCTCGCATGCACACATGCCTGGCATGAGTTTCAAGCTGCCAGGTCTGGGATTTGAACCATGGTTGAACTACATGGGAATCTAGTGCTTTAACCGCCATGCCACCTGCTGGTCCCTTATTTTATTTTATTATTTTGCTGTAGGGTGTGTGCACTCACCAGAGAGAGAGATGGGGTCAGTGTGAGAAAGCACTTCCCAGGTGGAATGGCCACACTGCAATCCGACTTTTCCATTCTCCTCTTGGATTTTTAGACACACATGTGCCTGGCATGTTTTTTGAGCTATTGGGTCTGGGACTCAAACCACACAGTTGGCCATGTGGGATGCTGAACCACCACACCATTGGCTGTCTCCACATCTGGCCTATTTTAGGTCGACTGGGACAGGGATCCAAACCCTTAATTGGCCAGATGGCTTCCGACAGCTCCCTTAGTTATCAATTGCGTCACAGAGGCGGGGCTTCAGTGAGATCTTTAACAGGGTTGACGCGCACATGAGTCCTTGAGGACCTTGTTTAAAGGAAGACTCTAATTCAACAAGTCTATGGTGGGCCTGAAACTGCATCTCTAACCAGCCCTGCGGGAACGGTTGATGTTGTAGGTTCATCCTTTGGAGGGTCAGAGTATAATATGGAGAATTGCTCCGCCAGGACTTGGCATGCAGTGGCACTTAACTGATGTTCTTCTCTCTCTGTTCTCCCATGATTCCTTCCAGGACTCTGCCCTGTCTTTCCTTGAAAATTCAATTAGAGCAAAGGCAAGAGCAGAGGGGTGTCTTGGTTGCACATGGAATGGGTCCACTGGGAGGCAGGGACATCCAGTCCAACTTTCTGTGCTCTTGAGCCCCACCCAAATGGCCAGGCTGGCCTCAAGGAGGGCGTGGGTCGTGGCCGACTAGCTCTGCAGGACCCCACAGCTGTACTCCGCCCAGCTCGGCAGGGGAAACAGTGCTGTGTTTGCACGATCTCTGGCAGTTGTTCCAGGACTGTATGCCCAGTGAGCTGCAGCACACACTGGCCCAGCACAGCACTGCCTCTCTGATGTCAGGGGAGTTGCTTTTTAAAATCTGAACTCAAGAATACATTCTTGGGCACTCAGAAATCAAGCTGAGGAACAGAGACCCTCCCTCTGCCTTTGGGCTGCTCTCTGAGATTTTCTCTCATTCCACAGAGCTGACAATATCGCAGAGAAGCTGACTCAGCCACTTACCAACTATGTGGCCTTAAGCAAGAACTGTCTCCTCTCTGTGTCTCAGTTTCCCCATCTGTATAGTGTGCAGAAGCATGCAGCTTCTGGAGCATACAGCTCACAGAGGTGGAAACTAGTGTCTCCATGAGACTCCATCCCAGTGACATCACTTCCTACTTAGGTGATTCGCTCTCCAAACCTGTTTCCTAATCTGTACCTCACAGCCCAGTACTGCGGACTTAGCAAGATTAAAAAAAAAAACACACACACACAAACAAAAACAACCTGTGCAGTCTGCAGCGCGGGGCTGGGCATAAAGTTAAAAGCTGAGCAAATGCAATTACTATTTGCAAACATGAAGAACACCCATTTCTTGGAGCCAGGCAGTGATGCAGTGGTAACTCAACACTGCTATGCCAGACCCCCATGAGAAGGTCCTGGGCTTATGTCCCAAGCTCTCCCTGTGCATGCTGTACCTAGATCATGTATGCCCGTGATCATGTATGCCCATGATCTCAGTCCATGGCTGAGGCCGGGGTGAACCACAGTGTAAGGACTATTGGCAGGTTGGGCTAGTGAGGGAGGTCCTCTCTTTTTCTCAGAAGAAATAAACAAACCTCGAAACGCATATATGAATCCTTTTTTAAAAAATAAAATTTATCTTCTAACTGGTATATTATTAGGTTTTGATCATGATTGGCATCTACCCCAAATGCCTGCTTCGATGTAAGCAGCAACCTGTATGGAGTCACTTAGGATAATGATGATGGTGATATTAACTTACCCAGAGTTATGGGACATTTATGTAGACATTTATGCCTTGTACTGTGTGAAATTCTTTATTTGTGTTACCAAATATAACTTTCACAACTCTGAAAGACTGATTATAATAGGTAATAATATCATTCCATATTTTAAGAATGAGGAAGCTGAAGCTTAAGAAGTTTAAAAACTCGCCAGAAGTCACGCAGTTGGTGTATTCATCAGCAAGGCCATAATAATGCTGTGTAACAAACAAGCACAAACACCTTGGAGGCAAACACCATGTGTCTACTTCTTGGTCACACTTCTAAGGGTTGATGGGGTGATCTATGCTAGACTTCACTGGGCTCAGTTCCAAGTCTGTTTCAGGGGTCTCTTACCTTCTTTTGACTGACAATTACCTATGGAAAAATGCAGGTGTCATGTGAGCTAACACCTCATGGGCCAAAGTAGATCACATGGTCAAGCTGGAGTTAAGGGTTGGAGGAGTTCCCTTTCTCACTATGAAGCCCTGGCAAAGACAAGAACATGACTCCCTACTATAGAGATGTTATAAATTGGGACCAATATTTCAATATCCCATAGCTGAGGGGGACAGGAGACAGGAGTGAAGCAATGAACCCAGTGAGACTGACAGAAGAACTTGATGTCTTAACTGCTAGAAGTGCCCAACTCCTCAGTGTTGAAATATCTGTGAGCTTGTGGGTTCTGTAAACAGTCATACCAGGATTAATGTATGACTTATATAGGGCCATTTGACACAACTTGAAAGGATAAATGATTTGCATACTGTCCACTCCATTTTGCTTTGTGGATATCTAGGGAAGCAGCATCATTAATTCACCCATCCATGCATCCACCCATCCATCTATTCTAAAATCCATCCATTCATCCATCCATCCATGCATCCATCCATCCATTCACCTTCCCTAAAATCCAGTCAGCCTGCCATCTATACACATAGTATAACATATCCATCTATCTACTTATCCATTCATCTCCCTACCCTACAATCCATCCATCCATCCACATCCATCCATCCATCCATCCATCCACCCATTTATCTTTCCTGAAATCCATACAGCTAGCCAATCTGGATCTAGCCACTTACCTTATAACCTATTCATTTATCTATTCACCCATCTATCCACCTACTCATTCATCAATCCATTGCTCCTAAAATCCACCCCCCCATTGATCCATGCATCCATCTGTCTACCTACCCTGCTATCTGTCCATCCATGAACCCAACCACCCACTTACTTTATAATATATCCATCTACCTACCTTCCCACCCATCCATCAAATATTTATTGAGTCCTATTTTGTGTCAGTCACTGTACTACAGATCTAGACCTGGTCTCTGCCCTCCAGGGGCATACCATCTAGTGGAGGAGACAGAGTCATCACATCATCATACAAGGAAATATAGAACCACACAGGGGACACATGACATGGAGAGGGCTATGGCATGATGAAAGGGTAGAGAAGAGAACCTGATTTAAGTGGAGCCAGGGTGTGGCATTTGTGGAAGGGCCAGAAAGATGTGTAGGAGCTAAGTAAGAGAAAAGGGAAAGAACACACCTTCCAAGAGGTGGGAACACCTTAGATGAGGGTCGATGGTGGAAAGGAAGACAGCTTTCCCCAAGAGCCATTAAGAGCCGTGACTGGTAAACAGGAGTCATGGTGAAAGGCAGTGCTGGGAGGGAATAGGGCCAGAACTGACAGGGCCTTGCAGGCAGGGAGAGGCTGTGAGTCTATCTTTTTAAAAGTTTATTTATTGCTCTCTTCCATGAGCAAGAGAAAAAGAGAGGGCCAGCCAGTGGTGTGGTGGTTAAGGCACTGGATCCCACATGTCTGACTACACGGTTTGAGTCCTAGACCTGGTGGTTTGAAAAACATGTTAGGTGTGTATGTATGTCCACAATCCTGAGAGGAGAAATGGAGAAGAGACTGTGCCACGGCCATCCCCCCACCCTGCCACCTCTCTGTCTCTGTCGAGAACCTGTGCCGTATGGCAAACCTAAAAGAGAGAGAGAGAAGCGGAGACAGCATCCCCAGCAGGGTTGGCCCCAGATCAGTGCTATGTGCATGCCCAGTGCACTCAGGGAGGTCTCTGGACTTGAACATAGAATCTTCCCATGGGGCCAGCCTGGCCATCCCCAGAGAGTTGTTGCAATTTAATGCTGTGCCACCTCCCTTCCCTGATCTAAGTGCATTTCTCCTAGGGAGGGAAAAGGTCCCTGCAGATGAGGGGGTTCAGGATTCAAGACTGGAGTGTTAGAAGTATCTGGAAAGCCCTGCACGTTAAAGATGGTGCCGTGGGAATTCTGAGAGTGTGGTGAAAGGAGCAGCTAAAAGAGCTACACACCTGGCCTTGTCATCTGATTTTTCTCAGGGCCACACCCTCTTCATGGGGCCAGCCACCATCTGCCAATTCCTGCATTCCACAGAGAGGATTAGTCCAAAGAATTCAGGTTTGGAATCAGATGAATATGTATAAACTTCCAGCTCCATTATTCCTTCAGCATGGGACACTGGGCAAGTTATTTAACCTCTCGGAGTCTCAGTTTTCCCATCTGCAAAATGGTGGTCATCGTTGGGGGGGGGGCTACTCCCTTTCTACCTGCCAGAATGCCCCCAACTCTCTCCTTAGCCCTTCTTGGAATGGAACAAGGAGGCTCCGATGGCTCAGGCTACGATCTGGGCCTTCCTCCAGCCACGGTGTATGAGCAGCATTTTAGTAGAGGGCAAAGACACTGCATGAGAAAATGCTGGCCAGTGTTGAGAGCCCCAGAGCCCTCTCTGTTCCATCCCTCAAGCCCCTGAGGAGGGCTGGTCCTCAGGGCCGAAGCCTGCTCTGCTGACAGGACAATTGGAGCCAGTCTGAGAAGCCACATGAGGTCCCAAGAGACAATCTCAACTGGGGACAGGAGATCACAGCCTGAGGAGACATTTCGAGATGCTGTCTCTCTGTCTCTCGCTCATGTATGTTTGGATGTTTTCTATAATCGAAAAGAAGAGGAAAAGAAAGAAACAAGGTAAGGCAAAGAAAGAGAGTTGGTTTCCAGGGGGCTGGACAATAGCACAGCAGTAAAAGGCAGCACTCGGCAAGGTCCGCCCACATGGGAAGGGTCTCGGCTCAAGTCCAGAGACCTCCCTGAGTAAGCTGGACACACACTGGCTTACGATCTGGGGCCAACCCAAGGCTGAGGATGGATTGGATGGTGGCGTTGAGACTGTTGGAGGTGCTCTCTCTTTCTCTCTCTCATAGAAGAAATAAATAAACTTATGAAGAGAGACATGGTCTTGGGCTGGTGATCAGATTTATCACAGGTAGCACCCTACATCCCACATGTAACAAGCTCGTACCGTGCGCTACTCAAAGCTGGTGCCTCCGGTGACCACAGATTGGAGGTGGGACAGGTATGTAAGGTGAGGTTGCAGACAGCCCACTCAGTGTGTGGACAAAGCTCTCTGGGAGGAGAAGAGAGGGAGACGATGACTCTCCAAGGTAGAGAGTATGTGAGATGGTACTTGAGTGTCAGGAAGTGTGTGCCACGGACAGAAGCCTGGGAAGGGCACTGGGGCACAGAAGAGTGTTGCTGATGGCGGGGAGGTAAAACACACACAGGCAGGACCCGTCTGCCCTGCTCCTTCCCTGTGCCCCCTAGGCCTGCACACCCAGCAAGGCTGCCCAAGGAATAGAGCCCCTAGACCACTCCTGCTAACTGCACGCGGCCTCTGCACTGTACTACTCGGGTGCCAACAAACAAACGAGATCCATCTACACAACATCCTATTTCAGACCCACAGCTGGCACAGGTAGCCATGCCCGCTGTTGGCTTCTGTCTGCCCCAGATAGCCCAAGACAGGGGATTTGGAATGTTCTGGGCCCTCCCTGCATGAAGCAGAAGAAGACATGCTTGATGAGGAGTTCAGAGACCTGGTTTCTCGCCCCGCTCTTACTGCTAGTGTCAGTGTGACCACCAGTAATCATTTATCCTCTCGTCCCTGGGAGCAGGAGGCTGCTCAGAAGGGTACAACAGAGTGTCCATACTTACAATCCATTTCTTTTAAGAGAGAGATTTTGCTATAGGGCACATATGCTTGCCGGAAAGACAGAGAGAGAGAGAGAGGGAGAGAGAAAGCGAGAAATAACCCCCTAGGGTGGAATGGTCACACCCCAATCACTTCTCCTCCATTCTCCTCTCAGGATTCTGGACATGCACACACACACATGCCCAATGTGGGCTTCAAACCACTGGATCCAGGACTCGAACCATGGTTGACTACATGGAAGTCCAGCAACATAATCATTTCGTAATCTGTTGGTCCCTATAATTCATTTTTTCTCCTTAGTTTTCCAGTGGGTATGTGCACTCCCCATAGAGAGACAGAGAGAAAGCACCCCCAGGGAGCATGGCCATGCCGTAATCCCTGTTCCTTCGTTTCTCTATCTGGTCTGGATTTGGGGCACACATGCACACGTGCTCAGCCCATTTTCCTGGAAACTGGGATTCGAACTGTGACTGGCCATGTGAGAGCCAGCTCCCTTAACCACCAGTCCATAGGGTCAGCCCTGTGTAATTCATTTTAGCAATGAGAATATCTCATTACTGAAACCAACCACAAAGGACCAGAGACAGCGTTCGAAGTCTCCGCTCTGGGCACCGCTGCCCTTAGACTGTCTTTCAAACGTGTCATTCATTCATTCATTCATTCATTCACTCATTTGCTAAGCATACCCTGTGAGCTTGATATGGGACACACTCAATGTGGTTATGTTATTTTTCCCTTCTCTTAAGATTTCTTATCTCCTAACTCAAAGGGTAATTCCCCCTCCTTCATTTTATTATGTATTCATTTATTTATTATTTGTTTGTTCTCAAACCCCAAAGCCTTTCAGTTTAGCAGATGTGCCTGCAAATTTCCCCAAACACGGCTGTGCATGACACTGACAGAAATAGTTTCTGATCAATTCCGAGGGCCCCGCTGATCTTTTTTTAATAAGGTGCGGCTGTGGTTCCCCGGCAAAGTGTGCCATTGTGATTCCACAAAATACTTGCTGTGACATCGGGAGCCCCCGCCCCACCTCCCTTCTTCCTGACTTGAAACGACTGTGCTTCCTTTGGGGAATGTCTGTCAGTGGCTTCAAATCCCTGGTGTGGCTGCTACAGCACGGAGAGTTTTCTCTCCAGGGGGCCCTTGCGCAAGGTCTGCAGGGAGAGGTGTTTTTCCAAGTGTGGTCTGAGCACTACCAAGCCCGGGGCCCAGGACTCTGCATTGCCACAGGGATCCAGGATGCTTTTGCATCCTTTGAAGTATAAAATCTTTCTCTGATCGTTTGAAGAAAAGAAGGGAGGGAGGAAGGGAAGAATATCATCATTCAAATCGTACTTATTTGCACATCCTCTTTAATTAGCTTTAGACTTGGAAAATACAATGCTTGGGCAAGGCCCCTGACCCTCTCTTTAGTGCCAACCATCTACTAAGATGGTTTTCTAATTAATTTCTCATCTATCCTTCATTCCTACTTGACAAACTGAAGAACATTCCTTCTCTAAATTAGATTATTCCCCAGGCATGCCATTATCCCATGTCTTCCTGCCTATTAGCCTCTTTTCCTGGGATACCTTTACCACTACTAGGTTTGCCTGTCACCAAACTCCTATGCATCCCTCAAAACCTAATGTGAAGCTCACAGCTTCCTCCCAGGTCAGTTAATTATTCTCTCCTCTACCTTTTTCTGTGTTCGAACATCCCATATTGTAGCAAGAATCTAAGTTTCCAATTATAATTATTATTATTATTATTTCTAGAGAGAGATTTTTGCTATAGGGCATGCGCACTCACCAGAGAGACAGAAAGTGAGAAATCACCTCCGGGGGGCCGGGGGGATGGCCACACCACAATCCCTTCTCCTCCATTCTCCTCTCAGGATTTTGGGCACTCACACACATGTACCCCACATGAGTTTTAAGCCACTGGGCCTGGGACTTGAACCATGGTCAACTACGTGGGAGTCTAGCGACATAACCGTCTGCTGGTTATGCACTATCTACTGGTCCCCCAATTATTAGTATGAAACCCCACCGTGAGTGTGGCACTGTATTCAGCAGTTAGGATGTCGGAGTATCTACAAATAAATGAAAGCGTACTATCCTTGCCAATGTTATTCTCACATGGGCCCCTCTAGTGCAGAGCCTCATTCTCCCAGGCAGATCAAGTACTCGAGTCACCTTGGCAGGGCTGGACTTCACATGCCCATCTCCACAGGTTGAATCAGCCAGAGGAAAGAAGCTGTGGGGTTTTGAGAAAGAAGCTGCTCATCCAGGACAGAGGAAGGGCCCAGGTGAGGACAGAACCCTCTGGTTGGCAGCTGTCTCCCTCTGCCTCTAAGCCCCGGCCTGAGCAGAGCTGGGCCCAGCTGGGGCTATCTTTGGGGGAAGAGTTTGCTAACCTTGAACCTGCCCTTGGCACAAAGTCAGACCCCCACTCAGCAAACAGAGAAATGGCAGGCATGGGCCCAACTCAGGCTTCCCAGGATGAAGGCAATTGCCTTCCATGGAACTGGCCGACCTAGTGCCACTTATTTATAGACACAGAGGACCAGAAGGCCCGTCCAAGCCAGCCATCTCTCCTGGACGAGAATGTGATGTGTGTACAGTCTGATGGTCAGATAAGCTTCTGGACCTTACAACTAATTGGGAAACTTGCCCCGGTTCGTCTCTGTGCCTTAGTGCTCCTGGTTCCGGCTTCAAAAGATCTGGCATCGAATCTTGGCTCTGCTGCTTGATGGCTGTGTGACCTCAAGGGACACACCTGACCTCTCTGAGCTGCAGTTTCCTTACCATAAAACGAGAATAAAATAATCCCTATCACACACCTGAGGATTGTGTGTCTCAGTGCAAGAGACACTTCAGACAGTTTCATCCTACCTTTTCTTCTTTCCTTTTTTATTTAATTTTTAAAATTTTAAACATCCAATCACTATACATCACTTAGCAAGTAAAGTAAATTTTCCCAACACAAATACACATCACACCAGTCCAGTTAAGGATACTATCCACGTTATCACCAACAGATAATAATCCACTTCTGTGTCCCGTAGATATCTTACCTCTATTTTTCCCCTTAATCTCTTTCCTCACACTCTCTTCTCCCCACCTCTTCCCATCCTGTCTCCAGTCACCCTACCTTTTCTTGTAATGAAGGTTTTTATTAGTATGTATTGTTACTGTCGTAGAATTAGGATTCCCACACTGGCTTTCTAAATCCCATCTCTTCTTAGGAAAACTCTCTCTAAGCTTTCTCTCTTGTTTGGCTTTATGTATGTTCTCAAGTGAGATTGCTCTGCTAAAATTCATTTCCCTGCCAATCTCCAATTTGATGCCTCATCCTGACCATGCGATATTATGTTTGGCAACATAATGCGATGTTACTCGGGTGGCCGGTGACGGATGGGGTACCCGTCAGCAAACAGAGCAGCACCCAATTTTCTAAAGAGCATTGTTACGGCGACGAACAGGATGGCCTTTTAACTTGTATTGATTTATTTCTGAAGAACGAGCCCCTCTTTTGCTTTTACAAGTGCTCTAATTAGAGGGTAGAATCCCTTCCTGGGGCGAGAGCTCAGTGACCTCAACAAGGAGGGCGGGTGGGAAGAGTGCACAGAAGAGCTACGGTGGGGTGCAGGCTGCAGCTCTTAGCTCTCCTGTAGACCAGACTTAGCTGAGGAAACTCAGAGATTGGATATGTAGAGAATCCCTTCTCCTTTCTCTCCTCCCCGCTTCCCTCCCTCTTCCTCTTCTCCTCTTTTCTTCCTTCCATCCATCCATCCACCTATGGTCCATCCATCCATTCACTGTCCATCGATCCATCTACTGTCCATCCATCCATACACTGTCCATCCATCCATACACTGTCCATCCATCCATACACTGTCCATCCATTCATTCACTGTCCATCCATCTACCCACTGTCCATCCATCCACCCACTGTCCATCCATCTACACATATCCATCTATCCATCCACTGTCCATCCATCCACCCACTGTCCATCCATCCACCCACTGTCCATCCATATACCCACGTCCATCCATCCACTGTGCATCCATCCACCCATTGTCCACCCACCCACCCACTGTCCATCCATCTACCTATTGTCCATCCATCCATCCACTGCTCATCCATCCACCCACTGTGAATCATCCACCCACTGTCCATCCATCCACCCACTGTCCATCCATCCACCCACTGTCCATCCATCCACCCACTGTCCATCCATCTACCCACTGTCCATTCATCCACCCACTGTTCATCCATCCATCCACTGTCCATCCATCCATCCACTGTGCATCATCCATCCACTGTCCATCCATCCACCCACTGTCCACCCATCCATCCACTGTCCATCCATCCATCCACTGTCCATCCATCCACCCACTGTCCATCCATCCATCCATTGTCCATTCATCCATCCCATCGTCCATCCATCCATCCATCCATTGTCCATCCTTCCATCCATTGTCTATCCATCCATCCACTACTCATCCACCTATCCATTCATCCAGCCATCATATATCCATTATCCACTACCCATCTTCTTCCCTGCCCTGCTTCTATACCTTTTCTTCTTCTCCTCCTCTCTTTCCTTTCCTCTCTTTTTCATTCCTTCTTCTCCATTCAACATTTTCAAGGACCACGCTTGGTGCACCATAGAAAAGTGATTCAAGAAAATTGAGATTCCAATTCTAGTGCTGCTGTGCAACCTTGAGGGATCACTTCCTCTCTCTAATCCTAGAACACTCCTCTCCCCATTATCCTGAAATTCTCTTTTTCTCTTCCAGTGAACTAGGCCCCATGGCTCTTTTCCTCCTAGGCCAGGCACCCTCCCATCGGGTGGTTGCAATTATTTTTCCTTTTGCCTAGAATGTCCTCAAGATGGCCACGAGGTTCCCTCCCTCTTTTCTGGACTGCCCAAACACTGGTGCTACAGGCCAGTCTGTGCCACCTTCTTTTCCCGTAACATAGGCCCCAGGAGGACTACCTTGGCAGTATCACAGAGTCACACACTTTAGCCCACCCGAGACCTCAACTGTAGCTGAGGACCATTCTGGGTGACTTCGCCTTAGACCAGGGCGCACATACTATGCACATGCTGTGAGACTTGGAGGTTGGGGTCAGGATTCAGTTCTCCAGTTCAGTCCTTGGATGAACCATTCTGAGAGGTCCCAGGAAAACCGAGCTGTGAATTTCATTCATAGCAGGGATCACTACAACCTTCAGAGAGCATGCCATGAAAGCTTGTGGAGCCAGGCTATGCAAAACAAAAAACTTTCAAGAATAGTACAAAATCAGAACTCGATCTTCAATCATGGGATTGGAGAGTGGGACAGCAGAAAAACATGATGCTCTGCAAGGCTGACCCACATAGAGAAGTTCTGGGTTCACGTCCAGAGACCTCCCTGAGTCTGCTGGGCATGCATGTGCCCATGACATGGAGCCGGCTGAGGCTGGGGTGGATCACAGTGTCGAGATCTTGTTGGGGGTACTGTCTCTCTGTGTTCCTATGTCTCTCTCATGGACAAAATAAATAAACTTAAGAAGAAAAGATAAATGTTTCCACAGAACCAAGCGCTCACTTCTCACCTGAGGAAAAACAGCTTGATTCCCATCATGGTGGTCTGAGAAGCAAAGAGAAGTCCAAGCTCTTGGGGGCTGAAGGTGGACTGAAGATAGGAGGATGGCTGGTAGGCAGGCTACCCTGTTTTGCTCTCAGCACTTCGCAAGTGCCAGGTAAGTAGGTCTGAATCCTTTTGACACCTGAGCCCAGGAGATGCAAAATCATAGGAGCCAGTGTAAACTGAAATGTGTTCGAATCCATTTACTTGCCACATATGATCTCCCTGTTCTGAGTAGAAACAATAGCAATCCCCAAGGGAATAAGTGAGGACGCTCTTGTCTGGCGCTGGCATAAGGCTGGCAGTCTAAGTCCCAGTGAGTGGGAGTTCTGACTGTGAGTCCTGTTTATTGATGGTGACAAAATTCCACCTTCTTTACCAGAAACTCTCGCCTCTGAGCTTGGCAAGCCATTGTCCCCACACTCAGTGCAATGCTCTGGAATCTTCTTCATTCCAGGACACATGGGTTTCCTCTTCTCCTACAGATGGGGGCGACCAATGGAGGTAAAGCAACCTGTACTTAGACACTCGGGCATTCGATGTCATAATGAAATACGACAGGCTGGTGGTTTGAACAGCAGCAGTTTGTTTTCCCACGGTTCTGGAGGTTGGAAGTTCAAGATCAGGAGGTGGGCAGGTTGTCTTCTCCTTGGCTTGCAGATGGTTACCATGTGGCCTCTCCTCTGGGCATGGACACCCCTGGGTCTAGATGCCCATAAGGACACCAGTCAGATTAGATTAGGGCCTACCCTAAAGGCCTCATTTTACTTTAATCACCTGTTCAAGGGTCCTATCTCCAAATACATTCCATTATGAGATGATGGGTGTTAGGGCTTCAACATATGAATTTGGCGGGGAATAATTCAGTTGTAATACCCAGAATATGAGCAGTGAAATGAGGGAGCCATCCTAGCCCCATGCCCTCTCTCTCCAACTGTGCGTCTTCCTGTGCCCTTTGCAAATCTTTCTGCAAAGCTCTCATGACTGCACTCACTCGAGCCTCCCAGATTTGCAATCACAAGCTAACTCTCAGCATCTTGCTGGGTCCAGAGTGGCAGGCAACGACCGGCCCCAGCCTCTGTATAGAAATGTTGGCTAAGAAGTAGATGTTCTTTCATCGCATGCATAAAAGGTGTCCGTGCTCAGGAAACGTCTTCGGCGGGAAGCGACGTCGATGCACAGGTTCTTTGAGATTGCTGTTTTGTTTTGGCTATTTATTATTGGTTCAGAGTCATCCCTCAGCAGAGCAGAGGGGCTCCCATTCTGTTTCCTGCCATGCTGCCCCGTTTTTTGCAAGCTTAGGAAACGTTGTCACTCTCTCTCCCCCCATGACCCCTCCTCTCTTTCTCTCTTTTCTTTTCCACAAGGAACCTCGAATCACAAATATGTCGAGGTAGGACAATGTCTTTCGCTAAGGGGGGGACATTGGGGTCATCTTTTATTAAGAAGAAAGCTATTGAAATGACACACTTGAACATATTGCTATTAGAGGCTTGAAAAGTATTTCCCTCATTAGTGTAAAAGGGAAAAGAAGAGCTAGCAATCTCGTTGATCAGCAGTGGCAATTTATTTTAAACTGTCCATTTTCCGGATGTCAGAGGACGACTTTTATGTATAATCTTATTTCCAATTTCAACAAAGAACATTTCACTCATGTTCCGTGTGCAGCTTTTTTTTTTTTCATAGACAATAACCGATTATAAAAGCGGTTCTCCGCCACCCACCCCCCCCACCTCGTAGTGGTGTTGACATATGGAAATGAATCAAAATGTAATACGCATAATTACAAGCATTGTAAGCAGGGTACAATTAGTGTCTCTTCAAACCGATGTTGTAATCAAAAGACACCACTAAAACAGTCCAAAAGTGAGAACACTATCCGTGGAATTAGACACGGATTGGAAGGAAGTTTCCTTCCCCCCCCCCCCTTCTCCTATGTATAGAGACTCAGGTCGCCTCCTGTTCTGTTCCTCAGTGGAGGCAGAGAAATCAATTCTAATTATTTTCTCCACCCATTGGGTGAACACAGACAAGGAAGCCTGGTTTTAAAAATAAACCCAACCGCATGGAAGGTGGGGAGGTAGTGTCTCTTTCTGAAGCACATAGTTGGCAAGTGTCTTTTAGGTCATGTATCTCTGGGGACGTGTCATGGGCCAAGCCAAGCTGGCCAACAGAGGTCTGTGGACAGACATTTGCCACCAAAATTTCTTCTGTGTAGCCACAAGCCATTTTGGAGTGGAGGATCAGGGGGCCTTTTTTAATTCTATTTTATTAAAAATTTTTTTTTAATGGTGGTTGTGATTTCCTTTGGTTGTTATATGGAATCCTTTGCCAACATTTAAAAATCACAGGACTAGTCTGTGGTGCAGCAGTAAAATGGGATGCTCTGCAAGGCAATCCCACATGGGAGGACACTCGATTTGAGTCCGGGGACCTCCCTGAGTATTCTGGGCATATGCGTGCCTGTGACCCAGGGGATGGAGCTTGACATTGGAACTCTATTGAGGGTTCTCTCTCTCTCTCTCTCTCAGGAGAAATAAATACATAAGCTTAAAATTCAGGAGGTATTCATGTCAAAGATACAATTTTCACTTCCTCCTGAAGAATGACAGGAGCCATCCACACATAACCCACAGCTTGGGGGACAGTGTACACTGGTGCCAGGATGAGCAGGCCCTGGAGCCAGAGGTGACTCCTATTTACCTCAGTCTCACCCTTGTTCCCAGCCCAGCCCTGGGGGCACCTCATCCCTGCAAGTGCCTCATCCCTGCCACCATTACTGGATATGATTAGTCAAAGGGGCTCTAGTTACCACCATTTGCAAAGGAACCGCTGTGTCCTGGCTACCTTGGCTTTTCCTTAGTCCCCTGCCTTTGACATTCTTCCATCTCTCTGGAACGTGCTTTTGCTCCTGAAAGTCCCCATCATCCCCTTCAAGGCCAGCTTCGGTATCTCATTTATCAACATATGCTCACTGGTTGCCCCCATCCCTCCCACCAAACCCACTCAAACAACGCTGTTCACTCTTTTATTCCCCTTTAAATTTGCTAGAGGGTGCATGTGCTTGACAGACAGAGAGAGAGGGAGAGAGAGAGAGAGAATGAGAGAGCACTTCTCATGGAGAATGGTCATGCCACAATCCCTTCTCCATTTCTCCCCTCTTGCAGGATTTTGGCCATGTATGCATATGTGCCTGGCATCTTCTTCAAGTTGCCGGGTAGCCAGGACTCGAATGCGCAGTCGGCCATGTGAGATCCGCCCACCTTAACCACCAGACCACCAGCAGGCCCTGCTGTTCGCTCTTGACCTGGTGCATGCTACTGTGTGCGAACCCCCACCTTACTGCTAACTCCAGTGGCAGACCAGTCCGGTGTCTCTCCTTTGCCTGCAGGCCCCTTGGAAGTCAGGCCCCTGCTTTCCCATGGCTGCAACCCAAATGCCTAGCTTAGGTTCTGGCACATGGGAGGTGTGAAGGCCTTGTTTGGATTTCCGAATGAATTATTCAATGAGAGCTGTTTCTTTGTTGTCTCCTAAGTGAGGCAGGAAGAAGAGAAAAAAGGAAGGCGATTATTACTGAGACCCTACCCAGTAGCCTGGGCTGTCTCACAAAAATGGGGGGTGGGGCATAGGCAATAGCACAGCAGTAATGCAGCTGGACCCACATGGGAAAGGGCCTGGGTTCACGTCCCGGGACCTCCGTGAGCATGCTGGGTGCCCATGTGCCGACGATCCTGGCTGGCTGAGACTGGAGGCGGATTACAGCATGAAGACCAAGTTGGGCGAGATCTCTTTATTGCTGAAGAAACAAATGAATGAACTTTGAAAACAGAAAGAAAGGAGCCAGCTGGTGGCATGGTGGTAAAGGCAGCTGGATCTCATGTGATAGACTGTGTGGTTTGAATCCCTGACCCAGTAGCATAATAACAAGCTGGGCGTGTGTGTGTGTGTGTGTGTGTGTGTGTGTGTGTGCCCAAATCCTGACAGGAGGGTGAAACAGAGAAGGGATTGCTGTGTGACTATTCCCCATGGAGGGTGTATTCTCACTTTCCCTCTCTCTCTCTCTGTCTCTCCATGGCAAAATTTTTAAAAAGAAATAAAGACTGGAGAGAAAAAGGAAGGAAGGAAGGAAGGAAGGAAGGAAGGAAGGAAGGAAGGAAGGAAGGATAGAAGGAAGGAAGGAAGGCAGGCTGGCCCCATAGCGCAGTGGTCAGGCTCTGTGCAGAAGAAGCTGAATTCTATGGCTGCCCAGGGTTCTAGTCCCTGTCAGCTTGAAAAGCATGCTGGATACTCCCAGGACCCTGACAGGATAGGGAATTGGAGAAAGAAGGATGGTGGCATGACCAGGGGCTCACTCTCTGTCTTTCACATGCATTTGCCTGTCCTCTAGCAAAATAAATAAATGTATAAATCAAAGTTCAGATGAAGTTCAGAGAAGGAGCCATGGAGAGCATCAAGAGTAAGCCCCTTTTTGTGCATATGGGAAAACAGGTCTGGGGGTGGGAGGAGGAAATAGCAAGAACTCACATGGCTGGGTCTCATCCCTGGCTCTGCCACTTTCTGGCCATTTCACCTCTCTGTGCCTCTTCCCCTTTTACCTGTTCTACAAAACCGGAGAAAGAATAGCCGCATTCGGAAGGATTGTGGTGAGGTTGAAATGGGCAGCCACTAGGCGTGGCTTTTGAAAACTGAAGAACACTTGCAGATGAGAACTGTCACTATGAAATTGAGCCAGTTTCCCCAACCATGGGTATCATATGTACACACGCACGCACACACACACACACGCACGTATGGTCATCGGGGACTGGATGTTGGTGCAGTGGTAAAATATGGCAATCTGCAAGGCTGACCCACATGGGAAGGTTTCTTGCAGGCTTTCAGAGACCTCTCTAAGTACTCCAGACATGGAGATGGCCATGATGGCTGACTAAGGCTGGGGCTGAACCGTGGCATCAAGATCCTGTTGGGGGTGCTGTCTCTCTCTCTCGCTCTCTCTCTGTCTCAAGAAAGAAAGAAAGAAAGAAAGAAAGAAAGAAAGAAAGAAAGAAAGAAAGAAAGAAAGAAAGAAAGGGAGGGAGAAAAAAAGGAAGGAAGAGGAAGGAAAAAGAAAGAGAAAGAAAGAAAAAGAAATGAAGAAAGGAGAAAAAGAAAGGAAGAAAGAAAAGAAAGAAGGAAGGAAAGAAAGAAGGAAGGAACTGAGAAATGGTACGGGCCTGGCACGCTGGGCTCCTGGGAGGGCGATGCCTACTTCCTGAACATGCAGGTTTGGAGTCTCCACTGCTGGGTCCGAGGGGACACAGGCTCGTTCTTGTTCTCCTAGAGCCCGTGCCCCAGGTGAATGGCTTGCACTTTATTACTAAGGCCTCTGGCCGAGGGCCCCTGCAGAGACCCGGGGATGCTCTCCGAGGGAATCTGCACATGGGCAGGCCATTTCTACTCAGTCCAGAGCCTCCTTTAAGTGCGGGGAGGTGGTGGAGGAGGAAGCTGAGGGGAGAAGCAAAAACCAACTCGAGGTCAGCGGGGTGGCTGGCCAGGGGCCCAGGCGGAGCGAACCTCTCAGGAAAAGGGCTCCCCTGTAGCTGGCTCTCCCACAATGCACCAGGTGCCTTCTGCTGATAAGAATGGGCCGCACAACCTTGAGGTGCGTGACAGGAATAGACGAGAAACATGTCTATTCTGGAGGGCTGTGAAAGGAAACTCCTGCTCACTGAGGAGCCGGCTGATAAGAGAGGAAAAACAGTCAAGGCCTGAGGTGTATTTTCCCCTCTGATTTGCTTTGTTTTGTTTCGTGCTCCCTTCTTATTAAAGGAGAGAGAAACGTTACACCCACCTGCAAGGATGGATGGCCGGCTGTGGAGATTTGCAGGCGACCGAGGAGCCAGGCAGTGGTGTGGCTGTAATGCCACCCGACCCACCTGGTAAAGGTCCCAGGTTGTGTTCGGGGACTTCCCTGAGCACGCCAGGTGCATGTGCCCACAATAGTGGGCTGGGACAGGAAGTGGCAGCAGCGTGAACACTCTCCTGGGAGTGTCTCTCTCCTTCTTTCTCTCATGGAACAAATAAGTGAATAAACTTTAAAATAAGATAAAATAAAATAAAGGCAATGGAATAAATGTTGACATTCCAACATTGAAATATCAGTCATGGCTTTGTCCCAGGCACAAAGTGGTCCGTGATTTTTTTTTTGGACAGAGATTTTTGCTATGGGGCATGTGTGCTTGCCAGAGAGACAGAGACAGAGAGCCAGAAAGTAAGAACTCACCCCTCCATGGGGGATGGCCACACCGCAACCCCTTCTCCCCCATTTCCTCATTTGGATTTTAGGCATGCACGCTCACACACACACACACACACACACACACACACATGCTTGGTGTGAGTTCCAAGCTACTGTGTCCGGGACTGTAACTGAAGTTGGCCATGTGGGAGTCCAGTGCTTTAACCAATACACCACCTGCTGGCCCTGGGGGGGGGGGGGAGATGATTTCTTCTTTACCATTTGATGAACTTTTCCAAATAATCTTACCATGAGTAAGTTTTAAGTCTAATCAGAAAAAAAAAAGTCATCTCTGAATGCAAATGTGGGGAATTTCATTTCATATTTGCTCTTAAGTGCTCTTACTAAAACAAAGGGATATGTTTTCTGTGACCTGGGGACAGTTTCCAAATGTGACATTGCTCATCATCAAGAGAAGATAGACCAGTAGAAGTTCATGTACCCCACAATACACAGCTGGGGGAATGTTCTGGAAAACTGTTCTAGAACATGGTTTGGCAGTTTCTTATAAAATTAAGCAGGTATTTAACACATAATCCAGGGTTCCCACTCCTGGGGATTTATTATAGAGAAATAAAATCTTTTCTTCATACAAAAACCAAACAGCCCTTGGGAACCAGCAGTTAGCGTAATGGCTATGTCGCTGGACTCCCACGTAGTCGACCGTGGTTCGCGTCTCGGACCCGGTGGCTTACAACTCACGCCGGGCGCGTGTGCGTGCGTGCCCAAGATCCCGAGAGGAGAATGGAGGAGAAGGGATTGCGGCGTGACCATCCCCCCTGGGGGGTGATTTCTCGCTTTCTGTCTCTAATGTCTCTCTCTGTCTGGCGAGCGCACGCGCCCTCTAGCGAAAATCTCTCAAAGAAAAAAAAAAAGAAAAAAAAAAAAAAAAAAAAAAAAAAAAAAAAACCAAACAGCCCCGTTCATAATAGCCTCGGACAGGAAGTGACCAGAATGCCCTTCAATAGGTGAATGGTTAAACAAACTGTGGTATATCCATACAGTGGAATGGTATTCAGCAATAAAGAGAACCAAATTATTGGTGCATGCTTAACTGGATCTCAAAAGCATTACGTGAAGTGAGAAAAAGCCCATTTCAAAAGGTTAGAAAAGTTATCCATGGCATGATTCATTCCTATTGCATCGTCAAAGTGATACAGTTATAGGGATGGAGAACAGGCCAATGGTTGTCAAAGGATAGGGTTAGGATGGGCTGTGACTCTTCAGGGGTAGCATGAGTTTCTTTGTGGCAACAGTTCTATATCTTAATCACAATGATAGTTAACTCAGACCTACATGTGATAGAATTTCATAGAACTGTACGCTGAAAAACAAGACACCACAAAACAAAACACACATATATTTATATAAATCTAGTGCCATCAAAACTAAGCTGTGTTCAAGTTAGTAGTATCGTACTAATACCAATTGTCTGGATTTGATTATTTTACTGTGGTTACAGAAGATATCATCATTGGGGAAAATTGAATGAAGGGTACATAGAAATCTTCATTACTATTTCTGCAACTTCTTATGAGTTGAAAACTAAAATAAAACAGCATAAAAAAAAACATAAATAGAGGGCCAGGGGGCGCATGGTGGTTAAGGCAGCTGACTTCCATATGGCTGACTGCAAGGTTTGAGTCCCAGACCCAGTGACTTGAAAAACACACCAGCACATGTGCATGTGTGCCCAAAATCCCAAAAAGAGGGAGAGATGGAGAAGGGATTGCAGTGTGACCATACATACCCATGTGTGTGGGGGAGGGGGTGCTTTTTTACTTTCCCTTTCTCTCCATCTCTTTGGCAAGCACATGGGCCCTCTAGAAATTTTATATATATATATATATATATATATATATATATATATATACACATACACACACAGATATATATACACACACACACACATATACATATATATGTGTGTGTGTGTGTATATATATATATATATATATATATGTATGAAAATATAAATAAATAAATATATATATTTAAAAACTGTGTGCAAGGTCAGCCCCATGCACAGTGGTTAAGTACTGTGTGGAGAGAGTTGGATTCCACATGACTGATCATGGATTGAATCCCAGCCCCAGTGGTTTGAAAAACAGCCAGGGCTGTATGACTAGGTCCTATAGGAAGGAGGAATGAAGGAAAGGGGAGTATGGTGTGACCAGACTCCATCATGGGGGAGCACGTTTGCTCTCTCCCTCTCCCTCTCTCTCTGGCATATGGGCATGCCCTCTGGCATTGAAAAAAATCTTCCCAGATGGACCTAGAGATGGTAGATGAGAATGAGATGCAGATGATGGTTATCCAAAGAATGACAGGACTGGTGGATCATCCCACTGAAATTGACATGGTTGCAATTAACAACCGTCATGTCCAGAGCCAGAGGGGCTCAAAGAATCATCAGCTTCAACCACCATGGCAGCAGCCACCATAGCCGGCTGCCATGACTGTGGCTACTCTTTTCTGCTACTATCTCCCTAAGTCTTCCAACATGGCACAAAATAAATCAAAGTCCCACAACCCCTTTAAGCTAATGTCTGCTTTTAAGTAGCATTGCCCAGTGGTTAAGGTTGTAGTCAGAATTCAGGAAAATCGGGTTTGATGATGGTTCCTCTACCTAAGTAGCTGTGTGACCTTAAGCAAGTATATCTTTCCAGCTTCTCTAAGTGGTGTTTATCAAAATAAAAATGGGATGCAACAGGATCCTTTCAGATTCAAGTGGCAGAAACCCAATTCAACGAGTTGAGAGATAGGGATTGCATTAATTCACGGAACCGTGAAGTCCAAAGATGCGAGCTTCAGGCATGGATGGATCGAGGTACTCAATAGGTGTTCCCGGGACTGTATCCCATCTCCATCTGATTTCTCCATGCTCCATGCTCCATGTTTCATTGTTAGGCAGGGCCTTACCTCATGGCAACTAAGAGAATGCCAGTGCTCTAAGCCTACTTCCTTTCACTGTCCAGCCATTGTCACCGAAAGAACATCCCTTTCCTAATCCTCACAGCTAGAGTCCTGCAACTGAGTCTCATTTCTGGTATCTACCCGAGGCCTATTTTTGTCAATCACTGTAAGGGATGAATGGAACACACTGATTGGCCTGGCCCACGCCATGGTAGTCAGAGAGGCACATGGTTGTGTGTGTGTGTGTGTGTGTGTGTGTGTGTGTTTTCCCTCTGGAAGGAAATCAATGCGTCTTTAGTGAATTAGAAATTGAACTAGCAAAATCAACAGATGTCCCACAAAGAAGAAAACAGCATTGTTATAAGAGAAGATACTAGGGACCAGCAGTTGGCGTAATGGCTATGTCACTGGAGTCCCATGTAGTTGATCACGGTTCAAGTCCTAAACCCAGTGGCTTAAACCCATGCCAGGCATGTGTGCATGCGTGTGTGTCCAAGATCCCTAGAGGAGAACAGAGAAGGGATTGTGGTGTGGCCATCCCCCCTCGGGGGTGATTTTTTGCTTTCTGTCTCTCTGTCTCTCTCTGTCTTTCTGGTGAGCGCACATGCCCTATAGCAAACACCTCTCAAAAAAAAAAAAAAAAAAAAAAGAAGAAGAAGAAGAAGAAGAAGAAAAGATACCACATAAGACAAGACATTAAGGCACATGTGTGGTGGCAGGTGCCTTTAAGGACCGTATAACAAAGAGCTGTGTCCTGCTTCCCCTGGGCACTGTGGCTGACGGGTGGACCGGGTGTCTTGAGAGCTCAGCCCGATGTATTGTTTGCACCAGCTGCATCTTCAAACGCAGCCCCTGCAACACCTGGCCGCCTCTTACACAGCCCTCTGCACCTGGGACCCCTTCTCATTGGCCTCGGTATCTTCCCTGCCAAGCCCACTGGCTTCCGATTGCCTTCAAAGACGGTGAAGCCTTCTTCCCCTTTAAAATCAGACCTAACTCCAAACCCCACGTCCTTGTCTTACTTGGTGGTAGTGGAGCTGGGCACTGAAACGTCTGTCCTTCGGCACAGGCATGTTGTCTGGCCTTGTCAATAAGAACTGCTGGGGAGACACTAACATCACCAGGTCTAGCCAAAGAAGGGGCTTCTTTCTCAATTCCAGGGTGCACTGTCCTCATCCTCTGGGAGAGGTGTCAGGACAGTACAGGAGATTCATTGGTGCATGCCCTTTGGCACCTTTTCTTGGCATTGCAATGGATAGCATTTAAAAAAAGAAGATTATTACTATTATTTTGCCATATAGCATGTGCATTTGCCAGAGAGAGATAGAGAAAGTGAGAAATCCGCCCTCAAAGAGGATGGCCATACCGCAGTCCCCTCACCTCCATTCTCCTCTTGGGATTCTGGGCACGCACACACATGTACCTGGCATGATTTTCAAGCCACTGGGTCCAGGACTTGAACAGTAGTCAACCATGTGGGAGTTCAGTTCCTAACTACTACACCACCTGCTGGCCCCAAAGGATAGAATTTTTATTTATTTACTTTTTTTTTAAAGGTTTTTGCCACAGGGTGCATGCACTTGGCGGAGAGGAGAGAGACAGAGAAAGACAGTGAGAAGGAAAGTGAGAAATTCCCCCCAGGGGGATGGTCACACTGAAGTCCCTTCTCTTCCATTCTCCTCCTGAGATTTTGAGCATGCACATTACACACACCCAGCGTGATTTTCAAGCCACCAGGTTCAGGATTCAATCGCAGTCCGCCATGTGGGAATCCAGTCACTTTCACCACTTACACCACCTGCTGGCTCTAACAGATAGCATTTTTTAAAGTTTATTCATTTCCAGAGAGCAAGAGCAACAGAGTCACCTTCAATGGAGTCTTTGGCTGTGGTCCTCTGCTGAAATCTCCAACCCGTTGGCAAATACAAAGAAAACTCAGACCCAGCCATCACTAACGGTTATGAACCAAGCACAGTGCTAGGCTTTCTTCTTTGTAATTGTACCCTAAACCCAGGGCCAATGGCATTGTTCCATTCTGCAGATGAGCAAACTGAGTTTCAGAGGGAACCAGCTCCTAGTGTGAGGGGGCCAGAATCTGGTCTCAAACCCATAGCCTCGCCAAAGGCCATCTACGTTAGGAGAAGCCCCCTCTAGATCTCCGCGATTTCTCCAGTGAAATTCAATGAGCAAAGCAGTCCCGTGCATGACTTCGTCCACCTGCTCCTCAGCATCCCCGGACCCTGCCTAATGGGCTGCTGTTTCTCTCTGTCTTTATGATGCTGATCTACTGTAGCCAGGGCATTCATATCTCTGTAAACCCAGCCCATGATGGAACAATTAGCAACACAATCGCTTTCTCCACTCCACTTTCACCTGAGCCCAGAAATAGTAGCCCCTCCTGCCTGCCATGCCAGGGCAGGGGCTCTGCGAAAGGGCTTGCTGTTGCCCAAGACGTTACTCAAACAAAATCCGTGTGCATTCTGGCCATCCAGCTTGTGCAGGGCCAATAAAGAAACACCTTTTTGGCAGCTAGATATGATGGGTAGGATCCAAGGAAGTCCTCTCGTCTCCCATGCAAACCATGCTGTTCCTTCTCCCCTCCTTTCAGTATGCACACACACACACACACAACAACCATAACACACACACACACACACACACACACACGCCTATGCAGCCTATATCTTCCCTTTAAAGTGATACCAAAAAGCTCCTTTTGTCCATCTTTGTCTTTTCTATTTTTCTCCCTGGGAAGGTTGACTGCCATAGCCTCATTCTATGTGTGCGTGTGTGTGTGTGTGTGTGTGTGTGTGCATGTGTGCGTGTATGTTTCCTGGCCATTATTTTTCCTAACTGCATTCCCTACAATGAGTTGAAATTCAACCACGTTTGGGAAATAAATAGTGCTAGCATCGCATTTGTTAAAGCCAGAGCCTGTTGTCAAAAGCAGCTTGGCTGCTGGGTTCCCCGCGCGGGGGTCAGGAGAAATGAAATAATTCACGTGGCCAGGTTGTCAGGCTGAGCTAAGAGCAGCAACCCGGGTTCCCTCGATGCCAGGGTGTCCTGGGCGTCTTTGTCCTTTGGTGAAGATAGAGTTGGATACCCAAAGGGTTGACATATTTAGGCAATGCCACCATGCTTTGGTGACCTCTGATCATTTATTAAACGTCTCTAACTGAGGACTCGGTTAAAGTGGTTAAGGCGGCAGGATCCCACATGGTCAACCATGCCGTTCAGGTCCTAGGGCTGGCAGCTTGGGAAACACCTCAGGCATGTGTGCATGCATGTCCATTTCTCCCTCCTTTAGGGAGAAGGGATTGTGGGGTGACCATATCCCATGGGGAGGGTGGAGCTTTCCTGCTTTCACTCTGCCTGGTGCGTGCACAGCCCTCTGACAAATTAAAAAGGAAAGAAAATCACAAGAGCTAGCATTTCCAGGCCAGCTGGTGGTATGGCAATTAAGGCAGCTAGATCCCACATGACTGACTGAGCAGTTCAAGTCCCAGAGCCGGCAACCTGAAAACTCATGCTGGATGTGTGGGCCTGTGTGCCCCAAATCCCAAGAGAATGAAGGAGAAGGGACTGTGGCAATCCCCAGGGGTCGATTTCTTAGTTTTTCTCATTCTTTTTCTCTCTCTGTCTCTCTGTTGAGCACACATCCTTATAGCAAACTTAAAAACAAAAGTGCTAGCACATTTTTGAGGGCCTAGTGGGAGCCAGAAACTGAGACTGAGTCTACATCAGCTACACTGTGTCTAGTCTTCCAGGCGTGATTCACTCAGTAACCCAGAACCCACAGATACAGAATCTAACATACTACAGGCAATTAATATCAATAATAACTGGGGGCCAGCAGGTGGCATGGAGGTTAAGGTGCTGGATTCCTACATAGCCAGCTATGGTTCAAGTTCTGGACCAGGTATCTTGGAAATCATGTTGGCATGTGTGCATGAGTGCCCAAAATCCTGCAGGGAGAATAGAGGATAAGGGATTGTAGCATGGCCATCCCTCCTGGGAAGTGGTTTCTCATTTTCCCTCTCTCTGTGTCTCTCTCTGGTGAGTACACGTGCCCTGTAGCAAAAACCTAAATAAATAAACAATAATAACAATAAAATATTAAATCATAACTACAGCTATCACGTGTTTGCCTACTGTATCTTTGGAAGCATGCAAATCACTACGCAGTATTTACAGCTTGTCGATTAATATCGAGTGTCGGAAAAGTCACGGCCTATTTGTCTATGTTTTTCTATGCCAAAGTGCGTCATGACTTTTCTGATGACCCATTGCTATATATTTAGTGGCAACTGATCTATTTTAATAAAAAGTATTTTCAACCATATAGACAAGAAGAGAGAGGATATGGGTGCCAGACTATGGTGTAGCAATAAAATGGGACACTGTGTGAGGCTGACCCAGACCCACAGCGGAAGGTTCCCTGTTCATGTCCGGAGACCTCCCTGAGTACACTGAGCATGTGTGTGCCCTGACCTGGGGCTGGCTGAGGCTAGGGTTGGACCACTGTGTCAAAGACCCTGTGGGGGGGTGCTGTCTTGTTGCCTCTCATCCTCATCTTCTTTCTCTCTCCCTCATTAAATAAATATACAAAACTAATGAAAAAGCGCACACGAAAAATATTATAAACACCGGCTTTTCACAACCCTAACCTTATGGTCGGTGGGCTCCAATCTTTTTTCTCCCAAATAAGACATTGCAGATAAAGCTGAGGCCTGTGTGTGTGTGCCCTCATCTCAGTGTCTCCCCTGCCCTCCTTCCACGAGCCTAAATTTGAAGTTGATGGTGCCAATTGATGCTTTTTCGATGTTTATTATGCAATTATGTATCCATAAACATTATGTCGGGTTGCTCATGCAGGTTTTTAAGCTTTATATAAATGGTGTCTAGCTGAACGTTTCATCCCGGATCTTGACTTTCTGTCTTCCTGCTTTATGCAGATGATCATTGTCAATCTTCTTGATGGCATCAGGGGCAGGTGCCATGGCACAGGCGAGAGAGTTGAGGCCCGGAGAGGACGACACACCTGGTCTAACATTTACTAAGGCTAGACCCAGTTCTAAGCTGCAGCTCAATGGTTTTACCCCTAGTGCATGCCCTAAAGAAACGAGTGTTCGGGGCTGTGGAAGACATGTGTAGGAATGTTCACAGATGCTTTATTCAGAAGAGCATGGGGGCTCTGGTAGTTAAGGGAGACCGATTCCATATAGCTGACCACACAGATCGAGCCCCAGACCAGCAACTTGAGAAACACTCCTGGCGTATGTGCTTGCATGCCCAAAATCTCGAAAGTAGGGAGCAATGGAGGAGCAGGAATTGTGATGTGGTCATTCTTCAATGGGAGGGGGTGCCTTCTCACTTCCTCTCTCTCTCTTTGTCTCTCTCTGGTGAATACATGTACTCTAAAAGAGAGAGAGAGAGCGAGAGAGAGAGAGAGCGAGCGAGCTTGGGGCAGACAGAGGCACAGCAGCAAAACATGATGCTCTGACCTCCTTGGGAAGGTTCTAGGTTCAGGTCTGGAGATCTCTCTGGGTATGCCAGGCATGTGTATGCCCATGATCTGGGACCAGCTAAAGCTGGAGCTGGATTGTAAAATCAGGGCCCTGCTGGGGGTGCTGTCTCTCTCTCTCTCTTTCTGTCTCTCACACATGGAAGAAATAAATAAATGTTAAAGAGAGCTACAGTTTAGAAACAACCTATCTGCGTGTAAACAGGAGAACGGATGGACAAACTGCAATGGAAGCACATGATGGAATAATATATGCCAATGAAAAAGGATGAAAGAGGGTCTCATGGAATAGCAAGGACGCATGTCGCAGAGGTAATGCTAAGTGAAAGCGGTCACACGTGATGAGGACACACTGCTCAGTTCCATCTACATCAAGTTCAAAACCAGACAGACGCAGATGCTGACAGATATCAAGGCAGTGGTCGCCTCCCAGGTCGGAAAACAAGATTGCCAAGAAGCTCACGCCAAGACTTTGGGCTTGCTGGAAGAGCTCTGTATCCTCACTGGGGTAGGGGTTACAGAGTTTATGTCTCTTAGTTTTCTCAGGCCGCCAAATCAAAATATCAGGTCATCCGAAAAGTCATGACATATTTTTCTAAGCAAACACGCGTCATGACTTTTCTGATGACCCAATACCGTAGGCTGGCGGCTTGAACAACAGAAATAAGTTGTGTCACAGTTCTGGAGGCTGGAAATCCAAGATCAAATTGTGAAAAGGTTTGGTTTCTCCCAAGGTCTTTCTACTTGAATCGCAGATAGATGTCTACCTTCTGTCCAGGCTTCACATGGTCTTTTCCTCTTCCCTTTATACAGGCATCCCTGGGGTCTTCTGTAAGTCCTAAATCCTCCCTTCTCACATGGACACCAGTGAGGCTGCCTTAGGGCCTCCCAGAGGGCTTCTTTCACCTTAATGATCATTCTAAAGGCCCTATCTTCAATACGGCCCCATGAAGTCATGGGGTTTAGAGTTTCATTCTTATACCTTTATTTTTTGGGAGGGTGGGGTACACAATCCAGTCCATTTTACTATGCATTTGTAAAAATCCTTCAGGCTTTGCATTTAGACTTCTGCGTTGTATTTTATGTGTGCTATAGCTGGATGATGGAGGGGATGAGGATGACAAATTACTTGTGTCGACATCCATGTCACCCACAGCAGTGCCAGCTTGAACCCAGACGGTCTGGCTTCTCAGTCTTGCACGTGACTTGCTCCGTGACATTTACAAAGGGAAGGCGGAAGGGCTGGTACAGCCACCTGTCCGGGCTCACACACTGATCACGTGGAAAGGTAAGAGCTGGACTCAGCTCCGTCTGACGCCACCCTGAGATCACTTTGCTTTGCCTCTGACACTCCCATGGACCAAGCGTGGGCTCTCCGGGCCTGCGACTCTCTGCTAAGTGCTGAGTTCGCTTTTCGTACAACCCATCCTGTTTCAGCATACATTCACCTCCATGCTCCTGTTTTCTCAGTGCTGGAAACATACTGGGCAACCACAGGGTGCACGGTTGCTCTTGGCATTCCCACTTCACAGTCGGAGAGATGGAGGCCCAGTCAGTGTACCTCCAGATGTCCAGATCTCCAGGTTCCCACGAGGCCCGGTGGACAGAGAAGACAGCCACATGCAGCTGTGACCCCAGCCGGGGGGCCCGAGTCAGTCATGACTCCATGCCTCGGTTTTCTCATCTGCCACGTGGGCGTCGCAACCCCGAGTGCGGAATGACTGTGCGTATTAAATGAGGCAGTGCCTAGGAAGGGGACAACACCGTGCTCAGCACACAGCTGGGCACCGTCTCTCACCCTGAACCTCTGGCTTCCACTTCGGTTCAGGTCTCCTCACTCACTGTTTGGAGCTGACCTCTAAGCTTTTTCGCAGCTTTAAGGTTCGGTGATTTATGGCATGTTCTATGCACACATTGATTAAGCATTCCACTCTGCACACTGCAGAGAGAAAGGCGGCGGTAGAGGCTGGCATGGACCCTAATGACTGGCGGATAACAATAATGTTAGTGAGAGGAGAGGAGCGACAAGTGGCGGTTGAGCTGTTCCCTGCTTCTTTTGTTCACCTGGAAACACCCTGGGGCCGTGACTGCAACTCGGTGACCACATTCACTCCTGCATCCAGCTCGGAAGGGATTTGGAAGGCATGGGCCAGCTGGGACGGGATAGCCCCCCAACCAAGGGCTTGCACAGACGGCCTGGGCCTTGGGCAATCACCCCACCCCCACCACCATGGGTAGCCCTCTGCAGCCAGATTTTATCGAACATTCTACTTCACGTTGGCTTACGAAACCACCAGGAAACACAAACTCCTTCAGCTCACAGAGCTACATACTTAAAACAAGCAGCCATAAATGTGGGGCTGGTCATTCTTTGGATCTAGTTATTAATGCAACAAAATGGAATAAACTCAGCTTTGTTAACCTTATTTAAAAACAAAACAAAACAAAACAAAAACCACTTTCTGGTGCTTCATGTTTATTGCACTGTTCACATTTAAAAGAGTGGATGCCGGCCACTGTGTCTGCTCTGGGACCCAGTAAAGAAGAGAGTATGCACACGTGGACCAGGGAATCGAATCCAGCAGAAATGATTTCTCATTTACCAGCCCCTTCCCCAAAGAGACCTCACTCATCCCTACCCATTACTCATGCAATGTACCACTGATGGATATTTATGGAGTACCTGCTATGTCTCTGGCAAAAAAAAAATTTTTCTAAAAGTTGAGCATCATCATTTATGCGATCAACAGCCAACAGCTTTTGGCCATGTCCCCTTCCAGAGCACGAGCTTCACAAGGGCAAAAGATGATCATTTGTACATTGCTGGCTGCTGCCATTCCTCTGCACAGGACCGGCACACAGTGGGTCACAACAGTTGTTGAGTGGAGGAAGGTAGAGGAGTGAGGGGGCTCAGCTGGAAGGAGAAGACTGTGAGGTCGCAAAACCGGACTGCTATCCAGGCTTCTGGATGCCCGCTCCGGTGCCAGCAGCCCCCCTGCCTTAGTCATCTTCATTCTTAAAAGGATTACTTTGGGGTCCCTTTGGGATCCTGCTAAAAGGTACTCTGCAAAAATGCTTGCAAAGTGATTCTCACAACACATGCCGTGAAGGGGAAGACTTGCTGTTGTTATTTTCCTTTGTAAGGTGACGTGTTTATGGATGTAAACTCCTGCTCAGTGGGAGCGTCTCTGGGGAGAAGAAACCGGAACCTTCACAGGAAGGGAAAGTGGAGAGTGAAAGCTGCTATGTCGGTAAGTCAGGAAAGGACGTGTGTGTGTGCGCGCGCGCGCATGAACAGAGCGAGCGTCTCTGACTGCAGGATGCTTAGAATTTATAAATATGCAGACACTTGAATTCTCACTTTTTGTGTGCTTGCCAGAGAGAAAGAAAAAGAGGGAAAGTGAGAAATCATCCCCCCAGGGGAGAATGGCCATGCTGCAATCCCTTCTCCTCCATTCTTCTTCCAGGATTTTGGGCATGCACGCACACGTGCCCGCTGTATTTTTCAAGCTACCAGATCTGGGACTTGAACCATGCAGTCAGCCGTGTGGGATTGGGTGCCTTAACCTCCATGCCACCTGCTGGCCTGAATTCTTCCTTCTTTTTGTCTACACAATAAGGTATGCGCTTGAACAAAAATTAGCCAACCCATGTAAACTGCATGATGGAGCTTTGTTCTCACTTTTAAAAAAGTAATTATTTAATTTTCTTTATTATTAGTTAGTAATTTGACCAGAGAGAGAGAGAAAGGGAAAGTAAGAAAGCAAGTTGTCAGATCCGGGACCTGAACTGCAGTCAGCCATGTGGGAGTCCAGTACATTAACCACCATGCCACCTGCCAGCCCCTTGTTGTTACTCTTTAATATATAATGTAAAACGCTGAACTCATGGTTGTAGGTGGATGAGGATAGACCACATGAGGCTAAGAGACCATTCAGATGATCTCTGAGCAGAGGTTGGTGGAGGCTTGGTTGGGATGTTCTCGTGATGTGCTGCTCAGTTTGTGGTATTTGAGCCTGCAGCACAGGCATCCCAGAAGCCCTCAGGTGTATGGACTTGGCATTCTCATCCCACCAAGACCCAAGAGTGCTTTATGTCCATATTGCAGGTTTAGGAGCTCTGGTCTGTAGGCTATTTTTATATCGGTCCGAGGAGGAATTGCTTTTAAGGATCTTTATGGGTCCTGACATCTCTGATTTCACAATGATTCTGTCCCTGATTATTGAACTCCTCCTGGAGCAGCTGTCTGAAACATCATGATAAGAACAACAGTGCTTTGGCTTCAATGTGTCCCTCCATATTCAAGAGTTGATTGGTTGCTATTGTGATGGTTGCTATCGTGATGGTATTAAGAGTGTGGAAACATAGTCTGACTACAGTATTAAGAGGTGGTGTCTCTGGGAGGTGATTAGGATTAGATGAGGTCATCAGAGTGGAGCCCCCAAGACTGAACACTGGTGGCTTTATAAGAAGAGGAGGAGAGATCAGGAAGGGCACAGATGCTTTCACTGTTTCCACAGGATAGTCTTTACCACCTTGAAACTCCACACAGAGAAGACATCAGCCAGGAGACCCTCACCGGATGTAGCCCCTTGACCTTGGACCTCCAAGACTCTGAACTGAGTAAATCTTTATTCTTTCTTTTTATCTTTTCCTTTTTTTCTTTTTTCTTTCTTTTTCTTTCTTTCTTTTTTTTTTTTTTTTTTTTTTTTTTTTTTTTTTTTTTTTGCTAGAAGCTATGTGTACTTGCCAGAGGCCAGAGAGAGAAAAAAAGAAAGAAAGGGAAGGAAAGGGAGAAAGCACGCCCCCCTCCATGGAGAATGGTCATACCACAATCTCTTCTCCTCCATGTCTTCCTTCTTTCAGGATTTTGGGTACACATGCACACGTGGCCAGTGTGTTTCTCAAGCTGCCTGGTCCAGGACTCGAATCTAATGGTCAGCCACATGGAATCCAGCTTCCTTAACCACCAGGCTATGGAGGCAGACCTAAACCTTTACTCTTCATAAATTACCCAGTCTGTGGTATTCCATTATAGCAACCGAAAAATGGACTGCAACAATCACCACCAGGTTCTAATCACCACCAGGTTCTACTCCCAGGCACATTCAAATGCTGTGGGGTAAATAATTCAGCACTGGTGACTAACATAAAATTTTTTTACAGATTTCTTTGCTGGTTCTACATACGAACAAAGCACATAAAAAACAATGTAGATCATATTTCATAATAGTCCTTCACCCAGTTGAGGGAGGACAACTCCACTTTCCTGGAATATGCAGCTAGTCATGCAAAAGAAATGAAGTCGAATTAGGAAGCCAGGATTCAGCCAGTCCTGTGGGATAACTGATTCTCACAGGAGTAGGATCCAGTGCTAAACCAGGAGGTGTCTGGCTAAGAGGACCCTGAACCTCCGTATGCACATAATTCTACAGTCATGCGGGGAAGCGTGTGAGTGTGTGATGGAGAGCGCACCCAGCACTCTGACCAGGAGATGCTCCTGCTTAACTGCACGAAAGCTGTCTCATGCAGAAATCACAAGTGTGTTCTGCAGAACTGGCCTCAGGAATGCTTTGGGCAAATCACAGGCACTAGCTATTAGATAAAAGGACATGGAGGGACAGTCATGGCACAGTGGTCCAGGTGGTGGGATCCCACATGGCTGACTGTGTGGTTCAAATCCCAGACCTACTGGCTTGATAAATACACCATGCACGTGTGTGTGTGTGTGTGCGTGTGTGTCCCAAATCCCAAAAGGATAATGGAGGAAAAGGAACTGCAGTGTGGCCATCCCCCCTGTGGGGTGCTTTCTCAGTTTCCCTTCCCCACTCACTCCTCACACCCCTGTCTCTCTCCAGCAAGCACATGCACTCTACAGGGGAAAAAAAGTAAAGAAAAAGAATGTGGAGAATGTGAAGATGCATCATTAAAAATGCAGGCTTTGGGACCAGCAGATGGCATAATGGTTATGTTGCTGGACTCCCAATGTAGTTGACAGTAGTTTGAGTCCTAGACCCAGAGAAGGGGTTGTGGCATGGCCATCCCCCTGGGGCGGGGGGTTACTTCTTGTTCTCTGTCTCTCTGTTTCTCTCTGCCTTTCTGGTGAGTGCACGCACCCTATAGCAAAAATCTCTCTTTTAAAAAAATGCAGGCTTCAAAGACTGATACGCAATATGAATCCATTTTGGTAACAAATCCATAGATAGATGATAAACTAATAGACAGACACTGAAGTATCAACAATGACCATCTCTTGGAAAAACACAACACTTGTATTTTCTTATTTTTGCTTATTTCTGGTTCCTAACCCTTGTGCGGCTTCCTTACTGCTTTTGGAATTGAACACGTATGCAGATATGCAGAGGAGGTTTCGTTTCAGGCATCTGCAAGAAGCCATCGAGTCACTCACTCATTCACTCAGGCACAGTTTTCATTAGCTATGATGTTACAGACCTCAGTCTTCAACTCGTGAAGATAAACGACTCCCATCTCTGCCCTTAAGGGGGCCCTGTGCTAGCCAGGGAGATAGACTTGAAGCTGTTCCTCACTTGAGGAGATGAGGACCAGGGAGGTGGAGAGACATACCGCGGGGGCCATGGGGGTTGAGGAGTCACTCCATGGATGTCAGGAAGAGAAGTTTGGGGTAGGGACAGGGGTGGGAGATGACACCTCATACCTTGCAAAGGCTAACGTCCCTTGTTCTCTTAGCTCAGTCATTCTGATGCTCTTAGTGGGGAATTCTGAATTTCTTTCTATCTCAGGACCTTTGCACAAGCCAATGTCACTGGCAGGAATGCTCAGACCTATCTCCAAACACACATGCACATGTGTACACACTCATGCACACACACTGTGGAAGGCCGCGTATTGGATCTTGCACATGAACAACTGTTCATCCATTTTGTTCCCTTGCCCTAACATGGCTGTCTGCTTCTGTAAACCTATTTGCTCTTCCCATGAGAAAATAGCTTGTGCTAGCCGTACAGAAAACTGCATCCGGGATGACATCCTGTACCTGCTACTGTCTTTGCTAACTAGCCCGAAACCCTTTTGTTTAGCAATGTAACTGCTTGCATGGAAACCCCACTCCCCTCAGAAATAATTAACCTGCTTGATTCAGCTGCTGTAACTGCTTGCATAGAAACCCCTGGTAACTGACCCCTATAAAAAGACTACTCAAAACTTGGTCGGGGCTGTAGTTCTGACTCTCGGCCCCCGAGCCTCAGGCTGTAGTCACTGGCCAGCTAATAAAGACTCCCTTTAAACTTAATCTGGCTTTGGTCGTCATTCATTCGGTGGCACTCTACAACACACACACACATACACACGCATGCACACGCGCGTGCACACACACACACACATACACACACACTACTACTACTGAGTCTATACCTACTCACCTTCCAGGCCCCATTCCTTGACTCCTAAAATGAAGCCTCTGTCTATTAGCCCTGCAGGACTACCCTTCACCTTTCCAGCACTTTGGGCTGTAGATTTTTTTAAAAAATAATTTATTTAATTTTATTTATTTATTATTACTCTTTAATTTGACCAGAGAGAGAAGGAAAGTGAAAAGCAAGCCACCAAGTCCAGGACTCAAACCACAGTCGCCCACGTGGGAGCCAAGTACCTCAACCACCATGCCACCTGCTGACCCCTGCCCCACCCCTACCCCACCTCCACCCCCATCCACGGCTGTAAATTGTTAATCTCTTTAGTTTGCAACTGAGTGCTCAAAGTTGTGAGAACAACGATCCCATGCCTTGCTCATTTCTGCAAACCTACTTCTTAGGACACAGTCTCACATAGCTATCGCTCCATCAAATGAATCATTTTGTTCTCACGACCAATTCAAAAACTTAGGTTTCTGTTGTGTTTTTTTTTTTTTTAATTCATTTTTTTAAAAATTCCCATTATGAAAATGCCATAACTGAAGCTGAGAAAAACGGAGTTAACACTTTGATTCTGGAGAAGTCCTCACTCGTGCTTTTGTTTCTTTAGTAAGCTCCTATTAGAGCAAGGGGCATAGCACTACTGGCATTGACTAAGGGCTAGCTGTATACCTGGGGTGTGGCTAAGAATTTACACACATTATCTTAGCAAATGCCGTCAGCCACCCACAGGGTACTAGTGATACACCCATTCTGTGGATGAAAAAATAAAGGAGTGTAGGAAAGTCTCCATTTTTAAAAATTTTTTTTAAGAGAGAGATTTCTGCTATATGGCATGTGTGCTCACTGGGAAGAGAGAGAGAGAGAGGAAAAGTGAGAAATCTCCTCCCCCTCCTCACACAGGGAAGGCCACTCCACAATCCCTTCTCTTCCATTCTCCTCTTTGGATTTTTGGCACGCATACACACATGCCCAGTGTGATTTTAAAGCCTCCAGTCTGGGTCTCAAACCATAGTCAGCCAGGTGGGCGTCCAGCACCTTAACCACTACACCACCTGCTGGCCCCAAGTCTCCATTTTTATGAACTGGTTCTCTGTGTGCAACTCAGTCCACCTCTTTGAATTTCGATTTGGGGAGGTGTTGGTAGAGCTAGACTTAGTGCCCTTGTGTGAAATGGAACGATGCCCACAACACCTTCACGGCTGTTAACTGGACTATTTGCGCCTGGCACCTGGTGCGCCCTCAGTAAACAGTCGGATGGGGGCTCCCTGGCCTCATAACTTTCAAAGTAAAATCTCTGGCCGGCGGCCGTGTTTCGGATTCCATGGTGCAATAACCATGAATCACGCCCAGAGATTCCAGGACGCAGCACGTCTGCTTCCTCTGCCCAGCCCGTCGTGCGGGGAAACGCTGGACACTGTCACCGACTCAGCCATCTCGGCTGCCGACAGAGCTGCACACAGAAGGCCCTCCTGCCGACCTCGCTGAAAAGACCAGTAAATTCAGCAGCCAGCGTGTCTGGCTTTCTCACTTGTCGCCCCCTAAATCTCCCTCTAAGTGGCAGGACTCTGGCCTGCCTGCCCTGTCTGGGGGCATTTGCTCCATCTCAGAAGAGACGGGTGCCAGGGGCCTCTACGGGTTGGCGGGGACTTGGTTTTTCCGTCTCATGAGTGGCTGCCTCTTTGCTGTCCGACCGGCTTTGCTCAGACACCAACTGCGTACACCAGGGGCCTGGAAGGGACTCCGAAGTGTCCCACTCACTAAGTCGCTTGGCTGGTTTAACTCAGAGTGCCAGGAAAGGTCCCTGGGAATAATGTCTCTAGGTGCCCAGCTTTCATGGGGGCCTCAAGGAATCAACCTCCAAAGGAGCAGGCAGGGAAGTTAGGGGGTCCTGTGTCAAATCTAGGACAGGGACCACCTTGGACACATCCCTTCCCCCTTGGTTTCCTTGTCATTAAATTGGGAAAGAAACAATACTGACCTCCTGAGCCAGCCAGTGGTATGGTAGTTAAGGCGGCTGGATCCTACATGACCAATGGCATGGTTCAAATCCTGGGCCCAGCAGCTTGAAAAATAAAATACATAGGGCACACCTTAGTGCATGCCTAGAATCCCAGGAAGAGAATGAATTGCTGCATGGCCATCTTCCCTGGGGGTGCTTCCTCAATTTCTCTCTCTCTTTCTGTCTCTCAGTGAGCATAGGCACTCTATAGCAACTTAAAAAAAGAAATGTTAAGGGGGCCAGCAGGTGGCATGGTGGTTGGGAGTCCTAAACTCCCACATGGTTGACCATGGTTCAAATCCTGGACCTGGCAGCTTGCTTTCTCACTTTCCCTCTCTCTGTCTCTCTCTTTCACTTTGTCCCTCTCTGGTCAAATTTAAATAGATAAATGAAGTTAAATAAAATAATTCTTCAAAAAAAAGAAATGTTGACCTCCTTGGGGTATTATGAGAATCAAAGAATTTTTTATTTCTGGCCATCATAAGTAGCAGGTGCCGACTGTATATGATTTGTGATCACACTCTAAGTGCATATCTAACTTTCCATTTTGTTCTCACAACCAATATGAAAACTTGGGTTTCTGTTTCTCTCTTTATTATTATGTTTTAAATTCCCATTATGGAAAAATCATAACTGAAGCTTGGAAAGATAGAGTAACCTGGCCAAGACGACACAGCAGAGCTGGGATTCAGACTCGGAGTCATCACACCCCGGAGGCTGAGGTTTTTACACAGTGTGAACTCCTGAGCCGTGCTCCCAGCCTCTGCCTGCTGCATGGCTTTCCCCGAGGGTGCCATTGGCTTCGCACTGCTATTCCCACAGTGAGGGTCACAACGGTGATGGCTTCCCTTTACTGAGACCAAGTGCTAGTCTGTGGATTGCTTCCTTTTCGGACTTCAGTTGCCGTTTTTATTTTGATTATTTTAGGTCAACCTGGACCAGAATCTGAAACACTGTCAAAACAGGCAAAAGACCGTGACCCCTGGCCCGAGGGCGCTCCAGCAGGTTTGCACGGGAAACCCTGAGAGGATCTGATTGGCCCGTTTGGGAGACGGCTCTGGCCGACTGGAAGACGGGTGAGAGGAAGACAGGCTGGAGAAATGGGATAGAAAAAGAAAGGGGCCAAATGGAAACCCTTCTTTCTTGTCTCCCCAGGACCTGGTGTGTCCCAGACATACCTGGCCTCTCCTGGCTCACGGCCATGCCTCAGACCCCAGCCTGCTTGCTGTCCACCTGCTTATCCCCACACGGACCACAGCCCGAAGTGCCCGGCTCAGTGCTTCCTAGTCGAGGTGGGCAAGAAAAAAATTGTGCTTCTCCATTCGCTCATTCATTGGTTCGTTCAAAACAATTGGGTAATCAGAAACGTCACAACGTAGTTTTGTAAGTTTCTATGCAGGAATGCGTCATGACGTTCCTGACGACCCAATGGTTATTTGTCACCTGCTGTATTCAAGGTACTGAGAACACAACACAGAACGAGGCACACTAAGGACAAGCTGGGAACTGGAGAGGTGGGGTTCGAATCCTCCCTCACGTGGAACCTGTGGGAATCTCACCTCGGAAGCCTCCATTCCCTTGCTTGTAAAATAGAGGTGACAATCACATCCATGTCCCAGTGCTGTTGGGAGGATGCAGAAGGTGTCAGTGGGACAACTGGTGCAGTCAGCTCTCGGGGACTTGGGGTGTTTGTTAGCCAAAGAAGTTTGTTAGCCAAACATGGGAGTCAGTGGTTGGGGGCTAGTGGGGCAAGGACAGAGAGCCATAGTGACGTCAGTGGTTCTTGCCTGGGGTTGATTTTGTTCCCAGGGGACATTCAAAAACCTTGCTGGTTGTCCCCAGTTGAGGGAGAGGGACGCTAGTGTCATTTACTGGGTAGAAGACAGGGTTGCCACCGAGTATCCCACACTGCAGGACGGTCTCCCAGCACGAAGAACCGTCTGGCCCCACCTGCGTTAGTGCACACTGGAGAAGCCCAGGCCTAAGTGGACAGCACCTTCGCAAAGCTGCAGGGAGGGTCCCAGTGCCCAGCCTGCCTGTGCAGGGAGCACTCCACTCCCTAGCAACCTGGGACTCTGTCAGCAGCGCCTGCTTGCCACCCTGCCTGGCCAGATGGCTCTATGCCAGGGAATAGGGCAGAGGAGCCTCCCAGCTCCATCCTATGGGACCATCCCTGGGCGCTGATGTTCCCAGCCAGCCCCAACCCTGCCAGAAGCGATGGGCTCCCAGCACCGCCTGCTCTGTTCGCAGCTGGGCGCCTGCGTGGAGCACACTAACCCGCCACCGTGTTGTGACTGCAGCTGTCTCCTGCTCCGGTCCCTCCTCTGTCTCTCTGGGATCAGCGGCTGCAGCTGAGTTGGCAGGAATTGTTCTTCCCAGTTGCTGGGAACCTGCCAACATGGTACGTGCTGCCCATCCCTGGCCGGCGAGAGCTGTCGAGGGCCGGGCTGTGCTCTCGGGGCTGGAGAACTAGAGGAGTCTTCTGAGCAGTGACAGAGGCTTCATTTCCTCCGCATGTGGGCTTCTCAATCCTGCCCCAAACCTTCCAGTCAGCCAAGATGGTAGAAACATCCGGCATGCTCAGGGTGACCCAGGACCCCTTCCCCAGGCTGTCCTCTATGGCCCCAGCATCATGCAGTTCTGCCCTACCACTGTGCCACCACGGACAGCCTGAACCCTTCAGACTTTCCATAACCTGATCTTGAAAGGGGCACGCCATCATGCCCACCATAGCCTACTGGCCACAGAGGCCATCGCTGGAACAGCCTGGGAGGGTGTGGACAGCAGGAGGGGAGGATCTTTGGGGCCCATCTGGGAAGTGGGCTGCCATATTGCCCAAGCCGGAGTCCACAGAGAGCCACAGGGGCAAAGGGCAAAGGGCAAAGGGCAAAGGAAGGGGCACGGAGACCTGTCAACCATACGAAGGAAAGGCTAAAAATGGGGAGGAGGCTGGGTTGTGTTTTTGTGTTTTTGTTTTTGTTTTTTTTTTGTACCTGCCATATGCCAAGCACCATTCCAGACTATTCCAGACATTCATGCATTATTTTATTTCACCCTCACAGCTAAGCCATGAGACAGTGAAATCACCACCATTTTTCAGATGAAGAAAGGGAGAGATCACGCCTCTGGGCAAAGATGGAGGTCGGTTTTCAGCCCCGGGACTGACCACACTGTCCCCCCTGAGCAGACCACTGAGGAGCAGCCGCCGTTAGCCCACGTCCCTACTTGTTATCCCATGAGCACAGAGAAGCCTTGGATCTCCCAATGAGGGCCCTGGAGATCACCTTGCAAAGGAATTTCAGTCATCCTTTCCTGATGTGCTTTTCCACCCGTTGTGTATTTCAGGACAGTCAGGAATCAAATGTCTTTGTCCCAGTTAAGAGGTGACAAAACTGAGGCTCTGCATACAGGTGACCGTCCCCAGGGACTCCCGGTTCTAAGTCCACCCTCTCCCCTCCACCTGCCTGACTGCCCTATGATGTCTGATTCACACCCAAGCCACCACCCCAGGGGCGTCTATCTAGAACCTGGCTGTTTAACCCCTACACCAAACCCAGGCCTCAGGGTGGACCTGAAACTCCTTCGGACATTTCCAGAAAGAAACCCAGTCATCTGTGCGTGCGTGCTGGCGGGGAGGAGGGCACAGGGGACTTTTCCGCATGTCTAAGACGGGCTTAAGCTGGGATTGTGTTTGAGCATCTGCTGAGACTGCTCTGTTAGACGCTGGATGACTGAGGACTTAGAATCAAGAGCAGAAGCTGGGTACGGAGGGCAAGGCAGGGTTTTCCCATTGGTGGCCCTTTCACTATCTCGTCTGAGAAGTCTTAATCCCTTAATCACTTTTATTAATCTCATAACAATCTTTCCAACATCGGTTACATCCTTCTTATCTTGGCTAAGCATTTCGGTGAACTCAGAGCTTCTTGTCACTGAGGGACGTTTTCCCTCTGCTAAGACGCCTGCTCTTACATAGTTTCCTCTGTCTCTCCCCGTTTCCTCTGCCTTCCCTCCCTCCACCTTTGCTGTTAGACTCCAACAACCCTTGAATTCCAGAGCTCTCAGGAACCTTCCTGACCAGCCAGCACACATTCCTCATTTTACAGCTGGGAAAGCCAGGCGTTCATGAACTCCTGCGAGGTCACGCCCAGGTACAAGCGAGCCCCTGTGTGTCCATCGGAAATGACACGCCTTACAGGGGTGAGCACCTAACCCTCACCCGCATCATCTCCTTTGGCCCTCGCAAACACCTCCGAAGTAGGTCCTGCCATCAGCTTTATTTTAGAGGTGAGCGAATGGAGGCAGCACGAGGGGAAGTCATTCGCCCCAGACAGCATGGGACTGGCACAACCAGGAGACGGGAGCCCAGGCGTTCTGACTCGGGGGCCTGAATTCCAACCACGAGGCCCTCTACACAATGCCTGGGTATATTTCTCCTGCTCATTCCGTCAGGGGCAGTAAGCTAGCACCTAAAGGGGCTGTGGCAGGCCCCCTGTCAAGTGGGATAAAGGTGTTGATGGCACGTGATGTGGCCATCGCCCCTTTCTCTGGTTGGGAGTCCTGAAACCCTGAACAGGGTTACCCCAGTCCCTCTCAGGGACTCCCTGTCTACCAGAGCCCGTGACAGTTACTTCTGCCACCAAGCCAAAGCTGAGCTCTTCTGCAAGCCTCAATGGTTCTAGCCCTGACCATACCCCTAACTCACGGTAGCCAACTCATTCCTCCTTGGGTGTCTCTCCCCTTATCGCTCACCCAGAAACAGGTGAGTGCAAATAGCCACCAGCTGTAGAGGTCTGGCTGGAAATGAAAAACAAGATTGGAAGCCAATGGGAAACACTCGCTAAACTAAGCTGCCAGGGCCAGGCCATGGTGCAGTGGTAACACAACTGGCCCCACATGAGAGAGGTCCTGGGATCGAGTCCTGGGACCTCGCTGAGCACACTGGGGTGCTCACGTCCACATATGTATGGACGTGATCTGGGCCAGGTGAGACTGGGGGTGAGTCGTGGTGTGAAGAACCCATTGGAGTTGCCTCTCTCTCTCTCTCTCTTTCAGAAGAAATAAACGAACTTAAAATAAACTGCCAGAGGAAATGAAGGTTTTACATGGAGGGCTGTCCGGATATCTATCTCCCTACCACAAGGACCCAGGAACCGACCGGAGCTCTACAACACAGTCCTGAGGTTACCGATGGCCTCCCTCTCCTGTCCTCCATGCCTGCCACCCTGTGAGCTTATGAATGTCCCCCATCCTCCTCCAAGCCCGGCATGAGGAGAAGCTTGTTCCAAGGGCATGGCTCTCTGAACCAGTGCGGAATCAGCAGAGACTCGAGGCTAACTCTTCCCTCGTCCCCTCCACCCTCTTGGCGATGCCATTCACCTCCCGCTTCACCTCTGTTCTCTCCCACTCGCCTCCTTCCCTCTTTGTCTGCCTGACAAGTAGCTGGTGAGGGCGAAGATGGAAACCCGACTGCCGAACTTAGAAAATAAAAACACCCCAGTCGGCTTTATTAATCTCCTGAAATATGCTCTCCAATTGCTGCCAAGCCGAAAGGGCTTGTGTTTTCCCCTAGAACATCGTAAAAAAGTAGAAATGTTTACAAGGATGACTGGAAAATAGTGCAGTAGATCTTCCTGGTAATGTACAAGGTGATGCAGTAATTGCTATGGAAACTAGTCATTATAATTCAATAAAAAGGCAGAAAAAAGTTAAGTTCATTGTGTTACCTATGACTCCATCGTCACGTTCTTTACATATATTAGCATAAAATCAAGTCCCACTTTTATTCTCAGGGTTTTCGCTGGCTCTGCCTTCACAAAAGGGCTTGTACGGTTCAGCACAGATGAAACCCCAAAGAGGAGAAGAAAACTCACTTTGCAAGAAATCACTCTCTATGTTCTTCCTGGGCAGAATACACGTGCACACAGGTTCTGCGAGCGGACACGTGTGCACGAGGCATCTTGTCCAGGGCATTGGAGAAACAGCCTTACCCCTCTCTGGGTCCTGAGACACGACGGAATGGGAAGTCTTCTTTCAGAAGAGAGACAATTTGCCAGAGAAGAAGAAAAATGCAAAATCACATGATTTATTGCACACCCGAGGTCTGAGCAGCTTCGGAGGCAGTCAGAGGAAGCAGGTCCCTGTGATATTTTTTTAAGTTTCTTTATTCACCTACTCCATGAGCAAGAGAGACAAAGATGGACACCCCTAACAGGGCCCTGACACTGGGATCCATCCCCAGCATCAGACAGCCCCAGATAATGGGCACGTGCATACCTGGCGTACTCAGGGAGGAATCTGGATGTCAGCCCGGAACCTTCCCATTAGGTGAGCCTGCAGGGCTGCCCTTTACAGCTGCGCCACCCTCTGGTCCATGCTTGCGAAGTTTCAGGCGGTGCTGGAGAGGGGCTCCACCTCTCAGGAACACCACCACCTGCCTGCTGAGGAACACAGCTGTACCCATGGGTTTCCCCGCAGGTCCCTCATAAGCAACTTAGAAAGTAGAGCTTGACCCGAGGCAACTGCACACCAGGAGTGGTGGGATGACTGCGTGGGTGAGCAGGAAATAGTTCTTGCTCCAATACCTATTTCTGGCAAAGGGAGATAAAAGAGTGATTCCAAGTGGCTGGTGCATGTGACGTGTGCTGCAGGCTGCAGAGGATTAAAATGAAAACCATCACCTCATCCACCAGGAAGCTTGCAAGTCTCTATGTATTAATAATTGGCCGTTCGGAGACAGAGAAGCAGGGTTAGAAGGCAGGTGGATCCCTGTCCAGCTCTGGACATGTCACTTGGGTGAGTCAATTCCTAGAGGTACAAATTATTTCACTATTTCTTGCAGCCTCGCCTCAGGTATTGGAGTGGGGTTTCTGCTTGGTCTGCAGGATCTTCCAAAGCACTTTTCCATAGGGGGCGCTGGAGGGAGAGTTGGGATGGCTGTCCAAATAGGGACGTGCTTGTTCTTGTTTGCTTGCAGTCCCTGTGAGTATCACCAAGGCATGGTTCTTCATTCTACCAATGACAGTTGGTTCCAGAGTAGTTTTTCCTCCCAGTGACAACCAACTTCTCCATACCCCCTCAGGCAGCCCCTCTTCAGAAGCTTGCGCCCAAGCGCTGCATGGCTCCTCCTCTGAGCTCTGGAGCCGGGACAGGCTCTGGTCTGTCCTCCAAGTTTTTCCCCCACTTCTCCCTTTGCTTTCTCCAATCCAAGAGAGGTAGCCCCTCCTGCAGTCACTGTCTCTGTCCCCTCAGTATCTCCTCTTTTTCTCTTCTGGTTTGTCAACACCACAACACCTGATGCCAACGTTACATTCTCTCCGTTAGGAGACCTGGTGTGCTTTGTTTCTTCCTCAGGGTCTTGTCTCTTCTAATCCAGCCTCCACTTGATATCTGGAACGATCTTTCTGATTATCAGCTTGATTAGGTTGTTGTCTGGAAGAGGTGAATTTCTAGCCTTTCGGATATAAGAATCCATCCCCACCCTGGTCCTACCCATAGCAGACAGCCTCTGTCACGTTTCTGTTCATCTTGAACACACCCTCAGAATCCTTCGTTGTTTTGTTTGTTGTAGTTGTTGTTTTTTGCTATAGGGCGTGAGCACTCACCAGAAAAACAGAGAGAGACAGAGAGACAGAAAGCGAGAAATCACCCCCCAAGGAGGATGGCCATGCCGCAATCCCTTCTCCTCCATTCTCCTCTTGGAATCTTGGGCACGCATGCACATGCACCCGGAGTGAGTTTAAGCCACTGGGTCCAGGACTCGAACCATGGTCGACTAAATGGGAGTCCAGCGACATAGCCATTATGCCAACTGCTGGTCCCCTCAGAATCCTTCTTAACAGGGTGCTTCAGGATAGTCCTATTTACAGCCCTGAGTGGCAGCTACTATGGAGTTTATTTTCCAACCTTTCCCTGGAGAGTAAGCCCCATCTCTGCGCTCTGATCCATGAGGAACTATTTCATAATTCCTCTCATCTTTATTGTTTTTTATATAGTAGGTCTTTTACTGTCTTGCCATGTAGAATGTTCAATGAAGAATCCATCCTGTTACTGCAGTCCCCCATACGGGGAGCTTTATTCTTATTTTTGTCCAAAAGATCCTACCGTGCATACTTAGGTCTACTGTAATACCTAGAAGATTTCTTTAACTGAAACTTAATGAAGTCAACACAAAGAATTCTTTGAGAATGACTGAATCCCCTCTCTGGAAAGAGAACTCCACTGATAATTTCAGCATAATTACACATAACAAACTCCAAGCGGCACACAGTGGAACTCTGATATGAATTGCTAATTATGTCCACATTAAGGCGTTGATAGAAATTCTTATCTGGATGTGGCTAGAGTCACGCGCTCTCTTCTGAAGCAATCTGAAGTCTTTTCTCCGAGTCCCGCTGTTCTTTTTTGATATCCTCCACGTTGGTCTTGAGCTTTCCCTCCCCCCAACCAGGAGGACATGTGGTGACGTCTGGAGGCATTTTCTGATGGTCAAAATTGGGTATAAAATACTACTGGCATCTAGTGAGTAGAAGCAAAGGGTCCACTTAGATATCCGGGCCATGCAGACATCCCCAAATGTACAGGACAGTCTTCAGTAACAAAGAGCTATCGAACCGAAATGTCAAAAGTGCCCAGGTTGAGAACCTGCAGACTCACATTTTCTGTACGGGCTGTGACATCCCAATGTTAAGATTTGCATTTTTTCTTTGCAGAGAAATTTGCCTGTTTATAGACGAAATTGCAGCTGTGGGCACCAACGGCCAGCGCTGTAGTGTAGCAGCTAGGTGTTGTGCAAAAAAAGCTGAATTCCACGTGGCAACGAGGGTTCTAGTCTCGGTTCCAGTGGGCATGCATGTCTGCCCAGGATCCTGATGGGATGCATAATGAGGAGAAAGGATGGTGGTATGACCAGGCCTTGTGGAAGGGCATTTCCTCTTTCTCTCTCTCTCTCTCTCTCTCTCTCTCTCTCTCTCTCTCTCTCTCTCTTTTTCTCATTCTCTTTCTGCCATGCACACACATGCACTTTCTGGCATTAAAAAAAATCTGGCACCAAGTATTGAGATATTTGCAATTGCCTAGCTAATGAAAGCTGTTTCCGCCAATGTATTGTGCATTCCAGTGTCCCAGATTGGCTCCTCTGACCCTCCTGGGCCTTATGACTTAGTCTCTCTGCGGGCTGGCACTGTCCCTCACCCAGCTGCTTCTGTGGCCCATCCATGCCAGTTCTAAGGGTTTGGAGAAGAAGAAGCAAAGACTGAACGAAAATCTCTCTCCCATTGGTCTGACTCATGGCCACCATGACATTCCTAGTGTCATGCTAATAAGCTTCTCAGTTCTAGCCAAGGCACTCAAGCTCGCTCTATCTAATCTTCTCTTGCTCAAACCACTCAGCCCACATTCCTTGTCCTTGTAGGTCAAACTTTAATGTAATTGGACTTTACACTCATCACGACTCTTACCATGAAATACACCCTAGTGATGGGCTGCGTGTGGGACTGTGATGGCTCTATTACACTCACGTGACCAAGAGTTCCTAAAGTTTGTTTCTTAACACTGGATGTTTACATGCTGGCTGCGTTCAGTGACATACAAACTTACATGTCTCCGTCTTGGGTGGCATTGACTTCCTTGGGAAAGTGAAAGGAGAGTTGCGTCAGATTAAATGGCTCGGGGGGAAAATCCCAGCATCCTCTTTTAATAGTCCTGCAACCAGCCTTCCTCATTTGTCTTGAGTGTTTAGTTAACCACTGATTCGCGTCTCTGACTTGATAGAGCTGGTCACGACTGAATCAGGCAGTCAGGAAATCTTAGCACCTGGGAGCCATAGCATGTTAGCACTCTTCACTCACAGTACTGCATTTTCTAGGACGCGAGTAAACTTGAATCGTGAGATCTTAAGGTTAGAGAATCTTCACCAAAAAGGGTCTGCATTTTGGAGGAATGGGATACTAAAATTTGGAAGCTTTCAAATTAACTATACACTGTTAGATTGAAAAATCTCAGAATGTTATACATTTTATTTTCGAATTTGGTATCCTGCAATCATACCTTTCTAGAATGATTGAAACAGAGAACAATGAAAGCCTAAGCTTAGAGGGAGCCCCAGGGCTTTAAGCTTCTTTTAAGGGCTGATGCACCTGTGGACCCCCTCATCCCATCCCTCCATCAACAAAATTGATTGTTCCTTCCACACTTGGTTCCACCCACAGAGGGAATACTACCTTCAAAGGGACAGGAAAGAGCTTTCTGCTTTCACGAACAGAGCACAGATACCCAAAGCAGTGGGCCACAGAGTCCCCTGGGGCCAGGCAGGAGGTATACATGAGGTAATGGGTAGATGCAATAAAATAATGGGAACAGACCCTGGGCCATAGAGTCAGGGAGACAGCAGGGAGTGGTGGGGACTGTGGCACAGGAAGGATGACAAAACTCCGGTTGATCTTTGCATACAGGTCCTAAAGGTCAGTATTACCAGTGCATCTAGAGATGCTGGAAATCTGTATTTTAATATAGAAATACTAAGGTTATTTTTTCTTTCAGTACTGGCAATTGATTGGAATTGCAAATGCAATGCAGGCTGAAAAATGATACCCATGTGCAGTGATGGGTGTGTGAATTAGCTTGAGCTAATCATTTCACAACGTGGACACATAGCGAACACCGCGCTGTGTCCCACAATATATCTGATTATTATGTGTCAGTGCACCTTCTTTGGTGGGCATGCCTTCATTTGTACTTCCTGCAGTCGGCAGCACCAAAGAGCCAGAGGCAATCCTGCCCTGCCAGATCCCACATGGCTGATGGCAGTTCGAAACCCAGTTCTAGGGACTAGCAGATGGCATAGTGCGTACATCACTGGACTCCCACATGGCCGACTGTGGTTTGAGTCTCAGACCCAGCAGCTTGAAACTCACGCTAGATGTGCATACATGCGTGCCCAAAACCCCAAGAAGAGAATGGAGGAGAGGGGATTGTGGCATGGCCATCCTCCCTAGGGGATGATTTCTTGCTTTCTATCTCTCCGGCAAGTGCATGCATCCTATAGCAAAAATCTCTCTAAAAACAAAACAAAGCAAAAAACCTGGTTCCAGTGGCTTGAAGAACATGCCAGGCACATATGTGTGCATTCCCCAAAACCTGATGGGGTAGAGAAATGGAGGAAGAAGGATTGTAACAAGGCCACATGGTTCACACTCCCACTCTACTATCTCCTGTCTGTGCAAACTTCCAAGTTGCTTAACCTCACTGTGCCTTCATTTCCCCAACGGCTAATGATAGTGTCTACCTCATGATGGTGTTGTGCGCTTTGAACGAGTTAGAACACACAAAGCTTCAGGAAGTATACACCAGTTAACATCTATAAAACTCTCACGGTGTGTGGTAGCCATACGTAAGCATAACTATTATTCTTAGCATTTGCAGAATCTCATTATTTTCTTTATTGCCAGAGAGCATGTGTGCTCGCCAGAGAAAGAGACAGAGAAAGCACTCCCAATGAGGTGTGGTCACACCACAATCCCGTCTCCTCCATTTCTCTATCCATTTGGATTTGGGGCATGTGTGCACACATACCTGACGTGTTTTTCTTTCTTTTTTTTTTCTTTGAAAAGAATTACTTATTTAATTTTATGTATTATTATTATTATTGTTATTGTCATTGTTATTTTTAATTTGACCAGAGAGATAGAGAAAAAAAGTGAGAAAGTAAGCTGCTCGAACCAGAGTTGGCCACATGGGAGTCCAGCACTCCAACCACCATGTCACCTGCTGGCTCCTTGTCATATTTTCCAAGCCACTGGAGCCAGGTTTTGCACTGCCCCCAGCCATGTGGGATCTGGCTCCCATAACAAATAGGCCATGACCTGTCCAGATCCTCATCATTTTAACTTGGGAGCTCCCCAGCAGTCCTGGTGGAGGCAAGAGACAAGCAGAGGGGCCACAATCACTCCACAATCATCTCCACTTTGCAGACGAGAACACTGAGGCCCAGGAGAGTTTCGCCCTTGGCCAAGGCCACATACAAACACGTGCTCTCTGCCTCCTGTCAGTCAGCCAGCCCGAAACCCCGCCTCACCGTCTGATGTCCCTTACTGCACTCCAGACATGAAACACAAGGAGGTGCATTTCTTTCCTTCTTTTTTAGAAAGAGAAAGGGGGGGAGGGAGCAGAGTGTGGGAGAAGGACTGTTCTCATCACAAATTTCTCTCTGGCCCTCTTCCCAGACTTGAAGTTCCTGGCTCGGATGGCAAGGCTTGGGGCAGGCGTGTGAACTAGCAACGGGCTGGCCACATGGGAGCCAAGGGGCCAGCACTGCCCACCCTGGTCTCTCAGGCTGACTCTGTCCTGGCCCAGCTGCATAATCGGGGTGCAAAGTGGAAATGCAGGACCTTCGGTGCCAAAACCACTGCGAATTTCAAGAGGCTGCTGGTAGGGCCATAGACGAAGGATGGGGCTGTGTACAAAGGCACAGGCCGAATGCCTGGGGGGCTGGCTGTCTATACCCCCCCTCACATAAGGGGCGTCCCAGCGTTACACAACGGGAGTGCTTAGAGGGTTAAAAGACGCCCTCGCCTCTCCCCATGTCCTGGTGAGATAAAACCACCATTGGGAGACCCAGGACAATTTTTATATAGGATTAGAAAACAAAAATCAATATTTAATTATCTGTAAGCTTTTTGTGTCACTGAATCTTTAGCACCCTAACAGAGAGCACAGGCTGCCAGAGCAAAAGTAAGTCATTAAAGACGCAGTATCGCAGGCCATCCCTTTTTAGAGCCGGGCCATAAATAGAGTACATTATCACTCCTCGCATGCCGGTATTGTTATTTATCTTTACAATCTCTATTTACCTCTATTTATAGCAGATTTGCCCCATATATTATGAGGCCAGGTTAACTGGAACAGAGTTCATGAAAAGAGGTACTTAAAACTTTGGAACATGCTTATGTGGACAGATGGCCAGGTTTTCAGAAGCTATGGGGCCCAGAAGGCCGATTGGAAGGGTGTTGATTTTTTTCCTGTTCTTCTCTTATTGCCTATACTCTCTCCCATGAAATCTGTCCAGAATCCTTCATAGCAACCACAGCCAAATGCAAACGGATGGGCAATAGGGCCAGAAAATCCTGATTCTGGGCTTTTGGGTCACACCTGTAAACAGGTTTTTACATTTGCTGGGCTAACAGCAGGTTTTTTCCAGACCTGGCAGCCTTTTTCCAGGGAGACATCCACTGGGTTTTGTACTTCACTGACTTGTTTGAGCCTCAGCCATGCTGGAATGTAGCGGGCTGTTCGATGGTCGGCCTCGACCACCCCTCTAGGCAGAGAGGGGATCTGCACCACCCAGGGATTCACACCACCCAGCACAACTTCCAGCACATAGTAGATGCACGAGAAAAGTGAGCAGTTATAATACAGGGAGAAGCAGTGCAGTTAACATTAAATGCAGCATTAGGGTGGCCTGGGTTTGAATTCCTCCTTTGGCGCTTACTGCCTATGAGACATCGAGCGAGTGAATTCATCCTTTAGGGCCTCAGTTTCCTTTTAGAGTAACCCGCACACATTGATTGTATATCATGACTCCTAAGAATCACATGCCTCTTTAGAACTAACGTGAATGTGCGGAAATGAGTGAGTGCATGGTGAATGAGTGAAGGAGTGTGCAAATGAACAAGTGAATGGATGAATGAAGACACAGGAAAAGCCTTCATCATAAGCAGAACTGGGATCCAGGAAATGTAATCTGGGGGAAGGATTAGAGGCAATTTTGCTTATTAATTTGAAAAAGAAGGCAGTCTAGAAAGAGACCTGTGGATTTGTAAAAATCGGCATGTAATAAAGGTAGCATTTCAACTCAGTTGGGAAGGGATTATTCCACTAAGAGAACTGGGACAATTGTTTAACTGTTAGAGGACAAAAAATGGAGTTATATCATTACAGCACAGCCTTTCAGCAAAACCCAAGTCCCAGTGGAATGGAGTTAACTGTAAAACATAAAACTCCATGACCCCCTGATGAAAATGTGAGTTAGCGCTTTATGACTCAGCCACGAGGATCTCTCTAAGTCTAAAAACAAAATAATAAGCTATAGAAGAAAATGTAGATTGATTAGATTACATAAAATGAAAATATTTACAGGTCAAAAAAAATAAGAGACATATAATACACTGGGAAAAGTTATGTTTCACGTGCTCCAGGGAAAGGGTTAGTAGTAGACAAGATATATAGAGAACTCTTGAATATATAACTAAGGAAAGAAAGAGTAACAGTAAATAGGGGGAAAAAATGAGCAAAGTATATGAAAGTGGAATGACTCAAAGAAGGCATAGAAATGGACGGATACCCTTCACTAACAAAAACAGAAAAGCAATTTAGCTGCCCATACAACTTGAAACGGTCAAACGGCAAACTCTGATTGAATGATAATATACACTGCTTGAGAGGATGCTGCAAAACAGACATTCTTGAACACTGTGAGCACAACCTTTATGGACCGCAAGAGTGAATACTTTTTGTGGTATGCTTTGAGAGATTTGAGGTTCATGTATTATGTAATATCTTTGGGTAAGAGGTGAGAGATACAATTCCCTTGTATCCATCTCTTCCTCCAATCTCTGCTCAAGATGTTGGACACACACACACATGCACCCAGCATGATTTAAGCTGGCAGGTCCAAGTCTCGAACTGTGGAATTGGCCCGTGACTTTTTTTTTTCTTTTGAGCACCATTGTCAGTCCCTTCACAGTTTTAAATATTGGTACTTTGACCAGGTGACCCCACCTTCAGAAACCTACCCTACAGCAACACTTCCACAGGTCTTTAAAAGATATCTTTCAAATGAGAACAACTGCAACCTTTCTAACAACAGCTTAGAAGAAAACTGGTAACAATTTAATTACCAAGCAAGAAAGGAATGGTTAAGTAAACCAAAATGGCTATTTTTGTTAGTTAAAAATGGGTGTCTATGTCTAATTTCAGCCTAATCTACCCATATAATAGAATACTATGCAGCCATCAAAAAGAATGAGATAATTCATGCATGCAGTACTATGGAAAATGTCCATGTTAAGTTGTTGAGAGGGTAAAACAATTTCTAGAAAGCACTATACTATGGTCCAATTCACGTGACTAATTTAAATATGAATATTACAAAGGCCTCAAAAGCAGGATTAGGGAAGCATCTGCCTTTATTCTATGGATTTCTGCATTACAGTCTTCGCTAGGTATCCATGGGGGATTGGTTCCAGATTGCCCCCAGCAACACACACAAGGGGTGCCAAAACCTCAGGATGTGAGGTCCCATGCCTAAGACTGTGTAGTGATTGCATATAACCTCCTCTATACTTCGAATCGATCTCTAGATCACTTACAGTACATATAATAATATAATGTAAATGCTATGTGAACCATTGCTCTGCTGTATTTTTTTTTCATTTGTATCTTTTTAAAATTCTTGCTCTTTTTCTTCTCTCTTTCTTCCCTCCCCCCCAAATGTCTTCAATCCCTGTTGGGTTGAATTCATGGATGTGGAACCGGTGGATATGAAGGGCAGGCTGTATTCATGCCTTTCTGCTTCACTAGTAGAGGCCTGTATGCCTTGTATGTCTGTGAGCCTCTCTCCTCTGCCTCTCCCCTTCTTCCTTCTTTCTTCCTCCCTTCCTCCTTCCCTTCCTTCCTTCCTTCCCCCCATGAAGGAGAGAGGCAGAGAGACAGGGAATCCCAACAGGATCTTGATTCTCTCCTCTACACCCACCCCCAGCCAGGCCCAGATCATAGACACACACAAGCCTGCTAAGGTCAGGGAGATCTCTGGCCACAAACCAAGAACCTTCCTATGTGGGACAGTCTTGCAGAGTGCCACGTCATGGTTGCACCACCTTCCAGCCCCCAGCTTGCATGCCCTCATCCTACACCCTTCAAGGACACACAGAGCCCTGACTTGTCCTGGACCTTCTGACTCTCCTCCATCAGTTCTCACACTGCTCTACATTCTCATATCGCTTCTGCTGCCACTGTTCCTCTGCTGTGCCCTCTGCCTGAAATACCCTTCCCTGTCTTTGGGAATCTTCCTGACAATTAAACCACACCCTCCATAGGCAGCCTCCCTGATATTCTAGTCTGGGAAAGCCCTCCTGGGGCTGCTTTAGTACAGAGCTTGGCCATGGGGAGCCTGAGGTCTGCTGGCAACAAAATCACTGGGGCAATTTTTCTTTTTAAATTGGGGTGACATTTACATGACATGCAACTAACTGATTTCAAGTGGCAATTTGGGGCCAGCCCTGCAGTGCGGTGGTTCAGTGCTGTGTATAGAAAGCTGGATCCTACATGGCCAAGCACGGTTTGCATCTTGGCCCCGACAGCTGGAAAGACATACTGGGCCTGTGTGCATGCGTGCCCCAAACAGTGGCAGGACATGGGGATGGAGGGAAAAGGAGTGTGGCATAGCCATACCCCCCCCCCACTCCCCCCACCTCCCACTGCTTTCTCTCTTTCTCTCTAGCAAGCACATATGCCGTCTGGCAATTTAAAAAAAATAGAGAGAGAGAGAGAGAGAGAAACAAGAAATAGCTTAAAATAACACTAATAATAAAAGAGGTGGTTTTAAACATCAAAATTTCTAAGCCCTGGCCCAGATCTACTGCATCGAAAGTTCTGGTGTGTTGAGTCTAGCAATGTATATATTTTTTTCTTTCTTTATTTTTCAAAGAGATTTTTTGCTATAGAGAGTGTGTGCTCACTGGAGAGACAGAGAGAGAGAAAGTGAGAAATCACTTCCCTCCAGAGGGGATGACCACGCCACAATCCCTTCTCCATTCTCCTCTTGGGATTTTGGGCATGCACGTACCCATGCCTGGCATGACTTTCAAACCACCAGGTCCAGGACTCAAACCATGGTTGACTATGTGGGAGTCCAGCATCTTAACCACTACTCCACCTGCTGGCAACTAGCAACATACATTTTTAATAAGGTTCCCAGATAACTCATGCATACACCAAAGCTTAGTAATATCTTGTTCTCTCACTTTCTCACCTCGTGTCTTGTTCTCTGCATTAAGGACAGTGCGTGCTGTTTGTTTTCTCATGTGTTAATTTACGAAGGGAATCCAAAACTCATGGAAAGAAATGGGAATAAAGTAGGTTGTCAGGAAAGTCATGATGTATTTTTCTGTTTATCTATGCAAAACAATGCATCACAACTTTCCAGACGACCCAATGTAAGTTTATTTATGGTGCAAACAAAACAAAGCAAAACAGTTTTTTTTCCCACAATCGACATTTCCATGAACTTTTCGAAGACCCCCCCCCTTATGCTCCCTAGACTGTATCCGCATAAAGATAGAACTGTAGATATCTAAATATATACACAAATGTGAAATATATGTGCTTATATTTAAGTAATATTAAATAAAGATCAGCCCAAGAAGTTTTGCAAAGGGCAGAGCATTGCCCAGAGGGAAACGGGACAGGCCCCGTCGCCCTGCCCCCTTTCAGAGCGAAGGCGCAGCCCCGCTGGTGCTCCAGCCCTGCTGGCACCTGGGCATTGCTCTCGGCTGGGGGATTGTTCCTTTCACTTTTTGGCACTGGTTGGAGTTGACTGTTGCCAGGAAGAAATGGTCTCCAGCAACCCCGCCGCCCTCGGCACAGAAGATCAGAGATTTGCTGGAGGTATGGCGATGTCTGTTGTCAGAGCTTTCCAAAACCTCATGCAGGGACGTTGCAGAGTCCAGTCAAAAGGCCTGGGATGTTGGCAAGTCCTGGCGGCTCCCTGCACACACTCAGTGCACCGGGATTGTCTCTGAGGTGGGGATTCCAGCTCTGTCTCAGGAGCCTGGTCCATCTGGCCATTCTCCATCCTCAGCCAAGGACCTGCTGCCTTCCGGGAGCCCGAGGTAGACGCTGGAGGAGGAGGAGAGGGTGGTAACAGCTGGGGCAGGGAGGTAGAGAGGGTGGTCAGAGCCCCTCTCCCAAAGGCAGTGATTCATCTTGAAATTGGGATGCTTTCGAGTCCTTGCAAACTGGAGAGATCATGGCAACAGGCAGGAGGGCCCCAAGGGGAAGAGCAGAGTCAGCCTGAGCCTGATTCAAATTCCTGCCACACCACTTCTGGGCTGTGTTACCCAGAGCAAGCCACCTGCCCTTTCTGGGCCCTTTGTCCATAAGACACACCCTTCAGAGTTACTCTGTAAGGTTTAAATTAGGTAATACCCATGAGAGGCTTTGACAGCCAATCTATGCAGGCTAGTTCTCTCTGGAGCACGTCACTCCTCAGAAGGATGGTTAAGTCTGACATGATGGTAAAGTGCTTCAGCCAGGCAGTGTGGACGAAGCTCTGGATGTGGAATCAGAGTCCAGGGATCCATCTGTCAATGCGCTCCGTGACCCGGGGCAAGTCGCTTCCAATTCCTTCTTCAGGAAGGGTGAGGAAGAATCCGGTGGGGTGAAGCAGATTAGGAAGCTCCTGGCCAGAGCTTTTCAAGTGATCTTAAGAATCCTCTTGACATAGGGCCAGCAGGTGGTGTGGTGGTTAAGGCAGCTAGATCTCACATGGTCAACTATGTGGTTCGAGACCTAGATCCAACAGCTTAAAAATCATGCCGGGCACATGTGTGTGTGTGTGTGTGTGTGCAACATCCTTATAGAGGAAAATGGAGGAGGAGGGATTGTGGTGTGGCCATTCCCTGTGGGGGGTGATTTTTCTCTTTCCTTCTCGCTGTCTCACTCTGTGGAGTGCATGCAACCATAGGAAACTAACTGAATACATAAATCTTCCTACATTATTAGCCCAGTTTCAGCCCTGTTCCACAGAGGAGCCCACTGAGGCCCAGGGAGGTAAAGTTAGTTACTTAAGGCAATGAAATGCCAGGAAGGGCTAGAATTCTGACCATGCGTGTCCAACTGCAGCAGCTGTGGTTTTGTTACCTCCCCCTTTTAGTCTTTTTAATAATAACAACAACAAAGAATAACTACCTTTATTTAACACTGTTCCTGTGTTGGGCATGCTCTAAGGAGCCTGTACTGATTATCTCCTCTCACCCTCGTCATAATGGGCTCCGTAATTTCTCATTTTCTAGATAAGGGAATTGAGGCTCAGCTACTGGGTACTAGGGTTGGATTTGAACCCAGGACTTAGTCTATGTCTCAAGGCGTCAACCCCCTCATCCTCCTTTTCTGTTAACGACTCACATGGTTGTTAAAAAGAGCCTCCTCCTCGATTGACTTTGTAGCCTAGTGGCTAGGACAACCAGATCCAACATGGGGTCTGGCCCTCAGTTTGAGTCCCAGACCGGAGGCTTGAGAAACACTCCAGGCATGGGTGCATGCATGCCCCCAATTCTCCCCCCAGGAATTAAAAAAAAAGGGGAGATAGAGGAGAAGGGATTGTGGTCTACCATTCCCCATGAGGGCTGCTTTCCACTCAAAAACGAAAATAGCCCCAAACGCACCACATGAATAAATCAAGGCAAGAAATGGTTGCATTTCCCATCCTTTCTGCACACAGAAAAGGAGGGAGACAGAGACGCCTACAGAGGCGCGTGCCCAGTGCTTGCCTCGTTGCCACAGCACTGACTTCTGCTTTATTTAGCCAGCCCTCTCTCACGCGTCCCCAGTCATCCCAGTCCGTAATGATGACCAGAAGTTTGCACCATAAATAAGTTGCATGAATTTCACAGATGCCCCAGGAAACTCGAGCCGGGAAACGGCTCAGCATATGTCTAAATGGTTAATTGACTTAATTGCTGCGAGTTGGGCGATTAGCTCACTTGATCCACCCCAGTGGCCACGAAATGTCCTTAATGGTGTTCCGTTTATTTGTGTGTTAAGCTCCAGTTACTATTACGGGGAACTTTTCAATTGCTGATTACCTCATAAATAAATAATTGCAGTTGTGGGAGAGAAGACTAGGAGCCTCTCACGAAAGGCTTTTAAAGAACGACGGAAAGCTCTTTTTGTTTGCCCACATGGCAATCACTTATTGAGCACCTACTATGTGCCGAATCCTCTGCTTGGCTCTAGAGGTGGGGTAGTGAACATATCAGGAAAAACCCTGCCCACGTGGGGCATCCATTCCAGCAGGTGGAAATACACACGCACGTGCAATAAAAGAAGATAGAACCCAGTGATGGGATGATGAGCTGGGGAGAGTTTGCTTGGGGCTTGGTGCTCAGAGGTCTCTCCAGGGACTGGCGTTTGGGCTAGAACTAAATGAGAAGTAGGAGATACCCCTGCAAGTTTAGCAGGAGTGGAGCTGGACGCAGGTGGCTGCAAGGTCTTATTAAGAGCCTGAGACACAGGGCTGTGCAGCAGATGCGCTGCAAGGCTGACCCATCTGAAAGGGTTCCGAGTTCAAGTCCAGAGACCTCCATGAATGTGTTGGGCATGTGTGTGCCCATAATCCAGGGTTGGCTAAAACAGGGGGGTTGGATCGTGGCATTGAGACCCTGTTGGGGAGGCTGTCTCTGTTTCTCTGGCTCTCTTGCCCATGGAAAAGATAGATGGATAAACTGAAAAAAAAAAAAAAAAAAAAAAACCTTGAGATAGAAAGTGCATATCCTTCCTGAGAAACAGTAAGAAGGCTGGCATGGCAGGAGTCTAGCGTGTGAGGGCAAGATGGATATGGGACTAGGGGATGGAGCTGAAAGACGTGGTATGATTTGATTTACATCTCAAATGCTCACTTTGGCTGCCGGGGAGACTGTAGATTACTGGGGCAAGGGAGGGGAAGTGGGGCCGGGCAGCCAGTGAGGAAGCATCATCGGACACCCAGGTGAGAGAGGACCACTTGAACCAGACTGCATGTGGGGTGCTCAAAGAACGAGGACTACCTGTGGGTGTATTCGGGACACAGGTGATATATACATGGAGTCCTTGTTTCGCTTTCATTTTATTTATTTTATTTATGATCTCTATATAGGGAGAAGCACTGTCAGTAGGGTCTTATCCTGCCACGACCCCCTTCCCCTGGTCCTCCTCTCAGCAGGATCTTGGGCATCACCGAGCAGTAGCTCTGAACTTGCAATCAGCCAGCCACGTGGCTTCCAGCACTGCGATGCCAACTGCACCACCGAGGCTGGGCCACCCTTGGTGTTTAGCCTAAGCTGGTGGGACAATGTTGGTGCCACTTTAGCAAGATGATGAACACCGGGGGAGGACCAGGTACACAGGAAGATTGATGTTTTTGAAAAGAACAGCTTGGTCCAGCCAGTTTGGAAGGGATCCTACCAGAGTCCAAAAGACAGGTGGAGGCAGACAAGATAAGAGGTGGCCCAGGCTGGGACCAGGACCATGGAAGGGTGAGGGGCTCCTGTTTGGATCTTTAACTTATCGTGATGTTGAGTGTCAGTGGCAAATCGACTTTGGCCGAATCCGTGTAGTACAAGACCTGAAAATAGAGGCCTTGATGCTGTCACATCCCAAATTATTACCCGTAGCCCCATCTTAATCCTCTGAAGACGGGTGGAGGGGAGGAGGAGGGATCAAAATTAGAATTATATCAAGCAGAAAATAATCTTCAGTCTGGGTTGCACTGATAAAAAAAAATAGGCAGAATTCATAATTACCATATAAAACTGTTTATGTTTGTGATTATATGTTACTGCCACCTCCAGGTCCTGGCAGTAAATGACTTAATTGCTTTAGCTTGGAGCTGGGGCGTGGGGAGCAGGAGGGTTTTGCCTGATGGTAGGGTGGGAGAAATTCTTCTGTCTGTTCCTCACCACCAGTTGGATTCTGGGTGTTGCCCTGATTTCTGCATCGGCCTCTGTCAGATGTGAGGACTTCTGCCTTTATCCTGGTTAAGGTGTCAAAAATCAGAGGTGGGGCTGCCATTAGGAATGTTGGCATTCATTGGGATTAGCCAGGTTTAGATGATTGGGCTGAAGAAAGGGGAGGAAGGAGGATGTTGGCTCCAAGGCAACAGACACCAGGAACTGGGCTTGGTGGCAAAAGCGTCAAGGTGTAACATCACAATGTTAACATCACCGTGTGTGACACTTGTCTGTCAGTCCTAGGAACCTGGAAGCCCTAAGAGGACCAAACCTCACCAATTTGTTCACCAACATATCCCCAGTGCTTTGTGCCTGGCACAGAAGGGAATGCCTATCTGAGACAAGGACTGCAGTGCACATAGGCAATCCTGGGAAGCACCTGGATGCATTGGGGGGCTAAGATAGAAAGGAAGGGACCCCAATGTGGGGCATGTAATGAAGGAAATGATCACCATGGGACAGTCACTGGAACCTAACCCTACTGGGTATCTTTGGAAGGCAGTATGAAACTGAGTGAGAGAAGGAGCTGGGGTATTTACACACCCGACTCCCTTATTATGGATGCAAGGTGCACCCAAGGGTAGTGGTGGGCAATGATTACTGTAATTTCCAGGCAGCTCCATTCCACCATTGTTCATGGGCAGAGAAAGCTCCAGTGCCCAGAGAAACTCTTGGGAAAACATGTTGACATTTGGAAGCTGGACTGAAATGCCCTGGAAAGGTGAAGTCAAGAAGGTATGAGCAGCACCAACTGCATCTTCTACAGAGCCCAATAAACTGTAGTAAATTAAATGAACAAATGGATAAGTTCTATGAGTTTGAAACCTTTCAAGACTCTAGTTTCCAGACAATGTGCCTCTTTTTTTGTTGTGGTTGTTGTCGCTCATGTGTTTATTTACTTATTTCTTTATTTACTTATTTCTTCCTGTGAGAGACAGAAAAAGAAAAACAGAGAAAGCAACACAGCAGCCCCAGCAGGGTCTTAGCACCGCAATCCAGTCCCAGCCTCAGCCAGCCCTGGATCACGGGCACACACATGCCTGGTGTACTCAGGGAGGTCTCTAGACACAAACCCAGAACTTTTCCATATGTGTTAGCCTGCAGAACACTGAGTTTCCCTGCTGTGCCACTACCAAGACAGTCTGCCTTTCAAGTCCTAACTCCTAACCGTCACTACTTGAGGCCCCTGGGGAGGTCATTTAGTCTCTTTGTTTTTCAGTTCTCTCACTGTCGAGGTGGTGATAACTGTAGTAACTTTATGTGACTGTTAAGAATATTCAACATGAGATGCCATTTCACTCATTAATGAAACTTGTACTTACTGAGTATGCCCAGCTCAGGGCTAAGCACCATGGGAGCAGGAGGGAAACTTCTTCCATCAGAGGGTGCTGCCCAACAGATCTCAATAAATGTCAGTTTTCTAACACTTTCCCCAATGGAAGGGAGCATAGAAATCAATGTTAGGGAATGCTTGTAGAGACTGTGGCTTAAATATGAAATTATCTTAGAAAGGTTTCTCAAGAAGTGAATCAAGATGTGAGACAACAATGAAATCTACAAGGAGCAGCATTGTTTTTTTTCTTATTTGCTCTGCATGCCTTTACTGAGAATCTATTCTTTGTCCAGCCCTGGACCTAGCTCTTCCTCACCCCACTTCCATTTAATCCATTACCAAGGCCTCTCATTCCTGCTAAATCTCTCTCAAACCCACTCACTCCATCCACTCTCTTCCCTAACACCACCCTTGATAGAGACTGATCAGGTGCCCCCTGTTCTTATAGGAGCTTCCTTCCTGGTGTCTACATTGTGGGTCCCTTGCTGAAAAGCTATGGCTCTCTACTGCCCTCAGGAGAAAGTTCCAGAACCCTTAACCCTGGCCCCTGCCTCCTACACAGCTGGATGCATTGCCAGCCCACCACTCCCAAAACATACTTTCATTAGCTTTATTGAGCTACAGTTTACATTCCATAGATCTGCCCATTTAGTGTGCATAATTCAATAGTTTCAGTATATTTACAGAATTGTGTACCCACCACCAAAATCTAATTACAGAACATTTCGCTATCCTTAAAAGAAACCGCATGCTCATTTATCTCCAACACTCAGCCCCCAGCAACCACCAATCTATGTTTGGTTTCATTAGATTTGGCCATTTTTGACATTTCCTATAAATGGAGTCATATGATAGTTAGCCTTTCACTTAGCATAATTAAGAACTATCTGGGTTGGAACCTGAAATCATAATTCGTTACTTTTTATTATTGAATAATATTACATTCTTTGGATTTACCACATTTGTTCATCCATTCTTCAGTGGATGGACATGTGAACAGTTTTTACATTTTTGATTATTGTGAATAGTGCCGTATGACAATTCTTGGGCAAGTTTTTGGGTGGGTATATATTTTCATTACTCTTGAATAAATATCTAGGAGTGGAATTGCTGGGTCATATGGTAACTCTACACTTTACATTTTGAGGAACTATCAAATTGCTTTATAAGGGATGCATCATGTTAAATTCCCCCCAGCAATGTATGAAGGTTCTAACTTCTCCACATCCTTATCAACACTTGTTATTTTCTATATTTTGAATTATAGTCATCTTACCGGCTGTTAAAGTGCTATCCCACTGTGCTTTTAATTTGCATTTTCCTAATGATTAAGAATGCTGAGCATTTTTTCACGATCTAATTGGCCATTTGTATATGTTATATATTTGCTTTGGGGGAATGCCTATTCAAATCCTTTTCTAATTTTTTAGTTTGTCTATATTTATTATTGAGTTTTAAGCACTCTTTATATATTCTAAGTTCTTTACTAGACATATGATTTCAAATAATTTGTTCCATTCTGTAGGTTGTCTTTTCACTTTCCTGGTAGTATCAATGATAGCACAAAATTTATTTATTTTTTTAAAAAATGTTGCTATAGGGCACATGTGCTTGCTGAAGAGACAGAGAGAGTTAGTGAGAGAGAAAAATGAGAAATCACCCCCACCTCAGGTGGAATGGCCATGCCATAATCCATTCTTCTCCATTCTCCTCCTGGGATTTTGGACATGAATGTAAATGTGCCCAGCATGACTTTCAAACCACCAGGTTCAGGACTCAAACTGTGGTCAAACTTATGGGAGTCTATCACACAACCTGGTGGTTCCTAGCACACAAAATTCTAATGATGAAATTGAATTTGTCTATATTTTTTCCTTTGTTCCCTTGAGTTTTTGCTATGTCTAGGAAACCATTGCCTAATTCAAAGTCATGAAGATTTACTCCTACATTTTCTTCTAGAAGTTTTTATAATTTTAGCTCTCGTTTTTAAATCTATGATACATTTACAATGAAGTTTTGTTCTTTTGCCTGTAGATACCCATTCATCTCTAGACCAGTCCTTTGAAAAGACTATTTCCCCCCATTGAAAAGCCTTGATATCCTCATTAGAAATCAATTGGCTATAGATATTTGGGTTTATTTCTGGACTCTGTTCTGTTCCATTGATCTATATATCTATTCTTGTGCCAGTACCACCTTGCTCATACCCTTAAGTAAGGTCAAATTTTGCCTCCAAATATTAATTATAGGCTGGTAGTGATCTCTCAGGTTAGACCTATGCAATGTGATATAGAACATTGTCTTGGCAGTGAGTCATGGTCCAACTTCTTCCATGCTGTGTGATTCTAGGTGATTCACTTAACCTCTCTGAGTCTGCGTTTCTCAGAGCTTTATTAGTAAAGATAAGAACAGTGTCAGCTTCCTCCCTCCCTCTCATTCTTCCCCCTCTCTTCCCTCCCTTACGTTTGAACACAGAAACTGCCTCATTTATCACTGCACCAGCACTGTGTCTGACAGAGCCAATGCTGAGTGTGTGTTAGCTGAATGAGTAAGTGGCCCATCTTGCTGGGGAACTGGGAGGACACTGTTTCCCATGTACCCACATCACTGGTTCTAAATAAACAATGACTTGGCAGCATCTGAGAGATCAGGTTTCCTGCTCCTGCTTGTCTTGTTTGCAAGGCATTAATATCTCTCTCTCTCTCTCTCTCATCTATGTCCTGGCTACAGGCTCAGGACTTTTTGCCTCTTTCCCAGTTAGTGGGGAGCCTCTTAGCATGGAGCAAAGGTTCTCAAAATTCTGAGTTCCCTACATCCTTAGCATTCAGAAATCATTTTACTGAAAGAAATCCCTAATGGTTTCATTTATTAGATATGTAGGTACAACCAACTTAATAGCACTTAAGTCATAACAACTTAGTAGCTGTTTGAAAAAATAATACTCATAAGTTGATCGAAGAATATTGTGTATTTTGTTCTTAGATAAATACGATTGCTTCCTATTGCAATGTGTGTTCTGTCTGGGCTCTACACTGCTTCTGAATCTCAGAATCTGATTGGACTCTGCCATCCTCATTTCCTGTTCCATATTGATTCTGGCACAGTCCTTTCTTTTTATCACAGCAACCACTAAACATGCAGGGTCACAAAGATGTGACATTCATCACAAGGAATGTAGTGTGACCTAATGCTGGAACTGTGAATGATCTCAAGCTGGTAGTTCACACGGCATTTGACAGATGTCAAGTGTCCCTGTGTTTACCTTGACAATTTTCAATTTCCTGTGGTGTTCCTGGGAGTCTGCCTAAGTCCCCTGGGGTGCCTTGGCACACAGTTTGAGAACTGAAGCTCAGGAGGCATGACCACGTGAACTGGTTTTGAGATTTTTGCCTGTGAGTCTAGCTCTCCTAGTACTTCTCCATGTGGCCTTGGGACAGTCACTTCTCATCTCTGGGCCTCAGTTTTCTCCTCTGACTCTGTCAGCTCCAATATCTTATCATTATCATCATCGTCAAGTGGGCTTTGGTTTTCCACAACCGGCCTTGGAAATTCTTGGGAATGAATTCCAAAACCCCATGTCTATGTAGGACACACTTTCCTGTCAACTGAAAGAAGAGCAATCAAGGCGACCCTACAGCCCAAGGACATATTGAATGTGACATATGGACCCTCCAGGGGTGCAAGCCCATTTCATCAATAGTCTACATCCTGGTGGCCAGCTCCTGTCTTCCTCAGCTACAGCTCTCAGAGGTCAGAGCCTACACGTGAACTGAAAATTAAACTCTCTTTGGAACCGAGCTGGTAATAGATACTAGCATCAGTGATTCGATTCATGTTTATCTACCAAGAATGAACTATTTCATTTGTTTTTCTTTGATTATATTGAAAAACTGTAACTGGTTTCTCAAGACAGAATGCCAAGTCCTACGTGTGGTTCATGGATCCGTCCCCTCCACATTCATCTTACCAGAGGCGCCCCACCATGCCGACCTTCCCACTTTTCTCTTTCTTTTTTTTAAACTTTACCTATTTCTTCCAGGAGTGAGAAGGAGTGAGAGAGGCACCCCCAACAGGGTCTTCACACTGTGATTCACCCAGCTTTCTCCAGTCTTGGGTCATGGACACATGTGCACTCAGGGTACTCAGGGAGGTCTCTGGACATGAACCTGGAACCTTCCCATGTGGGTCAGCCTCACAGAGCATCATCTGGCTACTGAGCCACATTCCAGTCCTCACCTTCACACTTTTCAACAAAGCCAGGACAGACACGCTTTATTATGAAATATTGCTCAAGCACCCACCCTGTGCCAGGCTCTGTTCTAAACACTGTGTGTGTGGCAAGAAACCAGAAAGATGCAGTGCCTGCCCGCATGAAGTCTGTAGCCTAAGTGGGAGAGAGGAAGGGCAAGAGGCAGATATGGCAGACAGTCTCACCAGTACCCATGGCATTCTAATTGTGACCCACACCATAAAGGGAAACCCAGGTGCACTGCTTTCCCATCTGCAGATGTTCTCAAGGCTCTTGCCCTTGCCTCTGCACATATAGTTGTAATTACTTTTTTCAACTAGGCAATTGTATGTTTTTCTTTTTAAAAAATTTGGTTTGTTTCTTCTATACAAAAGACAGAGAGGAAGAGAAAGGGAAAAAGAGAGAAACAGGCACTTCCCTAACAGGGTCTCTATGCCACAATCCACCCCCAGCCTCTGCCAGTCCAGCATCATGGACACACCAGTACACAGAGAGACCTCTGGATGCAAATCTGGGAGCTTCCTGGGTGGGTTTAGCATCATAGAACATTGTGTTACATCCACACCACTGTAGCTGGCCTTACATGTTGTCTTGATTATCATCGTAACCCTAACACAGTACCTGGCATGTAAAGAATGTTCAATAAACAGGCATCAAATGAGTAGATGCTTGGTACAGAGGCAAAATGAAAGAGAAAGATAATTATGATCTTGCCCACACATATACAACCATGTTACTTTCCTGTATTCATCATCTGTGGTTGCTTGCTTTGTTCACCCCTTGAAGGACTGTTTCCTGCTTACTATTGGGCAACCTTTCACTCAGCTAAGGTGGGCATTCCCCCATAGAATGTGTTTATCACATGTGCCAGTTCTCATGCATTGATAGTGTCTGTGCAGAGTGGTCTACCCAAAACAGTGCAAAGAGGAAGTCAGTCTGTGATTGATTTGTGATGTCTGCCTTGGACAGGGAGGAGGGCATTTCAGGATGGGAATCTGCTTTTGCAGACAAAGCTAAAAGCTTAACTCAGAATCTTGTGTAACCACAGGCACTTGAAGGCTGGACCAAGGAATGGAAAACCCCTCTCTACTGGTTTGGCATGAAATTCTGCCCCACTGGGTGGTAACACAGTGTCTGGTCAGCACCATCTTCTCTTATTTTTACTTTTTTTTTTTTTTTTTTTTTTTTTTTGCTATAGGGTACATGCATTTTCCAGAGAGAGAGAGAGAGAGACAGAGCAAGGGAAAGTAAGAAATCATCCTCCAGGAGAGAAGGCCATACCACAGTCTTCTTAGGATTTTGAGGATGCACATGCACATGCCTGGCATGATCTTCAAACCACTGGGTACAGGACTTGAACCATGGATGATCAAATGGGAGTTTAGTGCCTTACCCACCATGCCATCTGCTAGTCCCCAGCACCACTTTCTGTTAAGAAGTGCATGTGTGAGGTGCGCACTGAGATGTCCCAGTGGTATGGATCACTGCCTCAGTCCCCTTGAAACATGCAGCACATTCTAGACTTGGAAGAGCTGGAGCCAAAAGGCAAACAACATGGTCTTAGTCTGGTTCCTGGAGAAGAAGATTCTGAAACAAGGATCCCTAGGAAATACCATTTGGGGAGTGGGAGGTGAAACATGTATCGATTTTTTTTTTTTTTTTTTTTTGGAGAGGTTTTTTCGCTACAGGGCGCGTGCGCTCGCCAGACAGACAGAGAGAGACATAGAGACAGAAAGCGAGAAATCACCCCCCAGGGGGGATGGTCACGCCGCAATCCCTTCTCCTCCATTCTCCTCTCGGGATCTTGGGCACGCACGCACACGCGCCCGGCGTGAGTTGTAAGCCACCGGGTCTGAGACGCGAACCGCGGTCGACTACGTGGGAGTCCAGCGACATAGCCATTACGCTAACTGCTGGTTCCCAACATGTATTGATTTTCAAATCCATGGTGAGCATGTGATGTTTTGTCTGGTTGGAGCCTCTGGAAGGCAGTGGCCCACCTTGGACTTTGCTCATCAGAGGAACCAGAGGCTAGGGTGTTTATATGCCATGATGCTCCTTCCAAGGACAATAACCCACTGGCAACTCCAGCCTGCCCTTTACATGGCTGAGCAGACATCAAAGGCTAGAATGATACCCACAAACAGTGAGTCATGGTGTTCACAGTCAACAGGTGTGAGCACCGTCCTAGATGGGGTGTGAGTGAGGCTCTGCCGGCTTCAGTTCACAATGACTCATCTCCCTTAAAAGTGAGCCCTTGTAATAAAATCCTTGCAGTAACTACTGATTTTTCTGTAGAAGGCCATGAAGTAAATACTTTGGGCCTTGGCAGGCTATATGGCTTGTGTTCCAGCTACTCAACTCTGCCTCTGTAGTGCAGAAGTAGCCATGACTATATCTCAATAAAACTTGATTTTCAAAAATAAGCCGGAGCCCAGACATAGATGGACATAGCTACATAGCAGACACTTAATCTAAGGCTGGTATGTTTGTTTAAATCTTGGTGTCAGCACCAATCACCCGGCTATGATTTGCCAGGAGCAAATAGTCTTCCTAGAGTCTAAGACCTGTCTCTGTTCAATGCAAAAGAGAGCAGTGATCAATTAGTTATGTCTGCCTTGGTCTTGGATGGGAGACAATAGCAGACATGCTGCACTTTGTAGATCTCTGACCTCAGGAACTCTACACAGTTATCAAAGCTCAAGAAGGGCTGGGTGGAGGCAGAGTGATAAAATAAGATGCTCTGTATGGCTGACCCAGATGGGAAGGTTGTTGGTTTGTGTCCAGGGACCTTCCTGAGACATGCATATGCCCATGATCCAGGGCTGGCTGGAGCGGGGGTAAATCACAGCATCAAGACCCTGTTGGGGGGGGGGGGGGTCTTTGTTCTTTCACTCTTGTGCATGGAAAAATAAATAAACACACTTTGAGAAAAGAGAGAGCCCAATCAATATAGCACAAGTAGCCTCCATTATTTTGGAAGATTAGGACTCATCTGGGCGGCCTGGTCTCTTCCCAAACAGACTCTAAAGCTGAGAGACCCTCGGGTCTTGCACTTCTGCAGAGACTGCTCCATTGCCTCCCAGATTGAGAGACTTGAAGAGAGAGGTAGTTTTCTTGTTGTTCTTTGTTTCTCCAGGCTTAATACAGGCGCTAGCATGGCACAGAGCGAATATCTCTTCTGTGAACGAATGACTGGCTCGGAGATCAACATGTTCAACTACAATTTCCTGAATGCCTCGTCTGTGCCAGGTTAAGGTGATGCCCATATTTTATCTCATCTCCAACACAAGAACCTCAGGAGGCAAGTCTTACCAAGTCCATTTGTCAGGCTAAATGGTGTTACAAATGACAATGATTCTAATAAAGCGACGACGATGATGATGGTGATGATGACAAGGGCCATTTGTGTTCGTGGAACCGCTCTTGTAACAGGCGCTTGGTTGACATCTTTGCACACCATGTAGCAGGGAAGGAGTTTAACTCCCAGTGGGTGGATGGGGAAACTGAGGCTCCCATGGGGAAGCCACTGGCCCGAGGTTGAACATGGCGATGCGGCTGAGCTGAATGTGGTGGCAGGGCTGCCTGTCTGCGGTGGAGGCTTGTGATCGTCGCCCCGAATCGCAATGCTGCCTCCGTGTTGTGTCTTGCATGACAGGGAGAACTGTGGCTAGATGGAAGGGCTCAGCAGGAGCGGCCCCGGCCGTTTCAGCTGGGACAGGTCGCCAGCCGAGCAGGACAGGGCAGCGGGGGCAGGAGTGTGGGCAGGGGCAGGCTGCATCCCCACCCGCTGAGGTCCCACCCCAGCTCCTTTGGAGCAGCAGGCTGGAAGCCCTGGTGTGCCCGGCACCCCCGTGATTGGCAGTCTGCAGATGGCGGGGGTGCCTTGGAATTTATTATCCAAGCATGCCTTTCTGAGGGGGCCTCGCTGCCTGACACTGCTTTATCGGAAAGCTGGGAATGGTTAGCTGAGCCCATCTGTTAGCCAAAGAGGAGAACTCAGTGGGTGGGGAAGTCTGCAGAGTCATTTAAAAGGAATTTCTCTGATGCCGAAGCCAGGGTAGAAGGTTATCTGCCCACAGGCCCTCCAGCTGCTTGGTTTGGGGTTTGGAGGTTTGAGGGTTTGGGGTCATGTGTGTGTTTGATGCAGCAGGGAGGGCTTTTCTTCCTTGTTCTAAACCCCAAATTGCCAGGGCCCTTCTCCCCTTGGAGCAACAACTTTAACTTCACCATGATCCTTCATAACTAAAACCTTCCACATTAGCATCGTCAGTGTCTCGGTGACGAATCTGGGACAGATGGGGATAAATGCAGCGATCTGAATTAATACTGGGGTCGCTAATGAATCCAGGAGCCAGGAAATAATTAGGAGAAGTGACTGCTCTTGACGAGGTGACTGTGTGTTGCATGAGTTCTCCTCTCCCCAGTCCTGCTAACTGAGGTGTCCCGGAGGAGGACCGTGCGACCACAGGGGCTGTGCTGGGGGTGCACTCGGGTCTCAGGACTCGATCTTGGGTTGGGTTTCCAGTACATTTATGACAGAGGCTGATGAGCGGCAGGTGGAGACAGAAGAGGTCTCTACTACGTAATGAAGGTGCATCCGTGCTTGGACAAAGCGCTGGGTGGGTGGGGAGAGGGTGGAGACCTGGGTTCCAGTGCAGGCTCCTGCTGGGCAGCTCTGGGGCATGTGGTCCCCTCCTGAGATGCTCACTGAGATGAAACCATCCCAGAGGGTGATACCCCAGAGGTATTGCCTGCTGCTCCGGACAGACTCGTGACTCACTCAGGGCATCTCATTTAATACGCCTCCACAGCCCTCATACTCTGTTGATTCTCATTCTTCCCAAGACAATGGCTTCAGCAGCTCATGCAGGGCATGCAGTTAGCAGACTCAAACCCAGAAGCCAGCTCGAAGCTCTGAGCCCCCGACTGCACCACTCCACTGCCTTCTGCCTCGAGGATCCAGACCACGGTTGTTTCTCCCAACGTCTCCCAGCGCCGTGGCAGGATTCCAAGTGTTTGCAGGTCTGCTCGTCAATACGAGGAGTGAGAGCGCGGAGCTGTACATTTGTAAATGGGCGTCCGATCAGGCTGGATCCTCACGTTATGTGATCATACGCTTTACTCCTCCTTTATGAAACTTAGCACGATTGCAATTGAATAATTAATCGAGTATTTAATTGTTTAATGGCTATCTACCCTGCAAGACTGTCGACTCCACATGGATATCATTTATTTTGCTCGCTGCTCTATCCCCAGTGCTGAGAAGACTGTCAGGCACATTGTATTCGCTCATGAGTATTAAACAAAGAAACAGATTCGTGAATGAATGAGTGAACTAAGGAATGAGCGATGGAGCGAGCGAGCGATTAAGCGAGGAGTGAATGAATGAGTGAGGAGTGAATGAATGAATAAGGGAAGCTGGGAGGCCGGGTCCAGCTCTGATGAGCAGAAAGAAGCCTCCAGACTCTGCTACCCTGCGGCAGCTGTTTCATCTGGCCCTGCTGCTGCTTTCCGGGCAGGGGCACGGGTGCAGGCTCAGCATGCAGCGTCTTTGAAAGAGCAGCGGGCACTGACAGGGGCTCCTCTGGCAGGAGGCCGAGGGCCGTGTCCAAGGCCGACTCCGGCCCTCGCCTGCCCCCCTCGTGGGAGCGATGCTCACTGGAGCTGCTTCACACGGACACGCTTGAATAGCAACCAGGGCTGTCTGGATGTCATGTGACCAGCCGGCTGCCAGGGGGGCTCGAGGCGGCCGGGGGTCGGAGGTCACCTCTGCAGTTAAGTCATGTACCTGGCGGAGACCGTGTTTGTGGAGTGCGGTTCAAGGCACAAAGCGTTCTTCGTTTTCTTTTTCTTCCCTTTTCCTCATTTCTTCTTTCTTGGCTGTCTGGAGTCAGAATATTTCCATGCTGGTGGCCAAGGTGAGGGAGGCTTTCAGACAGGGGAAGGGTGAGGCTGCTTGCCGATCCGCAGGGCGGGCCGCCTCACAGTTGGCAGCTGGGATGCTGGACCACAGTCCTCTGATCAAATGGTGGCTGCTCCTCGTCCCGGCCCCAGGAATGACCTTGAGCTATTTAATCAACCCCTCTGAGCTTCAGTTTCCTCACCTGTCAGATGAAAGGGATCCGGGGACCTGGCCAGTGAGGTTGCTTTGAGGACCCAAGGCGCTACTGCTCCTAGACACTCAGCTCGGAGTCTCACCCGGCACATCATATCACTAATGGTGGAAGCAGGAAACGAGTCCTCAAGTCTCTTCATGCCAGAGACAGATACAAACTGGTCAGAGAGTATTTCTGCTACTAGATTTCCAGACAGGGAACAAAGAGGAACCAGTTCAAGGAGACCCTCCTGGCGTCTTCATAACTGCCCGTCACCTGAGCCTCGAAGGTTCTTAGAGGTCCTGGAGCGGAAGCGTCTGGAAACGCTGAGGCTCAGAGATGGCGAGGGAGTGCCCGGGTCATAGAGCTGCTTTTCTCTCTCTCGTGCTTCCAGCGGCGGCCGAGCCCTTCTGACACCAAGCAGCCCGTGTCCCCAGCAGGTGGGAGTCACTGCCCGCTGCCCCCAAGGCTGACCTGGAGTCAGAGCCAAGCCCGAGGGAGACCAGGGATAGCGGTGCTCACGCCGCCCTCTGCCTAGCCATCGTGCCGCTGTCCTAGTGCAGGTGAGTCTCCATTCAGGTGTTGTGGTCTCTGCGGCTGCCTGAGGTGATGCCAGCTGGCTGGGGTGCAGTTTAGAAGTGGGTCTCCCAGAGGGGAATCGTGGGGCCTGGGGCCATGCGGCTCTGACGTGAGCGGCTGGGAGAGTGGATGAAGCTACGCGGATGGATTGCCACTGCGTGCCAGGCATCGAAGCACGTGGGACAAGTGCCACCAGCCACAAAGGCCACTTGCTACCCCAGAGACCTCTTAGGCTTCATATTTGGATGTCTGACCGTGTCTAACAAGGACCTTGCACTGTGACCTTGAGCAAGCTGTGCTGGCCCTCTGGGCCTCCATGTTCTCTGTAAGATGGGAGTAAGTGCTGTCCATTCCTCTGAGGATCTCAATTGGCTCCCAGGATTTCCAAGTCGGGAGATTCCACGTAACACCCCCCTCTCCCATTCCTGGTGCAGAGAAGTGTTCATTTTGCCATGTGGGGGCCTCACTTTTGTTTGCACATTTCTGGCCTGACCCCTGGGGGGGGGCATTGGCGTTTGCCACCCCCACGGGCACACAGTTGTGGAAGGAGGGGCACCATCGAGCTGGCCAAAGGCTCGGCCAGAGGTTCAGCTTGGGAGGGTTTTTGCGTCTTGCTTTGATAAAGATGACTCACAGGGCCAGCCAGCATGCGTCTCCGGCAGGGCCAGCTCTCCTTTCCAGCTTTGTTTTTGTGAAGCAGAAATAGAAGTTTCCATAACGTGGTGCGCCTCCACCCAGCAGCCGCAGGCCCCGGCACGCTGCCGCTGTGAGCGGGTGTCCCAGGGACGGCTTAGATGGGGAGCCTGCTGTTGGTCACGGGACAGCGTGCACCGTGGGGCGACTCGTGCTCCTGTCCATGGTCACTCTGCCTGGAGATGGGAGGCCCCCTGTCCTGTCCCTCACGAGACTGTCAAGGGGCTGGATTCCTTAAGCCACAGCTCAGGAACAGGAGAACCAGGGACCTGGGCCAGTTCCGAATAGATTCCTCTTCCTTCCTTTCCTATCTTCTTTCTTCCTCTCGCTCCCTCTTCCTTCTTTCTCTTCTTCCTCTCATGTCCGCTTCCTTTCCCCCTCTAGCCTTTTCTCCCCTCCTCCCCTCTTCCCTTTCTCCTTTCTTGCGTTCCTTCTTTCCTTCTGTCCACTGAGAGCCTACTGGGCATGTACTGTGTGCAGACTACCCACCAGGTCTTGGAAGGCAGAGACATAAACTGACAGACACCAACCATGCCGCCCCTACGGCTGACAGTCATGTAGGCAAGGCAGACATCAACAGGGTAGGAATATGGGACCCGCAGGTGGCACGGTGGCTAAGGTGCTGGACTCCCACATGACTGGCTGCGGTTCAGGTCCTAGACCTGGCAGCTTGCTTCCTCACTCTCCCTTTCTCTCTCTCTCTCTCTCCGGTCAAATAAAATAATAATCATAATAGTAATAGTAATCGATAAAAATTAAGTAAATAATTCTGAAAGAAAAAGTAGCCATGTAAGTGAGATTGGGGAACCACCAAAGTGCCTATTGCTAGACTGATTAAATGCAGTTTGGCTCACCTTTACAGGAGCTCACACGCGGCCTTAAAATGAAGCAGGTCTTTGAATGGTGACATGGAATGGCCTCAAAGTGAGAACCGTCATGGCACGGACGGTGGCCACAGTATGTGTCTGTAAAGAACAGGGACTTTGGCTACACTGCCATAGGCTTGTAGGAAGGTCCCTGTAAGGGTCTGCAGGAAGTGTGGTAAAGTGGCTCCCTGAAGGAGAAAGCTAGACCCTTCGGCCAAGGAAGCCGAGGAGCGTTTCCCACTGTTGGGATGTTTCTGCTCTTTAAATGTGTAACATTTTCTCATTACAGGGTGAGGGGATTGAAGAGCTCTATGGCCGGAGGATACAAGATTTCGGTTAGACAAGAGGAATTCTTCATTGTATAACATAGTGACTATCGTTAAGAACAATGTATCGCATTCTTAAAAACTGCTAACAGAGTAGATTTTAAGGGCTCTTACCACAAGAAAATAAACACATGAGGTAATGCATATGTTAATTAGCTCAATTTAGTCCTTCCATGGTATTTCAAAACATGGTGTTGTACACCATAAATGTATACAGTTTGTCAGCTAAAAATAAATAATAAGAAAAAATGAGCAAATAGATAACAGATTATAGATACACAGATAAATAGGTAATACAGAGATATACAGATAGATAAGAAAGAGGAAGAGAAGAAGGAAAGATAAATTACAAGAATAAGTATGAAAGAAAAAGAAAAAGACATTATAAGAATTCAGGAGTGGGGGGCCAGCAGGTGGCGTGGTGATTAAGGCGGCTGGACTCCCACATGGCTGACTGTGGTTCGAGTCCTGGACCTGGCAGCTTGCTTTCTCACTTTCCTTCTCTCTTTCTGTCTCTCTTCAGTCAACTCCAATAACAACAATAATAATAATAATGACAACAATGAATAAAAATACTTAAATAAATTTTTAAAAAAGAAATCAGAAGTGTATTTTGAAAAGGAAATTGAGGTTGTCTTGGGCATTTAGAAAAAAAAACTCCCCGAAGTTGGGCCATTTGCATTGGCACGTGGAGGATGAATAGGAGTTGCCTGGTGATGTGTGCAGAGGGGAGGCACGGAGAGCAGCAGTGGACCTCAGGCCCGTCCCTCCTCTGTGGACCAAGGGCTATCCCTGCAGAGTGAAAAGAAGATCAAGGTCTAGACAACTGAGAGCTGCTGGGAGCTTGCCCTAATCCAGCTGCCCCAACCTCTCCACAGGGTAACTGCCCACCTGGGGCTCTCTCCCCGTCTCCTCCTGCTCTTCCTTCCTTCCTTCAGCAGACAGCACTAATCAACATTGCGGCAATCAAAGAGAAAAGAAGGAAAAGGAAATTTGATGTATATCAAAACCATACAACTCCAAATGTATGCTTTACGGCAGGGGGAACAGTGGCCTGCACCTTTCCCCCCCGTCACACCAAATAAATTACAGAGGCCAGAGAGGTTAATTTATCTGAGCAGAGGGATGCCAGCTGTTTGGCTGGTGTCCTACAATAATAAGCAGATATCTTTTTTTTTTTTTTTTTTTTTTTTTTGAGAGGTTTTCGCTATAGGGCACATGCGCTCGCCATAAAGACAGAGAGAGACAGAGAGACAGAAAGTGAGAAATCACCCCCCAGGGGGGATGGCCACGCTGCAATCCTTTCTCCTCCATTCTCCTCTCAGGATCTTGGGCACGCACGCACACATGCTCGGTGTGAGTTTAAGTCACTAGGTCTGGGACTTGAATCGCAGTCGACTACATGGGAGTCCAGTGACATAGCCATTGCACCAGCTGCTGGTCCCAATAAGCAGATATCTTATGAGTGCTAACTTCATGCAAGGTGCTTGGCTTAGCTCGTAGGATCTTAGCCCATTCTCAAGGCAAGTCTCAGAGATAGGGAGACACAGCGCTATTGGCCCCTAATTATAAGATAAAGGTCTGGGAAACCAGAGAGGTTTAGTTATTGGCTCCAGGTTGCACAGCTACCAAGTGCTGAAGTGGAAATCTGGACCCGGGTTATGCTGACCCCAGAATTTGTTCTCTTAACCACTAATCTACATTGCTACCCAACATACAGGGAGCCCTGCCTCCCCATGCAGCCAGGCCAAGGAAGGCTGCCTGGAAGAGGTGCTATGCAGGTGGTGCCTAGAAGAACCAAAGAGCTTTCAGTCCCCCCTCTAAGAGAAACAGAGCCATCCTTCACAAGGAGATTTCCTCAAGAATAAAGGACCCTGGAGACGTTAAAAGGAAACTCATAAAAAATTCATCTCTGAGTAGTAATTGCATCATAAAAAGTATTGAGTTGGAGTACAGATGCAAATTGGGCCGTATGAATTAATGGTGTAAACAGTTGGAGGGGGGGGGAGGGCACATATTCAGACACAGCACAGAGCATGTCCCGCACACCCTCTTCAGTGACCTGGGCAAAGGCGGGTTGGGTGGTAGAACGGCCTGGGGTTTGAGGAATGTTTTCAGACCATTACTGACCACTGTCTCAGACTCCCAAATCCCGCTCAGCTCATGTCTATTTTTGTTAAAGTTGTTATTTATTCTCTCCATGAATGAGAGAGAGAACCAGGACTGCTGGCCGAGACTTGATGCTGCGATCCACCCCAGCCTGGATCATGGGCACACACGTGCCGATGCGCTCAGGGAGGAGCTGCCCGTGGAGGCCGGCCTCCCAGAGCCTCGTGTGTCCCCACAGCTCTACCACCAGCCTCTCAGCCCCCCTGCTCAGGGCCTGCTGGAGCCTGCGCTCACTGCCTTCTCGCCACCAGCAACCCGAGCACCGCTGTGTGCTGCGGGCTGTTCTGCAGAGTGCCCTCCCCTTCCTGTCTGCTCCCCAAGTCGCCTGGTGATCCCAGGAAAATGAAGACGGATGATCATGACCTTGCATACCACGCCACAATCCCTTCCCTTCCATTCGCCTCTCGGGATCATAGGCACGCACTGAGAGGTCCCCGTTCTGAGATGTCTCTCTTGGTGTGCTGGCTGGGCCATTCCACAAGCATGTTCTGAGCACCTACTGTGTGCCAGGTGGGGCCTGACCTCAGCTGTCAGCACAGGTCTCGAGAGGTCAGGGATGATCTCCCAGCAAGGTCAGTGTGGGGCAGTGCTTGCTGGTGGAGGAGACCTCCAAGCCAAGACCCAAGAGATGGGAAGGGGGCCAAACGCTGATATTGGTGATGGGGCAGTACCACAGAGAGGCAAGCTGCTCACGGCACGTTCATAACTACGTGCCACTGACCAGCGCTAGAAAGCGGAGCTGAGCGGTGGGGGAGGAACTCGGGCAAGACATCGTACATCTACTTCTCTAAGGACCTGGGTCCGGCCCAGACCTGGGGTAGAACTGCCCTTCACCTTTTCCCCAAACTGATTCTTTATCAGGTAAGAAGCTAAGCCTGCAGTGTGTTGTCCCCCTTAGTTCAGAGCAGGGCTCCTAGAACCTGTCTGTGGGTTCCAGGGAACCCTCGGAGTCTGTGACCCACGTCTCCACCAGCTCCACGGTGAGAAGCAGGTGTAAGAAGGTTTAAGTGGAGAAGTCCTGGCCCCGTCCCTGCTTTAGCCAGGTCAGCAGCGCTTTTTAATCTGTAGTTGGAATTCTACATAAGATAAAAAGGGGTTTCATTCCTTAAATAAGAATAACTTCCACTTGATGCAGAGCGAAATCCAAATTCTTTAACCCAGTGCCCAAGGCTTGGAGTATTCCATACCTAATCCATTTCTTCAGGTTCAGCTAAACCACTTCCTGTCCATCACTGCCCTGCATGTCAGCCTCTGAACGCACAGTACCAAGCCACGCACACTCTGCCCTTCGATGCCTCTGTCCTTCAAGCTGACTTCATTCTTCCTCCTCCCCCTCTGACTGTCTCCAACATTGCCAGTGCAACTTGGGCGTTCCTCAGGACCTTTGAACCACCCAGAAATAAGGTCCTATTTCCACTAACCCAGTTCCTTCACCACCAGACAGTGAAATCTGTGAGGCAGGACCTGGGATCTGGCCCTCAGCTGTGGTCAGTTCTAGGTCAAGTATGGAGCAGGTCCCCAAGAAACACACACTGAGCAAATGGGGATCAGGAAGAAATGGAGACAGGATGGTTTAAGAGAATGTGAACAAGTAAGTCAGTAGATGGATGGATGGGTGGAGAGGAAGGCGGGTCAGTGGGTAGATGGGTGGGTGATGGGTGGTGGGTGGATGGGGAGGAAGGCGGGTCAGTGGGTAGATGGGTAGGTGACGGGTGGTGGGTGGATGGGGAGGAAGGCGGGTCAGTGGGTAGATGGGTGGGTGACGGGTGGTGGGTGGATGGGGAGGAAGGCGGGTCAGTGGGTAGATGGGTGGGTGACGGGTGGAGGGTGGATGGGGAGGAAGGCGGGTCCGTGGGTAGATGGGTGGGTGACGGGTGGTGGGTGGATGGGGAGGAAGGCGGGTCAGTGGGTAGATGGGTGGGTGACGGGTGGTGGGTGGATGGGGAGGAAGGCGGGTCAGTGGGTAGGTGGGTGGGTGACGGGTGGTAGGTGGATGGGGAGGAAGGCGGGTCAGTGGGTAGGTGGGTGGGTGATGAGTGGTGGGTGGATGGAGAGGTAGGCGGGTCAGTGGGTAGGTGGGTGGGTGATGAGTGGTGGGTGGATGGAGAGGAAGGCGGGTCAGTGGGTAGATGGGTGGGTGATGGGTGGTGGGTGGATGGGGAGGAAGGCGGGTCAGTGGGTAGGTGGGTGGGTGACGGGTGGTGGGTGGATGGGGAGGAAGGCGGGTCAGTGGGTAGGTGGGTGGGTGATGGGTGGTGGGTGGATGGGGAGGAAGGCGGGTCAGTGGGTAGATGGGTGGGAGATGGGTGGTGGGTGGATGGGGAGGAAGGCGGGTCAGTGGGTAGATGGGTGGGAGATGGGTGGTGGGTGGATGGGGAGGAAGGCGGGTCAGTGGGTAGATGGGTGGGTGACGGGTGGGTGGATGGGGAGGAAGGCGGGTCAGTGGGTAGATGGGTGGGTGACGGGTGGTGGGTGGATGGGGAGGAAGGCGGGTCAGTGGGTAGATGGGTGGGTGATGGGTGGTGGGTGGATGGGGAGGAAGGCGGGTCAGTGGGTAGATGGGTGGGTGACGGGTGGGTGGATGGGGAGGAAGGCGGGTCAGTGGGTAGATGGGTGGGAGATGGGTGGGTGGATGGGGAGGAAGGCGGGTCAGTGGGTAGATGGGTGGGAGATGGGTGGGTGGATGGGGAGGAAGGCGGGTCAGTGGGTAGGTGGGTGGGTGATGGGTGGTGGGTGGATGGGGAGGAAGGCGGGTCAGTGGGTAGATGGGTGGGAGATGGGTGGGTGGATGGGGAGGAAGGCGGGTCAGTGGGTAGGTGGGTGGGTGATGGGTGGTGGGTGGATGGGGAGGAAGGCGGGTCAGTGGGTAGATGGGTGGGTGACGGGTGGTGGGTGGATGGGGAGGAAGGCGGGTCAGTGGGTAGATGGGTGGGTGATGGGTGGTGGGTGGATGGGGAGGAAGGCGGGTCAGTGGGTAGATGGGTGGGTGACGGGTGGTGGGTGGATGGGGAGGAAGGCGGGTCAGTGGGTAGATGGGTGGGTGATGGGTGGTGGGTGGATGGGGAGGAAGGCGGGTCAGTGGGTAGATGGGTGGGAGATGGGTGGGTGGATGGGGAGGAAGGCGGGTCAGTGGGTAGATGGGTGGGAGATGGGTGGGTGGATGGGGAGGAAGGCGGGTCAGTGGGTAGATGGGTGGGTGACGGGTGGTGGGTGGATGGGGAGGAAGGCGGGTCAGTGGGTAGATGGGTGGGTGACGGGTAGTGGGTGGATGGGGAGGAAGGCGGGTCAGTGGGTAGGTGGGTGGGTGACGGGTGGTGGGTGGATGGGGAGGAAGGCGGGTCAGTGGGTAGATGGGTGGGTGACGCGTGGTGGGTGGATGGGGAGGAAGGCGGGTCAGTGTGTAGATGGGTGGGTGATGGGTGGTGGGTGGATGGGGAGGAAGGCGGGTCAGTGGGTAGGTGGGTGACGAGTGGTGGGTGGATGGGGAGGAAGGCGGGTCAGTGGGTAGGTGGGTGACGAGTGGTGGGTGGATGGGGAGGAAGGCGGGTCAGTGGGTAGGTGGGTGGGTGATGGGTGGCTAGGCAGAAGAAATGGAGAAAGGAAGGAATGAAGAGAAGAAGAAAAGGAAGAAAGGGAGGAAGAAAGGAAAGGAGGTGGGAGGGAAGGCAAGAGGGAAGAGAGGAGAGAGAAGGAGGGAGAGAGAGAGAAAAAGAGGAGGGACAGAGAAGGATGAGTTGTACATACATATAGATAGGGAAACCCCTGGTCCCATCTCTCCTGAGGGGCCCAGGCCTTAGCCTTCCCACGCCTTCCCACAGAAGGAAAGGGAGAAAGGAAGCAGGGAAGGCGGGAAGGGGACATGCATGCACACAGACCCCCTGGTCTGGCCTTCCCTCAGGGCCCCAAGGGCTTGGCCTTCCCAACCCCCTCCGCCCTGAGCCCCGTCCCTCCATCACAGAGCTGGCCCTGACATGCCCTCCCAGCACAGTGATTACTCCTTGAGCAGCCTCCCGTATCCTGTTCCTGCTCTTCCTACAAGCAGAGAAGCAGAAAAATCCATCCTGATGAGGAGGCAGCGGCCCGCCCGCCCTCCCCTCCCCCGCCCCTGCAGCCTGTAACTCTCGAGCAGTCAGGCAGAAACAGGCAGTCAATTTTTTCCAGGGTCGAGAGCGCCGGCTGTAAGGCACAGCCCTGCGGGGTGACAGGCGAGGCGGGGGCCGCGCTCACGGCAGGGCCATGTCTCCTCCATCCTCCTGCCTCACTCACCCAGATGCTGCCAGCTGTGTCATTCAGGGGCACAGACTCCCACCGCTGCCACCATGCGATGGACTGCAGCCTAAGACCCCAGCCCCGCTGAACAGCAGCAGGGCAGAATTCCCAGCGGCCTTCCCCTACCCCTTCCTCCTTCCACCCCTGCGTGTCCTAGTGGCTTAATGGCAGGCTCCCTGATGGAGCACAAGGCAGCCGATGTGCTTGTACCCAAGCAGGTGTCAAGTGGCTCTTCGCTGGGTGCATCACCCAGATACCACCCGGCTACTGAGCAGACTGACAGCTCCAGCCGAGCTCCTGCTCCCAGCCACGGCCCCCAGCTGGAGAGCGCGGCCTTGTCCAAGGTCAAACCTTCTTCAGCAACTGGCCACTGAAGCCCAGACCTGCCTGCCTCTAGGTGGGATGGCCTTGAAGAGCCCTCTCCGCTCCAGAGCTCTTGTGGGACCAGCTGAGGGCCCTGCTGAGCCTGAATCGCACCCCAGCTTCTCTCTCAGCTCTATTTGCTTATCTCCCTCCCCCTGTGGATTTAATCGTAAGCCCCCCCTTCTCACTGTACCCTCCCCCAAAATATCCCTGTGCACCAGTCTCAGAGTCTCAGGGTCTACATCAGGAGGGCCAACCTGTGACAGCCTGTTTTGCATTTGCTTGTTTGGTCGCCATGGCGACGCTGCATAGCGTGGTCGTGTTTTCTGATCAGAAACTCCAGGTTCAGGCCTTATCCAAGGTCACCGAGTATGAGGCCGGGATTCCAGAGTGGCCTCGCTGACTTCAAGAGGGTTGAGACCATGATGCCCTTCACGTTATAAAGCCCCCCAGGACTATCCCACGGAGATTCCCTACTCTGCCCTGCATTTGGGGAGTCCCCGAGCCCAGGGCTCCTGCCATGGCTGACCAGGCAGGCCAGGTGGGGGTACATGGCATCTGCCCCACAAGCAGGCTTCTCTTCTGGGTCTCCAGATTGTAGGACCCACTTAGACTGCCTCTCCCTCCTTTGCCTCTGGATCCTAACCCTCTTTACCTGCCACGCTTGCCAGTGTCCCAGGAGAGAGGGGACGGTCACGTGGCGTGACGGGGCCGTCCAGATATGTCTCGCTTCAACCTTGGGCTCTTGACAGAATGGACCATTTCCCTCTCTCTGAGCCTCAGTTTCCTCATCTTTTAGGTGGGTCATTGCAGGATCATACGTAACAACACATAAGAAAGAAGACCTGGCCCGTGACAGCTCCCGGGTACGTCGCGCTTCCTCCCTTGGTCGCTGGTGACAATGTCACAGCTGATGCTAAGCATTATACAGAGTGCGTGGATGCCATCCTCTCGCTGACCCCCGCAATGGCTTTATGAAGTAGGCCCCGTCACCACCCCCATTTCACAGATGAGAAGATCGAAGCTTAGAGAGGTGCAGCGGTTCATCCACAGTTCTCTGACGAGAACGCAGAGCAGTTGGGACTGAACCCTACACTGTTCTGAGCCCCTAGCCTCACCTCTCCCTCCTCTTTTTGTTTTCTTCTTCTTCTTTTTTTTTTTTTTAGTTTTTGCCATTGGGTGTGTTCACTCACTGGAGAGAGACAGAGAGAGGGAGTGGGAAAGTAAGAAATCACCCCCCCCCAGGATGGATGGTAACACCACAGTCCCCTCTCCTCCATTCTCCTCTCAGGATTTTGAGTACACACACATGCCCAGCATATTTTCCAAGCCACTAGGTCTAGGACTCGAACCACACAGTTGGCCATGTGGGATCCAGCTGTGTTAACCATCGTGCCACCTGGCTGCCCCTCCTCCCCCCTTTCTTTTGTCCTCTTGGACCCCATAGCTCTTCCACACCAACCCCAGGTAGACCGTATGGCCCAGGCCTGGTGGGTGTCCCCTGTGTCTGACCAGGGTGGGGGTTAGAGGTTGCTGCAGTTTAGAACCATGTCCCCAGGTGCCCTGCTGAGATAACCAATGGAAATCCCGTGTTCTGGAGGTTAAGGTGCTCCGGAGTGAGTCTCCCCACCCTCCATGCTGAAATTCACCCACGGCAACAAGAGAATCCTGTCTCCTAGGGAGGGAGCTGCTTTCCTTCTTTTGTTTTCTTTTTCCTGCCTTCCTTTCTTTTTCTTTTTCACTTATTTTTTGAGACTTCTTGCTTTAAGGCTCATGTGCTCACTGGAGACACAGAGAAGGAGAAAGAGAGAAATCACCCCCCCCCCCCCAGGGGGATGGTCATGCTGCAATCCCTTTTCTTCCATTCTCCCCTTGGCATTTTAGGCACACCAGCACACGTGCCCAGCATCAGTTTCAAACTGCCTGGTCTAAGACTCAAACCACAGCTGGCCATGTGGGAGTCCAGCCCCTTAACCACTACGCCACCTGCTGGCCTGAGGAGCTGCCTGCTAAAGACAACTCACCTCTCTCTCCTAGGACTTCCACCTTCAGGAAAGCCATTCCCAGTCCCCGTGTCTCCTAGTCACGGAGGAGAGGGCCTCCTTGGCCCCGGGTGGTGGCTACGACTTCCTAATCGAACAACATCTGGGACTACCGGTCCCCATAAAGAGAATCCACAGGAACGCAATAAAATAATTCGCAAGGCCCTGGGGACTTCTGCTCTGCTGCTGCCAGGATTTAGGCCACTTCACAGAAGCCTCATTCTGAGCCAGCTCCCAGACCAGGAATCAGCCAGCTCTGGGTTCGGATCCTGGCTCTGTATACGAAGACAATTCACATAGCTCCTTGCTTCAGTTTTTGCCACTGTGAACTGGGTGTACTTCTCTGCTTGCAGAGCTCTTGGGAGGGATTGGGCCTTATCGCCTATTAGGGTAAAGCTTTGACAATGTTGGGCTCTGAATAGGGACAGCACAGGGGGCCAGACAAACTCAGATGGACTCTCAAGCACGTCTTCTCAGTTCCATCCGGATGGCGCGTGGAGGTCTTTGGCCAGCCTCCCTCTTTGCCTCCTCTCTGGCCAGCTCGGAAGAGGTTGTGGGATTTACCAAGTAGATTACATGGCACTTAGCTAATGAAATGACACCTCCCCCGCCCCCAAATATTGATCAGGCCCTGGCAACCGCGGAGCTTGCAGGCAGCGTCCAGACGGTTTAAAAGGAAAATCAACCATTAATAAAATTGAATGGTGGGGGGCGAGGAGCGCTGGGCGGGGGGAGATTGAAGAGAAGTTGGCAGACAAGAAAAAACAGAGGAGAGAAGTGCTCTTCTGACCCCACAGGAAAATGCCTAAACAGCGGTGAGGGGATGAAGTCTGGAACCTGCAGGTGGAGGAGGCCGCAGACTCAGGGCAGCACTACCTTGGTCTTCTTCATTCCTCATTTGCTTTATTTAAAAGATTTGCTGATATATTTTAAAAATAAAGGTTTTATATATTAAAATAAACTAGATTTTTGCAGTTTCTTGAAGCTGAACATAGAACAATATTAGCCTTGCCATTTTTTTAAGAGGGATTTTTGCTATAGGGCACATGTGCTTGCCAGAGAGACAGAAAGTGAGAAATCACCCCCTCAAGGGGGATGGCCACACTGTAATCCTTTCTCCTCCATTCTCCTCTTGAGATCCTGAGCATGCATGCAAACACACCTGGCATGAGTTTTAAGCTGCTGGGTCTAGGACTCGAACCACAGTTGGCTACGTGGGAGTCCAGTGATATAACCATTACACCATTTGCTGGTCCCCAGTCTTGTGTTCTTTTGTGAGAACAATGGAGAGGGGCTGCAACAACTGCCCCTGTGGGTGGAGTGAGTAGAGGCCGGCTTGTCCAACCTTCTCCCTTTCCCGGCCACTGTCTTCAATATCAAGACCTGGAAGGCCTTCGAGTTTGAGACCCTGATCCAACATCTAAGCTGAAGTATGTCAAAAATGTAGACGTGTGAGTGGAGGGGTACGTGTGGAGCACACACGTGTGCATGCACACACACACACCCACACACTGCCTGACTAGATTCATACCTGCCGGAATAGCAGCAGCACCTACCTCCCCCTAGGTAAGGACTTTATCTTCTTATCCTTTGAACTTACTGGTCCCCTCAACAGAAAAATCATAGACAAGGATTAAAAAAAAAAAAAAAAGTTAGTCTATGCAGAACTGAGTATCCTGTACAATCTGATGACAGTGATTATACCAGAAGGAAAATAACAAAATTCCGAGCTGTGGTTTTCTCCAAATAGGGAGAGGTTGGGCACCCTGAATCATCTTCTCTCTTTTCTGCAACAGATTCTTCCCAGGAGTGTGGCCTATGAAAGGTGAATTACGAGGAACTCACATTTTGTTGGGGGAGGGCCCCCAGCATGGTGGGGGTGTTGTGGGGCTCCTTTTTTGGGGCCTGCTGACTGGGAACCCAGTGTGGAAGCAAATGGAGTCAAATGGCTGCAGCCTGCCATCCTGCCCTGGCCTCGGATCCCCATTTACAAAGAGGAGAAGAGGCTAAACTCCCTCCAGAGGAGAAGGGGAGCGGGTAGCATGTTTAAGCTACTGTACGCCTAGCACTGACTGGCAAGTTTTCACATATGAGCGTTCGTGAAAAAGCCTACGGGTTAATAAACCAGGCTCTCAGCACAGTCATTTCCAGCTGAGTGACCTTGTGCAGGCCACTTAACCTCTCTGAGCCTCCTTATTCTTTCTAGAAAATAGGGGTCGAACTTATCTCAGAGGGCTGAAGGGATGATTCAATGAGGAAAAAAAAAAAAATCACATAAAGTGCCCTGTGCCTGGCACAGAGTAAATTGTCAAGAACAATTGGCCATTATTTACAATATTACTATCCATGTTTTTGAAAATCACCTAGTGCGTGCCCGGCAAGGTTTCCTATCCATTTATACACTCAACCTTCCACAACAGCCCAATGCAATGAGACCATGATGCCCCACTTCAGAAGAGGAAACTGAGTCTCAGCAAAGGGGAGGCAGCTTATCAGGAAGACGAGCCCCATGGGGACCAGGTCTCTGTGACTCGCAGAGGACTCACCTGCACTTAAGTGTCCGCACCCCCAGGGGACTCTCATCAAAGTGTCTTTTAAACAGATGAACCGAATGCCTACTGCGTGCTTGGCCCTAAGCTAGCCCCTTGCCAATAACCAGTTGTGAAATGAAGAATAAGACTTGTGGGGACAGAGACCAGTGTAAGCCTTCCTTCCACCGCCACTGGGTGTCTTAAGCCGCTGTCATCACCTTTGGGTCACAGTTGTATTAAGTGGGCATGCTGATTGGCTCCTTGTGAGATGTTACAGAGTGGGTGATGCTTGGAAGGCCTTCAGAGAATGGGGGAAGTCATGGAGTCCATGATGCTATCGATCACATCTATCCATTCATTCATCTTCTCACCCGTCCACCCATTCATGGGCTTGTACACCAGAGTGGCGCGTCCCTCCCACCAAGGCTCCAGGTGTGTCCGTGGTCCCACAACGCACATGGAGGAGAAGCGCAGGGAGCAGGCCTCCCCCTCCCACAGCCTCCTCCTCTCTCACTGCCAGGGAGGCAGCTGCGGTCAGACATTTGGAAGCCATTACAAACATCCCCGTCTGATTCTATTCTCCCCTGTGTGGAGCTTAAAGCAATGGATTCCAAGGAATGTTGGCTGAGTTCCTTGGCAGAGGGAGACTCAGAGGAATGATGGAGAGTTCTCCCCCCTCCACCCATCCGCAAACGGTGCTCTTCACTCCACTTGGAGGCACGGGCTGTAAGCCCGCAGGGGTGCTGGGAGGGCTCTGACCGCAGAAGAATTTGGGTCTCAGCCCGGAATCAGTCATCCCTGGTGGAATCATCTCTCTGAGCCTCAATGTTCCTGACTGTAAAATGGGATCATAATAGTGAACACACACACCTAAGCACTACGCTTGTGAGGGCTCTACAAGTCACTGTAAAATGAAGCCCTGATGGAGAGTAGGTGTTTGAAAAGTTGTATCCTCTTCTATTCCTATTCCGATTTCAAGTTTGCTTTCTTTTTCTTTTTTTTTCTTTCTAAATTTTCCAGAGGGCATGTTCTCTTGCCAGGGAGAGAGAGAGAGAGAGAGAGAGAGAGAGAGAGAGAGAGAGAGAGAGAAGAAGCACCTCCTCTCCCCATGGGGAGTGGTTATGCTGCAATCCAGGGCCTTCTCCACTTCTCCCTCCCTTCAGGAGTTTGGGCATGCACGCGCATTCACCGGGTGTGTTTTACAAGCCACCAGGTCTGAGACAGGGACTGGACAGCTGGCCGCGTGGGACCCAGCTGCTTTAACCACTAGGCCACAGGCTGGCCTCAAGTTTGCTTTTGAGTCTGACCACGAAAGCAGGAGGGTGGGTTAGACGAGACCCAGACATGGAAGTTAAGCCCCTGGCCTGCCAGATGGTAACAGAATCAGCTCGTTCCTGAGCCCTGCTTTCCCAGCCTTCCACCACTTGCTCCATAGCTTTCCCTCCACTGACTGCCCTTCCTGCTGCAGGTGCTCCCAGCAAGACCCCAGCCGGTAGCCTTTCAAACCCCTCCTGGTCTTCCTCTAGCCCACTCCCTTCTGTCTGTCACCACCGATCTCAGGGTACCTGCCACTCCTTTCTTCCCGAGTCTCTGCCAAGAGCCCAGCCATGTCTTGGCCTGTCCATGCTCTTCTCCCACCAGGCTTCCTCTGTCTTGGGTCACACTCACTGTTTCCTTCCTCTTCTCTCAGCTGCCGTGTATGGAGGTTATCGGGAAGACAGGGCTGGCTGGGGGAGCCTGCGCCATCCCATTGGCCATCAGGCTAGTCCAGCACACTCCGGACTTGACAGGCAGCTTCAGGGCCAGCAAGAGTTAAGCTGGAGGGACACCTTAGCTGAGTCGTAGAGAAACATGTGTCTTGTGTATACATATGTGTGTGGTCTGTGCTGTGTGTGGTATGTATGCTGTATCATACCTGGCATATGTGGTATGTGTGTGCGATGTCATGTGTGTATATGCTATGTCATAGGTGGGGTGTGTGCATGCTGTGTTGCGTGTGGTACATGTGCACAGTACTGTGTGTGGTGTGTGTGCAGTGTTGTGTATATGCTGTGTTGTATGTATCCATGTCAATAGGTGGGGTGTGTGCATGCTGTGTTGTGTGTGGTACGTGTGCACAGTACTGTGTGTGGTGTGTGTGTGTGTGTGTGCAGTGCTCTGTGTATATGCTGTGTTGTATGTATGGTGCACTGTGTCCATGTGATGACCTCTCTCATACCTGTTAGGTAGACACCCTCACAGCCCCAGGGGCAGGGAGAAGGAACAAGAAAAGCCGTGTGTGAGTGGACCTTGAGGTTCTGCTACTTCCCACACATGTGCACACGTCCATAAACTTTCTAAAGACTTTCTACCTGCCATCTTATCGCAAGAACACGTGACGCTGAGCCGGCACTTCCCAGTCAGCCACTCAGTCCACTCACAGCCCACCTCTGCAGCAGACGCTGGTGCCATCTCCTCTTTGCAGGCGAGCGGACTGAGGCCCAGCAGCTGGCACATGCCGAGAGCGCACGGACGGGGAGCAAAGCCAGGCACGTCCCTCCCTCCTGACACTCTGCGTGTCCCGGAGAGCTGGCCAGGGGACTCCCCAGACCCCGGTCCTTACCTCTGCTGACCCTCTGGGCTTCTGAGAAATTGCCCAGGTGCATCTATATTTTTCAGTCCTCTTCTCTGCCCCAGAGTCTGACTCTTGTACCATGGACTCTCATTTTCTCTCTTCTTTCTTGTTCTTCCTCCTCGTCCCTCGAAATTCCTCTCCTTTCCTCTGTCCCTCTCCTGTCCCTTTAGTTGCTTTCTCCTTTGTTTTCTTGGCTTCTCCCTCTTCCCCTCCTCCTTTTTCCTGCTCTTTTCTTTGTACTAGAAGTCTTGAAAAAGTTCCTGGAGGGTAGTGGTTTAGGGAGACAGATCCCACAGAGCTGGCTGCAGTTCAAATCTTGGCCTAGCCATCCTGAAAAACACACAAGGGGTGTGTGTGTGTGTGTGTGCGCGCGCACGCACGCACCCAACACCCGGACAGGAAGGAGGAATGCAGAAAAAAGATTGTGGTGTAATCACACCCCATTGGAGGGGGATTGTTCTCTCTCTCTCTCTCTCTCTCTCTTTCTATTTCTCTCTCTAGCAATGCAAGCACTCTCTGGCAATAAAAAATAAAATAAAATAAGAGCTCATGTTTTCTAAAAAAAAATTATGGAGAAGCCAGCAGGTGGTGTGCTGGTTAAGGTACTGGATTCCCACACCGCTGACTGCAGTTTGAATCCTAGACTGAAAACCATGCCGGTGAGTGTGCGTGAGTGCCCAAAATCCCAAGAGGAGCACAAAGAAGGGATTGTGGTGTGGTCACTCCCTTCCAGAGAGGGTTCTCATGTCCCCTCTCACTGTCTCTCTCCAGCAAGCACACATGCCCTATGGCAAAAGTCTAAAAATATTCACGGAAAATGCACACTATGAAAAAATTATACAAGGATTTCGATTTTCATACTCGGCTCTTCCACAAACTTTCTGAAGTTCCTTTGTATGTCTTTCTCTCTGAGTCTCTCTCACTCTGTCTCTGTCCTTCTGCCCTATGGGAGCTTCCTTGTCTCTGTTTCTCTCTCTCAAGCCCTTCTCCCCATCCCTCTGTGTGAGTCTCCCCTCGGCACTGGTGTCTCTGTCACTCTGTCCATCTCTCTCCAGCTCCCACCTGTCCCCACCTATTCGTTTTATCCAGCCTCTGCAGTACGCTCCACAAGCCCATTCATCCCAAACATGGCCAGGACACTGCCGGGAGACACTGAGTTCCCCGGATGAGGCTCCGGGGAGCGACTTCTCTCCACTGTGCAATGCTACACTTTGCTCCATCTGTGCTCGTCCCCCCACGCCCTGTGCCCGTAAGTGCAGGTCCTACAGGTGGCATCACCTGGCTCACTCAGCCCTGGTTTCCTGGTGCAGGTCCCAAACGGGCCCAGAGTGTGAAAGGCCAGGGACCTGGAGGGACCTGCTGTCCTTAATCTTCCCCTTCAGGCCATGGGCTGCCAGCATGCATCCTCTACTGCAGGCTGAGGCCCGGGGGCCACTGTCCTCAGCAGACTGCAGGAACAATCTGCCCTCTCCCCAGCAGGCCTGGGGCTGCTAAAGGCTCCCTGCCGTTGCCAGCCCAGAGGTGCGCCGTCTCTGTGTCGGGCTCCCTTTGAGGCTGCCCACAGTCTGGTTGCTGTTCCCTTCATCCCAGACTCCCCAATTACCCTTTAGCACTGTTCCTCATTTCCTGCTGTGCACTGATGCACGCAAAGGCCCACCCTCTTCTGAAGCCCTGCTGACCTTTCCCCTCTTCCTTCTTCTGCCTCCCTCTCCACTGCTCTGCTCACACCCACCCGACCACACCGAGTCCAGATCAGAGACGCCCGGCCAGACCAGGAGCTCCATGAGGGCAGAGACTGTGCTGCCATCCCTCATACCCACCAGTCTTGTGCAGAGTCAGCTCTTGTGGATTGCTAAAATATAAATGAACGAGTCAAGGCAGAGGGAGCGCGAGCTCATGGCCAGTGGACCAGAGGCCTGTGTGTCTCCAGTGCTGCTCCAGAGGTACCCGTTCTGAGTCCCTTGCAGTCTTCCCATCACAGCTCCCGCAGCCCTGGGGTTGGGGGGATCCCTGACGATGGGGCGCTGCCACGCTCCAGCTCCACCAATTCCACAGCACCTCTCTCCACGCCCCAGGCTCATGGATGGGAGGGCTCCCCTGCGCCTGGCGCCCGTTCAAGCTGCCTGGTGAACTAAATTGATTTTTTATCGTTGCTCTGGAGCGAGCTTAATGAATCTGTTAGTGACGGCTGCCTGCCCCAAACGCCTCTCGGTGCCCGCGCCACCAGAACGGCTCTTCCTGAGAAGGAGGAGGTGTTATTTAAGGCTCAGCCAGTGCCCCTGAGAGCAGCTGGGTATCAGCTGGGCCATGGCTTGCTCTTCCTGGGGAGTTCCCTGTGCTACAGCAGAGCTTCAGTGTGGCCAGGAAACAAAAAGACAATGCTAAAATACAGTGGAAGAGATTCCCTTTAGTACACGCATTTCTAGGGTCTAACAGTCCATGTGTCTGTCCATCAAGCTCTCCACCCATCCATGTATCCATCGATCTATCCATCGATCCATCCATTCGTCTACCCATACATCCACTCATTCATTAGTCTGTCACCCATCTATACACCCACCTACCCACCCAACCATCCATCTGTCTGTCTGACCACATATGCAACCATGCATCCATCCTTCCATCCATGCATGCATGCATCCAGCCACCTGCCCTTCAATCCATCCATCCAGTCATCCATCCCTTCACGCATGTGCCCATCTGTCCACTGTTTCCCTTATCCATTCATTCAGTTGGCTTATACTCAAAGTGTATGAAATTCAGCATCCTTCCTGTGACCACATAGCTGCCTCTCTGACCTCTCTCCTCCCAAGTCCCCTTCTCCTCCTACTCCACTCCCATCACTCTGGCACTGCTGCTGCTAAAGCCTGTCTCAGGCCCTTTGCATCTGCTGTCTCCTCTGCCAGAAATGCTCTCCCCCCACCCCATGCCTCCATGGCTTGCTTCCTTCCATCCCTAGGTATCTGCTCAAATTTCACCCCTTCCACAAGGCCTTTTCAACCACTTTTCATGTAAACTAGCAACTTTATCCTTCACTCCTCTTTGAATTTCCTCAAAGTGCCATTGCCCTCTGACATTACATCATGCATTTTCTTCATCTTGCTCGGTGCCTGTTGTCTTCGCTGGAGGGACACTGAGTGGCTGTGGGAGCCGGGCCAGGCTTATTCGCTACTACATCCCCAGCTCCTAGAACGGTGCCTGGCAAGTAACTGGCACTCACTAAGGTTGATGTATTGAATGGATTATTTCATTTGCTAGTGCATGTTTTTTCACTTAGTTTCAGGCATAGTCCTTCCATGTATGGGATGCCAGGTCCCTAGAAACACAGGTTGTGAGAAGAGGCTGAGAATTGAACCAAACCACCACACGGGTGACTGTAAAATGTCATCTGGGCTGAGAGCCCTGAAAAAGGTTACTATGGGGTCTGTAGCATTTTTAAGTTGTCTGTGTAATGTTTTTGTTGCACACACCCAAGACCTCCCATCTGGCTGGACATAGCACCCACAGAGATGTCGGCTGAAGCTAGAACATGATCTCTTAGGTTTTTGCTGCTTCCCCTATCAAGGTGTCCAGCTTCTCTGCTAGTGTATTCTCTGCTCCCCACACCTTCCCTCAGCCTGGGGAGTGGAGACAGAGGGTCTCACCATCCACCTGTCTCCTGGCCTCTTAGAGTCGGGCCTGGACCTGGGTCAGCACATGGCTACTTCTAGGCTCATTCTCCTTCCTTGCCCCCTCTTCCTTTCAAGCTGGAGCTAGGCCCGTGGTCTTGCCCTGCCTAGGTGAGACGTCTGTCTGTCTATCCTTTGCTCTCTCCACCCCTCTACCTGTCCAACCATCCTCCATGCATCCACACATTCATGTCTATTCACTCTGTCCATCCATCTACCTGTCCATTCATCCATCCTCCATGCATCCACTCATTCATCAGTCTATTCACTCTGTCCAACCATCTATCCATCCAGCCACTGATTATCCATCTGTTTGACCACAACAGAGCCAGGGGATCCTCCTGTGTTTTCTTAAGTGTCCAAGTCTCTGAAAACATGGTACTGGCTGACCTGAGGGGAAAGGGCAAGGGCACACCTTTGGGGAAAATTGGAGCACAGGAAGAACACCTCAAGGCTAAAACCAAGTTGGGGCCTGGGTGTGGGGAAGGTATCTGAGTATCTCGAGGAGGAGACCAGACCTTAGAAAGTGCAAATGTAGATTCACTAAGGGAGGTGTAGGCCTGGCTATGTGGGGTCTCTGGGACTCCCCTCCCCGAGATCCTCATGGCTACAACTTGAATAGCTAATCTGGATGTCATCGATGATATTTCCCCAAAGGGCCACACAATAGCTCCAATCCTATATGCTCCCCCAAAGCCTTACTATATTCCACCAAGAGGTAGAATCTACTCCCTTTTCCCTTCCCTTTCCCCTTGAGCCTGAAAAGGCTTGTGGCTACTCTGTCACATAAAGTTTATTAGTAGCAATACTACATGACTTCTAGGACAGGTCATGAAAAGGATGCAACTTCCACCTAGCCCTCTTTTTCTTGGGACGCATGGCCTTGAAACCAGTCACCATGCTGTGAGGAAGCCCAAGCTCCATGGAGCAGCTACGTGAGTGTTCCATGCTAGCTCAGACACAGCTGAGAGCTCAGCCTAACGCCAACCCCCACTGTCAAATACGTGAGTGAGTGAGATTTCAGGCGGTTCCAGCTCCCAGCCTTCAAGAATTCCAGCTGAAATCCTGGACATCAAGTGCCACAGATGAGTCAGCCCTACCGTGCCCTGTCTGAACTCCTGAACTGTGAGCGTAATAAATGCTTGTGGTTTCTTTATGCCACTGAGTTCTGAAGTACTATTTATTTTTTTTTTTTTACATAGTCAGAGTAACTGAGACAATAACTCTATATGAGAGGTCTTCAAAAGTTCATGGGAAAGGGTGTCATGAAAAAAAAAACAACTATGCATGGATTTTAAAAATGTTTCCACCAAAATTAATTCATCCCTTAATTCCATTGTCCATAAACTTGTTGGAGGTCCCATGCATAACACAGCACCCTCTGGGTGCCAGTTACGGCTAAGCATTTCATAAATACGCATTCATTTAATCTTCAAAATGTATCCTAGGGACCAGCAGTTAGCGTAATGGCTATGTCTCTGGACTCCTATGTAGTCGACCGCGGTTCGAGTCCCGGACCCTGTGGCTTAAACTCACGCTGGGCGCGTGTGCGTGTGTGCCCAAGATCCCGAGAGGAGAATGGAGGAGAAGGGATTGCGGCGTGGCCATCCCCCCAGGGGGTGATTTCCTGCTTTCTGTCTCTCTGTCTCTCTCTGTCGGTCTGGTGAGCGCACGCGCCCTATAGCAAAAAAAACTTTCAAAAAATAATGTATCCTAGAAGTCTTATTAATATCTCAGGATATTATACCTCTGAGGAACTGAGGCACAGAGGACAGAAATAACTTGCATGAGACAACATAGTAAGTGGCAGAAATGAAGTTCGAACCCAGGCGGTCTGGCTCTCACTCTCAACACCTGGGCAGGGCAGCCCGGTACAGTTCACACCCCCATGGCAGGGGCAGGAATAAAGTTGGCCCCCATAAACCCAGCTTGACACTTTCAGACGAATGACTAGGAGGTCAAAATGGGAGGTCTATGGTCATCCTGGGGCATGAAGGTTAAGGTGGCAGGATCCCACATGGCCGACTGTGTGTTTGAGTCTTGGACCTGACCACTTGAAAATCATGCAGGGAGCCTGTGTTTTGTCCATGCACAAATTACCAAAGGGAGAGTGGAAGGGAAGGGACTGTAGTGTGGCCATCCCCCTGGGGGTTATTCCTCACTCCATCCTCTTCTGGTAAGTGCATACACCCTATAACAAAAACTAAAAAAATTAAAAATAAAAAAATGGGGTCTTGACAACTCTATCAGATAGATCTCCATTGTTGAATTTAAGTTGGTAAATAGGGAGATAGAGAGAGAGAGAGAGAGATGAGTGAGCAGATGGACAGAAAGATCATTGAAGTTGGGGGTGTGTGTGTGTGTGTGTGTGTGGGACAGGGGAGTGGTATGGTTAGAATTATAACCTAATGATTAATGTCTGCTATGACAGGTAGGTAGGTAGGTAGATAGAGATAGATAGACAGAGGTATACAGGTAAAGATAGGTAGATGATAGATCAATAGATAATGGTAGTGTTTCTGTACATTGGAATTGCAGTCTAATTATTAATGTCTGCTATGGTATATAGATAGATATGGATGGGCAGATGGACAGATAGATAGAATGATAATGGTAGGCTATATATGTATATACATATATACACGTACATATATGAATTATGAACTGATTAATATCCACTATGCTAGATAGATAGACAGATGTGGATGGTGGATGGATGGATGGATGGATGTGGATGGGTGGGTGGACTGATAGATTATCATAATGGTAGGTAGATATCATAATGGTAGGTTTTATGTATGCATAGATAGATCAATCAATAGATAGATATAGAGATGAATTATGGCCTGATTAATGTCCACTGTGACAGATAGATGGGTGGATGGATGGATAGGTAGATAGATGAGAGATAGATGTGGATGGATGGATAGATAGATGTGGATGGGTGGATAGATAGATGTGGATGGATGGATAGATAGATGTGGATGGATGGATAGATTAGATAGAAAATGGTAGGTTTTATGTACACACACACACATACATACATACATGAATTAAGGCCTGATGGTTAATGTCCACTATGATAACATGATAGACGGACATGGGTGGGAGGACAGACGGACGGACCTATTAGAAGGTGGTGCTAGTTGGCGTTGGCACTGTGCGTGGGAGCTAAGGGCTAATGGTGAGTGTCTGCTCTGCAGGGTCTGAGAAAGACAAACTGGATGTCACGTTTCACCACTTCCATGTTTCACCGATGGTCTCAGGGCCTCTGTTTTCTCCTCTGTAAAGTGAGCCTCCCCCTACCCATCTCGGAGGCTAAGGTCCGTGGAGATCTCACATGGAAAGCACTCTGCGTGGTGCCAGGGCCTTGTAAGTGCTAGATTCACACGGAGCCCCATCGTCTTGTGCGCACCCTTCCCTTGTCCTTTCTCAGCCTCTCCACTCCCCACCCCCATCTGGCCTGTGGCTCCCCAGAGCTGTCTCAGCCAGCAGGGCTCCCCCCACCCTGCTGCTGCCCTAGAGCTCGGGGTCACAGAAGTGTGTCTCTCTCTACCGTGCAATGCCACGTCGGCTGGCAGCCTCCGGCGCCTGGCACAGCTGCCGGGCCGGCACGCCTCCTTCCTCACAGCTGCTGGGATGCGACCTTGTCTATCAGGAGGCCCCGGGAAGCCCGCTGAGTATGCTCCCAGCTTGGTAGGTGACATAAATATTTTCCAACACGCAGGCAACAATCTGATTGGTGCCTTCCCCAGAGTGCCAAGTTCCAGGCTCAGGGCTGCAGAAGCAGAACGAAAAGAAAGAAAAATCCCTTTTGCCAGTGAAGTCTGGCTCCTTCCTCCAGTGAAAAGTTTAACTCTTCCTGTCCCCGATTGCCTCGTTTACTCCAAGTTCCCTCCCAAACTGCTGACATTCGGCAGGATTCTGGCAAACATCTGCGGTGACAAGGACAGCCCTGGTCCCAGAGTCATCGAGGAGATTATCCAGGGCAGCATCTCAGACTTGAAGACATGTTGAACCACCCATGGTGATGAAATGGTTAGGATATTTTTACATTCTTAAATTTTATTAACTTCAAATGAACCAAGCAATTTTTGTAAATTATAGCACGTGTGTGCACACGTGTGTGCAAGAGAGGACCACCAACAGGGCCTCACTGTACAACAATCCCTTCTTCTCAGCCCTTCAGCTCCTCAGCATCCCAGGACCTACTCAGGCCATCCCCGGGATCTGAACCCACAGTCAACCACATGGTTTCCAGCCTCAAAGGGCACTTAACTTACCACTCTACCACAATAGCTTGGCCAAGCCTTTTTTACTCCTTTTCTTTTCCTTTCCAATCCATTTATTTGTTTCTTCAGAGATAAAGAGAGTGAGAGCCCTCCCCAGTGGAGTCTTCACACCATGGTTCACCCAGCCTTAGCTAGCCCAGATCAGTGTGACCAGCATATCAGAGAGGGCTTAGGCTGCAAACCCAGGGCCTTCTGGTGTGGGCTAGCTGCTCCTGCTGTGAAACTTTCTGGCCCCATAGAATTCTGAATTGTTTTTAAGAGTCTGTATCTCCTACAGACCCAAGGACGACATGGCTGGGTATCTACATTTGCTCCAAAATAATACAAGAAGCAGCAAATTGAAGGAGGAGCAGTACAGGCAGAAGATGATGGGCCATGAGGGGAACTGTCATGACTGGGTGAAGGGTACATGGTGGTTCTCGAGACTTGTGGAGGTCTAAGCTGTGCGGGCATCAGACCCCCCCCCCCCCCCAGCATGTTTTATTTTATGTTTTCAATTAAAAAAAAATTTTTTTTAGAGAGATTTTCGCTATAGGGTGCGTGCGCTCGCTAGAGAGAGACAGAGAGAAACCGAGAAATCACCCCCCTGGGGGGATGGCCATACTGCAATTTCTTCTCCTTCGTTCTCTTCTTGAGATTTTGAGCATGCATGCACATGTGCCCAGCATAAGCTGAAGCTGCCGGGTCTGGGACTTGAACCGTGGTTGACTACGTGGGAGTCCAGTGACATAACCATTGCCCCATCTGCTGGTCCCAACTCCTAGCATATTATAAAGGCAGATTTCTGGGTGCCACCCCCAAAGGCTCTCATACATTAGGTCTAGGACCAGGGGTAGATGCTGCAGGTCTGATGGGTTACAGGTGATGCTGCCAGCCGGCAATTGGGGTAGCCTGCACTATGCTATTCTCTACTTTTATGTATGTTTGAAAATGTCCATAATAAGAAAGTTAGGGTGCCAGTGGGTGGCATGGTGGTTAAGGCATTGGATTCCCATGGCCAACCACGGTTTGAGTCCAGGATGCAGCAGCTTGAACATTATACCAGGTGCATGTGGATACATGTCCCAAGTCCTGAGAGGAGACTGGAGGAAAAGGGATTGCAGCCTGGCCATCCCCCTTGGGGAGTGATTTCTCACTTTCCCTCTCTGTCTCTCTCCAATGAGTGCACATGGCCTATGGCAAAAACAAACAAACAAACAAAACCTTAAAAAAAAGTTAAAAAATATTAAATCTATCTTCAAGAAATGCTGGAGTGAAGCTCAGGAATCTTCATTTTTAAAAAGTTTCCTAGAGGTTTGCATGTGCTCGCCAAAGAGAGACAGAGAGAGAAAGAGAAAGCAAAAAAAGCACCCCATGTAGGGCGTGGTAACGCTGCAATCCCTTCTCCTCCATTTTTTCCTCCTCTCAGGATTTTGGGCACACGCGCACACATATACCCTGCATGTTTCTCAAGCCCCCAGGTCTGGGACTTGAGCCGTGTGGTCAGTCATGTAAGATCCAGCTACCTTACCCAGCAGGCCGTGGGCTGACCCAGGAATCTGCATTTCATAGGTTTTTTGGTGATGGTGATGTAGTTCCTGCACAGCACACTCTGAGAAAGGCAGGGTGGGGGCTACATGACAACGGTCTCTCAGTGTGATATGCTCCCTAAGGAGGGAAGGCCTGGAGGTTGTGGGTGAGCTTAAACTAGACATGGAGATCAGTCAGGAAGGCTTCTTGGAGGAAATAAATCCTAAACTGAAACTCTAGCTAATGAGCTGGAGTTAACCAGGTCATCATGAGGAAGGGAAGGATGTAAAGGGAACAGCATATACTACTAAGATCCCGAGTAAGCAGAATGTCTAGGAAATGGAAGCAATGTGGCTCAAGGGAATGTGGGTGAGAGGCAGAAGGTGTCCCCTTCCAGAGACAGGGCTGGGGACAGCAGCAGGAGTCAGGGCACACAAGACCTTGTGGGCCATGCCAAGGAGTTTTGATTTTGTCCTGGGAACAGTGAGAGCCATAGAAGATGTTAGAGAACTACGTGATCATATCTGTGGTTTGAAGTCATCTCTCTGGCTATGATAGAGACCACAAAGGAGCAACAGCAAATGCCTGGAGACCCGAGGAAGGGGCCACTGCAGCATCTAGGCTTGATGTGAGTGGGAACAGAGGGACAGATTCAAGAGCTCTGTAGGGGGGAGGATGAATAGGCCCCAGAGGGAAGTTCTCAAATGACTTAAAGCCATGTGTGAGAGGCCCCAGCACAGATCTGAGAGAAAACGACTACAGCCCCAGGTGTGTTCATTATGTTTGTAGTTTGAAGTCCACCCATCCAACCTTGGCATTTATGCAAGATTTAAGGGAGATCCTAATAAATAAGTTGTTGGCTCCATAAGTCCAGCAACTGGGTTTGATTTTGACCACTTTAGTCCACGTGACCAAAGAAACATCATGCAATCTACCAGGACCTCAGGCTTCCTGACTGTGAAAGGGGTAGCCAATGTCTGCCCAGCCCTCCAGGTCCATGTAAGGCTAGGAGCCAGGGGAGTTCATGTACAAGCTTATAGCATGCTTAAAAACATGCTTCCTCACCCAGACAACTCCTCCCTGGCTTCAGAATCCACTAAGGCCCTCATCTAATCCTGCTAGCTCCCTCCAGATAGGGGCTATACATTCCTTGCAAGCCTCCCAAAAGTCTTCCAATGTCTCTTTTGTGACATTAATACCTCTAGAATGTTTTTTTTTTTTTTTGTCTGTCTTTCCTGCTAGATCTTGAGCTCCTGAATATCTGCAGTGACTATCAAGACTTTACACATAATAAGTGTTCTATAAACTCATTCATTCATTCATTCGGCATTATGTGACTGCAGGCACCATGTACCTGGCATTGGAAATATAGAGGTTAAAAATAATAAACGAGTGGATGGATAAACACTCAAAGCTCTATGAAATTGGGAGATGGAGAAGGCTTCTTATTGGTCAACCATTGGGTTAGGCATTTTTAAATGGATTATCTCATTTAATCCTCGAAACTCTCAGAAGTAAAGTTGTACTATGGCTTCTAATTTTCAGATGAGAAAACTGAAGCTTAGAGAGAATGGGTGGGGCCTGTATCTCACCCAGGAAGGATGTGAACCCAGTGACTGTAAATTCAGAGGCTGTTCTTAACCTCTTCACTGACTGCCTCCCTGGGCAGCACTTTCCTAGAAACCAACAAAGAATACAGCCCAGAGAGTTATATAATCCAGTGCAGTTCGTCAACAGGAGCACATCGGGTCCTTGGGTGAGAGAGGCATTTTATGCTTTGAAACTGAGAGTAGCGGCGTGGTTTTTGCAGGTGCTACTTCTGGCGCAGGTACCCATTGAGTGTGGGCCTTCATGGAAGGCAATCCTCATGTGGACCTGTTCTAGCTACTGTTCTTGTTTGACTTTTAAAATACACAGCACCCAGAGAGGTGTAGAGAGTGCCCTGTTCAATGTCACACAGCACTTATCTTAGGGGTCAGGGGAGTCTGCCTGGCACCCAAGCCCAGCCCTTCCCCCTTTTCCCACCAGGCAGCCCAGTCACCGCTTCACCCTAGGGACATGGGACACTATAATGAAGAATGCCACCAGGGCGATCTTTACAGCAAACACGGTGTCTCACCACAGCCACAACTTCAAGGGCAAAGCAGCAATTGGTAAGTGGATACGGCAGGGCTACACCCGCATAACGGCCAGGCACAGGAGCTCCGGATGGCCAGTCTGCTAAGGCGGGTCTCAGAATTGCCTGGAGAAGGGAAGCCAGCATCCCCTCCTCTCCCATGGCTCTTCTGGTGCCGGGTCCCTCTAGAGACCAGGAGGGGTCTGGAGTGAGGCTCCCTATGCTGTGGTTGTGAAAAGACTCAGCCTATGTGACCCTGAGCTGCAGCAGATGGGATGAGTGCACTAAATGTCACATTGCAAACTCTTCCTCAGGGAATAGTGTGAGTGTGTGTGTGGGGGGGGTTCCCCCCACTGGGTGTGGGGGAGGGGCAGGAGATCAATATAGATTCACACTTTATACAACAATATAAATCCCAGATGGATTTTGCAAATCTAGAGTCAAAAGTAAAGATTAGTAAAGAATCCGAAGACAAAATTGGGTAGTTAATGATTCTGGAGAGAGGAAAGCATTTCTTAAGCAGGAAAACAAAGAAATGAATCACAAAGGAAAGGAAAATTGGATAGATTTGTGTACCTGAAATTAAACTGAAAAAAAAAATGGATGTGACTACAGACATCATAAATGAAATTAAAATCCAAGTGGCAAGCTGATAAAAAATATTTGTAGCACTTAGGATAAACAAATGGTTAGGGCCCTCAATATTTTTTACAAAGCCCTTGCATATCAAATAGAAAACTCTATAATCTTAAGAGCAAAAAAGTCAGAGGGAATGAATAGACAGCTCCCAGAAGAAGAAATGCAAATGACCTCGTGAACATATGAAAACATGTATGTGGACAATCTCCCTAGGAGCAAATTGCTTGGCACAGGTTTTTCATGAGTTTATTCCATGTTGGCAAGGGCAAGGTGAGACAGGGTCTTTGGCCGATGCTGGGGGGGGGGACACTTTTCTGGAAGGCATTTCCTAACCTATCAATTGCCTTATAAATTCATGGCTTCTGACTCAGTGATCTTCTGTCCAGGAACTCCTCAGAGAGAAGATCACAGGTTGGAAGATCAGATCCATCCTAACTATTCACTCTATGGAAGATAGAATTCTATACAGCCTTTTAGAAAAGTGGTGGAGAATTCGTGATTAAGATACAAAATGGAAAAGTGCACAAAACTGTATTTTAAGGGTTTTTTTGTTCATGATAGATATCACATTGCATGCATAGGTGACAGAGAGAAAGAAAGGAGAGAGAGAGAGAGAGAGAGAGAGAGAGAAGAAGAAGGAGGAGGAGGAGGAGAAGGAGGAGGAGGAGGAGGAGGAGGGGAGGAGGAGGAGGAGGAGGAGGAGGAGGAGGAGGAGGAGGAGGAGAGAGAGAGAGAGAGAGAGAGAGAGAGAGAGAGAGAGAGAGAGAGAGAGAAAGACCCTCCACAGGGTCTGGCCATGCCTTGATCTCCTTCCTCCAGGCCTCCAACCCTAGGCACGCCCATTGTGTTTCACGGTGACCAGCCCAGGGATTTGAACCATGAGATATGCATTTGCCATGAGATATGCAGCTTTCTTTCTTTCTTTCTTTCTTTCTTTCTTTCTTTCTTTCTTTCTTTCTTTCTCTTTCTTTCTTTCTTTCTTTCTTTCTTTCTTTCTTTCTAGGTTTTTGCCATAGGGTACATGTGCTCACTGAAGAGACAGTGAGAGAGAAAGTGAGAAGTCACTTTGCATGCTACAATCCTCCTCTATTCTCCTCTTGGGATCTTGGGCAACCATGCACATACACTCAGTATGATTTTCAAGCTGCTGGATCTGAGACTTGAACTGCAGCCGGCCATGTAGAAGTCCAGTGCCTTGGCCACTATGCCCGCTGCAGGCCCCAGAGATCCAGCTTTTCTTAAACAGTGTCTTCCCACTGAGTCACAGAGAAGTCACTTTTTTTTCCTCATGAATGACAGAGAGACAGAGACAGAGAAAGAAGCAGAGAGACAGAGAAACAAGCACCCTTGCCAGGGTCTCAACACCAAAATCGACCCCCTGTTTCAGCCAGCCCCTGGATCATGAGCGAGTACTCAGAGATCTCTGTCATGAGCCTGGAGCCTTCCCATGGGGTCAGTCTCACAGAGGATCATGCTACCAGTGAGCCACCATCCAGTCCCCACAAAATCGCAATTCTGAAGTGACTTTGTGTGGTGCATATGTCTGCAGGGATGTGTCTACAGGGGGGCACGTGGATGCAGAAATGTCAGTGGGAGGATATTCATGTGTGTCACACTTTATAAATTGGACAGATGGTGCTTTTGATGGGGTCACTGAGGAGAGTTTAGGAATGGGGTGCCAAGACGGTGTGGCAGGGGGAAGAGGAAGCAACAGGGACAGTGTCAACCTGGAGGGAGCAACAGTGGGGACCTCTTCCATCTCTAGACTTAAGGGGGCCAGAGGAGGGGGCTGAGGCGAGATCCTGGGGATAGCTGTGGCTGCCTCTGCGGGACAGAGCTGCCCAGCACTGGGGACGCATCAGGGAGAGTAACCGACAACTGCTGACCCAGAGCCAGTGGGGAGAGAGAGAAGGAAGGCCTGTCTCAGCCTCACTGTCCTCCTGCCCTCCCAACTCCTGACATTGCTCCCACCACCTTTGCCAGACTAAACCGAGAGCCAGGGAGCAAGGAAGTCAAGTCTGCAGGCCTGGCCCAGCAGGTGGGCTCCCTGCGGGTGGATGGAGTCTCTCAGCAGAATGGGGAAGGAGAAAGAGGTTGCAGAGGGGCACTCAGAGGCCCGGCACAGAAATCACTGTGCTTTAGCTTCTCATCCACCCCTCCAACAGCCCTGTAAAGCACATTTTATTATCCACCTCTCTGAAGAGAAGAAACTGAGGTTCAGAGAGGTATGGTAATTTCCCCAAAGTCAGACAGGTAGGAGAGATGGAGCTAGTCTTAAAACCATAATCTGCCTGAGCCTCTGAGCTCCAGGCTTTGTAGTTTGGAGGATCTGAGTTCAAATCTCAGCCCTGTCACTTACTGGCTTTGACCTTGGTCAATAGCTGTGTGTCTCTGAAAAAGCCCATCTGTTCAATGGGGTTTGGGAGTCCTATACCACTGGGATTCTGGGGGGCTGGACCAGGTGTGTAAAACATGGGGCCCTTGCTGGGGAGTGAGAGAGCTGACTCAGGCGGAGGCCTCCCCTGCTCCCCACCAGGCGGTTATTAACCAGAGCATCAGACTCTGCATTATGTATGGGCCAATTTGTCCGCCTCCTCCTCCACCTGCAGAATCGATCTCCACGCTCAGCTGCCTCATTGAGATTCAAGTCCGCAGCTCCGGGACTCCATCCCAGAGTCTGGTCAATAGCTTATATTTTTAATTTGTCAATAATCAGTCCGGACCTTGGCCAGAGCCCTGTGGAAGGCTCAGCAAGATTTCTTGGTTGGGGGTGGAGGGAGCAGAAATGGCTGTACACGGAAGGAAAAGGACTCTGGGCCAGGCTGGTGAACTGAGGTGAGGATCAGGGACCCATGGGGACCCACGGCAGCCTGACTTCCAGGCCATGTCCGGAGAATCAGGAGACCTAGGGCACAACAGATCCAAACAGAAGCCAACCAACTCCAGCCTCGAATCCCAGCTCTGGCCCAGCCGGGTGGCACAGTTGTCATCAAACCGAACTGCAGTGCTGGAAGCCACATGGCGAACTGCAGTTCGGATCCCTGGGTTAGCCTGAAACACCCTGGGCATGTGCATGTGTGTCCAAGGTCCTTCTCAGATGGAGAGCTGGGAAAATGGAACCACAGCATAGGGAGGCTCTGTGGAGCTTGTTTCTCTCTCTCTCTTCTCTCACATGCACGCTCTCTGTCATGCTTAAAGCAAACTTAAAGGAAATCCCAGCTCTGCCACTTTATGATAGGTGGATTTGACAAAAGACTGGACCTCTTGGAACCCCCATTTGCCCGTTTATCGAGTGGCTTCTGTAGTCGCTGCACGTAACGCTCAGGGATGTGGAGCAGTTGAGTGAATTAAGACGTGTGAAGGCCCTGAAACGGTGCCTGGCCCAGCGAGCACATTACATAGGTTAGCCACTGTTGAGATTGTTTTTAGAAGTCCAACCAGGGAGACAATTAGTCAGTAGCCAGTGATAACCAGCATACCTACAGATGCTCAATGCAGAGAGAGAACCTGACCTTCCCAGAGGGGACATGATTGTCCCCCATTATAAGACAATGAAACTGAGGCTCAGAGAGGTAAATTCACTTACCCAAAGTCACACGGCAGAGCTGTGGTCGAGTTGGAATTGCGAGCCCAGAGAGTCTAATTCTAGACTTCACATTTTGAATCACCACATGAAATCAAGAGTCTACAATGGAAGTATGAACACAAACCTCCCTCTCTTTGTCCTTGACATTTTTTGTGAATAAGTGCACTGCCTACTTTTCTCTCGGACAAGTAGCCACCAGGCACCCACAGAAGGAGAGGGATCAGAACAGAAAAAAAAAAAAATCTGTTTTTTTCATGGGTCCTTATCCATGCTGTCACTAAAGAAAATCTCAGTTTGGTTCTTACTTGTTTGGTGCCCCTTCCCATAGAGAGAGCCAGGAAGGGGCATGGGAGCTGGAATAGAGATGGCTAAAGAAGATGGTGCCCCAGGAAGGAGCAGTGCCCAAGGTCAGTCAGGGCAGCAGGGGTGCAGTGGCAACACAACACCCTGTGATGTCGGGCCCACATGGTGAGGTCTCAGGTTCACGCTCAGGGGTCTCCCTGTACTCACCAGCCCTGCGTGAGCTCCTGGTCTGGAGTTGCGTGAGGCTGGGGATAGATCACAGCAGGGAGACACAGTTGGGAATGCCCTCTCTATATTCTCTGTCTGCCTCATGGAAGAAATAAGTAAACTCAAAAAAATGTGAAAGGACAGTGCGTCTGGCTGTCCTGGTCTTCGTGCCCCATCCTTTGTTTCTAACATCATAACGTCCTTGAGTCTTGAGCCTGCTGTCCCTGTTCTGCCTGCATGTCTCTTCCTGTGCACCTCACTGTCACCTCTATGGGACAGCCCCTGCCATGCTCCCACGGTTCTGTCTGGACAACCGAGCCCAGAGCTGAACCCCCACCCTCAGGAAAGAACAAGGACCCAGCAGGGAATTGGGTCACCTGGCCTCCCGTCCTCCTAGAGATGCAGTCCAAGGTGAGTTCACTCAGCTGCAGGGGGCTCAGCGTGCTCACCTGCGAGCTATGGAGCCTAACAGCACGTGCATGGTTTGGCGGGTCAGAGAGCCTGAATAACCCAAGCAGACCCTCCCACCCCTGTGCCGTCTATAGAGCAGGCTCACTAGAAGCGCGTGCTTCCATGCTTTCTCTTCTGCAGCCTTGGAAACCCAGGAAGCCCTGGAGAGTCCCTCTCCTCTTCATCCTGCCAGGCTCCTCTGTCTCCAGAGAACCTACCTCCAGAGTCTACTTCTATTGAAATTCACTTTTCCACCAGAGAACTCCCCAGACATCGGTAGAATCCCCCATATGGAGAATTCGGAAGCTGTTAAATGCCCCTAGAGGATTACCATGCCTTCTGGGACGGGTGGTGAAGTGCTGATCACAGGCAGAATGACAGGGAGCCCCAGCAGCCACCCAGCCCAACCCCCTTCCCATTGAACAAAGGGGAAACTGAGGCTCAGAGGGAGGAGTGGCTTGCTCAAAGACACTGGCATTCTGTTCTCTATGCATCATAGCCTTCTCCTAGCAGCGACGCCAGGAGCCTTGAGTGAACCAGAGAAAACCCACCACTGAACAGCTCCAAGGGAAATGGACTTTCTCAAGAGCCTCCCGGAGGGGGGGGGTCATCTTCTCAGACTCGATTGGACGCTGAGTTAGAAAAGGCGAGCGTTGGTCTTTACCTTGCCGTTCGCTTGCTCTATGAACCCAGACAAGTCGTGGCCCCTTTCTAAGCCTTCCTTGCTCTGTCCATCACGAGCTCTAACAAGTCACTGAAGTATTTAGGAGGATGAAGCATCACCACCATCACCACCACCATCATCTCTTCCTTCTTCTCATCCTCTTTTTCCTTCTCCTTCGTAGCCTCCTCCCTTTCTCCTCCCTCTGCTTCTTCATCTCCTCCTCCTTTTTATTCTTCCTCATATCCTTTTCCTCCTTCTCTTCCTTCTCCTCTCTTCAAGCTCGTTCTTCGTCTTCTCCATCACGTTAGCTTACACGTATTAAGTCTTTGTGCTAAACTAAAGATACACTTCAGAAAAGTTTTTAAGACACCTATGAAAAACATACTCTTCCTTTGTTTTCCAGATGATGAAACTCAAGGATGAAAATATTTATTTTCTTGTCCAGGATCTCCACAAAATCTACAGAGAGGCAGCCAGGCAGTCAGAGAGCAGAGCTGGCTCCCTTAATCCCTGCTCGAACCCCTGTCCTTGTGGAAGAGCTTCGCCTCGGATGAAAACCTGAAAATCCTCATGATAATTCTTTTTTTCTGATGCCCGTATTGGTTTCACAACCTAGGAAAGTCATGTCTGAACTTTAGCATGAAGCGTTGAGTCAACATCCCAAGAGAGCCGGCTTCAATTCTTCCTGCCTCTCCCTCGGCTGGGGCCAGGGACAGCAGGTGGGTCTGCTGAGGAGCACTCAGATGTGAAATGAATCAGAGAACAAATGAAGAAGGGGAAGGTAACATGTTTGGGTTCCTCCATGGCTGGAGTTTATCCATGCGGCAAGTGAGTTGAGCCTACAGACTTCCCGTGGGGTTAGAGGTATTGACCAGCCTGGTGACTGGGGGGCTCTCGGGCAGGGAGGTGGGGAGGTACTGTTGAGCCTTTGTCCCAGCCTAGGGAGAGACAGAGAGGTTCTCTCACCCCTCAAGGTGCTGTCTCACCAGCTATGTGGCCTGGGGCAGGTCACCTCCCTCTTTGGGGAGCTTCTGTTTCAGTGAAACAAGTACTTTAGAGTCTAGAAAGAACAGCACTGGCTTTCTTCAGAATTTCCTGCAGACAAAGCCCTGACACCAGCCAGCACCTCCCTGGCATTAGAATTACTTAGCACAGGCCCAGTCTGGTGGTGCTGTTGGCAACAAACTGAGCCACAGTGCTGGAAACCACACGACCAGCTGTGGTTCAGATCCCTGGATTATTCAGAAGTACATGGGCACCTATGTGCGTACCCAAGATCCTGACCCGCTGGAGGGTTGGAGAAAGGGGCTTATGGTGTGATGAGACCCTGTCGGGGTTGCTTCTTCTCTCCCTACCTCTGTCTCTATCTCTCAGGCATGTGCACTTGCTCTCCAGCATGAATTAACTAAAATGAAAAAAAAAAAAGCACCAAGTGCTTTTTTTAAAGTTTTGTTTTGTTCTGTTTTTGTTTTGTCTTAGGGTGCATGTGCTTCCTAGAGAAAGACACACAGAGAAAGAGAGAGACAGAGAGGGACATAAAGTGAGGAACCAATCACCTCCACACCCTGCCTCCTCCAGGAGGCACTAATTGTAATACCTTCCTCTCCATTCTCTCGGAATTTTGCACCCAGTGTGATTTTCAAGCTGCTGGGTCTGGGACTCAAACTGTAGTCAACCATGTGGGAGTTTGGTGCCTTAACCACCATGCCACCTGCTGGCCACACTTGGTGCATTTTTTAAAAAATACCAATACCCAGTCCTGTGCCAAATCAATTGAATGGAAATAAATGGAGACTGGGCTTAAGCATCAAAATTCTTTAAACCCTCTTGGTGACTCTAACAGACAGCTGTTCTATGTCATCTATCAGGCAATGTCTCTGGGTGACAGGTGTAAATAGCCCACTTGACTGCTAAGAAACTTGAGGCACAGACAGGTAACTGACCTGCATAAGGTCCCAAGGGTGATTAGCTGCAGGGTTAGGGGTGAAAATACAGCTAAGTCTCTGTCCAAAGTGCTGAAATGGGGTGTTTGAGTGCCTGGCTCCTTTCACCTGCCCACACTCACAGATCACTTTTCCTACAAAGAACATTTTTTCTCTCTTTTCTCTCTCTCTCTCTCTCTCTCTCTCTCTCTCTTTTTTTTTTTACCTTTCCCTCTTCCCATCATTTTATTGCTCTCTCTCATGCCCTCATCTTTCTCTTTCCATTGACTGAGTTCCTCTTTCCCTCCTTTATCCCCTCCCTCCCTCTTCTCTCTCTCTCTCTCATGATAGAGTGTGTGCACGCACACATAAGGGAGAGAGAAAGAAGGTTCTACAGGATCTTGTCATATTATACTGCGATCCTTTTTCCCCAGCCATCCAGCTCTTCAGGATCCTGGGGACCTGCACACATGGATGGCACATTTTCAGGCCAACCTGGGATCCAAACCCATGGCTGTCATGTGGCTTCCAGCACTGCAGTCCAGTATGCTATGGACTGCATTACCTAGGCTGGCTCCACTTTTCTCTTAGTTTACTTCTCTCTCCATTTCTCTTTTCCTCCTCCTATCCTTCTTGATTTCTCAGTATCTGCTTCTCTCCCTTTACCTCTTCTTGATCTATCTCTGCCCTCCTTCTGTCTCTTTCTTACCTATCTCTGTCCTAATCTCAGTCTTTCAGCTGTTACTGCACAGTCTTTGACTTGAGATCCTCTCAGGCCAGCCCATTTCCTGCAGCTGCCTGCCCGAGGACAAACACTGACCTCTAGCCCACATTCTCCTTTATTCCTCTCACCCAGCTCTTTTGGCAAAGACCACTTTCTCCCTGTGGCTCCTGATGGGAATTTGGAACCAGAGATGTCCTTTCCTTTCAAGCTCCCATTGTCCAACACCTTTAATCTTCAGCGAGAAGTCATGGGGAAAGGTGGGTCAATGGCTTCTCCTTCCACCAGTAGAGGCATATTCCTTCCATCAAACAACATCATACCAAGCACCTACTGTGTGCTAGGTTCTGGGGACACAGCAGTAAGAGAGGCAGCCTGGTCCCCTCTTCTGTCTTTCTAGTGGAGAAGACGATACAAATAAGCCAAGAATTTAGGCCCAGTAAGTGCAAAGACCTTGCAACTGGAAAGAGCTTGATAGAGTCAAATAACAAAAAGGAAGGTTGGGGGAACCAGCAGTTAGCGTAATAGCTATGTCGCTGGACTCCCACGTAGTCGACCGCGGTTCGCGTCTCGGACCCGGTGGCTTACAACTCACGCCGGGCGCGTGTGCGTGCGTGCCCAAGATCCCGAGAGGAGAATGGAGGAGAAGGGATTGCGGCGTGACCATCCCCGCTGGGGGGTGATTTCTCGCTTTCTGTCTCTCTGTCTCTCTCTGTCTGTCTGGCGAGCGCACGCGCCCTATAGCGAAAAACCTCTCCAAAAAAAAAAAAAAAAAAAGGAAGGTTTGGATTGCTGACATGGGGAAAGCAAGAAAGAGTAGAGAGGAGATGAGGTCAGGGACAAGAGGAGTGAGATCCCAGACACTCTTAAACGCTGTAGGATAGAGTTTGTCTTTATCATTAGTATTGTGGATTTGGGGCTGAGGCATGCCACTGGATTTGCATGGCCATTGGCCCCTGAGGGTAGGGGGGTTGGGAGGAATAGATACAAGGACATAAGTTCCACAGATGTGTCTTGGCCTTAGAAGTTTAAAAGGTGGCATCCTCCTCCTTTTCCTCCCCCTCGGCCCCACACCACCAGGACTTCAGCAATTCTAACTCACTGGATTCCCATCACAGAACCCAGAACCAAAGACCCTGCTTGAGGAATGAAGCCATCATCATCATCATCAACACTACCACCATCATCACAATTTATTGGTGTCTCTAATTGGCAAAGGGATGAAGGCAATGCTTAGCCTGAAGTCTTTCCAATGGTCTAGTTCAGCACTTTTCTCATCCAAGAAAGGACAGATGGATTAATTCCATAAGCATTTACAGAATGCCTATTGTATGTAACACAAATGAAACAGATCTCTGGAGTGGCTACTGTGAACAGTAAAATCAAAACTGCCAACGTTGGCCCAGTCAGATGGTACAGTCAGTAGCAAACTGAACTGCAGTTCTGGAAGCTATGTGGAAGAACACAGGTTCAGATCCCTGGATCAGCCTGAAAATGATGGGCATGAGTACATGTGCCCAAAAGACTGTTTTGCAGGAGGATGGGAGAAGGGGACTGTGGCATGATGAGACCCTGTCAAAGATACTTCTCTTGCTCTCTTTTGCATGCACACATGGTCTCTATTAAGAATATAAATAAATAAAAGTATTAAAAATTGTAATAGACACTAGAGACAAAGTAGAAAGTGAATGTGGGAGAGGAAGAGTGTAGGAAAGGAAATTTGGGGGGGGAATGGAGAGGTAAGACACTTGTGGGACACAGATAAGGTTTATTATCTGTTGACGAGGATATGATAATCTCAACTAGTCTGGACTGAAGTGTATATCATGCTGGGTAAAATCTCTTCACAATCTAAATGATGTATAGCAATTTAATGTATGAATAATAAAAAAATAAAGAAGGAGATACACAAAACAAAACAAAAATATATAAATAAACTTTAAAAAAAAAACCCTGCTAACATTTATCGAGCATTTTCTAAGGGTCTTTGCTAAAGACTTTACATGCATTGTCTTCTGAAATTCTTGAGTAATTCTGTGAGGCACATACTATGACTTTTTCTATCTGTGCATGAGGATAGTGAGGCACACGGGGTTGAAGCACTTGAAGAAGCAAATTAAAATCCTCAAGGCAATTGTTTGCTGCTCTGCTCCACGTCCTCCCCTTCCCTGGTCCCCTAAAACTGTGCTAACAGGTTAGTGTGTCATCATAGAAGTAACATGTAATTCAGCAAGAAAACCTGGAGACCAGAGTTTAACCAAATGGATTCTTTTTTTCTTTTTTTAAGAAAGATTTTTGCTATATGTAATGTGTGCTTGCTAGAGAGACAGAAAAGACAGAAAGACAGAGAGTGAGAAATCACCGCCCAGGTGAGGATGGCCACACCACAATCTCTTCTCCTCCAATTCGCCTTTTGGGATTTGGGACACCAGTACGTGCACATGAGCCTTAAGGCACTGGTCCGGGTCTCAGGTTGTGGTCGACTATGTAGGAGCCCAGCGATGTAACCACTGAGACATCTGCTGGTCCCCCAAGTGGATTTTAACATGTGCAGTCCTCTACACACTTGGTTCCTCTGAACCTGTTTTTTCTTTTCTTTAAGTTTATTGAGCAAGAGACACAGAACCCCTATAGGGTTCTGCACACTGCTGTTCTCCTGCAGCCTGCCAGCCAGCCAGCATCGTGAGTATGCCTGCAGACTGCCCAGTGTGTTTGGGTCAACCCAGGATCTGAACCCCAGGCCTTCCCTTATGGCACCCTACCATCATGCTGCCATGCTGGATTTGAATCTGTTTCTTCATGAGTCAACAAAGGAAGAAGGACCAGCCCTGCAGCATGGTGGCCAAGGGAGCTGAATTCCACATGGCTGACCATGGTTTGAATTCCAGCCCTGGGATTGTTGAATCAACGTGTGTGGATACTTGAAATCTCAGCACAAGAGAGATGGAAGAGGGGGGTTATGGCACAATCATGCCCCATCGGGAGTTATTTTCTCTCTTCCTTGCTCTGTCTCTCTCTCTCTCTCTCTGGTGAGCACACGCATCCTCCGGCACTTAAAAAAAAAAAAAAAAAAAAAGACAATTGCTCAAAAAACGGTGACTAACATGGTTGTAATAGTGGTTTTAGAATTCATATCCATGGGGCCGGCAGGTGGTGTGGTAGTTAAGACACTGGACTTCCACACGGCCAACCGCAGTTTGAGTCCCAGACCTGGAGGCTTACTTTTGCACTTTACCTCTCTCTATATATGTCTCTCTGGGGAGCACACATGCCTTATAGCAATTTAAAAAAATAACAATAATAAATAAAATGAAATAATTCTTAAGAAAAAAAAGAATTCATATCCATATTAGTAGGGACCTTTAGGGGTAACTTCTTAAGCCTAAGGAATGACCTGCTAGTGGAATTTCTGGTACATTGCCAAGACGAGGGGATGAAATATTTTTGAGTGAAAGGCTAGGCACGGTGTTGACCCCAAAGTAGAAGGTTTCAGTAAGTAAAATTTGCCCTTGTTGTCTGCCCCTTTTCTTAGGAAAACCCTCACCCTACTTCTAGAACTTCCAGTCCTTTCCCAAAAGCCCTCCCTCTGAGCTGCAAGCTATTTCACTTCTTGAATGCATGACTAATAAGCACTTCGTTGAAGGCAATATTCAATCGTGCTGCAGAATTAAAGGAGTGGAGTCCACACCGTATATCACCCCAGCTGCTCTTACAAGCAGGAGATCAATAGTCCAGCAATAGACATTTCATAATTAAAAGAAGAAGAAAAAGAAGAAAGGCAAGCACCCCGGCAGATGGTCTCACATTTTCTTTAGCTTTTTGGTTCCCAAGGCTTTGGGGAATTTGCCAGAACAATAAGTCCTGGTTGGAGCTGTCCCAAAAGGCTGACTGAAAAGGGACGTCAGTAAAGTCACGTGGTCCATCCCCCTGCCTTGAGGCTGACTGGAGATAAGTACTGCCATTTTTAGACTTGCTGAGGTGTCTTTTAAGACCTCTCTGATGCCTTTCTGCATCCAAAGCTGGCTAGAGTGGATATCAGTTCCTATTCTCTTCCCAGCAGCCATTTCTCCATCTTTAAGTTACATACCCAGATTTTCTTCTAGGAAAATCTCTACTTCAGGGTTGCTTGCTTCAGTCTGGAATACAGCTGACCTCCATAATCCTGAGCGTTCAGATATGGCCAATCAGAGCATCCCATTCATTCTCAAGGCTATAACAATTGGCTCATGGATGTACATGTGACCCAAGTCTGGCCAATCAGAGTCTGTTCTGGGACTTTTACTGGAGTAGCTTCTTTCTTAGTGGGGATTGTCAGGCTTAGAGGATCAAAACCTGAAGCTGCTGGGGCCATCTCATCATTAGAAGGGAAAGAATGAAGACAACGTATCAGAAAACAAAGCCTGGAGATGGAGATGGAGAGAGAGAGATTGTCCATGTCCTGGGGAAATTGCTGGGCCCAGCCAGTCATGAATTCAGGTTAGACTCCTAATTATGAGAACTTATCAATTCTCCTTTTGCTTAAGTAATTTTGAATGAGGTTTTCATTTCTTGTTAACTAAAGAGTTCCAACATATCCATTTTTCTAGGTCCACCCATTCAATCAGTGAGTTGCTTAACAAAGAGGGAAAAGTAAAGATATTGTAGTTAGATTCAAGGCCCAACTCCATACTCCTCTGTCTGCTATCTGATCCTAGGCAGATCACCTAAGCTCAGTTTCTTCACCTGTGAAATGGGTATGGTGCCACCTCAAAGGGTCACTGCAAGAATTAAATAAGGCAGTGTCTACGTGTTAAGGGTCATGAAATATCAGTATTTCCTCTTGCTTCAGAGTATCACTCTGCTATAAGAAAGAATGAAACTGCCATTGCAAATATTGTACCACCACCATCACCATCATTTTCAGGAGCTAACTGGTTCTTCTAGAATGTTCTGGTGTATATAAAAAGGACATGCATGACAGCACCACTTGGGCCAAAGCGGAAAAGCAGAAGTTCAGACATTTACAAAGTTTAATAGAAGTAACAGTTTTTCTTCAAATGCAGAATAAGCAGAACGGAATGATGATGTTCTGAAGATAAAATATCACTTATTGCACATGCAAATGGCACCATCCACTTCATTTGTATCATCTCATTTAATTTTCACAACCCAATAAGAACACTGAAGTTCGGAGATGTGCGGTAACTAGCCTAAGGTCACACAGCTGGCTTGCCTGAGTCCAGAGTCCATGCCCTTATCCATTGAGTTGTGCCAATAATTCCCAATAATAATGCTTGGGTCTTGGACACTAGCCAAGTATGAGCACTAAGCAAGCCTCTCTGTGTATCCATACCATTGAATCGTTTTAGCATTCTTTTAAAAATACTTGGTTCCTCTTTTTAGCTTTTTAAAATGTTTTGCCATAAGGCATGGGCAATCACCAGAGAAAGAGTGAGAAGGACAGTGAGAAATCAGCCCCCAGCCGAGGGGGTGGGGGCGGTTGGCCATGCAGAAATCTCTTTTCCTCCATACTCCTCTCAGGACTTTAGGTATATACACGCACATGCTCCTGGCATGATTTTCAAGCCAATAGATATGGAACTCGAACTGCAGTCGGTCATGTGAAGAGTCCAGCACCTTTACCACCATGCCACCTGCTGGCCCAAGACTTGGCTCCACTTTTATAGATAAAAAATAGCAATTGTAGGTGCGAAGAGTGCTTAAAGAAGGAAGCTAAGATCTGACTGTTCATTCTATCATAAATTGCAAATTTTATGTAATATGTACATACATATAATTTAAAAATAGTAAAAAGTAAAAATATTTTTATAAAGCTTGTATGTATATATCCTTGGACCCACTGCTAGGAAGGTACCCTCAGGAAATTACACTGATATCCTAAAACAGAAATAACATGAAGTCTTGCCTTTTTTTTTTTTTTTTTTTTTTTTTTTTTTGAGAGAGATTTTTTTACTATAGGGCTCATGTGTTGGCCAGAGATAGGAGGAGAGGGGACAGAAAGTGAGAAATCACCCCCAGGGAAATGGCCACACCATAATCCCTTCTCCTCCATTCTCCTCTTAGGGTTTTGGGCCCGCATGCACACACGCCTAGTGTGCTTTCCAAGCCCGCTGGCCCAGAACTCGAGCCACACAGCTGGCCATAGGGGACCCAGCCACCTTAACCACCATGCCACTGGATGACCCACAAGACTCAATCTTAAAAACAAACAAAAAAGTATGTCCATGTGTAAGCTATGTAATTGTTCGAAGAATGAAGTAGAACTGTTAGAACGATTTGGTTCATTATAAAACGATATCAAAATATATTAGCACACAAAACAAGATGCAAATAACAAAATAAAACAAAATTTTTAAAAACCTGAAAGCAAAACTCCTCCACTGTTCACCTCTCACATCTTTTAACTTCACCCCTGGATCCCTCACCCACACCCCAGGTCTGAGTCTTAACTCTACCTCAGTGCACCCAACCCCTCTGTCAGTTATGCATTTCATTTCCACCTTCTGCAACAAGACCCTCCACGGTTTTCACACCCAGCATCCAATCCCAGCCTCCAGGACACAGTCTCCTTCATCTGGTCAGAATGCATTTGCCAAGGGCTAGGACCTGAGTGTCCGTATTCAACCCAGCCTGGAGGAGAGGGAGAGTGACGTGCACCTATTAGCATGTCCGGTGATGTAACTGGGGGGAGCAAACACCTCAGGAGGTTGTGACCAGGGTCAGTCTCTGACTTCGATTCTTGTCCTTGGTCATTTCTCCAAACCTCTGGGGTGGGGTTTGAGAAGACAAAGGTGACATTTCTCAGGTATCTCCTTGGTTTCAGGTTCTGCAATGGGAATTTACTTACATTTTTTGGGGGGGGGGAGAGGTTTTTGCTATAGGGCGTGTACGCTCACCAGAAAAACAGAAAGACAGAAAGCGAGAAATCACCCCCTGGCCATGCCGCAGTCCCTTCTTCTCCATTCTGCTCTCAGGATCTTGGGCATGCACACACACGCGCCTGGCTGCGTTTAAGCCACCGGGTCTGGAACTCGAACCTCAGTCGACTACATGGGAGTCCAGCAACATAGCCATTATGCCAACTGCTGGTCCCTACATATGTTTTCTTTGCATCTTTAGTTTTGTTCTTTTATCATCTCATTTTATATATAAGATAACTGATGTCATTGGAGAGGGAACATAGGTTGGCCAAGACGATGCTTATTGGTAGGTACAGGGTATGAACCTCAGTTGGGAGGAGAGAGGGATGACAGCCGGCCCGCCCGGCCCCACCTCCTCCTCTGGAGACCGGATTTAGCACTGTGGCGGAGCTCCTCCAGCTGATCCACATTGTGTCATTCGGGCTGTGCTGATAAACAAGGGATGGCCTCTGGCAATTGACCCATGCGTGACTCCTCCTTCACCCTTGAAAGGGAGGCATGTTTGTGGACTTAGGAAGACCATGGGCTGTCCTCAGAGCTGTCACCTTGTGACAATATTGACAGAGCCTGTGCCCCCACCTCGTAAAACCTCAGTGTGCACAAGTGGGGAAGACCAGCCCATCCTCTCTCACTGAGTGAATAAGTGTAAGGAATTAAGAAGACTCTGATTAAACAAACAGATGTTTTTAGTCGGCAATAGAAGTGTCAACATGATCCTAATTAATGAACGTGTTAATGGCTGTTCTCTGGTTGAAGACAATAGTCACCGCCTTCTAGATGTATCCACAATGACTCACAGGGCACGCACCAAACCCATGCACGGGGCCTGAATGGGGTGGGGGTGGAGTGGCGATGAGCTGACATGCTCACTGCGGCACCGCGGAGCATGACCCTTATTCACAAAAAGAACACACAATGGCATTGAGTCACACGCAGAGAGCACACATGTGGTGCCTGCAGGGATCGCGTGGAATACCCTGGACATGGAGGGTGATGGAGCGCACATGTGAATACACCTTCACAGTGCATACGCACAATGCACACACAGCACTCGACAGCACACAACACACATCAACTGAAACAATGCTTAACCATCTACACCATTCTCACACAAATACACAACACACTTAGAGAACACCAGGAAGATGCACATCGCAGATCCAATGCTCACATGATTACACCCACATCATCCACATAAAATATCGGGTCATTGGAAAAGCCATGATTTATTTTCTATGTTTTTTTTTCTATGCAAAAACGCATCAAATACATCAAATACACTCAACACAAGGCAACACAAAAAGCACACACTATGGACACACAACACAAGCATGAACAACACACACTCAATACACAACCCATATATGTAGCATGTACAGACCACATACAGAGCAATCATAACACATACACGCACACCACATGTGATCCCTGAGCAGAGCTCATGGTGACCAGGGCACTAGTCTGACACTGAGATGGCTCACACACTCCCACACACATATATCATGTCAATGGTAGTAACACTCACAGTGTAGTCCCACCATGTGCCAGGCAGTACGTAAGCCATAAAAACACCAAAGTGAAGAGAATAAAATCTCTTCCCTCAAGGGCATCCCGGGCCTAAAGAGAAACCTCGTCCTTCCCATCGCGATATTAATACATCCAGAGCATTTCTAGAAACCATTACTACGCTTGTGTTTACACCTGTTTTCGTGAGTTTAAAGAAGTTAGGGCATAGGGAAGAGTTTGCTATGTAGAACACGGACCAGGGAATATTGAAGAGCTGTGCTCTTACCACTCAGCAACCTTATTTACAGAGATGTCAGGGCTGGCACCCCCTAGGATTCAAGCTCATCTCCAGAGGACAGAGAGGTGGCCTTCTCTGGGCATGACAGGGGAGACACCAGGTAGGAGCCAGTCTCTGCGCTGGGCATTGAAAACACACCAATTCGGTCTGCAGAGATGGTGAAAGGAAGATGGGTGGATGGACCCACCTGGACACATGAACAGAGGCGAGAACTAGCGGGGCGTTTGCGGACACCAACAAGGGGCTCTTTCTGGTCAAAGTTTGGGACACAAGGTAGCGAAAGTGGGCGTTAATGGTGACTAGGAAGACGGCTCAACCTGAAAGACCCTTGCACATCAAATACAGAAATTCTCTCTCCATTCCACACAATTTTAGTTCCAACATTTACTGGGTGCTAAGAATCGTGTTAAGTGCTTTGCCTGCAATTATCATTATCAGTTTCAATAGCAACACTGAGTGGCTAGGTACTGCTGTGACCCACATTTCACAGAAGTGGACATAGGCTCAGAGAGCTTGAATGACTCACCCAAAGCGGCACAGGTAGGGGACGACACTGTCAGGTTGAAGTGCTGCAATGCCTTCGCTGCTTCCCTCTGGGGGCTCCAAAGCAGGCTTCCCTTGGTTGTGGCCATCGCTATGGCTGCCTGGGCTAGATTGGGATAGCAAAGGACAGCCTGTGAGGGGGGTCACCAGAGCAAGTCTCAAAGTCAGGGACAGTTCAATATCACAAGCCCAGCCCTGCACGATGCACTTGAACTTGAAGCCTTTCTTTTCTCACCTGTGAAATGGAGCTAACAAGGCCTTCATCCCAGGGTTGCTGAGCTCAGCCTCAGATGCCACCTGTCCATCATTCTGCCCAATATCTAGCAGACAGTAGGGGCTGCCTAAACAGCAGTCATTATTAATATTGCTGTTGTTGTTGTCCTTGTTTTTAAAGGAAGGGGGGGGGGATCAGGGAACAGGCTGTTCTACCAGCCAGGAGACAAGTCATTTGGGAATGCTGTCACAGAGGCCGTGGAAAGGGACAGCTGTGAGGGAGATTAAGGAAATTCACGCGGAATATATGTACGTCTGGTACGTATGGCGCATTTGGCAAAGACAGAACCGGAATGGATACGCGCCTCCCCAAAAAGATGTGAACGGCATTTGGCATCCCTTGCTGTTCGAGCCAGGAGCAGTCCTGTGTCTGCGTGTGTCTGTGTGTTTCATGCAAATGTGGGTGCGTGTAGATGTAAATTGCACTCAGCTCGGGAGACTCATGGCAGACAGAGAACAAAGAGAGACGCAGGCCGTCCTACTGAAAAAGCCGGGCTGCTGAGGGCCAGGGGGGAAGACCCAGGTGAGATTCCCATTCCGATCGAAAGGCTGGGCTTGATGGCTCATTGCAAACCCGGCAAGTCAGGGAGGCTGAGACGGGAGGATTGCCAGACGGTGAGACCCTGTCTTTAAAATAATAATAATAAATACAAATCAAGCAAAATAAAAGGGAGCAATGATCCCCTCATCTTCCTTGCCTCTGGGGCTGGACCATGTCAAATGTTGAGGTTCCTGTGCTTCCAAGATGAATGTCCCTAGGCCAAGGAGAGAAGATAGTGCATTCAAATAGAAGAAAAACAACCCTGAAGTTCTCACCAGGGACCCAGCAAAGGTGAGTGAGAAGGAGGTAAGAGTAGATGTTGGCTAGAGATACCCAGTTCCCAGGGGAGACCAAAAGAGAAAGAATGAGCTCCCCCAAACCTAGAGCTGGGAACCATCTGAGTGGACCTTCCCTCTCACTTGCTGCACAGCCGCCGGCCGTGGTCACCACGTCCCACCCAGGTCTCCTTTCTCTCAGTGATTCCTCCCACTTTACTAGTTACAGACAGCCAGCCTACGAGATCTGCCCAGGACGAATGCAGAGAAACCAGAGACAGAGCGACCTCCCCAAGGCCCTCTTGTCTAGAGGAGAACTTCTGTTTTAAGCCCCTTAATGGTTCCGAAATAAATGATCAGTGTCAAACTCAGAGCATCAAATCAAGAGGTAAAGGATGAGGAGAAAAAGCACGGGGCTCCACGTCAGCCTGGCCTCAGCGGCTGGTCCTGGTTGCAGCTTGCGTCACACAGACGTCCCTGGATCGGAGACTCCATAGATTAAGACCTTCATTTTCTCACCTGTGAAATGGGGTTAATGATAAGATCTACCTTGAAGGGTAGACATGAGGACTGAGGATAAGAATGTCACTTAGTGACTGCCTGTGTGTCTGGCATGGAGTGAGAATAAGAATCCAGGGCCAGCAGATGGTGTAATGGTTACGTCGGTGGACTCCCATGTAGTCCACCGTGGATCGAGTCACAGACCCAGAGGCTTAAAACTCACACCAGACGCATGTGCATGTGTGCCCAAAATCCTAAGAGGAGAATGGAGGAGAAGGGATTGTGGCATGGCCATCCCCCCCTGGGGGGGGGGGTGATTTCTTACTTTCTGTCTCTCTGTCTCTCTCTGTGTTTCTCTGGTGAGCACACATGCCCCAAAGCAAAAATCTCTTTCAAAAAAAAAAAAAAAAAAAAAGAAAAGAAAAGAAAAAAAGAATAAGATCCTGGGGCCAGCAGATGACACATTGATTGAGGTACTGGACTCCCACATGGCCAGCCATGTTACAGTCCCAGATCCAGCAACTCAAAAATCACTCTGGGCAAGTGTGCTTGCATGACCAAAATCCCAGGAGGAGACTGGAGGAGAAAGGATTGTGGCATGACTATCCCCACTGGGGAGAAGATTTTTCACTTTTCCTCTCATTGTCATTCTGTCTCTCCCACAAGAAGCACACATGCCCTAACAAAAACCTAAAAAAAAAAAGTATAATAATCCTATAACTGGGGATTGGCAATGATGTGGTGGTTAAGGGCACTGGACTCCCACATGGCTGACCACAGTTCGAGTCCCAGAGCTGGTGGCTTTCTCTCTCACTTTCTCTCTCTCTATCCCTCTCTGGTCAAATAAAAATAAATAAATAAATAAGTATAAACATTAAATAAAATAATTTTTTAAAAAAAGAATCCTATAACTGTCATTTGCTGCCCCTCCCTTTTTTATGTTTACTTAATAATTTATTCCATGAGTAAGAGAGACCAAGATACAAAGACAGAGAGACAGTACCCTCACAGAGTCTTGGTGCCATGATTCACTCCCAGGTTCAGCCAGCCCCTGGCCATAGGCACATGTGTCCCCAGCATATCAGGGAGGTCTCCAGACATGGACCCAGAACCTTTTTACATGGTCTGCCTTGCAGAGCGTCTGCAAGTTGTACTGCCATGCCACCATCGGGCTCCTTGGCCCCACTCCCCGCGTCTTAGACCATGCCCTGGTGTTCACAGAAACCCCCTTCTTTAGCCAAACACACCCAAACACTTTTTCAAACCCCAACACATTCGTCTCCTGCTGCCTCTCTACTTATGTACTCACTTAGGAGAAGATCAAAATAAAACGTGGGAAGTTGGAAGCTGTGACACTATTGTCTTTTCTTGGTATACCCCTGATTATGTGTAAACAGCAAATTGTGAATTATTACCTCCTTGGCAACTCCTCAAACCACCTCAGGGTCCCTCAGAATGGATAATTGACTCTGGGATATTGCCTGACAATTGACTTCGTGTAGATCTTTCTTGCCAAGGGAGTCTTTTTCCAGCTCTCAAGGAGAGGGTACAGGGCGGGGGGGGGAGGGTAGGGGAGAGAAGACTACATCTATACAATCTAGGATCTTTTGCTCCTTCATTGGATCTCCTTTAAAAAGTGGGGTAGTGGGAAGAGCACAGAGATACTGATTGGAAAACCCCAACTAAATTGATCCGCGAGTGCTATTTGCTGACTCAGACCTTTCTCTTGCTCTCTTTTTAAGGTTTTTGCCATAGGGTGCATTGCACTCCAGAGACAGAGACAGAGACAGGGAGAGGGAAAGCGAGAAAGTACCCCCAGAAGGGATGGCCATGCCTCAATCCCTTCTTCTCCATTCTCCTATTGGTATTTTGGGCACATGGGCACACACACCCCATGTGATTTTCAAGCCATTGTGTCTGGAACTCGTACCGAGGTCAGCCATGTGGGAGTCCAACACCTCAACCACTAGACCAGCTGTTGGTCCCCACACTCTCTTTGGATTCCTCTTAGCCAGAGCAGAGAACACCACCTTCCAGAAGCTCCTAAACCTAAGATTCTATCCTTGGAACCTGCAAAACTCAACAGTCTTTCAGGGGTCGGGATATAGCTGCAAATTCCTCTCTCTTCACTCCCTGGAATTTCCCTCATGTTCAAATTTCAGTTCTGCCACTGACAGAGCTGGAGACTGGTGGGAAGAAGTGTAATTTCCTCATGTCTCTGTCTCCTCATCTTTAAAGCAAGTTCAGTAATGAAGTGACCCGAAAGGCTATGAGCATGTGAGAGTGTACACAAACAGCAGCTTGCACCGAGCATCTTTGTGAGAATTTGGAAACTCAGCCCTCCTGACAAAGCAACCAGAGAACGGCATCCCCTCCCTCTAAGGAGTGTGGGCTAGGCCAAGGTCTGCCGAGCGGCCCACAGATTGGGTTCATCTGCGATTCTTCTATTTGGTTGGGAGCACTTCTGCAGTGTATGCCCTGTACCACTGTACCTGGCAGTCCTGCATGTGAAGCAGTGTACACGCACCAGGCTCAAGAAGAGCCCTGGCTATCCGGGCAGCAGCGGCCACTGTGATCATGTATTATCATTTATGATTTGGGCTCTTCAGGTTCCTGAGTATCTTTAGAATAAGGCTAACCCAAGTTCAAACCTCATTTCTGCCCTATCCTGGCCATGTGTCTTTGAAGCAGTCATCCACCCTTCTGAACCTCGGCTTCCCTATGTGTAACTCAAGAATCAATTATTTCCACCTAGTGGTGAGGATTTGGTTAGATAACACTCATCAAAAGTCCCTGTGCTCCAGGGCCAGGTGCATGCTAGGTGCTCAGCAAATATTATTTTCCTTCACAGCAAGGAAAAAGGAATCTCCTCGCCATTGCTTTTTTCCTCTAGTACAAGCATCCATGGTCACCAGTTAAGGAAATGAAATGAAATGAATGAATAAATAAATAAATAACTGTATGTCAAACCATTTCAGTGCAGACGCCCCATATTCTGAAGCATGATCTGTTTTCAAGAAATCAACAAATAAATAAAGGATGGAATTGGAAGATGAGAGACGCCTCACCCCCAACCCACCTTGTGACTTTGGATAAGTCACAGACTTTCTGAGACTCAGTTTCTTTTCCCGGGTTACCATGAGTAGAAGAGACCAAGGTTACTGCATTTTGTAAAGCAGTAAAGCCTTTCATTCCCAAATGATCTTATGCATAACTACAGTATACAGGGCAGAGAAAAACAGAGACACTCTGATTGAAGCAACGTTCAGGGAGGGGGTGCCCCCTGCCCCTTCTCACCCCGCAGCACTCTCTGATGCTATTTTGAGGAACCCCAGGGCTCTAGGAACACAGTGTGACAGCCGTTGGGCTCAGACACTTCCCTGCTTAAATATTCCAAGATTCTGAGCCTAACAGCCACTGCCTTGCCACTCCATTCATCCTGACCTGGCGTGTGTGTGTGTGTGTGTGTGTGTGTGCGTGCGCGCGCGTGTGTACCACAAACAAATGCTCAGAAAGAAAGAGAAAGAAGTTCCACCAGCCATTAAGGGGAAATTACAAATGCATTTTTCTTTGCCTCCGGCACATTAATAAAAGAGATTACAAAACTGGAAGTGAGTTGAAGCAGGGCGGCATCACAGCAATCGCGGGGGGCGTGAGGGGGGCTGTTTCCTGTACAGTCATCTGATTTCATGGCCGTTCCCATGCTGAGAGAATCTGTCTGCGGCGGCTGCTGGGAGGATGTGGAGCTCATGCATTAAACATCAGGGGGACCCTCGCAACATGCATCGTGGGCAGGGAGGACAGGGAGGAGGAGGTTCTGCTCGGAGCACGGGCTGAGGGCACACTGGTGACATGCCACTGCTTGGCAAGGCTGGCGTGGAGACCTAGAAATGATTTAATGAGGGCTTGGGAAAATCCACAAAAAATGCAGGGTAGAAGATGAAGGAAGAAGTAAGATGCAAAAAGCACAGACAGTCTAGGGTTTTGAATATGGGAGGGCCACCCGGGGGTTCCACACTGGGTCACTAGTCTCAGTGGTCACAGCAAATGGTTGCTCTATGCTATGAGCTCTTGGGGCTAAGTGCTGGGGTTGGTCATTGGAATAGACTAAATTATTAACCCCGGGCCTGTACCTTTCCTTCACCTGTTCCTTTTGCCATGTAACTGTTCAGCCTCTCCACCTAAAAGTTGTATCCCCATACTTTGAGCTTGACCACATTCCTGACTTTGGCTAGTGGTATATTAGATGATCCAGTGTGCTAGTTCTAGACTAAGACCTTAAGAAATCATGTGTGGTTCCACTATTTTTTTGCTTCTCTACCCTCCTCACAAGAGGAATATGTTCTAGCTTGACTTCTGGACCACAGACGAAGACAGACACCTGAAGTTGAGCCAGACACAATCTCCAGCTCAGAGCTTCCTGATCTGACTTGCAGAACAAAACTAGATGAGAAATAAATGCTTATTGTTGTATGCAAGGAAGATTTAGTGGCTGTTTGTTATGCAGCAACAGCTGACTGATACAGTTATATATGAAGTCATTCATTTTGTTCATGTATTTGTTCATTCAGCAATCACCTTCTGAGCACTTCCACGCCAGGCATTTTGGTAGGCAGCAGGGATATAATGGTTAATAAGAAATCTGTAAAAATGGGCAGAGATTTCAGATTCATTAATTCAAGGATTGAACATCTACTATGTGCTGGGCATGGTAATAGGTGCTGCAATTACAGTGGCAAACAAAATATATAAAGCCCCTGCACTCACGTGGCTTACAGAGAGCAGATCAAGCAAACAATACAGAAATTTTCCAAAAAACCCACTGAATAAGGCTGTTTCTTTGTTCTAACTAGTCACCTTCCAATGCAAAACACAGAGAAGTCAGTAGATCATTACAATCCAAATTGTTAAGCACCGAAATGAGAGAACTACAAAGCAGCTTGTGGGATGCACCTTATCCAGGGTGGAGTTGGGGACAGGAAAAAAGTAAGTGGGGAAAGCTTTTCAGGGCTTGCAATAGCTGAGCTGAACACTGACGGTCAAACGGTTTGCGGGTAAAGAGAGAAAGGGGAAGGGATAGCAGGTCAGGCAGAAGAGACAAGAGTAAGGGTGGGGAGGGAGGAAGCAGCATGGTACCTGAGGTTGAATGTATTTCCATGCATTACTGGAGAACAGAGCGGAAGAAAAAGAGGCAGGAGGCATGGGGCTGAGAGGTCCTAGAGCATGGAGTTTGGGTGTCAAGCCAAGATGGTTAGACTTGATTCAAGGAAGGGTAATAAGGAGCCAAGGAAAGCTTGAGCAGGAGAGCACAGAATCTGTTGCCACTTGGGATTGTAGAAAGTGATTTGACTAGGGTAGGACTAGAGCAAGGAGGTCTGGAGGAGGCTAGGTAACCGTGCAGGAGTGGAGAGGTGGTGCCAGACTGGGGTGATGTGAGGATGAGAAATGGTCCCACTCTTAGGAGTATGGGTCTAGAGAACTACACAGCTGGAAGGGTTCTGAGGCCAGTCAGTTCCTTCTACTCCTTTTCACAAAAGCTGGTTTTTAGGCTTTGAGGAAGCATGGAAGACAAGCCCTCAGTCTCACAGCAGGTGAGTTTGGAGCTCAGTACTGGAATTGAGCTCCACATATTAACTCCAAGCACTGCAGAACCTCACTCTTTCCCAGTCCCCACAACATGAATATCACTACTAACCGGAATTACTGAAATATCTAATAACTGAGCCTCGCTCTGTGCTAAGCTCTGCACTTGGCATACCAGATGTAAAATCTCATTAAATCCCCCCAATATTCTGAAGGGTCAGAACTCCCCATTTTACAGATGAGGAGCCTGAGGCTTAGAAGTTCAAGCAAATTGAAGCTGAGCCTCAGGAACCTCACTGGGGAATACAGAGGCGGCCCCTGCATGGCAACATGGAGAGGGGTAAATGGAGCGCGGAGAAGTGCTCAGAACAGTGCCTGGGACACAGAACACTCAGCAAGTGAGTGACAGTGACACTGATGACATTGACCTGACCTTGCCTCCACTCTGTGACTTTCTGGCAGATTGTGTAAGTCTCTGGGCCTCAGTTTTCCTCACTTCTCAAAGGAAGACTATCAGATAAAGGGCCCTGATGCTCACTCGGTGTTTCCCTCGGCCAACAACATTACCATCACCCATGAGTGTGTAGGAACAAAAATTCTCCAGCTCTCCCCAGACTGACTCGGTCTGAGACTCTGTGAGTGGTCTCCAGCAATCATGTTTAACAAGCTCTCCTGGTAAGTGTGATGCACATCCAAATTTGAGAGCCTCTAGTCTAAAGGGTTAACTTTGTATTTTTTTTAACTGCCAGAGGGCACGTGCACTCACCAGAGAGAGACAGAGAGACAGAAAGAGAAAGAGGGAAAAAGCACCCAACAATGGGGCTTTCTACACCCTGCAGTCCTTTCTACTCCATTACTCCATCCTGTTGGGATTGGAGGCACAGACGCACACATTCCTGGAATATTTCTCAAGCTGCTGGGACTGGGATTCAAATCATGGTCAGCCATGTGGGATCCAGTTTCTTTAACCACTACACAATGGGACTAGCCTGATTGTGTAATTTCATAAATGACATAAACACGTTTTTCTAACACAGCAGTGAGAAGACAGGTGTATAAAGCAGATCAATGTCACAACGCTGGGGTTGAAGCAGACCCTCACAGCCACCACTCTGCCTGCACTCCCATCCTTGCACCCCTACTCAGAGCCTGCAGACCCCAGTGTGAAGGCCGCAATGAAGAGGAAGCTCTCTCCACCCTGTGTCAATTTCTCCTGCCAACCAGAGTCGAATGCTCTTCCGCCTGCCTTCTCTCCTTCCTTCCCTCCCACCCAGCCTCCAGTCCTGTTTACGTGTTCCGTAAAGTATGGATTTGCCATGGCCTCGTAAAACCTGGTCTATTTCTTCTTTCCTTCTTTATTTTTTTAGAAATAGGTTTGAGCCTGTAATTCAGTTAATTATTTCCCAGAGCTCTGGTTTGGTGGCTACAGCACAGCACGAAGCAGAGAAACGGAGACAGGTCCTCGGAAGCCTCTTTCCAGAAAATCTAATTTCATCATTGAGAAATCTTCTGTCTTAAACAGCCTCCGCCACCGCCATAAATTTACATATTCTATATGCCGCTGGAAAGGAGTGGGCCCTATTTGCATAATGCTGCTGGAGGGGCTCGTGCTCCTCTTGAACTCGAATGCAGCAGGAGCGAGGAAGCAATTATTAAGCTGTAGACATTGGCAGGAAGAGGGGCCTCAGATGGATTTTGACTCTGAACCTCGTTCGCCGCCCGGGCTGCTCGTTACCAAAGGCCTGGATCCCAGGCTGGTGGTGGACCTGAGGGCAGGGGCAATGGGCCAACTGCCTTCTTCAGGTTATGGTTGTAGCCAGGCGGAGGCCCATGTGGGTGGTAGCTTTGGTTTTCTAGCCGTAATCACCAGAGCAATGGTCTTTCCATTCTCACGGTTCATTCATTTTGTGGACAGTTTTCTCACGTTCCCTTTGCCTGTACCTTCCTGCCCCTTCCCCTAACACATCTTTGAGTACCTACCAGACAGGTCAGGGAGGGTTTGCTCACTTCCTGCCAGCAGCCTATCACAGACCGCTCAGCAATGCCTAATTAACAGCAAGTGATGTTTAACCGAGTTCCAGTTGGATATTGGCTAGTGGCAATAAGAATTCACTCCTGCCGCTGTGGTCCTGCTGAAATTCCACCCTTCTCCACCCGTACTGGTGCTGGCTGAAAAGTTGGAGTCTTTCCTGGGACAATCTGATAGTCTCGGGTTCAAGAATGACCTGGGGTCAAGATCCACAAGTCATTTCCTGTAGTTTTTGGCTCTTCCAGAGCTATGAGCTTGGCCCCCAAGTCACTCCATGACCGGTCAAACTCCCAACCTCAGTAGCCACTTTTAGCCCTGCAGGACGCCATCTTGGTTTTACTCCTAAATGGCCTCTTCCAGGCTTGATGAGGCTCAAAGAACAGGTCTTGAGCCTAGGGTGATTTTTCTGGTCCACCTTTGAAGTCAGCCCTTCATGACAGTTTTGAAACCAGATTAGCTCATGAAACACCCAGTCAAAAACCCACCTGTCCACTTTCACAGATGAACACCATAGGCATTCCTGCCAGGTGATTCCATGGAAAGTTCCAGGCGTACCTGGCAAATTTGGTGACAGAACAAAGCATCCTTATGCAAATCATGGACAGCTGGTAGGGGATCACCAAACTCTTACACTTAATAATAGATTGTGTAACTTTAATTTTTCCAAACAAGCATCTTTTATTTCTGATGAAGTGGAAAGAACACGAGTTTCACTTCTATCTAACTTGAAGCTCAAAACTGGTGGAGTTCAGGACCAGCAGATGGCATAGTGGTTACGTTGCTGGACTCCCACATGGCCTACTGTGGTTCAAGTCCTGGACTGGTGGCTTGAAAAATCACACCAGGAGTGTGTGCATGTGTGCCCAAGATCCTGGGAGGAGGATGGAAGAGAAGGGATTGTGGCATGGCCATTCCCCCTGGGGGGTGATTTCTCGCTTTCCCTCTCACTGTATCTCTCTCTTTCTCTCTCCAGTAAGTGCCTGTGCCCCAAGGCAAAATCCTCTAAAAAAAAATTGGAATTTATCAGCCCAGAGATGACCCACGGCACTAAAGCTCACCCAGGCCCCAGCATCTGTACAGTGAGCCAGTTGTTGGAAATGTGAAACAGCAGGCCCTTTGCTGAGAAAGAGGGGAAAAAAGTGCCATCTCCTCAGAAGACCTCAATATTTTGTCCTTGGCACTGTCTCATTACAAGAACTTGGAGGGAAGTCACTTTTTCCATCAGACTGCATCCAACGTTGAATCATTTCTCCAGGAAAAGGAGATTGTTCCTGATTAGCCAAACTTATGGCTCTAAAAGCACAGAATGGGGACTTTTCCAAAGGAAGCCAGTTTTTTGCCTAGCCAGGACTCATGCTTAAGAGTAACGAATGGTCTTTCAAGTCAGAATTCAAGGTTTAGATGTGGGTGTGCCCTCAAACCAATCCTTGACGTCTCTGATCCTCAGCTTCCTGATCTGCGGCGTGAAGATAATGGTCATACAGCTTCATGATAGTCATTGGAGGAGGAGATGAAATCAGTCATGGCTGTTGCATCACAAGCAGGTGAAATAGCCTGCCCAAAGTCACAGAGAATAGATGATAGTAAGTGGGATTTGAACTCAGATCTGTGTTTACTTAAGCCAACTTAATGCATGATGCCAGCTATTGTGACAGAAGGATGCTGATGATGGGGAATTCCAAAAATGCAAGTCATGCCAGTTGGCTTTCTGGGCTGAACTGCTTAGAGGAGCTGGGGATGATACTGGAAAATAGAAAGACTCAAAAGTACATGGGGGGTTGCTACACTGGCCACCTCATCTGCAAACAGGGGTCAGCGGCTATTTCCAAGTAGACCTAGTGAAGACCTAACCCTTCTTTCCTTTGATAGAGCAGGCCCTGTTCACTTGCCAAGGGATGCGAGTTGTTGGGCAAAAGGAAATGACAGATGAAGTGACCAAAAAGTTCTGTAACCAAAGAAAGGGTTTCGTTTACAAAACCTCTCAGCAAAATCGAGTGCTGTGAGCTGGGCCTAGGTTCTGCGTTGTCTGCCTCTTTATTCCGGATGGCAGCATTTCAGGGAGCTGGGGGCTAGATCGGGGTCTTCCCTGCACCCCTCCAAGGAAATCAAAACCTTCGGAGGCACTTCCTGGTGACAGCAGCCAACGGTGCAAGATACCACCAGCCAGCAAGGTAGCATGCAGAACGCGAAGAAAACAACGTGGTATGAGAACGCAGACGCTCACTTGAGTAGGAACCAGTGGTGCCACAGCTGCTTGGAAGCAGAGCCTCCTAAACCTGAGCACCTGTCCACACTATGACCCAGAGATGCCGCCCTAGGTACACACTCACAACAACAACAACATGTGTGCCCCGGAAACATGTGCGGGAACACCCGCAGCACCGTCCTTCTAACCCCGAGAACTGGGAACCACCTAAATGTTCACCAGCAGTTCAATGGATCAGTTGGGCCATATTCCCATTAAAGTACAACAGGTTGGGTCAACCCACCCCATGGCCTAATCCAGCCCCACCACCTGTTTTATAAATAAAGTTTTATCAGAACCACAGCCACGTCCATTCATTGACATATCACCTGCGGCAGTTTGGGTGTTTACAACAGCAGACTTGGCCACTCCCAACAGACAGAGTCTATACAGCCCACAGAGCCTAAAGGACCTACTCCCTGGCCCTTTCCAGAACTAGTTTGCCAACCTGTGCCAAGCAACGTCCCTGAGAAATGTGGGTGACTTTCCCAAATATCACATCAGGTGAAAGAAGGCAACACATGTGAACACCTGTTGCACAACCACATTTCCATAGAGCACAGAGACAGGCAGCATGAGTCTGTGTTGCTAGAGGACAGCGTAACGGTTACCCAGGGAAGAGGGTCACCAGACAGGGCACACGGCAGCGTACAGCACTAGGAACGTTCTGATGCTTAGGACAGCGATCGCACAGGATTGCATTTTGCGAAAAATCACCCAGAAGGACACCAGTGCTATGTAACACTTTCCCACAGGCACGTTGTGTGTGGAGGAAAAAAAAATTAAATAAATTTTAAAAGTATCATCAGTATGGGAGGGTAGGTAAGGTAAAATAGCGGGGTAGGAGAGAGGGAATTAGAGAAAAATAAAAACATTTAGTAGACATAAAAAAGAAAAGCTATCTGCTAATGATAATGTATATGATAACATATATGGTAATATCTTTGACTCGACTAATATGTGCTGTATTCATGCTGGGAAAAGACATGGTGGACCCTATAAAGATGTACAGAGATTAAATGTAAATTTTTAAAATGTAGAAATAATGTATATAATAATTTAAAAAATATATTTTATTTAAAATTTTTTAAAAGATTCTCATTTACAATGGGGCAGCAGTTATGCAACATTTCAAGGTGAGATTCCATGTGGAAGATGGGGGTTCGATTCCTGAGTCAACCTCACATACATAGGTCAGAGAACCTGGCCAGCTGGGAAAGGCTGGGGGTGGGTGTATCACAGAGTGAGAATCAGTTGAGGGTACCTCTCTCTCTCTATGTGTCTCTCTGTCTCTCTCCTTCTCAGTATCTTTCATGAAATAAATAAATAAAGCAGGATTTAAAAATAATATAAAAAAAGAAACAGTGGGTGTATATGGTGATGCCAAGTATTTTCTCAATGTATTTCCTGGACAGAAAGCTCAAATAACAGATTGTCAAGTTAGAAAACAGATAACTAACTTTTACACATGAGCACACATTTATTCATTCACTCTGCAAATGTTTATTGATCACTCACCATGCGCCAGGTGCTGGGAAATCAACAGTGAGTGAAACAGACACAGCCCCTGCCTTCTTGGCACTTATATTCACACTCACAAGTGCCCACGGAGTCTACACACGTGTGCATACACACGCACCAAGTTGGACATGCAGGTGTGTGCACACAGGAATCTGCACTGCAGGTGGAGCCACTCTCCTGCAAGCATTTCTTCAAATTGTGCTGCTCCTCCCCTTCATAGTCATCACTCCCCCTCCTCCCGCAGACATGGAGACTGATAGACGGGGCTCGGTTCACCCTACATCCCCCAGAGGGGAATGGGCCTATGCTGGCCAGGAGTCCACCGTTCAGTGCCCACAGGATGCTAGGTCAGACCGACTGGTCCTCTCAGGACACATCTGGCATCTGAGACATGTGGAGGTTGGACAAAGGGACACTGAAGGCTTAGGGGAGGCGACCTCAAACCCAAGGATGCTGTTGGATGTTCCACGGATATTCTTCTGGGCCTCCTGCCCTCAACAGGATTGCCACCCATGGATTGTGGCCACCAGAGCCTTGTGGCCCAGTGGCCAGGGTTTCCCACATGTGGATAAATGAAGCAGGCTGAAGGTACATATTGGCTTCACCTTGTCTTGAAAGAAAGCCAGAGTGACAGAGTAGGGAGGTCTTAACACTAAGTCCTGCATGTCGTGCATAAAGAAATGGCGGTCCCAGGCCAGGGAAGACCTCGCCCAGAGCTCGCTACTCAGGCAGGGTTATGTCTGCAGGACTCTAGCCAGGAGCCTGGCCCTTCCTCCAGATGAACGCCTCACTGCTAAGGTGCTCACACTGAAGAGGGACAGCTGACCCCTCTCCAATGGCCTCATCACTTAGGACAAATCTAGCTCTCTGCTCTGGAAAATGCTGCTGCGTGATCTGGCCCCTGCCTACCTTTCCAAGCTCATCCTCTGCCATTTTCCTCCAGCCTCCTTTTATTTCTCCAACATCCCAAATGCATCCCCATCTCAGGGCCTCTGCACAGGCTGTTTTCTCTCCCTGGAGAACCCTTGCTCTGGGCTCATGGACCTACCTCCTTCTCGTCATTTGGACCCAAGCACAGCTGCCATCTTCCCAGAGAGGCCTTCCCCAGTCATCCAATCTCATAAAGACCTATGCCTTCCCCCTTCCACCCACTCTCCATGCCCTACCTCTGTGATTTTCTTCAGAGTGCCCGTGACTCTCTGAAATACCTCACATATTCGTTTGCTCTATGAGCTCCATTGGGGAAGTGACTACCTTCTTGTCCATTGCTCTGTCCTAGCATTTATAATAGATAGAATGGAGTCCACCAAGTGGTGTGGAGGTTAAGGTGCTGGACTCCCACATGGCTGACTGCAGTTCGAGCCCCAGATCTGGCAGCTTCCATGCTGATTGTATGTGTGCCCAAAACCTCAAGAGGAGAGTAGAAGAGAATGGATTGTGGTATGGCCATTCCCCTCTCTGAGAATCTGTGATTTCTCATTTTCCCTCTCTCTCTTGCTCTCTCTGGTGAGTGCACGCGCCCTATGGCAAAGACCTAAGAAAAGAAGAGAAAGAAAAGAAGAAATTGAATGAACAAGTGAATGAATGAGTGCAAAAGGCATTGAGGCTAGACCGGCTCACAAGGCAGACATCTCTCTGAGAGGCACAGGCTTGTTTGACCGTCCTGATTAAGATGTCCCCGGTATCGGCAACAGCTCCTGGCTCCTTTGTGTATGGAAGTGTATTGACCCAGGGCTGAAGGGACACTTGGTAACAACTTGTGTTTTAACTTCTCTGATCAATAGGTGTCTCAGCGCTCGCCCAACACAATCTCTTGCTGATGGTTATTAATTACAGTGTCTGTGTTTTCTCACATCCCCTGGGCTCCATGAGGTAGATCCTTGTTCATCCTCTGTAATGGGAAGTCCCCCCGCCTACAGCAGATGTTGGGTGAGGCCTTGGAGTGCTGTTATTCCCCCCTCCTTTCTGAGTCCAATGCTTGGATTCTGCCCTTCTCTCCCGTGTGTTTTGAGAAGGGCACATGTGAAGAAGTTGGGTTGGGAATGTGGTGGAGAGTATCTAACCTTCGCTTTTCCCCTGGCTGTGTGTCCGTGGCCCCATCACTCTCCCTCTCTGGGCCTTGATTCTACTATCCTTCAACATGAGCTCTCCAAGACTCCCTCAAGCTCGGATACTCTAGGATTTTTTTCATGAACAGCCTCCATACTTTTTTTTTTTCTTTTAGGTTTTTGCCATAGGGCACATGAACTGGTGAGAGAGAGAGAGAGAGAGAGAGAGAGCGAGAGAGAGAGAGAGAGAGAGAAGGAAAATGAGAAACTACTCCCTGGGGGATGGCCATTACACAATCCCTTCTCCTCCATTCTCCTCTCGGGGTTGTGAGGACACACACACAACACATGCCTGGCCACTGGGTCCAGGACTTGAACTGCAATCAGCCATGTGGGATCCAGCACCTTAACTACCATGCCACCTGCTGGCCCCCAACCTCCACACCTTTAATGCCCAAAGAATCAAGCAAGCCTGAGTCTTCCTATCCTTATTGGATATACTGGCCATCCCTGCGATACCTGAATTCCATCCATTCATTGATTAGTTCAACAATCCCTCTGTGTTTCAGATTCTGTCCCAGTTCCTGGGAATCTGCAGCTGTGCCAGCTGCGTGATAGCATAAAGGACCTGGCATGTGCTCAGCCACTCTGTCCTGCTTTCCCTGATCATTCCATCCAAGCTCCCCAAGAATCTGGGGGAAAAGTTGGATCATACTTCTTATACAGATGAGGAAACGGAGGCCCGAAGCAGTCAGAGAATTGCCCAAACTCACGCAGCACGTGAGTGGCTGAACCAGGCCTGAATTCAGAGACCAATCCAGTAGTCTATTACAACTCGGGACACATTCCTAAAATACTCATGTCTGTCCTCTGGAGGAGAGATCCCTGAAGCTGCATTTAGTCAAATGCTACTATTTGTCATCGGCTTTCTCATGGCAAACTACAGTGATTGCTATAACCTCGACCCGCAGCATCATGGCTTATGGCCCGGGAGGGTTTACAAACTAGGTCTAATTAGTTGCCACCGATTAACACCACCCCACTCTCTGTCTTGGCACCTTGTCGTCTCAAAAATCAAAAAGACAGACAACTCTGGTTGTAGATGAAGAAAGAGGCTACACATCAAATACTATTTACTATGCTAAGCAGCTTCCTTTTTCCTACAATGTGCTGATTTGGAGACATGGAAATACATTCAAATTAACCCCTGAGCTATTCCTCTTCCAAATTTCCCATTTAGGGTTGACTCCATGGCACGTGGTATTACTAATTCAGAACTCCAGGAAGGCATACTGATCACCTTAGATATGTGCGAGGACTCCACTAACACCGTTTCATGCGGGGGGGGATAACAGAGCTCAGGATATAAGCTTGAGCCCCCAGTGTAGCATCAAAGGTCCCCCAGGACCCAGCTCTAACCAAATCCACTCATAAATTCACCAAACAAGTATTTATTGAGCAGTTACTATATGCCGAACACTGTTATCAGCACTGAAGATGTGGTAATAGATAAAATTTCCTGTCCTCAAGGAATCTGCATCCTCTCGGGAGAGGCAGATGCCGATAATGATAATTATTAAATTATCTTGCTTTTGCAAAACAAAGCAAGATCACAGACAGTACCACGCAGCAGGCATTGTGACTTAAATTACAGTTATCGGGAAAGATCTTACTGAGAAGGAGAGAGTTGAACCAAAACTTCAGGCCAAGGTTACTGAAATGATCCACGAGAGTGAGTGGAGGGGACAGAGAGAGAACCCCCAATGGGACCTGATCATGCTACTGTTATTTTCATTTTCCCCTCCATTTCTCTCTCCCATCAGGATGCATGCATGTGCTCCTTTTTCAAACCATGAGGACTGGGATTTGAACTGCAGTCAGTCATGTGGGATCTAGCTCCTTCCTTTGTGCATGGCTTACCCACCATGTTAGCAGCTAGCCCTCAAAATATTTTTTAAGAGGGACCAGCAGTTAGCGTAATGGCTATGTCGCTGGACTCCCACATAGTCGACCGCGGCTCGCGTCCCGGACCCGGCGGCTTAAACTCACGCCAGGCATGTGTGCATGCGTGCCCAAGATCCCAAGAGGAGAATGGAGGAGAAGGGATTGCGGCATGGCCATCCCCCCTGGGGGGTGATTTCTCGCTTTCTGTCTCTCTGTCTCTCTCTGTCTTTCTGGCAAGCACACGCCCTATAGCGAAAACCTCTCCAAAAAAAAAAAAAATTTTTTTTTAAGAGAAATGTTTGCTATTGGTCATGTAAGCTCACCAGAGAGCCAGAGAGAGAACGTGAGAAATCACCCCCAATGGGGGATGACCACATTGCCACCCCTTCTCCTTCATTCTCCTCTCAGGATTTTTGGCATGCACACACACACACACACACACACACACACACACACACGGCATGAGTTTGAAGCCACAGGATCCAGGACTTGAACCATGGTTGATCATATGGGAGTCTAGTGACTCAACCACTACGCCACCTGCTTCCCATCCTGACCAGAATATTTTGAAGATAGAGTCCACAGTTTTTGCAGTGAGGTAGAATGAGGGGAAGAGACAAAGATGGCTCTAGGGTATCCTGCATCCCTGGGACAAGGGATTTGATACTGCCTGCTACGGCCATGTCTGAGATCAGACTGGGTTGGGGGGGAGTTCGTTTTAGAGCAAGGCAAGTTTGAAGCACTCATTTGACACCCAGATGAAATGAGCAGTCAGGCCAGATCCCTTATAGATCCTGTGCTTTCTGCATACTGTTTACACTTCGCTCTTTCATGGTGCATGATGAAGATACCAGCTTCCACGGATCCTCTTCCTGCAGGACCCCTCCCCATCTTGGCAGGTGCAATTTCTACCTTCAGTTCCACTGGGATAGTGTTCCTCTTTGAAACCTCTGAGCCCCTTTCACTGTACCTTTTCCAGGCCCTTCCTCTTTCCTCCCCAGAGCCTAACAGAATGATGAAAGAGGGACTGTTTAAGAGACAGGCAGGTCCTCATGAGTGACCAACTCCCTCCTCGGTAGTATGTTAACCTGCCCTCTCCCTCTGCCTCCTGAGGACCCCAGCCTCTCCTTAAGAGCCACAGGCCTTTTCACAATACGCCTTTATCAATATGATTCCAATAAACGTTTCAGTTCCGCATATAAATTCCAGCACCCGGCTGCCCAGCGGAGGAGGCCTGCTCAATGATGGACCATAAAGATGTAATAATGCAATTAAAAGGTATGGCCTGTCACCCTCATAAAACTGGAGATCAATGCGGGGGGTGGGGGAGCTGAGAACATCAGAGAGATTCCGGCTTCCCTGCAGCATCTGAAGAATTAAGAAACTGGGTGATTTGACAGATCCAAGGAACAAGGTCTCCAGGTACAGGAGAGGTCCCAGCTCTGGCCTGGGGTCCCATTTTGGGCCTCTGGCCTGTGTTAGTGGACTGATGTTAAGAGGTCAGCGTTCTGTCTCCAGGTCAGACTCAGGGGCTTTGAGACTTTGAACAAGTTCCTCCAACTCTTTAAGCCTCTGTCTCCTTGCCAGGAAATGGGGGTAAGGGTAATGCTATCTTCTTCACAGGGTAGTTGAGCTAGAATAGACCCAGGGAATTTTAGTGTCAGAGAGTAATAATCCAGACGCTGCAAAACTAAATACCTAGGGGCTGAACAGATAGGCACACCAGGGAGGATAGTGGGCTAGGAGGGGATAACAGGGAATGGTGGAGACTACGGCAAAATGTGCAGCACACGTCATGTGGAAAAAAGGCAGCACTACCCTTTCCTCCTACCAGTACAGGAATGCCAGCTTGGTGGTTTTTCCAGAGAAAGAGAATTTCTGGATTTGGATGTAAAATTTCAGAATGTTCACAGCTCTGTAGGAGCAAAAATTAATGGGCCTCCCATCTTTCACCTTTGCTGTGGGCCAACTCACTCGTGAAGTGATGGGTCTTCCTTAGTGCACGGCATTATCTTCAGCCTTTCTGGGCTCACGTGTGTACACGATGATTATGGTACATCAACTTCGGAACCAAACTGTCTGTGCTCACCGCCCAGCTCTGCTCTTGGCTGACTGTGGGACCTCGGGCAGGCTACTTAGTCTCTCTGTACCTGAGTGTCCACGAGTGAAATGAGTAACCATTCCTACTCAGAGGCCTGCTGTGAGGATTAAGTGAGCCCTCCCCACAAAGCACTTAGGACGATACCTAGCGAGCAAGCCATGTGCAGAGACTGGCTCTGGGGGTTGCTTCCGAGGGCACACGAGTGCTCGGGATAAGGGAGGAGGTCATGGACTGCTCTGAGGTCTCAGGGTTTGCAATGACAACCTGTCAGGCCCTCCCAAATGCATTTCTCCATTAAAGGAAGAAAGGAGGAAACTACTCTTACACCACAAACCTGGAGAGCCTTTCTACCCTGGTTCTTGCCAGGAGCCAGACCCCATGGAATTGCCTTCCTTAAAAATCTCCTGGGTCTGATGGGTTCTCTCAGCCCCACTGCCACCACCCATCTGGGCCTTAGTCTCTCTCCTAACTGGACTTTCTCCCTTTCCTGGCCCCTCCGTGCTATTTCCACTGTGGACACCTGAAGGCGCTCTCCGTAGCATACACTCATCCTCCTCTTTGCAGACTCCTGTCAATTCCTAGAACTCAGCATGCCTTTTAAAAATAAAAATAATGGGACCAGCAGGTGGTGTAATGGCTAGACTCCTATGTGGTCGACAGCAGTTTGAGTCCCAGACCCGGTGGCTTAAACTCACGCTGGGCACGTGTGTGTGTGTGCCCAAGATCCTGAGAAGAGAATGGAGGAGAAGGGATTGTGGTGTGGCCACTCCCCTCTGGGGGGGGGGGGGGGTGATTTCTCGCTTTCTGTCTCTCTGTCTTTTTGGCAAGTGCATGTGCCCTATAGCAAAAACCTCTCCAAAATAATAATAATAATAATAATAATAATAATAATAATAATAAAGATTTATTTTATTTATTTAACATCATTAGTTTTTAACCAGAGAGAGAAAGTGAGAAAGCAAGCCGTCAGGTCTGGGACTCAAACTGCAATTGGCCATGTGGGAGTCCAGTGCCCTAACCATCAGACCACGACACCCCTCAGCATGCTCTTCACCACCTCCGTGGCTTTGCTTTGGCTGTTTGCTCCACCTGGAATGCCCTTTCCCATCTCCCTACCTGACTTAAGTTTGACACACTTTTTTTTTCACTTTTTTTATATTAATTTTTTATATAAATTCAATCATATTATTTAGCTTACAAAGTGAACATTTCAGTATGTGTGTGAACATTTCTCCCCATTCCAGTTGATCAGAGTATCTTCCACCAATAACACCACACCTCCCCATCCCGTCAATGCTCTCTCTCCGTATCCCTCTTCCACCCTCTTCTCCACACACTCCAAGTGGAAGAATATGGAAGATTTACTGCTGAGTGAAGCAAACCAGGTTAAGAGGAGAGACACTGTATGTCCCCACTTAATATATACCGAGTGTCTGCACTCTATAACTGAAACTGATTGACCTAAGGTTGTACAAACACAAGAGATGGGGGTTAATGCCAGAAGTGGAGTGTGCTTGACACACTTCTACTCTCCTTCAAGGTGCAGCTCAAACTACACCTCCTCTAGGTAGTCCTCCTGGATCCTCCCATTGGTGTTCAATGCTCTCTCTGTGCCCTCTTCCCTCCCAGTCCCACTTCAACCCTAGAGCTTATGACATTAAACTGTCATTGTCTCTTTGCATGACTACTTCCCTCAGCTGCTGAAAACCTGGGAGTCCTGAGACTTGTTTTAAATCTCTATGTATCTCCTGTGATTGGCACCAAGGAGATGCTCAGAACACACTTGTTGAATCAATGAATAAATGAAAAGGTAGGTGAGTAAATGAATGGAACAATTCAGTGTAGTCACCATCATGAAAGGAAATATTGCAAGTAAGTTATAAAGCTCGTGTCACAAGGAGTCCCTAGAAATTCTGGGTCCTCTGTGATCAAAAGCTCTTACTTCAACAGGCATTTTCGGGAGTATGATTCAGGACTCGCACCCAGAATAAGCAGCAGCACCCTGAGACAGGGAGAGCTCTACCTTCTGAGACAGTCAGCCTCAAGGTCCACGCTTTCCTCCTCATTTCTTCTAAAGCTTCTTGTTGTCCTGGTCACTGACAATGAGAGAGTTTAGTGTGTTTGTGTGTTTCCTCCCATTTGCCCATACTAGCAAATGAAGAGTTTGACGGGGCAGAGAGCAATAGTTGGTACTTATAACTGAAGTTTCTTTCTCATAAATCTTTTTGTTAAAGAATTATTTGATTTTATTAATTATTATAATCATTTAGTTTGCTATAGGGCATGTGCCTTTACCAGAGAAAGACAGAGAGAGAGAGAGAGAGAGAGAGAGACAGACAGAGAGTGAAAGTGAGAAAGCAAGCTGCCAGGTCCGGGACTCGAACTGCAGTTGGCCACATGAGAGTCTGGGGCCCCAACCACCATGTCACCTGCTGGCCCTTAACTGAAGTTTCTTAACATGGGGTCCATGAATGGACTTCAGGGGGTCTTCAAGTATGCAAGTTGACGATGTTTGGTGTGATCGGTTTGCTCCATCCTTTATCCCACAGACACTGAACACTGAAGCGTATTGGGCGTTGAATACAGAACTTAACAGCAGATGGATTTCCTGACCTCACATCTTACTCCAGAGCTGGGGAGACAGATCTTCAGATAGCCATGAAATACATGTCATATCCCAACTCTGGAGAGAAGGTTGAGAATGTCATAGTAGTTGGCCTGGTCTGAGAGACCGGAAAAGGCTTCTCTGAAAAACTGACTGCATGGGAGGAAAGACTAACTAGGACAAGAGGAAAACTGGAGGGCCTCTCAGACAGACAGAGCAGCCCATGCAAAGGCCCTGTGGTGAGAGGAAACACTGAAAGTGCTTCAGAGTAAAATGATGATACGGGAAGTTGTCAGTAGGTACCCAAAAGATCTCATGAGACTCTGAAATGTATGGAAGTCTGGTGTCTGAGCCAATGATTCCTAAACTGTAGTCTGAAGCCCATTTGCCCAGAAATGTCTCTTAAATCAGATTCTCTAGTTGCAGGACCCTGGAATCCGTATTTTACCAAATGATTAGGGACACCTTATAGCCTGAGAATCTTGTACTAGACTTTCCCCTGAAGCACTGCCCTTTAGCCCCACAACACAGTGTTTTGGCAACTGTTACTGAAGGGGAAGGTAACTGAAGTGTATTGAGAATCTACCATGTGTTATCCTACATGTGGTTTATCTCACTTAACCCCAGCAGTGGTCCTCTTTTACACAGGAGGAAACTGAGGTTTAGAGAAGTGAAATCACTGAGTCAGGTAACAGCAGGTCTGACATGCAAATTTGAATTTATGCAGCACCTGAGTCCAAGCTCTTTGCATCTTCTTCCATCTCCAGCTCTTCCATTCTTGGGACCCCATGCCTCATTCTCATCATCAGTTAAAGTAAAGGACACTGGGAACCAGAAGAAGCAGGAGAAAGAGGAACAGGCCTTAGCGTTAGCGTGAGAGGGCGCCGGACCACAGGACAACAGATGCTTTGCTGCTGATGCTGCTGTCTTGGACAGGTCACTTCCTCTCTTTGGGTCTCCATTTCTTCATCTATGAATGGTAATGAAATTCCACCTATCTTGTATCATAGACTCCAATGAGGTCAAGTCTACAAAAGAGATCTTTATAGTAGAAATAACAACTATAGGAACTAACATTTGTTAAGTGTCTATTACATGCTACTTAATCACCCAATAACCTTGTGTGCAGATGAAAAAACAGAAGCTCATAGAAGAAGAATACTGTGCTGTTTCCAGGCCTGGATCTCGAGAGGACTCAGGCAATTCTTCTCCCTCTCTTAGAACTTAGCCATTTACCATGAGAACAACCCCCAGCTAGCCTGGTGGAAGAGAGGTAGTGGGATTCTCTCAAGGCCACACAACCAGTATATAACCAGTAGATGGTAGAGTTTGCCTGAAAACCAAAGCCTGTCTTACTACAGAAACACTCCATTACTCCCAACTATAAAGCTGTAAAAACATATATTATCCTATGTGGACCTTCTAGAGTGCAAGTATTTCTCTGAAGTAAAGACTAGGATGGTGAGAATTTCAGGACAGGCATAGGCATGAGCAAATCACTGGGGCCTGAGAACTCCTTTCTACTCTTGGAATCATAAAGAATTTGCATGGAAGGAACATCAAATAAAAAGATCTTCTCCATCTTACTTATTGCATTGATTCAATGCTAAGTCCCAGGGATGGCAAGCAATTTCCTAAGACCTATATGGGCATTACCAATGGAAATGGGACCAGAATTCAAATATGCTGACAGAGAGAAAGAGAACATTTCATGCTAAGAATGCTATCCCACTCAGATGTCCAAGGAAAGAAGGCTTAGAGTGGGAGTGAGAGTCATTGAGAGAGCGAAGGGAGGAGCCAAAGTTTACCTAAAAACAAGAGTCAGGAGAGATAGGATAAAGGACCAGACAATCTATGGAATGATGGACTACCATGGGTGGCCTTGGAAATTTTAGACTTGGAGCCAGAGAAGTCTATGTTCAAGTGTCATGTGATATATTTCTTATAAAACTGGCCAAAATGTTCTTCCCCTCTCTGTACTTGCCATATGAAATGTGTCTTCTTAGTTCCTTCTATTAGAAGGTGATATCTCTGTCTCTTCAATTAGGATTGGCCCCATGACTTATTTTAACCATAAATTAGTAGAGTGAATAGTGTGCCTTTCAAAGCCTGGGCCTCAGGAGGCCTTGTGCACTTCTGATCTTTCTCTTAGAATTTGCTCATCTGTCATGAATCTGCTGGAGGATGGAAGACATATGACCCTTAGCTCCGATCATCCCAGTCCAATGGTCATCCAACCATCAGTCTTAAGCAAGGCCATCTTAGATGATATTTTTTATATGATTAAACCCAGTAATAATTAGCTAAGCCCACTCCAGACTAGAACTGATCATTTGACCTACAGACCTGTAAGCAAGAATAAATGCTTATTGTTCAAGCACTGGGACAGTTTATTACTCAGCAATAGCTAGCTGCTATGTCTTGGTTCTCTTGTGATCTAGGATAAAACAGTTCACCCCTCCACACTTCAGTTTCCTCATTTGTGATATGGTGGTGATGATGATGATGATGATGATGATACTTCCAATCTCCCAGAGTCTTTGTAAAGCTTAAACAAGAGATGCATGCAATGCTATTAGTACAGAGCCTAGCATACAGTGAGTGCTCCATACATGCATAATTTCTTTCTCTGGGTCCACCCAGAGATTAGAGAATGTGTGGTTTTCTCACAGGGACCATTCTGGAAAGACTATAATTAAATAGAGCTTAGACTAATACGCCTTGGAATTCCAAACCCAAATCCATAGGTGCCTCTGGGCTTCTCGTGAACCTCTGGCATGCGGGCCAGTTGGGGTAGGGGTTGTGCCAGGGCAGGCGGCCCTGATGCAGGCTGAGTTCAGCAGTGCAGTTTGCTCTGCTTGCCAGAGCTTGCATGTTTACATACATCCCATAATTACCATCTGCACAGCCAGCGGCATTTGTTGCAAATGGGCCGTTTCCATCTGTTGAAGCAATTTCCTCAGAGGAATTTGCATTGATCACTTTTTTATGCAAAGCTTTTGTATAGATCATTTTTCCCCCCCAATGGTTTTTAATAGGTCTAAATATTTGAGGGGCTCAGAGAGCCTCAGAAGGAAGTTTGGGTATTGGGAGAGTCATGGGGGAGGAGAGAAGATGAAAGAGTCACTCTTTCACAAAACTCCACCTGTATTCCTCATCAGTAGCAACCCACTTCAACCAGTCAAGGGCCCCAAACTCGGTAATGCCATTTCAAATATTTATTGTTTGCCTTTATACTTGAGCTGGTAGCTTGTGGTTAATGGAGAGGCCACAGAAGGAGGGAAAACGGGGCGTGGTAATTAGCCAAGCAACTGGTGACTCCAGCTTACAGCTTCGTACCTGAGAGGACCAGATGGACGATTTTGCATATTTTTGACAGCTGTAATGAACAGGGCAGCTCCGTATTGATTAAATGTCTGGGAAATTAGTGCAACCCTCTGGAGCTTCATTATTTACTATTTCTGCTCAAATTCTCAGCAAAGTTTACATAAGCAGGAGTCTGCAGTAAGAGGAGGGAAAGAGAAGACAGTTGAACAAGATGATAAATGCTTTCTAGGACCCAAGCCTAACAAATTCAGAGTGGAAGGGTGACTGTGGCTTTGATGTTGTGTTCCTGGAGGGCAAAAATATCTTGGTTGATGTATTTCTGCATCCCCTTGTCTACCATGATATTTGGCACATAGTAGGGCTCTCAGGAAATAACTGGCCCTGGATGGAGAATGTATCTAGAAATCAGAATCTAGGTTTTAAACTCATGCAGATACTTGAGCCTCCATCGACAAATGACAGACTATGGCTTCCAAGCTGATGAAGTCATGCCCTTGAAAATATGACTCAAAACCTTTCATAAACAAAAACTTCATACACGAGTATTTGCTGCCCCTTGTCACTGCCCACACCCGTCAACTCTGAGCACCTGTCACATCCCTCATGACACTGAGTGGCCAAGGGATACTGCATAAGTAAAACAAGGCTCCCCTAAACGTGCCTCAACAAGATTCAGGTGGAGTTTGTCAAAGTATGGTCTGCAAAGTATCTGCTTTGGGGTCAACTGGGGAAGCTTATTACAATGGAGATTCTTGGGCTCGCTCCCCAAGAATCAATAGCCAAATGAATTCTTCAGGGGATTCTGACAGACTAAAGTTGGGGGATCACTCTGAGCTCTGAAATCCTGGGTTTGAATCCAAATCCTGCCACTTATCAGCCATGTGACCTTGCCTAACATGAAAGGAATCCTTAACTAGATGACGTGATGAAAGCTTGCGGTAGTATTCGGTGAGGTAACATACAGAAAGAACAATGTTTGGTGCACAGTAGGCATTCAATAGTGCCACTTAGGGTGACTGCTAATGGAAAGATGATTTTTGAAGTTGTTTTACTAGGTAGGATTTGCTCAGGTTAAGGGCCATGGAGTTGTCCCTGGAGTCACCCTCAGTTTCTACCTCGAACTCATGATCTGTCCATTCAAAAATCCTTGTGCTGTCCTTCCCATTAGTGTCTGATCTGCTATGCAAGACCCTGTGCTAGGAAAAAAAAAAGTCCTGAAGCTTCTTCAATCCTTTTAGAGATGGGCTGAAGATGCCACTGGCCTTACAACCCTTCACCTGATGCCTACTGGCCAGTCCTTGACAGGTGCATTTATTGTCAGCAGAATCTCAATGCCTCCACCAGGAGAAGAGGGAGAGAAATCCCTGGGTAGGAGTCTAGACATTAGACAGAGATGCAGGTTGGTGTAAGGGACCTCTGCTGCTTTCTTCTTTTCTTGTATCCTGTTCACAAAGGCCAACCAGACCTCATTTAGGACAGTCAGTCTCCAACACATGATGGAAGAGTGGAAATGAATGGACAGGTCTGATCAATAAGATGATGATGATAATGATGATGGTGATGATGGTGATGATGGTGATGATGGTGATGATGATGGTGATGGTGATGATGGTGATGGTGTGATGATGGTGTGATGATGGTGCTGGTGATGGTGATGGTGGTGATGGTGATGATGGCGATGATGATGATGGTGATGATGAAGATGGTGATAGTGGTGATAGCTCCATTTTGCCACAGGCTCCACCAAGATTTACTCATTTATATCATTGGTTCCTGAGGACATTGGTATCTGAGACCCTGGTTTATTAGATAGATGAAAAAATGTATGAATAGATGGATGGATGGATAAGTGAACAGATAGATGGAAGGAACAAAAGGGAGGAATGGAAGAAGAAAGGCAGGAAAATGGGATATTAAAGGAAGAAGGAGGAAGATAGTGAGGACCAGAGAAAGAAGAGAAAAGAATAATGGAGAGAGGAGGGAGACCATAAATTCTATTGTGCTGTAAACACTCATCAAGCAAGACTAAAAGAAAATGAAGTAAATTTGTCCAATGCATCATGGAATATTACTGCACTTCATTTGCTTTCCCTCCAATTAGGTAAAAAGCCTATTCTATTAACAGCTACCCTTGCAGATCCAGACAAAATTAACTCCTGGTGCCTCATCCCGGCAGCAGGGCAATTGATTCTTCCCCATAATCCGTTTATTTCATTAGCAATACATTTATTTGGTACATGCATTTTGCCACGCCGCAGCAATGAAATGGCCCTGCAAGGTGCGGGGCATGGGGGAACGCTCGGAATATTAACCAAATCGCTATTACCGCCATGGCAGTGCTTAAAGATCATATGTAAATCAAATGTCAGGGGAGAAAATTGTAGCGAGGGCTGTCAGGAAACAATTTAGCAGTGGTTAAAGACACAGCTCATGGCTGGGTGGATTGTGAACTTTGCAAATGGAAAACCAAGCTGGCTTCCACTGTAGGAGCTGATGAGAACTGGAGAGAAATGAGTAGAGAGACTGGGAAAATGTGGGGTATTTGTACCCTACAAAAATAAAACAAACAAAAAACCACATACACATGCACTTTTAAATATTCACAGCCAGCTGCTATGGTGAGTTCCCATTGAAACTGAATTTGGCCTCTTGAAGAATTCCACCACCATTTCTGCCCTGTTCATCTAGAAGGAAGATTTAATTATGTGGAAAAGCAGTTGTTTGGCTCTTTATTCCCAGGCTTTTCAAAATCATTCCAAAAATGGTTTCCACATGGCAAAACAGATATTGTTATGATGATGATTATTTTAATATCATATGTCCCCAAGATGTGTGACCTGCAATTTTACTCTTGGGGACTTATTCTTGTGAATTGATTCTCTCTCTCTGTGTGTGTGTGTGTGTGTGTGTGTTTGTATTTGTGCATGCATGTAGTGATTGGTAGGGTTCTTTGTGGTTAGGGTTCAGTCATCTTCTCTAGGTATTTCAAGCAGGAAGGTATTTAATGAAGTGAACTAGAAGCTTCCTTAATATTGGAAATACAGGTGGAGAAGAGCTCAGGAAAGCTTCCAGAAAGTCCAGAAACACAGGAATTGCAGAGAGTGCCCAGGGGCAATGTTGACTCCGTGCATCTTGGAAGGAGACAAGTCCCAAGAGTTGGTAGAAGCCACTTGCAGGACTTAGGCCTTCCTTCCGCCCACCTGCCTGTAGCTACCTCTGGAGTAGAATGGCTTCACCTTTCAAGCAAGGACTTCTTCCAGACAACCTTCCTCTCCATAAATTGCATGCCATGAAAAAAATTTAGCTTTGGAACTCAAATTCTGACTCCAGAATCAGAAATAAGATCTTGAGCAAGTTAATTCATCTCTCTGAGCCTCAGTTTCCCCAGTTCTAAAATGGGTTCAACAGTGCCTGGTCACAACAGAGACACTGCAAGGATGAGGTCACGTCACGTGTGGAAAATGTCTAAGCGTGTGTCACGTAGTAGGTGCCCAGTTAATGTCGACTGCTTTTTGTGCTTTCCCTTTTACTCTCTGGGTCTCCCTTGGAGGTTCATTTAAAGCCAGTCCCCTCCGTGTAGACATTGCCAGAGCAGGGAGCGATTTCCCAGAGTTCTTGGTTCCCCTGGGAAAAGTCCTCCCTAAAGAAAGCCATTAAGGATTTAATTTCTTATCATCTTCCATTCCAACTAGCCAGAGTGTTATGAATAATATCCTATTAGCTGGAGACATTCAAACAATCACCCGTTAACATGTTCTTACGGCGAAATGATGAAGCGTCCTCCGAAATCACAGTGCTTATCTGCGGCCCACTCAGCAGGCACTCCATCACTCCCACCAACGACACTCCTTGTATTGCTGTCTGGGATTCCAACTAATCACTATGGGGCGGGCAGCAGGGCGGGAGCAGAGCTGGGAGCCTCCCCTGGCTGCAAGCTCCTGGGAGCAGGGTCTGACCTTCATCTTAGCCTGCCTCACGGTGCATGGCAGGGTGCCTGTCCCAAAGGGGATGGGAGCAACTTCTTGAGAGATACCGTTAAACAAATCACAAACAGGTGATGATTTTGTAAGACAGAAGCTGGGTCAATTAAACTACGATTGTACGATTGTGAAACGCATCAAGTCAAGCACAGGCAAAAACGGTGAAGACGTATGTGGTGAAGTTATTTAAAGAAGAAAGCAAATAAGCAGTTAAAATAGAGACATCGAGTTGCTTTTCTTTTCTTTTCTTTCTTTCTCTCTTTTCTTTATTTTTAATTTATCAGAGGGTGCATGTGCTCACCAGAGAGACAGAGAAAGCACCGTCCATGGGGAACGGTCGTACTGCAGTCCCTTCTCCTCCATTTCTTCCTCTTTGGGGCATTTTGGGCATGCATGCACCTGCACCTGGAATGTTTTCCAAGCTGCCCGTCTGGGACTGGAACTGTGTGGTCGGCCATGTAGGATCCAACTGCCTTAACCACTAGGCCACAAGCTGGCTCAGCATCAACTTTCAGGACTTAGAAAAACCTCTAGAGATTGAATATTGACTTTTTTTTTTTTAAGAGAGATTTTTGCTATAGGGTGCGTGCGCTCGCCAGAGAGACAAAGAGAGAGCAATCGCCCCCCGGGGGGATGGCCATGCTGGCAGTCCCTTCTCTTCCATTCTCTTCTTTGGAAATGCACAGGCTCATTAGGATCTAGGGTGAGGGTTACCTGGGATTCCACAGAGACAAGACCACGGGCAGGCAATACTGCACGGGGGTAAGCGGTGAAGAGAGGATCTACCTATCTCTGTGGCCACTGTCAGGCCATGAAAAGATGAAAAATAGCAAGACAGGTGAGATCCAGTCTTCCTGCTCTCATTGCACAACAGCACGAGTGTCTCAATAGCCCCCCACAATCCAGCCTGTAAATCCTTACTTTCAAGATGAGCAAACGGAGGCTTGGCAAGGTAGTTTAACTTACCACGAAGTAAAGTTGTCTGTTGAGGGAGGAAAAGAAAAAGTGTCTTGAAAAGAAGGAACAAGGACACATTTCTGAACACTTCCTGTGTGGCATTTGGGCTGGAGGTCCCCATTAGCATTTGGGAAAATAAGAACCAAAGCAGGAAGCCCGGACCCATTACACAGACGGTAGCTCTGCGCTCAGAGGTTTTTAAGCACACTTTCTAGACCTCAGCAAAGATTTGCATGCACTCCTATTCCCGGCCTAGGGCTGTTCCTTTTTCTCTCCTCTTCCCTTACCTCCCTCAGGAATTTCAGTGACTGTCTTGGGGCTGTTGATCTAGAGGCGACTGATCAGACCCTTGGCCAGACGGGAAGAAAGACAGCGCCAGGAAAGATGCTCCCGCTTAGGGGCACTTCTATGCTTAAGTGTTTCCCTTCCGTTCGCTCTGACCTTGGGTGGCTGCAGTCGCCTTAAGTGCACGGTAATATACTCTCAGTCACTGTTCAATGCCCAGGGGAATGGTTTAAGGCCCTCCACTGGAGTGAATATTTTTATGCAGGCTATAATTTCTTTTAAGACCTTCACAGTGTTCCTGCAGCCACCACCATGCCCCCTCTTCCAGAGAGCACGCGGCAGAAAGAAAAGCGTGTTCTAATGAGGGAGGCAGCCAGCTTCGGGCGGAGGAGAGGGGCTGAGGACAGGGTCTTCTTTTCCATTGTCTGGTATTGGGTCATCAGAGAAGTCATGACATATTTTTGCATAGAAAAATATGTCACGACCTTTCCGACGACGATACCTTACTTCCTAAAATTCATCCTCAACAACAATAATAATAATAATAATAATAATAATTAATAGCATGTGCGGAGTTTTTGCTCTATATCAGGCCTGTTCTAGGAGGCCAATACATAGTATGTCATTTAGTCTTTTCAACTCTAAGAGGCCGATAGCCCATTTTTACAGATGAGTGAACCAAAACACAAACAAGGCAAGTGCTATGTAACTAGCTTAGGTCATGCCACAAGAAAGGTGGGAGCCAAGTTAGAAATGTAGGAGGTGTGGGTTCTATACACAATGCCAACCTACTGTCCTCTCAGCAGCCAGAAGAGGAAATTTTACCCCAAAGAGCAAACCAAATCTTGTTGCTCCCCAGCTCCAAACTTTCGGGGGCTCCCTACTGTCCTTGGGCTGAAGCCCAATCCTTCATCACCATGTCTCCATCCTCTTTTTGCCCCACACTCTTCCTGGTCTCAGCCTCCCAGCTGTCCTGGTCTCCCTCATGCTCCTGGAACTCTCCACCACTTTGCTGTGGCTACAGGACCTTTGCACCTGCTCTTTCCTCTGCAAGGGACATTCTTAGCCGTGAGTCTTCAACCTACTCCAAGCTGGTCGAATCCTTCTCATCCTAACGTCTCCTCCTCAAGGGAAGCCATTCTTGGTCATCATTTCCATCCCTGCACACTTGTTATGTTGGGTGGGTTCCTACCCTTGTATTAGTTTCTGTAACTATTTGACTCATGTCTTTCTCCTTAACTAGACTAGACTGTGCTTCTGGGAGGATGGAAAAACCAGGACTGCGCTGTTTGCTGCTTCCTTCCCAGTGCCTGGAGTCAGGGGCACTCCAAAACATTTCCTGAATGACGGAACGAATGAGCGAATGAATGAAAAGGAAAGAATACGACATCAGGTTGGCAGACCTGGTGAGGGCCCAGATGAGGGTCAGGCAAACAACACACATCTCGGGCAGAACATTGAAGGGACATCAAAAACCTCAGCAGCCAAGGGGAATGCTATAATGAGGTCTTTTTAAAAATCAAATTTAATGCGACATAGCCATTACGCTAACTGCTGGTCCCTTGGAGGCTAAATCTTGTGTTTTCTCCACTGTCTCCCCAAGTCCAGTGCCCATCAGTGAGCAGTGGCAGAACCTGAGAACAGAGTAGGGAAAAGCAGACAGCGGGAAAAGACCAGAGACAGCGCTGGAACTCAGGACCTAGGTCCTGGTTAGACACTCCTGTCAACTTCACTGTGCATTGGAATTTGTCCCTGCCACAGGGCCTTTGCACCTGCTCTTTCCTCTCCTGGAACATCTGGAAGGCTCTTTGCAGTGCTAAAGCAAGAGATCAGTCAATGATGTAGTTCTGTAACAGGGGCTAACACTGGTGGGTCCTCCTTTATTGTTGTCTCACACCTCATGCATCCCAGAATTCTCTGACCTTATGAAGTTGCCCTTGCCTTCTTGAATCATGGAACAGTGAAAAGGGGTCAACTGGATGCAGGTGTTCTCCCAGAAGATGCTCTTTGGGCAAATCTTTTTAAAACAATCCCTTCTAAACTCCCAGGTTCCCCCCATTTTCATAGGAAGAAAAGTATTGTGAAAATAGCACAAGTTGTGTAGGCAGAGATGTCTAGCTCAGGAGAATCATTGCAGCTGTGTCCCACCATTCGTTTACCAAGAGTGTAGGGGGATGGTGACCAGCCTCGGTAACATTACCACACGGGAAGGCCACAAGTTCATGTTCTAAGGTTCCCTGCATGCCTATGATCCTGGCTGGCTGAGGCCGAGGGTGGATTGTGGCATGAAGACCGTGTTGGGAGTGTCTGTCTGTCTCTCTCTCATATGCCTTCATGGAAAAAAATAAACTCTTTAAAAACAGTGTGTAGGGAGGTCATGAGACCTACCGAGGGCTGTAAATTTATTTACGTATCTATATTTCTGTGTTTGATTTTTATACAAAGGGTCTTCAAAGAGTTCATGAGAAAATATGTATCATGAAAAAACTATGCATGGACTTCAAAACATTTTCTGCAGTAAAATAAACTCTTACTTTCATTTCATTTTCCATGAAAAGTCCCCTTATATTTATGGAATCATGCTGCATGCATTCTTCTACAAAGGAATTTTTTTTTTTTTCACTTATCTTAGTACTAGCCTTAAGAATGCAAGCTTGGGGGCTGGCGGGTGGAGTGGTGTTTGAGGCACTGGACTCCCACGTGGCTGACCATAGTTCCAGTCCTGGATCTGGAAGCTTGCTTTCCCACTTTCTCTTTCTCTCTCACCCCCCATCAAATTTTAAATAATAATAATAATTATTATTATAAATAAAGTAAATCATTCTTTTTTAAAAAGCAAACTAGTGAGACAGATCACTTGGTTTGAATCTCTAGCTGGACAGATATCTTAACTCCCTATTCTCACTTTCCCTCCATGTGCTTATGTGTAAAATGAGGATGTTGATAACATGCCTCGTGTAGTTGAGACAATTAACAGATGGATTGAAGGAGTGCGGGACCCCTGGTAAGAGAGGGGTAGACACCAGCTAATATTCTAAAAAAATCAACTTTGGCCCTTTCCAGCTCTTGTACAGTAATCCAGAGTGTGCTTGACCTGTACCGTTGACCTTTGGCTCTTTTCTGTGTTGCTATAGAACTGCATTGTCAAATCAGGGATGTTGGGCCCACTTAAAATTGATCCCAGCCCATTATTCCTCAGAAATGGAGTGGTTACGAGGCAGGATATATCAAACAAAAGGTTTGTTTTATCAGCTCCATGTGGATGTTTTCAGTGAGAAAGTACTCATATCACTCCTGAAGAGGAAAAAGGAAAAGAAAAACATGATAGAGGAAGAAAGGAAAAGGGAAGAAGGAAGAAGACAGGGAGAAGGAAATGGGAGAGAAGTTGCTAAATGGGGCTTAAAATACAAGGCACAAGATCTAAAATGTAAAAGGTACCCCCAGAACGGTAGCAGCTACAGTCTCATCATTCCCACCACAATTATCATGGTCCAAGAATTATTCGGGATCTGGGAAATCACCAAAGAGAGTGAAAAAAATCTTCCAAACTTACTGTGCTATGTCATTGAAGGACTGGCAATGCGTGTGCATGTCAGTGTGTGTGTGCATGCATGCTTGCATGTGTCTATCTGTGTGTAAATACGTGTGCATCTGTATCTGTGTGAGCCTGTGTATATGTGTGTACATACCTGTGTGTGTCTGAGTTTATGTGCACATGCCTGATTATGCACAGACTATATGTGCCTGAGTATTTTTTTGCAAAAGGATGTTTTTCACCTACTTCTTGGCGTCTTAGTGTGGGACTTATTCTGTGTGCGCATCTGTGTGTATGTGCACATAGATATAGATGTGTGTGAGTTTGTGTCCTCATGTTTTGTGTGCACATATTATGTATGTGTATCTACATGCATACATATGTGTGCACATATGTATGTGCATATGCTTCCTCTTTGGTAGAAGAAGCCCAATTAATAAAATGATGGAAAATGGGTGAAAAATGGGACCAGCAGGTGGCATGGTGGTTAAGGTGCAGGATTCTCACAGATTTGGCAGCTTGAAAATCATGCTGGGTGCATGTGCGTGCATGCCCCAAATCCCAGGATGAGAATGAAGAAGGGGTTGTAGCATCCCTCTCTTTGTCTCTCTCCCATAAGTGCACATGCCCTATGGCAAAACCAAAAAAGGTGTAAAATAGTTTTGAAAACTGCCCATTCCTGTACACACATAGCTGAGAGGTGTCGACATTCATGTCCAGAATGGAAAACACGTGTGATTGATCTCTCTGAGAGAGATTTAAGATCCCTTAAATGTTCTAACTGCCAGCCCTATAGGGGGTGTGCCCCTTCACAAAGTGGCCCTGGACCACTCGATTTTTCACAAGTCAGGTATTTTCAAATAGTCTCTCTTCCTAGCCCATGAGGCACCGGCAGCCCCCTTATCTACCTATGCCCTGCAGCTATTCCTTTTCCCATGCTATTCATTATAACCTCTGTTAGAGCCGTGTACAAACTCACAGTTTCTGGCCTCTGAGTGAGGACCCAGCTACTCATTAGCCTGAAGGATTTCAAACATTTACATCCTTGCTTTCATTGGTCGTTGGGTCGACAGTGAAGAGGTCTGGTCTACTAAATTAAAGGAGTTATACCAGGCTGAATAAAGACTCCTTCATTCATTCATTCATTCATTCATTCATCACAGGTTTTTAGAGCTCCAATAACATTCTAGGTATTTCTTTAAAAGAGATTTTTGCTATAGGGCACGTGCGCTTGCTGAAGAGACAGAGAGAGAGACAAAATGAGAAATCACCCACCAGGAGGGATGGCCACACTACAATCCCTCTCCTCCATTCTTCTCATGGGATTTTGGGCACACACACACTCGCCCAGTATGAGTTTCAAGCTGTCAGGTCTTGGACTTGAACCATGGTTGACTATGTGGGAGTCCAATACTTTAACCAGTGCACCACCTCCTGGCCCTACATTCCAGGTATTTTAAGCACAGTGACTCAGGGATATCCGAGGCTTCCTCGATATGATATCTGAGGCTTCCAGAAAAGTGAGTTGTGGATAGGGGGTTCCTGAATAAGACTGGGCCTCTGCCCTTGAGATTTTTGTCTACTTGGGAATATAGGACATTGACACCCACACAGCAGATGCACAAGGATAGATACAACACTCAGAAACACACATGTATACACATAGGGGTGTCTGCAAACACACACACATACATGTCATGCATGTGGAGCTAAGCGTGGGAGTCAGCATGGGGCATGAGGTGGGCTGGAGCAGGCCAGGAAGTCCCCTCCCTACTTCTCCATCACCTCCTCTATTTCAGGTGATCATTCCATGCCAGCGGGCCTGGGGGAGTGTCAGAAGACTTGACACCTAGTCTCTGCACCCCAAATGATCCTCCGTGTGATTGTGATCTTGAGTAAGGCTCTTCCCTTCTCTGGGCCTTTAGTTCTCTGACTTTAATATGACGAACTTGAGCCAGCAATTCCTGAGACTCGGTTGAGCTAAATACACTCTGATCTTCTGATTCTAATAGTGTTATTGGTAATAATAACTACCATGTGTTCAGCGTCTACCGCATTATTCTAAGTGTTGTGTGTATGCTTTATTCATCCTCATTTGAGTCCAATGGAGCAGGTGTGACTTTCCCATTTTATAGATGACAAAACTGTGGCCATAGACGATAGAGGGGGCTGCCAACATCATGCATCTGACTAGTGTCAGGGCTAGGGTTCAGACCAGGCGATCTGACCTCAGACTCCATTTTTTTTTTTTAATTTTACTTTTACTATAGGGCCCATGTGCTTACCTAAGAGAGACAGGGGTGAGGGGGAGAGAATGATGCCTTGAAACTCAAAGCAGGCTGGCACCCCAAGGCCCCCGGGCACAGTTCCCCTGCACGTTCATCTGGCGCCGGCGGGCAGATGGGTATGCAGGCCAGTCCTGCCAGCCTGCCAGCTGGCCCAGAGAGCCCGGTGGCTGGCACCTTGGCCACTCGGATGGGCTGTCGGCCCGCCTCCCACAGGCATGCAGCTGGCAGTGAGGAGCAGATGGGCCGGCCGGCCGGGCCGTTGGCTCTCCGTTAAGCTGCCAGCTGGTTCTGCTGCGCCTGGTGCCTTGGCACCTCTGGGCTGGCGTCGGTGGGCAGGAAGGCTGACATACTGGCTTCCTACGGATGGGCAGCTGGCACAGACTGCAGAGAGGAGGGCTCCTTGGCCCCCTCCTGGCTGGCCTTTTAAATGTCCAGAGGTCTTGGCCAGTGAGCACTGAAACCGGAACCCACGCCACCTCATCTGGAGGGCTTTGCAGTGAGCGTGAGCTTTCTCCATACTCTCTAGGAGCTGTATGGACTTTCACACACTCGGGCCTCCCTGGGACGAGTTGCAGGTCTACTTCTGACTCGCAGTACCCTTGCTCCCTCCACCTGCCAGAGAAGGGGTGTCCCCCGGAAGGCACCCAGCCCCTGCCAGCTCCTCTCTGCCTCCCTGAAGTCTGGTTGCCTGCTCTTTTTCAGCTTGGCTACTTTAAGACTTTCATGGCTGCTGGAGGGCTGAGCGCAGCAAGGGCTGTTTTCCCAATGAGATGCTACATGGAAACCCAAGGTCCTGGGATCTCGTCCTCACGCGTTCCCATATGTGCTGTGAGAACCTGGACTTTCCCTACCCGGTTCTCAATGTTCCCATCTCGTGCTGGGGTCTAAGCCCGGCACCAACCAAGAATGATGAAAGAGCCAGCTTGGATGAGTAGGAAACAGATGGATTTAATGCCTAAAGATTCCCTAACTGTTCAAGCCATCGAAGACTGCTGAAGTTAAGATGAGGAGGGACAGGCCCTGTGGCCTGGTAGTCGAGGGAGACAGACTCCACAGTTGGAGTGCACTGTTTGAATCCCAGGCCCAGTGGTTTGAAAAACACCTGTGTGTAGTTGTGCCCCAAATGCTGGAAGGATAGAGAAATAAAGAAGGGATTATGGCATAACCATGCCCTGTGTAGGGTGCTTTCTTGCTTTCCTTCTCTCTGTATCTCTCTGGCAAGGGCACACATCCTCTTTCAAATTTAAAACAATAAAAAAAAGACGAAGTCATTAGAGTAAGCTCTAATCCAATATGACTGTATCTTCCTTTTTTTAAATTATTTTTTAAAATGTTATATTATTATTAATTTATACATTCAATTGCTATATTTAGATTGTAAAGAGACTTTACTCAGCATGATATACACTTCAGACCAGTCTAGTTAAGAATACTATACATGTTCTCATCAACAGGTAATAAACCATACCTGTGTCCCACAAATGTCTCACTTACATTTTTTGCCCCAAATTTCCTTTCCTACACTCTTCCCCTCTCCTACTCTCTTTCCACTATGTCCCCAGTGTCCAGAACACTTTTCACTGCTTTTATGTTCTCCAGTCCAAAGATATTTTGGGCAGTCACTGTAGCACAGTGGTAAAGCAACGCTCCATGAGGAGGTGCCACATGGGAAGGTCCCAGGTTCAGCTCTTGAAGCCTCCTCGAACACACCCGGCACATGCACCTGTGCCTATGATCCTAGTTGGCTGAGACTGGGGGTGAAATGTGGCACAAAGACCCTGTTAGGGGTGTGTGTGTCTTTCTCTCATGAAATAAATTAATTAATTTAAACAAACAAACAAACAAAAAGATGAGGCATTGTATATACCCACTCAATATATATTGAATGTCTGCCTTCTATGGCAGAAACGAAAAGTCTAGAAGGTCTAAAGGCATGGTGAGCAACTGTGGATACTGGAGACACTGTGGGAGAAGGGTGGGAAATTGGGGAGGACGAGAGGGAGGGAATGAAGGGGGAAAAGAAAGAAGCAAAACGTTTAAGGGACACAGAAATGGAAAATGATCTGTGGATGATAACACATATGGTCATATCTTTGACTGAACCAAGACACAGTGTATTCATGATGTGAACATTCATTTGGCATGCTGTCATGATACACAGTAATGGAATGTAAAAACATAATTTATTAATTACGAAGAAAAAAACTATAAAAAAAATACAAAGATGTCATTGGGCATTGACACACAGAGAGGGAAGATGATGTGAAGACAGAGACACGAGGGTCCCCTGCAAGCCTGGGAACCGCTGAGGTCACCAGAAGCTGAGAAAGGGGAAGGAAAGAGATTCTCCTCCACAGCCCTTAGTAGGAACCAGCCCTGCCCACACCTTGACTGTGGCCTTCTGCTGTCCAGGACTGTGTGAGAATGAATTTCTGTTGCTTTAAGTCACCCAGATGATGAGATGCTATTACACAGGCCTAGCCAATGAGTGCAGTGGGTGTGCCATTTTCTGAGAGATACTCCACTTATTTCAACAGGGGTGAGGCGCTGGACCTGTCCCCCTCCGATTCAGAACCTTCAATGTCCTTCTGAATCCCGACATCCTAAAATTCTATGAAATAAAGACTAAGGTGCAGAAAAGCGTATGACAGGGAGGTATGGCTATTCAGGACATGGTTTATTGAAGCAAGCAACATTCATTCCCACGGTTTCAGATTGAAAGAGACTCAGGACTAAAGGCTAGTTCCCTTTCCACATCTAGCTTTGGATGTGATATGAGAAGACCTGGAGTCAAACCCCTGCCCCCTGCTTTCTAGCTGAGAGACTGATTAAAGCTGCAGAGACTCCATCTGGAAGGCAAATGAAAATACGAATCAAGCAACTTTAAAAATTAATAGCATTTCATCCTGTAATTCTACTTCTGGGAATCTATCTGAGGATCTGTGTGAATTCATAGAAAAAGTGTTATATAGAAAGGTGCTTATTGAAGCAGTTGGATTTTAGATTATAAATAAATAAATAAATGAAATAACCTACTGAATGTGGTTGGTGGTTTAGGGTACTCTCAGTGGTAGGTAACAGACACTTTAACTTAGCTGCCTGAAGGGCTCAGGACATCCAGTCTCCTGCCTTATGGGAATCCCAGAGAAAGGACACACTGAGGAGGAACCTCCAGTGATCTGGATCTGCTCCTCTCTGTTTCCAGCCAAGAATGCTGGTTTTATATTTGGGCTGGCTCTCCTCATGGACACAAAATGGCTGCAGAGGTCCTGGCATCACTTCTAGATCCAGCCACACTTACAGAAAAACAAGGGCATTGCCTCATAAATTCATCTTTGTAAGAGTCAAGCAAAACCTTCTAGAAATCCTCAGCATACCTTCCTTTATATCTCATTGTCTGTGATTGTGTTGTGTGCTCAGTTCTTAACCAACCCTGAAAAGATCAATCAGATGGTTCTAATTGGATTAGATGGTCAAGATCCATTCTCTAGTATTGGATGGTCAAGATCCACTCTTTAGGGTTGGATGGTAGAGATCTGCTCTCTAGGATTGGATGGTGGAGATCTGCTCTGTAGGATTGGATGGTGGAGATCCACTCTCTAAGACTGGATGGTGGGGATCCACTCTCTAGGATTGGATGGTGGAGATCTGCTCTGTAGGATTAAATGGTGGAGATCCACTCTGTAGGACTGGATGATGGGGATCTGCTCTCTAGGATTGGATGGTGGGGATCTGCTCTCTAGGATTGGATGGTGGGGATCTGCTCTCTAGGATTGGATGGTGGGAATCTGCTCTCTAGGATTGGATGGTGGAGATCCACTCCCTAGAATTGGATGGTCAAGATCTACTCTCTCAGAGCGGATGGTCAAGACCTGCTCTCTAGGATTGGAGGTGGTGCTGGCTCCAGGACAAGGATGGAGAAGTTCGCTCTATCAGAAGGAGAAAGGTGGGAATGGGGATTGAATGACTGATAGGTCATCAACAGGATGGTGTGACAGTCATTGACTGGTAGATGAGCAGCAATTAGAGGTTAGAATTATGTTAAATTAAAAGGTAAAATAAGAAATGGGTGGTAGAATTTGAAATGTCCATATCAAGGGCTGATACCATCCTCAGAGAATGTGTTCTTGCAAACCGATGAAACTAACACCCCAGTAAGATCAGCAAATGTGAATATGTGAATGGACAATGTCTACTAGTCCAATGAGAAAAGTCCAACGGGATATCACTAATAAGCAATGCCTTAAAATCACTCATGCTGCTGAAGTTTTGAAGAAATGGGCACTCAAATGTGTTGTTGGTGGATGCATAGCTCAGCATAGCAAGCTGGCCTTGATGTTGTGCCTGCTGTGTTTTTTAATTGAAGCAAAATTCACGAAACATAAAATTAACCATTTTAAGGTGAGCCACTTCCGCGGCATTTAGCACATTCATGCTATGCAGCTGTCACCTCTATCTAGTTCCAAAAGTGTTTCACCATCTCAAAAGGAAACCTGGTACCCATTAAGCAGCCACGCCCTATCTCTCCCTCCTGCTCCTCATTCCCTTCCCACCCCCAAGCCCCTGACAACCACTCATCCACTTTCTGCCTCTTTTGATTTACCTGTTCCGGAAATTACACATGAATGGATCGCAGGATCTTTTGTGTCTGACATCTTTCGCTTAGCATGTCTTTTTCTAGATTCGTCCATGTTGTAGCATGTAACAGTACTTCACTCCTTTTTATGGTTGGATACTATTCCATTGTATGCACCTACTTTTTCTTAGAGAGACTTTTTTGCAATAGAGTGCATGTGTTTGACAGAGAGACAGAGAGAGAGAAAGTAAGAAATCACCTCCCGGTGTGTGACCATGTTGCAATCCCTTCTCCTCCATTCTCCTTTAAAGATTTTGGGCATGCATGCACATGTGCCTGACATGACTTTCAAGTTGCCAGATCTGGGACTTGAACTGTGGTTGACCACAAGAGAGTCCAGCACCTTACCTGCTATGCCACATGCTGGTTCCTGTGTCTACTTATTTTTTTTAATTTATGTATGTATGTATGTATGTATGTATTTATTTATTTGTTTATTTATTGGAGAGGTTTTTGCTATAGGGTGCATGCGCTCGCCAGACAGAGACAGAGACAGAGACAGAAAGCGAGAAATCACCCCCCAGGGGGGATGGCCATGCTGCAATCCCTTCTACTCCGTTCTCCTCTTGGGATCTCGGGCTCGCACGCACAGGCGCCCAGCGTGAGTTTTAAGCCACGGGGTCTGGAACGCAGTTGACTACGTGGGAGTGCAGCGACATAGCCATTACGCTAACTGCTGGTCCCTGTGTCTACTTTTTGACCCCTCATTTTCATTTCCAGAAATGTATCTCAATAAAATTATCATGAAGCTGAACAGAGACCATCTACCAGGACCTTCCTGGAGGTGTTATCTGGATGGCCACAAGGTGAGACTGGAGAAATTAATTATGATTTATTTATCTGATCTGATACTCTAAAGGCATCATCAGGCATTACAATAGAACATTGTATAACACTAGTACATTGATATTTTGTACAAAAGCAGATTATGAGACTGTTCTGTATGATCCCATTTTTACTCATTATTTCCATTACTTAGAACATTTGCTACTTAGAGGATTTCTACTGTATTCTAGGCACTGTTCTAGGTGCTGAATATTACGCAGTTATTTAAATAAATAAAAATTGCTGCCTTCAAGGAGCTTGCTATGTTCTAGTGTGTGGGCAGTTTGCTGGAGGTTGAGGAATAGGAGATAGGGAGCCCCCTGGGGATAGGTAGGAGAAGCTTATACATATGTGCATTGACAGACTGGATGAATTAACAGAAAGAAGTTGGAGTGGATTACAAGTGATCTTTATTTCTCTCTTTTTATGTGCCTGTAATGTCCACATTTTTTTTTTTTGGAGAGGTTTTTGCTATAGGGCGCGTGCGCTCACCAGACAGACAGAGAGAGACAGAGAGATAGAAAGCAAGAAATCACCCCCCAGGGGGGATGGCCATGCCGCAATCCCTTCTCCTCTATTCTCCTCTCGGGATCTTGGGCACGCACGCACATGCACCCGGCGTGAGTTTAAGCCACCAGGTCCGGGACTCGAACCACAATCGACTACGTGGGAGTCCAGTGACATAGCCATTACGCCACCTGCTGGTCCCGTAAGACACATTTTCTTCAATAGATCTGCATGCTACTTTTAAAATCGGGAAAAAGAAAGCCAACTTGTAAATAGTGAGCTTATCAAAAACTAGCTACATAACATCAGAACAAAAAGAATTGAAATTTAAATAAGAATTTGAAGCATGTACGTTTTATAGATTCTGTGTTTATAATTATGATTTTATATCTATGCAGATATAAAATAGCTATATTTAAGATATTTTATATCTCTGTCTATATAGAAATATTTAAGCTCTGTGTGGAAACCCAGTTTCTTTATATCATGATTGGCACATAGACAGTGCTTAGTAAACACCTGTGGATGAGTGAATGTTCCTTTCACCTCTCATTGTATATTTCCCATAAAACGACATAGTTCCTTTCTTTGTGAGACACAATATCGTACCTGATATTTTTTTTCTTAAATTTTAGGTTCATAATGCACTTGCAAAGTAAATAAACTTTATCCTAAGGAGCTAAATGAGATATCCACAGAATACCTTCAGCCTCATAGTAGGCCTTCTAGAAACGTTTGTTCCTTTTTTCCTCCCTGGAGTGCTTTAAAAAGGATCCTATTTACAAGAGGAAATTGATTCCCACACAACTGTTTCTTCCCTGCACATCTGTGATATAAATCACAGCCTTCCTGAAGAGCACCTCCAGAGCTCGTAAAGGGAACCTTAAAGATCCTCAATCCTACTCTTTCTCACCCCCGTTCACAAATGAGAAAACTGAGATCCAGGGAGAAAAAGTGACCTGTCCAAGGTACCACAGCAGGAATGGGAGCCCCCTCCTCTCTCCTTCCAGTCCAGTCCTTTTTATTGTATTTTTATTCATCATTTCCATTATTTAGAGCATTGGCTACTCTGAGGATTTCTACCATATGCCAGGCACTATACTGGGTGCTGAATAGAAATCAGTGATTTAAAGAGACAAAAGTTACTGCCTTCAGAGAGCTTGCTCTGTTCTAGTGTGTGTCTGTGTGCTGGAGGTTGGTGAACAGTGGATAGGGAGTCCCACAGGGGTAAGTAGAAGTGAGTTGCACACGTGTGTGTTCAGCTGCTCCTGCTGCTGTTAGCCTAAAGGTGCCCACAATGTTGCTTCTGGGGGGAGTGAGTGTGGGCAATGAGCGTGGGCACTGAGCCTGGGGAATGAATGTGGGCAATGAGTGTGTATGGACAATGAGTGTAGGCGATGAACATGGGGAATGAGTGTGGGAAATGAGTGTGGGCAATGAGCGTGGGGAATGAGAGTGGGCAATGATTGTGGGGAGTGAGTGTGGGGACTGAGCATGGGCAATGAGTGTGAGGACTGACTGTGGGCAATGAGTGTGAGGACTGACTGTGGGCAATGAGTGTGGGGAGTGAGTGTGGGCAATGAGTGTGGGGAGTGAGCATGGGCAATGAGTGTAGGGAGTGAGCATGGGCAATGAGTGTGGGGAGTGACTGTGGGCAATGAGTGTGGGGAGTGAGCATGGGCAATGAGTGTAGGAAGTGAGCATGGGCAATGAGTGTGGGGAGTGACTGTGGGCAATGAGTGTGGGGAGTGAATGTGGGCAATGAGTGTGGGGAGTGAATGTGGGCAATGAGTGTGGGGAGTGACTGTGGGCAATGAGTGTGGGGAGTGACTGTGGGCAATGAGTGTGGGGAGTGACTGTGGGCAATGAGTGTGGGGAGTAAATGTGGGCAATGAGTGTGGGGAGTGACTGTGGGCAATGAGTGTGGGGAGTGACTGTGGGCAATGAGTGTGGGGAGTGAATGTGGGCAATGAGTGTGGGGAGTGAATGTGGGCAATGAGTGTGGGGAGTGAATGTGGGCAATGAGTGTGGGGAGTGACTGTGGGCAATGAGTGTGGGGAGTGAATGTGGTCAATGAGTGTGGGGAGTGAATGTGGGCAATGAGTGTGGGGAGTGAATGTGGGCAATGAGTGTGGGGAGTGACTGTGGGCAATGAGTGTGGGGAGTGACTGTGGGCAATGAGTGTGGGGAGTGACTGTGGGCAATGAGTGTGGGGAGTGAATGTGGGCAATGAGTGTGGGGAGTGACTGTGGGCAATGAGTGTGGGGAGTGACTGTGGGCAATGAGTGTGGGGAGTGAATGTGGGCAATGAGTGTGGGGAGTGACTGTGGGCAATGAGTGTGGGGAGTGACTGTGGGCAATGAGTGTGGGGAGTGAATGTGGGCAATGAGTGTGGGGAGTGAGCATGGGCAATGAGTGTGGGGAGTGACTGTGGGCAATGAGTGTGGGGAGTGAATGTGGGCAATGAGTGTGGGGAGTGAGCATGGGCAATGAGTGTGGGGAGTGAATGTGGGGAGTGAGTGTGGGCAATGAGCATGGGAGTGAGTGTGGGGAGTGAGTGTGAGAAGTGACTGTGGGCAATGAGTGTGGGGAGTGAGCATGGGCAATGAGTGTGGGGAGTGAGCATGGGCAATGAGTGTGGGGAGTGAGCATCGGCAATGAGTGTGGGGACTGAGTGTGGGCAATGAGCATGGGAGTGAGTGTGGGGAGTGAGTGTGGGAAGTGAGTGTGGGGAGTGACTGTGGGCAATGAGTGTGGGGAGTGACTGTGGGCAATGAGTGTGGGGAGTGAATGTGGGCAATGAGTGTGGGGAGTGACTGTGGGCAATGAGTGTGGGGAGTGACTGTGGGCAATGAGTGTGGGGAGTGAATGTGGGCAATGAGTGTGGGGAGTGAGCATGGGCAATGAGTGTGGGGAGTGACTGTGGGCAATGAGTGTGGGGAGTGAATGTGGGCAATGAGTGTGGGGAGTGAGCATGGGCAATGAGTGTGGGGAGTGAATGTGGGGAGTGAGTGTGGGCAATGAGCATGGGAGTGAGTGTGGGGAGTGAGTGTGAGAAGTGACTGTGGGCAATGAGTGTGGGGAGTGAGCATGGGCAATGAGTGTGGGGAGTGAGCATGGGCAATGAGTGTGGGGAATGTGCATAGGCAGTGAGTGTGGGGACTGAGTGTGGGCAATGAGCATGGGAGTGAGTGTGGGGAGTGAGTGTGGGAAGTGAGTGTGAAGAGTGAGTGTGGGCAATGAGCATGGGGAGTGAGTGTGGGCAATGAGCGTGGGGAGTCAGTGTGGGCAATGAGTGTGGGGAGTCAGTGTGGGGAGTGAGTGTGGGCAATGTGTGTGGGGAGTGAGTGTGGCCTCCTTGTTTGGAGGCTTTGACTGCCCTACCCAAACGCATGCTACCACTAACGCTGCTTTCTTCCTTACAGAGACAAAGTCCAGCTCCTAGAAGAAGGTCCTCACTCTATTTGTAGCTACCGTAATACTCTGACCATGAACTTTCCTAAAAGAAACGTCCACGATATTTCCCAAGGGCCTCGGTGGCCAGCTCCTGTGCTGGGTTCCAGGGACACAGAGACAGGTGCAGTCCCTTCCTGCTGAACTGGCCAATGTGGGGGAAAGGTATAAACGTGTGAAGAAAGTCTCAAGTTCCAGAGAGACCAGTCTCAGGAGAGGGGCTCATGTTGTTTTAGGTCAACCTGTATAGAAGCTTCCACCAAGGCAGTGACATAAGCACAGTATTCTTGAAACAAACTCTAAAACCAGACTTCAGAGATGGACTACCAAAGTCGGGAAAACCATAGACATGGCATGCAAAAACAGAGGAATGTGCGCATTTTTCCTTGGGAGAGAGTGTACAATTATTATTATTTTTAAAATCTGGTCATCAAAAAAAAAAAAAAAAGAGTGTAATTCCCTCTCACCACCCAGGAGATTAAGAACCACTTCCTCTTGGGTATAAGGCTTTCCAAGCTAAAGGGACGGCATGTGCAAATCCAAGAAGGCAGAAATGGGTGTGGCGTGTTGGAAAAACAAGAGTCCCTGAGGGTGGGGCACCAGCGAGGTAGGGACAAGACAAGGGAGCAGATTAGGTCCACATCAAGAATGGCACAGCAGGTGGCACAGAGGTTAAGGTGCCTGGATCCCACATGGCAGACTCCGCAATTCCAGCCCCAGACCTGGCAGCTCCCAAAACTCAACAGGTGAGTGTGTGTTTGTGCCCCAAATCCTGAGAGGAGAATGGAGGCAAAGGGATTGTGGCCTGGCCATTCTCCCCGCCTTTCCCACCCCCCGGGGATCGCTTTATCACTTTCCTCTCTCTCTCTCTCTCTCTCTCTCTGGAGAGTACATGTGCTCTGTAGCAAACAGACACAAAAAGGATGCCTAGCTCAGGTCTGGGCAAGGGCTTCACCTGGTAGAAGAACGAGGAAGAAGTGCCGACGCTCAGGGTTCCAGCTCTCCTGAGCCCTGCAGACTTCAGAGACATTCTTTTGCTTTTCATGCTTTGCTTTAAACACGGATTGCCTAAATGTCCCAGGGCCCTGTGGACCCCTCTGGCCTCAGGTCAGGTCAGCCCCCTGACCTCCAGATGGATACTGCTAACGTCCCATGTTGCAGAGGAGGAAATTGAGGCTCAGAGGAAGGTGTGAACGGCTCAGTCACAAAGGCGATGGAGCTGGAATTCGATCCCAGTCATACCAGCTCTTCTGCCAACCTGGGCTGCCGTCCACATAACCTTGACCAAAGCTCCTTCTGTCCCGAGCACTTCCCACTGCCCCTGCCTGTGCCCTGCCAGGGAGGCCCAAGAAGAAATCCATCCACACCGTCCCTCCCTCTCGCCACCTCTGCATCCTCGTAACTCCCCGGTCATGTATAAAACATTCCCAGAAACCACTTATTCCTCATGCATTTTCCATGAGGCCAGGTCCAAGTTAAAACAGATAAACATAAAAATATCAAGAAGCACTTTTTTAAAAAAGGCCATGTTTCATAAAATACCAGGAGACCCATTTCCGGGCATGCCCTCCTCCCGGGGCCAGTCTCCCAGGTCCTTCAGCCTCTCCTCCCTTCCCCTCTCACCTGCTCATCTCTCCTCTATCAATGTCACCCTTTTTGTTTCTTAACTTCTCCTTTTTTCTATTTTTCTTTGCAGTTTTCTCTTCTCCCTTATTTTTCTCTTTTCTGGACTTCCCCCACCCCCGCAAAACCATTGCCCTTGTTCTCGAAGTTTCTTTCTGTGTGGTTTTCCACCTGCTCTCTCTGGCTCTTCCTAGCTTTATTTTCCCCTTCTCTCTCTCTGCTCCTCTCTCTGAGTTGCCATCTCTGGTGTTCTCCCTGCTTGGTCCCTGCCAACATTTCCTCCTACGCTTTCCAGACTCAGAAAAATAGCTAAAATAACAGAAATGGCAAGGATACCAAGAGCTGGTGAACATATGAAGGACCTGGAGCCCTGGGCACTGTTGGCAAGAGTGTGAATTGGTGCAACCAGTGTGAAAACTGGTTGGCAGTTTCTCCTTAAGCTAAACCTGCATTTATCCGATGCACAGGCAGCCCACTCCTGGGTATATTCCAAGGAGAAATTAGGTCTTGTATCCCCCCAAAGGCGTGCAGAAGGATGTTCACACCAGCCTGATGGATAAAAGCCCAAACTGGAAAGAGCCCAGATCAACAGGGGACGGAGAATTGACTTCTGATAAATTTGTACACTCCACCACGACATATAATAATGTGAATCAACCCCCAAAACGTTATGTTTTACCAATAAAAAGCCTCAACACAAAAGAATATGTATTACAGGATTCCACTTATTATATAAAGTCCCATAAGGTTCTATTTATATAAAGTTCAAGAACAGTCGAAACTAATCTAGAACTCTAGAAGTGAAAAGGGTGACGGTCTTGAGCGAGGGGTGCGTTGACTTGAGGGAGGGCATGAGAGATTCTTCTGGGGTGCTGGGTCCTGTACCTTGAATGTACGTTGAGTATAAACATGGGTGAAACATTCATCTGCCTGCACATGGAAGACTCATGCTCCTCATGGTATGTGAGTTATATTTCAATAAACATATGAAGAAAAAATAATATGAGCTTGTTATAGCTATAATAATAGTAATAAGTATTACTATAATTGGCAAATGATTTAGACTCAGGAACAGCAAACTCAGACAAGAGTCCAATCTCCTTGATTAAGGGCTAAAAGCCCTTCTTCCTACTAAGCTGGGTCAGATTCTTGGACCTCACAAATATCACCCCCATTGGGAGGTCGACCACTCTAGGTGCAGGTCTGACCTGCATCAGAGGGAAAAACTGCTCCCTCTGAAGAGATCCACTTCACACATTTTAGGCTTCTTTCTGACGCTTCTTTTTTTTTTCCCAGCTTCGTCTGTAACTATTATGATTATAGCTTAACTCAACACTGACTCTGATAACCAAGTCGTTAATTAATAGCACAAAACGTGGACCCATGTTAATGGGAAGAGGGTGACTAGCTGGGAACCGCAGGGAAATCTTTCTGCCCACAGAACCACTGGAAGATATGACGGACCACAGCGGTGGCTGGAGGGGGGACCAAACCCCGCCTGGGGACTCCGGAAAGGCCTGTATTTATGTTGTTCTTTATTCGAGTCCTCCCAGGAGGGGGGCAACACGGGACCCAGTTCTCCTGCTTCAACAGCGTGGGTGTAAGCCCAACACACACACAACCCTTGAAGGCAAACTAAAACCCACTTATTTTCATTGAAGGGGAGGGACCGGAGGGACTCGAGCGCTATTAGTTAAATAATGGTGCTTAAAAATGCATTGAATTTAGCTGCCTCCCCACACCCCCCCAAAAAAAATCTGGAATTTTCCTATTGAGTATACTTTTTCCCCCTCATCCATGAATATTAATGTTCCTCTCAGAGAAATCTACTTGAAAAAAAAAAAAAAAACAAGAATAAATTAAATACCTACAGATTTTTCTAATTCCTCTTTTTGGTGACATGCCGTCATTACATCAAATTACTGAGATGGGCCCGCTCCCCTTTTTTTTTTTTTTCTTTTTGGGTGAAAATTATGGAATATAAAGTATATGTAAATGGAGCAAAGGAGGAAAAAAAAAAAAAAAACTGTGAAGGAAGAATAGGGGAAGGAGAAGCATTAGGTATTCCGCCCGCGTAGTACCCAGCCAATTAATCAAGCAGTGGCGAGAAAAAGATGCAGAAGGGATGAGTTCGCCCTTCATGTTGATGGGGCCGGCGCAGGGCAAACGCTACGGCACCTGAGCTCACGGTTAGGCATGCAGAAAGGGATCATGGGAATATCTTCCCGTCTTTGTCTTTCTCGTGAAGGATGGAAAATGTCAAGCTGTTGTTTGGCTGGATTGAGGGGGGTGGGGGTGGGGGAGAGTGGAGGAGAATTCGCAGTCTGGTGAGGCAAGGTTTTAACTCTTTGAGGACATCTCTGCCTCCCCTCCCTCCCCTGCCCCCCACGCCACCTTCTCCTTCTCCCAGCCCCAGAGCACATCTGTAGGGAACTCTGCCTGCACACGGAGAGTGGGGAAAGGAGCTGATTGATGGTGACACATGGGCTGGGGCAGTGTGTGTGTGTGTGTGTGTGTGTGTGTGTGTGTGTTTGTGCACACACGTGTCAGGGGAGGGGGTAAGAGGACTCTTTCCTCTTCCCCACCAGCGTTCTTTGTTCACTCTGGAAATGAGCATGCATGACCCCTCTCTCTCCAGCCCTGCCACAGCCCCTTGGAAGTGATAGGTGCCTTGCGATCTGGGAATGGCTGCAAAAAATATAGATAATGGCAGCAATGAGGCTTCGAGGCTGAACCCGGGACTCCCTCGGCATGGCCCTCTGTGTGCTGAGCCCACCCAGGATTTGAGCTAGAAAGGTGTCCCCTGTGGCAGTCAGAATTCCAGGGGGACTCTGTGAGAGCTGGCCATCCCTAGGGCTAGTGGGAGACCCTCAGCACGAGCCCCTCACTCAGAACAACAGCGATAAAAACAACAACATAATCAACTTCCAGCGTCAACACCTGGTCCTGACTCCTTTCGACCCCATGTCATTTCAGCAGTTTGAAACTGCAGCAAATTCAGGGTCCCAAGGAAAGGTGCGTCATTACTTCACTCACTGAGAAGACGAGTGGTTGATTCTCCCCTGTCCTGGGAATGGGCCGAGTGGGCACTGAACGGTCTTCCTGGCAGGTGAGAAGGCTAGGGTGAGGTGGAGGGGACTTGCTCTAGGCTGGTAAGAAAGAGTTCGAACCCCACGAACAGTTCTCACTCCAGGATCCCTGTCCTACACCTTGGCCCACCACCCTCTCCCTCTCCCGGATCGGTCCCTGTCGGTTGCCAGCTCATCCTGCAAGCCCAGACACGGGTACGGGCTCAGATACTGGATCCCACCCACACTCACAGTGTGGCCCACAGACCAGCAGCATCCTCCCACCTGAGAGCTTGCCAGAAATACAGAATCTCCTACCCCAGCTCACAGACTCCAAATCTGCCTTCAGTGACATCCCTGGGTGGTTTGTGTGCACAAGAAAGTTGGAGAGACATTGTTTCAAACTGTGTGTGTGTGTGTCTGTGTGTGTGTGCTTTGCTTATTTGTTTTCTCACTGGATCTCATGACTCCTTCATCTTCTTGCCTCAGCATCTCAAATAGCTGGGGCTACAGGTGCACGCCACCGCTCCTGGCTTTTCAGGGTGGCTTAGGAATCGAACACGGGCCTCCTGTGTAGCCTCAGACTGCAGAGCGCAGAGCTCAGTGCACGCTACTCAGGCTAGACCTTAACGCATTTAACCCACATTGACTGTCGGCAATATGGGGGAGTCTGATGACCAAAAGGAGCTTCTGCTCCATGAAATATGGTACCAGACACCATCTGCACAGGGCTAAGTGTGAGCAGTGTTCTGCCCTGCAGGCCGTCTCTCAGCCTTCACATACCCTGTGGGATGGCATTGTCCATATGCCCGTATTACAGGTGAGGACCCCGAGACACAGAGAGGCGAGGAGACCTGCCCGAGGACACACAGCCAGTGAGTAGCACAGCTAGAATGTGAGCTGAAGCACCACAGTCCAGAGCTTGACCTCAGAACCAGTGACTGACTGGAGCATGCATGGGAATCCCGTGGAGGGCTTGCTGAAACACAGATTTCCGGGCCTCCACCCAAAGTTTCTGAGTCAGAGGTCTGGGGTGGAGCCCTAAACTTGCCTTTCCTGCAGGTTCCCAGGCAGCCAGGCAGCAATGCTGATGTGGCCGATTTCTGCTCGCCGTGGGATCACCCCTTCTGTTAAGAACCCACTCACTACATGCCGAATGTCGGCACCTCGTGGCACAGGCTGAATGACTGGAAGGTATAAACGCACAGAGAGCAATGGAAATACTGCAGACAGTGAGGGAGGAGGAGGAGAAATGGGGAGGCTGACAGGGAAGGACTCAAAGGGAAGAAGAAAGAAGCAAAGCAGGTAAGGGACCCAGAAAAAGAAGAAAAGAAAGAGTGAAAGGTGTCCCACAGCAAGGAAAATTGCTTTTTGATAGTCCCTGCTTTGGTGGCACTTGCTGTCCCAGCGCTCATCGTTGCTATGGCTAATTGAGGACACTGCCACATCATTGCTGTAATAATCCTTCCCGTTATTTAACCTGGACGATTCATGGTGTATAATGAGTTTCATCCTCTGGTCATTAAACAGACATTTACAAGGTCTACCCTGTCCTGGCCAGGCTCGGTGCCGAGGCAGACAGGTGCTGGCCCAGGACTCAAACAGTGGTCAGGGAGGCACAGGCACAAGCTATATCCCTACCCCTCAGGGGAAGGTCTGCAAAATTCTGAGGAAACAGATACACAGCTGAAGTGACCTGGTGATATAAAACGCTACTTTCTTACAGTTGTATGCTTTGTGCAAAAGTTGTATCTGCTCATGGACTAGAAACACAAACAATTTCAAGATAAACTTGAGAGTAAACATCCCAAAGTACCTCTCCATAAGAATAATACCTCGGGAACCAGCAGTTAGCATAATGGCTATGTTGCTGAACTCCCATGTAGTGAACCACGGTTCACGTCCCAGACCCGGTAGTTTAAAACTCACACCGGGCGCGTGTGCTTGTGTGCCCAAGATCCCGAGAGGAGAATGGAGGAGAAGGGACTGCGGCATGACCATCCCCCCTGGGGGGTGATTTCTCGCTTTCTGTCTCTCTGTCTCTCTCTGTCTTTCTGGCGAGCGCACGCGCCCTATAGCGAAAACCTCTCAAAAAAAAAAAAGAAGAAGAGAAAGAATAATACCTCAAAAAAATTTTTTGCAAACTTCTTTTAGATACTTCTCTTTATCCCCCCCCCCATTAAAACAATTACTATAGGGTGTATGTGCTCACTGGAGAGGCAGAGAGAGAGAATAAAAGGAAAACTAGAAAGCACCCCCAGGGGGGATGGCCACACCATTATCCCTTCTCCTCCATTCTCCTCTCTGGATTTTAGGCATGCACGCACACGTGTTCAAGCCACCGGGTCCAGAACTTGAACCATATAGTCAATCATGTAGGATCCAGCCGCCTTATCCACCGAGGCCCTGACTGGCCCTATTTCCCTTTCTCGCATCTGTCTTTCCTCTTCTCTATCTCCTCTCCCTTCCTCTTCCCCCCTTTCTCTCTCTCCCCCACTTCCATCTCCCCACCTCTGTCCATCATATTCAGATATGTAACCAGATACAGCTCAACACATTTGACAGCAGTCCGGGGTGGCAGGAGGGAAGGGGGCTCTAGAAATCCATGAGGCATTTGAGGGCCCAGAGGATGTCAGGGCAAAGGCAGAAACACAGCGAGACCCGGAAGTCACGTGTGTGTGGGAACAGCCCTGCCCAGTTCACCCGAGAGGCCGAGGAGGGCGGGATTTCACAGCAGGTGAGGCTGGGGTGGTTGGCCAGGCCTGGGTGAAGGAGGTCTTGCCAGTTTGGACATTACCCTAAAAAGGCATGGCGAGCCATGGAAGGTTCTAAGCAGGAAAAGACTGGGGCAGTTTTGCCTTTTAGGGAGACGTCTCTGGCAGTTGGTGTGGAGGATGGATGAAAGGAGAGACGCCAGAAGCAGGGAGGCTGGCAGCCCAGGATCCACCAGCGCTCAGGAATTTTCAGAGTAATGAAAGGGTGCCAAGGAGGGGGGTGTTGGCGCGGGGCATTTCCTGCTCAAGAGAAAAAGCAATCCTGGCTTCTGACGCTTCCTTTCTGCAAACTTTGAGGAAGTGCAGCGAAAACAAAGCAGACAACAGCAGCAACAGCCCAGACTTCCTCTGGCTGAGTCTCTATTCCTCTCTCAGCCTCAGTTTCCTTATCTGTAAAATAGATTCCAAACTCATACTTAGTGAGGGAGTCAAACAGCAGATGGGCATGGCTGGATTTGGCTAATGACAAGGCTCCTTACCCACAGGTGGCTGGGGTGGCCGCTGTGTGCATGGCTGGTTGCGTCTGCAGCTGGGTGCGTACTTAGTGTAATTCCCACAGCCTACGCCACGAGTCCACACTGGTGCTCCTCTGGGCTCTGCCTCTAGAGCAGCACTAGCCAGTGGGCCGAGCAGGAGGAGGGGAGTGCTGTCCACCTGTGCTGATGGTGACGGGAGCCGGCTCTCCCACTCCGCGTCTATCCACCACCACACCTGCCCTTATTACTGCTGTTTTTTAAGTTGTATTTTATTTATAGCTTCTGAGAGAGAGGTACCCTCAAAAGGTCTTTGTGCCACAATACACCCCAGCCTCAGCCAGCCAGGACCCCAGGCAAACACACGTGGCTGGTGTAAGGGGGAGACCTCAGGATACAAGCCCTGCCCCTCCCACGTGGTTTCAGCATCGGGCAAGATTGCATTATCCCTGTGCCACCCTGACTGCCCTGCTGTTTGTCTGTCTGCCTGTCTTCCTTCCTTCCTTCCTTCCTTCCTTCCTTCCTTCCTTTCTTTCTTTTTTGTATAGGGCACGTGTGCTTACTGGAGACAGAGAGATAGGGAAAGTGAGAAAGCACCCCCAGGGGAATGGCCATGCAGCAACCCCTTCTCCAAGCTCCTCTTGGGATTATGGGCACACATGCACACACGCTCGGCATGATTTTCAGGTCACCAGGTTCAGGACTCAAAGGGAACAGTTGGCCATGGGGGATCCAGTGCCTTCATCTCCATGCTACCTGGCTGGCCCAAGCCTTATTCTTTAAAAAAGAAAGAAAGAAGAAAGAAGAAAGAAGAAAGAAGAAAGAAGAGAAGAAGAAAAGAAGAAAGAAGAAAGAAGAAAGAAGAAAGAAGAAAGGAGAAAGAAAGAAGAAAGAAAGAAAGAAAGAAAGAAAGAAAGAAAGAAAGAAAGATCAAAAGAAGAAAAAGTATTGTCTTCCATTTATTTCTTCTAAGAGAGAGAGAAATAAAACCCCTCCAACAGGGTTTTCATGCCACGATCCACCCCCAGCCTCAACCAGCTAGGATTATGGGCACACACACACACCCAGCATGCATGGAGAGACTTCAGGACACAGCCCAGAGCCTTCTCGTGTGGTTCCAGCACTGCAGAGCACCACCGGGGCCGGCCTGGCCTTATGACTCTTTTCAAGAACAGAAATAACTGGCTGTGGAGAGCTGAGCCCTGGGAAAATCTCTCCCATCTCTTCCTGATATTTTGTGAGTGATATTGCAGAAAACATATCGATGTGACATGATGTTCGCAATCAATTTCTAAGCAAAAAAGCAGATTACAGAGTAACAGGCGTGGTATGATGCTATATTTTAAAGATATAGACTCTTTAAACGTATATTTATATGGATAAGTATAAATTTCATGGGAAGCGATCCTGGAGGCATGAACAGCAAAATGCTAACGGCCGCTTTCTCTGGGAGGCTTCAATGAGGAACTGTTAAAGTGCTCTTCCTCCAATTCCGTGACCTGTAAGTCACTGGAGGAGGGATGGCATGGTGCCATGCTCCCCGGCATACTCGGCGGCTGCTGCAGAGCGGGCACACCGTAGATGCACAATAAATGTGTGCCGAGTGGGGCCAGGCAGTGGCTCCGCGGTTACACGACTGGATCTACATGAAAGGTCCTGGGTTTGTGTCCCAGGGCCTCCCTGAACATGACAGGCAGGTGTTAGTGTGTCACAGTCTGGGTGGGCTGACACTGGGGGTGGACTGCAGTGTGGGAGCCTATGGAGGGGACTGTCTCACTCTCTCTGACTGCCTCATGAGAGAAATAAATGGGCAAACAACAAAAAAATGCTGACTGGGACCAGCAGGTAGCGTGGTGGTTAGGGCACTGGACTTTTGTGTGGCTCTTGTGGTTCAAGTCCCAGACACCTGGTGGCTTGAAAATCACAACAGATGTATATGTGTGCATGCCCCAAACCCCAGGAGAATGGAGAAGGGATTGTGGCATGGCCGTCCCCCAGGGGGGTGATTTCTCACTTCCCCTCCTCTCTGTCTTGCTGTGGTGAGTACATGTTCCCTATGACAAGAACCTAAAAACAAAACAAAACAAAAACAAAAAACTTGTTGACTGGATGGAGAGGACTCTTTTCTGCATATGTATTACAACGTGCATGTCTTGTTTCTTATAAAGTTAGCAAGCACTGAGTTGTTAAGTAAGTGGACAGGAAGCTGATGTGAAGGTGTCATTACTGAGGGCCTGGAGAGAAGGGAACGAATGCACACACAAGGCAAGAGGGAGACTGGAGAGTCAGAGATGTTGTCTGGGACGGGGTGCAGAGCCTGGCTCAGGTTCTTGGACTGCAGGGACCTTGGTGAGGGTCCCAGGAATCAGCTTCAGAGGCAAAGGGAGCTGCAGACAGCCGTTCGGCATGGCCACATCACTGTTTGCTACTACCCGCATGTGCCCCAGACAGGAGCAAGAAGGCAGTGTCCACACGTCTGGAAGATGAGGGTGGCGGGAAAGCCCACTGCCGGCCCGACTTGGGTCACTGCTAAGGAGTCCCTTCCCAGCAGAACCACCTTCCCCTCCTCTGGCCTGTCCCCAACCCCATGACTGGGCCTGCCTGGCTGCCTCACCCTGAAGCCATGAGGTCAGAGAATGAGACTATATCCTGACTCCCCATCCCAGCTCTTGTCAGCCCTCTCCACCAATGAGGGCCAAATGCTCAGGTTTGAGGCAGCCAGGCCTAGATCTAAGTGGGGAGCACCACCGCCCACTCTGAGCCTCAGTTTTCTTACCTATAAAATGGAGAGAATAGGGGCCAGCAGATGGCATGGTGGTTGAGGCACTGGCCTCCCACATGGCTGACTCCAGTTCGAGTTCTGGACCTAACGGCTTGCTTTCTCTCTCTCTCCCTCTGGTAAGTGTGCATGCCCTATAGCAAATTTTTAAACAACAATAATAAATATTTTTTTAATTCTTTAAAAATAATGGAGATGATGATTGTATTATCCCCATGTGACTGTTGGGGCTAAGGCAATCGTGCGTGCATCTAACTAGCGTGAATCTAACACAGCTAGTTAGATGCACAGGCCCAGAAGGCACCAATTGCACCAGTCACCACCATGAGGACTTTAGGTCTTCTCCAGGGTACTTTGGGAATGACCTATCTGTCCTTCTGGGGTCAGCAATTCAAGCTATGTTGAGGCTTCCAGGGGTGGAGATCCTTCTGCTCTGAGTCCTCCATACTCTCCTGCCCTGAGCCCACCCATCTCCCTGTAAGCTGGTGCTGCAGCCCATTTGGATGAAGCCACACCTTGAGAGGAGAAAATCTAGGCTCAAAATAGACTTCCTGTGCAGGAAATGGAGTGGTCTGCCAGAAAAGGGAGGATGACGGGAATCTCCAGCCATATATCAGTTAGCTATCACCATGTAACAAATTATCCCACAATTTAGCAACCTGAAATCATAACTAGTCATTATTTCTCACAGTTTCTGGGAGGCAGGAATTTGAGAATGGTCCAGCTGTGTGGGGCTGACTTGGATCTCTCCTGATATGGCATCTGATGATGACTAGGATGGGACATCTCAAAAGCTTCTTTACCCTCATGCCTTGGGCCTGGGCTCATCAGACTCAACAGCTAGGATCTAGAACAGTGGAGTTCCCAGGACTTCTCTATGCACTCTCCACATGGTAGCTGCAGGGCAACTGAACATGTCACAGAGCTGCAGGGCCCCAAGCTACATGTAGCAGAAACTAAAGTGTCTTTTCAACCTAGCCTTGAGAGCCACCCACCATGTCACTCTCTTCATAGTGTACTTATCAGAAATAAGTTTGCTAAGGCATAATATTGAATGCTCTTCCCTCCCTGAATAAAGCTGGCAGCTGGTGCTGGAGACCTGTCCCAGTGGACAGAAGAAATGAGGGACCACCATTATCTTCATCCCCTCTGACATTCATTGGGCACATCCTACCTGCTGCAGAATGTGCATTACCTCATCAGCTCCTCCCAGCAACTCCACAGGGCAGGTGTGGTTAGTGACCCCATTTTACAGATGGCTTTGCAGCCTCCATACTCCATGCACTGAGGTTCCCCCAGGGCAGCATTCTCCCAGCTCCCTTCTCCTCCCCCTGCAGTTCTCATGCTGCCTCCTCCAGAGGCCTTCCCCTTTGGTTCAGTCCCAGAAAACGTTCTTTCCCCTGAATACATACAGCATACAGCTGCTTTGCTCAGCTCTGGGGTATCCCTGGTGTACCCCTTTTAAAAGCATTGCTATTGGGAGCAGGTTTTTAATTGACCATTCCTCCACAGAGTGACATTGAAGTAAGAGGTAAGCACAGGGCAGGCTTCCTAAAGGAGCTGATGGTCAAGCTGAGAACTGACAGACCAGCAAGAGATAGTCAGAGCAAGACTCGGGGAGAGAGTTGTGCACAGGAGCAGTACGTGCAAGCGCCCTGGGCAGGAGGGGCCACAATTCTCTTCTGAGAGCGACCCGCTGGTTAGTATAACCCACCAATCCTCAGCTGGGGTGGCTTGGCCCTCCAGGAGACACTTGGCAATGCCTGGAGACATTTTTGCTTATCCGAGTGGGAGGAAGATGCTACTGGTACCTAGCAATGGAAGCAAGGAAGGCCGATCAACATCATATGATACACATAACAGCCCCCACAGCTTCCATCTCCACAATTATCTGGCCCAGACCTCAACAGTGCCAAAGTTGAGAAACTCTTGTATATCAGCAACTTCAGCATCACCTGGTGACTTGCTAGAAACTCAGATTCTGTGACCTCACCCCTGACCTGCTGAGCCAGAGACTCTTGGGAGGGCAGGAGTCCTCCAGGGGCTTCTGAGTCTTGCTGCAGGGAGAGAGCCACCAGTACCTGCAGACCAGTGCTTCTCAGCCCTGGCTGCTTGTCGGAATCACCCAGGAGCTCTCAGGACACACAGCAAGCCTCAGTCTCCAAAGAACCTGATTGGCACAGAAGCCTGCACAAATGAAAGTCTTCTGTTGCTTCTAGCAGGCAGCCAGGAGTGAGAGCTATGAGCTAACAGAGAGAAGTCAAACACACGGAGGAGACAGCGGCTAGAGAAGGAGACCGACATGACCTTCGATTACATAGTAAGGCATGCGAGCTTTATTGGGATGACACTAGGGAGCCATGGATGGGTTCATACCAAGGAAGTGGCACTCTCAGGTAGTTTAGAGTGATCTCTGACTTTAGTGAAGGGGATAGGTGGGAGAGAGGAGGGCTGGAGACAGGGAGGCCAGCGAGGAAAAAGAGATGATGGTAGCCAAGTCACAGCCACACATGGGGAATGTAAGGGGTTGAATTGTGTCTCCCAAAAAGATATGCTGAAATCCTAATATGATGAAGGTGACCTTAGTTGGAAACAGGATCTTTGCAGACCTATCAACTTAAGGTGAGGGTTAGGGTGAGTCCTAAATCCAACGACTGCCTCTTGGAAGAAAGGAAGATTCAGAGACATACAGAGGTACAGACATACACAGAAGGAAGACAGCCTCCTGGGTAGAGAGGCAGAGATCAGAGTGATGCAACTGCAAGCCGAGGGACACCGTGATTGCCAGTGACCATCAGGAACCAAGAAGAGGCAGCAAGAATTCTTCCTCAAGGCATGCAGAAGGATCACGGCCCTGTCAATACCTGGTTTCAGACATCCAGGCTCTCGAACAGCGAGATAAATAAATGCACGTTGTTTAAGCTACTCAGTTTGTGGCACTTTGTTGGGGAGGCCCCAGGACACTAATACAGGGGCTAAAGCCCAGACAGATGACCCTGGAGGATGAGGCACCAGACATACCTCCTCCAGGGTAAGAGTTGGAAATAGAGGGCAGCAAGGAAACAGAGATGATGCTTGAATTGTGTCTCCCAAAAAGATATGCTGAAATCCCAATACCCAGTACCCGTGAATGTGGCCTTATTTGGAGACAGGATGTTGCAGAGGTAATCATTTTATGATGAGGGAGCAGGGTGAGACCTAAACCCAATGACTGCCTCTTAGAAAGAAAGGAAGACCGGTAGGAGAAGTCATCAGTGTCCTGCATGTTTGGGGAGCTAAAGGGAACAAGGTGGCCCAATGTGGAACAGCATTCTCCAAACTGGGTGTGGCTCCCAAGGCTGAGAGCTGCCTGCTGAGTGCCTGGCTGGAGGAAGCCTTCTTTGTTCCTAAAGGAGGTGATGTCAGCAGCCCTAGGACTGATGAATCCAGGTGTCACCCACCCTCCATGGCCACTGCTGAATATCCCTGCTTCTGCACTGCATCCCTCCGTGTATTCTCCACGTGGCAGCAGGAGTCATCCTTTCAAAATATCTATTCATCCTTGACACTTCTCCACTCGAGGGCCTCCCATGGCTCGGAGTAAAAGCCAGAGTTCTAAAGATGTACATAAGGTTCTGTATGCCCACATCCATGTTAACTCGTTGATCTTATCTCCTGCATCCACTCTGTCCCAGACAAATGGTTTTGCTCTTTCTTGAACAGGTACATGCCTGCCTCAGGGCCTTTGCACATGCTGTTGCATCAGCCTGAAATGCCTTTCCCACAGATATTAAGAAACATTACATCCTTGCTTTCTTTAAGTCTTTGATTAAATGTTATCTCTCTCATTGAGTCTTCACTTGATTTCTCCTAATGATAGGGGCAACCCCTTGGTTATATCAATTCCAATCCCTTTCATTTGTTTGTTGTTGTTGTTGTTGTTAAGTTTCTGTTATATGGCACATGCACTCACTGGAGAGACAGGAGAAAGAGAGAGAAAGTGAGAAATCACTCCCTGAGGGTATGGTCACACTGCAATCCCTTCTCCTCCATTCTTCTTTCAGGATTTAGGGCACGCACAGACACATGCTGTGTGCTTTTTTAAAACCACCTGATCTGGGATTCAAACCAGATAATCAGCCATGTGGGACTCAGTTGCCTTAACCACTATGTCACCAGTTAGCTCTGCTTGCTTTTTATTAAACAAAACAATTAGACTTACCTTCTGACCTTCTATATTACGCCTTTGCATGTTTTTCCCTCCCCCTGGGTTGAAAATGCCCCAAGACAGGGGTTTGGTCACTGAAGTGTCCCCATTGCCTGTTACCATGCCAGGCACATAGCAACACCCAATCAAGGTTATTGATCGAATGCATAGTCAAACTCCATTTATTGGATGCTCACGGCCTGCCAGGCTCTGAGTGAAGAATTCACACAGATTATCTCATTTGATCTTCCGGACTCTAAGAGTGTAGTGGGGGAAAGCCAACATCCCCTTCATTTGACAAGATGAAGAAGCCAAGCCTGAAAGACATAAGGTGACTTACACAAGGTCACTCATCTAGCCAGGGTGAGGTCACCATCTGCACTGACAGGGAGGCCATTTCATCTTTGCGGCTGACTTAGTGCTGGTTCTGAGCCTGAGCCTGAGCCTGAGTCCGTCTCATCTCCTTTAATGAACGAATATTGGTCATCCATCTAGTGTGTGCTGAGGGCTTGGTAAATAAGAGAGAGCTGAAGCCCCTTCTCTCTGGCTCTTACAGCCCGTGGAGGACAACGTTGTTCCTTAGAGCCCCTGTGTAGGATGATGATGGTGAAGGTGATGATAAGATGATGGTGGAGATGGTGATGATGGTGTTGGTGTTGGTGGTGGTGGTGACAATAAGAATGCTGGTGGTGATGGTAATGAAGATGACGGTGGTGGTGGTAGCGATGATTATGGTGGTGGTAATGATGGGGATGGTGGAGGTGGTGGTAGCGATGATTGTGGTGGTGGTGATGATGGGGATGGTGGTGATGGTGGTAGCAATGATTATGGTGGTGGTGATGATGGGGATGGTGGTGGCAGTGATGATTATGGTGGTGATGATGGGGGTGGTGGAGGTGGTAGTAGTGATGATTATGGTGTTGATGATGATGGGGATGGTGGTGGTAGTGATGATTACAGTATGATGATGGTGATGGTGATGGTGGTGGTAGCAACAATTCTGGTGATGATGATGGGGATGGTGATGGTAGTGATGATTATGATGATGATGATGGGATGATGGTGGTAGTGATGATGATTACAGTAGTGATGATGGGGATGGTGGTGGTAGCAGTTATTATGGTAGTGATGACGGTGATGGTGATAGTAGCAATTATTATGGTGGTGATGATGGTGATGGTGGTAGTAGCAATGATTATGGTGGTGATGATGGGGGTGGTGGTGGTAGCAATGATTATGGAGGTGATAATGATGGGGATGGTGGTGGTGGTGGTAGCAATGATTATGGTAGTGATGATGATAACAGAAACAGTTAACTTTATTTTTTTTGAAAGATTTTTGCCACAGGGCATATCCACTCACTGGAGAGAGACAGACAGAGATAGTGTGAGGGAAATGAGAAATCGTCCCCCAGAGGGGATGGGATGCTGCAGTCTGTTCCCCTCCATTCTCTTCCTAGGATTTTGGGCATGCAAGCACACATGCCCGGTGTGAATTTTTTAAACCACCATAACCAGGGCTTGAACCATAGTTGCCATGTGGGAGTCCAGGGCCTTAACCACTATCTCACCTGCTGGCCCCACAACAAGTAGCTTTTTCTGAGTGCTTCCTATGCGTCCAGCCCCATGTGAGTGCTCTATCTGCCCTCAATTAATCCTTCTGGTACCATTTGAGGTGGGCACTATTCTAATCTCTGCTGAATAGATGAGGAAAGTGAGGCATAGAGAGGGGTAGGATCCCACCCAAGGTCACCCAGCTCATCAGTGGGAGGAAGAGCCAGGAGCCCCTTCAGGCAGTTTGACAGGACTCCCATTCCCTCCTCGACTCAGCCCATGCTTCTCCCTGAGGTGTGTGCGTGAGTGAACAAAGTGCACAGTCCGACCCACCACGGGAGTTATTTGCAGTGATAAATAACACGTGTAACAGAAGTTTATACAAATCGTTAGTGGAGGATTTACGTGGCGAAGGCTGGGGGGCAATGGCCTGTGACCAGTACCTGTAGCTGCAAGCACTCTGCAAAATGACAGCACCGCTGCCCGGCTCAGCCTGCTGCTCTCTTCATGGCTGCTGGCAGCCCAGTGGAGCTTGAGGCCCGACAGCTAATTGCTCTGGGGCTCCCAACACCACGATCCCCTGATGGGCGATCATGTGCCCAGTCAAGGGGTTGGAGAGGGTTAAACCCCCTCCGGGAAATGCCAACTGCATGTTACAGTAGTGGGTGTACAAGATGGAGCACAGGGCTCCAACTCAGACATTCATTCACTCACCGTGCACACATTTCTTGAGCACCTACTATGTGTCATGTGTGACACTAAGGATGGGATCTAACAGGAGCAGAGCAAGCTGACTTGTTGCCCTTGTGAGGTTTATAATCTAGTGGGGGAGACTGGATTGAAATCTAAACACACAAACAGGAAAGGATCACTGTTACATGGAGTGTAAATGGCCAAGACTAGGTGGGTGTGAAGGTGGGTGGGAGAGACCTGCATGGAGAAGTGATGCTTAATCTGACATCTGAGGACAGCACAAGGTGAAAAGCATCTGAGCAGGCAAAGGGAGTGGCACATACAAAGATCTTCTGGCAAGATCAGTTTCCCAAGAGATGGCTCATTTGCCTGGAGCCAAGAGACTAAGGGAGAAAAAGACACAGAGCTGGGTCTGGAGAAGTAAGTGGGGGGGAAATCTCAAATGACTTCCTGGATAACGCTATAAGCTTACCCCAAAAGCAGTGGAAAGAGGTTGGGGGAATATACACTAACTTGATCAGGTTTGTACTTCTTGAAACCCCTCTGCTTTGAAATAGAGAACCAATAGGTGGATAGTCAAACTGAATTCAAAAACGTGACCAAGCAGACTCCTGTGGTCATCACATAAAAGATACTGGTGACTTGGTGATATTCCTGGAGGATCTGGTTCAAATCCCAGCTCTGACATTCATGGACTTAGTGATCTTCAGCAAATGACTTTCTCTCCCTGAAGCTCAGTGTAACTATCTGTAAAGTGGGGATAATACTATCTGCCATGCCAGGCACTGAGAAGATGTTATAACACATTAAATCTCATAGTCAAGCAAAAGGAGAGAAATCAGGGAGGCTGCCTCTGCACCCCTTGCTCTGCTCCTCTCTCTACTCACTTATTTGATCTCAGGATAATCTAAGCTCCCTCCGTATTCTTTTTCCTTCTTAAGGGACCTATAGAGGGCCATATCCTCTCAGGAGATCCAGCTTTGTTAGATAGGGTCACTGGGACCACATGCTCCTTAATGGTCATCTTAGCTCTGAGGTTTGACTATTCCTTAGCTCAGTACTCAAGGTTGTCTGCAATCCAACTTTGGCTCCCAATTCCCCAGGGCAGCCATCTCCCCACTGTGAGCAAGGACTACAGAGAGGAGGCATTAGTACAGTACTCATAGCCCCATAGACCACAGTGAGAACTTTGGTTTTGATTTTTTTCCAAGTACAGTGAGAAGCCAGGACAGGCTCTTCTCAATGGATGACTGACAGGATCAGATTTCCTGATTTGTAATTGAACGTGATTACTCCAGCCACAAGGTACAGAACAGATAGAAGAGATGTAAGCCTGGAAATAAAGGATGGAAATGAAAGTGGAAAAAAATCAAGATGAAATCCACAGTTAAAATACATGGAGTGAGGAATGGGATAGGGAGTGTAGGGTAGAGACAGGAGGTTTGGAGAGGTGCCACGGGTGGTTTCCAGGATGGGACCTGAACAACTTGAACTTCTTGAGTTAAAGGACTGTTGCATTCATCTCTGTATCCATGACACTTGGCACATAGTAGGGGCTCCATGTCTGGTGTTGGGATGAAATGATGCAGTGAAATCCAGGGCTTCCTGGACAAGTGTTTCTTAATAGAGATAATACCATTATTCTAGGACCTAGTAATGGAAAATTTTTTTGTAATGTTCATGATTGTATCACTATGCAGTGTGTACTGGATGGGAGATTGCATTTTGTATGCCGTGATGAAGCTTAGGGAAGGAATGTAAATTGAGTTACAAAAAAAAAAGTTTCAGAAAAAAAATATATATATATTCAATGACTGCAGTAGGATATGTAGCCACAGCTAGGTGCTACTTTATAGGATGCGTAAAGTAAGACTTGTGTTCATGGAAATGTGGGTATCACCTGTGTTTGCTATGAGGGTATTTGGATTGATTAGGGTCTTTGGCGTTACAATAAAATGTGAGGAGAAAACAGTATAGAAAGCAAACATAGATACCAGAGACTGTGGGAGGAGAGTGAGAGATGGCAGAGGGTAAGAGATAGAGAATCTAGGATGGGGGGAAAAAAGCAAAACATACAGAAGACAAGAAATGGAAGATCATTTGCTGACAATAACATGCTTGTTGATGTGCTTGATTGAGACAATATATAGTGTAATTTGGATGGAAAATCTCATTTTGTATGCTGTAATGATGTTCAGAGAATGAATGCAAATAAATAAAAAAATAAAAATAAAAAAAATAAAAATAAAAGAATTTTGGAAATACAGAGTGTGGGGCATTCTCTATTACCTTAGTCCAGTGGTTCTCAACAGGAGCATATTTTGTAGCCTCAGAATGCCCTTATAAGTATCTAGAGGTATTTTTGTTGCCATGACTTGAGCAGGGAGACCGCTACTAGTATTGAATGAGTAGATGCCAATGCGCTATTAGACATCCTACTATGCACAGGACAGCCACCCACAATAAGAACTGATCTGACTCAAACTGCCAATGGTACCAAGGTTGAGAAAACTTGACCTAGTGATTGAGAAGGATGAAATCAACAATGCTGGGGCCAACCTAAGGCCTGGTGGCTAAGGCAGCCAGATCCCACATAGATGAAAGGTACAGTTCGAGTCCTGGACCCAGAGGCTTGAAAAACACAACACTGGTGTATGCATGCATGACTCAAATCCCAAAGGGATGGAGAAAGAGAGGAGAAGGCATTGTGTTGTGACCATGCCCCATGGTGGGATCTCTCTCTCTCTCACACACACACACACACACACACACACACACACACACGTATGTACATGTGCCTCTGGCAAATTACAAATAAAAAAAATCAGAAATATAGAACATGCAATTCCCAGGACATCTCACACCAAGAATGATCCCAGGTCACTCAGAAAATTGTAATGTTCTTCTGGACATTTATGTGGATAGAACTCCAGCTTAATAAGGATGTGAGCCTGGAATCCGAATCCACCTTGCATAAAACTAAGTCTTTTCTGCACAGATTTACGTTACACGGACTTTTCCTGGAATGTAGCTGCCATGTAAATTGGAGAAAGGCAGCACCTTTGTTTTATATAAAACCCTATCAAGAGTTGTTTTCCACTTTGGAAAATCCAGGCATTGGTTTCAATTCTGCTGGTGGAATGTGATTTGTCGCCACGTCACACCTGCATTGGTCGACATTTACAGTCCCATTTATGGTGATGCTACCCATACATATGAATACACTAATTTAGCTCTTATTTCAAAATGTCAAATGTAGAGGGGGAAATGTCGACAATATTCAACTGAATATTTGTCTGAAATCTCAACTTATTCGTTATAAGTAGGTACAAGCATCAGACTGCTTCATTATGTTTCCTGGCATAGAGGGGCTTCTTGATCATTTACATATTGAAAAAGATATTATTTTTATTATAAATTGCTTTCATTTTATTCTTCCTTTATATTACAGTTAGGGCATTACATTGATTTCTTTTAATTATGTGTGTATGTAGATGAAATATATAAATCTCATTTCAGAATGGTGCAGGGGATATTATAAAATACATGTAATGAAAAGACAACGTGGGGTCTGATAAGGTAGAATCCCACTGTCCTCAATGAATTTGGCATTGAAACAAGCGTGGCACTGAAAGGATAGAAAGAATCCAGAGACTTGAGGCATACTGCAATTCATAGAATAGTTGCACTCAATAAAGAACTACCCTGAGACCCACATCAGTTTTAAACATCCTGCAGAGCGTTCACGAAAGTAAACCTCCATTTATATTAGAGTCTACTATTTTATTAGTCAGTGTTTGCTGTTTAACAAACAATCCCCACAATCTCAGAGGCTGGCAACAAGCATGTACCGCCCTTACTCATAGGCCCTACGGGTTGACTGAACTTAATGGTAGATAGGCTGCTTCTCCTGCCTGTCTTCCTCCGTAGACCAGCATCTACCTAGGGCATGCCATCCCTAAGCAAATATCAGGAATGCGAGAGGCCATGGCAAACCGTATAGCATATTTAAAATCTCTGCTTGCATGATGTCTACTCATAGGACATTGGTTTAACTAAGTCACATGGCAAGCCCAGTAACGATCAGATGAGGAAATAAGTCCCATCTCCAGTGGAGGGGATAGAAACTCATGTGGCAAAGGGTGTGGGTACAGGAAGGGTGAAAAAGATGGGAACAATAATCGATAGTCCAACCTAACTCCATTTTATAACTAAACACAAATTGCCGTCACAGTTTTTCCCCTATATTTAATAAAGTTTGTTGGATAAATTCACTACAGAACATTAAAAAAGGCATAATAACTTTGAAAGGGGAAAGGAAGGGGCTGGTAATCCACTTGTGCCAAGTATTAAAATTCCTGTATTGAAACCCTACGATGGTGTTGGACTTTATGTCTGAGATATTTTCAATTTCATGAAATAGATATGATTGTTTTCATTTTCACAGATGATGAAATGAAGGCTCAGAGAGGTTGAGGACTCACTCCATGTCACACAGCTCAGTAATGTTGCAGCCAGCATTCAAACTTTCACACACATGACTCCAAAACTGGTATGCTTTCCATCTCATCAGGACATCGTTCTACGCATTAGAAGAACCAGTTCTGACCTAGTTCTTCCCAGAAACCCCCGGATATCGAACCTGGGCTCTAACACTGGTTTAAGTCATTTCTAGTTGTGGAAGGCAAGTTGAATAACTGGGACATGTGACATTTATTTAGTTACATATCTCTGGTGGGAGGTTTTGGGGGCCATTAATGTAGTGTGTCTGCATGGCTAGTTTACATGCTACTTCTTGTTATTGCTGTCTCTATTCCATGGCCCTCACACTCAATTTCAATTCAAAGTTTGGCAGTCAAGGTGTCAGGGCTAAAAAATGGAATGGCCTCCCTCCGAAATGAAATAATTTTGTTGTTCAGTTCCGAGCGATTTTGTAATTTCATGCTTGTGTATGATAATTTTATGCTGTCCTGCCTCACGTAACTCAGTTCTGGCAGATCCTGACAGGTGATAAATACAATCTTTTCCGCCCCGCATGCGACAGGCCGGTGCGAGGAGGGGGAGAGAAAAAAATGGCAATTTCACATCTGAGGCCAGTGCACAACTGGAGTGAGCAGCAGCCCCATTCTTTCATAATTTCACGCCTGGATTCCAGCCGGCGCCACCTCTGTTGTGGCTGAAGGACCCACGGGTCAAGGGAGCTTTCCTGAAAATAGAATGGTGTTGGGCAAAGGCCAGGGAATTGGCGGGTGGGGAGGGGAAGAGGAGAAAGTTATGACTTTGGGCCCGCCCTGGGCTGGCGTGCTGTAGGCTGGCGAGGTTGGATTTATGGTGCAGCTCCTCGCTGGCGCTCCTCCGTGTGTTCCTATAGCGCGTCAGCCTTTGGAGGGACCGTTTTTACAAATCTGTTAAACCTTTGAAAGATAGCTATTTTCAATAATAAAAAAAAAGAGAGAGTGAGGGACCAGTAAAGGGGGAGGGCAGAGAGAGGGAGGAGAAGATAAAGAGAGAGAGAGAGAGCATGAGAATAAGAGACAGAGACAGAGAGAGAAATAAGGGTCTCTAATATTAATCACCAAGTGCCACGTTTTTATAACTACTCCCTGGTATTGTTCCTGATTTAAAAAAAAATCCTCTCCCTGAAAATGAGTGAGCCAAAAGAATATTAAGGAAATAGCAATAGTACAGAGGGGAAGAAACAGAGGCTGATGAAATGGAAGTAGAGGCAGAAGCATGAGGATCGACAAGGGAGATGAACATCCTTTCCCTGGCATGGCCAACCTGAAGGACAGACAGTTCATGCCTCGCCTTCCCACTCCTACCTTCCCCAAAGAGGCCATTTTCTTGCTAAGGTGAAAGTGAAGAATTCCTTTGGCTTAATCCAGGAGAAGTCCAAAAGGTGGCTCATTCGTAATAGTAACGACGAGCAACAACTATAATTTACGGAGGGTCAGCTGTGTACCAGGCCATGGGCCAAGCAGTCTGCACATGAAATGCCTCTCAGTGTTGCAGCACTGATTGAGAGTAAAGACTAAGGACGCCTACCTACCCTGTAGATGAAGAAACCCAGGCTCCAAAGTCGAACTGTTACCCAAGGTCATGGTGTTCATATTAGTTTGTTAAGACTGCTGAACGAAGGACCACAAACTGTGTGGCTAACAACAACAATGTATTCTCCCACAGCACCAATCTAAAGTCAAGGAGTGGGCAGGGTAGGTTCTGGGACTGTAGAAGGATTTGTCCCATGTCTTTCTCTTCGCTTCAGGCAGTTGCTAGCAATCCTGGGCTTGTAGACACATCACTCCAGTCTCTGCCTCCATCCTCACGTCATTCTCCTCCGGGTCATTGAGGAGACTATCTCTTCTCTTCTGAGGAACTTCAAAGAAGGGCACATTCTGATCCAGGCAATACTACCTCATCTCAAGAGTCTAACCTTACTTACATTTATGAAGACCCTATGCCAAGTGAGGTCACATCTGGAGGTTCCAGGAAGACATACATTTTAGGGGAGGCACTGTTCAACCTACTTCAGTCACACAGCTCTGAGGTGGCAGACCTGGCATGCATAACCACTGGACTCAACTGCTTTCCACCAAGAGTTTCTTGACAGGCCGGTAAAGTGGGCCGATTTCTCCACTGCGCGGAAGGGGCTGATTAAGAAGAACATGGCTGACTTCCAAATTCCTCATTCACTTTGAGAAGGCACATTGCATTTTGTCCCTTCATGAGGATTTTAGGTTGGATGCGTGGACCATGAAAATGTATTTCTTAGTATGATTTTCAAGTGTCTTAGAGCTGGAGACGTCTTTGAGCTCTTCGAGATGCAAGGACCATGTTCACAGAATCAAATCTCAGGTCATCTCAAGAATCGACACAAGGACACAGATGCTGACATCTGTTGAGATTCTTCTATGGCCCAGGGTGAAGTTTCACCTGCTAATCCTCCTGATCACCTGAGAGGAAAGCACTATTATTGCCATTTAGCACACAAGAAAACCAAGGTTCAGCATGTGATGCCCCCTTGCTCAGGGGTGTATATGTAAGAAAAAAAAGAAAGAAAGAAAGAAAGAAAGAAACAGGTTTGATCCAGGTCTGTCCAACTCCAAAGGCCAAGATCTCTCCACTCCTCACCAGGCTGAAGTCATTTTCTTGAGCTCAGAGCTTGCCCAGCAAATAGAGGTCCCAGGATCACTATGCTCTCAGAAAGTCTACCTGGAGCTCTACTCCTCCCATATTCCCATCCTTCTGCCTCTCCGATTCCACCTGACCCCTTGAGACATTAGCCCTTTCATAATGATGCAAATTATTAGGACATCATTGTCTTTATACTACTTACAAAAATGAAGGCTTGAGACTGAATTTGGGGAGAGAGCCGTGGGCAGCTTTATCATGGCCCCTACCATCATGAAACTTGTAGTCTCAGGTGGAAGACAGAAGATTAAGTTAAAAAAAAAAAGTTCTTAATTATGATAAATACTATAAAGGATTCATGAACTGGGGTTCACACAGGAAATATACTTGAAGGGGGATGATAATTAAGCCGAGCCCTGAAATATGTGTGGCAGCCAAAGGTTTGGAAGAGATCTTCTCTTTCCAGACTGAAGAGCATGTGGGGAGGTCCTGGGGTAGGAGAAGGTATTCAAGGAGATAAAAGAACACTCCTGAACTGGAGCACAAAAAGTGAGGGAAATAGGAAGAAGGATGATGCTAGGAGGATCAGAGAAGAGAAGACCTGGCCGTTGGGGCAAGGGCAAGAGTTGGAACTCCATTTATGGGGAGCCATTGAAGCATTTTGATAGGGGAAAAGACAGGACTTGAGTTAAGTGCTGTTAGAAGAGTGCTCCATGCTGGTAAAGAAAAGGCAGGGATGGGAGAACAGCAGGAAAGCTCGCTGCCTCCCACAGGTGAGAAAATATCTTGGACTGGGAGGGAGCCCCATGCATGGCAAGATGTGGCAGACCAAAGAGATACACATAGATGTATCTGGAGGCAGAACTGCCAAGACCTGCCGATGGTGTCATTAGGTGTTCGAAGGAAAGGAAATCATTCTAGTAAAATCCCTCTCCCATACTACGGGGTTTATTAGAAAATTTTGGTTCTTTTTCTGTTCTTTTTTTTTTTTCCAGCTATGGAATTTCCATAAGAAACTTCTTGGTCTAAGACAACGTGCTGATGTCTAAGGAGAGTTTATTAGTGATACACGGCTTTCCTGCGGCTCAGCTCCAGCCTAAGTGCAATGCTGTGTGGACCCTCAAAGCAAGACAAGGAAGGGCTCCCTCTGAGCCAGGGCCTCCAGCAGGATGTGCCTGTAGTGAACTTTCAGATGTTCGGTCATGTTGCCGAAACATTAGGCTTATTCTCTCCTCTGAGAACAGTAACAAATATATCTCTCCTTGTCAGCCCTTTTTTGGAAAAATTTGCCTGTGTAGGATTAAAGACCTTTCCGTGGGGCCTCCCAGTTCCATTGTGTGGCCAAAAGTGGGCTTGTCATTCCCCCAAGGAGCTGGGTATTTTAAGTGCATTTTCCACAGGGTCCCATGCCATCATGTGATCCCTCATAATCAGACAATCTTGAGTGTCTGACTTGGACAGATCATGAGACTATGAAGAAAGCGAGATCTAGAGTGGCACAATGACTTGCCCATAGTTTTGCAACAATTACAGGCTCCCATATGGAAAGGGCAAGGAAAGATATCTGCCTTGGAAAACACCAGGGAGAGAGAGGTCCTAGCATGTATCAGTGTATAAAAATGATAATATTTGTCTTAGTCATTGGCATATCCCCAGATCAAAGTACAGAGGATGCACAGTCTTGGACCCACTAGTATTTTCTAATGAGTTACTACATTTACTGAGGACTTACCCATAGGTGTTGGGTCCTCATTCTACTCTTCAGATAAGTGTATCTGAGCTTGAAGAGAGGAATAGACAGAGCTAAGATTTGGACCCTGTCTGCTCGGCCTCAGAGTCTGTCTCCACATTAACACCGCCTCATGTGGAAGCAGAGCTCACTCACCAATCCAAAATGCATCTAATTGTTATCTCAACTCATCTAAAGACACAGTCCTAATTCTCTCTGGTTTACAGAGAGTCCTGGGCCAATGACCATAATGCTGAACCAGACCTACAGTCAACACAGGGAGCCTCTCTCTGCCACTTTTTGGCCATCTGAACTTTTTCTGGTGCCTCAGTTTCTATCTCTAGAAATACGATGAGGGAAATGGCGACCTTGCCTTGCTCCACCTTGCCTTGCCACATCAATGCATTGAGTATCAAAGAAGATCATGACGGGGAACACTGTTTTGCCAACTGGAAAGCACAGCACCTGTGTAGGATTTGATTAATTTAAAGGCTTTTGCAGGTCAAAGTCCTCTGTATTAATTTTGTTACTGCAGTGCTTACTGAAATGCTCACAACTGAGTGAGTTAAAGAGAATAGAGGTTTATTTGATTCATGATTCTAGCCATATGAAAGATCCAAAGGCATCACAAAATGGTAGAGAGTAGGACCTTGAGCAAAGTGGCTGTCCATAAGTTTTTATCTGTTCTGGTACCCTTTCTCCTCTTATAAATACACCAGAACTCAATTATAGGGGCCTGCGATAATAAATTTATCACACCCAAAGGCCCCATTCTGGGACATCTTGAAAGGATTAGGTTTTCATTTAACACCTTTACAATACAACCAAGTCTCAGCACATAATTTGGGGTGGGGGACATCCAAACCATATTACTTATCGTCTTCATACATGCTATTTCCTGTATGCCTGTTCCACCCCAAATCATTCACCTTGAAAACCCTGACCCCTTTTAGGGCTTCAGTGAAGTAACTCTTTCTCCAGAAAGCTATCCTGAGGCTTTCAGACTGAAGCAAAATCCCCACTGTGGTCTCTGATTACACACTGTACATCTCCTCTAAACTGAATGAGCATTTCTGATAAATTGATCACTATGTCCCAATAAGCTTTGTGAGGTTAAAATTGCAGCAGCCTCAATACACAGCATTTATTTATCTGTTCATTAATTCAGGAATTGTGTATTGAGCAGATACTCTTCTAAAGGGGAGATGTAGTAGTCACAGAACAAAGTCCTCAACCTCATGGAGCTAGCGTGTGAGAAGACAGACAACATGCAGTAAGTGTAGAGCACATTGGCTGATAACTAGTACGGAGAAAAATAAAGCAAGAGTGCGTAAAGCTTAATTAGCCAGTAAATGATCACAATGGTTTGCTTATTCATTCAATGGTCTGACTTGTTTGTGAGCTCTTTCAAAATAGGGACTGTGCCTGACTTGTTCATTTCTATAACCTTGATGACTAGCACAGTGCCTAATACATAGGAGCTATTCAATAAATACATGATGGATTAATGAATAAGTTAATTTTTAAAACAAACTAATCAAAAAATGAATGAAAATACAAGTGGATAAATGATTAAGTAGATGGATGAATGGAAGATGAATGGGTGAATGGAGGATTATGGATGGATGGAAGGATGGGTGGATGGATAGATGGACAGGCAGAAGGTAAACTGACTATTACCCTCCCTCAAATATATCCATGATTAATCCTTGGAATCTGTGAATGTCACCTTGTGTGGGAAAAGTAACTTTGTAAATATGATTAAATTAAGAATCTTGAGAGAGGAAAATTATTGCAGAGTTTCCAGGTGGGCCCAATATAACCACAATACTCTTTTGAGAGAGATGGGTAAGTAAGAGGAGAAAGTGATACCAGGATGGAGGTAGAGATTGAAGTGATGTACTTTGGAGATGAAGGAAGGGACAACTATGCAATGAATACAATAATCACTAGAAGCAAAAAGAAGGAGGAGGAAGAGTGGGAGGAGGGGGAGGAGGAGGAGAGAAGAGAAGAAAAGAAAGGAAGAAAAGAAAAAAAAAAGAAAACACAAGGAAACCGGTTCTTCCCTGAGAGCCTCCAGAAAGAATCAGCCCTGCCAACACCTGGGCTTTGGCCCCACAAATCTGAGTTCAGACTTGGACCTCCAGGACTTTAGAAAATAAATCTGTGTTATATACCATGATGTTCATGGTGATCTGTTATGACAGGAACAGGAAACTAATATACACTTACAGGTGGGTGGATAGACAGATGGATGATGGGTGGAGGAGTGGGTGAATGAGTGGTTACTTAGGTAGGTGGATAGAAGGACGATGGGTGGAGGAGCAGGTGAATGAGTGGTTACATAGGTGGATGGAAGGATGATGGGTGGAGGAGCAGGTGAAAGAGTGGTTACATAGGTGGATGGATGGACAGATGGATAATGGGTGGAGGAGCAGATAAATGAGTGGTTACATAGGTTTGTGGATGGACAGATGATGGGTGAAGGAGCGGGTGGATGAGTGGTTACATAGGTGGATGGATGGATGGATGGATGGATGGATGATGGGTGGAGGAGCGGGTGAATGAGTGGTTACATAGGTGGATTGATGGAAGAATGATGGGTGGAGGAGCAGGTGAATGAGTGGTTACATAGGTGGGTGGATGGATGGATGATGGGTGGAGGAGCGGGTGAATGAGTGGTTACATAGGTGGGTGGATGGATGGATGATGGGTGGAGGAGCGGGTGAATGAGTGGTTACATAGGTGAATTGATGGAAGAATGATGGGTGGAGGAGCAGGTGAATGAGTGGTTACATAGGTGGATGGATGGATGGATGATGGGTGGAGGAGTGGGTGAATGAGTGGTTACATAGGTGGATGGATGGATGGATGGATGATGGGTGGAGGAGCAGGTGAATGAGTGGTTACATAGGTGGATTGATGGAAGGATGATGGGTGGAGGAGCGGGTGAATGAATGGTTACATAGGTGGATTGATGGAAGGATGATGGGTGGAGGAGCGGGTGAATGAGTGGTTACATAGGTGGATGGAAGGAAGGATGGGTGTGCAGGTGCCAAGGTGGCTAGGTAGGCGGGTGGAAGTGTGGATAGCTAGATGGTTGGCTGGATGTACGATGGACAGCTGAGTGCAAGGGCAAGTGGGTGACCGGATGAACACCCGCGGATGTTCAGGAGGATGAATGAAGTGGATAGTAGGAGCATAAACTGGCACCTGGGTCATCAGAAGCGTGGAGCTTAAGAGTGGGCATTGCAAGATCAATTTTCCCCACAAGAGAAAAACCACAATAAAGGGTCCCAGGGCAGACTCTTAAACATGCCATGATAAAGGTGGACACCAAGTCACGGATGGTGGCTTCAGAGCAGTGTAAGCACAGCTGTGTGTTCTCACGCTCTCTGCACGCATGCCAGTCATCAGCGAGCCCATTCTCCTCAGAGTCACTCTCCTGACATCAACACGAGGAGTGGAAAGTGGAAAGCATCCAGCTTTGGCATCAGACGTCCAATCCAGATGTGCAGGCCTCTCTCTCTGCTCACCTCTCTAAGCCTGACTCCTTCGTGGCCAGACTGGAGGATCTAATCACAGCCTAACAGGGCCACTCGGGGAAGGAGCAAATGTGACACAAGTGTCAGGGGCTCGTCTGAGGCTGGGCATACAATAAGTGCTCATCTGGCTGAAGAACAGTTGACTAACCTATCCCCTGTTCCCATTCCAGCCACTTCCGATTTGCCCTCTAGTTTAAACACCACCACAACAGAAATGCTTGCTGGGAATGTTTTGCATACATCTGTGTTTAATCCCCTAAGGTAAAGACTCTGGAAGTAAAAGCTGCTGAGCCAGAGGAAATCAACGTTTGAAAGGGTTTTGAAACAGAGTCAAAAAGTAGAAGAGACCCCACGTCTCTCCCCAAGCAGTAGCCACATTGTGGTTGGCAGGCTGAGGGACTGTCCCTTTAAAACCCAGGACACTGGCTGCATAGTTTCAGACGATCTGTTTTAAGTTTCCTTATCAAGGTGGAGAGAAAATGGAAACTCAGAAAGGGGTAAGGACTAAGGACTTGCCCAGGGTAAGACAGAACGGCAGCTACAATGAGAACAAGGGTGGGGTGGTTATCGCCTTCCCTGCACTGTCATGCCTGCCTGGGCCATAAAGCGGGTGGCATTGCCAACCTCCAGGTCCCTGGTCTACCCCTGTGAGTAGATTCCTGGAGCCACTTTTGTGAGTTTCAGCCCCAAGGTTTTTTCACCCGCCAGTTCTATTCTGCTCTGGCATGTTGGGGACTTTGATGGGGAAGGGGAGTATGAAACCTGTAAGAGATTTTTTGTTTTCGTTTATGCTATAAGATGCATATGCTCACCAGAGAGACAAAAAGTAAGAAATTACGTCCTATGGGAATGGCCACATCACAATCCCTTCTCCATTCTCCTCTTGGGATTTTGGGCACATACACACACGTCCCTGGCATGAGTTTTTTAAGTCATCAGATCTAAGACTTGAACCGCAGTTGACCACGTGGAAGTCCAGCGACATAACCACTACACCATCTGCTGGTCCTGTGATTCCTCAGTAACTTTGTGACAACCCAAGGAGAAGCCACAGAAGGACTTCTAATCCTGACTGTACCCCCTTGCTTGCTGTGTGACTTTTAAAAACTTACTTAACCTCTCTGAGTATCCCCTTCCCTACCAGGCACATCAAAAGAAATGCCCTTCACATTTCCACTGGCTCTATGCCACTTCCTTTAATGACCTCAGACATATAAGCACCCCTACAACAAACTCACCACCTAATCCTACCTTTACTAAGACAACTCCCTCACCACTAGAGCGGGCCACCATACCCACCCCCAACACACACACACACACACACACACACACCCCTCTGGGAATTAACTTCATAACTTTCCATTTTGCCATCACTCCATGAGTAACCATGAATCACCATTGGTTTGGGTTGTATATTTTTACACATCACCCTTTTAATGTCTCTCAGAAAATATAAATAAAGCATACATAACCATTCGAACTCTCCGAATCCTGAAAAGTACATAAGAATTTATTTGTCTCCATGTGGATCATACATATTGTATTAAAACCGCATAAAGGGGTTTAATAAAATGGCAAAAAGAGAGGCAGGGGAGCGGCGGCTCGGGCGGCGGGGAGAGGTGGAAGTGATCTTTCTTTGATGCCTGTTAAATGTTCCAGGAGATGAACCCGATATTCTGCCAGGAAATGAGTTTGCCACCGGCCTATTGGGCCTGTCGTAAGAGGTTGGTCTCACCGCGGTCATCCCTCTTCCGCACGCGGCAATACATTACGCCGCCTCAATTTTTCATTCCCGCTGCCCGAGATGCAAATTTCTTCTCTGTTGTTTATATTAGGTTTTCAAATATATGGAAATCCGGAGATCTGGGGGGAAATGCCAGGGCCATGGAGGCACTCGATCTGTCTTTTTCCTCTGACTGACTTCCTTCCATCACTGGCGTGACTTGTGATGGGAGCTGAGCGTGGGGTACAGGGCACCAGGATGGAAAAGCACCCCCAAGGGAGAGGGCCGCTTTTGAATCGGGGCTTCTTGTTGAGCCACGGAGGGCTGGAGCGGCCTCAGGAGTTGCTGCAAGTGCAGAGCGGGGCATTTGACAGGAGCATGTCCTCTCGCCCGCCCAACCATCCCATGATACAAATGTATCACTTCAATTTAGCCAATGAGGAACAACTTCACCTGCAGGCACTGCACAGCCCAGAAAGGCAAAGGCTGAATTTGAACCCTGGCCTTGCAAGTGCTGATACCAGTACTGTCCTTCACCAAACATCAGCAAACTTGTCCTTTGGGCTAGATTATGAATATGTTACGACGGATGGGCCGTAAGATCTCCAAAGTGAGCATTCGACTGTGCTACTGCATCCCAAAAAACGACCCTCTTGTCAATATGTAAACAAATGGGCATGGCTGTGTCCCAATAAAACTTTATTGACAAAAACAGGCAGTGGCCCAGATTTGGCTCATGGGCTATTGTTTTCTGATCTCTGCTCTTGCAAGGCTGTTCCTGACACTTGCTATTTTACAGTGATTCACCAAGATCGTCTCACAGATGCCAGTCTTCCGGAGACCGAGCCAGTCCCCCAGGAAGTCTCATCATTGTCACAATAATAGGCATGGTCTCATTTCAGTTTCACAGCAACCTGACCAAGTGGGGATTTTAGTTAATTCTCATTTTACAAGGGAGGAAACTGAGGCTCAAAAAGTGCTCATGAATAAGCTCACACACTGAGGCAGGAGCAGACCTGGGATTTGAACCCACTGGGCTATAGACCTCTACCTAGCCAGGGTAGTTCAGGGACACTGTGGCTGTGATCAGAGGTAGCTCCTGAGTGAGGACTGCCCTGGAGTCAGAGACAGAAATCAGAGCAGATGGGCCTCAGCTGCAAGTTTGCAAGAGTGAGAACAGAAGTCTCCTTCCTATGGATCCATCTCACAATGATCACACACAGAGAGAAGGCTACCCTTGAAGATGAAGGTAGGGGTTGGGAGGGATGCTCTCTAAGCCAGGGCTGCCAAAGATGCCCAGATAACTACCAGATGCTGGGGGAGAGGCGTGGTACAGATAGGTAGATAGGGCTGGCTCCTTGGCCCTTGGAAAGCAACCCTACCAGCCCCATGATCTTGGACTTCCCACTTCTAGAATTGGGAGAGAATACCTTTCTGTTGTTTAAGCAGCCCAGTTTCTGGTACTTTGTTAGGGCAGCTCAACAAACTATCAATAATGCAGGTCTGTGAGTGACCTGCATGCTGGCCCAAGACCTAAAATATCCCTGAGTAGCCCAACAAGGATCCCAGCTCTCCGTGGCTGGTTCACCTTCTCTGAAACACCAACAGGTGTGTCCATAGACCCCGTCTGTGACCTTGGCACTTAGGTCTCACTCTGGCAAGTCTTCCACTGAGCACCCATTGTGTGCCATACACTTCATGATTCACTCAGCAACAGCTAATTAGCACTCCCTGTGTGCTAGCCCTTGAAGTGAAGAGCCAAGAACCAGATGTGCAAGGTCCCTAACCCTTGGCTTCAGAGATCCTGGTCTGAGAGAAGAAGATCAGCTGCTCTAACAGATGGGCCCCACAACTTTAGCGACTTCACTCCACGGGAGTTTATTTCTCACTCACCTGGATTGCAACTGGCTGTGGAGTGGAAGCAGGGATGGACAAAGAGCTCGGGGGATATCTGAGAATTCAGATTAAGGGAGACCCTGTCTATTTCCCCAGAGTCACAGTGGATGTCAGCTGGGAAGGGGAGAGAGGGGGGAGTAGAGGGCCCTGAGGCCTTGAAAAGCCCACATCCCTTTGCTCTCATCCTGTTGGCCAGAATGCAGTCGGACTGCCCCAGCCCATGGCAGGAGAGGCTGGAAATGCAGTCTCACCTCCCCTCTAGAAGAAAGGAAAAATAGGTCTGCTGAACAACTTTGCTTTATCTATAATGCTAGGCATTATCGAGAAGGGTCAACAGGGTATGATCCCAGGACTCAATTCAAATTCTGGGTAATGGGGCACAAGCACAGAGCTCTGGAGGTCAGACTGGAGACCATGTGAGCTGTATGCCACTCTTCAAAAAAGCAAATCCACAGGTCAACACTGCCCCTTTCCTGCATGCCTGAGTCTTTGGTTGGTCATGGGGCCCAGTTTGGAGAGACACCATACTCTGACTCAGGGTTACCAGTGTCTCAAACTCCACAGAAGATGATAAACTATGGAGAGAAATAGAGCAATGATTAAGGGCTGCCTAGGGCTAGGAACTAGAATCATTAACCTTCCTTAAATCCTCATAACAGACCCCATGGGTAGGAGTGATTTCTTCTAGTCTATTGGTGAGGAAACCCAGAAAGGTGAAGCCACTTGTCCAAAGTCACACGGTAAAGTCAAAGGTTGAGCATGACTGGGCTGGGGGGGTCTCTCAAAAGTTTAGGCTCTTTTCTTTGCATCACATGCTAAAGAGATTTACAAAGGCTAACAATCGCATGGAAAGAGTCAACGTCCACTAGTTCTTAGATAATGCAAATCAAAACTACAATGAGATATCACCTCCTAACCATTAGGATAGCCACCGTCCATCAGTAAGATCCAGTCTCTGTGGCACAGTTGGTAGCATGCTGGACTGTGGAGGTGGAAGCCACATGCTGGCCACAATCCAAGTCCCTGGAAGAAAACATGCTGGTACACACATGTCATGTGCCTAGGTTTCTGGTGAGATGGAGGCCTGCCAGATATAGATCACTGCATGACTGAGCCCTGTGGAGGGTCTCTCTCTCTCTCTCTCTCTCTCTCTTTCTCTCTCTCTCTCTCTCTTTCTCTCTTTCTTATGTGCATGCACTTGATCATTATTTTTTTTAAAAAAATGAAAAATAAGTGTTGGAGAGGATGTGGAGAGATTAGAACTCTCACACACCATTGGTAGGGATGTAAAAGGTGTACCTGCTATGGAAAACAGTATGGCAGTTCCTCCAAAAATTAAACATAGGACTACCATTTGATCCAGAAACTCCACATCTGGGTACATACCCTAAAGAATGGAAAGCAGGGACTTGAAGAAATAGCTGTATATCTGTCTCTATAACAACATTATTCTTAAACTGTGCAAACAACCCAGTGTTCATCACAATAAATGGACAAATGACATGTGGTCTATCCATACCATGGAACATTATTCAGCCTTAAGAAGGAAGAAAATTTGATACTTGCTACAACAGGGATGAATCTGGAAGATACTATGCTAAGTGAAATAAGCTAGTAAAACAAACAAACAAACAAACAAACAAACAAAAAAGTACATGAGGGGTCTTCAAAAACTTCATGGAAAATGTGATTGATATATATATATATATATATAAAGAATTATGCATGGATTCATTTTTTGCACCAAAATAAACTCATACTTTAATTCCATCTTTCCCCATACTTGTCAAAGTCCCCTCATATAGCTCCACTTACATGAGGTCCCTCGAGTAGTCAACATCATTGAGTCAGAAAGTAGAAGGGTATTCGCCCAGGGCTGGGGACAAAGGCAACGAGGAGTTATTGTTAAAGGTGGACAGAGTTTACGTTTCCCAAGATGAAAAGAGTTCTGTGGGTGGAAGACAGTGACTGTACAGCATTGTTAATACACTGAATGCCTCTGAACTGTATGCTTAAAATGGTAAATTTCATATCATGCATTTTACCAAAATTTGAAAGGGAGGAAGAGAAAGCGGGGGTAGGGGGTCACTCTCTGTAAAGCCTGAGGGTTCTGAAGGAGTGGGGAGAGGTCAGAGGCAGCGGAAAGAACTGGTCAGGAATCTGTGCTTAGTCTCAACGCTCACGCTTCTCAGCTATGGGTCCCTGGCTGGCAGCTCCTGCTCTTCAGCCTCTGTCATACAGAAACGCTCATCGTCTCTTCCTCCACTCCATGCCAGATTTGAAAATGGTCTATAAACTCTAACGAGCTATCTTCTGCAGTCTTTCCATTTTCCATTCACCTCCTGTTCATCAGGAGTCCTCGCTTCTGAAACCTTGTGGCTGGAGGCGAACACCCTCCCTGCAGAAGGCCCCATCCACCTGCCTAGAGTCCTGTAATCTGAATTCCATTTCTTTCCCTCATGCCCTTGGCAAGTGTGATGTCTCCCATGGAGGGTGAGGGAGAGCAAGGCCTCTGGTATTCCTCTGCGTGGCCAGATGCGCACAGGTGGGGGGGGGACACCCAATGATTGGAAGCTTCCCCTCCTCTGGAGCTGGACGTAAAATCACCAGCCCCTCTGAACAGGGCCCTCTTCTCCTTGGAAAGGAAATGAGGGGGCTGCAGCATTAGGGGATAAGGCACTGGAGCCAGGGAGCAGAGGAGATGACCCCAGTCTGGTACTCGCAACATCAAGCTCTTCCCACCCCCAAAATATCACCGGGGTCAAAAGGCAGAGGCAGGGGCAGACTCTGCCAGTCTGAGCCTCACTCCTATGCTGCTGTCGAGCTCACATGTGGTGAGACTCCCTTCATACTCTGCCTCCCTCCAAAGAGCCCCTGGGTTATTTTGTTTCCTTGGTCAACAGAGAGGTCAAGGCACAGGAAAGGAGAGGCACCCATTGTCATCCTGAGGCTCTTTGTAAAGTGCTCGGCCACAGTTTGGTTCACAGTAAGTCCTAAATACTTTCCGCATGTTCTCCTGGGGAATGTTATCATCAGAATTTCTCCAGGAGCTGAGAATTTCTTCTGCGGTCTCAAGTCAAGGCAGCAAACATCTCTTTCCCTCTCTCCCACCTAGGCCCTCTGGACGCATGCTCCGGCTTGTGCATCTTTGGCTCCTGATCTCCATGTGGGTCCATCTATCATTAGCCAAGGTCAGGTCACAGGTGCCCCCTATCATTTCTCAATTATGGTGGCCCCTGGGCCAGCACCATAAAGTGAGCTCTTCTTGGCTCATGTTAATTAAATATCACAGGCTGCAGGGAAGGAGCCAGAGAGGGAGGGTTGGCAGCTGGCCTCTCTAGCTTTGCAGCTCCTTGAGGTCAAAATGTATTCATTTATTCATTCTACAGATACTTATGAAGCCGCCACTTGTGCATGTGCCAGGCATCATGCTAGTCTCTGGCTACCTTATAGCATTAAAAAAAAGAAAAAAAAATTATGTCCCCAAACTTCAAGACACTTATCTATCTGTACACTGGAGTGATAGAATGGGTAGGAAGGACTTTGGGTTCCGTAGCCAGAAAAGATTTGAGAGTGGGGTGACATAAGAGACAAAAGAGATGCAGTGTTTTAAGTATGCCTCCCTCCTAAAATTCATGTGTTGGAATTTGGTTGTGACTGCATTAAGAGGGTAGAAACTTCATCTGACTATGAGATTAAGAGGTGGCACTTTTGTAAAGTGATTAGGATTAGATATAGCCATCAGGGTGGGGCTCCCATGATTAAATGATGTCAGGAAGAGGGAGAGACCAGAGCAGACATGTGAACACAAACACCATCTCTCGATCTCTCTCTCTCCTTTTTTTTTTTTTTTTGAGAGATTTTTGCTATAGGGCACATGTGCTCACCAGAGAGATAGAGAGACAGAAAGCGAGAAATTACCCTCCAGGGGAGATGGCCATGCCACAATCCCTTCTCCTCCATTCTCCTCGCAGGATCTTGGGCACGCATGCACATGTGCCCAGCGTGAGTTTTAAGCCACCAGGTCTGGGACTCGAACTGCGGTCGACTACATTTGAGTCCAGCAACGTTGCCATTATGCCATCTGCTGGTCCCTCTTGCTCTCTTACAAGTGATGCCCTGTGCTGCCTCCAGGCGCTGCAGGGAATCCCCACCAACAGGAAATGGCCCCTTGACCTTGGGCCTCTAAAACCATGAGCTGAGCAGACCTCTATTCTTTACCAGTTACTCAGACCCGAAGATTTCTGTTATTAGAAACAGAACAGACTAAAACATGAGACGTACCTCATCTTTTTTACTTCCTGCCTTTGTAATGAGTGTATATTTCTTTAATAATGAGTAAAAAGGTTTAAAGAGGGTTAAAATTAAAAGAGCAAAGCTTCCTGGGGAAGATATGGCATGACCAGGAAAAGGCTATCATTTACAGAAAAGAGAGTGGGGCTGGAACCAGGGCTGGGGCTGATGGGGAAGGCGAAGACCTCACCCCCGCAGACCCCCACCCCAGTCTTCTTTTCTCACTGGGCCTTCCTCTGGGGGGGCTTTGAGCTGGGAAAACAGGGAGGGAGGCTTCTGTTGGAAGACTCTGGCATGTGGAATAGATATTAATGTCGCAGAAGGGGGAGCTGGGGGGAGGCAGACTATTAAAATTCTGTAGTCCTGAAAAATACATAAGTCTAAAATAAGACTAATGAGACATTTACTGGTGTGGTTGCCTTGCATTAATGACCCTGCTGAGGATAAGATCGCAGAAGGCTTTCAATGTAATTACCAGGCTAATGATTAGCTGTGACATCACTGGAGACCAGGACGCAGACCTTGTTTTGGATTGCTTTCAAAGTCAGGACGCCGCTGACCGCCTCACTGCCTAAGCAATCTTGGGGTGCCTGCACCCCAATCCCTGCACTTTTCCCCCTGCTGCTGCAGCTGTTGGCTTCCGGCCAGCATGGTCCTGCATTCTCTTTTTTGTCCCCCCTCCATGCCTCCCTTCCTGGACATTTTAAGAAGGCCTCTGGGACCATGAACTTCAAGCAGTAATTTGTCAGCCCCAGTGGGGACTGAGGGTTGAATGCCTGGAAAAGTGGGAGCTACGAGGACGTCCAGAAAGGATCTTTAATGAACAAGTGACGTATTAACTGATGAATGCTTTTGAAACCCTTCTGCCCCAGGGCACCCGGGAAAGACACAGCTGACAGCATGGAAAGCCTCATCTCAGAGAAGCTTTGGCTCTGAGCCCACCTAGCACGCCCATTTGAACAGATGGGGAAGGCTGAGGCTCGGGGAGGAGAACTGGCTTCCCGAGCATCACTCAGCAAGCCTTATTATCTCCATGTGGATTATGGACAGATAAAAGTGGAGAGTGGCAATCTTATCCCACCTTCCCCCTCTGGAATCCACAGCTCTCTAAATTGCTAATTGCATTCCCTCCGCATCAAAACTCAGGAGGGGTTCTAATTAGCTGCTGACCTTTGATTAAGACTCATGCCTTCTAATGTGGGATTAGAGAGAACAGCTTGGACGACAGCGTGGAGATGGGAAAAGCATCCTTGAGACCAGCTACAGTAGGGACTAAAAGAATTGGCCCTTTCTTTTTCATAAATGCCAGAGAACCATGAAAGGGATGAAGGATGGGAATATGGTTCCTGGTCTTCAAACTAGCTGAAAGCACTAGGGACACACAGATAGTCCTATAGGGTAGAACATTCTCTTCATTAAAAGTCCACCAGAGATCATGTTGCAGGATGCATCAAGCCAGCAAGGAGAGGAATGATGGAGGAGGAATCCTGGAGGAAGTAGAAGACAGTCCAGTGTGGTATGAGGATCGGCTTGAACCAAGTAGCTTAGAACCAAGACTCCAACAAAATCAGATAATTTGCGAATTCCTTTCTTGCATGAATTTAGTCCAAGGCTCGGTGACAGTGGCTTAAAAGGCATTCAGACCTCGGGAACCAGCAGTTAGCGTAATGGCTATGTCGCTGGACTCCCACGTAGTCGACCGTGGTTCGCGTCTCAGACCCGGTGGCTTACAACTCACGCCGGGCGCGTGTGCATGTGTGCCCAAGATCCCGAGAGGAGAAAGGAGGAGAAGGGACTGCGGCGTGACCATCCCCCCTGGGGGTGATTTCTCGCTTTCTGTCTCTATGTCTCTCTCTGTCTGTCTGGCGAGCGCACGCACCCTATAGCGAAAAAAAAAAAAAAAAAAAAAAAAAAAAAAAAAAAAAAAAACCTCTCCAAAAGGCATTCAGACCTAGACGGTAAGTTTCCAGTGAAACAACAGCTCACGGAGTGCAGAGGACTGCAGTAGTGGTGGTTGGGGCTAAGAGGAAAGAGAGAAAAGCAAGCTGGGAACAGAGAACTTCACTCAGGGGATCCCCTGCAACAGCACCGAAGTATCTGTGGAGAGTGTGGTGCACGCTGATGTCTATAAATGTCTACTTCATCTCTGAGGCCCCAGAACCTCATATTCGAGGACCCACCCTCCTAGGTTTGCCTGCACCATGAGTGCATATGCATATGCTTCCTTACACACCGGGAAGAGCACAGAATCTGGGGAGGCGAGTCATCCAGGAGGATGGAGAGGGGCATTAGGGTTGCACTCATCAGTTTACAGAGGAAGCAACTGCAACCTGGGCCAGGCCCCAAATCACACCCACTCAGGCAACCTCCCTCCAGCCCACAGCTCTCTCATCCACAGTTCAGTATTTTCCTCCCTGTATCTCAATTTTTAACAATTCCAAGATAGTGAGTTTCACAGGTGATTCAGCTTTAAAAGTGATCCAGGGGACCAGCAGTTAGCATAATGGCTATGTCGCTGGACTCCCATGTGGTCGACCGTGGTTTGAGTCCCAGACCCCGTGGCTTAAACTCACGCTGGGCACGTGTGCGTGCATGCCCAAGATCCTGAGAGGAGAATGGAGAAGAAGGGATTGCGGCATGGCCATCCTCCCCTGGGGGGTGATTTCTCGCTTTGTGTCTCTTTGTCTCTCTCTGTCTGTCTGGCGAGTGCACGCGCCCTATAGCAAAAACCTCTCCAAAAAAAAAAAAAGTGATCCAGAAAAGGGGGGGGGGGGCATGAGCAGCCATTATAATAGCACAATCAACTGCTATATTCGGGGGAGACAGAGAAGATCAATAAGAGGGTATCAAAGGAAAACCGGTTTTCCTTGAGACTTGGATATATCAGTATTTAGCAGAGAGACAGCCATGAGGCCACGGGCAGGCACCAGGCAGTGGATAAACCCACTCAATATATACATCCTTATGCACCCCAGGCTTACAGATGTGGAAGAGAGCCCCCTGTCCTCTGGAACCCAGACTATATCTAGAGCAGAGGTTTGCCTTTCTTGGATAATGTCAACTGCCTGTTGGTACCATCTGCCTCCACCCCCTACTACCTCCTCCACCCCCTACCACCCTAGATCCCTTTCAGTCTTTTTCCCCCAGTATGAATAGTCCAGGCAAAGTTATTACCATCAGCAGATAATTTTCCAGTTTTGTGTCCCTTATACATTTTGTGTCTTTTTTTTCCTCCTTGATTCCCTCGCTCTCACCTCCTCCATTTCCCACCTTCCTCCCACGCTGGCTCTAGTCAGGTTAAAAAGCTTCTGCACAGCAAAAGAAACAATAATTAGAGTAAAGAGACAACCCTTGGAATGGAAGAATATATTTGCAAACTCTCCCTTGGATAAGGGACTAGTAGCCAAGTATACAGGAAACCCATGCAGCTCACTTGCATGCATGCATGCATAAATAAATAAATAGATAGATGATAGATAGACAGATAAATAAATAAGCAATACAATTAAAAGACGGGCAAATAAGCTGATCAGACAACTCTTTAAGATATACAACCAAGAAGCATATGAAAAAATGCTCAACATCTCTTATCAAAAGGGAGATGCAAATCAAAACCACAATGAGATACCACCTAACCCCAGTCAAAATGGCTAAAATTAAAAATAAAAAGAATCGACTAGCAGATGGTGTAACAGTTATGTCACTGGACTCCCACTTAGTTAACCATGATTTGCATCCCAGACCCAGCGGCTTAAAACTCACAGAGAGTGGGAGGGGGAAAAGAGTGCAGGAAGGGAAATTTGGGGGAAAAGAGAAGTAAGACATTTGGGGGACACGGACATGGTTTGTTGCCTGTTGATGATGTCGTGTATAGTATTCTCAGCTTGTCTGGTGTGTGGCGTGTATCATGTTGGGTAAAATCTCTTTACAATCGAAATGATGTATAGTGATTGAAAGTATAAATAATAGTTAATAAGAATAAGAATAACTCACACTGAACATGTGTGCAAGTGTGCCCAAAATCCTAAGAGGAGAATGGAAGAGAAGGGATTGCTGTGTGTCCATCCCCCACGGGGGGGGTGGGGGGGGGTTGATTTCTCACTTTCTGTCTCTCAGTCTCTCTCTGGCAAACACATGTGCCCTATAGCAAAAATCTCTAAAGAAGAAAGGAAGGAAGGAAGGAAGGAAGGAAGGAAGAAAAGAAAAGAAAAGAAAAGAAAAGAAAAGAAAAGAAAAGAAAAGAAAAGAAAAGAAAAGAAAAGAAAAGAAAAGAAAAGGAAAAGAAAAGAAAAGAAAAGAAAAGAAAAGGAAAAGAAAAGAAAAGAAAAGAAAAGAAAAGAAAAGAAAAGAAAAGAAAAGAAAAGAAGGAAGGAAGAAAAGTGCTGGTGAGGCTATGGTGAAAGGAAACTCTCCTACACTGCTCGTGGCCATGTAGATTAGTATAGCCACTGCAGAGGACAACGTGGAGGTTCCTCAAAGACCTACAAATAGAACTACCATGTGATTCAGCAATTCCACTCCCAGGTGTCTACCCAAAGGGTAAGAATATACTCAGTTGGAAAAAATACTTGAACATCCATGTTTATTGCAGCATTATTCACAATTTCTAAGACATGGAACCAACCCAACTGTCCATAAAGAGATGAAGGGGTTGAAAAACGGTGGCATATATACACTATGGAATACTACTCAGTCATGAAAAACAATGAGACCCTTTCAGTCTTTAAGACTACCCCAAACCAACTAACTAACACAAGCTCTTTAATTTCCCAGCCTTTCAGGATTTGGGGCACATGTACACATGTGCCTGGCATGTTTTTCAAGCCACTGGGGCCAGGATTCAGATGCAGTCAGCCATGTGGGACCCCTTTAATCACTAGGCTACCGGGCCAACCTAGTCTTAGACTTTGTAACTGCCTGATTCTCAGTTGCCTTATCCTAAAAACAGCCATAGCCACTGTCTTAGGTGCCTAGAGGCTGGGGCTTCACAGATAAAACTGAGGGTCTCTTCTCTTCCTGGATCCAAGATTTCTTCTCTTGATTTAATTCACCTTTGAGTCTCTGCTCCCAAGCCAAATGAGCATATTGTCCTGAAGGCAAGAAGATCATAGGAAACACATGAATATACTTGATTTCAAGTAGTCTGAGCTCCACCACTTCCAAGCTGTGGGATCTTGCAGAGATTTCTCATTTTGCCCAACTTCCTATCTCCAACTATGGATTTGGTACAATAAAGGTACTGTCTCGAATAATGCTCTCTGGAAAGAAAACCTACGTCTGGGACCGAGGCCAGGATGAAGATGTGAGAAAAGGGTGTGTGTACAGCATGTCTTGCTTGGATAGCATGTGAAGTGCCCAGGGTGCCACAGTTAAGGAGGCCCTCATTCTCAGATGCATACACACGCAAGGTCAACCCCAGAGAGTAGACACCTCCCTCAGTTGTGTGTCCTGAGTGCCCCTCTTTCCTCACCTTGTCCCATCCCAGAGGCTCTGATGAGAACTCCTGTTCAAGAGATTTACTTGAGGAGCGTTCTGGAGAAAAAGCATGTAAAGATGGAGGGTAGGAAGGGATGGACAAGGAAGGACAAGGAGCCGAGAAAAGATGTCCTTTAGCCTCTGCCTGATCCCTGGAAGCTACAGAGTGTGAGGGGCCCTAACATGAAGGCAGGGGAGCCCCTATGTGGACTGGTGGCTGACTACAGACCACCCCAGTATGTGTATGACCCCTGTACATTCCTGAGCTAGGTAGATCGAGGGTGAGGCTCTGGAAAGGGTGAAGATGTGAGCTGCCAGCAGCCAACATTTGTACTGGGCATTGCACAGGGACCAGCAATGTCTACTGTGAAGACCTGTTCCATGGGGTAGCTACGAGGACTGAAGAAAAGTCTGCACAGAGCACATATCGTGTTTAGATGGTGCATAGTAGGTGCTCAGCAAACAGCAGTTAACATCCTCCTAGACAGAGCAATGAGCTTCATAGAAGTGAACTCCATCTCTGTCTTCACCATTCTATTCCCACTGCCCCATTTAGTGTTGGGCTCGTAGCAGGTTCTCACTAATCTGTCAAATGAGTGAACTGTAGTTACCGGCGTCCGTTCTTACCATTACTTTGGCTGACCCTGCAAATAAGACAGCAGATAGGTTATATTGCTCTTCCCAAACCGGAGGTGAGAAGATGCTTGAGGCTCTTAAATTTTATTTTGGTCTTTTGTCATTTTCCTTTCGAATTTCTTGTGGGTGAATGCTCAAGGCAGCTTTTCAGCCTCTAAGCCCTGGGGTAAGACAGCCCATTCTGGCATCTTCTCTGCTCTGCTGGCTTAAAGTATCTGGCTCTCTATGAACCCTCGGCACCCTCAGATCCTCCCCGTTAGCCATCCCCAGGCCGGACTCCTGTGCGGGTCATTCTGACCTTGGGCTTTATCTCCAGAACACGACTGTCCATGGCTCTCAAATGCTGATCTGAACCTGGAGGCCTCTGTCAAATTCCCACCAAAACAGCATGCAGCGTTGAAGATTTCCTATCATAGTTTGAAATCCAGATCTTCTTTTGTTTAGTAAGAATATTGAGAATATTGAGCCAGGGAATTTGTCCTCAGTCACTTAACTCCTCTGGGACATCACAGAACCAGCTTGTCACTCTTTAGCTATGTGACTTCAAGCAGATCACTTTGCCTCTCTGTGCTGCAGTGTCTTCACCTGAATAATGAGGAATGGTTGTATTTATCGTACCAGGATGTGGTGAGGATTTCATGAGATACCTTGGGAGAGGAGAATCTGGCTAGTAACTCTTACTCTAGAACCTTCCATAGCTCAAAGTTTCCATTGCTCCAGGAAGAAATCCAAACACTTACAATGCCCACAAGGTCACACCTGGTCTGACTTCTGCCTTGATCTCAGATATTTCTGAGCCCTGGCTCTTTGGACACTGGCCACCCTGGCTCTTTTCTGTGGCTTGCAAGATCCTACTGCCCCAGGACCTTCATTTCTGAGTCTTTTCTGTCCCTTACCCATTGCTACACACATGCACACTACCCCGAATTAACCCAACACATTTTCCAGCTCTCCTTTCAAACACCACCTCTTCCAGGTAGTCTTCCATGATCTCATTGCTCTAAGTTATTTTGCTTATTATGCCCTTGAGTTATATGTATCCAGTTGACGTGAGGGTCTGGTTAGGTCCGTAGCTCATGGTGACAGGGCTGTACCTAGATGTCCACTCATGCACCCCACTGCATGGCAGAATAGGTGCTCACTAAACGAGTGATGAGTGAGTGGTAGCCCTGCAGCTCACCTAACGTGGATTCCCAAGCCTTGATCGGTGGGTTCCGGTCATGATAATTGCAAACAGATACCACCCCCCACCCCCGCCCGGCCTCCTTCACCCCGCCTTCAGTGGTCTGCCTACTTGGATGCTATATATTTTCCAGGCATTACCCAGCGTGGCATGCATTTACACCACCCCCGGCAGCTCCATCTTCCCCTCCCCGGCGTCCATTGGCATAATCAACCAGGGCCCTGCCCAGAACCTGCCAAGCTTGTATTAATGTTGGCTCAGGGAGAGATTTATTCCTTCCCAGCACAGCTCAGGCTGGTCCTGGCTCAGCTAGGACTCCCCCACCCTTACGCCCCTCACTACACACACGCCCACACACACACACGCACACACATACATGCACACACACACACAGGCTCAACGTTGAGCTAGTTCTGATTAGATTTGGGGAGGGGACGTTTCTTACCCTTTGCCAAATACAGTTAATCAGCCTTAGAGCCTTTCAGAGCCTTTGCATCCTTGGGCCTGGAAACCTATTCCCTGATCTGTGAAAACCACAGCATGCAGGACTGTGGCTTTGCCTGGACGTTTACGTGCTAACCTTGAGGTCAGGCAGCTGCATGATTTGAGTGGGTAATTTACCTGTCTAATCATCAGTTTGCTCATTGATAAAATGGGGATGATATTAGCAGACTAATGTCATAAGGTAGCACTCCTTTTAAAGATATGCAGGGATCAGCAGGGATCAGCAGTTAGCGTAATGACAGTGTTGCTGGACTCCCATGTAGTCGAACGCGGTTCGTGTCCCAGACCCGGTGGCTTAAAACTCACGCCGGGCGCATGTGCGCGCGTGCCCAAGATCCCGAGAGGAGAACGGAGGAGAAGGGATTGCAGCGCGGCCATCCCCCCCCGGGGGGGGGGGGGGTGATTTCTTGCTTTCTGTCTCTCTGTCTCTGTCTGTCTGTCTGTCTGGTGAGTGCACACGCCCTATAGCAAAAACCTCTCCAAAAAAAAAAAATAGATATTATTTGCAAAGGAGGAAGAAAATAGTCCCAAACCCCAGAGATGGGAGAGGCATGAAACAGAACGTCTACTACCTCCTCAGTGCAAGATGGGAATATCTGTAGCCCCTGATCCCTGCTGGCTCCGCTCACACAAACCCTGCAGGTGGAAACTGAGGAGCACCTGCCCCTAAGACAGGCTGCAGCCCTGCTCACTGCTTCTCTCCTCGCCACGAGTCCCTGCGCTCTAGCTTTTCACTGATCCCAGAACACGCCCCCTTCGCACATGCTGTTCCCTCTGTCTCTCTCCCTTTCACCTAGTCACTGTCTAGAAAATTTACACTCATCCTTCAAAGTCCAGCTCTAGAACCACTACTTGTTTGGAGGTTTCCCCATTCCCTCCCTTCCCCCCTCAACCCCAAGCAGAGACTTTTGTTTTTAATTTGCCAGAGGGCATGTGCGTTTCAGAGAGAGTCAGAGAGAGAGAGAAGGAAAGTGAGGAAGCATCCCTTATGGGGGATGGTCATGCCTCAGTCCTTTCTCCAGCTCTCCTTTTGGATTCTGGACATACACACAGACACACCCAGTGTTTTTCAAGCTGCCAAGTCTGAGACTTGAACCACGTGATCAGTCATGTAGGATGTGTCTGCCTTAACTACTGCCCACAGGCTGGCCCCAGAGATCATTTTCTGTTCTCTCCAGCAGATATCTCATATAAGGTTCTGTTCGCACCTCCATAACCTGATGTGGCTCTTCCGACAGGTGATGAAGTCCTTGAGGGTACGGGTCATGTTTGTCTTCCATCTCTTAATGGCTAACCCAGCGTCCACCAGGTGGTAGAGACCTAATCCATGTTTAAGTGAATTTTCTTTGTATCTCCAAAGCTTAACTCCAAGACTGGGGCATACTAATAATCTAATGAGTGTTGGTTTAATAATCGATTAATTAGTATTCACCTGGCTTTATAGCCCCAGAGCTTACTACAGTAAGAGCTGACAAATGGATGGTACTCCACAGTCCTGACACTCACAGGCTGCCTGGACCACTGTAAGTGCCGGGAATAGGTTTGAATGAATGCTTATGCCCCCCCACCCCCCCACCCCCAGCACTTGGGATACAGTCTAGCCAACTCTGTAACTGGCAAAGCCCACATTTTCCCAGCATAGCAGGGCAGGTTTTTCTTGCCCACCTGGTGATACATGGCAGGTTCAGGTCAGCAGAGAGAGGGAGGGAGGAGGTGAGGGAGACGGCTCTGCTCCACATATTCACTCGGGTACCCCATCTTCTGATGGCTCTGTCAATTCAACAAGTGGCTTTCCAGGGACACCCTGGGTGTTGGAACCCAGATGGCAGATTGGGAAAAGAGTGTGGGAGATCGCATCTGGGAGGATTTTATGAGCCAGGCCAGAGACTGGTCCCCATCACTTTGGCTTACATTCGGTTGGCTAGAATTCAGTCACATGGCGACATACACCTAACTGTAGTGGAGAATGGGAGATGTCACTTATGTGTGTGCTTGAGGAAAAGAGGAAAGGGGTTGGATGAGCAGCCAGCAGCCCTACAAACTAGTCACTCGTCAATAAGTATTTGAATAAATAATAAAGAATGAGTTTTTCTCTGTCTGGATTCTTGGATATTTGCACACAGTACATGCTCAGTAAATAGTGGAAATAATTCCTCTGTGTTTCTTTGAAAGCTTTTACATGATGTTTAGCATAGGGATGTCACTCATTAAATGAAGAACAGGAGGAAGGAAGTGAGGGAGGAAGGAGGAGAAGGAGAAAGGATGGGAAGAAGAGAGAAAGAAAGGAGAGGGAGAGAAGGACCATTGTAATTCCAGATCCTAACATGATCCTGGGCACATGCGAAGTGCTTAGGAAATTCTCACCTCCATAAACTATGGCAATGGACTACCCTTTCAGGGTAGCTGCCTTTCTGGAAGAGTCTAAAGACTGACTGTTGGGCCCCATGGCCCTGGTCCCTCAGTCCACGGCTCGTTTTGCCCTGCATAGTGACCTGGCCACCTTCCAGCACCCAAGCAGGAGCGAGGCTACCTCCTGGTTTCCCAGGTATGGTGGTTTCCCAGCTCTGAGCAGGAGCAGTGGAAGGCAGGGGGTGGGGAGACAGAGCCGGGTTTTCGATTCAAGGTCTGCTCCCTGCTTGAGTGATCAACATCATTTCCATACTATAATTACATTGCCCAATCCTCTCCTGATTTTACTGCTATCTTGTAAGCCGTCCCGGTTGTGAGTAATTTAAAGCTATATGAGATGTCAGCCTCCGTGAAACAATCACCCCTCAAAGAAATATGGCCCTAGATCATAATTGATAAGTCCCATTAGGCAATAGGGCCTCTTATTTCCTATTTGGTCTCTTCTGAGATGGCCTTGTTGATTCGCCTAACGCAGACTGTGTCCCCAGCACTGCCGAGGGAGAAGGATCCCTCCAGCACTGGGGGACCCAGCCCAGGGAGTGGGAGGAAGACGAGATCAAGGAAGGGCTGATGGCTAGGCCATATAGACCCTGGCTGATTTCCTCTGTGGTCTTCCTGCTTCAGGTGGTGCAGGGAACCTCTCCAAGGAGAGTTGTCACCACTGGGGTTCGGGCTGGGAGCCACAGGCTCTGTTCTTGTGAAGCTTAGTTAGAACAAAAGGAAAAAGGGAAGTATACGGCTTTGAGCCCAGAGGTGCTCCCCAGTGATGCCCCAGGACTCTGCTGATGGTCCAAGAGGAACACACAAAGGCACCCTGCCCCACGCATCCTACTACTTCCTTTCTTCACTCTCTATCCTCTAGGTCTGGCACTTCGCCTGGCAGGGGTATGTTGACATAATTACATCTATATTGTGCTCTTGTAAAATTGAGGACTAATTTGCACAAACATCTTCCTCCATAGTCCATCCCTTCACTTGCCTTCCCTAGGTGCAGGGCAGAGAGAGAGAGAGAGAGAGGACACTCCTGTTAAACAAGAAAGCAAGCTGGAGTGAAAGGAAAGAGCACTGAACCAAGAATCAGGCAATGGGATGCTAGGTCCTACCCTGCAGGCAGCTTGCTGAGCATCTTTGAACTAGTCTCATTCCCTGTCAAGACCTCAACAGCCTCATCTTAAAATGAGAGGCCAGTGTGGAACATTTTAAAATTGGTTCTCAGTGTCTAAAATCAAGAGATCCCATATAGTAATAAAAGAGGTTACAGCTTCTATCAAATATCCTGACTGGAAACATGGGCCTCACATTCCCACATGGTCTTAAGCGGCTGAACTGAGTGATGGCTGCCCTCTTTTGTTTTAAAATAGATTTTTTGCTATTTGGCATGTGTGGTTACCAGAGAGACAGAAATAGATAAATCACCCCTCCCCCGGGGAAATGGCCATGGCGCAATCCCTTCTTTTCTATTCTCCTCTCAGGATTTTGGGCACACATGCACACACACACCTGGTGTGAATTTCAAGTTGCCAGGTCTGGGACTCAAACCACGGTTGATGATGTGGGAGCCCAGTGCGTTAACCATTATACCACCTGCAGGTGCCAGTAGCTGCCCTCTCTAGGTGGGGTTGTGCACCCTAGTTCACCACAACCTCCACCACTACCTACTGTACTGCAGCTTGTTTCTCTTGCTTATGTTATCGATTGGTTCTCGTGAGCATCTCTGTCTGTGATCTCCAGGCATCTATACTCCAGTGCAGCATCATCAACTCACAATAAACGCATTCCCACATAGGACCCAACGGCTGATACCGTCACCTTTGACTACTTCTCACCAACACTAATTGACCCCAATGGCGCCGGTTCAGCACCATGGACAGATCACCGGGCGAGCTTTGTGGAGAGTCCTCAGAGGTCCCACCAGGTCCTCCACTGTGGGCAGTCACTCACTTGCCCATGACTTACAATACCTAGTCCCCTGGAACTTCACCTCATTACCACCCAAGCCCCAAACCTCCATTGCTTCTATTCTCTGCCTGATTGATTTGTTTGTAATTCTGTCATCTCTTGTGATCAGGTTGGTAGGGTGGGGGAACCAGAGTGGGGTGGGTGATTCTTCTCTGGCAAGACATGTCAAAACTGCCTGTCTGTCTTTGGGGTGCAACTGTTTCTCACACGCCATGGTCTGTGTTGCTATAAAGAATGATGGATCCGGTATCATATATTACTGCCGTGCACTTTCATTTTTGATATCTGTTTTTCCCTTCCAAAATTTACTGAGTGATTGAGAGGCCGTGCTTGCTTTTTTGAGACACTTCATGAACAACTTGCCCAGGCAACGTGGATCAGAGATAAGGGAAAATTGTCAAGTACCTCCAAGCTGTTTCTTGTTGGCATGTCTTTGCAAATTCTTCCTGTGGTGTCTCTCTGGGGGTCCACGGCTGTTTGGAAATCAGTTGGGGAAGCTGGTTTTAACTCCTTGTAATTACTTGGCATGGCCCTCAAACCCACCACATTTTGGCACTCACTGTACGTCCACCCTATGCCAGGCACTGTGTTAAAGAGTAGGACATAGGAGTGAAAAAGAGATGCCTCTATATTCATGCAATTCCTATCCCTGTGGTCAAGACATACAATTACAAGAAAGTGGTGGTGAGGAGTGATAAGCATGGAGAGGATGATGGGGTTATTTCAGATGAGAGCCATCAGGGAAGGCTTGTCCAAGAGGTGGTATCTAAGCAGAGACCAGGATGAGGTGGGGGCCAGTCCATGGAGAAGAGCTCTCTGGGCAGACGGGACAGAGTGTGGCTGACATGTCTGAGTACTGGGAAGAAGATCTCTGTGGTCCAAGCAGTGCTCTCATCTGTGTCTCCAGAGAAAGAGGATCAATGAGACACATAGAGAGAGATGCATTTGTGCAAGTAGAGATAGACAGAGACAGAGATTAAGATGGAGGCAGAGATTGAGATAGAGATTGAGGAGGGGGCTTCCAAAATTTCATGGAAAATAAAAATAAAGCCTGAGTTTATTTTAGTGCGGGGGGGGGGGGGGGAGCGGGGGATCCAGACCAGCCAGGTGGCATAGTGGTTAAGGCAGCTGGATCCCACGTGGCCAACTGTGCAGTTCAAATCCTGGACCCAGTGACTTGAAAATCGCACCAGGTGCGTGCACATGCATAGCCAAAATCCTGAGAGGTGAATGGAAAAGGGACTGTGGCAAGGGCATCCCCCTGGAAGGTGATGTGCTTTCTCACTTTCTCTCTATCTATCTATCTATCTATCTCCTCTCTTTCTCTCTGTCTCTCTCTATAGCAATCTAAAGAAGAAAAATAGGGAAATCCATGCATACTTTTCTTATAACATGCATTTTCTACAAACATTCTTGAAACATTTCATATTAAGAGATTTCTTTCCTTTTTTTTTTTTTTTTTTTTTTTTTTTTTTTTTTTTTTGAGAAAGAGAGTTTTTGCTATAGGGTGACACAGAGAGTGACATAAAGTGAGAAACCAACCCCCAGAAGAGATGGCCACACCACAATCTTTTCTCCTCCTTTTTCCTCAGATTTTGGGTATGCACACACATGTGCCCGGCATGAGTTTCAGTTTCAGCACTCAAACCGCAGCAACCACATGGGAGTCCAGGACCTTAACCACCTGCTGACCCCAAGAGATTTATTTAAAAACTTGATAATCCCCCCTCGTCCATGGTTTTACTCTCTGTGCTTTCAGTTACTCATGGTCAACCACAGTCCAAAATAGGTGAGCACAATGCAATAAGATATTTTGAGAGAGAGAGAAAGAGGGAAAGACTGCATCCACAGGACTTCTTTCCCAGTCTACTGCTATAATTGTTCCATTTTATTATTAATTACTGCTGCTAATCTCTTACTGTGCCAGTTTATAAACTGAACTTTATCATGTGTGTGTATGTGTGTATGCACAGGGAAAGAAAACCCATAGTATAGGTAGGGTTCAGTACTACACTGCTTCAGACATCTGCTGGGGTCTTGGAACATGCCCTGCATGGCTAAGGGAGGGCTGCTGCATTGGTTCATTTGACTGCGGGGCTCACACGTCCAAAACCTGCAAAGCAAACCCGCCAGCTGAAAGCTGTCTTAGGCAGGAGCTGATGCTGCAATCTCAAGGCAGAATTTCTTTCTTTTTTTTTTTTTTTTTTTTTTTTTTTTTTTTTTTTTTTTTTGAGAGGTTTTTGCTATAGGGCATGTGTGCTTGCCAGAAAGACAGAGAGAGACAGAAAGACAGAAAGCAAGAAATCACCCCCCAGGGAGATGGCCATGCCGCAATCCCCTCTCCTCCATTCTCCTCTTAGGATCTTGAGCATGCACACACTCCTAGTGTGAATTTAAGCTACTGGGTCCAGGACTCGAACTGTGGCCAACTACGTGGGAGTCCAGTGACAAAGCCATTACCTCAACTGCTGGTCCCTCAAGGCAGAATTTCTACTTCCTCAGAGAACCTCAGTTCTCCTCTTAAAGACTTCTAGCTGATTGGATGAGACCCACCCAGATTACCAACGATAATCTTCTTTATCAAAAGTCAACTGATGGGAGATGTTAGCCACATCTACAAAAGGCCGTCACAACAACACCTGGATTAGGGCTGGATTGAAGAGCTGCGTGCGCTAGCCTAGAGAGGTTAACACGCGTGACTCACCATCACAGGCTCGTTGAGCTCCCCAATCTGCACCCCACCATGTGCCCCTGCTTTCAGCATCTCCTCTGCCCTCTGCTCCAAGCACATCTCCTACCCTAGTGGCCAGCATGATGCCTTTTCCTGAGGGTGTACTAAAGACATGTTTTTATTTTGCCAGCAACCTTAAATATTTTTAGAGGGACTAAAGAATAGTTTGCAAGTTAAAACACAGAATTTCTTGGCCACCTGGAGGCATGGTGGTTGGGGCGGCTGTATGCTACATGGCTGACTGTGCTGAGTTTTAGACCTGGTGACTTAGAAAACATACCAGTTACATGTGCATGCATACCCAAAATCCTAAGAGGAGAGTGGAGGGGAAGGTTCTGTACTGTGGCCATCCCCCTGCAGGTCTCTCTCTCTCTTTCTCTCTCTCTCATGTGCATGCTCTATAAAAATTCAAATAAAATACAATATAGAATTTCAAAGTCCATATCTATGATTTAAGCTACTCGGATTTCAGAAGAGAAGGGCTTGCTATCGTTAAGAATCCCTGGTAACTTAGGAAGACGGTAACTTAGGAAGTGTGAGAGACAAATGCCTTCTATTCTGGGTTAGGTCCAGCAATATTGGCCCCTTAGAAAGACCACCTTGGACATAATCATTAGTAGGATAAATGCAAAGATCTCTGTGTTTCTAGATCCTGGTGCAGGGGCTGGGAATAGGGGGACCTACTAACTCTTTATATTTACGAAATATTAGCCACAACCATTTCATGTCCATGTGTTCATAGGAATCACACAATCCTCTTTGTGGATAAGAAAACTGAGGCGCAGAGAAGGGAAAAACTTCCCCAAGGTTGCACAGCAACAGACAGAAGAAGAGCCCTGTCTGTAATCTTGGGTCTCCTGTCTGCATTCCCCAGGTCTCTCGGGCCTCTTCACCGTCTTTCAAGGAAGCGGAGTTCTTCCCAGACAAGAACAGGTCCTATCTCCTTTGAGCTCTCAGAGGTCTGACAGATGAAGGACTGCTCTGTGACCTTCTGAGTCATCTGCTTGTTCTCTGAGCTTTTATATAAGACAGAAAGACAGTGCCAGACTGAGTCAGGGCCAGAGAGGGCTGTGACATTCTCCTTAAAGATATGCTGGCCATGAATGTACCCCATGCCCATCTTCAGTCTGCTCTGGGAAGGGGGAACACCAAGCCTTGTCTATGAGACCATCCCAAGCCTATCCAAGCTGGGCCCTCCCTGCCCTCCATAGCCCCACCTCCCCATTACCTGTATCCAGGCATGTGCAGTCAGATTAATATTCCTCACACCAGCTCTGACATGGCGACCCTGGCTCAAATCTCTAACCCTCTGTGGATTTGAGGAAAGAAGTTCAGATTCCACAGCAGGGCTTTAAAAAGGCACCATGACTGCCCCAACCCACCCAGCAACTCCTCTATCCTCTCCCAACCCTACCCTGGATATCAGGTCACATATATTTTCTCCAGGCCTTGACCTTCCTCCTCTCCTCTTCTGCTCAGATTATTCTGTTCACTGGAAAAGTCTTCTTTCTGTATTTAAATATGCTTGGGAAAATTCTATCTAAGGAAAGAAAAAAAAAAAAAAAAGACTAAATGTGCTATGTTGAAAGTAAAAACAAAACCAGGTATAGTGGCACGTATCTGTAATACTAGCCACTCAGGAGGCTGAAGCAGGAGGATCATGAGTTCAAGGCCAGCCTGGGAAACCCTGTCAAAAAAAAAAAAAAAAAAAAAAAAAAAAAAAAAAAAAAGGAAAAGCATCATTATATCCAACTTGGATTTTTAAATCCAAGGATTTATTGAGAGCCTGCTGTAGGCCAGGCACTGGGCAAGGCACTTAAAAATAATATAGTCAAGGTTGTAATGTCCTTGTCTTCCAGGAACTCTCTCCAGGGCAGCCTCTTACACTCAGCAAGGCCTACTGAGCCTGACGGGCAGCCAGTGTGAGTTCTACTTAACGTATGAGGGAAAAAATAAAATCTATGTAGACGGTACTGTAATGGTACAAGGAACAATGATCTCTCTTCCAAGGAGACCTAAAGGCAGAGAGTAGAAGGTGACAGTTGTCAGAAACTGGAGAGAGAGGTAAAGAGAGAGGATGCCTAAATCAGGAATGCAGCCCAAGGCAGAGGCAACTAGGGGTATAAATACCCCTACTCACTCTCCCTCACTCCCCTTAACAGCCTACCTATGCCCCAATTGTCCTGACCAGCCAGGGATCCCACAGGATGTGGTCTATATGGGTTGAAGTCATCCTGGAAGAGCTAAGAGATGTTGAGTGCAACCTTAGAGGTAGGAAATTGAAAGAGAGGGTGATTCTCATGCTTCATAGAGAGCAAGAAGTTAGGGACTAATGTCTACACTGGCCAGCCAAAAAATACACTGGCTAGCCAATGATTTAGCGATACAGAAGCTAATGCCAAGAAAACAAATAAAAAGAAAAGCTGGAAGAGTTGAATGAGGGTGCTCTGGGAAGTGAGCATGGCAAGGAACAGGTCAGAGGATGGTTGTTTTTCATTATATATCTCTTAGTATTATTATGACTAATTACATAATTTGATTAAACTAAGGTATAATCATGCCCAGTGTAATCACAAGAAAGACATCAGGAAATCCCAACAGAGGGTCACTCTACAGAGTACCTGACGGATGCTTCTCAAAACTGTCCAAGTCATCAAATACAGGGAAGTCTAAAAAAACCATTAAGTCAAGAGGAATCTGAGGCAAGTCAACTAAAAGTGACATGGTAACCTGGATGAAATGCTGGACAACAGAAGAGATATCAGGGGAAATGGAGACATGCTGAATAAAGCTTGCACTTTAGTTAATGATCACGTATCAACACTGGTCCATTAATTGTAAGAAACGTACCATACCATGTGACAGGTTGTTAACGAAGGAAACTAGGAGCAGAGCATATGGGAACTCCCTGCACTGCCTTCTCAGCATTTCTGGAAATCTAAACTTTGAAAAGTTTATCAAAAAAAAAAAAAAGAATTTTACAATAAATATGTAATAAAAAATGTAAAAACATATGTTCCTCAAATATAACCATCAGAGAATGAGAGAACAACCCACAGAAGATACTTACATGAAGATATTTCCAATAGCATATTCAAACAAGGGCTCATGAACAGAATATATACGGAACACCTACTAATCAACAAGAAAAAGGTAGAAACCCCAACAGAAAGGAATACACATGCATGTGCGTACACACACACACACACACACACACACACACACACATATACACAGATAGATAGATAGATAGATAGATAGATAGAAAGAAAAAAAGATAGATAGATAGATAGATAGATAGATAGATAGATAGATAGATAGATAGAGGCCCCAGCCATGATGGCCAAAAATGGAAAGAGTTCAAGTCTCCATCAACAGCAGCAGTATGGGAAAATAAATTGTGGTGTGTTGCCACACTGGACTTCTGCACAGTAACAGGAATGCAATTACACACAACATGAACACATCGCACAAACATAATCTTAAGCAAGAGAAGCCAGATGTAGAATAAAAGCATACTGTATACAAAAATAGGCAAAAATCACCCATGGTGCGAGAAGTCAGGCTAGGGACTACCTGGGAGGGGCTGAAAAGGGTCTTGAGTGGCTTCTGGACAGCTGGCTGTACTGTTTCTTGATCATAATGCTAGTTACCTGGGGGGCCTTCATCGTGTGAAACGTTATCAAGCTGGGCACTTGTCAGATGTATTTCTACTACTAAAAGCAGAACTTCAAGAAGTTCTACCCGCTTTGACATCCAGGCCAAACCCTTCCCCGGACAGACAACCTGCTATTCTTGTTTTATTTCGTCTTGTCTGTATTACCTGGGGCCATCAGCGTCTGTCTAGTGTCCGTCTCTCCTGCCGCTCTGGGAACCCGATGAGGGCAAGGATGGCATTTGGTACAATCCATTATCTTGTCCCCCTCTGATCTGTGTCTCCATAGTCGTATAGTGCAAATGTGACCAAGCTGCCCTGGGTTCAAGACTCTTCAGAGGCTCCCCATGGCTTATGGGGTCATATGACCAATCAGTAAATACCTGTTCAGTCTTGTTTGGTGCCAGACAATATGCTAGGGAATGGGTCTCCCTAGTGAGAATAAAAATGTATGGATGAGACAGATCCATCCTTTAAGGACTTTCCATCTAGGGGGAGCTAAATACAAACTACTTCGTTCAGCCCCAAACTACTCAATGACCCTGCCTCAGTCTGACCACATCTCGCCTAGACTGAGCTGCACCATCCTCAAAAGCACATCCTATTCCACCAATGCCTCTGAAAGGCTGTGCACGTGGTCATTCCCACATGGAATGCTATTTCCCCTTCTGTCCCCTGTCCATCACCCAGCTAATACCTGGGCCTCCTTTCAGAACCAATTCAAACACTGCTTTCTCTTAGAAGCTTCCCTGACCATTTCCCTGCCTGGGTCAAGGATCCCTTCTGGGCTCCCAAAGTTCCCTCTGCTTCTCCATCACTCAGCTAATCAATTAGGCTGTAATCATCTTTTCTCTAAATAGCCTGCAGGTCCCTCATCAGTGCTGGACTCTGATTTACTCACTTCATATCCCGAGAGCTTAGCAGTGTGGTTTGTTAAGAGTAGGGGCTGGGACCAGCAGATGGTAGAGCAGTTGTACTGCTGGACTCCCACATGGTCAGCACGGTTTGAGTCCTAGACCCAGTGGCTTGAAAATCATACCAGGTGCATGTGCGTGCATGCACAAGATCCCGGGAAAGTGGAGGAGAAGGGATTGTGGAAGGTGATTTTTCACTTTCCCTCTCATGGTCGGTCTCTCTCTCTCTCTCTCTCTCTCTCTCTCTCTCTCTCTCTCGTGAGCACACATGCTCTAAAGCAAAAACCTCTGTTAAAAGAAAAAGGCAAAGGGCTAAGTAAATTTTTGAAAAAGTGGAAGGAAAGGAGAGAGGGAGAGAGAAAAGGGAAGAAGAGGGAGAGAAGAACAGAGGGAGGAAGGAAGGGAGGGAGGGAGGGAGGGAAGAAGAATTAGAATACCCTCTGAACCTCGAAGCTTCTCACATCCCATCCTGCCACTGTCCAACATTTCACCATTAGGAAGAAGAAATTAATGCCTTTTCCACTGACATTCTTAAGCCAGACATTCTCAAAATGTTTATCTGTTCTCCATTGTCTCCCACCCCCCTTATTTTTCCTTGTTTTCTCTTCCAATGGTTTATTTATCTCTGTCTACTTAATGATGATACAACTCACATCCTCCTTTTCTCTTGCCCTTAAAGTTCTGAATTTTTAATCGAGCAATGTAAACTTAATTTTTTTTTTTTTGTCTATCAGAAAGGTCTTAGGCCCTGACAGGAAAATGAGTGATGAATTATGCAAGCAGCGAGCACCCATCTGACTTCTGTGATGTGCTGGGTTATAATTGCACAAACTACTGCGTCCCAAGATCCGGGAAATGTGGTTTTACACTTTCTCAGACATCTTTACAAAAGGGTGACAGCAGATTTCACAAGTGGAGAGAAACACGAAAACTGGATGGTTTTTTTCCAGAAACAGCACGGACCGCGATGCCCATCTCCTCCTGGCGCTGACGCTGTGGACGCGGCTCCCCTGCCCGCACTTGGCAGGAGGCGCTGGTATCATCTCCAGCTGAGAAATAAGGTCTGGTGCCTTTCCACAATGATGGCCATTTATCAGGCATGACACTTGGTGACTCAGGGGACTGGAAATGGGATGTGGCATCTCCTATCTGAGATTGAGAGTCGGAATCCATTTTCAACACGGGCATCCCCAAGACACGGGATAGAATTCGTTTATTCCGTGTTTCATTCCACTAATATTTATTAAATGCTGCTTTTTTTTTTGCCAGTCACTTATTTAGGCATTGGGGATACAAGCCCAGCTTTCATGGGATATATGTGTTTATGCTGAGACTGAGAATAGAATAAATCCATTAGGTAAGTCCAGCTGGGTTGGTAAAGACTCCGAAAAACAAAATAGAAGAGTGGACGTTGAATGCGTACAACTCAACCTAATGATAAATGCTGGAGGGGGTGGATGTGTGTATTGTCCTGACTTGATCATGACAAAATGTATGTATGTTTTGAAAGACCGCATGTACTCTAAAAAACATGTACAACTTTCACGTGCCAATTAGAAATCACAATAAAAAACAGCACTCCGATGTGTTGGGAGAGAGTGATGGCGGGGGCTGGGTGCGTGGCACTTCTCCAGGTAGGAGTGGGCACGAGGGCATGGAGGTGATGTCTGAGTTGACACCCCACCATGGAGAAGGGAAAGCTTGTCCCAGGCAGAGAAAACATCCCAAGCAAAGGCTCCGAGATGGTACCGAGAGGGGGAATGCGTGATGGACAGTGGCCAGAACACAGTGAATGAGGGGCTTTTTCTGAAAAAATCTTACCAGTATTAAAGTCCAGCGTCTGGACATCACGTCTCTTTGCAGCTTTTAAATAAAGCTTTTATGTTATTACTTGGGGACTACAGAAGGTCAGAGGCAGAAGCATTTTAGAGATGATTCATTTTCTGCCGTGAAACTGGCCACACAGAAGCTCCGCGAGACTGTCAAGAGCATGGAGATATCAACGGATCAAGGCATTGGAGTTGACAGTATCCAACAGCGCAGCGCTCGAAGGTTTACCAAGCATTTCAGTACCTGTGCTCTCGGGCCACTCTCGTCTCCACTCGAGGAGGTAGGCCTTTCACTCCCATTTTATGGATGGGGAAATTGAGTTTCGGAGATATGTCCAAGGTCACAGGGCTTGTGAGAGACGATGCTTAGCTCAAAGTACTTGCCTCCATGTTTTCTTCTGGTCCCAGGGTCCCAAATGTCCTCGGCTTTCTCTTACGATGAAAAAGATTCCATATTGCAAAGAGGCCCCACCTTACTCCTCTCGGGATGTGTGACTCTGACCAGGTCCCCTTCCTCGCCGATGCTCTTCATCTGTGTGAGGGTGATGAGAGCGACCGCCTCCTTATACACCGGAAGGGGTTGATTGGGATCATAGCCACAGACAGGCGTTGGGGTTCCACGGTTGAGAGTCAAGTTAGACAGACATGACTTCCGCTCTCAACTCTGGCCCTATCTTCCGCAGAGCGTTGAGCAAATACCGGGTTGTCATGATGTATCTTTTTCTATGTTTTTTTCTATGCAAAAGTGTGTCAGGACTTTTCTGATAACCCAATACTTGACTGTGGTTTCTTTTTTTTTTTTTTTTTTTTTTTTTTTTTTTTTGAGAGGTTTTTCGCTATAGGGCGCGTGCGCTCGCCAGACAGACAGAGAGAGACATAGAGACAGAAAGCGAGAAATCACCCCCCAGGGGGGATGGTCACGCCGCAATCCCTTCTCCTCCATTCTCCTCTCGGGATCTTGGGCACGCACGCATACGCGCCCGGCGTGAGTTGTAAGCCACCGGGTCCGAGACACGAACCGCGGTCGACTACGTGGGAGTCCAGCGACATAGCCATTACGCTAACTGCTGGTTCCCGACTCTGGTTTCTTTATCAGTGAAATGGAAACAATCATTGCAGAGTTTTTGTGAGAATCGTGCGGTACTAGTGCATGATTAGTAGTCATGGTTTATAAACTACCTGGTATGTAACAAAAGTTCAAGGAATTAGATGGTCATCATCCCCACAATCGCTCCCATCATCAAGCATCGCGATTATTGCCGTCATCATCACTATGGCTGTCCTCATCCCCATCAGCAACAGCATTGCTGTCGTCATCATTTTCGCCACCAGCACCCAGCAACGGTAAGTGCTACTTGGGCCATAAATCACAGCCCAGAATCAAAGAATCATTTTCATGACTGAGTTTCCTCGCTAAATCCCAATCCCTCTCTTGAACTTCGTGCAGTCCCTGGGAGAAACGTGGCCATAAACCCATATATTCACTCATCCCTTATTCCACCGACATTAATTGGGAATCTCCTGTGATGTGCCAGGCACTGGGACAGGCACTGGAGACTCAGCTGTGAATAAAAGTAGACATAATCCTTGCCCTCATCGAGCTCACAGGCTAGAGGGGAGCCCAGGAGTAAACAATTAAACCATCAGATCAATGCCCTAATTACAGGTTGCTGTGTTATTTACTTACAGAGGCTGATTAATGGCTCCTGGACTGAGAGGAACCTTTCAGAATGTGTAGTGCCTCAGAGGTGACAGGCGCAGAGTTGAGTTCTTAAATCAACAAACCACTGGCATGTGGTCAAGCAGCCTTTCTCGGGGGTGAGCAAGGGGGCTCTATTAGAAGGTGGTCAACCCGGTTTAGGGGCCAAATATCCTACATTCACAGAGCGCGAATTAGGAGAACCTAGGCACCCCACTCCAGCACTTACGGGAGGAAGAGAAGGAATGAGGGCATCCATTTCACGTTCACTGAGAATTATTCCCATTTAATATGGAAGGAGACCGAGGTGCAGATGGGGGAATTACCAGGGTGGCATAGCCGGGACAGGCAGAGGAGGGAGCACGCCCATGTCTGCAGACTCAGCAGTCCCTGATTTGACCAGTGAGCAATTTTCACTCCCTCTCCTGCAGGTCTTGAGTATTTAGGGTCTGGTGACCAGCCTCTATCACCCTCTACCCTGCCACACATACAGAGATACTCTGGGGTCATCACCAGGTGCCTTCCCCAGCTGGGAGAAAGGGAAGCCCTTGGCCCTCCATACTGGATAACAAGATCAAGGGCCTTGGACTCAGATCTGGGCTTCAATTGCAGCTCTGAGCCTCAGTTTCCGCATCTGTACAGTGGAGCCAATCGTACCTTCCCTAGAGGATGGCTGTGAGTATTCAAGGATGAATACATTCAGGCTGTCGGGACTTAGCAAATAATAGCATTTAGTAGTGATCACGGTCAACACCACAACCAGAAGAGATGCACTCATATATAATCAAAGGATGTGGTAGCTCACTTTTGATAAAGAAGTTGTGTTTGCAACTCTCTCTTAAGAATATTCTCCAAAGCGGGACTTTTCCTGGCATAAAAAGCTATACAAGAGGAATCATCTACATGACGATCCATCTACTAGAATGGATTCCCCCTCCCAGCTACTTTTATTTTTCTCATCACTGAGTGTTCTCATCCTTCCTGGTTTCTATCACACTGTGTAATCTCATATTTTATTGATGTGTTTATTTTTTTATTCATCTCCCTGACCCTGTTTGTTTAACGTTCCTCTGCATCCTCAGCTTCTAGCATGAAGAATATATAGATGGAATAAGTGGGTGAAAGTGGAGCTGGAAAGGGGCCCCATTCCCAAGGAAGAAACCGGTAAGTTTCGTTTGTGAGTTAGTCTAACTGAAAAGTCACCACTTCTTGAAAGTCTTCCAGGATTTCTCCTCTCTACAGAGGGACATAAAGGATTATGAAAAGAACATCAAGAAAATCTTACAAACCTGCTTTGAACCTGTTCTGCCACTTCCTACCCTGACATTTTTTCTGGGGCTCAGTTTACTTAGAAAGTTGGACATCCCTCTTTCAAGAACTCCCTTTTTTATTTTTTAAATCAAATTTTAGCCAGCTTCCTCTGAGCCCTCTTCTTGACTAGACTCAATCCTAGTCCTGCCATCTTTGGTCTGCCAAGTCTAGATTTAGCAAGGAATCCTAGCAAGTCATTTTAGCAAGAATCCCCTCCACTGTTGATATCTCCTCGAGTTCCTCTTAGTAATTTTCCATCCACTGACTCCATCACCCTGCCTGTTAGCTGCAAATCCCTAGCTGCCCTTGCTATTTCAGAGCTGAGCTCAGATCTGTGCTGAAGACTCTGTACAGTGGCCAAAACAAAATCTGTCTTGCTGTTTTCACCAAGTGTCTGATGCAATTTCTCTTGATACCTTGCGAGATTAAATGGGAACATAGGTAAACCCCTAAACCCAGAGCTAGACACCGAGGTTATGCTGATAAATATCAGAAGAATTAACGAATGCGTAAATGAATGAATCTTACACTCTGTAAAGACCTGCTCTAGGAGCTTGAGGGTCCACTGGTGTGCAAAATCATGTGTGGTCCTGACACCATGGAGCTCATAGTTGTGTAGGAGACACACATCATTAGCTAAAGAACCAGACAGATGAATGTAAACATCCAATCATGAGAACTGCTTCGAAGAGGCAGGTGGCTGGGACCAGCAGATAGTGTAATGGTTAGGTTGCTTGACTCCCATGTAGTTGACTGTGGTTTGAGTCCCAGATCCAATGGCTTAAAACTCACACCAGGTGTGTGTGTGTGAGTGCGTCCAAGATCCCAAATGGAGAATGGAATAGAAAAGACTAGCATGGCCATCCCCCCAGGGGGTAATTTCTCACTTTCTGTCTCTCTGTCTCTGTCTCTCCAGTGCGCACTCATGCACTATACAAAAATCTATCTTAAAAAAAATTAAAAAGAGACACATGGCTGGAGGCTCACAAACACTTAGTGCAGGAGACAGAGTGTGCCTGAAGCTCTGAAACACGAAGGACTCTTTACACAGAAGACAGGGAGGAGATGCTTCCCAAGCCAAGCAAAGGGCACATGTGGGTTTTTGAACAACTCTCAAGGGAGTATTGAAGCTTCCACCTTTGTAGGTCAAAAATCATCGGAGACCAACAATCTCACATGGTTTCACTTCAGCCCAACAATTTCTGAGCTTTCTGGTCTCAGGAAACTTTCACCCTCTTAACGATGATTGAGAGTTCCCCAAAGCATTTGTGTATGTGGCTTAGGTCTGTGGAAAGTTCCCATGTTAGCACATTGAAGTGGAGAAATTTTAAAAACACACAAGATACACAACATCATATCCCACTAACTGTCAAAGCAATGATGTCATCACACATCATCATGCCTCTAAAAAGTAGTTACACAAGAGCCTGATGGTGCCACGGCAGCTACTCAACGTCCTGTGAAGCTGACCCACCTGAATAAGTTCTGGGTCCACATCCCAAGACCTCCCTGAACATTCAGGGCACACCTATGCCCGTGTTCTGGGACTGACTGAAACCGGGGGTAGATGGCATCATGCAGGTCCTGCTAAGGGCGCCTCTCTCGCTCTCTTTCTTGCTCTGTCCTTCTTGCTCACGGAGGAAAGAAATAAATACACTTTTGAAAAATAAAAGTAGTTGGCACATAGCAAATCATAGCATTTGGTATAAAATTCCATTGTACACTCATGAGAAGAGGAGAGAGAAAAGAACAGATAATATCTTAGCGTCGACGCGAAAATGGTTTTGAACTTAAGAATCTCTTAAAATGGTCAGATTTCCAAATACCTGGATCATTCATTCACTCATTCATTTAACAAATATTGTTTGAGCACCTACTATGTGTCACATCCAATATTTCAAGAGTGAACGCACCTTTCTCTAACCTTTACATTTTTGTCTTCATTTTGAGTGGAATGTTTTGCAGAAATCTATTAGGTTGTCTGGAAAATTGTGACGTGTTTTTCTATGCAAAAGCACACCATGACTTTCGAGACGACCCAATACATAAGCCGGAGCATGGCTAGAAACAGCATGGGCAAAGAAAAATGGGAAGGTTCTAATAAGTGGCTTTCTTGGCCACCCTCTCAGGTATACCCCGTGTCTTATTCAATTGGAGGTAATCCAAGGCCTCCCCTCCATCCTTCCTAATGTCACTGTCACCCTGTTAGGTAAATGGCTGTCAGGGCTCAGGGCTCCTCAGGGTAAGGATTCTGCAGAGCTGCGTGTATCCTCTAGGATTCAATTTGGAAGTGTTGTGTGTGTTGGAGGAGGGAGGTATCACCTCTTCCTATGATTGGCTAATGTGGGTACACAGAGTCCCTGGCCTTCACATCTCAATGCAGAATGACCCTGAAGGCTTCTTCCAGTCCCAGAGCTCCCTGTACCATCACTAAAGGTCTCGGTAGCAACTGTATGGTGGGTCAGTATCTCTCTCTGCCCAATCTTTTCCTCTTTCCCTCTTTCTCTTCCCTCACTCCTTCCCTCCCTTCTTTCCTTTCTTCCAAGATCACTCCCCAGTAAAACTTCCATATGTAGATATCCATCTTGGGATCTGTTTCCTGGAAATCCAATATAAGGCAGTCCCTCTGAGCTTCAGTTCACTCATCTAGAAATGGGAGTGAAGAGGGCATACCCTGATTATGAATGGCCCTCAGGGTATGTAGTGTTGAATCACAACAATTGTAGATGTCCCTCCTACAATGTGGTTCCTTATTTTGAGTTGAATGCATTTGGACAAGGATGACTCAGTTTAACCCACAAGTATTAAATGTTGCACTAGTCCTGGATCTTAGCATAAAACTCCACCTGCTACAGAAGGATTCCCCGAATCACTGAGATCTCATCTCACTTCCCATTGTGAGTGTTCATAGAGCATCTCTACTGTAGGGCTGATACTTTGCCAAGGATCAGAGATACAAAGATGAAGAATGCACTTCTCCTTCCCTTATGCAACTCATGGTCCAGGAGAGGATGTGGACAAAGGGACCAGCAACGATGATACCATACCAGATAAGGAAAACTGTGTCAAGCAGGAAGTCCAGACATTCTGGTCTACCGTTGCCTAGATTCAAATCCCACATTTCCCACATTCCAGCTTCCTGGCTTCAGGACAAGTCACAAATATTTACTGTGGATGAAACCTTGTGCTAGTGCTGAAGAGGTAACGTGAGCAAGATGAGCTATACAACTGAGTGCTCGTCTTCATGGAGCATCAGCCTAACACTATTCACAATTTTCCCAAGGTAACTGCTATTGGCCTGTGCACCCAAGAGGTGTAAGGTTTCCTCAGGGTGACTTGTGTGCCCGCAGATAACTGTTGGCCAGTAGACCCCTCCCAGAAGACCTAGCTTAGAATCTCCTCCCCTTAGATCTCAGAGAACAAAGTACAGTGGATTCTCCCAAATGCCATGCTCTTCATTCCACTGCCACTGCCAATGTCACTCTCAGAATCACTTATAGCAGTGGTGGGACTTTCAATACCATGGTGTTCATTAATTTCTAATTATATCCTGCTCACCAATTGCTCCATTCATTCTAACAGAAATAAACGCAGACATTCTCAGTGTGTCAAAATATGTCTCGATGAGGAGCTGCCAAAGAGAAACTCCAGATGCTGGGTGCTTACGGATGGAACAGTGGGATTCAATGGGCCTGCTACCTGGAGAGCAGTTAGCTCGGCTCTGTTGCACATGCCCTACCCTTGAGCATTGCTTTTCATTTTCTTTAAACCAAAGGTGAGTAATCCCAGCCCCAAAGTATGCCAGTCAGGAAGAGCTACAGAAATGCTCAGTCTATTATATTGGGTCATCAGGAAAGTCCTAATGCATTTTTGCATAGAAAACTATGACTTTCCTGATGACCTACTAGTTAGTGTGTGATTCATAGGAGCAATAAACCAAAACCTAATTCAAAATTTCTCTCCTGGATTGATAGATAAAAACGCTGAAGTCCTTTTGTCTGTCTAACACTGGATCTGATTCACAAATGGAGAATTTGACTGAACATCTGATATCTCTAATAAGAATTTCTCCTAGATGTAATATCCCTTTTGGAAAGTCCAGACACATATAGAATTATGAAACGTTGAAAGTAACCAGGAAGTCATCTTGATCAACTCCCAGATGGCAGACTGAGACCCCAGGAGAGGAAGGGAGAGTCCCAAGGTCACACACAAAAACATCAGAAGCAGATTCCAGCTACTCCAGAACTCATCTACCACATCCAACCGTTTCATATTCATTTTTCATTCTAATTCTAAAATTGATTTGATTAAATCATCACCCTTTACCCAAAGGAGAGAAGAGAATCTCTTCAATAATCCCAATACAGAATGTATCAAATGAAGAATGACTAAATAAAATATAACATGTCCCTACAATGAAATATTATTTAACCATAAAAAAGAATGAAGCACTGGTGCATGCTAGAACATTAATGAACCTCAACACGTTACACTAAGTGACAGAGTCAAACACAAAAAGCCATGAGTCCTATGATTTCATTTCTATGAAATGTCCAGATTGGGCAAATCTGTAGGGACAGAGAGTGGACTGGTGGTTACCGAAGTCCATTGGGGTGGGAGGCAGGAGGATGGTGATTGCTTAATGGGTTTGAGGTTTCTTTTATGGTGATAAAAATGTCTTGGAACTAGATAGTGATGGTGGTTGTGCCCTATTGTAAATGTGTCAAATGCCACTGAATTGCACATGGTGAACTGGTTAATTTCATGTTATGTGAAATTTACCTCAATAAACACACACACACACACACACACACACACACACACACACACATACACACCAGGATGCACTGGGCACCTTCTAAGACCCCCACATTTTATTTACAAGCTCTCAATGAGTTTTTACATTCATGAACTGTTCTAACTGGCTGATACAGTGTACTATCTTATTTAACAGTGGAGCAAGACAAGCTGCAGAGAATGGCAGCGACAAGCCCAGGAAGGCTTGGCTACCAAATAGAAGGGCTGAGATTTGAACCGGTGTCTCCCTGCAAAGCAGTTAACTCCCCATAGGGAGAGCACAACCAGAAACTCTGAAGCGAAGATGACTGTGATTGTTCTCTGACAGACAGATGAGTCTCAACTCATCTCTTCCAGCACAGAGGAGGGATAGCTAGTTCCTCCTTGGGGAGCTGATGCATGTAAGACGTCAGAACATTAAGAGGACCTTTGACAAAAAGGTAGAAAATAGTCCTGATTGGCAAGGAACGAAGAGTGGGGAGAACGCATTGTCAGACTAGATGAAGTCTTCCCAAGTTACTTCCACGTAGCACCTGGGGAAGTGGGTGAATTCAGGAATCTTTAGACAGAACCTCAATAGGTTTCATTGCTGTGGACCTCCTCAGAGCCTTTGAATTCCCAGTGTGTTCTGTGATTCTCCAAGAGTTCTCTCCAGATGTGATACAGGCAACACTTCTCCATTTATTTGTCCGGGCTCCTCTTCCCCTCCCTTCCCTGGCCACAGATTTCTTGGGCTCGCATGAGGTGTGCCACACATCAGGAAAACCCTAGATGAATGGCTTCCGTGGTGGAAATGAAGCATTGCAGGCAGACCACGGTGGGGACAGTCAGGGTGCACCTAGACCCCAGCTGTCCCCCTTCGAATTGTTATGGAATATTCTTTGTTCCTATCCAGGTTCTCATGTTTAAGCTTGTCTCAATTCTCTTTCTAGAAAAGGAGAGAATAATTAAAGAGAGATGCAAGGAGAGAGAAGGGAGAGAGCGATAGCTACAGAGAGAAAAGGAGAGGGACAGATAAACTGGAGGGGTGAGAGGGACAATAACCTCAAGTGAGTTCTAGGTTCACCGGGTCCCCTCCGCATCCAGTATCGTCAGAGAAAAAAGCCCAAAGCTACGGCTGCTCTGGAAGTGGCAGGCAGCCGCTAAATTAACGAGGTATTACCCAAGATGAAGGAAACAATTAGGACATTTAGCACCAGAGATAAAGCAAATACTTTTTCCATCAAAAAAATATTAAAGCTAATTCAATTGGAAAAGAGACGATGGGGAGAGGGCCTTGGGAGCCCAGGGAGGGGGATCAAGGGCTTTGCTGATGAGCGTGTGCAAGACAGAGATTTATCCAAACTCAAATATGTGTTTGAGAAAGGAGGGGGCTTCGGGGGGCTCTCCAGCTGGGCTTGAATAAACAAGTCGATGTCAGCCTATGCTTTCGATAAGTGAGAGGGTGATGGGAAAACGGCACTTCCCCCAGCTGGCAGACTTGAAATGAGTGATCGATAGGGCAATATCACCAAGCTAATTAAATCAGAGCTCCATGGGGCTGATTTCTTTATAGTCCAGGACCAGCGAGCTATTCTGAGAGGCAGGACTGGATGGTGCTTAAGGCCCGGTCTGATCTCTTGCCCCAACTCAATAGTTGAGGTTCTTCTACCATGCTAACCTTTCCCCCTTCCTCTTTTATTTGGAAATATTGATAAGAATCCAAAAAAAAAAAAAAAAATACTATGAAATAGCCTAACACAGAGGAACTTCAAGCATCAGACTTTGGGTTCAGTACTGTTTTTTGTTTATTGTTTTGTTTTGTTTTGTTTTTTAATTTTCTCCATCTCATTCCATCCTCATGACCCCAGTCTGTAGGAGGCCCACTGAATAGCACCATTTTGCAGATGAAGATACTGAGGATCCGAGAGGTGAAGGGGTCACTGAGGATCACACAGATGGTGAGTGTTAGAGTCAGAATAGGTATCCAGGTTTCCTGAAAATCCAACAAGGTCTTAACCACTCATGCTGACAAAGTCCAGCAAAACTGGCTTCCCGACAGCTTTAACCCACCCAAGGCCACATTTTCATTGATGTATTTATTCTCGCATATACGTAAAGGTGTGAGCCAGGCTCTAGGAATGGCAATGGAGATGAAATGGGAAATGAACCTTCAAACGAGAGGGAGAACACAGAAGAAATCAAGGTGCACAACCAGCAGGAGGACAGTGCAGTAGGAGCTTCATGGAGCCAAAGATGGTTGTGACAGAGGACAAAGGGAAGCTCCTAAGAGATAAGGTCGTCAAAGAAGACTTCTCAGAAAAGGTGGCACTCATACGGAGAACCAAAGCACAACAAGAAGCTAGCCAGGTAGGAGGTGGAGAAAGTGCTGTGAAGACCCTAAGGTGGGAATGAGCTCTGAGTTTAGGGGAGCAGAATGCCCTCCTGGAGCAGAGTGACAGGCAGTGATGGACATGGCTAGATCGTGCGAGACCAACAAAGTGAACCTCGGAATAACAATGCAACTTCAGGAACCAGCAGACGGCGTAATGGTTACTGGACTCCCATGTAGTCAACTGCAGTTTGAGTCCAGGACTTGGAAGCTTGAAACTCACACTGGGCACATGTGTATGCGTGCCCAAGATCCCAAGAAGAGAATGGAAGAGAAGGGATTGCAGTATGGCCACCCTCCCTGGGGCGTGAGTTCTCACTTTGTATCTCTCTGGCGAGTGCTTGCGCCCTATAGCAAAATTCTCTTTAAAAAGAAAACAAAACAAAACAAAACAAAAAAACAATGCAACCTCATAACTACGCTAGACGAGAACCCAGCCTCATGATACCCCCAGCACAGAGCTCATTCATCCTCGTGGCTGCTCCTGCCAGAGGAAAGTACCATGAGAATGGACGCCATGTCTTTTTGATTTGTTACTATGTCCCCAGCAGTCAGTCCTCGGTGCTGCATACTAAGCACACACTAAATATCTGTCAAATGAATGAAATTCACTAAAAGGCCAACCGAAAAGAGACTTAACACGTCCTGAGCACCTGTGGTGTACAAGACACCATGATCATCCCAACGGAACCAGAAGTGATGAGAGATCTGCTTTCTTCATGAGATTCCTAGTTTTGTCTCCCGTCACTTCCTAACTCACGGCCTCCACTCTAACTTCCTAACCCTCTCATGCAAGCCGTATCTCTCCAGCTCTTTAACTCTGCCCTTGCTGTTCTACCCACCTGAACTATCCTCCCTCAATCTCGTCAATTGCCAAAATTGATTTGCTCCGCCCTCCACATCCTCCTCCTCTGGGATGCCTTCCCTTCGCTATTTCACTAGACTGCCTCTGCACATACTATGGGTCTATGTCCGGACCCTCTCAATAATATATCATCTCGAGAGACCAAGTCATGGTTTAGTTTTCGTTTTTAGTAGAGTACCCGTGGGAGTAGATGAATACATCCTAGCTGGAGTGACTCCCGAAGGTCTTGGGCAAGTCACTTCTAGTCTTTTAGAATCTAGTTCCATATTTGAAACCGAAGGAGGTAAAAGTTTACCCAGGACGGCAAATGTGGCCTCTGCACCACTGTCTCCCCTCCCTTAGTCAAGGCAGACAATCTCCGCTTCATCTTGTTTTGTTTTGTTTTCCCACTACAACCAGATGTACATTTCGAATATTTTCTTATTGCAACATTTCAAGCAGCCATGATTAAGAAATACAAAACCTGTGAACAAGACAACCTATTTGCCACTCCTTAATGCAATGAACTCTCAGGGATTTTCATCTGACCTTTGGGGAATCTATTGTGAATCTGACAGAAAGAATATGAGATTAGGAGACTGAAACCTCATTTATAGCTGCCTCGACTTCAGTCTCTACCAGTTGGTGCATATCTTCTGTGTGTAGAGGGGTGTGGACGGTTATTAGTGTTGCTATGGTTGTTGTTTCATTACCAGAGAGAGACAGAGATAGAGAGAGAGAGACAGCACCTCCTCACTGGGGCATGCTCATGCCACAATCCTTTCTCCTCCGTTTCTCCAACCTGTAGGGATTTGGGGCACACATGCACGTGCACCTAGCATGTTTTTCAAGTCAATGGGGCCAAATTCTAACCATGAGGTCAGCCATGTGGGATCTGGCTTCCCTAACCACAGGGCTGGCCCGTGTTGCCTTTTTTAGGCAAGGTCTCAATATACGGCAGTCCTCCTGTTTGCCTCTGAAGCAGCTCGAACCACGGGTGCTTGCCACAACACTCGGCTCTTTCAGGCAAGACCCGCCCACACTCACTGTGAGTTCACGATCATCCTGTCCAGCCTCCTGAGTAGCTGGCCACCCACACCAACTCCCTCTCCAGACCCCTTATATGAGAGAGAGGGAGAGAAAGGAAGAGAAACAGAGATAGATTTTTTTGACAGCCCCTCCCTGGTCCTGATCCTCCTACCCCAGCCACCCAATTAGCTAGGATTATGGGCACCTACAAAAGTGCCCAGAGTGTTCAGGTTAGCCTAGGAACCGAATCCAGGCCTCCCGAGCAGCTCCCAGCCTCCCAGGCACCTGCACACCACCATAACTGGGCCCCAGTTCTTTTTATAAGGACGGGCCAGAAATTGGACCAGGCTTCCCACACAGCCTCAGCCAGCCAAGCAGCAGCACCCTGAATGCCCTCCATGGCTGAGCCAAAAGTACAGACCCTTACAAGGTGTGACCCACCCAGACATCACTGGTTTAACCTGCCATGAAAGGAAACAGGCTACCAGGCTCGTTATAACTGTGTGTAAATGTGAAGTTAGTGGGCTCTGAGTGGAGGTCTGGGATTTCTCCTAGCAGTGCAGGCATTTCACACAGCGATCTAGTATTCTTCCAGCCCGTCCAAGGCCATGTTTGCCTTCCTTCTGGCTCTTGGTTCTGCTGCACTTGGTAGAGTTGTCCCATCTCACCCTTCCGGGTGCATGAGCTCTTACTGAATCCAGCGTTCCCCCTCCTTCTCTGTCGGGCTACACTGTAAGCTCCCGCAAGTTCTCTGTTAAACGTGGAGTACGTCAGCTGCCTTGGTACAAATAGAGTAAGAGAACTCAAGACTTCCCATTTCCAAAGCCACCAGACAGGAAGCTCCTTGCGGGCAGGGGCTCTCTCATTCCCACCTGTGTCCACAGTACCCAGCATCGGGCCAGGAGTTCAATAAACTCTCCATCAGGATTTCTCATGTGGACAGACGGGAGCGTGAAAGGCAGACACCACTTAATGCCCCAAATTGTACATTTTGCACGCCAAACCCACGTGCGCTACTCTCACTTACTCGGACACAATTATGTTAAAAGAGCAATTAGCAACCTTTTAAGCCTGATTGCCAACTCCCCCATTAATCACTTGCAATTATATACCCCAAATCTTCCAAACAATTGGTCCCAGACGCCCACTAGAGAGAAACGCTAATAACCTTCCTTCTTCATCTGGATCTCTCTGCTCCATGCAGTCTGTGGGTTATGAAGGGGAGCAGAGGCCATGAATGGCTGAATAGCCTGTCAGGGGAGTGGCAACGCTGGAAAAGGGGGTAGAAAAGTCACCCGGCAGGGGCCGGAGGACACTGCAGGAGGCCGCCCCATCTTCCCCCTGCCTGTTCTCCCCCGTTACCACAGCCAGCCTGGGCCATATATCTCCCCATGCTTTCACCAAGCCACGCTAATTCCACATTATGAAGACACTCTCTCTAATTACTGCAGCTAATTAGCTCCTGCAGCCCCCCCTAGTTGGGGCATGCGAGAGACAGAGCGGCCCACAAGGCCTCAGACGTGGCTGGCCGCCTCCAGCCGCCCGCCACCGCTTTGCCACCACAAGGACACCCTGTGAACTGACCCCCGTGTTTTAGGGGAAAGGGAGGAGAAGGATGAGCGATGGCGGGAGCGTGCTCGGTCAATCTGAACCCCCTCTCTCCGCCGCTCCCCTGCTGCGGGCAGCAGGCAATTCAGACCTGAGTGCAACAGCTAATTAAATCAATATGAGATAATGAACGACAATTAGAGGTCCAGCTAGGCACATCTTCTCTTGTAAATACTGTTTCTCTCCCAACGGGGAGCTCTTTTTTAATAATCTGTTTGTGTTTCATTTCCAGGAGCCGTAATTCCCCCAAGAAGCACTTTGGGAAAGTGATTTGTTTGTCTGTATAATCGCCACAGCATTCCGTTAGACTTGTTTGTTTTCCTGAGAGCCTGCTACCACTGCAGAGAAACAATTTGCTTCCCTCTTCTTATTTTTTCTGGTTATTTTCTGCCGTCTGCCTAAACATCCGGACATCGGGGCAGTCAAGGGGGACACAGTGCAATAGTTCTGATGAGCTACACCCTGCTCCCCAGTCCCTTCTCTACCATGTTGAGGCATGAACGGAACTGAAATCCGAAAGAGACCACAAAATGGGAAGTGTGGTGACTCCCACTCTGCAGATGGGCACACCGAGGCCATCGATGGCTGATTAGCGGGTCTCCCTTCCTCTATCAGATAGAACATGAATCTCACGCAGAGCCCGGGGGCCGGCTTGGGTAGGAAGCCTCTGCCCTCAAGGAGCTTTCGAATGGATCTGGTGAGAGAGGCTGAGGCACATATCAATTAGGAAGCAATTAAGTGCCTAATTGGGTGGCACCAACAAGCTCCAGGAGATCAGGGGAGGGGACGACGCTTTGGGGAATAGAGTGGAAGGAGAGAACATTGGAGTCCTCTGCATCTCAGCTCTCTCTCCATCGCCCGTCAGGACCTGTTTTCTGAGCTCTGAACTCCCCTGTCTTCATCTGGGTGCCCCACGGCACCACCAAGTCAACTTGTCCACAGCCAAAAGCATCACACGCACCCCCAGCCCCGTGTCCCTTCCCGTGTTCCCTACTCAGTTCGTGATCTCCCACCACTCCATTTTCCGTTGAGAAAACGCGAACTCAATTCCTCTTCTCGTGCCGTTTACACCCAGTCAACAGGCCCTCGTGCAGTACTCTCAGTGTGACCCACTGTGCTCCGTGTCCACTGTCAGTCCCCTAGCTCTGGCCACCAATCTTCCCACCTGGCGTGGACCCTCTGGCCCTTGGAGCCTAGCCTTCCCTCCCGTGGAACACAATCCTGCAACTGGAGGTTCTTTCTAGAACGAATACAATCTGACCAGCTCATTCTCCTGATTAAACCTCCCAGTGCTTCCCTCAGGATGAGGGTCAAATACTTTAACGTGATCTGTGAGACCTCTGATCCTCGCTTCCACGTTTAGCCCGGGCTTTTGCTGTCTGCATTTCCCTCTGTACACGTGCTCTGTGCTTCAGCTCACTTCTCCTTGTATACCCAAGTCTCTCCAAGTGCTTATTTTTTCTCTAAAATTCCCTTCTTACTTTCCTTCTAGATCTCTTTAGTGGTAGATTCTTACTCTCTTAAGCATCATCCTAGAGAGCACCTACTCCAGGAAGCCTTCCTGTTCTCTACCACCCTGGGATGGGTTATGTACCTCTCCTCTGTGCTGTCATCACCACTGTTCTGGTTGCAGTCATAGTCTTACAACTAATCAGATCACACGACATTTTAATTGTCTAATCATTTCCTCTTTGCCCCACTGGAATAAGAGTTTTTTGAGGTCAAGAATACATTTTGTTCATTAGGGCTCCCATGACTTAGCATACAATAGATGCTTAATAAGTATTCATTGGATGTGTATTAAAGACAAAGCTGGAGGTATCCCTAAAATGAATCAGAAACAACGCTGTCATCTTGGGATGCCAAAACTGAGCTCTCAGACAGGAAAACAGGGCTTCCCAGGGCCCTGTGGCAGTAATATCAGAGTAGACTCAAGTTGTTCCCACTACTAATTCAGTGTTCACTTATCTAATTTCACTTTATTTATTTAGTCTTGAGCAAGTTGACATATATTTGAATATGTATATATTTGACTAAATAAATACAGAATTAAGTGTGTACCTTGGAAGTCTAAGCATTGGCTAAGACAGAAATAGATACATGGTGACCACGGGGGCCTGGGGAGGAGGATTGAAAGGTGAAGTGACACTAAAGGCTTCAAAGAAAAAGGTGGAACATGAAGAAAGAGAACCTGGGCTGGCCCCATGGCCTCGTGGTTAAGGGAGCTAGATCCCATAGAGCTGATTGTGCTGTTCAAACCATGGACCCAGTGGCTTGGAAAATGTGCCAGGTGCCTACGGCTGCATGGCTGAAATCCTGGCAGGATGGAGAAATGGGGGAGAAGGGACGGCGATGGGATGCCTTTTCCCTCCCCGGCCCTAGTGTCTCTCTGTCTCTCTCTGGCAAAGTATTTAAAAAAGAAGAAGAAGGAAGAGGAGGAGGAAGGGGCAGTGGGTAAGATGATGGAGAACCTTTTCTGGCCCATAAAGAGGAAACAATTTGTTCACGGTGCATGTATTATTAATACTGAAGCCATGATTCAACCCAGACCTTTCTGCTACCCTATGCTACTTCTGTGACAAATACAGCTCTCCTTGAAGATGGCTTGTCATCTGCCAGACATGTGCTGGTACAGCATAGCTGGGTATCCCATAGGGTTAGGAACACACAGTTGAGAACCCAGGCAGGGATTCAAGCCACCCATTCATTTTCCAGCCATAGCTAATTACAGGAGTTCTGGTAAATGAGAGAGGATAGATCCATCTCGGGGCTGTTAGATGTGTGAAGAGTGTTTTTTAACACATAAGGTATATCCCAGAACCTGCAGCCTGTATCATGGGGAGAGATTTCTCAGATTAGAGACCTTAGACCTTCAACCAGAGCCAGAAATGGTTAGTCTCTGCAAGGCTTCAGGACCACGGACAGCTCCTCCGTGGCCTACACAGTGGGGATGATCCTTGACTACCTTCCTAGCATGTATTAATAGTAAATGTGCAACAAGTAGTTGCTCTATTGATTTGAAAAGAACAGAAAGAAAGAAAGAAAGAAAGAAAGAAAGAAAGAAAGAAAGAAAGAAAGAAAGAAAGAAAGAAAGAAAGAAAGAGAAAGAAAGAAAGAAAGAAAGAAAGAAAGAAAGAAAGAAAGAAAGAAAGAAAGAAAGAAAGAAAGAAAGAAAGAGGATCTAAGCACATACAAGAGGACCATAATACCTCCCTATGGTGGAATAAGGTAGAGAGAGCCAAACCTCCCACAGGGCCTCACCAACAACCTCATAACCCAACTCTTCCACTGAGCTCCATCTAAGGAAAGGACTTCCCATCACATGTTGACCTGAGCCTCCTCTGAGACATCCTTGTCTTCAGAGGGCCTTGAACATCTGGCTGTTTGAGGAAAGGTGGGCCTTCAACTACTCTCTTCCTGGGGACCCAGGCTTTCTAAGGCTCAGGACAGGCTTAGCCCAAGCCAAGGTTCATGAAAGACAGTTTAGACTTCAAAAATCAGATATAGAGAAAACAGCACTATCAATCTTCCCCTGGGGAAAGAGACATCAATTTAGTTTTCATTAGGATGTTGGGGAAAGTCTAGGTTATACTGGTATCACTGTTGATATCCATTATTGGCATTTCCTACATTTTGGGCACACTTATAAACATGATCGCATTTCACCTGCCTGACCATCAGTGAAGAAGGTACTGTAGACCTTTTAAAGATAAGAACTCTGAGGCTCAGAGGCAGGAATTGGCTAGAAGAGAGTCACAGAACCAATTCCAACCTTGCTTTCAACCTGGAGTGTCAAAGTCCTTCATGTTTCCACCATGATCCTTGCCTTTGGTGGTCTTCCTTAATCTTTGAGGCAATCGGACTTCCAACTCTTGACCAAGGAGCAGGGCACAGCTGGCCTGTCACAAAGGCAGGTCAAGCTACTTCACTTGGCCTTGGGGGCTTTTGCATGAGTCTAATTCGCTCTTCGTTATTGATCATGATGCTGGTAATGGCTAGAGTCCTTAATACCTCCTTCCCCTCCTCCCATGCTCATAGCTTAAAAACATGAAACCTAATTTTCTCAGATCAGCAGAAAACCCTGGACAAGAAGACTCTCATCCACAATCCACTGTTTCCAAAATGCCAAATCCATATTCTACTCCTTCCTTCTTTCCTGTTTGTATAACAAGATCCGAGGCAAATCTGTAAATCAGGCCTCCTGATCACACTCTCTCCTAACTATAGCACCAGACACGCCTGCTCTCTGCTTATCTCTTGTGTCTTCAATTTCTTCTGTCTCCTTTCTCTTCAATCCACCCCAAGTTACTTTTGACTTGGAAAAACTCTGCCCAAGCCTGATGAAATGGAAGAAAATGGGCTTGGAATCAAGTAGATAAGAATTTTAAATATAAAGTGCCATTCCTTCTGGTTCTGTGACCCTGGGCAAGTTTCTGAGCTTCATTGATTTCTTCTGTAAGCTGAAGATAATGCCGACCTTGGGCTGCTATAGAGATTAGCAATGATGTAGGGTTGACCCATAGTACAGTGGTCAGGCACAGTACAGAAGACGCCAGATCCCATTTGGCCAACCAAGGTTCTGGTCCCATCTCTATATGCTTGGAAAACATGCTGAGCATGCATGGATGCCCAGGATGCTGATGGTATCCCATCAGGGTTAGAGGAGGGTTAGAGGAGGCGGTATTGCAGCAAGGTCAAACTCTGCTGGAGGTTCTCTCTCTCTCTCTCTCTCTCTCTCTCACACACACACACACACGCATATGTGCCCTATCTTTCACATCCTGGTGCCCTCTGGTATTAAAAAAATGTTAAAATTATCAATGATGTGTACACAGGTCATAACAGCTGTACTAGTGGTAACTTTATACAGCCGTAACATTATATAGTCGTATCAATGATATTAACATTAATAATAAGTTGAATGATTGCTAAATTATTAAATGTTCACCGTGTACTAGGCACTGTTCTAAATGTTTTACATATATTAATGACTTAAATCTTCACAGAAACCCATGTGGCTGCACTATAAATACTCCCATCTTTCAGATAAGAAAACTAAGGCACAGAAACTTTAATAGGCACCAGATAACACAACTAGTAATGTCCAGAGCTTGCACACAGTAGGTGTTTAATAAATAGTAACTGTATAGCCCCTCTCCATTTCCATCGTGTGTCTCCTTTCCTCCTCCTTTTAAATATCCTGCTCCTACCCTATCCACTGAGAGTTCTGTTTGCCTCAGCCATGAAATGGGTCTCCTGTCTTAATTTCTAGGAATATTCTGTGAATCCAGTGATACAATTATGAAAGTATTGGGTCGCTGGAAAAGTCATGACATAGTTTTTCTACGCAAAAATGCATCATGACTTTTCCAACAACCCGATTTATTAGTCATAAAATGTGCTTAATAAATATCTATTAAAAATCGCTAATTCTCCCTTATTATATTTTACTCTGCCTTCCTCAACTTCTGGAAATATGTTCTTCTCGTCCTTACCAAAATTGCCCTCTTGGGAATCAATGATGATAAAATTGCCAAATCTAAGAACCTATTCCCATTCTCATACTTGACCTTTTGGGTGGCCTGGACACTGCTGACCAAGACTGCTGAAGCTCTCCTTGGATTTCAGGGCTTGGGGCATTCTTGCTTCCTGCTTCCCTCTGAACTCTTCCTTATTCTACCTGCTTCACATATGCAAATTTCCAAGGATTGATTCTGACTTCTCTACTCTTTCCACAAAGCACTTAGCTTCATGGGTCAGTTTGATGGGCAGGACTCCTATTTTAGTCTAAGCTCCCTCGTAAGCGAAGACCCTAAAGTTTTGAGTATAGGGACAATCATGCACCACATGATGTATCAGTCAATACGGGACTACGTATACAAAGGCGTACCATAAGATTATAAGGGAGCTGAAAACTTGCTCTTGCCCAGTGACATCACAGCCATCCTAACATCACGACACAGCTCATTACTCAGGTGTTCATGGTGGAGCTGCCTGCCCTGTGAAAGCAGGCTACATCCTGAGCGGGATACAGAGTAGCCAAGCTGCTGTCTTATGTGTTCATTATTATTATTATTATTCATTATTCTTATCAATCATTATTTTAGAGCATACTCCTACTTAGAAAAAGTTTCCCAGAAAACAGTATGCTGTGGCAGTCTCCTCCCTCCTGTTTACCGTGTCTCTTGGGTGCACCATTTTCTCCAGTGCTTGATTGAATCTCATGCTGATTTCATCTCAGGTCCTTCCAGTGGTCCAGGCCGTAAAGGTGGAAGACAGTGAGGGTAACCCTCCTGACCTTGTGTAGGCCCAGACTAATGTATGTTTGTGTCTTAGTTGTTTTTCATTTCATTTAATTTAATTTTGTTTATTCATTCATCTTATTTATTTTAATTTGACCAGGGAGAGACACAGAGAGAGTTAGAGAGAGAAAGTGAGAAACCAAGCCACCAGGTCCAGGACTCGAACCAGGGTTGGCCATGTGGGAGTGTCCAGCGCCTTAACCACCATGCCACCTGCTGGTCCCTATTTTTATTTTTTTAAAGTTTGTGCCATCAGGCATCTGTGCTTGCTAGAGAGAGACAGAGAGAAAGAAAGCGAGAAATCACCCCTCAGGGAGGATGACCACACTGCAATCCCTTCTCCTCCATTCTCCTGAGAATTGAGGCATGCATGCTCTTGTGCCCAACATGATTTTCAAGCCACCAAGTCTGGGACTCCAACTGCAATCAGGCATGTGGGAGTCCCGCGCCATAACCACCATGCCACCTGCTGGCCCTTGTATCTTAGTTTTTAACAACAACAATGATAAGTTTAAAAACTAAAAACAAAATGAGATAAAGCACATTAAGTAGAAATAAAAATCTATACAATAAGGATACGAAGAGTATATTTAAATAGCTGTTTTAAAGAAAATGTTTTTTAACACAATGAGTTTGTGCTTTGAGCTATGGGTTATTACAAAAGAGTCCAAAAGTTAGAAAAATGTCAACACAAAAAAAGTTTAATTTATTATTAATTTTTTTTAAGTTTCATTTATTATTAAAGACAGAATTTTGTAATAAAGGCAGTGTAGCCGAATGTCCAGTGTATGTAAGTCTGCAGTGGTGGCTAGGCGTGGCCTGGTTCTTCTCATTCACTCCCCACTCACTCACTCACTGGCTCCCCCAGGGGAAGGACTTCCAGTCCTGCAGGCCCCATGTCTGGTAAGTGCCCTGTACAGATATACCAGTTGTAACGTTCATACCATACTTTCACTGTACTTCTCTGTGTTTGTAAATGTTTAGATACATAGATACTTACCCTTGTGTCCCAGTGGCTGGCTGTATCCAGTACCATAACTAACTTTGCAGGTATGTCCCCCGGGAGTGATAAGCTACACTATATCACCCAGCGGGTAGCAGGCTATACCATGTAGGCTGGCGTGAGCACACCCAACGAGGCATTCACCTCATGACACATTTCTCCGGATCTGTCCCTGTTGTTAAGCGAGTTCATCGGTGGCCCCAGGATACACTGAGAAGGAGCATGCAGAAGTGAACACAGCCCATCGGCAGAAAGGAAAACAGCCAGTCAAAGGTACATCAAATCACGTCAGATACCACCGGGGGCGATGGGGCCTGACTCGCACTGGAGAATGCTGGGGAGCAGTGCAGGCCATGCTCCTTGGAACGATCTCACCTGAGGAGCCGGGGGACTAGCCGGTCATCATTCATTTACTCCTCCCTTCAGTCGTGAGTTGAGGCTCGCTCCTGGAGGGTGCTAATTCTCAGGCACTTGGAGCTTGCATGCTTGTAAGCAGAGCGGTCCCAGATGACAGCGAAGCCCTGAGGCTGTTGGAAGTCAGCCCAGCCAGCTCTACAAAGGTAAGGCCCCAGGGACATGGGGAAGAACACAAGAAGTGTCTGCTACGACTCCCAGAGCTGCGTCTCCATCCGGGGCTCCTCTCCCAAGTTCCAGGCTCAAATTGTCAACTCAGGGTGCTTCTCTTGTGGGACCTTCCTGGCTCCCCAATCTGGCGGTCTCACCCCCATATGTCAGCATGTCAAACTCACCAGCTATCTTTTACATGCCCAGAGTGGGACAATTTTGTATATTGTGTGTCTTTGTCTCATCTCCCAAGTATATCCCCAGAGACAGGACGTTGCCACAGAGGCAAACACAGGGACAAGAGTTCAAATGCCAACTGCCGCTTCCCAATTGTACCTACCCACTTCGGGGGGATTGCCTAGCCTCCCAGAGTTCCAGGTGCATTGACCCCAAATGGGATTTAGGGAGGGTTGATAAGATCAAGTAAGAAAAAGTGCCGAGTCCAAGAGAGGTCAGGGCAGTGTGAGGACGGAGCTGCAAGACGAGGAACACAGGTGGCTTCCAGAAGCAAAAAAGGCAAGAAACTAGGTTTCCTTTACAGCCTCCAGAAGGAACTCAACCCTACTGACATCTCTACTTTAGATTTCTGACCTCCAGAACTGTAAGATAGTAAATATGTGTTATTTTAAGCCACTATGTTTGTGGTCATTCGTTACAGCAACAAGAAGAAATGAACACAGAGCCAGGATGTGGCGAGGTGGCAATGCAACTGGACCCATATGAGCGAGGTTCTGGGTTCCTATCCTGGGACCTCCCTGGGCATGCCAAGAACATGCCTGTGACACAGGCCTATTGAGACCAGGGGTAGGTGTGGTGTGAAGATTCTGCTGGGGGTACTTGTCCATCTGTCCCTCTCTATCTCTTTCTCCCATGGAAGAAACAAATAAATAAAATTTATTTAAAATAAAAAGAAACTAATAACACTGACATGGAGTTAAAGACTATTCTGTAACCTTGACTCCCGCAAGGTCACTGGGGCCACCTGGGACTGTCCCTGCTCCTAGGACACTCAGACATCTCTCTGGAGAGGGTTTGATGGCCCTGCACACTGTCCCAGGTGTGTTGCAGATCCTCAAATGGGACTGAGAGGAGAGAGAGGGGCAGGAGGAACAGCCCAGGCCCCCTCTTCCCAGGAGACTACCCTAACCCTGGCAGCCCATCATGCTTGCACCCTTGCCCAAGCTTTTGTGGCTTATAATTGTCCTTAAACTACGGACAGGTGCCAACAAAGGATGCTTACACATCTCAGCATGAACTACCGTCAGTGGGGACCTAGGACTCAGCTCATATGCAACGTGCTTAGTAGGTGAAAATCATTCACAGGTGAAGATACAGAGGCTCAGAGAGGTTACGTGACTTGCCCAAGATCATCAGAAAGAACAGCAGAGCAGGGTGCAAACCCCATGGCCTTGCTTCCCGCCTGCAGTCTCTGTCCCATCTGCACCTCCCCACCCCCCGCACCTTATGCATCAGCAGCCACTAGCCCGGAGGAGTCAGCTCCCCAGCCAGACCACTGGGGTCCTCATGGAGGGCCTAACCCAGTCCCTCTCCCAAGAGACATGATGAGGGGGGAGCACCAGCTGGGGAGAAATGGCAATTTCCTGTAAGTCAGTGACGGGATGAGAAATGGTCCTGGGATAAAATATTCCCCCTCTCCTACTCGGCTTGGATGGAAGCCCAGAAGATGTGGTGTGCTAGGTCTGGGCTGAGGGGTAGAGGGAGAGCAGGGAGGCTGCTGGGGGCAGGGCAGGCTGCAGAGCGGTGGCAGGATGGAGCAAGTTCTCTGAGTAGCCGGGATACGAGGAAGGGAGGGCCGGCACCATGGCAGTGTGTAGAGAAGAGTGCTGGGTCCGCTCTCGACTCCAGAAGGTCAGGACTGGGCCAGCCCGAGCCACTGCAGCAACCCCAGGGGTGAGAATGGTACCTTGTGCAACACGTACGCTCAGCAAATGGGGACACAGGGATGGGCGACTCGGAGCCAGGAGAGCTAGAGCCCTCCGGTCTGTGAGCTGAAATCTTAGATGCCACCTCCTTGTTCTGGACCTTTGTTTTGCCAACTACAAAGCTACCTGCTGGGTAGTTAGTTAAAAAAAGAAAATAAATAAATCACAGTCTGGATGTCGGTGCTTCAGTAAAATGCAGTGCTCTGCAAGGCTGACCCATATGGGAAGGTTCTGGGTTTGCAGCTCCGGACCTCCCTGAGTACACTGGGCATGTATGTGCCTGGCTGAAGCTGGGGATGAGTCCCAGCGTCAAGACTCTCTCTCTCTTGCTCACTGGAGAAATAGTTCACTCAAGCATGCATTAGTTGAACTTATGCACCCAAAAGAGTTTTGCAGTCACATCCACTCTCTATCCCTTCCCAACCATGTGTTTCATCTCTGACTCTCATGTCCTCCTCTAAAAAAACAAAAAGTGGCCCGTGTAAGAATCGTCAACGTGTTGACTGTCAGCTGACTGTATCAGTCATTTTCACTTGAGTATGAAGAGCCTGTGTGCAGGCTTTTAGCCGAAGCTTACAGGAATTTCTATGTGTTAAATGTTTACGACATACTCTCGCATGCACTTTGTATGTACAAATGTATCTGATTTTCACAAAACTCTGTGAGGTTCAAAGCAGGGAAGGAAATTGCACAGAGCCACGTAGCTGGTAAGTGGTCAGCTCGGGCTTTAACCAAAGTCTTGTTTAATTCTAAACCCTGGTCTCTTGGTACGGTGTCCTCCTCAGATCAAACGTGCCTGTAGGCCATGAAAATTGATCTAGAATGCACCTCTTTTTTTTTGACAAATTTTTGTTATAAGGCGTGTGCACTCGCCAGAGAGACAAAAGGTGAGAAATCACCTCCCAGGGGTGATAGCTGCCCTGCAATCCCTTCTCCCCCATTCTCCTCTTGGGGTTTGGGGCATGCATGCACATGTGCCCAGTTGAGTTTCAAGCCACTGGGTCCAGGATTCGAACCATGGTCAATCATGTGGGAGCCCAGTGCCTTAAGCACTCCACCATCTGCTGGCCCCTAGAATATACCCTCTTTCCAGAGTTTTGCAAATTGTACTGTGCTCAGGAATCAGATCCTGAGTAAGCAGGTATGGGGTAGGCCCCACAGTTCGCATTTCTTTTTGTTTTTTAAGTTTATTTATGTATCTCTTCTATGAGTGAGAAAGACAGAGAGAGACAGAGAAACAGCACCCCCGATACAGCCATGGTGCCGTGATCGCCCTCCAGCCTCAGTCAGCCCGGGATCATGGGTGCTTGTGTGATCTGCATACTCAGAGAGGTCTCTGGACATGAACCAGATCGTTCCCACATGGGTCTCCCACACACAGCGTCATGCTTTACCACTGCATCGCCATCAGGCCCAGAGTTCGCATTCCTAACCAGCTTCCGGGGGGGGGGGGGGGGGGGGCAGTGGAAGAAGCTGCCGGTCCACTTTAAGTCATGAGGTTCCAGACTGCGGATCCTGGATCCCACAGATGGTCTCTAAGCAGAACGCGATAGCCTCAGGTCTCTAAGCAGGACATGACAGTGGCAGGTCAGGCCTTGAACAGCTTGTCCAGCTCTTAAAAGGAGCCTGGATTGGAGGGGGTTGAGACTGGGAGTGGGTGTTTATGCCTGGAGGCTCCTTCGAGCTCACGCCCTTCATGATTTGATTGTTAGAGGCCTCTAAGCCTCTTTGGGAAACTGATGGGATGTGAGAATATAGGAATCTCTCAGCTCCACCCCTTCCCCAGGCCTGCAAAGCTCTGAGGCAGCTTCTGCTTAAGAATGATGCTCTGAGCAGCCACTCAGTATTCCAGGGACCACGCAGGATTCAATACATCAAAGGTTGAAGGATCATATAGCCCCATTAGCTGCAAAGTTTAATTTCCCTTCGGGGCTGGTGGTTACAATGAAACTACAGCAGCAATTACAACTTCCCCTTCACTGACAACCTGCTCAGATCAATAACGGCTGCGGCGCCGGGATCAGCCTCATTCCTCAGGAGACTCTGGGCCACCCAAGACCCATCACTGCCCACTGCAATCCTCCGGCGGGATGCTAGAGAAGAAAGTTTGAAGAGGCTCTCTGTGATGCTGTCTCCCTCTTTCATTTTGCAGAGGGGAAGCCTGAGGCCACGCGCGTCAGAAACCTCATTAATTAATTAATCTGCCATAGAGTTAATCGAGAGTCCACTCCCTTCAGTGAAGGTGGTGGTCCTCCTGGGGAGAGAGAGGTAAAGAAGTAAACAAGTCAGAAAAAACAGATGTCCCCATGCGGCTCTTTAGTATAAGGGAACTTAATAAAGATCATGAAAAATGGAATTAAAGTATCAGTTTTTGTTTTTTTTTTTCTGATGTGCACTTTTCATGAACTTTTTGAAAACCCATCATAGAGGGGTTAGGGATGGTGATTGGGTGACACTGGAGCAGGGCCTGAGGGAAGGGAGAGTGAGCTATTTGCAGATCTCAGAACGGCATTCCAGGGAGGAGGAAGTGTGGGTGCAAAGGCCCTGCGGTGGGGACCAGCTGCAGGGAAGAGCAGGAGAGAAATTACAGAGCTTCAACAGTGAACGGGACAGGGTTGACGATGAGGGCAGAGGGAATGGCGGGAGCTGGGCAAGGGCCTTGGAGTTTGTTCTGGGCATATGGGGATCCAGGAGAGGTTTCCTGCCGGGGAATTAGGGGCCCATCTGAGACAGAGCCAAGGGCTCTTGATCCCCCAGGTCAGGGCTGGCTTTCCCCAGGCCAGGCTCTTTCCTGCATGAGGGCCAGTCAGACAAAAAGATTCTCTGATCATCGGTTCGTGGTCAGAGGACCGCCACTGTGGCCACCACTCCTCTGAGCCAGCAAACGGAGATGCAAAGCTGCCCTGACGCCTTCATGATGGGAGCTGGTGTCGGGACTCCATATTTCCTGGTTTTTTGGTTTTATCGTGTTTGGGTTTTTAGTGTGGTTATTGTTTTCCGAGGATGTCCATTTCCTTGTCAGAACTTCACAGTAAGCCTTGGATGCCAGGGTCTGAGGGTTTTGTTTGTTTGCTTTTAAAATTTTTATAGGGTGTGTGCACTTGCCAGGGAAAAATAAGAAAGAGGGAAAAATGAGAAAGCATCCCGAGGGGAATGGCCACACTACAGTCCCTTCTCCATTCTTCTGGGATTCTGGCCATGCCCGCACCGGCACCTAGAATGTTTTCAAGCCACTGGGTCCTGGACTCAAACCACGCAGTTGCCCGTGTGGGATCCAGCTGCCTTAATCACCATGCCACCAGCTGACCCTGTTATTTTATTTAGAGACGTGTATACACCAAAGTCTGGAGCAGCTGAGGAGGCATTCTTACCCACCCGAAGGCTCATCTTGAAGAATCCCGTGTCCCTATCTCACTTCTCCATCTCGGTCCACATCCAGCTAGCAACCAGCCACATCGCACCTGCAGGCACTTCGACCAAAGGCTAGATTGCTCTCTTCTGAGATTTCTGTGAAACAGAACCAGCTTCCCCTCTCCCCTCCCTCCCTGTTTGTGTTCCACTTTTCAATCTTCCTTTCACTTCTTTTTTTTTTCCCCCTTCAATACTGTCATTCTTCCCTTGATTTATTAACAAAACCATTATTAAATCCTGCTGTAGGCTAGGCAGTGGGAAACCACTAACAGAGACACAAAAATGATTGGGGGTGGGGTGGAGGTGGGGAGAAGGAAAGTTCTGGTGCCAAAGAACAGACAGGAAGAAAGCCAACGTTCTAATCCAATGATACTCTGTTCGTATCAGGTATATCCCTGGGGCTTCATCAGCCCTGCGTCTCCTGTGTTTGCCTCTTCAGCCTGGCTTTGCAGCGGTCTCCTCGAGGGCAGGCCGCCTGTGCCTGCAGTGCCCAGCAGAGTCTCTTGCGCAGATCAATGGTCAAATGCAGCTCAGTGTGACTGCTGACAGTATGTGCTCTGGGGCCAGATGACCAGGGCATGACTCTGAGCTCTACCATGTACCAGCTGTGTGACCTTGGGCAAGTAACTTGACCTCTCTGAGCATCAGTCTTCAGTCTTCACCTGAAAAACTGGGACTGAGTGCAGTACCTCTCGTGGGGCTTCTGTAAGACCCAGTGATACTTTGCGATGAGGTTGCCTGCTATAGAGATAGGGTGGATGGTCGCCATGCTGCCCCGGGCAATCTGTGCCATCTTCTCTAAACTTCTGCTTCCTCTTTCATATGTCTTCATGGTGTAAAAGCCCAGACAGCACGCAGGCAGAAACAAGGGCCACTCCTGCCTCCCACACACTTGGGAGGAAGGTAGGAGACAGGAGGGCTAGAAGGGGGCCCTTCTGGTTAGCTGACTTGGACTAACAGAGTTCTCTGCTGGCAAGATGAGTGGGATCTGAGAGTCAGTCCAGAAGGGGATTTGGGGTGAATGCAGGGATGGGGAGAAGAGTCGGGCAGGGCGCTCACCTCTCTGACAAGCCCAGATGGTTGTGATAAGACAGGAACGGAGCCCTTCCCTGGCCATGAAATACTGCCCCCAGTCAGTGCAGATGCCTTGGGAGAATTAATGTGCAGGATGGTGATTTGTGGTTCATCTGCCAGGTGGAGGTGGAGACCTACGTAGGAGGACAGAAGGGATGGATTCCCAACACCCTCCAGGTTCCAGGGAAACCCAGGGCACGTCTCCTACTCCACAAGGGGAGGAGGCATTCATGCAGAGAAACCAAAGTGGAAAGAACTGTTCTGTCCTTACACAGATCCGTGGGGAAGACATGGGATGGGAACGGGCCATGTGCCTTGGGCTATGCTGGTGCCTTCACCTGTTACCCCAAATGACTCTCTCCCTAAATCAGAGGAAGGAGTGAATATATGCACCGCATAAATGGGAAGCTGAGGTTTAGGTGACAGAGGTAGCAATGGTACATAACAGAATGGCATTCCTACTCAGGTTTTACTTCCCTCAATTATTCCTCTTCTAACGAGACAGTGCAGGAAAGACGGGGCCATAGTGTCCATGTAACTCGACCTCCCACTCCAAGGCTGGCATTCCTCTAAGCAGGTACCTTGCTGCGAAGCATTCACAACCCTCTGCTGAACAGAAGTGATGTCTAATTCACTCCCTCCAACATTGCTCTAGGACGCCTAGACAGCTCCCTCCCCAGACCTGAGAGACTTCACCTTTTATATGTCATTGTTTTAGTAAGTTTATTATTTTTTTTTCCATGAGCAAGAGACAGCAAGAGAGAAAGGCACTGACAGGGTCTTCACGCTGTGATCCACCCCCAGCTTCTCCAGCTCCTGATCAGGGACACTAGCATGACCGATGTGCCCAGGGGAGTCTCCAGACATGAACCTGGAACCAACCCTCGCGGGTCAGTCTCACAGGGCATTGTGTTCCCATCACGCCACTGTCCTACCCCTTAGCAGGTTTTTATTGAGAGAGGAGACGAAAATAAGCTTTGTAAAAGGAGTATATTCTTGATCCAATGAAGTCATTCAGATAAATAAGAGAAGCAAGAAACGTATTATAACCCCTCTTAGAACCTGGGATTGGGCCTGTGTCAAATCCCTCAGCAGCCCTTAGCTGGATGATGCTAGGGACTTCACTTATTTGAACCTCTGTGTTCTTTATTTTTTTTCCTTAAAATTGGGGAAATAGGGAACAGCAGATGGCATAACAGTTACATCACTGGATTCCCACATAGTCAACTGCAGTTCACATTCCAGACCTGGTGGCTTAAAACTCACGCCAGTCACGTGTACGTACGTGCCCAAAATCCTGAGAGGAAAATAGAGGAGAAGGGATTGCAGTGTGGCCATCCCCCTGGGGGATGATTTCTCGCTTTCTGTCTCTCTGTCTCTCTCTGATGAATGTACAAGCCCTATAGCAAAAATATCTTTAAAGAATTGGGGAAAATACATAACCTCAAGAGATGATTGTCATATCAATAGAAGAACAGATAAAGAAACTATAATGTGTTCATATAACGAAATACTACTCAGCAATTAAAAAGAGAGAAGAAGCCAACTGTTGATATATTTGACAATGTGGAAGAAAAAAGTACTATGGGAAATGAAAGAGGCCAAATACAAAAGGCTATATAGCCTGTATGATTCTGCTATGTGACATTCTAGAAAGGAGAAAACTATAAGGACAGAAATCTAATCAGGTCTTGCTGGAGCTGAGGCTGGGAGTAGGGAACAGACTATAACATGGTATGAGAACATTTTTGGAGAAGATGAAAATGTTCTATATCTTGATAATGTTGATATTTACATGACTGTATGCATTTGTCAAAGCTCATCAAAATGAACTTTTGAGAAGGTAAATTCTATTGGTTAACAGATAAAAATCTGCAAGTAGAGAAAAAGTGAGACCAATTACAGGTGGTGATGATTCAACATAAATTTCAGAATAAAAGAGGGGTTTTTTTGGAGAGGTTTTGTCTATAGGGCACATGTGCTCACCAGAAAGACAAGAGAGACAGAAAGCGAGAAATCAACCCCCCCCCGGGGGGGGGGATGGCCATGCTGCAATCCCTTCTCCTCTTGGGATCTTGGACATGCACACACATGAACCCGGCGTGAGTTTAAGCCACCGGGTCCAGGACTCAAACCGTGGTCAAGTACATGGGAGTGCAGCAACATAGACATTATGCCAACTGCTGGTCCCAGATAAAAGGGTGGATTTTAAGTGTTTGTAACACAAAAATAATTATAATTGTTTTGAGAGGATATATGTTTATTGTCCTGTTTTGATCATTATACATTGTATTTGTATAAAGAAAAATCACACCATACTCCATAAATATGTACAACTATAATATGTTAATTTAAAATTATATTTTAAAAGAAAAAAGGAAAGATTTACTACAAATAAAAAACTCAATAGAGCTGAATATTTTTAATTAAAAGGATTCAGTAAATATTTGCTTCATGCAAATAACAGAGCATATGGTAGCCTCTTACTATATGAATGTTGAATTATTTTGCCCCACAGATACTGAAATAGAGCTGGGTTGCTATACTCCACTCCACCAGTAGGTGTCAATAATAGACTATATGCTGTTTTCCAGTTTGACAGTCCCATTCATTCACTCTTTAAGCACAAAAAAAAAAAAAAAAAAAAAAAAATCTGTTCAAGCTGTAATTTGAAAAATTCTACTGAAAGTAAGGGCTATTTTCAGGCTGCTAACAAGTTGACAAGGTGGCAAACTTGGTTCTCTCCATCCTCCAGATAAATGATATAATGGGCTTGACCTCATTCCATACACCTAATATGGCATGTGGATACATGTGACATTTGAAGTCCTTTTGTAAATTCCCACTGTGTATATCTGGGGTACTTCTTGAAACCTTCATGTTCATATTAAAACCATGGAATGCTGTGGTTTTTACCAGGGCCAGGTCTGTGGACAGCAGCAGACTTTGAGCTTAGGTGGACATACTCATTCCCAACACCTCACAGCTGTGCCTCTTCCAATAACAATATTTTCTCTGCTCCCTCTGAAGAGAAAATCATGTGTTAAATGGAAGATTTGCTTGAGTGAGTCACTGGGAACCTAAGCGAAATCAGATTAAGGAAGTAATATTTATTATATCCATAAAGCAACCTGCACAGGCGATGTGCAGGGGCCAGATGGGAGGCCCAGATGTGCAGGGAGCCAAATCAAGTCTGTCAAAAGGGGAGTCTGGGCCTGTGAGTTAAAGCCCTTCAGCCAGAGTGGAACTGGAGATGGATCTGGTCTGCAGTGGGGTCCTCTGGCAGCCTTGCAGGTGGGGAACTCTCAGAGAAGAGAAAAGGAGGGCAAGAGCCCCTGTGGTGATAGACGCTGCTGAGATGGCCCAGGATAATGAGAGGGAGAGGCAGCTGGATAACCAGAGATAGAAGGGGACAGAGCTGAGCGGAGTGAGAGAGGATGAAGGAAGGAAGACAGGAAAGGAAAGGAGGAAGGAAGAGGGCTGCTGGGTACAGTTGGCTGAGCTATTGCTTGTTCGAGGGTGTCCAGCCAATGGAGCAAGTAGGGACTGAAATCCAGTTCACAAATTCACACAGTACTTTAAAGCTAGAAGGGGGACTTCAAAAGGAAAAATGGAATTAAAGTATGAACTTAACTTTGGTGCAAAAAAATTTTCAAATCAATGCATCCCTTTTTTTCATATTACACATTTTCCATAAACTTCTTGAAGACTCCTCATATGGACAAGAGTGACTTCTGTCCAGAGCAAGAGCCTATTGCTAATTTGCATAAAGGTGCTACATGGGCTAAACAGAGCCCTAGACAGAAGGATGAAAGGGAGCAAAGGAAAGGATGGAGGGGAAGAAAATGACCAGGATCTTTGTTCTTCACCCTGTTAGATGGTCCTTTTTCTCATGGCTAACATATTCTTTCCTCCAACTGCATTCCCTTTGGTCCATGCTAATCCCACTTATACTTCAAAACCCAGATCAGTCATTCCCCAACTCCAGGAAGCCTTACTGGTCATCCACATCTCCCAGAGGGAGCTCCTGATTCCTGCCGAACAACTTGCAGCTTAATCTTCAGGCCAAGTCTGCCTCAAGCACAGCCATCATGCCTTCGTTGCTAATGGCCAGTGGCCCTTTCGATCGCCTCTCTCTCCCCATGGACATCTCTCTGGGCTCAGGGCTCTGAATTCTCCCTGTCAATCATGAGTGCAGAAAAACTGAGTGTTCTCCTTTATTACTCTCTAAATTCTTGTTATTGATGTAGATAATTAGGAGGACAATTCACACCCTATGTGGGTAAGTTGACTGTAAACAGATCTAGACAATATACTATAAACATCTATTGTTCTTGCCCATCCAGGATCCATTCCCCTGTCTTCTGGGATCAGGATGTTTAGATTCTTTAAGAGACCCGCGTTTCCTCCATTCTCAGTCCATGGGATTCTAGTTACACTGATCCTTCCCCATCTCCATAGGTTATTCCTATTCCTCCGGGTTACAGTGATTGGTCCATGACCTAAGCCATTCAGTGACAGTCAGTTCTGTGGCTTTTGTTGTATATTCCAGAATATAGACTCTCTTTCTGCTGGTAGTGAGGGACACAGTTCACATGAATGGAGTTGCAACTGCTTATGGCCATCTTAACACAATAGAGAGAAATTCCTGCCACCGAGAATGGCACCAACTCAGAGAAAAGCAGAACCAAGAAGTGGAAAGACAATTACTCCTGATGCCATTGTGTGAGCACCTGGAGCTATCCATACCTGAAGCTGTTATCCTTCTTGTTCATATAAACCAATACATTCCCTTTCTAAATGACTACAGTTTCATTTCAGTTGCTGGCACTGAAAGAAATTTAATAAGCAGCATTTCCCAAGTCTAACTCTTTTTAAACTATCATTGAAATTCAGAAAAGGGGAGACTGAATTGATAGTTAAGAGATCTGAGTTTTGCTTTTAAAAAAAAATAAAAATAAAGAGAGAGATTTTTGCTATTGGGTGTGTACACTCGCCAGAAAGACAGAGACAGAAAGTGAGAAATCACCGTCCACAGACCTGAGATTTTACTTTACTTTTTAGATTAAGAAGGTAGGTAAAGCTAGAATATGCATTTTCCCTCACCAGGCCTGGTTTTCTATTATGTCTTTTGGTTATGTTTTTCTCTTTTTAGCATTCTTTTTTAATTTCCATGCAGAGCAGTAACTTCTTTGAGTATTAGGAGGACTGTCTGGCTATGGACACATTCTTATCCTTTCAGCCTTCCCTACATTCTGAGTCTCTGGACTCAGTGCAATCTTCTCCATCCTGTTAGGGGAAAGGCTTCCAGAAAGAGGTGCCCACAATAATGAGAAGCTCCCACTTTGGGGCAAGGCAGACTCTGGTTCAAATCCCGAGAGATCTGTTTACAGGCATGAGAAGCTTTGCAAGTCCATCACTTCTCCGAATGCCAGGTTCCTCATTGTTAGACGGGTACCATTATTCCAGAGTGTGTACCAACCACTTTCTGACTATCACCATCTCTGCTCTTCACAACAGCCTTAGGAGTTGGGTCCTGTTTTTTTGTTTTTATCTCCATTCACAGAAGAGAAAATCCAGGCTCTGAGAGGTTACGCTCTATTCCTAAGGCCAAGTCCTGAACTTGACTCAGAACCATGGCTGTGTGATTCTGGAGCTAAGATCTGTAGGAGCACTGTGTGTACAAATGTCTAAGACACGGCCCAACATGTGGGTAACACTCAATAGATACCCACACACTCTTATCCAACAGGATTTTCTGTACTAACAATGACAATAGTTTTGAACTATGCCATCAAACACAGTAGCCCATGCTTGGCTCTGATGAGGAAAAATTGATGTTTACTTTACTTCCATTTTAATGAGTTTAAGTTTAATGAGTCACATGTAGCTGGTGACTAGTATATTGAATAGCAAGAGTCTGGCCACTCTGACTCCTGACAGGAAGATGGAATATGTTTGCAAATAAATATATCCAGACCTAGCCATAATACTGGAGCCACAAGGGAAGACCCTGGGCTTGAACCCAGGTCAATCTGAACATGCTGGATGCTGGTGCACCTATGACATGGTTCCTGGAGGGTTGGAGGAGGCAGGGGAGGGGGCATAACAGGGTCCTGTCAAGGGTACCCTTCTGTCTCTAAAAGAAAAAAAAAAAGAATTCACAGAGAGAGAGAGAGAGAGAGAGAGTCAGGCTGACCTATATTCAAATCCCAGTTGCCTATTTACTGGCATTTGACTTTAGGAAGTAATTCCTTTTCCTTCTTTTTTGATTTTTTATCTGCCATAGGGTGTGTGCACTGACTGGAGGGAGAAAAAGAGAGGAAGTATCCCCAGGAGGGGCGGCCATATTGCAATCCCTTCTCTACCAACTCTCTCTCCATTCAGGATTTGGAGCACACACACACACACACACACACACACACACACACACACACATGCCCCTGACGTGTTTCTCCAGCCACCAGCTTCGGGACTCAAACCATGCTGTCAGCCATGCGGGATCCAGTCACCTCGATCACCACGCCACCAGCCGGCCCCAGAAAGTAATATCAATCTATAGTGTCATATGCCTCTACCTCACAAGATAGTCGTGACATTCATTCACATGTTATTCGACAACACGGACCACCTCCTACATCTGGGACCCTGTGCTAGACATTGGGAATACGGCAGAGAACGGGACGGAAAAGCACCCAGCCCTTGAGAAATGTCCGGTATCAGGTTGCTTGTCTGTTCATGTAAATGATGCCCGGGAGGCAGGGCACACAGACCCTGGCACATCACACATGCTCATGAAATGGAAGCTTATTTCAAGCAGCAGACGTCTTCTGGAAGGGACTTGGCAGTGTCTCCAGAGCATTTTGTATTAACTCGAGAAAGTTGGAAGGGTTATGCAAATGGGCCTGTTGAATAAAGAATATTCCTAGTAAAATCATTATGCAGAACGGTTTCCCCTCTGCATAAGGTGGCAAAAATTATCTCCCCGGTGCCAATTATGTGCTTGTTAGCACTGACATTCTCAGAGTCATTACACCGAATGGGTGCCGTTTATGTAAGATCTACACTGGGTTCCATTGTAATTTTTTTCTCTGTTTACAACCCGGTATAATAAATGTCATTTTTTCAAATGTTAAGGTATTTGGTATTTAATCTATCATTAAGATTTGGAATATGTGTGCCCCTAAAAGGCACTCACAGCCAAACACCCTCTGGTGTCGCAGAAGGGAACAAATACTCAGGGACGCTTGGTGAGGGTGGGAGTCAGGAGGGAAGAATTATATTTCCGACGTGATGACCTTGAATGCGGTGCCTCCCTCCCTGCGCCTATCCGTGCCATATGTGATACGACGTGAACAGATCAGGTCATTTCGAAAGGGCTTTTGCAGGCTCAGTTTTCTATAACTCTGTTGAGAAGCTCAGCCTCTATTGTTATTGATCAAAACTACATTAATAGTATATTTTTTAAAAATCAGACAAGTAAAACAACTAGAAAGCACATAGATGATAGATCAGACTCACGAACAGTGGAGAAATGATCAATGATGGCCTAAACTGTATGAAAACATTGACTCCCTCGATGCAGAACCATCGAGGTGGGATTCTGACTTCACACCGTATACACAAATAAAGTCTAGTCGATTAAATACCTACACAGGAAAAGTAAAAATTTGAAAACAAATAGAAGGAAATGGTAGCGAAGAGTTCTGTGGCCTTAAGTGGGAGAGGGAAGGACTTCTCGGACATACCCGAATGTCAGAGATTATGATATTTGGTAGAGAATAGAATTTCTTACATCAGAATGAAAGATACCTGCCCCATGCACATTGGAGAACTAGGTAGCATAAAACCAATGGTGTGAAGCGAGATCTGCAAAGCATAGTTATCTGGGGAAAAAAAGGGAATGTAGAAATCAGAAAAAAGAAACACTTAGCGCATCCAATAATAAAATGAACAAAATATACGACGAAAACACTTTCAGAAAGGGAAAGAAACTAGTGACATAAATTAAACAACATGAAGCAGCACACTATCCCCACTTGACTAGCAAAAGCCAGAGAGAAAGGTATAATAACATCATGTCTTGGCAAAAATGTGATGAAAGAGGAATTCTCACGTGGAGCTGGAGTCTGATCGGCATAGCCATCTAACAGTCGGGGCAGGCCTAGTGAAATTAAACGTGCAAATACCCTAGAGCCCAGCAATCCCACTCTGGGTGATATAGCCTGAAGAAATCCTTTACTCAGGGCCACCAGAAGACATGCACAAGTGTTCACTGCATCCTTGTTATGCTGACACAAAGTTGGAGTCGCTCCTCGCTAGAGGAGCAGGTGAGCAATAAGTGGTAGGAGGCGAACTAGCAAATACTCTGCAACTGTCAGAAAAAACGAGCCAGATCTATATGCGGCAACATGAGCAGATCTCAAAGACGATGCTGAGCAAGAAGAGCGAGAGCCAGAAGGAGAGCTGGAAACCATGCCTGCAATTTACAAAAGCACACGCGCCATCTATATGCTTTTCAAGGGTGCAAATATACACAAATGGCTGGACGGTGGGCTGCAGAGCATACCAAGTAGGATCAATGTCAATGTGGACAGGGGGAAGAACAGAGAACAGGAAATGCAGGGAAACTGAAAACAAGCGAGTCCTTGCCGAAAGAGTCCATGCAGTTCTATGCACCTGAGGTCCTGGCCCCAAAAACAAAACACAGCTTCTATGTGTCACGTTCCTGGGTGCAATGCTAAGAGAGATGATAGACAGATTGGATATGAATGGAGTTTATCTATATGCAATCTACACATCACTTAATATAGGTTAAGTTAATCTTCACAGCAAATCAGTAATATAGGCATCACTCTAAGAGTTTACAAATGAGGAAACTGAGGCTGAGTTAGGAAAAATGATTTACTCAACTCACCAGCTCAAAAGTGGCTGGTGTGGGACTTGAACTCAGTGTTTTCCATGCCAGAGGCAGTGCAGTGAAACCACTCCCCTCTATTAGAGCCTTGCAGTTCTGGTCTTGCTTCTTCCACATGAGTACCTTCAGTACCACTCAGAACTAGGCACATAGATGTATCTCAGCTTAGACCTGGGCCTGCTTTGGGACCAGCAGTTGGCATAATGGCTATGTCGCTGGACTCCTGCGTAATTGACTGCAGTTCAAGTCTCGGACCCAGTGGCTTAAACTCACACCAGGCGCGTGTGTGTGTGTGCCCAAGATCCCGAGAGTGGAATGGAGGAGAAGGGGTTGCAGCATGGCAATCCCCCCCGGGGAGGGTGATTTCTCACTTTTTGTCTCTCAGTCTCTCCCTGTCTTTCTGGCGAGCGCACATGCCCTATAGCAAAATCTTTCAAGAAAAAAAAAGGGGGGGGCCTGCTTCTTTGGAGGGAGAGGACCACATCTGATGCCTTGCTGCATACCCAGCCCCTAACAGACCCCACTCACCAGCTAATGCTCAAGAAAGGGATGTTCAGCTGTCATTCTGAGCATAAAGCAAGCTGTGACCTCATCCATCAAATGGAAGGTGTTTGTCTCTCACCCATTAGGTCAGCTTCTCTGAGAGAAAGGAAAGAGAGGAAGGAAGGAAGGAAGGAAGGAAGGAAGGAAGGAAGGAAGGAAGGAAGGAAGGAAGGAAGGGAAAGAAAGAAAGAAAGAATAGAAGGAAGGAAAAAGGGAAGAAGAGACAAAGAAGGGAAGAAGAGAGGGAAGGAAGGGAGGAAGAAAGAAAAGAGAAAAGAAAGGAAGAGAAGGAAAAAAGTAAGAAAATGAAAGGAGGAAGAGGGGAGAGAGGGAAGGAGAAAAGAAGAGAAGACAAAGAAAAAAAGGAAAGAAAGAGAGAAGGAGAGAAGGAGGGAGAGAAGGAAGAAGGAGAAATGACAAGTGTTGACAAGGATGTGGACAGACCGGAGCCCTGCACACTGCCGACAGGGACATCTAATGATGCCGCCACTGTGGAACACAAATATGGTGGCTCCTCATGAAAATTAAACACAGGACGACCATAGGGTCCAGTCATTCTACTTGGGGCATATATTCAAAAGAATGGGGCCCAGAGTCTCAAAGAAAGATCTGTACACCCAGGCCCATAGCAATGTCATTGACAATAGCTAAAGGGTAGAAGTAGCCCAGGTGTCCATCAACAAATGAATGGCTGATCCACATTTGGGACATTGTTTGGCCAAAAAAAAAAAAAAAAAAAAAAAAAAAAAGGAAGGAAGGAAGGAGGTTCTAGACCTGCTGTGGCAGTGCGTGCTGTTTTATTAACTGCCACATAAAAGGTGCTCCAGCAACATAACATTAGCTGAACGTCATAAAAATGAACTCACCAAACTTTCCTAACCTGGAAAAACATATTTTTTTAACAACTAAAGCAAACTGGCCAGCCATGGTGGGGCAGTGGTAATATGACATTCTACAATGTTGAAGCGACATGGGAAGGCCTTAGGTTTGAGTCCCAAGGTCTTCTTATGCATGTGTGTGCATGCATGTCTGTGACCCAGGGTGGCTAAGGCTGGGGATGGAAGCCAGTGTGGCAGTGTGAGGCGCTCTCTCTCTCTCTCTCTCCCCCTTCTCTTGCTCTCTCTGAATGAATCAATAAAATTAAATAAGAAAAAGAGAAAGGCAGTGTCCTGACATTGATGACGAAAGACCTTTCCCCTCTCCTGAACTTTGACATCATCGCCCAAATAAGAATGCATCAAAATAAATTCCCTCCAAGAGAGTCTTGTAACTTCAAGGTTTACTCCAAAGCAAAGAGTTGCCTAGAAGTTGGGACAGTTCTTACTTGCCATGTGACCTTGGGCTTATTGAACAAACTTCATGCTCATGGCTATGTGCTGAGAGCTTGAGACCTGGGAATTGTGCCAAGTAAAGTTAAATCTCTTGCCTAGGGTCCCAGAGTTCCAATGTAGAAATCCAGGACTTGAATTCAGGCCACAAATCCAATTCAAAGCTCAGTGTTCCAAATACGTGATGCAGTTCAGACTTTGCAAACAGTCCTCAGAATCTCCACCTTTTCCCTGGAACCCATGGGAACCTCAGGTCTCATGGAGCTATTGGACCACCTCTGCCCCAGGGAAGTCTGGGAAGGATGCTCTGCCTACCTTGCTGCTAGCTGGCAGCCTTATACCATGACAAACTCCATGAGGTTTCTGGATCAGCAAGTGGCCATCTGTCCCCAGCCTGGCTCATGATAGCTTTCCTCGGGTCAGAACAAAGTGCCTCCAGTAACTGGGTTATTAATCCTGAATCACCCTCTCTCCAGTCTCTCGAGCCTGTGCCACTTCCCTGGCCAAGAACAGGTTGGTCCTGTAATTTCTCTCTTCATGTAACTCCTGCTACAATCCTGGGGCATCCCACAACTCGAGTGTGAAAAGTCACAATCATTTATGAAGTGACTGCTTGTTCATTTGGGGTTTCCCCTTGGTTCAGAGAAATGCTCATGTTTTCATAGGATTCAGAAAATAGCCACCTGGCAAGATTGGTGTGGGTATTCCCAATTTCAAATAAGTAACTGATATTCAGATAGAATTGTGAATGAACTGAACAAGGATCTTGGGAGATAGACAGAGGTAGATGATAGATAGATGATAGATAGATAGATAGATAGATAGATAGATAGATAGATAGATGATAGATAGATAAGAGGTAGAGATAAATAGATATAGATATAGATATAGATATAGATATAGATATAGATAGATAGATAGATAGATAGATAGATAGATAGATAGATAGATAGGATAGATAGACAGACTGACTGCTTCAGGGAGAGATAGACCACTACAGTCAATAAGGCTCAGCTCTATTTTGGGGGCAAGAGAAAGGCAACACCACAAGGGTCTGAAGGATGACATCGCATGCCCTTTCTGTGTTTCAGGACCTTGGAATCAGGGTGTGGACAACGGCTCCAGCTCTGCTTGATTCTTCCATCGTATGGTTATTCTCACACAAATCTGAGCCGAATCCTGAGTTAAATGTTGGGGAACAGAACTGAGTGGGTACAGACTCTTTCCCAAGGGGACGCAGCTTATAGACGTCATGATTTCAAGAAGCTACATCTGATAGCTGCAGAGGTCAGAGGGGCAGACCTGCCAGGTCAGGAAGGTTGACACCCGACAACATCTTCATGAAAGGGCTGTGCCTGAAGTTTGACTTTCAAGGATGGGGTAGAGGCCAGGAGGCATCTCAGCAAAGAATTCTTTACTCGTTTTAAAGTTCATTTCTTTATTTCTTCAGATCAGGAGAGGCATCTCCAACAGGGTCTTCAGTCCACCCTCAGTCTCAGTTATGCACATGCAGGTCCCAGGACATAAACCCAGGACCATTAGGTCCAGTAACATTGCCACTGTGCCAGCACCTGGTCCTAAATTCTTCATGATTAACATGAATCCAGCTTCTCCTCCCCATCCTCATGGTCACTCCCTCCACCCACCAACCTGGCCAGGTGCCTGTCATCTCTAACCTGGGATGGCTGTGGCAATACCCTCACTGGCTGTTTCCACACCTCCCCCTGCTACATTTGAACTCTCAAATTCCAATCTTGTCTTGCTTCTCCTCTGCTCCCCATTGTCTTAAAAACAAAAGCCACTCAGCTTACTGTAACCTGCAAGGTCCCTGTTGCCCTTCCCTATTGGTCCCTTCCATGCAGTTTCCAGCATTTCCTGTGGTGCCCAGGGGTCCCAGCACACATCCTGCTGGGTCTCATGCAGCATAACCTCTGCCTGGAATGACTTCCCCTCCACACTCAACAGAGGCTTTGGCTAATCCCCACTCATCTACCAAGACTCTGATGAAAGGGCTCCATGCCCACCACCACCATCCCTCCCATCCATGCTGGAATATATACATTAACTTTTGGTCTTCACAATAACTCAGGTCTGTGGGATTCCAGAGCCCCAGCTCTCAAAGAGGATGTGTTCCTGCAGCAGTGACCTGGGATTGCAACACAGTAGGGAAAGCATGTTGCTGCTCACACCCATCTCGGTCCCTAAGAGCAGGAAGTGGAGAGAATGAGGGGGGGAAAATCTCCACACAGATGTGAGATGCAGGACCAGGGGACAGTGGTGGCGATGTCTGCACCTGTGGTTCAAACTTCAAGGAGGAGGTAGAAGCAAGGAAGAATCTCTGCTAAGGATTCAGAGAGACAGAGAAAAACAGACATCCCTCGCAGGGTCTCCAGGCCACAGCCCCTCCCCCGGCCCCAGTCTTTTTGCATCAAGTTGTCATTCATCTCAGGGAAAATCTGAAGGAAGCCCTGAGCTTGGTACAGTCAGCAGCAGAAGCAGCAATTTCCCTACTGCACACAGTCCAGGGTTAGCAGGTGGGTCATGGCTGCAGGGTGCTCTGGCACCTGTGGATCCAAGCTCCCCAGTGATTCTGTAGTGAAGCCATCTGAGGAACTTCTTACCCAAAGCCAGGATGTGAGTGCCAGGGACAAGATCCATTTTTGAAAGATCAGGCTCCAGACTGAAACAGACTTTAGTCCTCCCTGAGGGGTGACCCTATCTTTGTTCTCATTCCAAACTTTGGCTTTTCCTTTCAATTTCACCCCAGTAGCTGGACTAGAGGAAAAGGCAAAAGGCAAAAGGGGGAAATACATAAGATATGGAAAGGCCACTGGCAAAGAGCCAGCAGGTTTAATTCCTGGGTCTGATTCAGCTGTCAATTAGCCATGTGACCTTGGGTAGACCAGATGTCCTCTCTGGACTTGAGCTAGTGACTTCATAAAATTGGCAGGAGATACATAGACAATGCATTTACTCATCCATTCAACAAATATTTGTTGTGTACTCCGGTAGTCCCCAGAGACCAAGCAATGACCGGCAGGTTTCTGTCCCCAAGAGCTTATCATTCACAGGGAAGTGTAGACATCAACCAGAAAAATACCCCAGCAAAGTGAGCAATAGAGAGTAAGCAAGGGGCTGAAAGTGGATGGTAAGAGAGAGCCAGAACTTGCAAGATTTTGTCCCTAATGTATGCAAAACCCTGCCACTTGCCACTTGCCACTTGTGTACTTCCTTTGTCCCTGCACTAATACAGGAGGCATCATTTGGTAGTCTAAATCCTGGGCTTCCAAGCCAGATACTGCTGCTGCCCAGGGCTCTGCATTCAACATGGCACCCACCATTCCATTCGGCCTCCCAGCCCAAACAGCCCCTTCTATCCCTAGCCCCACCCTGCTGGATCCTGGTCCCTGCAACTTCCACTCTCCCCCATTTTTCTCTCTGCACCTCTCGCCTTTCATTTCTGACCAAACTTCAGATGACGGGAACACTGATAAATTAATGATTGTAATTAATAAAAATTGACTCTGTGCTAATAAATTATTATGAAATGGCCTGTCAAGTTTTTTAATGAAATGCAAAAAGCTGCAGTAATGAGATGAGTGTGTGCACTTTTTCAGCCAAGACGTGAGGAAATACATCCATGGGGTTTTCAGGGGTCTACAAGGAAAGAATCCAGGAGAATAATACAGGGCTGGATCAATGCAAGGAGGAGAGAGGAGAAATGACCGCTGCATGTACACCTACCTAAACTATGTTGACATGTAGCCTGTGCTATGTTATATTATCTTTTCAGCCCCATGAGATAGACACTTTTATTATATCTTACTTTTACAGATGAGGAAACCAAAGTCTGGAGGAGGTAAGAAACTACTCTAGGTCTACACAATTATGTTATAGATCTGGGATCAAACCTAGATATTTTGGGTTCCAGACTCCTTTCCCAAGTTTTTAGTCACTCAATTATACTACCTTTCAAAAACTTGAGATTCCAGGCCCAGTCAGGGCAGCTGAATCCCACCTAGCTGACCATGCCATTTGGGACCTAGACCCAGCAGCTTGAGAAATATGCCAGGTGCCTGTGTATGCATACCCATAATCCCAAAACAGAAATGGAGAAGTAATTGTGGTGTGACCATTCCCTATGAGGGAGGGGTGCTTTCTGCCTCTTGCTCCCTCTCTCAACCTCTGCCTGGCAAGCACACATGCTTTCTAATCAAAAACAACAACAACAAAAAATAACAACCACAGAATTGGGGAAAAAAAGAAGTATTGCAGTGGGAGGCTGAGTTGTTTAGCCTCTCCAAGTCTCAGTTTCCTCAGATGTATCATGGAAATATATCATGGAGATTAAAATAGCTCTTTCACCTGCTTTGTGCAAGAAGACTTAAGAATGAAACAAGACTATGTACATGCACACAACGTATTGCCTAAGAGTATCCTTTCTCCTCTTCTCCCAGAATTTGGCTTAAGAAATTTTGTCTGTGAGAAGAAAAAGCATTGCCAGAAAAAGGGTCCAATGTCACAGAGAGGAGGCTGGTGGTACCCTTGTTCATGCCCCATCTCAGCTCTGTAGCGTGTTTAATATTACAAGGTTGTCCCAGTTCTTTGTAAACTATAGCCATGAATGTAAAACAACCGATTTTTACAACAGAATTGTTTAACCCTGCACCAATTAAAAGTACCTGTTATTAAAAAAGGTAATTATGCTGTAATTAGTTTGACACAAGACATTAAGCAGATTATTATCAAAGCCAGGGAAATAGTAACTTCAAAGCAATTTCCCCTCTTGAAAAAGGCATTTACATGCCGCCATTGGAACACGATCCTTACTCGAGGCACTTTTTAATGCAGGAAAATGTGGTGCCTAACTCTTCCGAGCAGCTTGGAGCTTTATGACAGGGAATGCCCGCATTACAAATGAACTTGGGTGGCTGGGCTGCAGAAATTCTTCCCAGGAAACCCACATTCTGGGCACGGGACTGAAGAGGCATCAGCGGCCAGGGCCAGGGCCAGGGCCAATATGGGCGGAGGCTACTGGCAAGACCGGGAGAAGGGCTCAACCAAATGTGCTCAGTGCCCAGGTTCTTTCCACCATGCCCAGATTTTTCGAGTATTCTCTCCGTTTAAATATTTTTAAAGTGTATTTATTCATTTCTTGCTTGAGCAAGAAAGAGAGAGACAGAGAGTCAGAGAAACAGTAAGCTCAACAGGGTCTTGATGCCACAATCTAGCCCCAGCTTGAGCCAGCCCCAGATTGTGGACACAAGGAGGTCTCCAGATATGAACTGGCAACCTTCCCATGTAGATCGGCCCCACCTGATACTTTCTCTTTGATTCCCCAAAGCCAACCTATGAGGCAGGAATAATGAGAACCCATTGGCAAAGAATAGAAAACAAGTGACTGAACTCTACTGCAGCAAGGACAGACGGGACCAAATGTCCCTCTTCAAATTAAAGAGAGGAAAAGCACTTTTCCTGGCTGTATTTTTTATTTAAAATATCTATCTTTTACTCCTCTGGAGCAATCTTTCAGGGGCTGGCCCCTTTCTGAAGACTCTGAACCTCTTGCTCAGGGTCCCCTGTGTCCTCCCCCCATCCCTTTTCCTTACTATTTTCCCACCTGTTGGATACCTTGAGGAGGCAGGACCAGTCATTGGTGAGCTGGCATTGCGAGGGCAGCTCAACCCCACTGTGCACTGAGATTTCAGGACCAAGGTCAGCGGCACGGATGTACTTCCCCCTGCACCAGGACTCAAGGACAAAGCCCACCAATAGACTGAGGTCCCATCTCTGCCACTTAGCAGCTGTGAGGCCTTAGAGGATACATGCAACCTCTCTGAGCCTCAATATTCTCTCTTGCAAAATGAGGTAAGAGCACTTCATTTAAACTGCTACCGTGAAGAATTTACATTAAATGCTCAGGAGCCTGACACGTTGTAAATTTCCAATAAATGAAACCTATTATTATTATTGACCTGTGTCTCCTCACTGTCATATATATTAAAGAGACAAAACCAGATGGTTCAAGAAGTGAACTAGTACTTTACTCTCCACCATATACACAAGTACTGTTGATTTTATTTAGCCATCGAGATGCCACTTTTCTTTTCTCTAATTTTGCAATGTTATGAATTAGTATATGTGACATTTGCTGAGCATTTATGTTCTACTGAGTACTGCACTAAGCACGTTATGTCAATTATATCATTCAAAAATCCTAACTATTTGGGGTCAGGAGGTGGCATGGCGGTTAAGGTGGTTGGATTCCCACATAGCTGGTTCCAGTTCTAGACCTGGTGGCTTGATAATCACACCAGGTGCATGTTCATGTGTGCCCAAAATCCCAAGAAGAATGGAGGAGAAAGGACTGTGTTGTGGCCATACCTCCCCATCCCCCAGGAGGAGTGATTTCTCACTTTGTCCCTCTCTGTCTCTCTCCTCCACAACAAGTATGTGCCCACTATAGCAAAAAAAAAAAAAAAGAAAAAAACTTAAAAAACGAAAATCCCACCTACTCTATAAGGCAGGTAGTAGTATGTAATGTAAATTTTACCCAGTTTTCAGTTGAAGAAACTGAGGCTCAGAGGAAGGAGGTAATATGCACTGCCACCCAGGTGGTAAGGGGCAGAGCCAAGATTTGAACCCAGGTCTCTCTACACCTAGCCCTCACCCAGGATGCCTTTCTGCTCTCATCAAGCACACTGTGTGGTGAAAAGATACACTAGTGATTGGAAGCTCCCTCTAAGTACCAAGCACATAGCGTGGCTCAGGAAATTGCCCTTGGTGTTCCTCTTCCTTGTCTTTCAAAGCAGGGGTTCAGGCAGATCTCCTCTAAGGGTCCATTGATTCAGAAGATGCTGCCAGAAGAACATCTGGGTCTGCAGCCTTCCCTCTCACTGGCTGTCACCTGGAGACCTCACTTGTGTTCTCAGGGCACCTCCATGAGCATTTTGCCTCCCTTCGAAGATTCCAGAGTCCTGGGGCTAGAGAAGCTGTCCCTGTCAGTGGGGCCGTGAGCCCATCCTGCCACTGTCATGACCACAATGCCAGCATCAATCTCCTTCGAGCCCCTCTTCCCAGCTCTGCCTCTCCCTGACTCCTGTCATGTCTGGGCCCACTGGGTGCCCCAGCAGTAGAACGCAGGGCAAGGGGCCAGGGCCAAGTGTGTGCAGAGTGATGGGAGAGGAAGAAGAAGTAAGAAAAGGAAAAGGGTCAGGACTGGGGTGGATCAGGCTCAGTAGGGGTCTGAGAGAGGTCTTGGGTCCCCCATCAACCCCTACAAACTCCACTTCTTCCTCTCTCCTTTTCTTTCTGAAAACACTATTCTCATGAGGCACTTACCTGCATTACCCTCATTAAAGGTCCACTTAGTGGCAACCTCCTATGGAAGTTTGCTGTGATTCTCAGGCCCCACTGACAGGGCAATACTTCCCACACCTCCACACACTTCCTGAGTCATAGCAATTATCATGCTGTTAACATTTAGCCCACAGTGGCCTTTCGAGGCAGGCTCTGTTGTATCTAAGGTTGACTACTATCATCTGCATGTAATGGGGAGGTGGAGGGTAAACTAAGGTTTATGGAGCCTACACAATTTTCCCACAAGCAAGTGGCCCAGCCACCATTTGAACCCATCTCTGGTTGCAAAATCCAAGTCTTCCCATTGCACCAAGAAGCTCTGGGGATGGACACGACTGGGAGAACCAAGAGCTACTTATGTGCGTGCCTATTGATTTGGCTCATGAGTTCACCGAGGCACTGATGTGGTCAAGGACATGGACTGGATGTCAGCAGGAACCCAGTCTGTGGGGTGTGGTGTCTGGGTACTCCCCTGACCCCAGTCACATACTCAGGAACACATATGCCTTCCCTGGAGAGAGGAAGTAGGTCTGACTACCATCAGCTCTAAGGAAACCCCTTCTGAGGGAGATGTACAAGATGCCCCATTTACAAAAATACCCCTGTAAGGGCCTTGGGGAAGGGGGTGTCTATAAAAGCCCATCTTCTCTGAATCCTCCTGGAAGGCTCACAGTTAGTAGGAAGCTTATAGGTCATCCCTCCCACACATCCATCATACAGAATGGAAAACTGAGACTCGGGGCAGGTTAGGAAAATGCCCAAGGTATCTGCTATTAGAAAGAGGCAGACAGGACTTGAACCCAGGTGTGCCTGATTCCCAGTCTAAAGCTCTTTCTTCTAGTCCCATATTGGAGCAGCCAGAGGGCTAAGCCAGTAGACCTAGGAGACATTCCACCTGTGGCATCGATAGAAAAGAATACATGTTGTTGATCAGGGCCCATCCTAAATACTTGGTGTACATTCATTTAACTTTCAACACACTACAAAATAGGGTGACTAGCAAACCTGTTTGCCAGACAAATAAAGGTCTATATTCCTTTCCTATTGCTGCTATGGCAAATTGCCACATACTTTGTGACTTAAAAACATTGTATGCTGGGACCAACAGTTAGCGTAATGGCTGTCACTGAACTCCCATGTAGACGACCGTGGTCCAAGTCCTGGACACAATGGCTTAAACTCACACCGGGCACATGTGTGTGTGTGCCCAAGATCCCAAGGAGAATGGAGGAGAAGGGATCATGGCATGGCCATTCCCCCTGGGGGGTGATTTCTTGCTTTCTGTCTTTGTCTCTCTCTGTCTTTCTGGCGAGTGCACACGTCCAATAGCAAAATCCTCTCAAAAAAAAACAACATTGTATGCTTATTAAATTACAGCTATGGAGGTGATGAGTCTGAAATGCATCTCACTTTGCTAACATGAAGGTGTCAGCAAGGGGTGCATTCCATCTGGAGCTCATGGGAATCAGTTCCCTGGCTTTTTTCAGCTTCCAGAGGTCACCTTATTCCTTGGTGTGTGGCCTCTTCTTCTGTCTTCAAAGCCAGCAATGTTGGGTGGAGTCCCCATGCTGCCGTCTTCCTCATTTTCGCTCTTCTGCCTCTCTCTTCCACTTTTAAGGACCTAATTATTTCACTGGACTCACGCAGATAATCCAGGATAATCTGCCCAATGTAAGGTCAACTAACTGCTTTGCTGCCTTAATTCCATCTGCAACCTGACATAGCCAGAGCCCACAGGGTGGTGGGAATGAGTTGCCTGGCCACCATGGCATTAGTGAAGACAGAAGTCAGAACACCAGACATCCAAGCCAGCCAGCTCGGGATGAGATGGAAGTTAAAGCCTGCATCTACTGTCTGGAGGGCATGCATGTCCACATCTTCCTCAACTAGCTGCATCGCTGGACCTCCTTGTCCCATATATGTCCTGCTTCCGCCACTCTGCAGTTTGTCCTGAGCCTCCACACAGCAGGGTCTCTTGTGCTCTGGGTTTGCGTGCATTGACACGGCCTCCATGGCTTTCCCATCTTCTCTGACTGGTGAACTCCATCTTATTTTCTAGGTCTCCTCTCCAGTGCAAGTGGGATTTATTTCCATTTATTCCTAACCCAATCCTTCCCTTCCCACTCCCTTCTGTAACCAGCAAATGGCAATCAACATAGATATTCAACCAATACGCAGCTCCACTCAGGATGAGAAACGTTGTCTTCACGTTAGAAATTTCTGGCGTTGATTCTAAAAAAGGGAACGCTCTTTCTTTAAACATCATTTTTTTACTTAGTATCCATTCTAGACTCGGAAAATGTAGTTACCGGCAGCCTGACAAAGACATGTACGATCTATTCCTGTCTTGGAAGGTTTCTAAAATTAGAGTGAACCGTTGTATTAACCGCCACCTTTAAAAATCAAAATGATGGATTCCTCTTTTGAAACCAATCCTAACATGTTTCCTCTCCTGGCAGTCAGAAAACTCACTCACCATTGCTACTATTAGGATCCTTGTCATCGCTGTCCATGACTGCGTGGTGACTGCCTCTCACACCGTGAGGCTTACGGTGGCCTTGGCGAGAAGAGGAGTGCTGACCTCACCCAGAGTCACTTCCTGTCTTGGCTCCGTATAGATGCTTCCCGTGAGGTGAGAGCCAATCACGGCAGAGCCGAACTGATGCCTCTCAACTGAAGGAGGACTTCGTTAGCAGAGGGGTGAGAGCAGCTCTGATGAATCAGAAAGCTCGTAGAAAGTGCGTATTATGAAAAATCGATTTCCATTTTTTTCACACTGATATAAAATCATGCTTTTTTGTCATGAATATCTGAAGCCCCTTCACAAAAGACATATCCTACTTAGAGTTATAAGGAATGGCCAGGAGCCACATTTAACTGGTGGCTACTTCTACGCAGAGTGGAGGTAAGTAATCCTGAAAGGGGTGGCAGGAGCACCTCGCATTTCAACTACTGAGTTGGTGAATCGCTCATTGTAGAATGCTGCCCCCACCCCCAGCCTGGCTTTGAGATCAGGACTCCTCCAGTTACTGCTGGATGAATGACTTCGGGCAAATTGTTTCCTCGCTCCAAGCCTCAGCTTCCCTGTTCCCAAAAGGGGGAATTGCAGCAATTGCTTCATAGGGACACTGGAATGATTCAAGAAGATAATAAAAGCACAAGGTGTGGCATGAAGGAAGCACCCAGTGAGCATCTCCTTCTTGGCCAGCAAGGAACATGGGGGATTTTTCAAGCCCCACTCCCATCCCATTGTACTCAACAGGCTCCTGGCTCTCTAAGGAATAGAAGTCACATGGCAGAGTGGGCCAGTCACTAGAACTGCGTGACTTTTCCTGAGTTTCGCTTTCAGCCATGCTGCCTGCCAGCTGTGTGACCTTGAGGAAACGGTTTAAGCCTCTCTGAAAGTCATTTCTTCTGTAACGTGTGCAAATAAATCCATACCACCCCAGCGGGCTGTGAGGAGCAAACGATTTAGCATGTCCAAACATTTTGAGAACCAGCACAGCCTCCACCCTGAAGAAGCCATAAGCCAAGTAATCATGTTATATACTGCCTTCCAGAATGATCATAAAAGAGAAGAACTCTGGCCAGCCACGGTAGCACAGAGACAAGGCAACACTGGATGATGCTAAAGTCTTATGGGAAAGTTCTGAGTCCGTGTCCTGAGGCTTCCCTGTACATACTGGGCATGCGTGCACCCATGATCCTGGCTAGCTGAGGCTGGAGGTGAATCACAGCACTAAGACCCTTTGGGGGGTTCTCTCTCTCTCTCTCTCTCTCTCTCTCAATAAATACACTTTAAAAAAAAAAGGAGGAGAAGTGAAAACAAGGCTCTTTAAACTTTCTAAAGGAATTCATATCTAAGGGTGAGATTTGGACTGTGGGGCAGGCAGGGAAATGGGCATATTTAGGGATAGAAATTCAGTACCTCTCATTGCATGAGGTCTTTGCCTACCTCTTCTTCCCCATGGTCGCCTTGGGCCAAACCTCATCGGCTCCATGCCTTTCCACAGTTGCCCTTGGATATCGGCACCATCTACATTCACTATGAAGTTAGCCCTGGACAAATGTTAGTCAGTTGGGGGCCAGAGACTTAATATAAAACACCAAAGCTCAGTTCATACCCTGCCCCCAGATTCTTGAATTTGTCAAGGGCAATGGGATGACTTTCACCCCAGCGGACATCAAGAAATACCCAGAGGGATTGTTGATTGTCATGAGCCTGGGGGCATCGTGACTGGCATTTTCTGGGTAGAGGCCAGGGTTGTTTGCTCAACATCCTAAACACACTCAACAGTCCTCCACGACAAAGAACCCGCCAGCCAGACACATCAATAGTGCTGAGCTGGAGAAGCCCTGGGCTGGGGTGAGGCTCAGTCATCAGTACGTTTGGAAAGGTTCTCAGGTGATTCTAATGAGAGCCACTGGGTTAATCAAACGCTCAGCAATTAGCCTTAGGGAATTAGAGTCTTTTAGATGAAGCCTCCATAATCAGCCAGCTGTTATTAAATCATCAATAGCTCTGGCCAAATTAAACCCAGAGTTAAGAGTGCTTCAAACATTGACTTGTCCATTCCTGCAAGGGGAACCAGCTGTCCAGTTTTTCTAAGACTAAGGGGGTTCCCAGGATATAGGAACTGTTTTAAATGTGAGGCATTTCTGAGAAATTAGGACAGGGAGTCCTCCTTTCTGCCTCTCTCTTATTTTTCTCCACTATCCATCTATCTGTTACTTATTGAGCTTATGCAGTGTGCCAGGCCCATACAAACATTGACTGGCATTAGGTTATGGGATGCTCAGGACCCTCTAAGGTAGGTATTAATAGCTCCAATTCCCAGGAACCCATGCTTTAAATTACTTGACCATGGAGGCTGCTCACATAGTTAAGTACCAGAGTCAGGACTCAAACTCTGAACTGTCAACTCCATGGCCCTCACCACTAGACCACGCTTCCCATCTCCTCCGCAAGCAACTGGATGCTCAGTATGGAGACTCGGGGAGCTAACCCCTTTCAGGCAGGGATGCCACCTTTCAGTCCTGCAAAATGTGTGCTATTTCCATTGAGCACCTTGGGCTGCTTTTTACTTTCAGGTTGGGGCCCAGTCAATTAAAACGAAGAGGACCCTATAGGTAACCTTCACCCAAAACAAATTAACGAAAGCATCTCAGAATTACGGCAATGCTGCAAACTCACAGGTCAATGAAAGAGGAAAGAAAGCACTCTTGGGGCCCAGTGATGGTACGGCACTAAAACATGACACTCAGTAAGGCTGACCCACTTAAGAAGGTCCCAGATTTGCATCCAGAGGCCTCCCTGAGGATACTGGGCATGTGTGTGTGCCCATGATCTGGGCTGGCTGAGGCGGGGACAGGGGGGTAAGGTAGATCTCCACCTCAAGACCCTATTGAGGGTGCTGTATTTCTCTGTCCCTCCCCTCTCTTTATCGGGCTCTCTGAATCTCTTACTCATGGAAGAAATACCCAAATAAGTTTTTTGTTTGTTTGTTTGTTTTTAGAGATATTTTTGCTACAGGGTGCACGCGCTCGACAGAGAGAGAGAAAGCCACCCCCTAGGGGACGGCCATGTTGCAATCCCTTCTCCTCCATTCTCCTCTGGGATTTTGGGCATACATACACTCACACCCAGCATGAGGTTTAAATCACCAGGTCCAGAACTCAAACCATGGTTGACAACGTGAGAGTCCAGCAATGTAACCATTACACCAACTGTTGGTCCCCCCAAACAAGTTTTAAAGAAAAGAAAGCAATCTTCAAGCTCTCTGCTAGTCTCCCTGCATATCATATCAGCACTCCACAAAGTATAGACCGTCATCTCTGTGGTACAGGGAAGGAAACAGGCTGGAGAGGTGAACGCCAAGACCCTCTTCCCAGTAAATGGCAAATCCAGCGTTAGAACCCGTGTCTGCTTATTCCAATGCCCATACGTTCGGCATTTCATTCCACGCTGTGTGAGGGAGGCTGGCTTCTTGTTGATTTAACAGCCCAGTGTGGGCAAAGCGCCCCTAACAAATCCCAGAAGATTGTCTTGGGGAGGTGTTCACGTTGTGCAAACAGCATTACACATGTCCTGGGCCTTGTAGCACCGTTTCAAATATTGACGAGGCCCATTAAAGAATTCCAAGGGAATAGGCTGCCTTAGGTGGAGCAGGTAGTGAGTTCGGAATGCCTGGGTAACGATGGGCCGTATGGCCCCGGACTCTCGCTGCAGCCACGTGCTCTGTCCGCGTGCATGAACCCCAGCTGTCCCCTGCAGGCCTCCCCCGTCTACCCCTTTCCACGTGTGCCACTGAGGTGCGAACCCCACAGGGCCCCACACATTTCTGTGAAATGATATTTTATTAAATAAACAAAGTGGAGCCATTCCTGTAGATTTATGAACAGTTCCTCGAGTCTCACTTGTTCGACCCACTGCGGATTTACGGCCCTGCATTAACCTCGCGAGCACTCATAACGTTTACTAAGATAATGTTGGCAGGAGGGAGAAGGGATTTTTATAGCCGGGTAATAATTAGGAAATGCAGGGAGGACCGGGGGACCTGTTTATTGGTTATGCCAGGAGCACGGTCACCGACGAGCCTGTACATTCTGTGCGGCTCTCCCTGGCAGGAATCAACCCCGTCCCTCTCAAAGCTGATTTTACCTCCATGGCTTAGCTGGGATCTGGTTTCTACTTTTAGAGAGTGTGTTATCACTGTTCCTGATCAGACCTCAATCTCAGAAAGAGCAGAAGGGGTGGGCACCCAGGCGATCCCCTGGCACAAACTCTCCCCGCCTATCCAGAGAGCAGGAATCAAGGTACACCCGGTGTGTCATTAGAACCTGGAGGCAGGTGACATGCCCAGGGGAGGCTAATATCCAGGTTTCAGCTCCCTTTCTCCTCAGAGGAAGTGTCCAGTTCTTCGACCCTGTCTTGAAAATGGTTTTGGTCAGAAAAACAGAGAACATGAGGTAGTACTGGACACTTCAGGGGTGTTGGGGAAGAGAAAGTATTGCAAAACAGTCCGAAAATAAAGGGGAGGGTCTTAGAAAAGTTCATGGGAAATGCGAATTATGAAAAAAAAAATGTATGGGTTTCAAAAATCTTTTACACCAAAATAAACTGGAAACTGGTACTTTAATTCCATGTTCCTAAAACTTTTTGCAACCCCCTGTGTAAGAAGGAGGATGAACAACAGATCCAGGGGCCAGCAGGTAGCATAGGTTAAGGTGCTGGACTCCCACGTGGTCAATCACAATTCCGGTCCTGGACCAAACGGCTTGCAACTCACTCTGGGCATGTGTGCGTGTGTGCCCAAAATCTCAAGAGGAGAAAGGAGAAGAAGGAGATTGTGTGACCACTCCCCTAGGGGTGATTTCTCACCTTTCTCTGCCTCTCTGGTGAGCACACACACCCTATAGCAAAAATCTCTCAAAAAAAGAAAAAAAAAAGAAACAATAGAGATGCATTAGTAATAAGAACCATGCTTATATGGTTGCATTTAAGAACCATGCCATGCAAGGAGGAGGGTTAAAAAAAAGCAGGTGCCTGGATCCACCCACCCAATTAAACCAGCTCCTCAAGGGGCAGGGATGACATTGCATTTTTTTCAAATGCCCCAGCGATGCTGATGCAGAGGATTTAGACCAGTTGGTTGACCCTAGATATGCTTTCCTATCCCTACGACCTGGCTGCCACAGGGTGGACCGCTGTTTGGAAAGCAGAACCTCGGACCCTCTCCAGAATACAGACCCAGAATGGCGTCCTGGCAAGATCCGCAGGGGATTCGTGAGAAACACTCCTGTGTGGCATTTGATCCTCAGAAATGCTCATTGCCCCCAAAGTTTGTAGAGGAGCTACTCATCTGCTTTCCTGTTTGACAGTGGGAGAAGTTGAGGATCAGAGAGGTCTGGCACTTGCCTGATCTCACACAAAGCCGGGACCTTAGCGTGTCACACTCACACTCACACAGCCCTGGTGGGGGAAATTCACACTTGGCAGGTGTTCGGAAGGTGCTCCAGCGCTGGATCCGAAAGTGAGGATGGAAGAGAGGGGTGCCCTAGGGAAGGGGGTCGGTGAGTGGTTGTCAATTAGTCACCGACCTGCAGCAGCTGGCAGAGTAGGGCCTGTCTTTGCCGCCACCCCCGCCTCCCTCCCGCCTCCCCTGCCCTCTCTGCCTTCCCCTTCCAGAGCCTCCTTGAGATTTGAAACTCAAACAAGAGGGTATGAATAATGTAGCGCGATGGCTCCTCTCCTCTCCCCTCAATCCTCAGAGGGTGAGCGAGGCTTCTTGTCTGCCTCATTAGTGGCCGTTCAACCATTTGATTTCAGTAACAATGAGTGTGCCTTCCTCGGAATTTTCATACCTATTTGCGTCACCGGAGTCAACACTGAATTTTTGAATCCACATGAAATTTTAATGGGGCGATCTGCATACTGCGTGCTCTCTCTGCAGGCCCGCCGCCCCAGCCCTGGCCCAGGTTCCAACAACGACAGGAGAGGAGACAGGCTAAAGACAGACTAACCACAGAGAAGTGAGTGGAAGCCTAGAGGACACCTGCTTTGGAGCCCAGATTAGGATGCAGGGCAACAGGAAGACCCCCAACCCAAGGGTTGAGAGGGCCTTTCCAGCCAAACACCATACATTTAAGATGATCTAACTTTCAGTGTCAGGTTGAGGATCGAGGCTCTACTCTGGAGTCTCTAAGGCTAGAGTCAAAACCCAGCTTCACCGTTTCCTGACAGTGCAACCCAGGGTAAGGTGCTTTATCATTCTGAGCCTCAGTTTGCTCATCTGTGCGTGGGAGTTATAACCACTATCGCAGGTATTAAACGAGGTAATCTACATAAATCCCCTTGCTCCTATGTATGATAGGTACCTGATAGGCCACTAGTGCTTAGTGGACAACTCATCATCATCATTATCATTATTACTATTATTATTATTATTAGTGGGTTGTTGGAAAAGTCATGAGGCATTTTTGCATAGAAAAATGCATCATGACTTTCCGACAACCCAATAGTACTTCTATGTTTTCCCCCATCGTCCACCCTGCACACATGACTGGATTTGTCAAACTCACAAAAACATACTATGAAACACCTATTATGTCTAATTTTGTTCATGTCATCTGGATTTGGGACTTGGGAGCAGCAAGCCGCCTTATTAACCATATAACGTAGAGGAAGTGACCTCGCCTCCGTCAGTCTCAGTTTTCCCATCTATGTAACAGGGAGACTAAGCCTCACCTTGTAGGACTACCACCAGGATCCCGCAGGAAAATGCCGGCCAAGTGCCTGACAATACGCCTCACGGGGAAGAGGCCTCCTGTTTCATTTTTCTTGATGAAAAGCACACTTTTGCTTTCGCATGTTAGCATCTCAGAATCAATTACATCTTGCTATTGTAATAGCATCTTAGAGTCAATGAAAAATGACGATCATTTGAACAGAGGCTCTTTAGTAAACACTCGTGGGCCAGGCACGTGCTGAGAACTGCACGGAAGCTGCTCAGGCAATCCTTGCAACAGCTAGCACAGGAGGTGACTGTGCTAAACACGCTTTGGGGATGGGGAAACAGGGCCTCAGAGAGGCGATGTGGTCTCCCCTGGATCCCACAGCTGGTATGTCGGGGGGGGGGGTGGTCCTGGTGTGTTTTACAGAGCTCTCTCCCTTAGCAGCCGTGCTCTGCTCATCCTGCCCCCTCCCCCGCACCATCCATCCCATCGGAACCTCCAAGGTGAGGGAGGACAGGGAGAAGGAGCAATTTGTCCAAAGCAGCAGACCAGCAAGTGACTGAACTCCGACTCGAACCCAAATCCATCTGACCACAAACGCCGAGCTCCTTCTGCTCCTACAGGCTGAGGGGTGGTGTGGTCCCTTCACTAACCAGCTCTGCTACAGTCCTGGACTGACTTCCTGGGGCCTAGAGACCTACTTTCATTCCCAGGTGTCCTGCAAGTGGCTTCCTATCTCCAAGCCTCACTTTTTTTCCCCTATAAAACAAGTATTGAGCCCAGCTTCTTAGAAACGCTGTGAAGCTTCTATTTGTAGATCTTTGAGGAACCTCAAATGGAGCAATGTATAGGAACCAACTCTCCCAGCCCTAGAAAGCCCTCAAAATGTGAGTGGTGATTGAGGACCGAGCAAGGCAGGAGCCCTGAGAGCAGGTGTAAGCTGGGCTGAAGGGCCTGGGGCGGGAAAGGGCCGTGAAGGAAACCCCACTGGCCTCTGCAGCTTGGGCTTCCCTTCTATGGGATGCCCAGCACAGGGATGGGAGGGGAGTGAAACACAGCCCCCAGCTCACCACCACCACCACCCCCCCCCGCCCAGTATTTCTCACCCTCACCCTGTGTAATGAAATGGAAGGAATTTCTGCTGAGAATGGTGATTACTAACCTGCCAAGATGAGTGAGAAAAATCAATTCAGAGAGTGCAGAGGTGCAGGGATCTGCTGGGGTAGGGGGGCTATGGGAGACAGGAGAGGAAGGGAGGGAAAGAGAAAGAGCGAGCTCAGAGGGAGAGCGCACACCACTCTTCCACAGCAAGGATCCTTCAGGGGGGTTTGCCTCAATCCTTTTCTCACCATTTCTCTCTTTAGTGATTCAAAAGGAAGATGTGGGGCTGGTCCTGTAGCATGGTGGTGAAGCTCTGTGCACTGGGAGCTGGATCTCCCATGGCTGACCACAGTTCAAGTCTCTGCCCTGGTAGTTTGAAAACATGCCAGGCACATGTACATGTGTGCCCAGAGTTCTGATGGGAATGGAGGAAAAAAGCCTGTGGCATGACCATCTTCACGGGGGATTTCTCTCTCTCTGGTGAGTGCACATGCTCTCTGGCAATGAAAAAAAGAAGGGGAAGAAAGGCAGACTGAGAAAGCGGACTGCAAAGGTCAACTCCTGCTATACTGCAGAGGTTCAGCAGGACTGGGATCAGGACCAAGATTCTGCCTTCCTAGCCAGCTCCCAGGGAGGCGAGGCTCTTGTCTGGAGGCCAGACTTGGAGTTTGAAGGCTGAAGAACTAGTCCACTCGACCATTGGTGAATGTGTACCAAAAATGTTTTCCGAGTGCCTATTGGGTGTTCTCAGATGGAAACCCAGGCCCGACTGCAGTGGCACACAGAGAGTGTCATCACCGGGGGCATGGGGGTGGCTTGGAAGTCGCACGGGAGGTCTGGGCGGTGCTCCTGGGACAACTTAAATATGGCAGGTGTGGTTGCACAGGCCTGCAATCCTAGCTGAGCAGAGGATGGGCAGGAGAACTGCAGCACTGAGAGACCCTGTCAAGAATACCTCTCTCTGAAAAAGCATGGGGGAGCCACTGGTTAAGGTGCTGGACTCCCACAGAGCCAACTGTGATTCGAGTCCTGGAACTAGCAGCTTGCTTTCTCACTTCTCTCTCTCTCTCTCTCCTCAAATTAAAGATAATAATAATAATTAATAAATTGAATAAATAATTTTTTAAAGAAATGAATACCTCTTTTTAAAGAGTACATCTGTCCTTTCTCCTTTTCCCTCTCTTCTCCTCTGTCTCTCTCATAAAGGAAAAAAAGAGAGCCAAACACATAGTAGGCTTTGTTGAATGTTACTCAAGTCTCTGGTAGTTTGTTGTTTTTTGGTTTTTTTTGTTTGTTTGTTTGTTTTTGGGGGGTGGGCGGTTTTGCTATAGGGAGCGTGTGCTCGCCAGAAAGACAGAGAAAGACAGAGAGACAGAAAGCGAGAAATCACCCCCTGGGGGGATGGCCACACCGCAATCCCTTCTCATCCATTCTCCTCTCAGGATCTTGGGCACTCACACACACCCTCCTGGTGTGAGTTTAAGCCACTATGTCCGACTCGACCACTGTCGACTACATGGAAGTCCAGTGACATAGCCATTACGCCAACTACTGGTCCTGGTAATTTGTTGTTTTATTAGGTAAAATTCACATTACATAAAATGAACCACTTTATATTATTTAGTCTTGACAATTCTGTAAGGCTGCCATTAATCTCACTGTTCTCCAACTGAGGAAAGTGAAGCTGGTTTGTCCGAGGCTTGTAGCTGACCTATCAGTAATATTCCCTTTTTTCTCTTTCTCCCACCACGAACTTGCCTTGCCTCTATGGATCCACCTGCTCAGATATTTCACCTAAATAGAGTTATACAACATGTGAGGTCTTTTAATCTGGCTTTACACTTGGCCTTAGACAAGCCCTGGCACACGAATGCTCACAGCAGCAGGATCACAACAGCCACATGGTGGGACCAACCCTCATGTCCACCAGAGGATGCCTGGGCAGACCATGGCAGTCTATCCATACAATGGACTACAATCAGCCATAGAAAGGGATGAGGCACTGACACACGCTGCGACATGGATGACCTCTGACAACGATACACCCAGGAATTCATTCTTTTAATGTTCTTGTCCTTATAACTATGGCCATGCTTCTAACTAACCCAACTCAGCCATGGTCACCTGACTGAGCACCCACCATGGGTAGGATGCTGGACAATCCAGGTCAAAAGTCAGTTAGACCAAGAGTCGTACCTTGGCTCCTCACTGACTTGTCCCGTGATCTTAGGTAAGTCCCTTCCCTCCTCCAAACCTCCATTTCTCATCTCTAATATGGGATTTGGGGTTTATCTCTAGGTTGGCACAAGAGTTCCATTAGGTCAAGGTGGGAACTGAGTAAGGGGGACAGAACTGGACAAGTATTGATGACTGCTATGAACTAACCAAATGTTGTATGTTGACATTCTAACTCTCAATGTGATAGGATTAGAAGATAGGATAGGACCTCTAGGAGGGGATTAGGTCATGAGGGTAGAGCTCTCGTGAATGGATTAGTGCCCTCATAATAAGGAACCCCAGAGATGTCTCTGGCTCCCTTTCTACCATGTAAGGATTCAAGAAGACATGGTCAACATCCTAGAAGAAGAGCCCCACCACGATCGACCATGCTGACACCTTGACCTTCTGCTTCTACTTCCAGAACTGTGAGAAACAAATTCCTGCTAGTTATAAGCCCCCTGTCCATGCTAACTTGTTACAGGAAGCCTGAACAGATTAGCCAGTCTGTCACTATGGGTTGGACCTCAGGACCTGCCATCAGTCTCAGCAAGGCGGGACACAGATGTGTGGAAAGAGAGCAGCACAGGAGGAGGGTGTTGGTAGTAATGAGGGTCACAGAGAGGGACCCCTGCTACATCAAACCCGAACTCCTGCCCATGGCCTGCCAGCCATGTCTGAGGGTGTGGCCCCTTTTGGACTTTAAACCCTAGAACTCATTCAATACAACTCCCTCATTTCATAGATAGAGGATCAGAGATCTGCCCAAAGTCTTCACAGTGAACGTTCCTTTCATGGGTTACTGGTTTCTACTTAAGATGGTAGATTGAAGGTGCCTCTCTTACATATTTCTCTCCATATAACCCTGAAGAATATAAGAATATAATAAAGGAAAGACCTAAGGCATAAACTTGTAAGGACAAGGAGAATGACAGAAGGACAGCAGTCATAAGGTTTGGAGATGTGAAAGCTGGTGAACAGGGTGATTGCCTTAGCAGATCCGACACGGTTAAATCCTAAGCCAGAAGTGGGCGCAGAGAGGACCAACCTAACTTGTACCCATGTGTTAAATCATTCAGTTACATTTTATTTGTTAGTCTGTCCATATAGGCCCAGGATAGAGCTGAATGGGACTCCCAGGCCACGTGGTCAAGTGGCACATGATCTTTTAGTGGGAACAGACAAGCAACAAGGCGAGGAAGGATCCTACAGGACAGGTATGCAGGCAGGTAAAAGATGTCCCAAAGAGGGAGCAATCAACTCTTCCTGAGAGGATAGAGGTGTAGAGTTTGCAAAGGACAGAGGAATTAGAATTGGCCAAAGAATGACCAAGAGAGGGAAGAGGGGCCAGCTCTGTAACCTCGCAGTTAAGGAAGTAGGATCCCACATGGCCAACCATGGTTCGAATCCCAGCCCCAGCAACCTGAAAAGCATGTTGTGCATGTCCCCAGTTCCCAACAGGATGGAGGAATGGAGGAGAAGGGATGTGGTGCGACCACACCCCATGAGGGGTGCTTTCTCCCCTTCCTTCTCTCCCTATCTCTCTTTGGCAAGCACATGTGCCCTCTAGCAATTAAAAAAAAGAAAAAGAATAAAAGGAAGAAGAAACAGGGGCCACTCTCAAGAGCAGGAAGAATACATCTGAAGGCAGGAAAAAGTATGGATGTAAAAGTTTTACTCAGAGACATCCTTGGGACAGGTCTGAAGAAGCCTGCAAGCCAGAACACAAGGCTACTGGGAAGCCACCGGGGGGTGGGAGGGTTTGAGCAGTGGAGTGACAAGGTCCAGAAAGATCACACTAAGGAGGGTGGAACACAGGAGTCTTCAGAATTCCCATTTATATCTCTTCGCCTTGCCCCATCTTTCCTTCCACAAGCTTCAAGTGAGCACCTACTGTGCACACAGCCGCCAGCTAGGGGGCTGAGACCAGGGACTAGATAGCCACACACAAGCACGTGGCGTGATCAGTCGTGAGCAGCAATAATTGGGCCCAGTCTGCGTCTGCCGTCTCCTGTTGCTTGAAAAATACTTCCCGCTGAGTGTCAAGCGTGCACCTGCTGGCCTGCACACTCGCATAAAAGTCTCTGAAAAAAAAATTGATTATATTCATTCTCTTAACCTCACCCCAACCCGAACATAAATCGTCTCTGTTTATAACACTTCTGGCATTTTGTGCATTTTGCAGAGTGACATAAAATGACAATAAATTTAGGCCCCACCAGCAGAAAAGTACCTAAAATGCCACATGTCACTAATATTGACAGGTTCTAAAAGTAAAACTTGGAAATGGTTCAGGTGACATAAATTAAAATAAAAATATATACTTTGTCCTTGAGAGAGAATCAGCTAAAATTAAACCTCAGTGTGGGTGGGATGTCCAGGAATATGAGACAGAGAGACGTCAGGGACGCCTCATTCAGAATGGAGTCAGAGACTGGGGAAAGGGCCAGAGGGCCAGCCAGCCAGGTCCTTGAGAGAGAAAAAGGACCCTCTTAAAAGCTGCATTGCCTGAGTCATAGCCACCACCTCCAAGGGACTATTCAAATCCAAATAAGTGCAATTAAAATTCAGCCCCTCGGCTGCCACTAACCACGTTCCAGGTACTCCCAGGCCACCTGAGGCCAGGGGCTGCCACCTGAGTGGCAGATCTAGAACACCTGGAAAGTTCTGCAAGGCAGCTCTGTCTTAGAGCAGGGAGCTTCCCCTGGTCCTCCCCAGGTTCCCTTCACAGCCTTCTCCCTGCCATTTGCTTCTCCTCCTAGTCTTTTCCTCTCTCGTCCCCTCCCTCCCTCCTCTCTCTCCCTCCCTCTCTCTGCTGTCTTCTCTCTCTCTCTCTCTCTCTCTCTCTCTCCCTCCCTCCCTCCCTCCCTCCCGCCTTTTCTTCCTCCCTCTTTCTCCTCTTTCTTCCTCTCTGTTCTGTCCCTCCCCTCCCTGTTCTCTCTCCTCCCTCTTCCCCTCCTTATTTTCCCTCTCTCGGTCTGTCCTGGCTCTGTCCCCCTCTCCCTTCCTCTCTGCCCTCTCTGTCTATCTCCTCCCTTTTCCCCTCCTTTCTCCTCTATCTCCCCTTCCTCCTCTCTCTCTCTCTCTCTCTCTCTCTCTCTCTCTCTCTCTCTCTCTCCCTCCCTCCCTCCCTCCCTCCCTCCCTCTGCGACTCTCATCTGCTTGCACCTTCACTCTTTCTATCTGCCCCTTTGCCTCTCCCTTCTCTTTTCCTTCCTTGTACATATTTGTCTTCGAACAGAAAGAGACTGGATTCAGAAGGTGGCTCAAGATTTGGAAAGCAGAGTACAGAGCCCTGCTTCTCCACTCCCAGGCTGTGAGATCTCAGCTGAGGGACTCTGGCAGGCTGTGCTCCCAACTGGGGGGTGCGGGGAGGAGATCACCTAGCTGCCTGCCCAGCTGGTAAGTGAAATTGGCTAACTTCAGTGGCACACAGTAGGTGCTCAGCAGAGACAGCTTTTCTCTTTCCCGTCCTTGATCATAAACTGCAGAAGCTCACACATTTCCACCAGATACATTTTAGCCTCCTTGGCTAAGAAGTGGAGACTCGCCATGGTTTCATCCCTGGCTTGATCCCATTCACGCCCCCTTCCTACAGTGAACTCCCAGCATCCCTCGCACTTTCTGACCACCCTGGCTTTGCACATGCAGGTTGTCAGCCTGGGACTCCAGGTCCCTTCTCTCTCACAGGATCCTACTCTCAGACGCCACCCACTTCCTGGGTGCCTTCTTCTCCCCCTCTGTGGCCTAACACAGGACTGGTTGGTGATTCCAACAAAGAAAGAAGACGACTGGGGCCAGCAGGTGGCATGGTGGTTATGGCTACAAGTTTCCCACACGGCAGGCAGACCATGGTATGAGTCATAGACCTGGCAGCTTGAAAATTACACCAGGTGCATGTGCATGCGTGCCCAAGATCCCAAGGAGAATGGAGGAGAAGGGACCGTAGTGTGGCCATCCCCCCTGGGGAGTGATTTCTGATTTCTCATTTTCCCTCTCTCTTTCGCTCTTTGTCTCTCTCTGGCTAGAGCATGTGCCCTATGGCAAAAAAAATAAATAAATAAATAAATAAAAATAAATAAATAGATAGATAAATGGAAGGAAAAAAAGATGACTAGAGGGAAAAAAAGAACTCTAGAGAAATTAAAGGGCTAGTCTGGCTGGTTCCGGCAGCCTGAACCCTGTTCCTGATCTCTAGCTGTGATGGCATATTTCATCCATTGGACCTACATTTAGTGGGCACCTACTGTCTGCCCGGCTGGGGACAGAGATGTGTGTAAGTCTGTCCTGGGGGAGCCACAGCTCCATGGAGAAGAGACCCCACCCTCAACAACTGCTGCACAGCATGATGAGTCCTGGCGTGTGGGTAGATGAAGAAGGCTCCCGGCCCACAGGAAAGGGGGCTTGCAGTCCCCTCAAAGAGGACACGGTGACATTAGCAAATACCCCAAGAACAGGGCATTTGGAACATGGTGGGGCAGGTTTTGCCACTAGAGGCTGGCACTTGAGGAGGGGACTTTCCCAGACAATGACAGCAGGCGGGAAGGCAGGGTGGAGGTGTGTGAGGGGACTGCAAGTCCAGGGACCCCAGAGCCCATCAGTGGGACTGAGCTGAGGCCAGAGGGGGAGACAGGAGGGAAGACAGGAAGGTCGAAGGGGCACATAGGCTGGTCAAGGACTTGGGACTTGGTCCTGAAGGCGGCAGGGAGTCATGGAAAGGTTTTAAGCAAGGAGACCTGTGAACAGAGAGGAACTTCCGACATCTCCTGGCCTGCTCCAGGGAGGCTGGTTGTTGGGGGGCAGGGTGGGGTCGAGGAGCTCAGATAGGACTGCCAGGGACGGAAAGGATGGAGGCAGTGCAGGGTGGCTCCCAATCCGGGCCTCGCCCTTCCCCCTTTGGCTGCTGCTGCCTCAGGCGCCTCACCACCTCCCCCTCCCCACCCTTTTCCCTCCCGCCAGCCCAGCAGCCTTCTGGCTGCACAATTTGTGAAGAACATTATGTAAATGGGCTTTATGCAAATCCAGCCTCTCTCCCTGCTCGCTGGACTCCTGAACCCTAATTAACTTGCCAAAGCCTAATGTTGTCGTCCCCTCTACACCAGCCCAGCCCCCCAGCCCGCTCCCCCAACCAAGAAATCCATCTTCAGAGGCGAGCGCGGTCTAATCGCTCCCTCATTTGGATGTGCGGGCTGTCGCCCACACGTTAGCCGGCAGGAGAAGGCGGCATTTCAGCCAGTTGACACTTGTGTTTCCGATATGGCTCCAAAATAAATGCCTCCTCTTCTCCCTCCTGTTTTATTTTTTGCTCGCTTTTAGAACCAGAAACAGCCTGGGGAGAGTTGATGCAATTTCTCATTATCTTCTGGTCTTTCTTCGGCCACCTTGCAACTCGCTCCCCTCCCAGATCTTGATGCCAGAACCCAATCCTCGTTCTCCTCCCTTTCTCTCGAAATAGCCACTCAGGAAAGGCTCAGAAACCTGGTTGTTTTTGAAATCAGCCTGGCAAGGATGCATTCGGTGCCTGCTCTGCAAGGTGCTGTCTATAACCTCACTGCCAAATGTTTTTGACCGAGACAGGACCTCAGCACCGCTTCCTCCAGCCTGCTTGATTTTAAAGATGGTTGCATCGGTTCGGCAGCACTAATGACACATCCACGGTCATGCAGCAAAGGCAGACTCCAAAGCAGCTTTCTTGCCTCCCCGACAGGGCTTCTTCCCCACTCCCCCGTACAGCCAGAGCCTTTCTGTTCAACATCCCTTGTCCCAAACAGCACAGCCAAAAAAAAAAAAAAAAAAAGCGTTTTTGAGGGTCTTGTGCATGCTCACTTTCAAGTGAAAAACAAAGCAAAATAAAGGCTTTCCCAGGAAACAGAAGAATCGTGCTGTCAGCTGGTGCCTGCTGCTGCAGCAAACCCCTGGATGCAGCTCCAAAGGCAGGCACGGGGCAAGGGGGCCTTGGGACTGCCTCTGGAACTCTGGGTTTAGGGCGTGATGTAAACGGAGCTTGTGAAAGACGCAGTGTATCAGCTATTTGCTAGGGTTGGTTCTGACAATCCTGTGGAGTGGGAGTGAGCGGGGTGATCATTCATTCATTCCATCGTTATTCATTCGGGAAATATTTATCTTCTGTAGTGCCTGGCCCACAGTGGATCCCAAAATACATATCGGCCTGCACGGCCTGGTAACCCATTTGTCATTGGCTACAGGAGACCAAGACCACTCTGTGCAGCCTTCTGACACCTCCGTTTACCCAGCTGGCCCGATCTCTGCCCTCAGCATCCTAGCATCTGAATAAAGATAAGTCTACATTTGGAAATCCCCAAAATGTTCTCATTCCCTTGTTTCACTTCTGAAAAGGAGTGGTGTCTGCTGGTGCTTAATTCTGAGAAGGTGAGTTCAAACTGAGAGGCAGTTTATCTTGGAAAAAGAATTTAGATTCCTATATGAGTTCAAATCTATGATCTTTGGTGAGGCATGGTTTTCAAAGTCTTTGTTTTCTCATCTGTAAAAGGGATTTAAATGGTGCCTAATCACAGGCTGAAGAGGAGATTAAATAAGAAAATGTAGACTCACCCTCTCTCTGAGATAAAAAAGCATCTTCACAGTATTGAAGCTACCTATTGAAGTCATCAGTTTCTCTTTGGGGTTTCAGAATGAAAGGTAGGATGCCAGAATTCTTATATGATGTGTATAATGAGAATTTTATTACATCAAAGATGTCATTGAAGATAGTTTTAGAAGACACTTTTCATCACCTCTCTGAGCCTCAATGTTCTCAGCAGTGAAATAGGAATAATAAGCTACATCACTGAATTATTGAAAAGAATTCCAGAAATTTCTTAGTACTATATGAAGTCAAAGAGTTGCGACGCAATCGATCCTACACGAAGAACATAGATACCAATACCTTCAATTATACTCAGTGATAGGGAATTGTTTTTAATCAATTACTTAATTAAAAATGAGCTTTCCAGGGCTGGCCCTGCAGCTTGGTGGTTAAGGGAGCCAGATCCCACATGGTCAACCACGCAGTCTGAGTCCCAGATCGGTGGCTTGAGAAACAAGCCAGGCTCGTGTACATGTGTGCCCCAAATCCCGACAAGGATGGAGAAGTAAGAGAAAACAGATTGCGGCATGCCTGCGTCCTATTGGGGAGTGCCTTCTCCCTCTCCCCCTCTTTCCTGTCTCTCTGGTGAGTGCACACACCCTCTGGCAAACTTAAAACAAACAAAACAAACAAACAAAAAACCATTTTCCAGTTTCCCTATTAGGAAAAAGCCTATGAAGGAAGATTTAAGTAGGAATACTGAGTTAGATCCTTCTATTTGGAAACAAAAAATAATAAAAATGTTTTATAAATTGTGGAAATTAAAGAAGTCCACTTATTTCAATGGAAGACAAATCTCTATCTCTGAGAACAAGCATTCAGACTTGGATAAGCAAGGAATTTTATATCCCACGTTTCCCAATTCTCAGCTGAAACAGATAGAGGGCATGGTCTACATGTCATTCTTTACATCTAATAACGAATGCTAGGATAAACACGATAGGCTTTATAATTATTATAGAGCCTTCCCATCATGTCTTCCCATACCCTCTGCTTTGGAATTGTATCTTGGGGGGATCACAATGCCATTTAAATATGCTACCGTAATTTGGGTCCAGGGACCGTAACCAATCTCACACTGAGATGTTATTTAGGCCTATAATGCAAACTATAATCTAGGGTACTGAGGATTGTGATGTCTTGTTTAAACTCAACGTCAAAAAAAAGAGCTCCTTATTGATTAGTGATGTCTGCTATGGAACTAGGTAATGGTTAGTGCACCTCATGTTTGCTAGCCCCAAGCTAGTACATCCCTATATGTGATATGATCAAAGTAGCTGAGTTTCAGAGAGGGGAAGTTATTTGTCAAGGTCACATAGCTATTGGGTGGTAAAGCAAGAACTGGAATAAATATTTCCTGACTCCACATCCAGGTCTCTTTCCTCTGTATCAAGATTCATGCAGGTTCTTTTTTTTTTTTTTTTTTTTTTTTTGGAGAGGTTTTTCGCTATAGGGCGCGTGCGCTCGCCAGACAGACAGAGAGAGACATAGAGACAGAAAGCGAGAAATCACCCCCCAGGGGGGATGGTCACGCCGCAATCCCTTCTCCTCCATTCTCCTCTCGGGATCTTGGGCACGCACGCACACGCGCCCGGCGTGAGTTGTAAGCCACCGGGTCCGAGACGCGAACCGCGGTCGACTACGTGGGAGTCCAGCGACATAGCCATTACGCTAACTGCTGGTTCCCATGCAGGTTCTTAATCAAGACCCAGGGGTATCTATATAATAGTCATAACATTTGGCACTTCTTACACTATTTCCCTCCCATATGGTTCCAAAGAAATTGGTGGTGATTACAAACCAGAAACACACATGAGAGAGAAGTGTACACATGAGAAGAGGGTTAAAATAAAATACAGACGGTAACCAGGGCAAAGGGAAAATGAGAATAAAAAATAAAATTAAGACTTAAACTCACTCTTGTTGCCAAGAATATGTTTGGCACGCAAAAATATTTTCCCTGTGCAGTTGCTAAGCAACTGGTGGCCAAAGCAAAGAAGGGAATAAGAATCTAAGAGTTTAGAGATGGAAATTTTAGCCAGTTGATCAAAAGAAGCAGATTTCTTGATAGTTCCCTGGGAGCGATACCTCCCAGGAGGGCTCATAGTGAGGCATCCATGGTGTGATGCAAGATGTTCCCCAAAGATATGTCTTCAATAAATTTAAGCAATTTGGGGACCAGCAGATGGTGTAATGGCTATGTCGATAGACTCCCATGTAGTCAACCACAGTTTAAGTCCCAAACCCGGTGGCTTAAACTAACGCCGGGCACGTGTGCATGTGTGCCTAAGAGAGGAGAATGGAGGAGAAGGAATTGCAGCATGGCCATTCCCCCGAGGGGTGATTTCTCGCTTTCTGTCTCTCAGTCTTTCTCTGTCTTTCTGGAAGATGCATGTGCCCTATAGCAAAAATCTCTCAAAAAAAAAAAAAAAAAAAAAAAAAAAAAAAAAAACAGAGAGAGAGAGAAATTAAGCAATTTTGAAGGCCAGCAGGTGGCATGAAGGTTAAGATGGCTGGTTTCCTCATGACCGGCTGTGTGGTTTGAGTCCTGGGCCCAGCAGCTTGAAAGTCATGCCAGGCACGTGTGCCCAAAATTCCAAGAGAAGAATAGAGAAGGGATTGAGGTATGGTCATGCCCCAGGGAGTGATTTCTTGCTTTCTCTGTCTCCCTCTCTGTCTCCAGTGAGCACACACACACACTATAGCAAAACTTTAAAAGAAAGGAAGAAAGAAAGATAGATCAAGCAATTTTGGTTCTTAGAAAGTCTCAGAGTGAAGCTGAGGATGACATGTCAAAGTTCGGTCCATGAATTCAGAACTCTCGTGTCCTGGTCTCCAGTGACCCTTGTGTTTCCAAAGCCAGTGGTCAGGTCCCGTCGTTCATCTACTTGACCTCTTCTAGAGAGGATTAAGAGAGACTCATCCTACTTCATCCTCTTATAGGGTGAAGACGATAGCTTTGTCCTTGTTGGAATTCCTCCCTCTCGGTACATGCTCTTGGACTCCCTCTGTATCCAAGATGGGTGCTTCTTGATGTCCAGTGCTGGGTGTTTCTCCCTCTCTCCCATGTCTAAAGACCACAGGCTTCAGGACTCAGCCCCAGACTTGCCCTTCTACTTCCCACCCTCAGTTCCAGGTGATCTTATGGCTTCAAATTCGCCTTGGGCTAATTGGCCTTCAAACTTTCTCTCCAGAGTGACCTCTCTCCTGATTTCTAGGCTTCCACGTTCACCTGTCCCCTTGACATCTCCACCTAGACACTAATAGCATCTCTGACTTCACGTGCCCATCACCAAAGTCCTGATGCCATCCACCTTTTCTCCTTCCTGTCACCAACCCTAGGCTTCCCCATTCCAAGAACTAGCACCATTGCTCACTGCTCAGCCCTGAAACCTCGGACTCCCCTTCGCGCCTCTCTCCTGTCAAATCCAATATCCAATTGGAGAACAAGACCTGGCAACACCTCTACAAGCACTATCTCGAGTCACCCATCTCTCCCCTTCTCTACCACAACCCCTTGGTCTATGCCACCTTCCTTTGACACCTGGAAGGCAGGAAAGCCTCCTGTCGTCTCACTCCTGCCCCCTATAGTCACTTTTCCAGACAGCAGCCAGAATACTTGTTTTAAAAATGTGTCTGATTAGGCCACCACCTGGCTCAACTTTGTCCTATGACACACACACACCCCAACGCTGGGAAAGCCAAGGTCCTCCCAGCACACGGTCTGGGCCCTGGCTCCTCCCTTTGCTGGCTCCCTTCTGGCACTCTGCTCCAGCCATGCTGGGCTCCTTCCTGTATTCACAAATGCTGGGGACGTTCTCTTCTAAACCTCTGTATCTATGGATCTCCACTCCCAGGATGTGCTTCCCCTGACTCACTCCTTCACACGTGACTGATGAAATACCACCTGCTCCTGGAGACCCTCCCAAACCACCTTATTTAATTATTTATTTAGAGATTTTTGCTACAGGGTATGTGCACTTGCCAGAGAGGCAGAAAGCAACAAATCATCCCCTGGAGGGATGGCCATGCCGCCATCCCTTCTCTTCCATTCTCCTCTTAGGATTTTGGGCATGTACGTACACATGCCTGGTGTGAGTTTTAAGCTGCCAGGTCCAGGACTCAAACTGCAGTCGACTATGTGGGAGTCCAGCGATGTAACCATTACACCATCTGCTGGTTCCCCCAAACCATGTTATTTTAAATAAACCTTACAGCCTCCCTCCCACCTCCCACCAGCCTCCCTCCCCATTCTCCACCAAATTAGCATCTCTCCCACTTCTTACCAGCTTCTCCTTCACCTTCCAACTCCATCTGCCCCTCCCCAAGCTCCTACCTGGAGGGGAAAGTGGTCTCCCTCCCTCTTCCCACTACATTCTATGAGAGCAGGGATGTTCACCTTATGTATTAACCACTCTATCCCCAGTACACTACACGTAGTAGGTGTTCTATAAACACATGTTGCATGAAGGACTCTCTAGTGGTTGAACTTATTCCAAATAAAATCCTCAGCTGGAAACCCCAAGGAGATCAGCCTTTGGTGGAGCAAGTAAACTCTCAGCTCTCACCTGTGTCCGGCCTGTCGCTTACCTTACGGTTTTCCTTTGACAATGGTGCATGGAGTCAGGCCTGTCAGTCCCCTTGGGTGATGTCACCAGGGACACTCAGTGGTTTCCATAGCATCCCCTTGTTCATAAATATCTTCCTTTGGCATCAACAGATCCCTTGGATATTACTGTCACCAAACCCCGATATATTGCTAAAGGCCCAAGCAGATCCGGCCAATTTACAACAGGTTTTGACTTTAATAATGTTTTGTCTTAGATTCAGTCTTAATTATAAATCATTTGCAACTGTGGTTTAAACCATAAGCAAATCTTACATGGCACTCTTATTATCTACTTAATTTCGCAGCAAGGAAGATTTACGGAATCATATTCTGGGAATTAAACAAACGAGGAAACTTTTAGGTGAGAGTGGAATACGTGAAAATTATAGTTTTGTCATAAAATGGTGATTGATCAATGATTATTGTAAAACTGTGGTAACTGTGCTGGCGTCAACATAAATCTGTAATTGGCTGGATTTATTCTTTTTCAAAATACTATATTTCCTGCAGTTTTGAACATCATGTTAATCTGACGCTGTTAGATTTATTGTGGTTTTAACTTAATTAACTCCATTTAGCTCATGCATATATACGTGTGTGTGTAGGATGAATGTGTGTATATATACATATATATACACATATATATGTATATATACACATACACACATATATATATATACACACACGCATATGTTTCATATATACATGTATATATATAAATATATTCTTAAAATACATTGTCCCCAGTCACTTTTACTTTTTAATGTTTTTTTCCTCAAATATAATTTTTTTTTTTTTTTACTGCCAGAGGGTATGTGTGGTCTCCAGAGAAAGAGAGAAAGCACCCCCGAGATGGGATGTGGTCATACTAGCATCCCTTCTCCATTTCTCCATCCCATTGGGATTAGGGGCATGTATTCACATGTGCCTGGTATGTTCTTTGACTACCAAGGTCAAGATTCCAACCGCAGTAGGTCATGGGGGCTCTGGTTCTCAATGCACTGCACTTAACTGCTACACCGTAGTGTGGCTCTTCAAATACAGTCTTTATTGTTTATTTACTTATTTCTTCCATGAGCAAGAGAGACAGAGAGAGAGAGAGAAACAGGCACTCCCAACAGAGTCTTCATGCCATGATCTTCCCCAGCCTCAGCCAGCCAGGATTATGGGCATGTGCATATGCCTTGTGTGCTCAGGGAGATCCTGGGATTGCATCCCAGGGTGCACGGCCTCAGCACAGAATGCTGTGTGACTGCTGTACCACGGTGCATGGCAGATTCAAATAACAATGTTAAAATATTCACAGCAAACACAGTCTGCTGCATGAAGCAACTGCTACAGGAACAAGCTTGAAGCACAGTTTCCCCAGGCGCTCTCCTAGGGGGCGACCACCCAGGGCCACGACACTGCTCGGAGGAGGTCGCGAGTTAGACTGAAATCTTAGCTCTGCCATTTGCTGGCTGTCTCACCTGGAGGAGCTTACGCCACCCCTCCTAGCCTCAGTGTGCTCACCTATAAAATGGGAATCATTATACCTCCCTTGGAGGACACTGTGAAGCTTATCAAAATGATTACTGCTAAGTGGTCAGCACAGGGCTTGGCTCACAGCAGGTGCTCCGAATGTACTATGGATGCCCTCCTCTCTGCTTTCCAGTAGGGAGTAGACGGGTGATGTGGGGTGCAGGAGTAGCATGCCCTAAGGGTGAGGTCAAGGCAGGATCCCAGTTCTCAGCAGGACCATCTTAGAAAGGACCAGTCTGGGGGCCAACAGGTGGCACGGTGGTTAAGGTGCTGGAATTCCCACATGGCCAACCACAGTTCAAGTCCTGAACCCGGCAGCTTGCTCTCTCTCTCTCTCTCTCTCTCTTTCTCTGGCAAAAACCCATGTGAAAAAGTGACAATAAATAAATAAGTGAATAAAATAATTTAAAAATTAAAAAAAAAGAAAGGACCAGTTTGGCACTAGTGGTAACTAGAGTAGATACCAGAATCATCTTCTAACTGAAAGGACCAAGGAGAGACAAGTAATTCACATTTTAATAAATATTCGGCCATTGGGGCCAGCAGGTGGCGTGGTGGTTGAGGCGCTGGACTCCCATGTGGCTGGCCACGGTTCAAGTCCTGGACCTGGCAGCATGCTTTCTCACTTTCCCTCTCTCTCTCTTTCTCTCTCTGATTAAAATTTTAAAATAATAATAATCCATAAAATTAAAGAATTCTTTAAAAATAATATTAGGTCATTGGGAAAATCTTGACATACTTTTTCTATGCAAAAATGCATCATGATTGTTCTGATGACCCAATAGCAGTAAAAACAGTAGTCTTCACTTACTAATAAGCACTTGTTTTGCATCAGATTCTATGCTTTATTCTCATTTTTTTCCATTTATTTCTCCCATGAGAGAGACAGACAAACAGCACCCAGACAAGGCCCCAACACATTGATTCACCTCCAGCTTCAGTCAGCCCCAATCATGGACAAATGTGCACCTGGCGTGTTCAGAAAGGTCTCCGGACTTGAACCTGGAACCTTCCCATGTGGGACCACCTCACAGAATATTGTGTCTTAACACTGTGCTGCTCTCCCTGCTATGTCCAATTCACTTTTCCCCCCATAGAGCATGTGTCTCACCGGAGAGACAGAGAGACTGAGATGGAAAGTGAGCAATCACTCCCCAGGAAGGATGGCCATGCCAAAATCCCCTCTCCTCTATTTTCCTCAGGATTTGGGGCGCACATGCACACACATCTAGCATAATTTTTAAGTCACTGGGTCCAGGACTCTAATCAGGGTCATTTTTGCTATAGGGCACGAGTGCTCACCAGAAAGACAGAGAAATCACCCGCCAGGGGAGATGGCCATGCCACAGTTCCTTTCCCTCCATTCTCCTCTCGGGATTGTGGGCACGCACGCACACGTGCCCAGCGTGAGTTTAAGCCACCGGGTCCAGGACTCGAACCGCGGTCAACTACGAGGAAGTCCAGCGACAGAACCATTACGCCAACTGCTGGTCCCCCCTTGCTCAATTCTTTATCGACTTAATTGTGTGAAAGCTCAGAATGACCGTATCAACTCTGAGACGAGAGAATTCGGATCTCAGAGATGGGACGTGTCCAACTGACACAGCTAACCAGTGGAGAACCTGAGACTCCAAACCCGCGTTGTGAAGCACTGAGTCTTGCTAGCTCCAAGGTATTGGGCTACACGTCCTTCAACAGCCACCCCAAAATGAGTATCCTGAGCTGACGATGCTCTCCAAGGCTAAACCAAGAGGAAAAGAGCTCACATCCAGCCACCATAGTCTTCTCTTGTCTGCTTGCTAAGGAGGTGAGCAGGAAATCTGCTTTTCGTGGCGTTTCGCGTTTGTGTTTAATATGCTTTATTTTCTTGATTCTAGCCAGTCAAAACCATTTTCATAGGGCCTATTCTGAGTCATTGATACATGGAGTCTGCTTTCAAGTTGCCCTGGGTCAAGGGAGTCAACTGTGGCTCAATGAACCCAGACATTGGATTTCACTAAAAAGTAAACACTTGAAGCAGTGAAAAAATGGTTAGTTTGAAATACATACATCTTGGATGTCACTCTCCCTTCATCCTCCCTTCTCTTTCTCTCTCCTTCTTTCAAACTCTTCATCTTGTTCCTTTCTTCTCATCCCTCCCTCTCTCTCTCTCTCTCTCTCTCTCTCTCTCTCTCTCTCTCTCTTTACGTTTTTGCAATAGGGCACATGCTTATACCAGAGAGAGACAGAAAGAGGGAAAGTGAGAAATCACCCCCCAGGGGAGATGGCCACACCACAATCCCTTCTCCTTCTGGGGTTCTAGACATGCATGTCCACGTGCCCAGTGTGATTTTTCAACTGCCAGGTCCAGGACTCAAACCGCAGTAGGCCATGTGTGAGAATTCAGTGCCTTCGCCAGAGCACCTGCTGGCCCCTGTTTTCTCTTCTTTTATTTCCCTGTTCTTCTTTTCCTGCTCTCTTCTCTTCTCTTCTATTCTTTTCTGTTCTAAAATTTACCCAGGGCTTTGCTTTTATTCAGGTGTAAGTGAGGCCAACAGATCAGGAGATGACTGCCATTGAAAGGACAGTTGGTTGCTCACAGTTCCCAAGAGGAAGGGGCATACCGTGCCACGCAGGGCCACACGGGGAATCTCTAGGGTCTGTCAGGAGGCAGAAGGAGCAAGAAGAAAGCATGGGCCGGAGCCTTTATTGTGGCTTTTGTGGGGAAAAAAGAATGTTGAGACAGAGTAGGCAGACCTAGGGTAGGCCCGTTTACACAACTTCAATGGACTCGAGGTTCCAAGGGTGGTCCCTGGCCCTGGTATAATTTAGGACCAGAGGTAGTGTGCTGAACTGCTGGAATCTGATCAAACACACGAGCATGGACTCAGAACTGGCAGGTTTACCTACCAAAGGTGTGCTCCAAAGGCAAGTGGTTTTCTCCAAGAACTGGTCAGCTCTGGCTTGGGTAGTCCCTCCTGGATTCTCAAAGCCCCAAGATGTCAAAGTATCATAAAATACAGAAAATAACAAGATTAACACATCTTCCTCCCTTCCTCTCCTCTCTGTCTTCCCCTCTTCTGTCTCTCTCCTCCTTTCTCTCTTTTCTCTTTCTCCCCCCTTCCCCCTCCGGGAGACCTGTGAAGAATTCACAGCAAAGGTTCAGGTGAGTGGTGAGAAGTCTGGGTTGAGTGGGTGACTGGGAGCCAGAAGAGGAGCAGGCAGTGTCAAGAACTAGCTGGGAGGGAGGATCCTAGTTTCCAGTGACTGAATGTAGCTCCCAACTACCAAGGAGAAAGTGCTGCTCGGCTCCGCCCGCTGGCCGAAGCTCTGCACATCCGCTCCTCCTAGGAAGCCACCCCTTCCCTGTTCTGCTTGTGGTGGCTGCTGTGTCCTCACCCTGCCACAATTCCGTGGGTTGGTTGTTTTGCCCAGGCCTGGAATTACCCAAATCCCCTTAAATACACGCTGCAAATGAGGACCCTGAAAAAAAGGCAATAATTGTGACAGTAACTCACGAGGCCAGGCCTGACACGTCTCTAATTGCCTGCTAAAATTGTCGCTGTCTCCTAAAGTGCAAATTATCACCCGAAATGACAAGAATAATGAATGAGTAACTCTGATGTAATGCAACAATTAGTCCTCAAAGACACTGTCTAATATGGTAATTCAGAACACCCACTCCTTGTTATTAAGTGCCTGATAATTATTTAATTATCTATCTGCCAGCATGATTTACTTGGTTTATTTAGCTGCAGATGTGGGCAGGAGCATGCGGGTTTAAGGTCAGAGCAAGCTGGCCCCTCCGTTGGCTGCCACGTCAGTTTGCTTGGGTGCTGGAGGCGGCCGCCCGTCTGACTTCCCTAATTGGCTTTGACAGTCCCTACCCAGTTAGAAAACTGACCCTGGTTCAGGGTCGCTTGGGGGCCTGGAGCCTTAAAGACGAAGGCCGAGAGTCCCTGCTTTCCCTTTCCCCAAGTGACTCCCAACAGGTGATCAGAATATCTGAGGGAAGCAGCTACTCCCGTGGAACTTGGGAGCGTTTACTCTGTGCTCGGGCGTGGTGCCAAGAATTCTTGCAAGCATTAGCTCATTTAATCTTCACAGTCGTGCCAGGAGGTAGAGACAACTGGTATCACCACGTGAGTGAGGCGTCTATTCCATGGGAAACTGGAGGAGGAAACTGAGGCTCAGAGGCATGATGCCATTCACCTAAGGTCCCACAGTGAGCAAGTGGTGGGCAAGGACGAGTCTCACTTTCCCCCGAGCACTGTCCTCTCCTGGACTCCAAGAGGAGCAAGTGTGACACTGGCCCCCAAACTCTGGGTCACTCCATATTTCAGGCCCAACGCACACCCAGAAGAGTCTGGGTGAGGACTCAGTGGTATGAGGGTCATGGTCTCCGGGTCAAAAAGTGACTAACGGGGAAGAAGAGTAGACCTAACCTGTGTCAGCTCTACGAATGAAACCAGAGTAGAGGAGTAAAGCTACTACAGGAGGACAGAGTGGGGACCCATGAACGGGACCACTGACTAGCTGAATGTGCTTAAGCAGCTACCTCAACCTCTCCCAACCCATTTCTGCTATAAAGTGGGGCTAATCAGAGCTTCTCCATGATCACCCGTCAACGGTATCTCTTGCCATTGGATACTCTATTAAGCACCCTGTCGATTTCCTTTGCTAAATGTACCTATAATTACCTTGTTTTATTTAGTTGTTTACCTACACACACACACACACACACACACACCGAATATAAGCTGGGAATTAACCTCCCCTGGGAGTTGCCCTCAGTACCCACTGACCCACCCAGAGCAGGTGGGTAAATAGCCCAGCTCTCTCATCCTCTAGGTCGAGATTACACAGGAGTGTGAATTTCAGACTGTCTCTCCTACTTTCCCAGTGGGATAAAGCTCCAGTTTCCCCTGGAATAGATGCTGCTGATGCCTCACTCCGATCCCCTTTGAAAGGCCAATGCATGTAACCCCTGGCTGTTGAGACTGTTGGCTGCTAACGCTCACAGCTGCACCCTACAGCTAAGACTGGCCCTTGGCCACCAAGAGGCACTCTCCCTGGAAACACCTGGGAGGGCACACCTTCCACACAGAGGTGTCCCACAGCCCATAATTGATCAATACACGGATGCAAAAGGCCAGCTTCCTGCTCCAAGGTGGGACAACCCTATGATGCTATTCAGGCCCCTGAGCTCCTCAGCTGGAGGCTATATCCTTTCAACTAGCCTCACATCTTAGCTCAATAAAGTCCAGGCCGTCTTTCTCTTGCTTGCTGCTGTAACTTCTGCACATACTGCATTTGTTGAGTTAGTGAATAAAAGAGCGAATCCCTGGATGAATGCATACATATATACATTACACACTACATATACACAAGGGGTTTTCAAAAGCTCATGACTGGGGACTAGATGGCGGCACAGAGGTAAAATGCGACACTTAGCAAGGTAATCCCACTTGGAAAGGTTCCCAGTTTGAGTCCAGAGAGACCTCCCTTAGTACATCTGGACACACAGGGGCTGGCTGAAGGCTAGGGTTGGATTGTAGCATCAAGACCCTGTTGGAGGCACTTGCTTTCTCTCTCTTGTTCATTGAAATAAATAAATACGTAAGTAAACAAACAAACGAACTTTTTATAAGTCCATACAAAATGCATTATGAAAAAACTATGTATGGATTTCAAAAGCTTTGCACCAAAATAAACTCATATTTAATTACATTTTAAACAGACTTTTTGAAATTCTCTTGTACAGACAGATCCAGGTCCATGTACACATACATGAATGAATTCAAGCCATCTGATTCCTGACTCATAACCAGAACAGCTATTTTTTTAAGAGTTACTTATTTAATTTAATTAATTAATTTATTTTAATTTGCTGGAGGGCATACATGCTCAGGAAAGAGAGAGAAACAGAGAGAAAATGAAAAGCAAGCCACCAGGTTCAGGACTCAAACTGTGGTCAGCCATGTGGGAGTCCAGTGCCTTAACCCCTACACCATCTGCTGGCCTGAGAATAGCTGTTTCCTAAACTGTGGACTTGTGCGTTAAAGTGGGGGAAGGTCAGCAAACAGGGAGATGATGTGGGCTGGGAGTCAGATTCAGCCAGGATACCTTGACTCACGGGGTGACTCTGGTCCTTCTGGACCTCAATTTTTCCATCTATAAAATGAGAAAAGCAAATTTTTCTCCACATTCTTTTCCAGCTTGCATGTGACATAAATTTATTTGTGTGTATGTGTGTGTGTGTGTGTGTGTGTGTTTGTTTTTGTTTTTGTTTTTTACTTTTGAAGTCATTTTGAACTACTAGACAAGTTTTTAAAACAGACAGTTCCTGTATTGTGGGAGGCTGCGCACCAGCGAATATCACCGGTTTCTCAGAGAGCAAACAATTACACAATGACAAAGGCTATGATTGGCTCCCCTTCAAAACCTCACCTTCAAAATTATACTCTGATTGGGACCAGCAGTTAGCGTAATGGCTATGTCGCTGGACTCCCATGTAGTCGACTGCGGTTCGAGTCCCGGGCCCGGCGGCTTAAACTCACACCAGGCGCGTGTGCGTGCGTGCCCAAGATCCCAAGAGGAGAATGGAGGAGAAGGGATTGTGACGTGGCCATCCCCCCTGGGGGGGGGGTGATTTCTCGCTTTCTGTCTCTCTGTCTCTGTCTGTCTGGCGAGCACACGCACCCTATAGCAAAAGCCTCTCCAAAAAAAGAAAAAAGAATACTCTGGCCACTTCCCATAGCAAATTGGTGAGCTTAGAATCCCTCATGATTGGTTGCTTGGATATACAAATCTGAGGGATTCTAAGCTCACCGATTTGCTATGGGAAGTGGCGAGTCAGAGTATGGTTTTGAAGGTGAGGTTTTGAAGGGGAGCCAATCATGGCCTTTGTCATTGTGTAATTGTTTGCTCTCTGAGACACTGGTGATATTCTCTGGTGCGCAGCCTCCCACACTGTATACCCTTTGGTTGTTTTTCCTTAATGTTAGTGGTGTGTGATCTTTCCTATTAATTGATAAAGGGCATATGCAGACAGAAAAAGAGATGGACAGACAGAAAATGGCGTGACCATGTCTACAAACCCTTCTCCTCCATTATTGCCACCGTGCCAGGATTTGAGGCATGCACACATACATGCTTGGTGTGTTTTTCAAGCCACAGTTGGCTTTCTTAACCACGAGGCTATAGAGCAGCCTGGTTTGTAGTTTTTATTTTAAGTTCATATATTAAGAGAATGACAGAGAGAGAAGAGAAAGACCCCAAAAGGGTTTGTCATGCTACAATCTTTCCCTAGGTCTTGGTCAGCCAGGCTCATGGGTGCATTCATGACCATGTCCTACATTCAGATCAACCCAAGAATCGAACCCAGGCCTTCTCATATGGCTCTAGCATCATGTAGAGAACCCCACCACCTGCGCCACCATGGCTGAGCCAGTGGTTTGTAATTTTTAAACCCTCAGCTTAAGTGTCTGGGGAATCATCTTGCAGGTGGAGGTGTGCAGGGGACCACAGAAAGAAAGTCAGTCTGAGCAAATGCAGAGTGAAAATTGGCCCAGCTTAGTGGCCTTCACGAACAAGGTGGCGGCAGCCAGACAACATCCCCTTCCCTCTTCGTCTCTCTCTGTGCACGGCGCATCCGCAGTTTTATTTGTGGTCTATCACCTCCTATGCCACGGCAAACAAGAGACTTTATAAATATTTCAAACACTAATAATTTGTGCTGTCCCTGCTTAGACTTTTAAATGAATCTAAGAGCATTTCTCTTCGAGGGACCTGCCAAACTGCAAGCGGGTAAAAGAAATACCACCGCCTCCTGCCTGAGATGGTGCTTGATGTCGATGGGATCAGGAGCTGTGTCTGCGGGTGTGGAACGCTCCATCTCTCCCACCACCTCCCTGACCCAGCATTTATTTTGGTAATGCTCTGCCTAGCAAGGCAATGGCCAGCCTAAGCCCTAGACCCACAGGGTAGGGACACTCTCATTGTTCCAGCAGATAGAGAGAGAAATCAGAGGCTGGTAATTTCATGGTTAGTATTTTAAGAGTGTTGGCTTTGAAGTCCTGGATTCAAATCCCAACTCCTCCACTCATTAGCTACTTGACCTTGGGCAAGTCATTCCACCGCTCTGAATCTCCCTTTATCTATGAAGTGGATATTATGGTGATTAAACAATGTGTATAAAATAGACAAAGCTTGACGTGCGCCATGAGCTCAATGAATGGTGGCTAGCATCTTCCCTTTGACTATTTCTAAGACCTTGTTAATGGCCCAGAAACAATAGGAGTTAGTTTCTCGTTCACATAAAACTACCCAGTGAGGTTCCAGATTGGCTCAGGGGGTAGGAAGTACAATTCTGTTCTACCGAAAATGATGGAGGCTTGCCCTGGCTTCTGAGATTGCTCTGGGCAACATTGAGAGAAGGAAGAACGTGGAGTGCCATCCATGAGAGGTTCTTACTGTCCCTCCTGAAGCACACTGTCTAGGGGAGAAGAAAGATAGAGACCACCACCCACAACATTCAGGCGGGGTCCTCAAGTGAGATGTGGGATAATAGAGAAGGGGTGGGTCTTTGGAAAGCAGAGCAGGTCTTGACACACCTGCTGAAGTCCTTTGTGGGTTTCACCTTATCCTAGGGAAGAGGATGAATTTCTTCCCAGGCTTCAGGGCCCACATGGCCCAGCCCCTGCCGGCCTCTCCAGCCTTTCATTGAATTAGCCAACCACATAATTTGCTTCACAAACCAAGTCATTTTGGAGAGAAAAAGAAAGTGCTTTTAACAAATAGCCAGGATTCATCCTCGTGATCCCTCTGGAGCCTTGTCCCCAACATAGAGGAGATGGTCACTAGAGACAGGAATATCCCAAGCTCTGAAGGGGGCCTAGGACTTCTGAGTCTGTGCCGGTCTCTAAAAGTGAGGATTGAGGGGGCCCAAAACCCCAGTAACTCCCCTTGGACACTGAAAATCTCACTGGACAAGCCTCAGATAACCCTTAAAGTGACAAATAAGAACATGTTCTCATTTTTTTATCATTTTTTTTTTGATGGTTGGGGAGAGATTTTTGCTATAGGGCACATGCACTCGCTAGAGAGACAGAAAGCAAGAAATCATCCCCCAGGGAGGATGGCCACGCTGTATTCCCTTCTCCTCCACTCTCCTCTCAGAATTTTGGACATGCATGCATTCACGCTCAGCGTGAGTTTCAAGCCTCCAGATCCAGGTCTCGAACTGCAGTCAGCCATGTGGGAGTCCAGTGACATAACCATTACACTATCAGCTGGTCCCAAGAACATATTCTTTAAGATAGTAATTTTTGTCTAAATCAGAGGTTAAAGTTATTTGCAAAAGTTAGCTTATAAGAAGAGAAAAAGGAGGAAAAATAATAATAAACAAGAAAGCGAAAAAAAATTAGGAAGGTAATTTTATAAAGGGATTTTATATATGGCAGGTTGATTAAAATTTAAAGGAAATGGTTTCCATATTAAAAGACAAGTTCTTGTTCCACTGAGTTCTCAATGTTAAAAAAAAAAAAAAAAGCTCATACAGGAATCAGGAGTGGCCTTGGATGACCTCTTTAAGGCTGCCACCACTGCCTAGTGGTTAGAGCCACCAGGGGATCCTCAACTGCCACTTCCCAAGACCCTTGCTTTGCCTCTCATAGTTTCCAGATCGTCTTTGCCTTCTAGTAAGCTGAGATGTTCTTAGAAACATTGGTACCACGGTGATGTTGGGGGAAAGTGCTACTTCACAAAATGCACCACCTAACCAGTCTCTCACCAGGGCTACTTTGACCAACACCCGAGGAGTTTAAGCAGGAGAACCAGAAGGCAGAGATCAAGCCCTGAGATGCCCATGTTCTCATCACATTTCAACTTGCCTTTTTAATTCTTGCCTGTTCTTTTACTGTGGCTCCTCCACTTCCCAGTGTTTACCTGCTAACTGGACTGGGGTATGCACCTTGGTCTATCACTCGCCCAGTATTAACGCGGTCCCAAAGGACCAAGCCTTACCAGTTGCCTCAACAGCAGAGAAGTCTTATCAAATAAAGGTGACAATTCAAGTGATACCCTTCTTGGTAGCCTTAAAAATTTCTACAGGAATTGGGACCAGCAGTTGACGTAATGGCTATGTCGCTGGACTCCCATGTAGTCGACTGCGGTTTAAGTCCTGGACCCGGTGGCTTAAACTCACGCCGGGCGCGTGTGTGTGTGTGCCCAAGACCCCAAGAGGAGAATGGAGAAGGGATTGTGGCATGGCCATCCACCCTGGGGAGTGATTTCTCGCTTTCTGTCTCTCTGTCTCTCTCTTTCTGACGAGCGCATGCGCCCTATAGCAAAAACCTCTCAAAAAAAATTTCTACAGGAATAGGCACAGAGATAGGAGGCATGGCTACATCTTTTCACTACTTTAAAGCTCTTTTCTCCGACCTTTGACAAAGTCTAGACAAAATATGCCAAAGTCCCTTACAGATTCAAGACCAAGTAGATTCCATGGCTGCAATAACTGTCCATAACCAGAAGCCTGGACCCTCTCATGGCAGAACAAGGGGGTCTCTTCCTCTTTCTAGAAGAACCATTCCGCTTTCATCTCTCCCCTAGTTGTCCCCACTATAACACTTCTCCTAAAAATGCTAGGCTACTTCATCCAAGACAACATCCAAAAATTGGCCCCCAAAACAGGCAGAAAGCATCTTGCTGCCCCAGAGGGTATGATATTCACACCGGCCTCCAGGGGAGCCACACCCTTTCCCCTCACCTTAAAAGACAATGCCCCTTCCCAGAAAGAAGCAGCTCCAGAAGACCAACCATCACCCATAATCCCCCCTCACCCCATTTTTTTCTTTTTAATAAGTCTGGAAATGTTAGCTCAGCCCTTGAAAGGCCTTCAGATAATTTCCCGTCAGAAAATCAAGAGATGGTTGTGGCGACCTTTGGGCAGAATCCTCCAGCCAGAGCCCTCCCTCACTGGCCACAGACACCACAGATGGGCTGCTAATCGTGGGTAGTCACCATGGCAAGTAAGCTAATTAAAGGACTCACCATCCTCCTGACCTTCCCTTCCACCCCTCCCATAGAACTAGGTCACGGCTTCTCAGGAGGGTGGGCTGGATCACCTTGGGCTCCAGACCCCCAGCTGTTCTTTCTCTCAATCAACTTTCCTTTCTCTCATGAAAACAAAAAAAAAAAGCCAGGACAGGGGGCTGGATAGTGGCACAGTGGCAGCACATGATGCTCTGCAAGCCTGGCACACTCGGAAAGGTTCTGGGTTTGAGTCTGGAGACTTCTCTGAGCACGGTGAGCACACACATGCCCAGTCCAGAGCTAGCTGAAGCTGAGGGCAGAGCTTAGTGTCATGACTCCATTTGGGACGTTCTCTCTCTCTCAGAAGAAATAAATACACTTTCATAAATTTAAAAAAAGTAAAAATAAAGACAAGTCAGAACAGCTCGGGGTGTTTGGGGAAGCCTGAGGGTTATGGTCACCACACGTTGGTGGTCCTGCCACCAGCCTTTGCTCAGGCCGTTCTTATTCCCCACCTACCTGGCTAAGCAGCCCGGATGCTTCGGGGTCACTTCCTCAGGAAAGCCCTTTCTGATCCACCAATCAAAGTCAGATCCTTTTGCTATGCATTCTCCTAGAACCTGTTTCATTAGGGGTGCTAATTTGAGCTCCTAGTTAAATGTTCAACTGTGTATAAACTTGACTGCAGTCTGTCTGTCTCTCTCTCTCTCTCTCTCTCTCCAGCTGTACTGTAAGCTGCATGAGGTTAGGGACCAAGTCTCTTCTCAGTCACTCTTTATCCCCAGCGCCTGGCACATACCGTAGTGAGCATACAATACATCAATAATCGCTTACCTCGGCCTAGAGGGTTCAAATTAAAACCCTCTGATGTGAAAGGACATGTCAGCATGTCCTCTGGAAGAATCGGTGGAGAACGGGGCTATGTGGAAAAGCAGTAAAGAGCATTCCAGGCTGGGGGAACCAGAGTGTGCAGAAGTGAGGGCTGGGCCACATCTAAAGTGGCCAAAGAGCTGGCCCTACAGAGGACTGGTTAGGCACTGCACTGGGGAAGCCGGTTCCAGAGGCTGAGTCCCAGCCCAGCAGCTGGAAAAACATATCAGGCATGTCCACATGTGCCCAGGATCCCAGTGAGATGAGAAGTTGGAGGTAAAAAGCTGCAGGTTCTGCTGGGGAGTGTTCTCTCTCTCTCTCTCTCTCTCTCTCTCTCTCTCTCTCCCTCCCTCCCTCCCTCCCTCCCTCCCTCCCTCCCTATTGCACATGCACTCTGGTATGAAATAAAATGGAGACTGGCCTTTAATTCATTATCAAGATCATCTAAGTGTAGACACGTGGGAGCTGGAGGGCAAGAAACTTGGAGAAGCCTTGAAAACCTTTGAAAGACCTGAGTCCTAACAGGCACTGGGGGCTCTGGAGGAAGAGACTCATCAGCCAGTGTTTCTGAGAACGATGCTACTAGAGGTAGAATATGGACCACACCACCCCCGATACACCAGGAGACCACTGGTGACAACAGCAGTGCTCACACTTTTTTGCCTGGAGCCCGAATCGAGATTTACTGGAGTCTTAGGATACAAAATTGGATGTCAGGGGAGTGGCTGGGGGCTGGGGTCAGGGTGTGCAAAGCTGCTTCGGAGACATCTCTGTCCCTGCACCTCAGTGTGAGAACAACAGGGCTGGCTGGATTTCATTTTGTTGTTTTGGAGAGGGTCTTGCTGCGCCTCAGTCCTCCTGCCTCGGCCTCCTAGCTGGAACTGTGGGTATGCACCCCCGTGACCAGTTATTTTTTACAAAGAGCCTCACTATGTTGCCACGCTCAGCCTCAAGCCAAGAATACTCCCATCTCTGCCTCTCTGAGTCTTTGGGATGACAGGTGTGTCCCAGCACACTCAGCCTTTAAGTTGAACTGGGAATTGAACCTAAACCTCCCTGGTGGTCCCAGCCAGTGGAGAACAGTGTCTTAGCAGCATGTGCCAGTGTGGCTGGTCCTGGATCTATTTTTTTAAAGTTCTTTTCAGGGCTTCCCCTCTCTTCTGAGGCCCAGAGAAAGCCATGGATATACTAAGGTCACCTTCCAGGACATGATCCTTAGTACTGGGTCCTCCCTCTGTGCTTCTCTGCATCCTGGGTGGGGCCTGGGAGCTGGGCACCTTGGCACTGGGTGGCCCTTCAGAAGACTCTTATTGAGCCCCGGAGCAAGACAGAGCGATCTCTGGCTAGAATGATGGGCAGCTTTCTCCACTCTGACGCATGGCCTTCATCCGGCGCTGTGTTGCTAAGCAGAAATACCTGAGGCTAGGGGGTGTATAAAGAATGTGGTTTGGGACCAGCAGTTAGCGTAATGGCTATGTCGCTGGACTCCCACATAGTCGACCGTGGTTTGAGTCCCGGACCCGGTGGCTTAAACTCACGCTGGGCACGTGTGCGTGCGTGCCCAAGATCCCAGGAGGAGAATGGAGGAGAAGGGATTACAGTGTGGCCATCCCCCCTGGGGGGTGATTTCTCGCTTTCTATCTCTCTGTCTCTCTCTGTCTGTCTGGCGAGCGCACGCGCCCTATAGCAAAAACCTCTCCAAAAAAAGAAAAAAAAAAAAAAAAGAATGTGGTTTATATGACTTACGATTCTAGTGAGAGGACAGTCCAAGAGAGTGGGGTTAGCATCTGGCTGGCTCCTGACCTTTCACGGGGCAACAGAAGCAAGAAGATCAGTGGCCAAGGGGAAAGGTGACAAGGAAGAGAGTTGTGGGTGGTCTTCCTGCTTTTGTGGACGCGGACCTCTTCCCTGGAGGCCAAGCACTCTTCCTCTCTCAAAACAGCATTCATCTGTTCATGAGAGTGATGCCCTCGGGATCAAAATGTCTGGGCCCCACCTCCAAAGTTTTCACCATTACAGTGGGTCCAAACTTGACCCTTTAGGGGAAAAAAACATACGTAACCCAAGGAACACACTAAGGGAAGTGCCTCAGTAATTACTTTTGTAGTATGTATGTATGTATGCATATGCATATATGTATGTATGCATATGTATGTTCTGTATGTATGTGTGTATGTATGTATGTATGTATTTTAGGTTTTTGCCATAGGGCAAGTGTGCTCACCAGGGAGACAGTGAGAGGGAAAATGCGAAACACCCTCTAGGGGGATGGCCGTGCCATTATTTTTCCTCTACTCTCTTCCTGGGATCTTGGACATGCACACACACATGCCAGGCATGATTTTCAAGCCACCAGATTTTCAAACCATGTTTGCCCATGTGCGAGTCCAGCACCTTAACCACCATGCCACCTGCTGGCCCAGTAATTGTTCTTGATGACCTGGTGCCTCCTCGAAATGACAGTGCTCATTCCCAGAGCATTTCCTGTGATCCTCATCCCATCCGAAGCCTCACATCAACCTTCTGAGCTGGGTGCCATTCTTACCTTCCATTTTAATGTGAAGAAACTGAGGTTCAGAGAGGCTGGATAATTTGCCTAATGTCACATGGTTTGTTGCTCCAACAGATTTGGAACCCGGTCTAACTCCGGGACATTTTAACACTGCCCTAACCATTGCCAACAGAAAAGAAGCATGGCCTGAGAAGACTTTTCTCTCTCCATGGAGACCAATAAGAAAGAAGAGATGCAGGCTCAGTTCCTCTCTGAGATGAGCTTAGGCGGTGGTGGAGGGGGATTCACCCCAGATTTAGGGGTGAAACACAATGACTCCCTGAGAAATGCCTAATCCTTCAGATTCTATTTACAGGGCTGTCCCCACTGGAACAGATGAAGCATCCCCCTGTTAGGTACTCTGTCCATCTGGCCATCAGCATAGTGAGATTTATAATACCTGACCCACAGCCAGGCTGTAATGAAGAAGAATTCACCCTGGCCCCTCAGCAGGGAGGCAACTGACTCTGCAGCCAGCTGTCCTGGCAGAACTAGTTCAGCAAGCATGAGTCCCATCCTGAGAACATCAACTACTACTCCTGCCAGAGGAGGCAACTGGCACCCAGAAAGATGGTGGTGGCCAATCTGTTCACCCAGAGCCATTTACATGTGACAGTCACAAAGATTTGTCCAGGAGTTTGGACGATGGAGTGTGTGTCTCTTAACAGAATGTGGAGTCAACAAATGCATTCTTCATGACTCAAGAAGAGGGCATTGCTTTGGGAACTGAACACTCTCTCATGGAATTCCACACAACAACCACTGAGGTAATAAGCATCAGATGTATCCTGACCCCCCAATCTAGAGATGAAGAACCAGAGATGCAGAACAAGAGAGGCCCTGGTTGAAAAGAATGAGACTCTGGCATTTGATAAAAAATGGATGAATATGGAAGATTTAATGCTAAGCAAAGCCAGCCAAAGAGAGGCACTGTATATCCCAACTTAATATAAATGAATGTCTGCACTCTATAGCAGAAACTGAAAGGTTAGAAGGTATCAAAAGCATGAAGAGCAACTGTGGATGCTAGAGATAGTGTGGGAGGAGGGTTGGCAGTGGGGGGCAGGGGTGGGAGGGAGGGAATCAAGCGAAGGAGAAAAAAGCAAAACATTTAACAGATACAAATGTGGAAAATTATCTGTTGATGATAATGTGTATGGTAATATCTTTGACTAGACTAATACGTAGTGTATTCATGCTGGGAAAATTCATTTTGTATGCTGTAAAGAAGTGCAGTGATGAAATGGAAAAATAAAAATAAGAAGAAAATAAAGGAAAGAATAGAGAGAAATAAAAGAAAGTACACACATGACAGCCTAGAATAAGTCACCTTCCTGACATGACATGACGATCTACTGCCTAGCATAGAGGTTGCCATAGCTGAAGTCCTCAAAGTTAGCTCCCTTCAACCCTGTCTACACTATCTTCTCTGCTAAACCGTAAGTCCCTTGGAAGAAGAAATCACGTTGCTTTCAGCTCAATACTTACCAAGACTGGCCAACCATAAGTGTCCAAACAGTTGTTCTTAATACAGGCTGTTGTACCCTAGTTGTTTAAATATATAAATATAAAATATATATATATATATATATATATCCCTATCAGATCAACCATTCTCAAGCTTATTAGATCTAAATAAATTAGTATAATACAAAAAAAGAAAAATAGTGTTTTTTCAATAATTATGCCCATGAAATCATGACAAAAGAGGGTGTTACTCTCTAAGGCATTCAGAAGAGATTTTGGTCCACTGAGGCTGCAGTCCCCAAACTGCAAAGGGAAAGTGTTCACCAAGATGACTCAGAAAAAAACATTATTTATTAATCCTCAATTACATGTTAGACATCATGTTAATTGCTTTACATTATACCAACTTTATGTTTATCCTCAAAATGTCTCTAGAGTTGGCATTATATTCTTCATTTGATGAACAAGGAAACTGAGCTGCAGAAAAGTGACATGACTTGCTCAAGAGCACCTGGATAAATAGTGAGTGGCAAAGTCAAGGTCCAAACGTAGGCCTACTTATATCAGAGGCCTACAGAACATCTTCCTCAACCAAGACTCCAAAGGGGGTAAAATTCTACTAATTCTTCAAACTCAGTGAGCTTCTCAAACTTCTTCTTCTAGGCATTCGTTTATTTAGACTACATTTCCTTAGTGCCCTTTGAAAGTTACTGAAGGCAGACAGATGAATTAGACGTGGTCCCTGTCCCTGTCCCCAAGCACTCACAATTTTGTACATGAGAGCAGAAACTATATAAAATAGGGTGAAGTGTTATGAGGATTCAGGAGGCCAGAGAGGAGAAGGAGGTGAATGTGGAGATGGTTCTAATTCCTGATTTTCGGTTTCCTCATATTTACAATAAGAAGCTTCATTGAAGACTATGATTTCAAGAGTTTCTTCAAATACTAACTACACACACATTCAAAAAAAAAAAAAAACAACTTGGACATTTTATAGACATTATTTGGTATAGTACCACATTTTGTGTGTTCTTTAAATTGTTGGAACATCCTACATTGGGAGTTGTGTTGACTTGGCTGGGCTTATGTTGGGTTGTGGTGATCTGGGCTGAGAAGTGGTCTGTTACATTGTGTTGAGCTGCAGTTTGTTGGATTAGGTTGGATTTTGTTAAATAAATCCAGGTTGAATTGGGTCGTATTGTGTTGCTGATGATGTTTGGCTGAGTTGGGTTATGTAGGTTAATTTCAGTTGAACTCACATGGATTGAGTTTGGTTGAGTAACTGTTGTTGGGTTCAACTGACTTGGTTTGGCATGGATGAAATGGATTCATATTCATCTATTTTGGAAAGTCTTTCTGGTGTGGAACCATTTTCTGTGCAACAATTGGAATTGCCCTGAAAAGTTCTATATTTAGAGCCAGAATCACAATGAATGGAGCCATTTGGGGAAGTTTGACCTAAATAAATGGTCTAAAGAAGACTGGGTCTTTCTGCCTCTGCTAAAGTCTAGCTTATTTGCTGGAAAAGTGTACTGAGGGCATCAGAGGCTGGAGATCGTGAATGTAAGACACCAGTAAGAAAGCTTTTACTCTTTTCTGGCATCTCCATTGGTCCTATTTCCCTTGCCAAGCATCATGGAGCCCTTCATGCTCTGTGCTAAGTACTGAAGATTAAAGAATGTGTGCCTTTTCCTGTCCTTCTGGAGCTAATGGTGTCAAACAATTGCTGCCTACTATCATGTAGTCTCCCTTGAGCAAACTTCTTATCCTTAAATCTATCAGTAGGGAAATGACCAAACCTGTGACCCCAAATTCTGATACGAATGATATCACTAAAGAAATCTGAAGAAGAAATCTCACTTAATAAAAGTGAATGCAAACTATGACATGGAAAGTTATCGATAGCAAATCAAATTCAGTAAGATTTTTGAAACTTCATTATAAGAAGAGAGGGTATAGCTAAGGAAGGCAAGGATGATTTTATATCAGAAAAGCTTTCAGTGTGATTACCACATTAAAAGAGAAATTATAATTGGCTAAAAATACTCAGAACATGTTTGAAAAATTCACCACTCATTTATGATTCATGATGTCATTAAAAGAGGAATTGAAGGGCACCTTTCAAGAGAATTTGCAGATAAATATTTAGGACTAATAAGAAAGCTTAGTAAAATTCCAAGATATGAGATCAGCATTCAAGGCCAGCCCGTGGCCTGGTGGTTAAGGCAGCTAGATTCCACGTGGCTGACTGATGGCTCAAGTCCTGGAACCAGCTACTTGAAAAATATGCCAGACACATGTGTACCTAAAATCCCAAAAGGGGGAAGAAACGGAGATGAATTGCAACAGGACCACGACCTATGATGATGGCAGGCTGGGCGGGGGCAGGGATGGATGGGTAGTGAAGGTGCTTTCTCAGTTTCTCACTTTCTTTCTCTCTCTGAAGAAAGAAAAACTTAAAAATATATACATATAATGAAAGCAGATAACAGCAGAAATTTGGAAATATTGTACCCTTAACAAAGCGAGATACCAGAGATTAGAGTTCAGGGCTGTAAAAGCAGCTAAAAATTTAAAAGGTAAATATTTGAAAAAGATCTTGTGACAAGAGTTTTGCTACTAGTTAAATCTCTTACTGACAGGTAAGCCACACATGTATGGGTAAGAGCCAAACAGGGCCGTGGAAAAGCAGACAGAAACCAGGGAGCGATCTGCCCTTACGAGTCTATTCCCCACCTGCATAATGTTGCACCTTCATCTCTGTCCCACTTGGACATTTGGCAACGTCTGGAGACATTTTTGGGTGCCACGATTTAGTGGGAGGTGGGGAGTGCTGCTGGCATCAAGTTGGTAGAGGCCAAGGATCCTGCCAAACACCCTGTAGGACAGAGGAAAGTCCCCACCCCCCACACACAATAACCCATTATCAGACCCAAAATGTTAATAGCATCAGAGTTGAAACTTTTCATTTAGGCAAAATCACCTTTAGGTGAGGCACCATAGGCATATCTGCCTTCGAAAGTTACAAATTGGACTTCACCAAAATTGAGAGCTTTGCTTCAAAATATTATCAGAAGGAGAAAAATATGAGCTCCCCAAATACTTGCAAATCACACAGCCGATAAAGAACTCTTAGCAAGGACATACAAAGAATTGCCAAAATTTACAAATAAGAAAACAAAATCTCCGAACTAGCAGATGGAATAATGGCTACACTGCTCGACTCCCACATAGTCAACCACAGTTCGAGTCCCAGACCCAGAGGCTTAAAACTCATGCAGAGTGTGTGTGTGTGTGTGTGTGTGTGTGTGTGTATGCCCAAAATCCCAAGAGGAGAACGGAGGAGAAAGGATTGCACATGCCTTATGGCAAAATCTCTGTTTAAAAAAGAAGGAAAGAAAGAAAGAAGGGAGGGAGGGAGGGAGAGAGGAAGGAAGGAAGGAAGGAAGGAAGGAAGGAAGGAAGAAAAGAAAAGAAAAGAAAAGAAAAGAAAAGAAAAGAAAAGAAAAGAAAAGAAAAGAAAAGAAAAGAAAAGAAAAGAAAACAAAGATTCAATAAAAAGATGGGTAAAATACTATATCAGACATTGGACTAATGATGACATCATAATAGTGAATAATAGTGGTATGGTGGTTAAGTCACTGGATTCTCACATGGCTGACCATGGTTCAAGTCCTGGACCCGGCAGCTTGAAAATCATGCTAGATATGTGTACATGTGTGCCTAAAATCTCAAGAGAAGAATGGAGGAGAAGGGATTGAGTCATGGCCATGGCCCCTGGAGAATGATTTCTCACTTTCTCTCTCTCCATCTTGTTCTCTGTCTCTCTAGTGAGCACACACATGCTATGGCAGTAACCTAAGGGGGGAAAAAAAAAACCAATGTTTGTTATTTATTTAAATTTTTATCAGATGGATAATGTCTCCAATATCCCCTCTATTTCTAATTAAATGTTTTTGTTATTATCAATGGACATTACATTTTGTCAAATATATTCTGGATTTCCTGAGGTGATCACACATTATTTTTAATAGTGAAATATTGAAAGCTTTTCCCACAAGACAGGAAATTAGACCAGAATGTCTATTATCACCAAGCATTATATTCTTCTAGTCAGTGTGTATCAGAGGCTCTAGCTAGAGCACTAGGAAAGAAAAATAAATTACAGATTTAAGGATTGGGAGTCAAGAAATAAAATTGCCTTTATTTGGTGGTGGCATGGCTGCATATGCAGAAGATTGAAAAAAAATCCGTAGGGACCAGCATTAGCATAATGGCTATGTCGCTGGACTTCCATGTAGTCGACCGTGGTTCGAGTCCTGGACCTGGTGGCTTAAACTCACGCCGGGCATGCGTGCGTGTGTGCCCAAGATCCCGAGAGGAGAATGGAGGAGAAGGGATTGTGGCATGGCCATCCCCCCCTTGGGGGTGATTTTTCACTTTCTGTCTCCCTGTCTTTGTCTTTCTGACGAGTGCACACGCCCTATAGCAAAAACCTCTCAAAAAAAAAATCCATAAACCTTTAGCATTAATATTTCAATGTAACAGTGTCACTGGGTGAAGATAAAGGTATCAATTTTATTTCTATATATCGGCATAGAACAAAGTGAAATGAAATTTAAAACAAAATCATTAAACTCGAATAGCATCCAAAATATCAAATATCTAGAAATAAACCCAATGAACAATGTTCAAGTTCACTACACTAAAAGCTACAAAATATTATTGCAAATAAGAAATGAAAAGAACAGTTTCCTAACTTACACTAGTATGATTGAATGCCTACATGAAAAACAAGTAAGCACCCTACCTTACACATTGCACAAAAACAAATTCTAAGTTGATTAAAGACTTAACAGGGAAAATGAAAACTTTTTAGACTAGACAATAAATGATAGGAAGATATGACCTCTGGGTAGACTATGTTAAACCAGACACAAAAGCACAAATCATACAATAAAAGTTTGATACAATGACCAGATTAAATCTTAAAACTTCTGCATAGCCAAAAATATCTCACACAATGCTGGAAGACAAGGCACATAATGGTGAGGGGAAAATGTCACATTATGTAATCACAAAGGATTAGTAACTCGAATATATATTTTTAAAACTGATTTTTTAAACGATAAACAACATTTTATGGAGAAAATGGCATAAGAGATAAATAGGTAATTCACAGAAGAGAAAAATAAATGGCCAATGAGCATATGTATAGACACACAATCTCACTAGTAATCAGGGAAATGCAAATTAAATCCACAAAGAGATATCATTTTACACCCATCATCGTGGAAAATATTAAACCATCTGACAATATCAATTGTTGGCAAGAATTCTCATCCACTGCTGGTGGGAACATACATTTGTACAATCATTTTGGGGAATAATTTGGCAATATCTAGTAGAGACTAAAGCAGGCATATCCTTACACCTAGAAATTCTAACTATATGCCCTAAAAACTCTTGCATATGTGCATCAGGAAACACGTACAAAAATTGGAGAAGCCTGCATGTCCATCAATGGAAAAAAGAATAAATTAATGTTGATATATTTATACAATGGGACACCATATAGAAATTAAAATGAATGAACTAGAATTACATATATCAACATGTATAAACCTTTAAAAAAACATAAAATGTATTTAAAAATAAAAGTGTGGAGTGACACATATGGTATATACCATGGATATAAATCTAGGAATATGCAAAACAATACCATGTATTATTTATGGACACATATGTAGTAAAAATATTTTTAAAACATGATCAACACCAAGTTTGGACGGGACTACATTTCTGGAACAGGAAGCAAATGAATGGGAATGTGGAGGGTAATACAGATGGAACCAACAGTTTTTATATTATTTTAGTTCTTAAAAGAGAAGAAAAGGTCTGAAACAAATATAGCAAAATGTCAAGATTTACCAAAGCTGAGTGGTGGGTACGTAAGTGTTGTATTAGTTCAGTGGTGTGCTAGTAAGTATTTAACAACATTTTCTGCTAGGAGAAAACCTTGGTTTGTAATGTTGTCCAATTTTCATGGTGTAAACATTCCCATCAAGGCCAATTTCAGGCTATCAGATTGACTTTACTGATTATAGAGTTGGGAAAAGATGCACACAGTAGGTTCTTGTGAGCTAGAAGGAACCAGAGCCAGCACACCCTTTGTAATATTCCCTATTCCCTTCTGTGTGAAATAGAGGAAGATAAAAGCAAAACCTAAACAAAAGTAATCATAAACACATACATGCAAGTGGAAAATAGAGTTCAAGTGCTCTGTAAAAAGAGAGGTGGTGACTCACATCTTTCCTTTCCTCCCATCAGAGACACCAAGACACCAACATGTACAGCACTAGCCTAGATGATTTCTGACCCAACTATTCCCACTCACACACACTCTTAATCCAGGAGAAACTCCTGCCATCATTGCGAGATTTGACCCTTTACTCCTTCTACCCATTGGGAAAGAAAGCCCATGAAGACCACCAAGAAAGAAGCAAGAGGAAAGAGATGGATCAAATCAAAATAACTCACTAGAATCACCTACGAAGCATTGAGCTTCTGAAGAAAGATACAGACAAGAGAAGGAAATCACCGTTCTTGTTTGGCAGTGCAGAAAAGTAGACAAACACAAGTCTTCCCATCTCAGTTTGAATCTCAGAATGACTATACACCAGCCCTGTGGCCATGAACAAGATGGCTAAACTCTCTAAGATTCAATCCTCTCATCTGAAGAATGGGTTATTCATTGGCTCAGAGGGTGGGCATGAAGGACAAGTGATGTCACAAACAGAAAACCTTCAGCACAGAGACTGATCCCATAGTAATGGTCATAAGATATTGATCCTTGACTTAACATACACAAATCTCTAAATGCAATGCACCAAAATAACAGAATAAAGGACAACAAACATCTAATCATCTCAATAGATGAAGAAAAAACATTCAATGAAATTTACCATTCTTTCACTATAAAAGCCCTTAGCAAGTTAGGCTTACCCTCAATACAACTGAGGTCACATATTAAAAAAAAAAAGTCCACAGTTAACATACTTAATGGTGAAAATTTTAAAGTTTTCTTCCTAAGAATCAGGAACAAGACAAGAATTCTCATCTCTCCACTTCTATTAAACATAATACTGAAGGTTCTATCCAAAGTAATTAGACAAGAAAAATAAGTAGAAGGCCTACACTGAAAACTATATAACACTTATGAAAGAAATTGTAGGAAATGCAATTAAACAGGCATGAAGAAAACATAGGGGAAATACCTATGACACTGGTCTGGGCAAAGATTCTTTATTTTTTTGTAGAGGTTTTTGCCTTAGGGCACATATGCTTGCCAGTGAGTGACAGAGAGAGACAGAATCAGTGAGAGGGAAAGTGAGAAATCACCCCCAGGGAGGATGGCCACACTGCAATCCCTTGTCCTCCTAGGATCTTGGCATGCATGCCTATGTACCTGGCATGAGTTTCAAGACAAGGTGTCCAGGACTTGAACCACAGCTTGCCATGTGGGAGCACAACAACATAATTGTTATGCCATATGCTGGTTCCTGGGCAAAGATTTCTTAGGTATAACCTCAAAAGTACAGGTAACAATAAAAAAAGGCAAATAGAATTATAGCCCACTAAAAAGTTTCAGCACAGCAATTAATAATAATAATAATAATAATGAGACAACCCATGGACTGGAAGAAAGTAATTACAAACCAGATATCTGATAAGGAGCTAATATCCAAAATATATAAGGAACTCAAATAACTCAACACCAAGAAAATAAATAACCCAGTCAAAAAATTGGGGGAAGGGTCTAAATAAACAATTTCCAAAAGAAGAACTATGAATGGCCAACAGATAATATGAAAAATACTCATCACCACTATTCATCAGAGAAATGTAAATCAAAACCACAATGAGGGAACCAGCAGTTAGCGTAATGGCTATGTCACTGGACTCCCACGTAGTCGACCGCGGTTCGCGTCTCGGACCTGGTGACTTACAACTCACGCCGGGCGTGTGTGCGTGCGTGCCCAAGATCCCGAGAGGAGAATGGAGGAGAAGGGATTGCGGCGTGACCATCCCCCCTGGGGGGTGATTTCTCGCTTTCTGTCTCTATGTCTCTCTCTGTCTGTCTGGCGAGCGCACGCGCCCTATAGCGAAAAACCTCTCCAAAAAAAAAAAAAAAAAAAAAAAAAAAAAACACAATGAGAAATCCCTGTATCTGTGCACATCTGTTGGAATGACTATTATCAAAAGACAAAAGATAACAAGTGTTAGTGAGGTTGTGGAGAAAAGAGAATCCTTGTGCACTATTGATGAGAATTTAAATTAATACAGCCATTGTGGAAAACATTGTGGAAGTTCCTCAGAAAACTACAAATAGAATTAACATATGATCCAGCAATCTCACTTCTAGGTGTATGTTCAAAGGACTTAAAATCAGTATCTCAAAGAGATATTTGCACTCCCAGGTTCACTACAGCATTATTCACAACCAGTAAGCTATTGAAAGAATGCAAGTGTCCAACATCAAATGAAAAAATAAGAAAATGTAACACACACACACACACACACACACAAATACATATATACACACTATGGAATGATATTCAACCTTAAAGAGGAGAGAAATCCTGTTATTCATGATGATCTGGATGAACACTATGCTAATGAAATAAGCCAGACACCAAAAGACAAATACCACATAAATTCACTTGTCTATGAAATCTGAAATAGTTGAACCCACTGAAGCAAAGAATTGACTACTGGTTACTAGAAGCTAGAGAGGGCGTAGATGAGATGTTGATCAAAGGGTAGAAAGTTTTACTTAGGCAGAAGGAAGAAGCTTTTGTGATCTATTGCCCGAAATGGTAACTATAACAAATAATAATGCCTATTATATTTTAAGATCACTGAAAGAGTAGATTTTAAATGTTTTCAACACACACACAAAAAAGTAAATGTATGCATGTATGGATGTGATGTGATGAACTTGTTAATTAGCCTGATTTAATCATCCCACATTGTAAACATATGTCAAAAAAATCATGTAACCCATAAATATTGGCAGCTATTACTTGTTGATTAAAAAATTAAAATTAAAAATATATATTCTAATATACTGCTAAAATTATTTGGCAGAGAAAATTTTAAATCCCATTGAGAATAAATATTGACAAGGGAAAAAAGATATTGATTCTCACATTGTAACACACAAAACACTTAATATGACAGACAGAACATGCTCGAAGGTAACTATAATAGAAGATAGGACAGCCAGCATTTACTTACTACACTACGCTCTTTTTGCGCACCCTCCTGAACCTTCATAATGGTTCTGTGAGGAAAGATGGTTACACCTATTTTGTAGATGAGAAAGCTGAGGCTTAACAAGCTCAGCACATTGATTTAGTGGCAGAAGCAAGATTCCAATCCCAGTGTATCTGACCCCACAGTTCATGCTTTTGGCCAGCCTACCGGACTACCTGACCATCGGTTCCCTGGTACCAGCCGCTGGGAGGAGTCAAAGAATGGAGGATCATTTCCAGCCACGGAAGGCTTCTTAGAGGAGATGACCTTACAGGGATGAGTGGGATGGAAAACCTACTAGATCAGCTGAGTGGTGCCCACAAAGGCAAAAGGCAGGGGTTACCTGGGAGAGGGTCTCAATTCCATTGTGGTCACTTGAGCCTCCAACTCACTGATCCACAATATGCTTGATGGGATAAAAGAACAGTGTCTTGAGATGGGAAACAATATACTTAGGCTCCACACATGTGGGCTCTGGGATTGGCACTTTACTCTCCTTCTTATTAGCTACGTGTCCTGGAGCAAGTTACTCAACCTCTCTGTGCCTTAGTTTCCCCGGTTATAAAGAGACCTTCAAAGCAGTACCTAATTTCAAGCAATGTGAAGATACAATAAGGCAATGGACACAAAGGACTTAGCCCAGTGCCTGCACGCAGTGAGCTCTGAACAAATGTTAACTGTTTCTGCGATTGCTGTCAATATCCTTCTAATTCTGACATCCTATATTGTTTAGCAGTCCAGAATATTGGACTGTTGGCTTAATTTATCTTTAACTCAAACATGTGGGAACTTGGGCTCGTGGAAGTTCCACGTCTCAGAATCATTAAACACTAGACTCCTAAAATTACAGAACCTTCAAAACTTAGAATGAAAATACAGTTCGAGCCAATCAAATTTGCGATATAAATTCCCCCCAAAAGCTTCCCCTCTGCTCTCTCTTTGGGGAATTGGAACTATTATTTTGTCAGCTGGATCCTTGACTTTTTCCCCAGAAATACACATGTTATCATTATTTTTTTGTTTCAAGAAAAAGCATTTATGTTCCTTTTCTTCCTCCTCCTCCTGTTTCTCAGCCTCTCTCCTGCACCAAGCGGGATATGATGTGATGGGTAAAATATCAAGAGCAATAAGTCAAAATTTCTGACAGAAATAATAGAGCCCGCATCCATTTCCAGCCGTTCTCAGAGTGATAACAATTAAGCCCCGGACAGTTTGAACTTTTTACAAAGAATTAATGATGCATGTGAACATGGGGGGAGAACAATTGCTAATAATTTATGAAGTCTTCACTGGCTCCAAGTAGTAAGTTTGGTAAAGTGAGGAGGGGAAGATTTGAAAGGTAAACACTTTGAAAAGCCATTCTGAGGATCTGCCCTGTCAATTGAGAATTTACTACATTCCATTAAACAACCTAAAATAACTTCCATGGTAATCACCCTTCAGATACAGGCGCCGGTGCCGACAAAGGTATTATTAAGTTAAATTACCCTAAAAGTGTTGGATTGACAGAAAGGTTCAGTCAATGGTTTGGAAAGCCGGGGTCCCTAAATGACACCAGCAAACAGATACTGATGTTCGGGGCTGGAGAACTTGGCTTTACAAGACCTGGCGCTAACAGGATTTCAATTTGAGCTTTTAAATATTTTATGCCTCCCCTACAGATCTCAGGAGGAGGGCTGTGGAATTCACCGAGGTGGAGGCCAGGCCCCTCCTTGCCTTGTCTTTCTGGGCCAGGACTTGAAAGGTAGCTCTGAGCAGACATAAACAAAGAGGTGTATGTCCAGGAGGGCTGGTCTCAGAAGGGGGGATTCGCCAGCTGGGTTTGATTAGGGAAAAGAATTAGGTCTCCATTTAAAGATAAGGGAAATGAGATCTCTTACCTGAGGCCACCCAGAGAGTCCATGGCATTCCTAGAACCAGGATGCTCTGTGATGGCGAGGAATCTCTCTTGACTGATGGCTCTCTGCAGGGTCAAGTCCAGTCCGCACATAGCAGAGCCCACTAATATTTTCAATAAATTCTATTTGTATATAACATGCATGTCATACATGGTCAGCTCAGTGAATCCTCCCAAACCAAACACACCTATGCAAAGAGCTCAAGACCCACAACATTCCCTGACCCCACCCCAGTCCCCAACTTCCAGAAGGTTCTCACACCTTAAGTCACTATTCCCGAGGGTATCCACCACCCGAACTTCCAACACTGAGATGAATTTGCCCAGCCTTTGAACTAGAGGCAGACACAGAGCTGTATCTACATACCTAGAGGGACCGCTGTGTCCTTCTATGCCTGGGTTCTTTTACTTACAACTATATTCATGCCATTCGCTCAGACTGTGACACCTGCTGTAGTTTGCTCTTTCTCACCTGAGCTTATTCTCTACTGCATACGAAGGTATTGCCATGTATGTAACCATGCTCCTATTGTCAAGCACCGAGGCTGTTTCTAGTTGGCACTAATACCAAACGCTGCCATATGCATTCTTCTGCAAGCCTCTTGGTACATGTACACATATACTCCTGCTGGATTTATACCAAGAAGTGGAACTACAAGGTCATAGGACATGCATAAGTTGGCTTCAGTAGATGCTGGCCAACCAATTTCCCAAGCAGTGGTACCAATTTAGTCTCCTAACAGCAGCATGCGTAAGTTCCAGTTAACTCCACAGTCCCATCAACATTAGCTATTGCCTAGCTTCTTGGGTTTTTATTGTTTTTTTCTTGCTAGAGGGTGCATGCACTTGCCAGAGAAAGACAGAGAGCAAAGGAGAGGAGAAAACACACTCTACCGCCATGGGGGATGATCCCAACACAATCTCTTTTCCTCCATCTTTCCCTTCTTTCAGGATTTTGGGCATGCATGCACATGTGCCCAGTATGTTTTGCAAATCACCAGGCCCAGGACTCAAACCACATGGTTAGCCATTTATGATCCATTTAAGCTGCCTTAACCACTAGACCACAGACCCAGCCCACTTTTTGAAATGTTTTAACCATTATAGCATGTATAAAGTGGTATCATACTGAGATGTTAATCTGGATTTTTCTGTTGACTCTTGAAACAGAGCACATTTGTTTATTAGTCATGTAGATAACAGTTTGGATGAAGTGCCTGTTCATGTTTTTTTCTCATTTCTCTACAGATTGCTCTTTCATGTTGATTGGGGAGTCCTTTATTATAGTCTAGATATGTTATTTGTCAAGTCTATGGATTCCAAATATCTACTCTGTTTTTTATCTCTTCACTCTGCTCATGGGGTCTTTGACCAACAGATATTCTCAATTTTAACCTTTAATTTAAAGTTTATCTATTTATCTATTTCTGGCTCTTGCAAATATTTCTTGAATGCTGTTGAGAATTAAAAAAAAAAAAAAACAAGGAGGGGACAGCCTGACCTATGCTTATGTCTCATGCCTAAAACAAGGAAGTTCAACGGTGGCTGGTGTATTTTAAAAGAATTTTCTATATAGCATGTAATATTCAGTATACAGCAACTGCTGCCTCCATAACAAGTTTTATTTAGCCCAAATTTTTATTTTATTTTATTTTATTTTGCTATAGGGTGCATGCACTTGCCAGAGGGAGAGAGATAGACAGAAAAAAAGAGAGAAAGTGAGAAATCACACCCTAGGAGGATGGCCATGCCACAATCCCTTTTCCTCCATTCTCCTATCAGGATTTTGGGCACACACACACACACACACGTGCCTGGTGTGAGCTTCAAGCTGCCAGATCTGGGACTCAACCATGATTGGCCATGAAGAAATCCAGCCCCTTAACCACCACACCACCTGCTGGTCCTACACATATTTTTTTGAAGTTTTTATTTATTTCTTCCATGAGCAAGAAAGGCAGAGATAGAGAGATGGAGAAATGGCACCCCACAATAGTGTCTTCATGCTACCATCTTCCCCCAGGCCCAGCCAGCCCTGGATCATGGGCACACAGGGCCCAGTATACTTAAGGAGGTCTCTCGACACAAACCTGGAACCTTCCCAGGTGGGCTAGCCTCACAGACCATCATATTTTACCAGCACACCACCATCCAGCCCTCTACTCAACACCTATTTTTAAGGGTCAGATATATACCACACACTCTCCTTAGCAATGGAGATCTGGTAGTAGTGAATAAGAAAACCAAGTCCCTGCTCTCAAGGAGCTTACATTTCGAAGGGGAGAAAGACCACACACATGTCAACAAGTGGGCGAGAATGCCAGAAATTTGTTGATAACTGCTAAAAAGAAAATTAAAAGAGGGATAGGGATGGAGGGACTAGAGAATGTCAGAGAGGTCTCTCTGGGGTGGTAGTGGAGCTGAGAACTCAGCAATGAGAAGGAACTGGCTTTACAAACTTCTAGGGAAAGAGAGCATGGACAGAGCAAAGTGTAAAAGTCCTGAGTGTGTGAGTCAGAACAAGATTGTAGCTGTGCTCATTAGGTGAGGGCGAGGGGAGACCCAGCTGGGCTGTGAAGGGCTTGATTACATGTTAGAGCTACAGGAAGAAGACTTATCAGATTTTCCATTTCAATGAAGACTCTTACACTGGATAGAGAATAAATTATAGTAGGGTGAAAAAGAATACTAAGGATCCATTTGTGGGTGTTTTAATTGTTGGGGAGAAGGACAGAGGAGGATCAGACTACAGTTTTAGAGGGGGCTACAAGCATACAAGCAGGGACCAGAATAATTCTTCGATCTGGAAAGTAACTGTGAGGGGTCAAGGCATCTAACCCCCTGCAGTTAAGCCAATCACACGCAAGCCTCCTCAGAACAGATTTTGCCAAGATGACAGCATTTCCTATGTTGTAAACATCTTCCTTTTACTTTTTTTTAAGAATTATTTATTTTATTTAATTTAGTATTATTTTTTCATTTGACCAGAGAAAGAGAGAAAATGAAAGTGAGAAAGCAAGCCTCCAGGTCCAGGATTTGAACCGTGGTCCACCCTGTGAGAGTTCAGTGCCTTAACCACCACCACATCTCCTGCTGGCCCCATAAAAATCTTTCTACAAAGGAGTTCTTTCCTGCCTTCCTAAAACTGCAGCATTCGTGGAGGCTCTTTGGAGTTCTCACACTTCTCTTCTGACTTTGTTTTGACCATCCTCAGGGCATGCCCGAGAGGAATCAGCCAGATGACATTTGATTATCCCCACAACAGGGAGTTCTCTGCTTACTGGGGCTCTGCTCAGTCATCCTTGGACTGAGCTAAACCTGCCTCTTTAATATTTCCATCCCCATTTGACTATCTGGGGAAGGGAGGAATGAATGAACAAACTTGTCTAGAATGTTCATTCACGTTGCCAGGGTGGCCTTTCAGGATTGAGACCAGCCCTTGTATTTTCTAACAGAACACCCTTCAATAGCTCTATCTTTGATTCCTCATCTACGTGACTAACCCATACACTGTTGGGCAGGAAGTCATTTAATGCATCTCAGGGCAGAACGAGTGAGGTTTACTTGTTTGTTTTTTAGATTTTTGCCGTAGGGCACACGTGTTCACTGGAGAACAGGGGCAAGTGAGAAATCACTCCCCAAGGTGCTGGCCATCTACAATCCCCTCTCCTCCAGTCTTCTCTCAGGATCTTGGGCAGATTATTCTTAGCATGTCAAGTGGGCTGACCCATGTATAGAGTAACCTCTCAATGCAGAGTGGTGGTGGTTGCTGTGTGGTCATTGTTACTGTCACGTCTGTTACTATCATTCGGAATAATAGCCTTGTATTAGTAAGGATTGTTTCCTTTGGGTATTTGCTCCACGTCCCATTTGAATTTCCTCAGTCATCAGACACTCATTCTTATACTCTCCCAGGTGTGCAATTCCAGAACTGCATGGGGAACAGGACATCCGGGTCTGGCATCTCCCCAGAGGAAGTGAGGCTCTCTATGGGTTCCCCTGTCTACCCTGAGCCTTTCTCTGCCCACTTAGGTTCCTCTGGGCCTGCAGATCAGAGCCCCCTGTGCTCCAGAGGTTCACTCTGCCACCTGTGTGTCTGCCCCTTCATCCTTAACCAAGCTAAGCTGTCAATGCACTATGCCTTCCTGCTGGGAGCTGAAGAAGCAATTAATCCTGTGGGGTCCCCCACTGCTTCTGGGATCCACAGACTCTTGGATGCCTGACAGCTGTACGTGCTCACACATGGGAACCACCAGGAGCCCGCCCCAGCTGCTCGGAGTACTGGCTGACTTGACTTGGCAGGATGCTCAGGAGGGGGTGCCCCCTGGGGCAAGGAGTACAGAGACAACTCTGGGAGAGATCACTTGTCTCCCTTCCTCTCATGATTGCCTAGTGAGGTTGAGAACCAGCATACCTTCCTCCAAGACACCAGCCAGTGAAGCACACAGTGACCACATTGAAATTCCAAAGAACAATCTCGACCTCTAATCCACTGTGTGGTGTTAGACAAGTCACTGAACCGCTCTGAATCTGGGCCCTAACGATAACTCTGGGAAATAAGACTAACTCCTCCTCCAAACCGATGGGGACATGAAATGAGATCATTCATATAAAGGGCTTAGCGTGGTGTCTAGAACTTAGTAACAATGAGAGGCAGATACTATTTTATAAGCATTGTTAGCTAGAGCTGTTAGGGCTATCATTACGACTAAACGGGATAAGGTAGCTCAAGTTTCTATATAGTACCCAGCACAGAGCAGCTGCTCAATATTTATAATTCCCACTCCAAATTTGGAGTGACTCCAGTTAAAGACGATTGGTGTCTCTATCTACCATACCGTGCAGAGTTACCCTTCAAAGTGTTCCTGACATTTGTATGGATGGATGGAGGCACAGATGCATGGATGGAAAGGTAAGTCGTAGGTACACAATGCACCTCACAGTGACATCATGAGTACATGTCGCCTGTCTTGAGAGCTGGTAGAAACAAACTTCTGGTTGCAGAATGTTGATCACCGTGGCTGCTGGAGGAGATAGCTGGGGACCAGTGAAATCAGATGAACTGTGTCTCATCAATGTCGGTGACGCTTATGGCAGATTCTGTCATCACTTCCCAGCATGCTTTAGGTCATCGTCTAGGAAATTCCCATCAGCCCTGATGCAGCTGTTATCTGGATCTAAACCCCTTCCCTGCAGGCAGACTCTTAGGAGGCTGCAGCTCTAAAAGGAGTCTCGGGGATTATGGAACACAACTAACTTGTTTAACATCAACGACTACAACTATGGAAAGAGTTCTAACTTCCAGGCACTCCTAGTTATTTTATAGATGCAATTATGTTTGATCTCACGGCATTCCAAGGAGCAAGCCACATTCTATATGTAATTCTTGATTAAAAGTATTAGGTACTTTTACTTCTCAGGATAACACAAAGCTTCTGTGAATGCCAAAAGTGAAATCACTTTTTTTCATCCAGACCTTCCGGTTCTCTCTCACTTTTTCTTGCCCTAGTATCCTGCTTTTCTGGTGCTTCCAACATGTGCTAAGTCCTTCCTGAAGGTGAGTCTGCTCTGCCTCAGAGATGGAGAATGTCATTGCCATTTTACAGGTGAGGGAACACAGGTAAGAAAGAAAGCCCTTCAGGTAGCAAGTGCCAACCTAAGTCTCTTATTCTGAACCTCCCATCTTCTCTTTAAAGGCGCATCCATCCTGGATGGAGAAATTGAGAACCTTGTAAGGGGAGGTGACTTGCCCAAGGTCACACACTGTCAATCCAGAGCTTAGCTTACAATGCCCTGTATTTGTTTCCACCAGCCAAATTTCAGGGCAACCCTTTCTTTTCTTTTCTTTTCTTTTCTTTTCTTTTGAGAGAGGTTTTTTTTGTTTTTGTTTTTGTTTTCTATAGGGTGCCTGTACTTGCTGAGAGACAGAGATATAGAAAGTGAGAAATCACTCCCCAAGGGGGATGGCCATGCCACAATCCCTTCTCCTCCAATCTCCTCTCAGGATTTTGGGCACACACATACACACACCTGGTGTGAGTTTTAAGCCGCCAGGTCCAGGACTTGAACCACAGTCGACCACATGGGAGTTCAGCAACGTAACCATTACACCATCTGCTGGTCCCCCAGGGCAATGTTTTCAGAGATGCTCTCAGAGTCCTCTTAACCTGCTGTGGCACCTCTCTCCCCAGCCATGGGGGAGCCTCAGGTTTTTCTCCGTAGCCATCAGCAATATAACACAGGGAGAAAACAACATTTTAGTTAGGTTTTCTCCTCTTCGTAGGTGAGAATTCTCCAGGTCTGAGCCCCTTTGAAATCTCCCAACGTCAGCCATCATCAGCTGTAACTGGCACCTCTGCTAATAAATTGAGAATGTCACATCTCCCAAACTGCATTATTACCGTTTATAATTTTGATTGTTCATTTGCATACGAAAATTAGTCCTGTGACATGCGTGAATTTTATTTTATTCTTGAACTAATTATAAACAAGAATGCCACATTATTTACATAACTAATTATTGTTCCTTATGTTCCCCTGTTTTTAAATCGGGGGCCCGTTCTCCGTTGGTTAACTACGCAGATGAAAAATCCAAGAACATTTCTAAAGTTTAGGAACTTGTTCTATTTGCATCAAATACAAATTCCTTTGAATGAGAGATAATATGCTTTCCATTTTAATAGGCCTAAATTAGGTTGATCTTAATTTATAGTTAATTTGAATGAATAATTCCTGTCTACCTGAGTCTGTTTTTTCAGCAGCTCATTGTAAATGTTTATTAACCCATAAATCTGCTGCCTTCCTTTAGGGGGGGATTTTAAGGGCTCCCCCAAACTAGAGGGAGTATGATGCAGAGAGAAACACACACACACACACACACACACACACACACACACACACACGAAGCAGTTAAGGAACTTGGGTATAAGTCCCTATGCTGTAAATCACAGGCTGTGTGCCCTTGGGCAGATACCTGTCCCTCTCTGAGTCTCAGGTTTCTCAATCATTCAATGAGTGGGTCGAATTAGATGGTCCCTAAGATTCTGACCCATTCGAATATTCTGAGAGTAGTGATGGTGTCTACTCATCGTCTTCATCTTGCCTTTGATGAGATGTGTTCTCAAATATCTCTTCTTTCTCAAAATCCAACTCTCCTTTTGGCTAAGATCTTAAATCTGTCTCAGCTTAAGGGGAACTGACCCATTTTCTTGGTCATAATAAAATAATAATAAAAAAAAAGCTTCTACCACAGAGGGGACCAGAGGGCTGGTAAGCTATGATAATGTCGCTATTCCGGGAACTGGAGAACCTCTGGAGGACAGGTGTTGGGTAGACAGCATTACTGAGATCCTGTGAAGGTTTCTACTTCCCCTCAATCACACTGAGAAGATATCAGCTACAAGGCTGTGTGTACAGGGCAGAAAACATGGGCATCTCAGTGCAGGCGAACTCCTGCGTTTCAGTTCCTGCTTCGTCAGTCCCTCTGAAAGATGACTTCACCTCCCTGAGACTCAGTGTGTGAAATGCGAACAAGCCTCCCTACTTCCCAAGAGATCGTTGTGAATATTAAATGAGATACTAATGTGCAAATTGCCTGGGATATAGCTAGGACTCAGATGTTTAATCCTGCCCTTGAAAGGTTGGCTTCTACAGGGGAGGAAGAAGAGGATAATGACCGTAACTAACATTTACCAAGTGTTTGCTAGGTGCTCCTTCTTTGATGTTGGCCCAAGAATGACACGTCAGGGAAATATCTTCTGACTTCCCCAATTAGGTCAACCTCGCCATCAGAGACTCTCAGAAAACCATATTCTCCCTCCTTCACGCAGCAATAGCCCAGTTTCACATTTGTTCATAGGCTGTCTGGCTTGAACATCATCTCCATTAACCCGCTTCCAACCAAGGTAGGAACCGTGCTTATTTTTGTCTCCATGGTATTCCCCAAGTCCTGGCACCTGGTCAGCCCCCAACTGATATTTGAAGAAGTGAACTAAGCACTTGTCCTAAATGAACTTCCTAGTCTTCACAAGATGATACTGCTTCTGTCATACCAATTTTACAGATGAGGAAACCGAGGCTCAGAGACAGAAAATTCCCAGTCCGAGGGCACACACAGCTAACAGAAATACCTGAGACTGGGTGGTTGATAAAGAACACAGAGTTTTATCTGCAACACTCACAATTCTGGTGGCTGGGAAGTCCAAAGGCATTGCAAAATGGCAGAAGGCAGGATGTTAAGCAGAGCCGAGAGTGGTCTGTACCCAGGAGTTTCTCTCTTGTAGTCTTATTCCCTCTGCTTATAAGCCCACCAGAGCTCACCCAGAACGGCCCCACCTTAATGACCTTATCATACTCAAGGCCCCACCCCAGAGTGCCATGAAGAGATTCAGCGTTCACTTAACACCTTTATAATCAACCAAGTCCCAGCACATGAACTTCTGGGGGACATCCAATCACCATCCCCCAACATCAAATTCCAAAAACACAAACCAACCTTTAGGAAACAAACCATTATTTAAACTATGGCACACACAGACTAAATGCCAATTCTGGACTGGAACTCAAGGTTTAAACCTGTTTGACATTAAAGAAACTTGATCTCTTTACTCTCTCACCCAGAAATGGGAGAGGCTAAAGGACTGAGAAGGTTGGGCGATGGTCTTACCTCCAGAAGGCTTCCAAAGTTGCTTGTTTTGATCACATGCTTAAAAGGATGGTGACGGGTCTCTGGGACACTCTCCGGACAGGAAGGGGCTCTGGGCAGTCTACAAGGAAAACAAAGACAGGCTAAGCTGCATTTACAGTGGGTGACATCTCCACAAAGAGGAGCTGAGGACGTATCTCCCTGGGAAGGAGGGAAAACCGCAATGCCAACCACCAACCTTCCTCAGACAGCCACTCACCACCAACCACCTCATCTTCCTCTTTAGGTTTCTACTATAAGAAAAGATGAGCCTTCCCAGAGTAGACAAATTATGTCAGCTCTTAAATTCAATCATTTGCTTGGGATCTTTGTTTTAGATGTTTCAAAGGTGCTAAGGACACTGGGGTAAACAAGATGCAATATTAAAAGTCCACAGTTTAGGTCTGACTTCTGTGGTGCCGTCAATAGCATACTGGACTGTGGCTAGAAGCACATGACAACCTCAGTTCAAGTCCCTGGCAAGCCAGATGTGTGCATGCATGCAAGCAGGTGTCCAGGATCCCAGCAGCCGGGGGGCTGGAGAGAGCGGTCACAGAATGACCAAGCCCTACGGAGAGTGCCTATCGCTCTCCTCCTTCCTCATGCACGTGTGTACATGCATGCGTGTGCACGCACTCTATAATAAATGTCTGAAAATCTTCTTTGACTAAAAGTTCACAATTAGTTAAGCTGTTTGGGGAGGTGCCCAAAACAACCTTTTTGCAGACCCACTTCAGCCCAGAGCCAACATCCCACCCGGCCCACTGCTAGAGCCAGACGACCCGAATACCCATCCTCTCACATAGGACCACAGCCTGAGGTCACAGTCTCCTCAGAACACATAGTACAAGGAGGATGAGGGAATTGACCCCCACTTTGCCCCACTCAGACTCTGGAATTATTTCTGACTGAAGCAGAGGAAAACCACCATAGTTCTGAGAATAAATCTTAGACTTTACAAAACCATGATTAGTACCACTGGACCTCCCCCCCTGCAAGCCCTGCCCAGTCAGAGCTGATTGGGCCAAAGGAGGTCACCTGACCGAAAGGCAGTCAGTCAATCATAGGTCTTTGTGCCCAGCTCTAAGCCAGGCACCTCTAGCCCCTGAGCACTGTCTTTCCCCATATATATTTAATTGTTTCCAGTGACTAGCTCATTAGCTACCATGGACTAGGTCTGCAGTGAAGATGGGAAAAAAACTCAAATCTATATTTCGCGGTATTGCAAATACAGCTACTTCCCTCCATGCCCTTCGCCATGCAGTGTGAGATGCCCACCCACTCTGACTCTGGGCTTGTCCATGTGGTGTGCATGGGTAACAGGGATTGGCAAATATACTGTAAGCAGAAGCATGAAAGGCACCTGCTTACACGTGCCCTCTTCCTCATCATGAGACTATGGCAGAGCTAGCCAGCTGGAGGAGGGAAGAGCAGATCGCCCCGGGCACCTCAGCAGATGTGATAGATTCATCGACCACCAGCCAGCCCGGGGACGAGTTCAGCCAAGATCAGAAGGACTGCCCAGCTTGTCTGAGCCGTAAACAATTCCTGTTGTACACCACTGAAGTTCGTATTTGTCTCACAGCGCTACAGTGTCAATTGGTGACTCATGCACATTTCATTTCATACTTCATCAAGCCACTTCCCACAGACTGTTTCATCTGAATCTCTATTTATGCATAAACAAGGAGTATGCTACTTTCTCTAGCTCCTACAGTTAGCAAGAAAAGAGAGCCTTTATTCTTTCATTCGCTCTTTGATCCCCATACTGACACAGACAGTAAACTATTTGGTAATGGTCTCCTACTACGTGCCAAGTATTTTCTAGGTGCTAGGTTTCCAATAGAAACTCAATTTAACTCAATTAAACTCAATTTCCCTTATAATGTTCACTCATTCATTCATTCATTCATTCATATACTGATTGGGCATATGTGTGCCCATAAATCCTGAGGGGAGAATAAGGAAGAAGGGATTGCTGCATGGCCATCTTCCTGGAAGGTCCTCTCTCTCTCTCTCTCTCTCTCTCTCTGTGTGTGTGTGTGTGTGTGTGTGTGTGTGTCTGTATGTGTCTTTCTGGTGAGTATCCACACCCCACAGTAAAAACTAAAACTATAAATAATGAAAGGGTAGTACAAAAACCAACATACGAATAGATGGAAAATGAAAAATAATCGTATAAATAGGCCCAAGTGCTGTGTGTCCAGCACTGTATAGGCAAATGGAGTAAATGCTCTGCCCCTGCAATGCCAAAAGTCTCATGGGGTCAATATTATATGTTGGTTATTGCACATCATGCTCACAAGACAGGATTTCTAAATACATTGAATAACAGAGTTGTGAACTCTAAATAGAACCCAAATGTGAACTTAAAATAACACTAGTTCAATGGGAGCCGTAGAAGGAGTTACATCTTGTTCTCCTGATGTAGGAGGGACTATGCATTTGCACAAATTATCCCTCTGCTAAATCGATACATTAATTTGTTCAAACAATTGCTTCTGTGATTACGTGAGGGGGCACTGAAGAGACCCTACAGGAAGGTGTCTTATGTAGCTCCGTGAGCTGGAATCTGGTGACCTCTCACCCAGTGTGCCCAGTGATCAGACAGTGGGAATGCGACCATTAATTGGATGTTTCAGATCTAGACACTCATGGAGCTAACTGGCCCCAACTGTGGTCTGCAGCTTTGTGAATGACACTTCTTTTGTTTTTCTCAGTCTCATTATCTATTATTCAAAGAGGCTTAGAGTTGAAAAGAACCTTAATTGGAATGGGCAGCACCTCCTAACATAGACAACCTTCCTGGGGCACCCCAGACACATGGGAGTCTTTCAAGTGTCTCCAAAATGTCTATCGATGGCAGAGCTCACTAACTTATAAGGAAATGCAACCCAAAAAGCTTTGTGAAATAGCCACGTGACGTGCTAAGCCCATCAGATATTGGGGGTTCCTTGACTGCTGCCCTTCCTGTAAAGCTCAGTGGGTGGGTGAGGGAGCTGGTTGACGTGTCTCTGACCATGGTCCTGAATCTTCGGGTGCCAGAAAGGAAGAAGGGAGAGAGGATGAGAGAGGGAAAGGAAGAGGGAGAAAAAGAAGGAAAGGAAGGGGAGAGAGGGAGAGGGTAAAATGGGGGAGAAAGAGGGAAAGAAAGGGGAAGGGATAGAGGGAGAAGAAGATGTAGAAGAAGAGGTGAAAAGGGGGAGGGAGGAGGAGAGAAAGAGTAAAAGGAGGTGGAAAGACAGAGGGAGGGCGTGAAAAAAAGGGAGGGAATGGAAGAAAGAGAAGGAGAGGGAGAGACACTGTTTTGACATGGTTTTCAAGTAATTGCAGTTACCAAGAAAGAAAATTGTTTTCCTTTGGAAAGTCAAGAGAGCACTTACTTCCCCTTCACCTCCCCCAACACTATCCTATTGAGTACGAAGCTGTCAACCTGCGGTTTTGTTATGTTCAAATTCCTGTGTTGAGCCTTGGCCCTGCACAGTCCTGGAGTTGAAGAGAAGGCTCAGGGAGGGCCTCAGCTGTATCGAGTGAGGGAGGCTGTTTCTCATGTCCCCATAGGACTTAGACCAAGGTCATTACCGCCATCTCCAGCTAGAATGTGTAAGAGGGCAGACAGGGCGTCCAAGTTCCACCCCCTCAAGGGGTGGCCATGGAGAAGCAGCTCTCCCTCTCTGGCACTTGGGTAGCACAACTTTAAAGGGAAGGAGTCGGGCTAACGGAATTCTGAGGTCTCCCATCCCTCTTCTGACATTCTGAGCTCACTGGACCAAGTTTCCTCAAGGTATGAAAGAAATGGATACATTTTAAAAACAAACAAACAAAAGCAAACATTTCTTTACTATTAGGTAACGGCTGAGCCATGCCGCAGAACTTCAAGAAGGTAAGTTCATTGTTGCTATAGTTGGGCTATGTACCCCCCAAATTCATGTGCTGACGTGGTTGCTGTGACACTGAGAGGGTGGAAACTTCATCTGACTACGGGAATAAGGGGTGGAGCCTTTGGAGATGATTAGGATCAGATAAAGTCAGCAGGGTGGGGCCCCAGTGATGAACTGATCCCTGGTGGGTAGATGAGAGAGAGCAAGACCAGATTAGACACGGCTGAAGCTCTCGCCCTCTCAGCATAAGATACCCTCACTGGTGCACCTGCACTGCCTCAAGACTGCACCGACAAAAAGACCCTTACCAGGGAACCAGCCAGCAGTTAGCGTAATGGCTATGTCACTGGACTCCCACGTAGTTGACTGTGGTTCGCATCCCGGACCCGGTGGCTTAAAACTCACGCCGGGCGTGTGTGCGTGCGTGCCCAAGATCCTGAGAGGAGAAAGGAGGAGAAGGGATTGCGGCGTGACCATCCCCCCTGGGGGGTGATTTCTCGCTTTCTGTCTCTATGTCTCTCTCTGTCTGTCTGGCGAGCGCATGCGCCCTATAGCAAAAACCTCTCAAAAAAAAAAAAAAAAAAAGACCCTTACCAGATGTGGCCCCTTGACCTTGAACCTCCCAAACTGAGAGCTGAATAAATTATTCTTCTGCATAAATTACACAATCTGTGGCATTTGGTTATTAAGCAACTCAGAATGAGCTAAACCATTCATTTTGCTCTCATAAGGCAAAGAGCTGACCCTCCAAGGCCATCCATGCTCATTGACCTACTTACTCTTTAGGGTAACCCAAGAAGCTAAACATTGTGTGTCCCAGTTCACAGATGCAATAATAACTGAGGCCCATGGAGAAGAGGGGACTCATTCGAGGGCATCCAGAGAAACAGAAATGCTAAACCCCACCTGTTTGAATCTAGACTATTTCCATAACCGCAGGATGCCACTCAAGGGTCATTCTGAAAATACAGGGCTGCCTGCTTAGCCCCACTGACGCAGGGGAGATACCCAGGCTCCCCGGGCCTCTGAAGTGGCTGTGTCCAAGTTTCCCGGGTGCCATGTTCTCACCAAGGCCACTGCCAACTAGATTTTTTTTCCAAGACATGGGTGATGCCAAACTTCAGTCCCAAGCAGAGAGGCCTAAGGCTGGCTTTTAATTAGGAAGTCCACGCCTGTGTTTTGACTTGGATAACAAGCATCCTGAGACAGGTGCTGAGACTTGGGAAATCATTACTGAACAAGCACAGAGGCAACCAGGCCTGCACAAGACTCATACTGGAAGACAAGGGAGGGAGAGGAGGGAAGAGATTCTCTTTCTCAAGAAATATGCTGGTGTTTCACAACCCAGGTCTCAGAGAAACAGACCTGTCCTGCTTTTACCCTTCCCTGACTAGAACTCCCTACACCTTCCAAACAAAGGAGAAAGTTACTTCATTTTCCATCCATTTCCAAATGGCAAAGGTGAAGTTTCTCAGACCATTAAGACTCAGAGCTGAAAGACACTCCAAGACCTATCTCCAATAAACCTGTCAGAACCAGTCTGAACCAGTACAAACCATTCGGAACTGGTCTAAACCAGTCAGAATCAGAGTAAACCAGTCTGAAACAGCAGAAACCAGTCAGAAGCAGTATAAACTGGTGATATGATAGACAGTCAGCTAGAAAGAAGGAGGCAGCCCTAAGAAAACTGCCAAAGGACATCAGCCACATCATTCATAATCTATCAAGAGGAACAGCCAGACCCTCCATGAGAATGCCTTCCTCCCACCCAACTTCTGGAGCCAGAAAGGCAAGACAGGTCTTATTCTCCTTCAGTACCTGAGAAAAGCACTCATGGAAGGTTGTTAATTTCCCTCGTATCATTCTTCATAAACACAAAGGGACCCAACGAGATGTCTTGATCAACACCTTGATTCCCACTGGGGCAATAAACTTATTGGACAGTTCATCCAAATAAGGATGCTCATACCTTCCAAGCCCACCCTGAGCATGCAAAATTAGGTTACTGAATTCTTTACCTGTGAGAGAGATATACAAGCATAAAAAATAGCCCATGAATTCCAAAGAAAGAAGCCAAATACTATGACAGACCTTTCCTAGCTAAGTATTCATTATCAACTCTTAGAATAAATGTAACACCTAACCTCATGGAATAAACTAGCCTGAACTGGAATAAACCAGTCAGAACCAGTCTGAACCAGTCTGAACCAGTGTGAACTGGAGTAAACCAATATGAACCCATCTTGACATGCTCTGAACTGGTCTGAACTGGAATAGCTGGTCTGAACCAGTCTGAAACAGAATAAACCAATCCAAACTGGGATAAACTAGTCAGAACTGGAATAAACAAACCAGTCAGAACTGGAATAAACTGGTCTGAATCAGAATAAACTGGTCTGAGTCCATCTGTACTGGAATAAACCAGTGTGAACTGGTGTTAGCTGGAATAAACCTGTCTGAACCAATCATAAATGGTCAGAACCAGTCTGAATCAGCATGAACCAGAATAAACTAGCCTGAAATGAAATAAATCAATCAGAACCAGTCTGAACTGGTCAGAACCAGAGTAAACAGGCCAGAACAGGAATAAACTGACCTGAACTGTTATAAACCAGCCAGAAAAAGTATAAATGGGAATAAACCAGTCTAACCAGAAACCGTCAAAATTGGAAGAAACCGGCCTGAATGAGTCACACAGTTGACTGTATGATTGAGTCCTGACCTGCAGATTGAAAAATACACTGGATGTGTGTGCATGCATACCCAAGATTCCCAAAAGGAGGGAGAAATGAAGAGGGGATTGTGGTGTGACCATGCCCCATGGGGAGTGCTTTCTCACTTTCCCTCTCCCTCTGTCTGTCCCTCTCTGGCAAATGTATATGCCCTCTAGCAAAAATAAATAAATTTTTAAAATGGTACAATCTTGATAAGATCATGAAGACTGCCCATGAATGGCTGTCATTGCAGGAGTGGGCTAGCCACAATAAGAGTTCATTCTTCTACTTCTTGCACATTTATTTGCCCTTCCATCTTCCACCATGTTGTGATACAGCAAGAAGACCCTCAACGGATGCACCTCTCCATCTTGGACTTCCTAGCACCCAGAGCTGTAAGCAAAATGAACTTCTTTTCTTTATAAATTACCGAGTGTATGGTATTCTGTTATAGCAGCAAAGAACAGATTGTAAAAGAAGCCTTGAGGTTGGCATGAGGTAAGCGAGTACAGAAGGACCCTAGATGGAGTTGAAAAAGAGACAGGACCAGGTTGTGTGGGCCCTTGTTTGCCAAGTGGAGACCTTTGGTATTTTCTTCATAGGCAACAGGGAGCTACTGAAGGTAAGAAACGGAGTGGTGTGAGTTGATTCATTTCCCAGGACTCAGAAGGAAAGGTGCAAGTGCGAGAGAAGAAGGAGCCAGAAAGGAGGCTATAGCAATGGCCCACACCCACATTCTCGCATGCCCTCATCCATGCCACTCACCACCCATTTCACACACACTCACAAAGCATCGAGAGGAGCCAGGCAGACAGAAAGAAAGGAAAGTTGGCCTGACTGGAGACCAGAGCACAGATGAGGTGGAGGCAGTTGGGAGGTCTCTCTAATCATTCTGTTTAGTCTGTAGGCCTCAGTTCCCTCATCTGTAAAATGGGGGCTTTGAGAAGGAAGTGCATGTGGATGGGACAACTTCAGAAAGCCTCCTTAACTAAGGCTTTTTCTTGTGCGAAGCCCCCGTTCTCCACAACGAGCATCATGAACGATAATGAGTTGCCCAGCACTAGAGGTATTCCCGCAGAGGCTGGAAAACTTAAGAGGGAAGAATAAACCTAAATAATATTTATCCTCTATAATCTCCCAGTTATTTTTATTGTATTTAATCACTGTACATCTTTACAGTGTGCGAAATGGTTTTTCCCAGCATGAATACAGTGGATATGAGTCAATCAAAGCTATTACCATACACATTATCATCAAAGTAACTTCATTTTTGTGCGTGATAAATGGTTTTTTTCCTCTGATCTTCCAGTTATTGGGACAAATGTTTTTATACCTTATTAAGTGTTTTTAACAAAAATGTGAGGTTGGAATGATTAGTGCCCTTTTATAGAAGAGGAGCTGAGGCCTAAACAAGCAAAGTGACACGCTGAAGGACACTCAACTAGCAATAAAGAAGGCTGTAACGTTGCAGGTACCTACTGCAGGACAGAGACTATACTGAGTGTTTTAAAGGTGTTACACCACTTAACCCCACAATACACTGCATGGTACATTGTTGTCCCTGTTTTAGGGATGAGAAGACTGAGGCAAAGAGAGGTTAAATGATTCACAAATGATGTCACAGAGTGAGTTAGAATGTCTAAATCCAGGTGGCATGGTGGTTAAGGACTGGACTCCCACATGGCTGACCTTGGTTCTACTCCTAGACCTGACAGCTTGCTTTCTCACTTTCTCTCTCTGTCTCTGTCTCTGTGTCTCTGAACAAATTTTAAAATAATAATAAAACTAAATAAATAATTATTTTTTAAAAAGAATGTCTGAATACTCTCTCCAGAGCCCTAACTCTGCCTCTTCACACTGCATTGCCACTGAAATTTTCAACGCTCACTTTCCAAGTCAACGCTCACTTTCCCACTTTTCTGGGCTGATCCCAGAGCCCATAGTCTAAGGCCTACCCACATAGCACCCCTTTGAAGCCCTGGTGATCTATAAGTTCCTTTTTGCATTAGTGTCCCTGGGCTGCTGTAACAAAGAACCACCAACCACATGACTTAGAGCAGCAGAAATTTGCTATCTCACAGCCTGGGGGCAGAAATCTGAATGGAGGTATCCGCAGGGCCACGTCCCCCAGGGTGAGGATGCCAGGAAAGAATCTGTGTCGGGCTCTTCTCTAGCCTCTGCGCATTCTGGGGCTGGTGGTAGCACAAAGCTAAGGTTCCCACGGGCTCTCCCTGTGTGTCTGTTTCCAAATTCCCCGTCTATCTAAGGACACCAGTCATATGGAATTAGGGCCCACCCTGCTCCAGATGACCTTTCTTAACAAGTTATATCTGCAATGGCCCTGTTTCCAAATAAGCTCACATTCCGGGGTGCCGGGGGAGCCAGGAAGGGACATAATTCAACTCACGACTCCCATCGCCCCAGGTGCCTGCCTATGGGAAGCGGGTAAGTAACAAGGCACTGATTAATCCTGGATCATGAAGGGCTGCACGGCCCCTCCTTCCATTCCAAATGCCCCACCAGCCAGACCTCTCTGTCCCCAGTGCCCAAGGCTCTTTGGATCCTGGTGTCATCCTGCATTAGCGATGGCCTGGGGCCAAGCTTCCTCCAAGGTGGAGCAGCCGGGAAACAGAGAAGAAGCCTCATGCCTTCCAAAGGAGGCAGGTGAATATCTCATACAGTGCATGAGAGTGGGATTCCATGCAGCCGCCTCCTGCAAATGCAACATGACACCTCGTAATGGGGCGATATCAGTACAAATCCAGGCTCGTGGCGGCCCGGAGCCTCCTGGTAATTCCTCACATATTGTGTTCATGTCACTGTAAACACAATTGCCGAGCTCAGGCTTCCTCCATGACCAGCTGATCTGATAGAATCATCCCCATTTCTACAGCTGAGAAGACTGAGACTCACAGAAGAAAATCTGCCTTCAACCACCTGGCGGGTCCATGGTGGCCGGCTGATCAAGAGCCATGGAAGTGGAGGAGTGAGCAGGGGCCCTAATGTCACATCTAGAAAGAAGCGGAGGAGACAGAGGTGTTCGATGGGTCAAGGTCTGGAGAAGAGAAGGATAAGAAGCACATATGGATGGACAGGAAAAGAGTAGGAGGGACACGGAAATGGATGATTATCTGTTGATGATAACACGCATGGTATCTTCAACTGGACTGGTGTGCAAGGTATTCAAGTTGGGAAAATTCACTTTGCAAGCTGTAGCGAGGTAATAGTGATTGAATGTGTAAAAGAAATTAAAATTTGGGGACTAGCAGATGGCATGGTGGTTAAGGCGCTGGACACTCCCACATGGCCAACCACAGTTCGAGTCCTGGACCTGGTGGCTTGCTTTCTCCCTTTCCCTCTCTCTGTCTCTCTCTCTGTGTCTCTATCTCTCTCTCTCTGGTAAAATTAAAATATGTGAATTAATAAATAAAAATTAAATAAATATTTTTGTAAAATAAAAGAAATTAAAATTTAAACATTTAAATTAAAAAAAAAAAAGAGCTAGGGGCTGGAGTACAAGCAGGCAAGAAGTAGAGTCTATGGAAGTCACGGGAAATCAGAGGGGCTTGGATGAGAGTGGTGTAGACTGCTGGGGAAAGGAGAACCCCAAGTCAGGCGTCAGTGGTGTAACACTGGGTATTGACAGAGACTCTCAGGTCAGAGGGAGCGTGCTTTCTGCTCACTCCTGATTGGCCCACTGGGAGGAGCCGGTGTCTGAGCCAGTAAAGGAAGGACTGAGCTCCGAGGCAGTCTCTGGTTTGCATGGAGGAGCTGGAGTGCTGTTGAGTGTCCTCCTTCTCTCCTGCCCCTCCCCTGAGTCCAGCCTCTGAGTCCCAGGATGCTGACCCATGGCGACCATACCACCTAGTCTTCTCGGCTGGGGTCAGACAATGAACCTGGGGGTGAAGAAGTGCACCAGCAAAAGGTAGCAAACGGCAAGTGGAGCTCTTGCTACAATGAGGAAAGGGACTGCTTGAGAAGGGAGCTATCACAGGGGAGAGAGTGACTGAAATGCAAATGCCCATCATATTAAGGCACCTGGATTCAGCCATGCCTGAAGGTCTGCTAATGATCTAACCAATTTCCTAGTTTTCTTAAACTATTCTCTTCCTCCTGAAGAGTTCTGAGTGGCCCATGTGATCATGCAGTGTTGTAGAAAGAGTAATTCACTTGTAATTAGATTGACCAGGGCTTTTGTTATTAAGACAAGCCAAGATTTTCTTGTATCAGCCTTGCAGCTGGGGCTACAGCCACCCACCACAATATTCGGCTGGTTTTTATGCAGAGTCTCGCTGTGTTGCCCAGACCTGCCTCAAGCTCATGATCTCTCACCTCAGCCTCCCTGAGTTGCAACAATTCCAGTTGCATCACTGTGCTGGCCTCTAGATCAGACTGGAAAACTAAACCCAGCCTCCCATGTGTTCCCAGCCTACAGAGAGCACAGAATCTTAGCAGCACACGTGATCATGGCTGGCCAGATTAGGGTTTTAGTCACAGTGTTTTAGTCTGCGTGACTTTTTGGGCAAAGCATAACATTCTCTGAGTCTTCTTTTGCACCTGCAATCTTCTACGGAGAACAAAGTAAAACCATAGCAGTAAAGCACCTAGGTCCTCTTAGGTACATCAGTAAATAAGAGTTTTCCTGGAACTCTCTCCCCTTTCTGGGTCCCACTCTCCTAATCAGGAGAACGTGGATGGTAGCATTGACAAGCTCACCCCACATGCTATCTCATGCTGGCATGCTCTCCCTACCCCTTGGGATATTAGTAAATAGCTGTCCTCCTGTGTGATCTTGTGCAGGGGGTAGAACTTCTCTGCCATGTGGGATCCAGCTGCCTTGACCACCATGACACTGGATGGTCTCAGTGTGTTTTGCAAGCTACCAAGGCTGGGATTCGAATCACAGTTCGCCATATGGGATCTGGCTACCATCAACTGCTAGGCTACAGGGCCAGCCCAGAGGTTTTGGAAGAAGAAGAAGAAAGGAGAAAGGAAAAAGGAGAAGGAGAAGGGAGAAAGAAGAAAAGAGAAAGAAGAAGTTATTAGTAAATACCTGCTCTGGTATATACATCTGAGGCTTTTCATACTTCATATTTAAATGCCTGTGGACCATATTAAGGCACCTGGATTCAGCCAAGCCTGAAGGTCTACTGATGGTTCAACTAATTTCCTTGTTTTCTGAAACTCTCCTCTACCTCTAAGAGAGTTCTCCTGAGCCTTCAGAAAGTTCATGAAAATGCATTTTGGGAAAAAAAAAAAAAACTATGCATAGATTTCAAACGACTTTGCACAAAAATAATCTCATTCCAATTCCATTTTCCACAGACTTTTGGAAGTTCCCTCATACACGTAATCTCCACCTTCGCATTTAGACCTTGACCACATGCCCCTGGGAGCTGGTGACTGGTAATGTCCCAAATGCAGATGGAGAAACAGACTTGGAGGAGCTGTGTTGCTTTCTCCAGAGTTGAGCTGAGATTTGAGAGCAATTTGTTCAAGCCCAAGTCCTGTGTGTTTTTAGGGCTGCAGGAGACAGCCTCCCCGGGGTGGCACCCCCACCTGAGTTCTGGCAGCCACAGTCGCTACACCTAGAAGGGCAGTCAGCCTCTATGTGTCTCTTCAGCACCCAGCAGGCACAAATCCTCCAGAGAATGTTCCTAAGTTGCTTCTTGAGCTGTCTCCCTTTGCAACCGCGCTTTCTGCTCATGTGAATGAAACCCACTAAGTGGTATGGTGTCTGCTCTAATTAAAGGCTCCCCAGCCCGTGCCAAGAGGAAACCAGTTAATGTGCACTTGAGCAGATTTCAAATCGGATTTTGTGAGTCCCCAGCAGGAGGGAAGGAGGCCAAGTTCTCCCCAGAAGAAAATAACGGAAGTGCTGGCAACGCATGTCTTCCCAGCTCCTCTCCTTTTGGAGAAGGTGAACAGAGCCCTTTCTGCTTGCCAAACTGGGGGCCTCTCCCCGACTCGTCCTCCTCTGCCCCGTCTTTTGCAGAAGTTGGAGGGAGAGGAAGTGGAGGAGCTCAAATGGGGAAGGAAGGCAAAGTGGAAACACAATACTTGGGAATCAGAGGAAACTGGATTTGAAGCCTGGTTCTAACTCATTCCAGCTTCGCAGCCTCTCTGGGTCTCAAATTCATTGTCTATCAAATGGGGGTGCTGGCACTTCCCCCACAGTGATCCCAGGGAGCTGTGTGGGATGTGCGCCCCGGTGTTTACTATGGGCGTGACGGCCTGCTTTGTGCTGCAGCGTACTGTCATGAGTAAGAGGTGGCCTCGGGTTCCTTAGCGCTCTTGGTCAGGCCAGAAGCAAGCCATGGAGGCACATTCTTATCACGAGTTGTGACGGGGGAGGGGCACTACAGGAAGTACAGTTCTGACCCAGAACTGGGCATCAAGGAAGATTTCCCAGAGGAGACACACCTAGGCTGCGACCCTGAGGATGACTCCGATGTGCCCGAGGGACTTTGACAGGGAAGGGCTGCCCTTGAAAGCATCCACATGAAGACCCAGAAAGGAAAGACAACATTATTTAGGAAGGCTAGACGCTGGAAGAACAAAGCAACCAAATGACCAAAATACATAGATAGGCTTTCAAACACTTCAGAGTCAAAAGAGTCAGTCAAAATAATAACAACAAAGAGTATTTTACAATGGGAGGATGATTCAGGAAGAGTTATTGGGTGAGTTATGAATTATATTGCCACCTGAGCCCTAATAACATTTTAAAAAATAAGGAAAGAAGGGAGAATAATAAACGTGTGAATGTGCTCTAAGAGAGTCTGGAAGGATGTACATAAAAATGAGCACAGTAATTATCTCCAGATGACGGGATTACGGGCGGGTCTTTTTCTTTTTTTAATATCCCCAATTTGCTGCAATGAGCGTGTGTTGCATCTATAACCAGACTATATTCTTTAAGTAGTAAGAATGTTGGGGCCAGCTGGTGGCGTGGTGGCTAAGGTGGCTGCATCCCACATGGCCGACTCAAATCCCAGACCTGGAGGCTTGAAAATCACGCTGGGTATGTGTACACACATGCCCCAAGTCCCAAGAGGCTAGCAAAGGAGAGGGGATAGCGGGGTGGCCATGCCACCTGGAGGGTACTTTCTCACTCCCCCTCTCTATGTCTCTGCAGTGATTGCACATGCCCTACAGCAAATTTAAAAACAAAAAAGTAGTAGGAATGTTATTAGCAGATACTGAGAGACAGAGATCTGCCCAGCGGGTTGCAGAGGTGAGGCCTGTTATTGTGCAGATCTTCATCTAGATCAGCTCGGTGCAGACGTCTCTGCCACAGGCAGGCCCATCTTGTTATGGGAACGCCTTGGAGCAAGGGCCAGGGCCCCTTTCCCCACCCTTCACATTTCTACGGCGTGCCCATAGCATGCCTGGGCTAAGGACGCAGAGCTTTGCCAGACCCAACTGCTGCCTCCAGGAGGCCCAGTCTGGTGGGAGATGGGCAGGAATGCAGATCCAGCACGGGGAGCATGGCCAGAGCTCAGCACAAGAAGTGGGCTACACAGTGCCTCCAGCTCACACACACACACACACGCACACACTCAGAGACACCCACTCTGAGCTCACAACTACACACACACACACACTCTGAACTTCCCATCCCCACTCGCTGGTCATCGCACACACACTCAACTCATCAAGGTCCACTCACTAACACCTGAAGCACACGAGCCCTCCAGTAACGTGAACACATTCACACACCCACACATTTGCACGTGTGCACGCACACCTGTGGTCCTGAATAAAGTGTAGTCAAAGCTTTCTTCATTGTGTTTCCTAGGTTTGCTTGTTTAAGTTAGTCTATTTATTTAGATTGATAATCTATCTATAATATTTATAATTTATTTAGATTTATAATCTATTTATTATATGTGGAGACAGAGAGAGACAGGCACCCCGATAGGGTCTGCACACCCCGATCCTGCTCCCAACCCCAGCCAGCCAGGATCACGCATGAGCACATTCCCAGCATGCTCAGCTCGGGCTGGGGACCGAGGACCTTCCCTCATGGTCTCAGCTCCGCGCAGCACTGCATTGCCACTGTGCCAGCGCGGCTGGTCCTTACGCCTGTTGTTTCTTCTGTGTCCATGAGTTTCCATCCAACTCTGACCCTAGACAGGGCTCTAGCCATACCCAGCTCACTGGTCTCCATGCCTCCCGCCCAGCCCCGGCGTGCTGCAGAGACATCTTTCGTGAATGACACTTTCTGTTGTCCCTGCTGTAAGGTGTGATGACCCCTCACCACCTAGAAGAGCAAATCAAAGTCAGGTGTGAAGTCAAGATATTCGTGGATTTTTTTCATATAGGGTACATCCACTCACCAAAGAGAGACAGAGATAGAAAGCAAGGTAAAGCAAGAAATCACTGCCCCCCCAGGAGGGATGGCCATGCCACTGTCCCTTCTCCAGTCTCCTCTCGGGATTTTGGGCACACACACACACACACACACACACACACACACATGCACCCAGTGTGTTTTTCAAGCCACCAGGTCTGGGACGCAGACACAGTCAGCCATGTGAGATCCAGGTGCCTTAACCTCCACGCCACCTGCTGGCCTGAGATATTCATGGATGTTTCTATGTACAATTGTTCCCTTGTCCCTGTGTCTCAAGCACTGTGCTAAGAGCTGAGTGGACAGCAGAAATGTGGGCCATTGGGATGGCCTCTTAACTGTCACCAAAGGGGACCATTACACCTACTCAGAGTGCCTCTCCTCTTACATCCTTAGCTCTGCAGTACTCTACCATTCGGTCTCTCTGTTACCTGTTCTTCCATAACCTTCTCATCAGAAACCCACTGAACAGGCACACTATGGAAGTGCCGGACTACACGGGAGGTATTTGACATTCCTGATACTGCAGTAAAACCTCACAGGAACGCTTCATATGCAAACAAGTAAATGAGAAAGGGAATTGTGGAGCTTAAAAGGATGGACACAGTTTAGTCACACCTGAATTGAGCGTTTATTGTAGCCAGACACTACGATGAGTGCTTCACATAAATTATGTCATTTAACCTACATACTAACCCCACAGGGAGCCCCTGCGTCTCCATTTTACAGATAAGAAAACTGAGCTCCAGAGGGGTAAAGTCACATGCCTAAGGAGTGTGATAGTGAAGGTTCTTGGCAACTCTTGACATAAATGCAATTTGGGGAAAAAAAGGAAAACGAAAAACCTTAAGCCAATGAAAGGAGCCTATAGGCTTAAGTAAAGAAAAAGTCTAGAACAGCATCAGGCATGGCTTGATCTAGGCACTCTGGAATCTGTCTTCTCCATCTTTTGGGGTGTTTTCTTTTGTACTAGTTTTAGTCTTGGGAACACTCTCCCAGTGTAGAGGTAAGATGGCCAAAAGAAGCTCTCAGTCTATCCCAACCAACCAGAAAGCACAGCAGAAATCCAGGTCTCATTGGACCACCATGGGTTTGGTGACCATCCTACCTGCTCTTTATGAACAGAAGGGCTGGAATTGCTGAGTGTCCAGGTCAGCATCACAGGCCCACCCCAAGGCTGGGGAGGGGGGAAGGGTGTGCGAGAGGACCATCCCACAAAAGAACAAGAATCTGTTACCCAAAACCACAGAACTGACACAAGATGGCCAAACAGCAGCCACCCACTACACAGGGACTTGACCCGGTGCCACCTCTTCCACAGCCTGCGTGTTAACCGGGCTGCTCAAGCCCTCTGTTGTGACCGCCTCTTTCTAATTCCCTGGCCCTGGGCTGACCCCTCTCGGAATCCCTTCCCGCAGCCCTGGGCACTGAGCTCTGGTACTTAACAGCCACGCCAAGTGAGTGATGGATGGCAGCTGCCGCGAGGGTGCTTCAAAGGAGCCGGGCAGCTGCGGCTTAGAAACCACTCGTCTGCGCGGACGGACCCAAGGGCAAATCCACCCTGTGGGGCCACCTCGACCTTTTGTGGATCCTCCCCTTTGGCCCCCTGACCCTGTTTCCAATTCCCACCAGGGGGCTGTGGGCAAAGCAGAACGCCCCAGGCTGCAGAAGACAGAAAACTTAGCAGAAGAGAAATGGTGTGGCCACCCTAGCAGCCCAACATGAGCCCACCCTTGCTGAGTCTCGGGATGACAGCACTGGAAGATGCCCTGGTGGTGTGTCATCCCACCTCCCATGAAGAGGAGGGCCAGAGAGGGCAAGGCCATGTCCAGATTTGCACAGGCAGGAGGTGAAAAGGCAAGGAGAGAAGTGATATTGCCTGAGCGCCTACTATGAGCCAGGTCCACCCTGGAGGTTTTGGCTGAGTTGGAGCTGCTTGTTGGAAGCCCAGGACAGAGTTAGGATCAAATCCTTGACACGTGAGGCAGGAAAGAGCCCGGGAACAACAGCATGGCCCGGATTTGCAGTGCGTCCTTGGACAAGCTGCTCCACTTTGTCTGGGACTTGGGTTCCCCATTCAGAAAATGCAATTGATGGCTCCAAGGGTGTCCCTACCTCGGCTTTCTGGATTGCATGGTAAATGCCATTCCAGTAGCCAGCAAGGCCCTCTGAGTGCCATGAGGACCAGAACTGGTCGCTTATAGGAGCAGCGGGGGCATTGCGCGGGGCAGCTTTGACTAAGAGAACAAAGTCCTAACTCCTAGACCAAGCCTTTCCTGACCCAACCCGCTCCACCCCTCTACCTCCACCTTGAGCTCCACTTCTCACACTCTGCACCCAGTCACTTCGAGACACTTGAACTTCCGGAGCAATCCTGATCTCACTCACCTCCAGGGATTTGTCCAGACTGTTCCCTCTGCCTGGGGCTCTACCTCTTCCCACCCTTGGTCCCTGCTTCTCTTTCTGCTAAGGCATCAGCCTGCCTTCCCTACTCCGCCCCCAAAATTAGCTTAAGTGCCTCCTCTGTGCACCAGACGCACCTGGGGAAAGTCCAGGGTTCATGCCCCAGAGCCTCCCTGGGCACGCTAGCATGCGTGTGCTTGTGTTCCAGCTGGCTGAGACGGGGGTGGGGGATCACGCGGGAGACTGTGGAAGGTGCCCCTCTCTCTCCCATTCTTTTTGAAGGTAAATAAATGGATGGAAAGAGAAGGAAAGGAAGGAAGGAAGAGGAGAGGAGCGGGGGGAGGGGGAAGGGGAGTCAGAAGGGCCTATTACCACCATCTGGAATGCTGAGATAGAAGGAGGTTTGGGGTGATACATTCTGTCCTCTGAATGAAGGCCCTGGGGATCAGTACTGGCGGAAGGGAAGGAGGGAGGCGGGATGGGCAGAGAGGAGCCAGGAGGCACAGGAGACCCAAGGACAGCCTTGGTCAGTCCCATGGGTACCCTGGAGCCAAAACAGCCCATCAGAGTTGGGCCACAGTGAGCAGATATGGCCAGGCCCTTATACCCCTGCTGTGGCTGGCCGTGGGATATGGGCCACCAGGAAGGGCGGCGGCTCTCTGCAGCAGGGCCATCCCTGGTGACAGCTGAGGGCCACAGGCCAGTGATGGCACCCTCAGTCACTGAGGCAACAAAACCTTCCTGCAAGAGGAATCGACAATGCTGCACACGATAGCCCACTCCTCGTTACCCCTACGGCCCAGGTGCTCCTTCCACCAGCCCCCAACACGCCATCATCCCTACCTCAGGCCCTTCACACTCACTGGCCACTCCGCCGCGATGCCTGCCCCAGCTGTTCCCATCACTGCTCTCCCTGTGTTGCAGACTCTGCTCAGAGGGGATCATTCCTTGGCAATCCCCCATAAAAGAGCGGGCCCTCCCCTACCCCTCGCCCTTTACCCAGATGTATATCACCTGGCATACCACACTCCCGTGGTCTGCCTGTTCTCCCTCTAGTCGAGTCCTGTAAGGCCCAGCTGGACCTTCCGATCTCCGATCCAGCCCCAGGCTCTGAGGTATGGGGCAGGAAATCGGCAAGTGTCTGTGCACGAAGTCCAACGAGCCTCCAGTTCTTCACTCATGGTGAAAAACCATGGAGCTGAGAAAAGCTATTTACAGGAGCCCCACCAGGCTTAAAGATGTCACCTGCCTACGAAGTCAGGGATGTCACTCTTATTCTAATTCTCATCATCCCCATTTTGCACAGGTGGCAGCCAAAGGCTGGGACGGTGAAGTGACCCACCCAAAATCACATGTCAGTGAGCAGCTAGGCCATTGCGAGAGCCCAGGACCAGCCAACTCCACAGCCCCTCTGAAATCCCACAGGGGTGGAGAGGTGCTTCAGGGCAGCTGCTCGCAGCCGGGGATGGGGGCCCTGCCACCTCCTCGCCTGCCCTTGGCCCCTCCTCTTGTTTCATACTCCGCTCTGCAATCTTCTCCACATATAAAGGCGTTTATTAACTTCCTGCTGAGCTCCTTACGGAGAAGCCTCCTTACCAGCTGCCCCCTGCATTCCAGCCGGGAGTGATCATTCCCAACCTGTACGGAGCCCCAGCCTCGATGCTACTGGCCCTCACAGAACCAGAGGCCATCAGCTTTACCCAGAAGTCCAAGCCCAGTGGCAAAGAGTTGCCTCTGCCTCTGTCCCCATCCCTGGCCATGACTCAGGAGCCATGAGTCAAGTGGAAATCCATCTGAGTCACCCAAATTCCTCTAAGCCATCCGTCTCCCTGTTCCGATTCTGCATTTATCTCGACACCATGACAAATTCACTGCCACGTGCAACTCGTTCTCGGCTTGGTGACGAGCACCTGGCAGGGACTCCCTGTGACAGCACGGCCCAGTCGGGCAGGAAGGAGCTCTCCTGCAGATGCACTCCATGCTCTTGGGGGAACGGGTCAACCTCTCTGAGCCTCAGTTTTCTCTATAATGGGTGTAACCACTCCCTCTGCAAATATTTGCAGTGTGATTGAAATGAAATAACGATGCCTTGAGTGCGGGACTCAGACAAGTGTCTAGGGAGAGCTCGCTCCATCAGGGCCTAATCTCCCTGTAACACTATCTAAGACAGAGTATCTAGGGACTGTGACCCTTGTAGGGGCCCAAGAAAATATTTTACTTTAAAATTAAGAGCAAAAAGTGAATATATTCCAACCTGAATTATATTTCTCTTCATACCAACACAATCACAAAATATAATTTTTAAACAGACTTTTATCTAATTCTTTTTTCTTTCTTTTTTTTTTTTTTTAATGAAGGAAGGGTCTAATGAAGGCAAGAATCCCTGGGCACCCAAAAGCCATAAATCAACACTGAAATCAATGTGTGTTTCCGTCTGTTTGAAAACTGAAGGCAAAGGCCTGGGAGGGGAAGAGGGAACAGCTTGTGCAAAGGCCTTGGGAAGAAAGTGGAGGGGGCCCAGTGCAATCCAGTCCACCATAGGCCAGTAACTGCTGCCCTGTGCACCAAGGACAAAGCCTGCCCCATTGCCTGTTGCACTTGATGCTCAGAGCGCCCCCTGGAGGCCTGCATGAGAACTGTCCCCATTTTACGGATGAAGCAACTGAAACCCCTAGAGGGAAAGGCATGACTCCAGAGTCTTGGGGCCATTTGCTATCTGACACAATGGAAAACATCATGTTATCTCCCAGGGTAAAGGGGAGATGGGTGGCTCTCCCCAGGACTGAGAGCTGTGCGGACTTGGTTAAGTCACCATCTTCTCTGATTCTGATCTCGAAGATAGAGATGGTAATTCTCCCATTCTGTAGATGCTGTGAGATTTCAAGCAGACATCTGGGAGTAAAGCCGGAGATCATTTCCGCCATTACATATTATTCCTGCTGCCCCTAAAAGTACCCACCTCCCACCTCAGTGCTAGACATTTATCTTAAAGACCTGCTGGCAACCTGGCCAGCCAGGAACTTTCTCTGCAGCTTACATTTAGGAATGTTTACCCCTGGGCCGTCACTAACAGCCCAGGTTTTCTAGATACTGCAAGCCGGTGAAGCCAATAGGACTGTCGGCGATTTTTCCCTGAAACAACTTCCTCCAGCTTCGTGAGAGAGTCTGGGAAAGAGCTGGAAAACTCTCCCTCTCCCAGACCCGCCACCTGCGGCCCACCCTCTGGTCTCCCACCTCCCCACTCTGATGGCCATTGCCTCTGAACTGACACCCCACCTTCTCTTCCCTGTTCCTTTTCCCACCAGGAGGAATCTTGCCAAAACAAAACCTGATTGTGTCGCCCCCGCTGAAGATGTTTTGACACATCCTGCCATCCCTGGGATTTGAAACAACCCCTGGCCATGGCTCCAAGTTCATGTGGGGCCTGGGCTCACCTGTCAACCTCTCCTCCTCCACTCTCCCCTTCTCCCAGCATGCAACCCTCCCAGACCTTGGGCTCCTGAGACTGCTGCCGCTGGGCCTTTGCACTGTCTCTTTCCGCCTGGACTCTGCCGTGTGCCTCATTCCCCTGTCACTTGGTCCCTGATGAAACATTGCCTCCTCCAAAATGTCTTCTCTAACCTCTCGCCTGCAGAGAACCCCCGTCCCCCTCCAGCTGCCTTCTGGCCGTGTTTATCTTGGTCAGTCTCACCATTCATGGTCTCCTGTCTATAGTCTGCCCTCCATAAAATGCAGGGTACTGTCATCAACTCGTCCCCATGTACGGTCCTCAGTAATCTTAGTTGAATATATGCAGGAACTTTACTCTGAAAGGCCTCTAATGAGCAATGCTTTCCTTTTAAACAAAATGAGCAACCATTTATTTATTTCTTCCATGAGAAAGAGACAGACAAATAGATGGACAGAAAGACAGGCATGTCCAATGGGATCCTCACGCGGCAATCCAGCCCCAGCCAGCCCAGCTTGTGACCAGGCACGTGCACTTGCCGGGCACAGGAAGGTCTCAGGGCGTGAACCCAGGACCTTTGGGGTCCAGTTGCATTACCGCTGAGCCATCCCTGGCACTGAACAATGCTTTCTTGACCTTTGTTTCCGATACGTGCTCCCTACAATCTCACCCTCCAGCAGCCTTGAAGCTAGAACGCCCACCAGCGCCCCCTGTGCTGGGCTGCCTCTCTCTCCCTCAGAAGTCCCAGAGTGGGCACAGCCCCCTCATGTCCTGGAAGCCGCGACAGGGCTCAGCTTGGGGACTGACTGTGCTAGAGGCCAGAGACTTACAGGAGATAAACCATTTGCCTCTGACCGGCAAGCACAGGGGTAGAGGCTCAGGCAGAGGTAGGGGGCGTTCAGGCTGGAAGACAACTGCTGGAAACACCTGCAGGTGCATCATCCTGACATCTCACACCCAGGAAAACAGGCCGGTGGGCGGAACTTTTCTATTAGAGGGAAGAAAGATGGGGGGCGGGGCACAAAGATCTGGCTGGGTGGGGCTGGCTGAGTTTGAAGCACAGAGAGGAGGCCAGTGGGCCTAGAGCCATGGGCTTGACGGGGACACAGAGGCAGAGGCAGATGGCCAGCAGTCCAGGTCGGACTGTGCAGTGGAAATGCCAGTCTACCTGTGGAATGAGGCGGAAAGCCGCGGAGCACGTGAGCAGCCTCACCTGGTTTGCTATTTTTTGTTGCTGTTGTTGTTGCTGTTTATTTACTTATTGAGAGAGACAAAGGAGGGCACCCCCAAAGCATCTTCACACCACAGTCCGCTCCCAGCTGAGGCCAGCCTGGATAGTGGGTGTGCACCCAGCACGTACAGAGAGGCCTGGGACGCGAACCCCAGACCTTTCCCTGTGAGGCCCGTGTCGCAGAACAGTGTATTGCTATCACGCCACCATTCGCCATGCTTTTCACACGTTCCACTTCGGCCGGTGAGTCTTCCTCTCCACCATCAGGAGCCATCGACATCCACATATTTCTACCTGCACCTGCCTGTCTGTCTGTCTGGACAGCTCCCATGGGATGACCGCTAGCACTGGGAGTTCAAGGTGCTTTATAAACTCGCCATCTTCCCTCCATCCCAACCTGCTTCTCTTCATAGGCCCCCAGCTTAGAGGACAGCACCCAGCTCCACCCAGCCGCCAGGGCAGGAAGCATCCTCACCCTCCTCCTCAGCCCCACATCTGGCCCCTCACTATGTCACGCTAGCCTCGCTCAAGGCTCCCTGCTCTCCATGCCCTCTGCGGGACCACTTTTGAGACAGGCACCATAGTGCCTTCCCTCAACAGAACAGCCTCCTTTATGGAGGCTGCCTCCACCCTTGCCCTCCCAGAACCCATTCTCCACCAGCATCTGGAGGGATCATTCCAGGATGCAAACTCATCCATTGCTCCCACTGAAAACCTCTCCATGGCTCCCTATTGCCTTCCAGACAGAGCCTGCCCTGTTTCCCAGGACCTGCCCAGCCCCGATGACCTAGCCCCCACATGCCTCTCCAAGCTCATTCCCTGCACCTCCTGACCCCCGAGAGTGACTGCAGTGGGCTTCCCCACAGACAGTGGGATCCCTGGGAGCTGTCTGAGCTGGGCTGGGCCCTCCCAGTTCAGGAAGACAAGTAAGAGCAGGAGCAGGCAAAGAGACAGGCTAGCTGTGCAGTCACTGGCATGAACGGCCGGCCTGGAGAGAAGGGATCACAGACTCCTCCTCACCTTTGTGGGGTAGAAAAGCAACATGGGCTGCCTGGGGAGGGGATACTGTGTCCTCCCCAGCTTTTCTCTATTAGCCAGGACAAGCTCTCCCCCGTTTTCCCTCCCCCTTTCCCCTTCTCTGTGCTGAGGACAGATTTCCGAGTATTCTTCCACCAAGGGGCCTGGGAGAGTCACGTCTGCAGACATCCATCTCGCTGTAACAGACAGCATGGTCTAACGATTGTGGGATTCTTACGTCCTGACCCTGGCACCACGTCACCAGATAAATCGCAAGGCCTTATCATCTGCATTCAGGTTAAATTCGGGCATTATTTTCTACTGACGTCAAGTCTCTTTTCGACAGAGACTTGTATATTTAACCAATTGCTAAGAACTGAACAAAAGAATGGCCCACCTGAGCTCTCCGGAAACACTTTTGTGCTTCTCTGAGCCTGGTCACTCAAAGTTGTGTTTAAAATAAACCGTGCTCGGGCCTGGCAGGTGTGCAGTAGTAGTTAAAGTGCTAGATTCCCACATGACCAACTGTGGTTCAAGTCCTGGATCCAACACACCAGGTGTGTGTACATACGTGCCCCAAATCCTAGGAGGAGAATAGAGAAGGGATTGCAGCTTGGCCATCCCCCCAGGGGGTGATTTCTCACTTTCCCTCTCACCGTCTCTCTATTTTCTCTTTGGTGAGCACATGAGCCCTATGGCAAAAACTCTATTTAAAAAAAAAAAATACTAATTATTGTTTCTGCAGAGCTTAATTATTTCCATCATCCATGCCTTCCCTCACTTGCCCACAATGTCCCTACCATCACACACACCAGTCTCAACAAGGGGAGCACGCACAAGCAGGCACCACCGCATCGACACCCCCTCTGGTCTCCAACCCCACATGCACGTCCCTTTGCTCCCAAGCCAGGGGTGTGGGATGGGGCATGGGTAAATGGGGTTATTTTACCCAAATATAAAGGGACTTCAAACGGTCATTGAAAAATGGAATTAAAGTATGAGTGCATTTTGGTACAAAAAAGAAAAAAGAAAAACTTGTGACATCCATGCATGATTTTTTTCATAGACTTCATTTTCCCTGAACTTGCTGAAGATGCCTCATATATACTCATTGAAAGCTTCCTGAGAAATTGAGTTCGGATTCAGCGTATACCCAAGGCAAGTCTCACTTTATAGATGGAAAATCTGAGGCTCAGAGAGGTCGAGTGACGTGTGCATGGTCACGCAGGAAAGCTAGAGCCACGGTATGTTCTCCTGGTCAGCCCTCACGGCTATCCCTGCTATTTCCCATGACGGGTGGAAATGCGGATCTGCCCGTGATACTGTGCCGGCTTGATTTCCGGGTCCAGACCTTCCTGAGTACAGAAGGCTGAGTCATGGCACCCAGAGGTATTCACGTTCTAATCCCCAGGATCTGGGAATGTGTTACCTTATGGTATGGATTTTTCATTTTTTTAATTTACATTTAATCACTGTACATCTTTACAGGGTACAACATGGTTTTTTCCCAGCATGAATACAGTGTCTGTTAGTCAAGTCAAAAACATTACCACATGTTGGGTCATCGGAAAAGTCCTGACACATTTCTGCCTAGAAAAATACATCATGACTTTCTTGATGACCTAGTACATGATCATCTACAGATAACTTTTTAATTTTTTTTTTTTTTTTTTTTTGGAGAGGTTTTTCGCTATAGGGCGCGTGCGCTCGCCGGACAGACAGAGAGAGACAGAGAGACAGAAAGCGAGAAATCACCCCCCAGGGGGGATGGTCACGCCGCAATCCCTTCTCCTCCATTCTCCTCTCGGGATCTTGGGCACGCACGCATACGCACCCGGCGTGAGTTGTAAGCCACCGGGTCCGAGACGCGAACCGCGGTCGACTACGTGGGAGTCCAGCAACATAGCCATTACGCTAACTGCTGGTTCCCTAACTTTTTAATTTTTGTGTTTATTAAATGTTCTGTTTTTTTCCCAGATGCCCTCCCTCCCACCTCGTCTTACCCGCCCCCTCCTACACTGTCCCCGGGGTCTACAGTCATCCTCCCTGTTTTTGTATCTTCCAGCGTTAAGGATCCGGAGCCGGGAGGTGAGCCTGATTACTCAGGTGGGACCAATATAGTCATGACGGTCCTTCTCAAAGGAGAGGGTCTTACCTCATGCCCTTACTGCTGACTTTAAAGATAAAGGAAGGCTGGCACCAGCAGAGGGTGGAATGATTACATCACTGCACTCCCATGTCGTCAACTGTGGTTCAAGTCCCAAACCCAGCAGCTTAAAACTCACGCCAGGCGCATGTGCATGCATGTCCAAGACCCCAAGAGGAGGATGAAGGAAGGGACTGCAGTGTGGCAATCCCCTGTGGGGGTGGGTGTGAGTGTGGGTGTGTGATTTATCGCTTTCTGTCTTTCTGTCTCTCTGGCAAGTGCACACGCCCAATAACAAAAATCTCTCTTAAAAAAATAATAAAAATTTCAAAAAGAGATAAAGAAAGGAGCCATGAGCCAAAAGATCTAAGTGACTTCTAAAAGCTGGGGAAAACAAGACATGGATTCTCCCCTTGACCCTGTGGAAGCAATGCCATCCTGGCAGCCACGAGTTTAGGACTTCTGACCTGCATGTGAAGTGGCCCACAGGAGCGGTGTCCCTCAGGAAGAAGCAGGTGGTGCTGCTAAATTCGAGTCAACCAGCCAGCCGCGGTGGCACGGGCAGGAGGACACGGGGGAGCCCAGGGTCGGCTCCTGGGCCCATCTGAACACATCAGTGCACTCGTGACCCTGGCTGGCTGGGAGACTGAGCGGAGGGCCATGGCGTGAGGAGACCCTATTTCTTTCTTCCATGAATGAGAGAGGCAGAGAGAGAGGAGAGAGGGCACCTCCCTCATCCTGATGCCGTGATCCACCCCCAGCACCACCGGTCCCAGATCATGGGCACACGCATGCCCAGTGTACTCGGGGAGGTCTGCAGATCCGAACCCAGAACATAGTCGGCCTCATTTTACCACTGCACGGCCATCCTGCCCCAAGGGGCGCGTCCTTTTGGATTCCGTTTCTGACCTTTTGTCTCACTAAGCGCCAAACCTCGCTGTATTCTGAGACCCGCTGAGCCATCTGTGGACAGCGCTAGGGGTCCCCAAAAAGCTACAGAGTCTCCCGCAAAGGACTGCAAGCTCCCAAGGGCCTGACAGCAGTCGTGCTGTGTCCTCAGCTTCCACCGTATGGCAGGCAGACACTCAGCAACTGTGGAACAGATGAATACATGAATGAGTGTACAAAGGAGCGAGGGATGGACGGATGTCAAGACTGTCCAGAATAGACCATTCTGCCTTCCCCTCTGCCAGAATAAAGGTTGAGCTACTTCGGTCCCCATGCAGACTACTAAACAGGGTACAGGGTGACCTCTCGATGAGGCCCAGGCCAAGGACACAGCAGATAGAGAGGGCGATAGGGAAGCACCATGTCTGGGAGGGGGCTGCAGGCCCGAGCTCATTGCAAATGCAGAGAGAATCCCCACGGCAGCCGCCTTCTCTGGCAGGGAGCGCGGGAAAAGACAAGAAAAATGAAGCTGCTGCAATCTCATTTTCTGAGGCCTGCAAGTCAGCCAGGAAATAGCTATTATTCCATCGCACTGTCGGTATTAAGTTATTTCCTTCACTAAATACGGGAATGTTCATGAATATCTATTGAGTCCCAGGTACAGACCCCTCCTGGCTCCGAGACTCAGTCACTCTGCCTTTACATTCCCTCCAACAACACCCCTCAATCTTGCTCTGAAGTGAAAGACAATAGTATTTTAAATTGGTTAATAAATCTCTGGATTGATGCTCCTCGAAGGCCCGGGAACTTCGTCTCTATTACTCGAATAAAAGGGATCACATTTTAACCACTGCCAGGCTAGGAATTTGGGGGAGCAGCCGGAGCCAGCTGCTCCTCCCTCTTCCAGAGAAAGGGAGGGATGAGGTTTTGAAATACTCAGTCAGAAGCAGTCCTCTTGGCAGTGGGGAAATTGTCTTGGTGGCTTGTCCAATTTGGGCTGCTTGGGCATCTCGGGCTCTTTTGGTTTTGATGGTTTTATGTCCACCCAGTCCCCCTGGATTCAAATAAAAAAAGGCTCAGAAGCAAAGCTCCAAGAATAAAGTGCAAGCAGGTGTCTTTTCAAAGCACCGGAGACACTAATTCCAGAGGGCATCGGGCCATCACCCAGGTCACACACACCCCCAGGTCCTCTCTGGTCCCTCTGCCACCCTCTCATACCAGTCCCCACACAGCTGACAGAAAGCGAGAAATCACCCCCTGGGGGGTAGCTACCCCACAATCCCTTTTCTTCCATTCTCCTCTCGGGAATCTGGGCATACATGCACACAAGTCCAGCATGAGTTTAAGACACCAGGTCCAGGACTCGAACCATGGTCAACCCCGTGGGAGTCCAGTGACATAGCCATTATGCCATCTGCTGGTCCCCAGAAGGCTGTTTTACAACACAGGGGATCACGGCATCGTCCCACCTGAAATCCTTTGCAGTTCCTGCTGCTTTACGAGCCAGATCGGAGGTCCCATCTGAGGGGTCCCTGCTTTGATGCCAGCCTCACCATGCACCACGTCTGCCTTCACCTGCAACCTTCCACCCCGACTCCTAAGGGCCACCCACCTCATGTTCATGTCCCCGTGGACAAAGTCTTCTCTTAAATGACTTTCTAGTCCTCCAGACACCCCACGTGGCATCTTCTTTACCCTGCAAGCTCCCACTCAAATTTCAAGATTCAGTTCAGAAGTCACCTCCTCCAGGAAGCTTTCCCTGACCTCCTGAGAAGGTCTGTTTTCTGTTTGTTACACAGCATTACTGTGTAACAAACTGCTACATTCACTGAGCAGATTGCTTTTTCCACGTGTTTTACTGGGTAAGCACATCACCAGTCCAGGTCCCCAGTCAGGAATCAGAATAACAGGGTCTCTCTGAGATGCATCAAAACACAGATCCTAAGGCTGCTTTCCGTGGAGCAAGTAGAGAGACCTCCAGCTGACCAAGTAACCTCTACTCACAGGTGAGGTGGGGGAGCCACAGCACACAGCCCTTCCAGAAAATATCAGCCTGGCAAAGGCTTTGGCCAGAATGCTGAACTCCGTCTGGAGAATAAAGCCAGACACATCACTCTTTTGGACAAGCATTTTTTTTTGCATAATTGACAATTCTTGGCATATTCTCTCCTCCTCTGTGCACAGCCTTCCTTTCATGTCACTCATGCACGCACCAGACACTCGAGGTGACTTCCCTGAAAAGAGAACGCCAAAGAGACCTCTGGCTCCCTACCCTTAAATATTCTACTTGTTATAAATTCCCCGAGGAGTCTTCTCTGCTCCAAATATCAGGGGAATAAAAAGGGGAGAAAGGGAGGGGAGGAAAAAAATTCTCGGAGCAGTTCTTTGTACTTGAGATTCTTCGGTTTGTATTAAAATATTCTCACCTCCCCATAATTTATGAGTACTTTTGGAACTAAGAGGGTTCGTTTTGTCCCTGATCCTCTGTTCTAGAAATAAAAGCAACAGTGCCAGAGTGCACACTTCTGGGGAGGGGGGAGGGGAGCAACAGGCAGAAAACTTTCAGGACGTCTGATTGGAGAAGCCAGGGAGGACTGGGAAGGCTCACCTCCTGGTCCCTCTTGCCAGTGAGGAGACCAGACCAGGCATTGGCTTTTCCTAACATGCTCCTTTCTGAGAGAGGAAAGGGGATTTCCAGGGATGAGACATCTGCTCATGAGCATCCAGCTGGTAAAAGGTAAGTCTAGAATTTAAATGCAGATGCAGCTGACACCCAAAGCTCTTATTATCCCTTTACACCATCTGCAGCAGCGGTGATCAGGGAAGGCTACCTGGAAGAGGCAGGATGTAAACTGAATGTCAGAGCCCTCGAGTCCCAGGTAGCTGTACTTTCTGGGGGAAGAGGTACAGTCTACGTCATCCACTCAGTTCTCTGTAAGAACCTGAAAGTCCTTAAATCATCTAGCATCATTTTTTTGCTTGTTCAAATACATGGATTCAATTTTTCCCTAAGTAAAATATCTCTCCTGCATTCCCCATGGCAGCTGAGCAAAATTAGCATCTCGAGCACGCCAAGGCTCTTGATGGTCTGCACCAGCCCACCTTCCTGCTTTCCACGCCATCCCACCTGCCACACACACACACACACACACCCCACACGCAGGCCAAATAGCACTGCACCTCTGGATGAATCCCTTCTCTCTGCTTCCCTCGTGGTATTCCCACTACCTACAATGTCCTCCTCTGCATAAGGAACTCCTACTCAACCCTCAGAGCCCAAGACAATGACCCCGACAGGAGGAAGCTTTCCCTTCTCTTTCCTTGTACACATCTCCGGTAAGAACCAGCCCGAGGCTAATTGACACACAGTGTCATTTTCGTTGCCTTTTAAGATAGTAAGCTTAGGAGAGAAGGGCAAGTTTTATTTGTTTCTGAATCGCCACTTTAGCACAAGTCCCAATCTTTTGCCCAGGAACCAGTAACCACGGATGAACAGGTGAATAGATGGATGAGTTTATTGTAGGCTTTCAGGAAATGCCCCCTGGGTAAGCCAAGCCTCTGTCACACACACGGTGAAGTGAGCCTCAACGCCCTGCTCTGAGTCGGTGCTCGGCACCTTGCTGGAGAGCCCAGGTCGTGCTTCTCACTTACAGCTGCCCGAATGTGGGGCGGGGGTTACAGCAAACAAGCAGTCCTAAGGCCTGGCGGGTGGTCTGACCCCCTGGCTTTCCCCCTGGAGGAAAACTGACCTGTGGCACGAGCAGCTCTGTGCCGACGGTTTCTCACGCGCTCATGTCCCGGATAAATCTTCCTGTGACGGGCAGCCCAGCTCACCTGCTCTCCTCCCTGAGGGCAGGAATCTGAGGTTGTCAGACCCAGAGCCCAGCCCCAGAGTGGTGGCTGCAGAAAGAGTGACCATTGGACATTGGTGGGCAGCGGTCCAGCCATCATGCGTAATGGCTTCCCTTCCAGATATCCAGACCCGGCAGTCTGAGGGTAGCGAGGTGCTCAGGCCTGGGAAGTCTCGAGTCCATCCTAACACTGTCATGCCCTCCTCGGGGAGCACGCTCAACCTCCTGGCCTCTCTGAGCCTTTGGTTTCTCATCCACCAAATGGGATGAGGGAAAATGAGCTGCTACTTGGGACCCTCCAGGTTAGGCAACAAGCGGTAAGGAGACTTGCCCATGGCCACACAGCCAAGAAACAAGGTCTTCTGACAGAAGAACACACTGATTTCTCTTTTGTTATTGTTGTTGTTGTTATAGGGCTTACACATTCATCAGAAAGTAGAGAGAGAGATTCAGAGAGAGGGAAGTGAGAAATTACTCCCTTAGGGGGATGGCCATACCATAATCCCTTCTCCTCCACTCTCCTCTTGGGATTATGAACATGCACGCATACGTGTCTGGCAGGATTTTTCAAGCCACTGGGTCTGAGACTCGAAGCACAGTCGACCATGTGGGAATCCAGCACCTTACCCAGTACGGCACCTGCTGACCCCTAAATCCACTGATGTCTAAGGTGCTTACCAGCTTGAACATGGCACAGACCTATGAATCCTTGAATATACAACTCTTCTGGCCCTCAGGAACCACAGCCAACTCAAGAGCCAGCACAGATGCAATAGGAGACCATCCCTCCTTTGTTATTTATTTATTTTTTTAGAGGGTTTCTTTTTTTTTTTTTTTTTTTTTTTTTTGCTATAGGGCGCGTGCGCTCGCCAGACAGACAGAGAGAGACAGAGAGACAGAAAGAGAGAAATCACCCCCCCAGGGGGGATGGTCACGCCACAATCCCTTCTCCTCCATTCTCCTCTCGGGATCTTGGGCACGCACTCACACACACCCGGCGTGAGTTTTAAGCCACCGGGTCTGGGACGAGAACCACGGTTGACTACGTGGGAGTCCAGCAACATAGCCATTGCACTAACTGCTGGTTCCCTCTTTGTTATTTTTTAAGAATTATTTTTATTTAACTTTATTTATGTATTTATTTACTTTTAATTTGACCAGAGACGGACAAAGAGTGAGAGCAAGAGCAAGAGGAAGAGAGAGAAAGTGAAAAAGCAAGCCACCAGATCCAGGACTGGAACCACAGTCAGCCATGTGGGAGTCCAATGCCCTTAATCACCATGCCACCTGCAGGCCCGAAATCATTCTTTTTTTTTTTTTTTTTTTTTTTTTTTTTGGCCGTATTTATTTTATTTGTGTGCATGCTTTTTAAATTATTTTATTTATTTGTTGAATTATTTATTGAGGTATGTTGGATACAAAAAAAAGCTGCACATAATTCGTGTACACAACTAAATTAACCTCGGAGTAAATATGCCCCCATGAGACCATCGCCACCATCAAGGCCCTAGAGAGTCCTATCACTTTCGCAAGTTTCCTCCTGTGTCTTTTACTTATTTATTTATACAAGCGCTAACCATAAGATCTACCCTCTTAGCAAATCTTAAGTATACAACGTGATTTTGCCAACTACGGGAGTAGATTTCTAGATAAGCGATCAGTGTCCGAAGTATAGGGGACATTGCTGAGTGATGCTGGAGCTGCATGGGAGGTCCAGGTCCGGATCCTGGGCTAACCTAAACATGCTGGGCGTGGCACGTGCCTGCGATCCTGGCTGGCTCGGGGGCTGGGGCGGGAGGATCATGGCGCGAGGAGAGCGTGTCGAGGGTACATCTCTCTTTCCTCGTCTTTCTCCCTCTCCTTTCTCTGTCTCTGTCCTCTTTACCCTCTCTTCTCCCTCTCTCACGTCACATATATATCGTGTGTGTGTGCGTATATACGTATAGTTTATGCAACTCAACAGCAAAACAATCAAATAACCAGATTATAACATGGGCAAAACACCTGAGCAGAAACCTTCCCTAGAGAAGACATACAAATGCCTATCAGGATTGCTTTTTAAATTTTGCCAGAGGGTGCATGCACTTACCAGAGAGAAAGAGGCGGGAGAGAAAGAAGGAAAGCCTACTCCCCACTATGGGGAATCTCACATCGTAATTTCTTCTACTCCATTTCTCCCTCCTTTTTAGATTTTTGGGCACAAATACACATGGGCCTGGCGTGATTTTCAAGACACCAGGTCTGGGACTTGAACTGCATGGATGGCTATGTAGGATTTGGCCACCTTAATCACCATGCCCTTTTGAGAGGTACGGTTGGAAGGCTCAGGCAGCCTCCTCCTGTATCTTTGAGTCGAGGGGAGTAATGGCGAGGAGCAGGGATTAATGGAGGAAGCTAACCACTGACGGGGCTCAGCAGTTAAGAACCGAGGCGTGGCATCCGGGCCCGGGGTTCCTATCCTGGTCATGATGTGTACAAGCTGCATGACTTAGGTTAGTACTTCCCCTCGCTGAGCCTGTTTCCTCAAATGCAAAGTGGGGATAGAAATACTTCCCTCCAAGGGCTGGTATAATCCCAACGAGACAGTCCATGCACCACATCCTGGAGCCTGATACGTGAGAAGCCATGGTATCATTATAATATTGCATTTAGCTAACAACACGGGGGTCGCAGGTAATATAGACGGAAAGGAGGAAGTCATCAAGAGAATATGACAAATGCTCTTCTTCAAACTCCAAGCACGTGTCGCCTCTCTAGGGTGGCACTGCCTAAGACATCGCCACATGCCACACACAGCATTGGGGCACCTGGCAGGTAGCACACCTGAACTGAACCGTGCTGTGAATGTAAGTGTGAAATGTCCCAGAACGGGACGAACAAACAGTTAAACATCACATTAAACGTTCACACTGGGCCCAGCCAGGCTGGTACACCAGCAGACACTGCTACTCTGTAGGCTGAGGCCACAGGGGAGGCCCAGGTCGGATCCCTGGCCCGCCCTCAAATCCAGGCGAGGCAGTGCATGCCTGCATTCCCAGCTACTAGGGAAGCTGAGACGGGAAGACTACAACAGAGAGATACCTTGTCTTTTTTTCTATTTATTCTCCTTGAGTGAGAGAGGACACACGCACCCTCAATGGGTCTAGATGCTGAGATACACTCCTAGACTGCAGCCCGCCCTGGATCAAGAGCACATGCATACCCCGAGTACTCAGGTAGGTCTCCAGGTTTGAACCAGTAACTATCCCTATGGGATTACCTCACAGAACATCATGTTTTACCACTGCACCATGGTCTGGTGCCCCTATCTTTTTTTTGTTTTTGTTTTTGTTTTTTTTGAGAAGTTTTTGTTATAGGGCATGTGCACTCACCAGAAAGACAGAGAGAGAGAGAAAGTGAGAAATCACCCCCTGGAGGGATGGCCAAGCAGCAGTCCCTTCTCCTCCATTCTCCTCTCGGGATCTTGGGCACGCACTCACATGCACCTGGTGTGAGTTTAAACCACCGGGTCCGGGATTCAAACCATAGTTGACTACATGGGAGTCCAGCGACATGGCCATTACACCAACTGCTGGTCCCAGGTGCCTCCTTATTTTAAAAAAATTGTATTTATTACATACTGAAATAATCACTTTGATATATTGGTCAAATTAAATATATTATTGAAATTTATTTCACCAGGTTTTTTTCTATCATTTAATGAGACTACTAGAAAATTTTAAATTGCAGATATACTTCACATTACATTTGGATTGAAAACTGATCTGGATACAAAAGAAAATAATAATATATATCTTTTGGAGCTTGAGCCCAGGTTCAGTCACTTCCCAGCTGTGTGACTCAGGCCAGCTGCTTGCCTTCTCTGAGCCTTAGTATCCCCATCGGTGAAATGGGGAATCTGTCTCTGAGGAGTTCTGGTGAGACCCAGATCATTATATTTACAGCATCTGGAACAACTCTTATCTATGAGGGGGTCTTCAAAAAGTTCATTAAAATGCATATTATGAAGAAGCTATGGGGAACCAGCAGTTAGCGTAATGGTTATGTCGCTGGACTCCCACGTAGTCGACCATGGTTCGCGTCCCGGATCCGGTGGCTTAAAACTCAAGCCAGGAGCGTGTGCGTGCGTGCCCAAGATCCCGAGAGGAGAATGGAGGAGAAGGGATTGCAGCGTGACCATCCCCCCTGGGGGGTGATTTCTCGCTTTCTGTCTCTGTCTCTCTCTGTCTGTCTGGCGAGCGCACGCGTCCTATAGCGAAAAACCTCTCAAAAAAAAAAAAAGGAAAAAAGAAGCTATGCATGAATTTCCAAAATGTTTGCACCAAAATAAACTCACACTTTAATCCCATTTTCCACATATTTTTTAAAGTCCCCTCGTATACAAATCTCCTTTCTCTTTTATGGCTGGACTAAGTGGCTAAGCTCCACGACAACACCCGCCCCAGCAGGAGGCTGAACTGGGGTTCCTTGGTGGATATGGCAAGCCCTCCTACTCAGGGTCTCCATGGGGCAGAAGTCTCAGGCAAGATCTTAAACCTATCCCTAAAGCTGAGGCCATTGCCTCCCAGTCTGAGTGAGGAGAGGCATTCTCAGATGTGGTCAATTGCAAAATTCTACCAAGGCCCTTCCTGTCCGTGTGTGTGCACTGGGACGGGACCTCCGTCACTTAAGCACACCCCACACCTCCTGCCCAGTGTCCTCCCCTCGTTTACAGAGCTGCACAAATAGCAGGCAGCAGGGGAAAGAGGAGAGTGAGTCAAGACCCAGGCCAGCCCTCTCTCCCCTGGTTCCCACTCCTGCTGTGAGCAAGTGAGCACACCCTTCTGGCAAAGCAGCCCCTTCCCTGCCCTGGTCCTGCTGCTCAGGGCTGGAGGGCTGGCACCTACAGCCAGGGAGAAGCCAGGCATTGGATTGAATACAGGCAGATAGAAGGCGACAACTGTCATTGCATCCCTGAGAGCTGAGGACACCTGCTGTCCATCCCGACACACAGGTGAGGCTGCTGGATGTTCCCAGGCAGGGTGAAGGTTTGCCATTATCTAGCAAATTGACCTCCCTGCACCCCCATTTAGGAGACAGAGGGAGTTGTGATGCCCAAGGTCAGACTTTTCAGGTAGTAAGGAAATTGTAAGAATTCCGATTACTCTGTCTCCATGCTTCTCCCATCTAAAATATCCCACAGGATGTCCAATAACCCAGGCCAAATTGTGGGTGAGAGAGAGAATAGGAGGTCCTAGTTCTGGCCCTCTGTCCAACTCACTGTGTGGTCTGTGTGGTTCCGGGCAGGCCCATTCCCCTCTCTGGAACCCAGTGATGTCTAAAACCACTCCATGGTACTTGAGACAACATGTGGGACTTTAAATGAGGCAAGCACTGACATTTACCAACTGTAATCTTGTGTAAATGGCTACATACACCAAGCCTCAATCTCCCCATCTCGTTTCTTCTTCACAATGTGGTTTAAATTTAAAAGATATTATTTAATAAAGTGCTTAATACAGTGTGTGACACCCAACAATTGCCATTTAAATGGATATTGTCAGTGGTATCCTGGTAAACCAGCTCTCGGGGAGGGGAGGCAAACCGACTTGTAGCACTTGCCCATTTCTGTGGTGTAAATACTCCCACTGTGATTTCAAGCCAATGGCTTAATTGATTTACAAAACTCCTGAACATTTAACAACAGTCAGAGGAAGTAAGCCAACTCTAACACCACACGTCACTTTTTGTTGTCATTATTATTACTATTCCACATAGCAGCTTTGTTCATTATATTTTCTCCTTAACAAATTTACATAAGATTTCAGTCTAACACTGGATTTTGCAGATTAAAAATACTGAATTGTCAGGAATTCCTGATAACCTAATAGTTTGAGGCCAGGTGGTGGTTCAGTAATAACATGACCGAACTCATATGAGAAAAGTCCTAGGCTTGTGTCCAGGGACCTCCCTGAGCACACCCAGACACACATACATGCCCATGATCTGAGCTGGCTGAGACAGGGGGTAGATCTAGGCATGAGGACCTTGTTAGGGATGCTTATGTCTCTCTTTCACTCATGGAAAAATTATTTTTTTTTTTTAGATTTTTGCCATAGAGCATGTTCCCACAGGCTACCTACCAGAGAGAGATAGACAGATAGAACAAAAAGTGAGCAATCACCACCACCACCCCCAGAGGACAATGGTCACACTGCAGTTCTTTTGCTTTCATTCTCCCCTTGGGACTTTGGGCACACATGCATACACAGCCGGTGTGATTTTCCAGTCAGTGGGCCTGAAACTTGAACCATGGTTGGCCATGTGGGAGTTCAGCGCCTTAACCCCCACACCACTTGCTGGCCCTGATATAAATAAACTTTTTCAAAGTAGTTTCAGACCCAGCTGTGGTGTCATAGGCAGTAGGGAGCCACCAGGCAATACTGAAGCCATGTGGGAGGCCTGGGTTTGCATCTCAGGGCAACCTGAACGCTGACTGGAAGACTTGGGGTAGGAATGCAGTATGATAAATCCTGTTGAGCACATCTCTCTCTACCTATCTACCTGTCTCTATATGTGTGTGTGTGTGTTCAAAAGCCCTCAAATGACCCAGTAAGTTTTCTGGCAGCTCTAACAACACCCCAGGAGTTCTATGCCCAAGTCCCCCCTCTCATTTCCCCCAAAGAAAATTTCTTGACTCCCTTGAAAGCATGAAGCCCTGCCCATCCCCTTTCCCTCACAGTCCTACACTGGACAAGTAAGAAAGTGCGCCCGCAAGAGGGGCTCTGAAAGACCGTGAAGCCAGATTCTTCCCTGGCAGCTTCCAGCTGTGAGACCTCAGATAAGTAACTCTACATCACCGCTGGGAGGGGTTAATGAGAAAATGTATGTGGGACGCCCATCACCGAGTAATAGGCAAGGAGATGTAGCTGTTGTTAAGAATATTAATAATAACAATACAACTCACAGGTCGAGGACCCTCCTCTCTACGGAGAGTCTGGAAGGGTTCCCAACCTCCTGCAAGTTCCCCGAATAGCACCCTGGAGCTGGTTCTCCCCCCTGCTTCCCAACCCACCACCACCACCACCTCACTCCATTGTTCCAGGACTCATTTATTTATTTCCTTCAGAATCCTCAAAGTCTATCAAGCTGTGAGTGGTTGGATGGATTTTTTAATTAATTGAAGTGGAATCAATGAAAAAGTGATTGTTCTGGCCATGGCTGGGTGGGGAGCCACCTCGACTGTGGGAAATAAATGGATGGCTTTTGGGGGAAAGAGCTGCTTTATCGAGCTGTGGCTGGTCTATGGGTACTGAGACCCGGGAGGCACAGTGCATGCCATGGGAGGCAGGATGGAGAAATGAGGAGCCCGGATGAATTGAGCTCAAGCCCTGATACTCCCACTTACAAGCTGTGTGGCCTTGGACAAGCCTCCACACCTCTCTGAGCCTCAGATGCCTCAGCCAGTCGCTCTGAGGATTAAATTAGGACACATGCTGTGATATGAATAAATCTTGAGGACATTGAACTAAGGGAAATAGACCAGACACGAAATCACAAATACTGTATGACACTACCTAGGGGGGTTACCTAAGATCAGCAAACTTACAGAGACAGGAAGTAGGACAGAGGTTACCAGAGGCTGCCACGTTATTGTTTAACGGGTGCCGAGTCTTTGGGAAAATGAAAAATTCTGGAAATGGTGATGTTCGCATGACAGTGTGAATGTACTTAATGCCACTAGACTGTACACCTAAAAATAGTGAAAAATGATAGATTGTATGTTGTGTGTATCTCACCATAATTTCAGAAAATGAAGATAAAATGTGTTATGTGCATAACACCGTCTGGCTCCTAGTAAGTGCTCACTATATATACATTATTATTATTGTTACTGCTTTTATTTTTTTATTTTTATAGAGAGATTTATGCTATAGGGCCTCTGTGCTTGCCAAAGAGACAGAGAGAGACAGAGAGACAGCAAGTGAGAACTTGTTCCCCAAGGGGAGGTGGCCACACTGCTATCCCTCCTCCATTTACCTCTCCAGATTTGGGGCATGCATACACACATGCCTGGTGTGAGTTCTAAGCTACTGAGTCCAGGACTCGAACAGTGGTTGACTACATGGGAGTCCAGTGACAAAACCATTATTGCATCTGATGGTCCCACTGCTTTCATTTTAAAGTCACTGGGGTGAAGTATTCCCAGATGCAGTGGACTGCAAAATATGACCTAAAATTCTTCTCATCCTTTGCAAAGAGACTTTGTGATTCTATCAAAAGGCAGGGTCTGTTTTCCCTCCCCTTGAATCTGGCCCTGACCTTGTGCTGTGATTTCCCCAAAAAATGTGTGTGTTGAAAATTGGTCCCTATTGTGAAGGTATTAAGAGGGTGGGAATTTAATCTGACTATGCCATTGAAAAGTAAGGTCTTTGGGAGGTGATTAGGATTCACTAAGATCATCAGGGTAGGGCCCCAGGATTGAATCCTGGTGGGGAGGAGGAGTGAAACAGAGACACGGACACATGGATACAGACACACAGCTCTTGCTCTCTCACCATGTGATGCTCTACGTAGCCTCAGGATTCTACAGAGAGTCCCACCAGCAAGAAGACCCTCAGAAGCAGCCCCTGGACTTTGGGCTCCAGCTTCCTCCTCAGTAATATGGGAACCTGATCATATCTACATTGCTTTTTCTGGACAAAAGGAAAATAATCACAAAACAATAGGCAGAAGAATGGATTCTTAATGAAGACACCAGGGTCTCCAGCTCTGCCCTAAGCCCAGTCTATGACCCTCCCCTTCTTGTGGGCTCAGTTTTCCCAATCTGTATCCCAAGGGTATGAATTTCAAAACTATTTCTCTTTTTCCTGCTGTGCTGTCACTTTTGGATCACCAGCTGCTTATACCCCGTCAGCCTAATCTCACATCGGCATGGGCTTCCTGTTGAATACATTCGGTGCCAAGCGTGTTTGAAAATCCCAGGAACGCTATTATTTATTGATGGTGTCCACCCACCCCTGTCCACAGCTCATGATACATTTGCATTAGGGGCTATATTCAAAAAGGAAGAAAAAAAATAATGAAGGAGAGAAAGAGGGCTGTCTTTGAAGTGAATGACATGAATTATTTCGTCCTAACTTACTAATTAAGACCTCATTAGCAGCCCAAATTTGTGATAGATCAGCAGAGGACTTGGCACAATGGTTTAATTTAATGATTTCTTGCATTACTTTGTTAATCATCTTTAGTCTGATTTAATTTATGCCAATGTGACTGTCCTAATTTCTAATTAAGGCATTGATGGCGGAGACGGCCGCCATAGCATAAGAATTTCAATCAAGGCTGATACAAAAGCAGATATTCGTTTTTCAGGCCTATGAGATGGCAATTTGCTGGGCCGTCTGCTTATTGTTTTATTTCCCCCGAAAGGTTGGGGAGGGTCTGGTCTTTGCCTGGGGCAGATGGTTTCTCACTAATCACAGACCTTTACAATCATCGATTTTTTTAAAGGCTCTGGAAAAGACCTTGGAGATTAACCAGACCAGTCTCTTCATTTCACACATGAGGCAACAGGAGCCAGAGAGGGTGAGGGGCTCACCCAAGGTCACACAGTGAGTTAGCAGGGCCCCGGGTGGAGACCACAGGCTCGCAAACCCCTCTGAGGCCACCCACTTAGCAGGGCCCCAGCCTCCAGTGGTAGCTTCTGCAGGAATTACAACTGCCTGGGAATTGCAACTGGGTTGGTGAAATAAAAATGAGAATTCTGATCATTTCCAGTGCTTGAGGTGGGCCAGGCTCTGAGCCTGAAACTCAATACTCAATGCGTATTTTTCTCAGATTTACAAAGTAACTCTCTACGTGGGTGTTAGAATTCAGTCTCCCTGCTTTGGGACAAAGGCTACAGAGAGGCAAAAATGTCTGCTGAGGTTCCCACAGCAAAGTGGAATTTGGGCCCAGATCTGTCTGATTCCCGAGGGCATGCTCTTATTACCACTCTGGGCCACTTCCACAGGTCCCCATAGCTCATCCATAGGGTTTGTATTAATATTATAACTAACATGTATTTAGGAATTACCATGTGCCCAGCACTGTGCTTAACACTTCTCAGGACAGTCCCATGTAATTGTCACCATATCCTCTAAGGAAGGCATCATGATGCCCAGTTACAAATGGAGAAGCCAAGGATCAGAGAAGTTATGTGAACTGTCCAGATTACACAGCACAATGGTAGTGCACAAGCACCGAACCATTCCGCCTGCCTCTAAGTCGACTTGACCTCTGCCACATCCTCAGACAGGACTTCTCTCCCTCCCTACGATTGCACCCTTCATGACTACACCCTTCATGACTACACCGTGTTTCTATAAGCCAGCCTGATCCCCTGCAGTCCTTTGTCCTCTCAGTGCTCCAGTGACCTTCGAAGAATAAAAATCAATGGGACCACCTCTCTCTTCGGAGTCACACTCTGCAATGGCTCCCCATCATGCCTAGAATTTTCCAGGTCTGCAAGGTGCCTCTTGGTCTGGGGCCCAGCTACCGGCCCCATTGCTCTCCTCCTACCCCACTGGCCTTCACTCGACTCTGCGAACAACCAGCGTTCACTCTAAGCACAGGGCCTTTGCACCTGCTGTCCCAGCTGCCTGGAATTCAATGCCCTGGCTTTTATACCCAGCTGGCGCCGTGTCATTCTTCCTGCCTTTCCCATCTAAGAAAAGCATCCATGGCATTCCCTGCCCCACCAGCCTGCTTTATTCTCATCATGGCTCCTATCGCTATTTGAAATGATCTCATCTGGCTTTTGTCCATTTTGTCTCCTTTATTACAATGGCCCTTCCACAGGAGCAGGGTCTTTAACCATCCAGTGCACCACTGTCCCCATGTTGCAGCACCTGACACAGAGCATGCACCCCAGAAGTACTCCTTAGATGAACAAATGAATGAAAGATGACACCCACACTCCTGGAAGGGCCACGGTCTGAACCCCAGTGTTCAGAGATGTCCCAGAGATAAGCCCTTCAGGAAGGACATCCTGGAGATATTCTACACACAGAAGAGCCTCAGCACACAGTGAAAACAAACTGAGCAGCGGCATTGCAAAGGTGCCCAGAAAACTCAGGCACTGAGTCTGCAGCAGACCCGTGAGCTCAATCCCAGAGAATTAAAAAGTTTGAAAGAAAGTGCATCTGCTAATGTGCAACATTTATGTTAGTCAATATAGATTTATTTAATGCAATAAATGATATAATTGGACTTTTATTTCCATAATATATTTTTCCAAGATAACTAATATTTTGAGTACCCATGGCCTACTGATGTCTTCTGAACGAACATATTTCCTGTATTATTACTCTTGTATAAAACTGACATTTAAACAGTTTAATAAATGAGCAGTTGTTTGACTTGTATCAGTTTCAATACATTCCAGGATATTAATAAAATATATTTCATAAGCCAGCTCAATAGACCATGCCGTAAAAATTCAATGATTTATTAGCGATACAGTTGCTATTAGTTGGGACAGATACTCAAAATGCCATTAGGGTTAAAATAATAATCAATCAAACTAATTAGATCCTATTTTTCATATGCAAATATAATTAAGCATACATTTCTCCATAACTTTAAAGAGAATTATTGAAGTTCAACCTCGTATGAAGAGCCCCTCACTTGAGTTAATGAAATGACAGTGTCTCAAGTTGGATATGCAAACAAAATTGATGAACCATTCTGGGCTTTGAGGATCATAGGGGGAAGGGACAGAAGAAGAGGAGCTAGGAAAAAAAAAAAAAAGACCATTAGGAAAACTAAACCTATTCTTTCTATCAATGCTGTTTAGAGGAGAGTTTCAAGGCTCAACACGGGCAAGGATGATACACCCAGTATGGCACCATGGTTAAGAATACAGGCTTTGAGCTCGTAATCCCGAGTTCAAACCTTAGCTCCACCAACAGAGCAGATCTCAGGAAACAAATGTCCCTCCTCTGTGCCTCAGTTTCCCCATCTGTGAACTGGAGGTGACGTTGATGACAACAGCAATATATGCCTTAGAGGTTTGATGGAAGGAGTGGGTGTGTGACTAACCCATGGCGAGTGCTCAATGAATGCTAGCCATTTTTATCCGGGAAGCAGTTAATTTATCCTCCAACTTCATGGGACCTCTCAGCCATTTCCTGGCCTACAAAAGTCTACTTCCCTATCCCTGGGTCTAAGTTTCCACATCTGGACACCCAGGGACTTGGAATCAATGACTCAGAAGAGCTGACAGTTGAGTAAAACAAGTAGAGTTATCTCTACCAATCAAAGACATTTTTGGTCTCTGAGCCTAATTTATGAAGCCTATATTTGCCCAAGGACTGAGACCAAATGGCCTTAGGAAACCAGAACCAAGTCAGAGCAGAAAGACAGAGCAGAAAGCACTGATCTGTTCAAAGAAACTAGTATTGGAAGCCAGGAGAAGAATCTAGACTCCTTCTGGCATTGCCACATGCTTATTGTGTTAGTCAAGGCAGGAGTCTGCAAACACTGTCTGCAAAGGACCAGATAGTAAATATTTCAGGCTTTGCGAGCCACAGGCTCTGTTACACTTACTCCCTTCTGCTATGACAGCATGACGACGATGTCCCAGTGAAGCTTCACTTACAGACACAGGAGGCAACAAAGTCTGGGCCCATGGGTCAAGGTAATATCAGCTGATGTAAGAAACACACCCCCAAATGCTCAAGGACCCAGCCATGGTGGATATCTATTTGTAGTTCACATTAAGTCCAGTGTAGACATTCCTGGCTGGGCAACTGTCTAGGCCGACTTTCCTCCAAGAGATATTAGAACCCAGGTTCCCACCATATTGTGGCTCTTCCATTTTCAACTTGGAGTATCCAAGCTCACTTGGTTGATCTGAACTAAATGGTTCAAAGAGAAGAAACATGGAGAATTACATGTGGGAGGGTAGATGAACTGGGCCAGGAGCAGAGCCCTTCGAAATACACATTTGAGCAGAGCTAGCTCTGGTAGTCACTCTAACTGCAAGGGAAGCTGGGAAATGGAAGCTGTGTGGTCTGGAAGAAAACATAATAATTGGGAAAGAGCTAACACTCTGCCACAAGAGGCAGGAGAGCCTAGGTTGTCCAGATGTCATGAGATGCTTCCAGCTTCTCCATCAGCCTTCTTCTTTTTTTTTTTTTTTAGAGAGGTTTTCGCTATAGGGCACGTGCGCTCACCAGACAGACAGAGAGAGACAGAGAGACAGAAAGCGAGAAATCACCCCCCAGGGGGGATGGCCACGCCGCAATCCCTTCTCCTCCATTCTCCTCTCGGGATCTTGGGCACGCACGCACACGCGCCTGGCGTGAGTTTCAAGCTACCGGGTCCGGGACGCGAACCGCGGTGGACTACGTGGGAGTCCAGCGACATAGCCATTACGCTAACTGCTGGTTCCCTCCATCAGCCTTCTTGCTTAAAGTCACCATCCTGCCTTAGTCTGTGACCATGTTGCTCAACAGAAATGCTTGAGACTGGGTGACTTGTGAAGAAGAGAAGATCATTGGGTTAATGATTCTGGTGACTGGCAAGTCCAAGAGCATGGGGAAAGTGTCTGGCTGGTCTCTACAGCTCAAGGTGGCCAACAGAAGCAGGGAGGGAAGCAGGGTGCATGCAGAGAGAGCCCTGCAGGCAGCCATCTTCCTTCTGCAACAGCCTGCTCTCTTGAGAACTAACCCATGCCGATGAGAGCAAGCCCACTCCTTCCCAAGAGCCACTAGTCTGTGTAGAAGAGTGATGCCCCATGACCCGAACACCACCCTCTAGGCCTCACCTCTCAAAGCCATTATACTGCAGACCAATTCTGACATGTGAATTTGGAGTGATGTCTTCAAACCGTAGTACTGACAAATGGCATCTTATTTTCTCAGAGGTACTTGCCCCCACGACTCCTGAGGTCACCTTCCCATCCTCTATGCTCTGTATTTCCTCCCATGCTTACCTGCAAGGGCCTCCTGTTTCTACCTGACTCTCTTCCTAAGCAGGGTCTCTGCTTCTCCAAGACTAGGTCAGGTCTACATCAGTTGCTCACTAATGTGTCTATCCCATACTGGCCACATAGTAGATATGAGATTTAAAAATAATAATAATTGTGCCAGCACGTGACGTGGTAATTAGGGTGCTAGACTCCCACAGGGTCAACTGCAGTTGGGGTCCTCGACCTGGTGGTTTGAGAATCATGCCAGGTGCATGTGTGTGCATGCCCAAAATAAGGGAAGGAGAGTGGAGGAGAGGGGATTGCTGCATGGCCAAACCCCCTGGGAGGTGATTTCTCACTTTCCCTCTCACTGTCTGCCTCTGTCTCTCTGGTGAGTGCACTCATCCTATGGCAAAAAGCTAATAATAATAATAATAATAGTTAACTAATTGCCCCGTGAATAAATAAATCAAAGATGACTTACAATGATCAAGTACATCTGAAATGGGGCTGAGAAAAATGGAACAGAAAATAATTAAAAGGAGCAAAGAAATTGATGGGGCATACCCTGGATTTAATTGTCCAGGAGAAAGCCCAGAACCAAATGTTGCCGCCATTTTTTATCTCGCATCCTCCATGTATAGCCACTCAGTCCTAAAGGATGGGGAAGAGTATGTGTGTGTGAGTGTGTTAGTGTGTGAGTATGAGTGTGAGTGTGAGTGTGTTAGTGTGTAAATGACTATGAGTGTGAGTGTGTGTCTGTGTGAATGCATTAGAGTGTGTGAGTGTGAGTATGAGTATGTGGGTGAGTGTGTCTGTGTGTGTGCATGTGTGGAAATGTGTGTATCTATGTGAGTGTTAGTTTGTGGGTGGATGTGTATGTGTGTGAGTGTGTACTTGTGTGAGTGTGGGTGTGGGGGGGGAGTTGTGCATCTGTGTGTCTTGGTTATGCTGTTCCCTTTGTCTGAGACAACAGCTCAGAAGTTCATCTCCACCTCGGTCTGGTTTTCCAGTTCCTTCTTTCCTTCTCAGGTAGGACGTAAAACAGGCTCTGGAGAGGAAGATGGTAATTATGCCCAGTAGGTAAAGAGCAAAGTCAGCATTTTTTGCAGAAAGCCGTGGGCCCTCCAAGGGACATCTGTGGCCAGAAGCCTAGCTTCAGCCACAAGATGTATTTCCAGCCTCGGGGAGGAAGAGGAATGAGGTGGTTTGGGCTTCTGCGGCAACAAGCCTTTAAAAAAAATCATTTTAAAATTAAATTAAATGCTATTAAATTAGCAAAAGTGCCAGGGGAGCCTGGGAAGAGAGGCACTCAGATAAATGACCCAGGTTGGGCATCTTAAACATCACAGAGATGTCAAATGCCGGGGCTGGAAGGGGTCTAGAAGTCCCCAGTGTGCTGGCTCTTACCCACGCTGTGAATCCTGACTACCTGGGGAGTTTCTGCAAGCAGGTGATGTAACCAGCCCAGAGCAGAGGGCATGCTCCCTTGGAGAATCTGACTGCACAGGTCTGGGGCTGGCTTGGTCTCTTAGGAAAGCTCCTAGAGGGTGATTCCGACACAGGCACCCCCCGTTACAAAGCACGGATGTCTCCCGTCGCTTTCCCTTTGCACTTGACTTGCCAGTGACTTGCCAGGGTCCCTCAGCAAGATGTTGGAGGAGCCCAGGGAGAAATGAGGGGTCTCTCATGTTCCCAGGAAGCAGACTGCTAAGGACTCCAGATACTAGACAGGGCGTGTAAAGGAAGGAGATGAAGGGCTGGAAGGTGGTGCAGTGGTAATGCACCACTCTCCAAGGCTGACCCACGTGGGAAGGTCCTGGGTTCACATCCAAGACCTCCCTGGATATGCTGGACACACATGAATGCCCATGAGCCAGGCTGGCCATGGCTGGGGGCAGACTGCAGCATGAAGACACTGTTGGGGATGCTGTCTCTCTCTTTCTTGCTCTCTCGCAATCACAGAAAAAAATAAATAAACTTTAAAGAAGGCAAGAAGGGAGGGAGGGAGAGAAGGAGGGAGAGGGGCACAAGAGGGTATCCAGCGAGTCATGCTGGTGTAACCACTCTGGTCCACCTGCTGCAAGGGGCACTGGGGACCCCATGGTGGCTGACATCCAGACCATAATAAACGAGATGACTGCAGCTACCGATAGATGCTGCGATGAAAATGAAGCGGGAGGATGTGAGAGGAGCTTCAGCTCCACCTTAGCAAGAGCGGTCTTTGAGGAGGTGACATTTGACCTGAGATGTGAACTATGAACATCTCCAAGGATGAAAAACAAGGAGGATTCTGGGAATATCTAAAGGGGAGAGGGGTCAGTCACCCCGGGGTAGGGGGCACAGATGAGGCCTCTTGGAGCTAAGAACAAAAGGATGGGGTGGAGAGGTAGTTGGGAGAAGAAGGAGGCAGGGGAGAAGTCCTATTAATTCATTAAATCCTTTGGCAAATCCCTATTGAAGACCTACTGTGCACCGAGCATCAGGCTGAGGGACAGAAATTCAGCAGTGTAAGACAGCACTGGCCAGGTGTCAGTGAGGAGACTGGTCACGGCACAGGAAGGCCAGGAGAGTTAGCTGTCCACTCTCTGCACTGAGGGCATTTGGGGCCGACCACGTCTACTGCGTTGTGGGATGGCAACTACCATTTGTATCCGATCATGCATTGTGGGATGGTGACTAGCAACCTTAGCCTGTACCCACTACGTGCTGGTATGTCCAGTTACGCCCAACCTTAGCCTCTGCCCACTATGTGCCGTATGTCCAGTTACGCCCAACCTTAGCCTCTGCCCACTACGTGCCGTATGTCCAGTTACGCCCAACCTTAGCCTGTACCCACTACGTGCTGGTATGTCCAGTTACGCCCAACCTTAGCCTCTGCCCACTATGTGCCGTATGTCCAGTTACGCCCAACCTTAGCCTCTGCCCACTACGTGCCATATGTCTCAGTTACGCCCAACCTTAGCCTCTGCCCACTACGTGCCGTATGTCCCAGTTATACCCAACCTTAGCCTCTGCCCACTATGTGCTGGTAAGTCCAGTTACGCCCAACCTTAGCCTCTGCCCACTACGTGCTGGTATGTCCAGTTACGCCCAACCTTAGCCTCTGCCCACTACGTGCCGTATGTCCCAGTTATACCCAACCTTAGCCTCTGCCCACTACGTGCCGTATGTCCAGTTACGCCCAACCTTAGCCTCTGCCCACTACGTGCTGGTATGTCCAGTTACACCCAACCTTAGCCTCTGCCCACTACGTGCTGTATGTCCCAGTTACGCCCAACCTTAGCCTCTGCCCACTATGTGCCGTATGTCCAGTTACGCCCAACCTTAGCCTCTGCCCACTACGTGCCGTATGTCCCAGTTACGCCCAACCTTAGCCTCTGCCCACTACGTGCCGTATGTCCCAGTTATACCCAACCTTAGCCTCTGCCCACTACGTGCCGTATGTCCAGTTACGCCCAACCTTAGCCTCTGCCCACTACATGCTGGTATGTCCAGTTACGCCCAACCTTAGCCTCTGCCCACTACGTGCCGTATGTCCCAGTTATACCCAACCTTAGCCTCTGCCCACTACGTGCCGTATGTCCCAGTTACGCCCAACCTTAGCCTCTGCCCACTACGTGCCGTATGTCCCAGTTATACCCAACCTTAGCCTCTGCCCACTACGTGCCGTATGTCCAGTTACGCCCAACCTTAGCCTCTGCCCACTATGTGCCGTATGTCCAGTTACGCCCAACCTTAGCCTCTGCCCACTACATTCCGTATGTCCAGTTACGCCCAACCTTAGCCTCTGCACACTACGTGCCTTATGTCCAGTTACGCCCAACCTTAGCCTCTGCACACTACATGCCGTATGTCCAGTTACGCCCAACCTTAGCCTCTGCACACTACATGCCGTATGTCCAGTTATGCCCAACCTTAGCCTCTGCACACTACGTGCCTTATGTCCAGTTACGCCCAACGTTAGCCTCTGCACACTACATGCCGTATGTCCAGTTATGCCCACCGACAGTATCTCCAGATACTGCTATACTTTCCCCGGAGACACTATCACCCCTGGCCCATAGCCACTTGCGCTAAAGTGTAATGAGAAGGGCCAGACAGTGGCAAAGAGGTAAAACACAACATTCTGCAAGGTGGTCTCACATGGGGAGGTTCCTGGTTCAACTCTTGTCCATGATCTGGGTCTGGCTGAAAACTGGGGGTAGATTGTGGGGTCAAAACCCTGTTGGAGGGTGCCTGTCTCTGTCTCTGTCTCTGAACAAATAAATAAGAATTTAAAATATAGAAACTAAAGCATAATGAGAGAGAATGATATATGTAATACTATTATTAATATATATTATTGGGGGCTGGCAGATGAAATGGTGATTAAGGCACTAGACTCCCATATGGTGGGCTGCTGTTTGAGTCCCAGACCTGGCGGCTTGCTTTTTCACTTTTCCTTTCTCTCTCTCTCTGTCTCTCTCTAGTCAAATTTAAAAATAATAAAATTAAATAAATAAAACAATTCTTTAAAAAAAAATAGGGGATCAGCAGGTGGCATAGTGGTTAAGGCACTGAACATGCCCATATGGCTGACCACAGTTCAAGTCCTGAACCTGGTGACTTGCTTTCTCACTTTCCATCTGTGTGTGTGTGTGTGTGTGTGTGTGTGTGTGAGTGTGTGTGTGTGTGTGTGTGTGTTTCCCTGGTAAAATCAAAATTAATGAATGAATAAATAAAATTAAATAAATAATTATTTAAAATATATATGTTACCATGGTATAACATATCATATATATGATATCATGTAATAATACATAAATATATATCATGACATAAGAAGAGGAGGTGGTAAATGCAGAGACCTACCTAATCCAGACCCTAAGTGCTCCCAGCTCAGAACCTGCCATAGCACATTTCTGAAACCCAAGCCTCTCATGCTAGCAGAGAATTGACTGTTGATCTCTACTACCTGCGTGGAGAAGCTGGGTGGAGAAGGGCAGAGGGAGAGCCCCAGGGACTCTCAGGAGGGAGGCGATTCTGCTTCCTCCCCTCCCAGCCAGCCTGCCCACGGGACTCCGCAATGGGTTAACAGGCGATGTTTATTTATGAACTTGGCCTATTACTGTAGCATAATTTGAATACAGTGCCTATGAGGTTTTTTATTGCTGGCTATAATTTCATTTTTAAAGCTCTCCCTATGCCATACTTTAAAAATGATATCTCAAACAAGAAATAAATTCTGTTTTGCAGCTGTGTTAACTATATTTACCCATGGGACACACTATTTTGTCCTTGACACAAACCCCGGGGGATTTCGCTGACAATTGCTTCGGCAGCTTTCTTGAGCTCCCACCCCATGCAGGCAGAGCTCAGCTGCAATTCCCTGGAACACCCCACAGAGCCCCGGCTGCAGCCCAAAGGGGCCTGAGAGGAAGAGCTGAGAAGCTCTGGGTCTGAGTGGCCCGTTCCTCAGCAGCCAGCCGTATGGCCATGGTACGGGCAGGACGCTGCCACCATCCTTCTGCTGAATCCCCCCTCCCTCCTCTCTTCACTCCAGGGTCCATGATGGAGTTTAGATAATTTCCCAGTCTGCAGAATGATGGCTCAGGAACCTAAGTCGGCCAGCTTCCATAATTTTTATCCTTTCCCCCTCCCCCTGAGTGAAAAGGAAAAAATTATATATTACAGGGCCCAACTGACAATAACAATAGCTTATGTTTATTGAGCGCTTATTCTTTGCCAGACGCTGTACTCAGACCAGACATAAGCACGTGTGATACTGACAGTGCCCTCCCAGTACGTGGGACTCTCCCCGTTCTGCAGACGAGGGAACTGAGGCTCAGGGAGCTGGGTGGGATGTCTACTCAGTGTAGCTCAGTTGGGGTCAGGAATCCATAAGCAATACTATCCTCAGCCCTGCACCCGAAGATGGCCCATGTCTGCCTGCCGGATGAGCTTCCTTTCCCAGCAAAACTGGAAGCAGTGGACTCGGGAGGAGCCAGTTTTGACGGAAGAGGGGGAAGTGTGAGACACAGCAAAGCCATTTTATGCAGACACCTCGTCAGTCCAGAAAAGCCCCAATTAATCAGAGGGGGAGCTGGAGAGGTGGAGAAGAGAAAGGGAGGCCAGAGACGGCCAAATCCTTGCACAACGCACAGTGACTGATCCTTCCTAGCATCTCAGCATCGCAGAGCAGCCAAAAGGCCAGACTGAGCCAGCCACAGCAGCACTGCAGTAACACAACACCCCGTGATGCTGAGGCCACACGGGAAGGTCCCGAGTTCACTTCCTGAAGTCTCCCTGTACACATGCCCACGATCCCGGCTGGTTGAGACCAGGGTGTCGGCGTGAAGATCTTGTTGTGAGATACCCCTCTCTCTCTCTTTCTCTCTTCCCCCTGGGAGAAATACATTAATAGACTTTAAAAAACCTACCAGTCTTAGTGGCAGCCAGCCCAGAGTTCAAGCCCCAGTTCTGTGCTGCAAAACCACTGCTAGCTCTGTGACCTGGGCAAGAGACCTCATTTCTCTGCAACTCAGTTTCCCCATCCTTAGAGTGGGGACAAATCCGCCTTAATTCATAGTGTCTATTATTTACTATACTTTGCCAAACACCTATTATTTTACGGTCATATAGTCGGGTCACAGACTGAAAGAAAGAGAGCGAGGGGGCAGGCCAGGCAAAGAGAACCAAGGCACATTGGTACAGAGGCATTTTGGTCCGCAGTTGGCGAGACCTGCATTCCAATCTGAGTCCATCATTTATTTATTAGTCGTGAGATTTTAGACAAGTTATTTAGTCTCTGAGCCTCAGCTTCCTCATCTGCAAAATGGGTATACAAAGGCCTACCTTTGAAGGCTGTTTGGGGGATTAAAGATAACTCATACAAAGCATCTGACATAGCCAGATGGTCACTGCCTTATGACTGTTTGCTTACAATATTTCGACTTTATGATGGTGCAGAAATGACACATATTCATAGAAACCATACTTTGAACTCTCATACAACCATTTTTTTAACTTTCATCACAGTATATAATAAATGACATGAAACTCAATGCTTTATTACAAAATAGGCTTTGTGTTAGATGATTTTTGCCCAACTGTAGGCTAATGTAAGAGCTCTGAACACATTAAGGAAGACTAGACTAAGCTATGATGCTTAAAATGCATTTCAGGGCCAGCAGTTGGCATAGTGATTAAGACGCTGGACTCGCACATGATCGATCCACGGTTCAAATCCCGGACCCAGAGGCTTAAATATTATGCTGGATACATGTGCATGCATGCCCAAAATTCCAGGAGGAGGATGAAGGAGAAGGGATTGCAACATAGCCATTTCCCCTGGGAGGTGATTTCTCACTTTCTCTCTCACTGTCTCTCTCTGAAAGCACATGTGCCATATGTCAAAAACCTTTAAAAAAAAAATTAAATGCATTTTCAACTTATGATGGATCTATCAGGACATAAACCTGTCCTAAGTTGAGGAGCATCTGTAGCAGGTGTTTAAGAAATGGTACCTGGGACCAGCAGTTAACGTAATGGCTATGTCGGTGGACTCCCACGTAGTCGACTGCGGTTCAAGTCCCGGACCCGGTGGCTTAAACTCACACTAGGCACGTGTGCGTGCGTGCCCAAGATCCTGAGAGGAGAATGGAGGAGAAGGGATTGCGGCGTGGCCATCCCCCCTGGGGGGGTGATCTCTCACTTTCTGTCTCTCTGTCTCTCTCTGTATGTCTGGCGAACGCACGAGCCCTATAGCAAAAACATCTCAAAAAAAAAAAAAAAAAGAAAAAAGAAATGGTACCTGAGGGGCTGGCAGGTGGCATAGTGGTTGAAGTTGCTAGACTCCCACATGGCCAACCACAGGTCAAGTTCCAGACCTGGTGGCTGCTTTCTCACTTCTCTCTCTCTCTCTCTCTCTCTCTCTCTCTCTCTCTCTGTCAAAGCTGGAAAATAATCATAATAATAAAGTTAAATAAAATGATTATTTTTTAAAAAAAAGAAAGAAAGAAGGAAATGGTACCTGCTATTGTGATTGAATGTAATCAGAATGTCTGGTGATTGAGAAGAGTCAGATCTTTGAAGGGTTCTGATCTTAGCTCCACCATCAGACCTCAGCTTCCTCATCAGGAAAACGGGAATAACTGTTTCCCCACAGGAACTTTAGGTGGAAGGACAGATTAGGCTATTGTCCAGAAATAATAATCTTGCACCTCTCAAGCATTGCCAAGAAAAGAACATGACCAGGTCCCAGAAGAAATAGAAAAACATGATGAACATCCAACCAAGAAAAGAACATGCCCTGGCCCCAGAAGAAATAGAAAACCATGCCAAACATCCAGCCTAGTGTAGCTAAGCCCAGCCACTTGATCGAGCCCAGACAAAATCAGCAGAGCCACCCAGCTAAGCCCAGCCTGGATGAACTAACCTTCAGTTACCCCAAAAATCTGTGAGAATAAATAGTTGTTTCAAGCCACCAAGTTTTGGGTTGGTTTGTTACACAGCATCATTGAGATCATAGCTAACTGATAGAGGGAATTCAATCTCATAAAGTATAAGTCTCTAGATTCATAATATGGCTTCTGTTTATTGAACACAATTATGTGCCAGGCACTGCACAAGTATGTGCTCTGTGCGCAGAAATTCACATGGGCTACCTCATCAGAAAGGCATATTATTACTACCATTTTATAGACAACAGAACGGAGACTCAGAAAGGTATGGTCACTTGCCTGAGGACACACAGCCAGGAATAAGTCAAATTTGCATAAGAAACCCAGATCGATCTGAGTCCAGAGCCCCACCCTGAACCATGGGGCCGTGGGGCCCTCCAAGCTGTCAGCAGGTGGGCATAGTATCCACAGTTAGTGTCACATGCATGGATACTTCCTGTGCCCCAGCAGGGTGCCAGGCACAGACCAGTTAGGTCTAGTCAACAGGACCTTGAATGCAAGCAGACGTTTCCTGGCTTGGTGGCCCCCACCAAGGTCTACCGACAGCAGCCATTTGGGCTGAGTATCTCCCTCATAGCCCTCTGGCACCAGCCCTATAAATATTAAACCAGTGGTAATTAGGGGGAATCAGTCAGTCACCGCGCTCCCGAGCCTGCCACGTCTCCCCACCAGGCCCCGGCTGCCTTTGACTAAAGAGCTTTGTTTCTTTTAATTTGGGGACCTCATACGAGGCATGTGTCAGACACCAGGACATCAAGCTCATCCCCATGTGGGCCGCATCCCTGCCTGTGGATCCCCACCCCCTCGGGGCCTGGCAGCCTCTGCCAAGAAGCCACAGAGAAGCTCGGTGTGCAAGGCAGGGGCGGGGGCACCGCAGGGCTCCTGTCAAGGCCCGAGCCCCCCTGGGGGGCCCACATCTTTTTTTGTCGATCGCCTGGCATTGGGCTCTGGTGTCACCGCTTTGCGGGGCTGATGACACATAATGCACGGTGACAACGTGTCACATCAGGAAACAGCCAGCCCCCAATGCGCCCAGGTGGGACCACGAGCCCCAGGGGTACTGGGGAAATCAAAGATAGGGAATTTCCAGCAAACGGGGTTGCAGGAGAATGAAAAAGACCCCAACCCACTCACCCACTCCATCTCTTAGAGAAGTAAACAGCCCAACTTCCCACCAGACCTCATGGATGAGGGAGAAGGGGGGAAGTGACTGAGTGTCCCCCCACCCTACACACATTACTGAGGAATCGTGGCTTCTGTGGGGGCTGCGTGGCTCCCCAGAAGCCACACTGTGGGCCTTGAGTCTCACATAATCAATCCTGCCCAATCCTAGCAACATCTTCTCTTGGCTGAAGTTACCTTTAGCCCCTTGCGCAGATAGGAAGCCCGAGATAAGTGGCAGGAAAAGTGCAGAGGCTGCACACATGTTTTCTGGGATCACAAGGAATTGGGTGCAAACTCTGCCTCCTTTCAGAAGATTTCCCTTCTCGGTATGGCAACTCATCACCCAACCTGTCAGCACCATGCGACCACCATTGCCTCCATGCTTGTGGGCCAAGATATTCTTTGCAAGATTTCCACGCAGGCATCGGCTAGGGAAGGGATTCGTCCTTATTTTGCAGCTGGGGAAGTTGAGGCTCAGAGACGTAAAGGGACCAGCCCACAGCCACACAGAATGAGAAAGGTGGACTAAGACTACAGCCTGGGTCTTCTAACACGCGGCCACTCCCCTCTCCTTGTTAGCAAAAGTTCCTCCAGCCTGCCCAGCCTCTTAGAGTTCACACACCAAAGGCTCTTGCTATATATTGACCCCGTAATTCCAAACAGTAACACTGAGATGGCTATAAACTCCCATTTTCTGCATGGGGAAATTGAGGCTCAGGCAGGAGACACATACTGCCTGGGAGCTCAGAGCAAGCCAGAAGCAGAATAGAGCCTGGAACCTGGAACACCCAAACTCCAGACCCTCCAGCCCCCTGGAAGGGCGGTCTGCCCAGGTGTCTGGGTCGACCCCAGTAAAGCTGCCCCACCGTCAAAGACAACATCCTGCCAGTGAAACGCCTGTCCACACCCAGCCTGGGGCCTGGAGGTCTGGACCGGTGGGGGCTGCACAGACCCCACTCTCCCCCACACCCCGCAGAGGCAGGAAACCAAACCTTAAACCTGACAAAGCCCACACGAGTGGCAGGTATTAATTGGTGCAATTAGGCGGCCCTTTCCCAAGGCCACGGATGCTGCGGCATCAATAATTAGACTCAGATTGGAATTCCTTTGGCTCGGCGTGTAAACAGGACACTCTGCAGTGGCGGTAAATGATTTGTTCAAAGGGGAAACATTTACTGTAATCTGAAAAGAGCCATTGACTGCATTATTAGTGGGTCTTGAGTGCCCGGCTGGCAGCAGGCTCTTCGTTGTTCTGTCTTCTGCCCAGGCCAGGGAGGCAGGGTGTTTCAGTGGCTTGGGAGCCAGACTGGGCGTCTGAAAGATCCCGGCCTGGGTTTGAGTCCTATACCCCCATTTCAGTGCCATGTGACCTTGGTAAGTAACACATCTCTGACCCTTTCTTTCCTCCTCTGTAAAGTAGGGACTGTGCCAATGCATCCCTCCTAACGCTGGTGTAAAGATTAGATGACCCGGGACCAGCAGTTGGCGTAATGGCTATGTTGCTGGACTCCCATGGAGTCGACCATGGTTCGAGTCCCAGACCCAGTGGCTTAAACTCACGCCAGGCATGTGTGTGTGTGTGCCCAAGATCCCGAGAGGAGAATGGAGGAGAAGGGATTGTGGCATGGCCATCCCCCCTGGGGGGTGATTTCTCGCTTTCTGACTCTCTGTCTCTCTCTGTCTCTCTGGAGAGCACACATGCCCTATAGCAAAAATCTCTCCAAAAATAAAAAGATTAGATGAACCAAGCATGCAGGAAGGTGCTGGAGTTGCTGTTGTTACCAATAAAAATGATGATGATCATTATCTTCTTTAAAGCTCTCCTGGGTTCCCAGAATAGCTCCCAGTTCACCACCCACAGCCCTCATCTCTGAGAAGGTTTAAAGAGGAAAACGCAAAGGTTCCAATGGTCACCTCAGTGAGACCAAGCCAGAGCTGGGGTTTGGACATCAGGTCTCACCTCTTCATAGCTGTGTTGGCTTTAGAAACATTGAGCCTCAGTTTCCTCATCTATAAATGGGATAGAAATGGTTTGACATGATGTTTAAGGGTATAGTCTAGGGGCCAGCAGATGGTGTCATGGTTAAGGTGCTAGACTCCCACATGGCCAACCGCGGTTCGAGTCCTGGACCTGGTGGCTTGAAAATCATGCCAGACATGTATGTGTGCATACCCAAGGTCCCAGGAGGAGAATGGAGAAGAAGGGACTGTGGGGTGGCCATCCCCTCTGGGGGGTGATTTCTCACTTTCCCTCTCACTGTCTCTCTGTCTCTCTCCAGCGAACACACCTACCCTGTGGCAAAAGTCTTTTTAGAAAAAAAAAAGTACGCTTTGGAGCCAAACACCTAGGATGCTGAATCTCAGACCTGCCCTGGAACTTGCTGTGTAAGTTGAGGCCTGTTCTTACTCTCCTTATTTATAAAGCGTGTATGAAACCTGGTGGTTTTTGAGGCTCTATTTGAGGCTGGAATGAAACAGTAATGCCTGGGACAGAATCAGCTCTAAGGCATAAAAAGGAAAATAAGTCACTGAATTGTAGAGATGTTGCAAGGGTGAAAGAAGATACTATATACAGGATTGCAAAAAAAAAAAGTATGTATATATGTATATATATATTTGCATACATATGTCAGTATATATATATATATACACATATATATATATATATTTAATATATTAATTAGTTGGTTATTAGTCCCCACTGCAGATTTCTCTGGGACTTGCTGTGCCTGGTTTCTGACTCCTGGGGTCCTGGGAGTCCTGCATGTCACCCCCACTGGGGTTAATGCCCACGAAGCAGCAAGGAGTGGAGGGCATGCGGCCTGCTGTCTGAGATGCTGCCTCTTTTCTGTGGTGATGCCGGGCACTGCCTAGGTAAATGTGTAGATATACGCATGTCTGCACATGTGTGCTGTACACTCGTGTGTCCACCGTGCACATTTACACCGACCATGCCAGGCTGTGCTTACCCGCATGTGCACACATCTTCACACAGGCCCTTTTCCTCTCTCCCTGTCTCCCAGAGGACAGCCTGCCCCCTGCCCTGGGCCACTTCGTTAACCTGACCCAGGGTGGGGGGCCTGCCTAAGGCTGCACCCTCCCCATTCCCCACACTTCAAACCTCTCCAAATCAGCCCACCAGGGCCCAGCCACAGGGCAGTGGCACCCCCACCCCTCCTCACCTCACCCCTTGTCCTGGATTTGGTCCCAGAACTGTGGTCCGAGCCTTCACGCTCTCCCACCCCAGCCTGGCCACTGCCCTCTCTCCCTCTCCATCAGCTCTTCATCCTAATCGCCCCTCGCCTTTCCCCAGACCCCACCTGTGCTGCAGTGTTTGGCTACGACAAAGGAATTTTCTTCAAGTACAGACCTGTTTCAAGGCCCTTCTCCGAATCCCCAGAGAGTTTCCCATTTTTCTCAGAATAAATTCATTGCCTTTAGAATACAATCCAGCCCTGGGCCCCTGTAGCCTCCTAGCCCTGTCTCCTCCACTGCCCTTCCCTGACCGCACCCCAACACCCTCACACCCCACCCTCAATAGGCCTCCTCGCCTGTCTCCACCAGTCCCAGGGCCTCTGCATGAGCCTCTGCCTCTACCCAGAATCCCCTCCCTTCCTCTCACTCAGCTGCAGCTGCTGCCCTGTGGGAACCAGCCGGAGGGTTCTGTGCCAAACAGCACACCCAGCTGCATGTCCCAGGGCTGCCTGCTCTCCAGGATCACGCCTGGCTCAGCTCCTCCAACTCCAGTTTCTAGCCATGGCCTTCGAAAGGGATGCTCACCCGTCCATGGCCAGCCATCTCTGTTCACCTCTACTCTCTGGGGACTGCCAAGGAGGAGAGACAGGGGCTGGCTCAGGGGAGGAAGGGGAACACCAACATTTACAGAGCGCCTACTGTGTGCAGAGGGCTTTAGGTGCACGGTCTCACCATATTCCCATCCGACAGACGACCTCGCTGAGACTCAGAGAGGTTACACAAACCAGTCTTAAACCAACAGCTGTGTGGTGCCGTAGCCTCCTTTTTCTCTGCTTTTCCTGCCAGCTAAAGTCACCCCGAGTGATCTACTACGTGCCAGGCCCTGCACTCACTGCTGGGGGTTCAGCAATGAGTAATTCAGTCACAGAATCATGCCTGCCTTTGGGGACTGAGTCTATCGCCCCTCCCCTGACATCATTCTCCACCAAAGAACTCAAGGGGGAGGAAGGGGGGAACGTCCCCCTGGATTTGTAAATCTGGACTTTGGGGTCCTCTTGAGAAAAGCTGGTCAAATAGCTTGACTTCTACCTCTTCAAGGGTTCCCGAGGGACTGAGCAGCCAGGAGAGAAAGCAGTGGGGGGTAGTAAGGTTCCCGGCACAGAAATGCGCTCGCACTCGTGGGGGTAGGGATTCAGACAGGAGCAGGGAGACCAAGGGCTGAGAGGGCCAGGCTGCGGGGGGAGGACTCTGCAAACAGTCTGACCCCTCGTCTTTCTGCCCCAGGGGCTCTGGGGAGACAGAAGGGACACTGACCTGTGTTGCCTCCTGCTATGTGACAGTGTGGGTACCTGTCCCACTCTCCGTGTCCCCTTTCTGGCCACCGCTGTCTTGGCTCTGCAGCACCACCCTAGCTCACATGGGCTGCGGTGGCATTCAGACCCAGTCTCCTCAGGCCCAGAACCCAGGCTCTGCTCGGGTCCAAGCTCCCTCCTAGGCAAGGCCAGTCTCCCAGGGAGGCGGCCGGCACCCCCTGTGTGCTGGGAGCCCAGCCCGAGCCCAGGGAGGAGGAAAAGGCAGGAAGCTGCAGTGGCTGGAGATGTTTTAGTGCCCTATGAAAACCTGAATAAATAGTGTCTAACCTTTCCCGACTCCCACTTCCTTATCTCAATATTCCATTTAATAGCACCTTTCAGGCCTCACTAAAAGAATACGAGGGTTGTTATTTCAGCTCTAAGTCACTGTTACAACAGGCTGCTGTCTCCGCTGCAGCGGTGCCGTGCTCAGGATCCCGCTCCCCCGTGGTCCTCCTGGACAGGTGCGGGTCCTGACATGCCAGGCTCCTTTCGCCCGAGGCCCAGTATGGAGTGGAGTTTGGGGCAGGGGTGGTGACACAGAGTAGGACTCTGCGAGCAGTCTATGAGTTTGCTGTGCAGCAAAAATGCCATGGGCAAAAATCTCTGCTCGCGTGCTAGTGCTGGCTTAACAAGGTACAAGAGACGGGGAGACTTCAGCGACAGAACTTGGCTCTCTCGCAGCTCCGGGGGCTGGAAGCCCGAGATCAAGGTGTTGGCAGTGTGGTTCCTTCTGAGGGCCGCGAGGGAAGATCTGCTCCAGCCCTCTCTCCTGAGCCTGTGGGCGGCTGACTTCTCCCTGTGTCTTCACAAGGTCGGTGTGCATAACAACACGATAACGATTCTGTGTCCCCTGTCCCGTGCCTGTCTCTGCGTTGTTCCCCCTTGACCCTCCATGCCCCACTACAAAGCTGGGCTATACTTTCCTCATCTTGATGAACAAGAGGCTCAGAGAGGTGAGGAGACCTGCCCATGGTCACACAGCCTGTACTCAACAGAGCGGGATTCAAACCAGGCCTATAGGTCGTCTCCCACGATGCCACTCGTGCTGGGATATAATCAGGGGTCTGGCTGTGATGGCCTGCTTCAGCACTTTCTAGCTGGGTGCCCTTGCTCTGTGGAAGCTCAGTTCGTCCAGCTGTAAAGTGGGGATGAAGAAAGCCTGGTCCCAGGAAGACCATGGAACTCAAAGGAGGTTGGCTTCATGCCATTCCTCAGTGAGACAAAGTAGAACATCGCACAGACTCGGAGTAACAGTGACAGCAGAGGAATACATACACCGTGTGCACACACGTGCCCGTGTATGGAAGGTCTATGTGTCCTTGTGTCTCAGGATGTGCCTGTGTGTGGACAGGAGTGTGTGAAGATCATTGCATAGAAAAGGGCATGTGTAGGGGCCAGCAGGTGGCATCATGGTTGGGGCGCTGGACTTCCACATGGCTGACCACGGTTCAAGTCCCAGACCTAGCAGCTTACTTTCTCGCTTTCTCTTGCTTGCTCTCTCTCTCTCTCTTTCTCTCTCTCTGTCTCTCTGGTGAGCACACATGTCCTGTAGCAAATAAATAATAATAATAAATTAAATATAAAAAGGGCATATGTGTGTCCAGCATATGTGCATTTTTGGGTGTAGGCTCTATCTGGAGGCCTATCCAAGTGTGTGTGTTTTCAGAGTATGCATGTTTACTGGCCTGACTGCATCTGGGTGAACAGACGGGAACACATATGTGTGTGCGTGCGTGTGTGTGTGTGTGTGTCCATATGTACACTGTGTATTTCTGTGTCCTGAAGACGAGGGCACCTGTTGTGTGTCCATATGCAGAGGCTTGTATGGCTATGGTGTGTACACGTGTGCATGCATGATATCATGCCAGGTCACCCATGTGTGCGCCGTGCTGGGCAGATGTGGGTGTGTGTCTGTGTGTGTGCACATCTGCATACGTGGAGGATAAGCCTGCCCACATGCTCTCAGCACTGTGACCGTGTCAGCCCAGGGCCTGAGATGGGCGCCTGCGAGCTCGGCTTGGAGCAGAGTGGCCACCGTGCCCAGGGCCCAGCACCGGGGTAAATGAGGCCTTCTCCGCCCCCGGCTGCACCCAGGGCCACGCGGGCGGCTGCACTAATAAGGCTGCTTTCCCTGAGGCGGCGGCTGCCGGGAGCAGGTCGGGAGTCAGAGCCTCGGGGCTCTGCTCTGCAACCCCTTGCCAGGGCTGCCTCGTCAGCAGGACAGTGGCCCACAGTGACCCCATGCCCTCCGGCAGCACAGGGCCAGCTGCAGCCCCCAGGGGGCCAGGTGACCCCCAGAGAGACCGGACCCTCTCTGGCCTCAATCTCCCCATCTCCAGAAGGGTCCCGAGAGGGACCACAGACCCCTCTGATTCCAGCTCCACTCCTGGCCTGCCTCAAACACTGCTGTCAAGCCTCAGGTTCACTTTCTGTAAAATGGGGCAAGGAGTTGACCTGAGGTCAAGCCTGGGGCTTTTCTAGGTGGGGCAGCCCCCTCTAAGACTCCTGATAAGTAGGCCAGCGTGAGGGTGAGTGACAAGGAGAGCATCCTGTCTCCAGTAAAAGCCTAATGGTGAACTGGAAATGCTTTGTAAATTCTAATTACAAGGGCTGGATGGTGGTGCAGTGTTAACAGAATCTGCAAAGCTGGCCCACGTGGGACAGTTCTGGGTTTATGACTGGAGACCTCCCTGTACAAGCTGGGAGTGTGTGTGCCTGTGATTCAGAGCTGGCCAAGGCCGGGGGTAGATCAAGGCGTGAAGCCACCATGGGGTGCCTCTCTCTCTCTCCCTCCCTCTCTCTCTCTCTCTCTCTCTCTCTCTCTCTCTCTCTGTCTTTATTTCTGTGTCTCTGGCTCATGAAAAAACAAGGAAGAAGGAAGGAGGGAAGGAAAAAGGGAAGAGGCTTTAAAAATATGTGCACTAATTATGGAGCCGGCAGGTGGTGCGGTGCTTAAAGGCACTGGATTCTCACATGGCTGACTGCAGTTCAAGACCCGGACCTGATGACTTGCTTTCTTGCTTTCCCTTTCCCTTTCTCTCTCTCTCTCTCTCTCTCTCTCTCTCTCTCTCTGTCTCTGTCTCTGTCTCTGTCTCTATCTGGTCAAATTTAAAATAATAACAACAAATGGAATTAGATAGATAAATAATTCTTTTTTAAAATTAGTATGCATGTGTATACACACACACACACACACACACACACACACACACACACTGCAACCCCGAGGCAGGCTGATAATGATAACAGTAATAACGGCAGCTACTGTTCACAGCCCTTCCTAAGGGCGAGCACAGTGCTGTTACGGTTACTATTCTTCTTCTCTCTGCCACCCCACTCAGGAGCCCCAGCTGCTCCACCCACCATTCTCCCCACTCCAGGGAGCTGCCTGCCAGGAACCAACGCTCCGACCTCCTCGCCAGCCCTTAATTAGGTCTCTTAGAAGGCAGAGATGGCTGGGGCCTGCAGGAAGCTTGGGGCAGAGGAGCTGCAAGGAGGGGAGGAGGTGCCTGCAGAGATGAGGCCAGGCCAGGACAGGGAGCTCTCCCCTGACTCCAACACCCTGCCCTGTCCTCTACCAAGGCCATTCTCACACTGAAGCAAAGCAGGAGCCGGAGCTAGGAAAACACACACACACACACACACACACACACACACACAGAGCTGATCAGGCTCTTTCTCTACCCTTCGACCTTCAGCAAAAGCTCCACCAAGCTTCCTCACAGCAGGGTACTGCTGGGTTAGGCTCTTCAGAGACGGGCCTCCTGGATCTGAATCCTGCCCCTGCTCTTTCCCAGCTGCGTAACCTTGAGCGACTGACTTTCCCTCTCTGAGACTCAACTGCTTTGTCTTAAAAGTAAGGGTAAAAGATTGGGACCAGCAGTTAGCATAATGGCTATGTCGCTGGACTCCCACGTAGTCAACTGCGGTTCGTGTCCCGGACCCGGTGGCTTAAAACTCACACCGGGCATGTGTGCGTGCGTGCCCAAGATCCCGAGAGGAGAATGGAGGAGAAGGGATTGTGGCATGACCATCCCCCCTGGGGGGTGATTTCTCGCTTTCTGTCTCTATGTCTCTCTCTGCTTGTCTGGCGAGCGCACATGCCCTATAGCGAAAACCTCTCAAAAAAAAAAAAAAAGTAAGGGTAATAACTGCCCACACCACAAGACTGCTATGAAGATGAAATAGTGTGGTATTCTGACACTCTGTGCTGCCGGCCCCACACGGGGAGGCCCCAGGTTCAGGACACGTCAGGGCCTCCCTGGACACACTAAGGGCACATGCGTGTGTCCCCCTGGTCTCGGCTGACTAATGCTGAACTAAGGCATTAAGGCCCTGTTGGGAGTGGCCTTCTCTTCTCTATTTCTCTCTCTCTCTCAGGAAATGAATAAATAAAATTGTTAAAAGTATATAAATAGCAAGATGCGAGTAAAGGGTTTCATCTAGCGCCTGGCACAATCAGCTCTCCTCTTGTGTCAGCTACATAATTATAACTGTATCAGTCAGGATGAGATATAGAATGCTGTATAACAAGTAATCCCCAAAACTCCATTGGTCCATTTCATGCTGTGCTGCATGTCCATTGAGCTGGCATGGAGTGGAGGGAAGTCTCCTTATAGTCACTCAGGGCCTCAGACTGATGGGACACAGGTACTACCTCCAGTGTCACCATGACTGTGCTATACAGAAAGACAAAATCAGAGTCTGTAACTAGCTATTAAATTCTCCAACCAAGAAAGGAACATGCCCTCAACTCATTGGCCAGAACCAGTCACATGATCTCTCCCACCCACAAAGGTGCTAAGAAATCCCAAGTACCCCGAAAGACAAAAATTTGGTTAAGACCACATATAGGGGCCAGCAGATGGTGTAGTGGTTACGTCGCTGGACTCCCACATGGCCAACCTTGGTTCCAGTCCTAGATCCAGTAGCTTGAAACACGCTGGGCACGTGTGTGTGTGTGCCCCAAAATCCTGAGAGCAGAATGAAAGAGAAGGGATTGTGGTGTGGCCATGCCCACTAGGGGGTGATTTCTTACTTCCCCTCTCGCTGTCTCTGTCTCTCTGTCTCCCCAGTGAGTGCACATATCCTAAGGCAAAAAACTCTTGAAAAAAAAAAAAATACAGCTCCCATACTATCAATGCCCTGGGTAGAAACCTAGAACTTTATATGTAGAAAGACCCTGGAGATCATTTAGTCAAACCTTCTAGTTTTTCAGGCTAAGGGCCTAGGGCCCAGAGAGGGAAAGAGATTCATGCAAGGTCACACAGCAAACAGGCTTTGAAACTGGGATCCCATTCCAGATCTGACTTCTTAGCCAGGATACGTTGTCCACCCATTGGCTCAAATGTACCCACACAGTTCTATTCAATGAGAAATGTCCTGAAGGATTCTGAGGAAGGGCTCTTCTCTCTTTAATAGGTGTTTGAGAGGCTGAAGTCTCTCTTCTAGCTTTGAGTACTGCTGTAGGAGGAGGGATTACGGCAACCACTTTGGACTGTGAAGAACAAATACTGAGGACAAAAGCCCACCCCCCGAGGAAAGCAGAGTACATGTGGAAAGAACTGGGGGTCATGGGATCCCTGAATGAACCAACCCTGGGGCTCCCTAGCCCTGACTTCTCATCCCATAAAAACAAATTGTCCTTATTGTTGAAACCATCCTGGTTAAGTCTTTGGATCCTGGCAGCCCCATGTACCCCCAAAGCTGGAGTCCTCCTGCTATCCTACCCCATTCTGCTGCACTGTCTTCTGCTTGATGCAAACTCTGGCTTCAACTTCAGTTTAAGTGTCCCTTGCTCCCAATCTAGAACATTTCCCTCTCACTTGCAAAAACAGTTTTCACTCAGAGTGTTTTATCTCAGCTTGTAATTAGCTACTTACTGGTATGATTCTTTGACTATCTTCCTCCTCTACTAAAATGTCAGCTCTACAAGATCAAAGAATGAAGTGTTCGGCCCCCTACACACAAGCCTTTTTTTTTAGGTTTTTGCCATAGGATGTATGTGCTCACTGGAGAGAGACACAGAGAGACACAGTGAGACAGTGAGAGGGAGAGACAGTGAGACATCTCCCCCTACCCGCCAGAGAGGGGATGGCCATGCCACAATCCCTTCTCCATTCCCCTCCTAGGATTTTGGACACTCACGCACATGCGCCTGACATGATTTTCAGCCCACCAGGTCTGGGACTTGAACCACGGTTGGCCGTATGGAAGTCCAGTATCTCAACCACTACGCCACCTGCTGGACCCTGAAGGCCCCATTTTAACCATCTGTGATTAGCATGGTGCTATCTACAGGAGACGTTCGATGTCTGTTGAATGAATAAAGTGACCCCTGTGTCCTTGCTCATTCATCATTCCCTAGTTTTAAAATATTCAGCAAAGAAGCTTCGAGTCTGCTCCATTTGTTGACAGATCCAGAAGGCCCCGCGTGGTAGCCTGCCACTGAAGAAGCAGCCAGTCTCTGTCAGGTGCAGGCCAGCCCTGGGGCCTGCTGGTTAAGAGAGCCAGATCTGACATGGCCATCCATGATTTGAGCCCCACCCAGCTCTGCCAGTTCGAAAGACACACCAGACACACGAGTGTGCGTGTCCTGAATCTCAGCCAGAGGAGTAGGGAGTGTGGTGTAATTGTGCCACCTTAGAAGATGCCTTCTCCCTCTCCCTGTCCGTCTCTGTGTGTCTCTCTACATCTCTTTGGTGTGGTGAGTGAGTGAGTGGGTGAGTGCACAGGCCCTCTGGCACTTAGGGAAAAAATCTGTTGAGTGAATGGGTAAAGGAATTGAACTCCGACTAAGGCTTGTCTTAGAAAACGAGCCAGAGGAAGCTACAGTAGTTATGGTAGCAGAAACATTTCAACAACACTCACATTTACGCATTCTTTTTTTTTTTTTTTAAGAGAGAGAGATTTTTGTTACAGGGCACATGCTCTCACCAGAGAGACAGAGACAGAAAGCAAGAAATCACCCCCCAAGGGAGGGGGGCATGTCACAATCCCTTCTCCTCCATTCTCCTCTCAAGACTTTGGGCATGCATGCACACGCGCCAGGCATGAGTTTAAGCTGCTGTGTCTGGGACTCGCACTGCAGTTGACTAGGTGGGAGTCCAGTGACGTAACCATTACACCATCTGCTGGCCCCTCCCTTCACGCATCTAACCCAGTAGTAACACCACCAGCACTCAGTAGGAGGAAAGGCAATTGCAGTGCTTAATGAAAGCAACCTCCAGTGTTAACCGAAGTCTCCATTAACCTCGGCCCCTGGGCCGACAGCACCTCGAGGGCAGGGCCACTTTTCGACGTGTCTGTGCAGGTTGGCAGGACCTGGGTCCTACTGCGAGCTGGGGTTCTCCGCAGCCCTCACAGCAGATGGCTTTCCGGGCTCGATATCCATCATGGATGCTGGTCGTGGAGGAAACAGGAGCGATGCTTGAGAGATGGATGTCGATGGCAAACGGGCTGTGGTGATCATGCGTCTCCATTTTCCCCTTCATACACATGATGAATAAACTTAATTACATAGAAAATTGCTGCCATTGAAGAATGTGGCATGTGTGGCCTCCTCCTTCTCGACTGTCCCCAATCCCAGGGAGGGAGCCATTGCCACCCTCTCTGACTCCAGGACTGCCCCTCGTGTGGGGGGACAACTCCTGATGAGTCTGTAGGTGGGCTCGGAGGAGACCTGGACTGTCCATCTGCTCCAACTACACATTTTGAGGTGGGAATAACCAAATCCCAAGGGATAAGCACGCGGACTTGATCCAGGGGCAGAGACAGGTATGGGGTCTCCTCCATCCCCAAGTCCCTGGGTCCCTCTGATTCAAAAGACACATAGGTCAAATCCGTCTCGGGTGCAGTTTCTTCAAAGAACACATCAGGGAATCTGGCCACGCCAACTGAGCTGGGCAGGGTGCTGAGAACTGGGCCAGAACCAACACTCAAACGCAAAGACGTTCGCTTTCTTTCTGGTGTTTTTGCAACGTGAATCTTAAGTATTTCATAAAAGCAGCTCCCCCAGAACAGCAGAGACAAACAGGGGTCACACCAGCATCTGGGAGTTAGGTGCTGGCACGGCCTCCACGACTAGCTGGCCCCGAGGCCGTGCTCACGTCTGAGCCTCGGTTTCCTGTCCTGGGAAATGAACTCGCTCTTGACTCTGGGGCATCAGCGGGCTGTTGGAGGCTTGAGCACACTAATGAACATCTGAGCACCACGACGGGGCAGGGTGTGTGATGGTTACACAGGAGGCTTCTGCAGCTTATCACTGCGTACAAAGTCCTTTACGGAGAGCGTCTTACGGTGAAGCCCCTGCTGAGATGAAGACGAGTCTGCCTGATGCCAGACAACCACAGCGGGTGGCAGCATGGAGGCCAGGTATTAGTCAGATACCTGCATGCCTTCATTATCACCCGACAGAGTCCTACTCAGGGGCACATGATGTGGGAGGGACACAAAAATGAATAAGACACAAAAGATACAAGCCCTGCCCCGGAGGTGCACAAGGTATAGCAGAAGAGACAAACACGGCATTGATCCATTAGTGTGGTGACTGGGGAACAGCCAACTTTGGCTGTAAAGCACAAGAGCAATCAAGGAGGACTTTCTGGAGGAATGATTCACTCATTCATTTACACATGTATGCACATGTGCATTGTGTCCAATGGCTGGAAATATAGAGGTGAATGAAACAGACATGTTCTTGGCTTCTGTTGCTGCCACAGTCTGCCCAATGAGACGTGTTTAGGCTAATGGCACAGCAGAAAGGACGCTGCAAATATAGGGAACAAATATAGGAATATCACCGACAGAGGCGTGGAGGTATGGGGAAGTCTGGTATTATCAGAGCTTATATCACTAGGCAGGAGATGGGGCTGGATGGGAAACCTCTCTTATTTTGCAGTTTCCAAAGAAGCAGAAACATCAAATCCTCTCTTTCCTTGTATCATGTACTCACTGTGAGTGGATGGATAAATAAAATGTGGTACATCCATACAGTGGAATATTATTCAGCCATAAAAAAGGAATGGGTTTTTATCATGCTAAATACTACAGCATGGGTGAGCCTTGCTGAGCAAGCCATTATGCTGAATGAAGTAAGTCAGTCATAAAAGAACAAATGAACTTTCTGTCAACACTGTGCCAAACCAGAACCAGCATGAGGTAAGAGTTAGCTGCCAGGGTATCATGTGATTCCACTTACAAGAGGTACCTAGAGTACTGGAGTTCATGGAGACCGAAAGCAGAATAGCAGAGGCCTACCAGGCTCAGGACAGGAAACAGGGAGCTGTTATTTAATGGGTACAGAGTTTCTATTTTGAAAGCTGAAAAAGTTCTGTGATGACAGTGGTAATAGTTCTTGTAACAATGTAAATGTTCTCCATAGTTACAGTGTACATGCTGGGAACTGGACATTTCAAATGATTAAAACAGTAGAGGTTATCGTTAAAATGATAACCACAATGAAAAAAAATGTAACCCAGCTGCAGTGGGGTGTACCGCTGAGACACTGTGCTCCACAGGCTGGGGCCACACAGGAGGCCCAGGTTCAAGTCCAGGTCCAACCTAATAGCTGGGAAGACTGGTGAGCACCTACTGTAATCCTAGCAATCCAGGGAGACTGAACTGGATGGCCACGAGTTCAAGGCTGACCTGGATAACACAGCAAGATCCTATCTAAAAAAACATCCAGGCATGGTGACTTGTGCCTGCATTCTCAGCCAGGAAGCTGGGGCATGAGAATCACCCCATGGCAAGACCTGTCTTTTAAAAACAAATAAAAATAAATAATCATATTGAATTTTTTTAAAAAATTGTACCATGTGCATCTGTACTTGGAAACACTCGGCAGTTCATTTATTTATTCATTCATTCATTCGATCAGTCCACAAACAGCAAGCACCAATAATGTACCAGTGCACCCATAACTGTGCCAAGTGCAGTTCCAGGCACCGGAAATGCAGAGACGAAAGAGACAGTGGACTCTGGAAGTGTGGAAAGGCAGAAGGGAAAGGCAGTCAGCAGTCAGACAGTAAACAAGGAGGCGCTTTAACAAGTGGGTAATTGTATACCAGACAAGCTAGGGAGGGTATAAACAAGGCCAAGCGCTTAGGAGAGACGAGAAGGTAGGTTTGCTTCTTTGGAGGCTGAAGTGTTGACCGGACTCTGTGAGGAGGCGGCACGTCCCCTGGGACCTGCAGGAATGGTGCGTGCAAATAGCCAGGCAAACAGCGAGTCCTAGTGTATAACGGACGCTCCTGCATATAAATATCTGGTTCCCTGCCTTTCTCACCCCCTACCCCAGGACTTCCTGACCCTAGCTCCACTCTAGAAGGGTACTGGGGCCTGCGGGTGGAGAGAGACGTAGCTAAGACCCCAGCCCTTACATAGACATTTCCAAGCTGCCCCAGCAGAGAGTGCTTCCACTTGTCTAGCTTTCTTCTGTCCTGCTACAGAAACCTCCTTAGATCCCCAAGGGGGTGGAGACCATCTCTATAACAGGTCACCCCAGCCCAGAGTGGGTAAAAAGGAGCCCAAGGCCAAGCGGTGGTTGTTGCTGAGATGCACCAGCGAGCAGGAAGCTGCAGCTCGTTAGCGCTAATATAATTAAGTCCCAAGCTGGGGCCGGTCCATTAGTGCCTTTAGATCATCCAAAAGCAGTGGTTTTCTTAATGAAAGGTTCTCTATTACAAAATTGGGCTTCCATCCATCTCCATTATGGGGGGCAGTTTACCTGCTAATACATACACCGCACGCTCTCCCTGGCAGGGGGTGGCGGCGACGCCAAGGTGCGAAATGGCTTTCCAGGCTCTGAGACTCTGATGAACGGCCTGTCCCAGCCGCTGCAGCGGAGGGAACATCCAGTCCTTGGGGACGGCTGTCTGCCAGTGGCGACAAGACGACAGTGGGTGGACATTTTTTGGAATGGGGCAAATTCAGGCCAAGATTAGAAGATTCCTGCTTCAGGGGTGGGCTCACCCACAGTGACGTGCAGGGTGGTTTCCAGTCAAGCCACTGGGCGATGGCACAGTAATGCCAGCTTGACCGGGGCCTGTGCTGGGGGCCTTGGCTTCAGCATCGTCAGTAATACAGCGAGGCATCCATGGCTCCAGTGCCTTCCCTGTCACCATCAGCACCTCCCGGCTTTTTCATTCATTTGTTTCAAGTTTTCCTTCATTCTTTTTTTCCTTCCTTCCTTCCTTCCTCCCTCCCTCCCTCCTTCCTTCCTTCCTTCCTTCTTTCATTCCTTCCTTCCTTCCTTCCTTCCTTCCTTCCTTCCTTCCTTCCTTCCCTCCATGAGCGAGAGAAATAAGTGGTCAGGCACCTCCAACAGGGGTCCTTGCACTGCAACCTACCCCCAGCCTCCAGCACTCCTGGTTCACGGGCACGCGCACGGCCAGTGGTTCAGGGAGGTCTCTGGACGCAAACCCAGAGCCTTCCCACGTGGGTCTGCTTTGCAGAGCATTACATTACCCTCATGCTACCATCCAGCCCACAGCACCTCCTGTCGATTGCACCTGCACTGTTTCAGGGCTGGGACTTCCTCTCCTCACCTCCACCACGACCTGTGCAGTCCTGGTCACAATCACCTTCAGCCTCATCTACTGTCAATCCTCCTACCTGGGCTTCCTGCTTCCACTCCCCGCCCCAATAGCTAGAGGAAAGCTCATCACCATCATCATCTCAACATCATCGGCATCATTATTTACTACTGTTCACGGTGTTTGCCATAGGGTGCATGTGCTCACCCGGCAGAGAGAATGAGAGGAGAAGTGAGAAACCCCGTGGGGGGATGGCCATGCTGCAATCCCTTCTCCATTGTGCTCTCAGGATTCTGGGCACCCACACACACGCTCCTGGTGTGATTTTCAAACAACTGGGTCCAGGACTCAAACTGTGGTCGGCCATGTGGGGATCCGGCACCTTAATTACCACACTGCCTGCTGGTCCCTATTATTACTACTATTCATTATGAAGTTCACATGACTGCCCAGCAACTCCACTCTTTTTTTAAGAATAATTTAATTTTATTTATTATTATTATTATTTTATGCTATGGGGTATGTGTGCTCACCAGAGAGAGACAGTGAGAGAGAGAGAGGGAAAATGAAAAAGAAAGCTACCAGGTCTGGGATTCAAACCACAGTCTGCCATATGGGAGTCCAGCACCTTAAGCATCAGGCCACCTGCTGGCCCCCATCAATTCCTTTCTTAAGTTTATGCCCCAAAGAATTGACAATGAGTATTCAAACAAATACTTGTACACAAATGTTCACGGCAGCATTACAAACAATTGCCCAAAGATGAAGACAGTCCTGGTGTCCACAATGGGATAAAAAGATAACACATTGTGGTATGTCCATACGATGGAATATTATTCAGCCTTCAAAAGGGATGGAGTTCCAATATACACTACAGTATGGATCAACAGAGAGCCCTCTTCTACACAGATCCCTCTGATGTCTCTCTCGATAGCATCCAAACCCCCTGAGGGTCTCCAGGTCCTTTTTCTCATTTTCTAAATGACCATTTCCCACCACATCTGTCTCCCCTGGCCCACCACACCAAGACTGCTTCCAACTCAGGGTCTTTGCTGCTGCTGTTCCCTCCACCAGAGTATCTTTCCTTGAACAGACTCCTCCTTATGCTCAGGCTTTACTCCCAAGGTCACCTCCAGAGAGAGGCATTCAGGGACCACCCTACTGACTCCATTGTGTTCATGTTGGTGAAAACCAAAATGGAAAATCAGTGACCACCCTCCAACCCAAGCTCCCACTCCCTCTCTTTAACCTCTCACCCAGCCTCACGTCTTGCAATTTCCACAGCTGCATGGAACACAGTTTGCACCCCCTTTGCTGGGTACTCTCTGGAGCCCCCTGGGAGATGCAACCAAACCTTCCAACCAGGGAGCACCTACTTACCCCAGGCCACACAGATGTTGCCGAAACACCCATGATGTGAGAGTTCTGCCTCAGTGTGTGCCAAACGCCACGGCCAAAACCAAGTCGGAGGATGAACAAAGGGAGCCTGTGGAGCTGGGGAGGGCTGTCTGGGAAGGCAGACTCAACCTGGGTGAGCCCGGCCAGTGCCTGCCTTCCTGCCATCTCTACAGAGCCCGCCGTGCTGTGCAATGCTCAGAACTGGAGAGAGAAGGGAGCTTCATTCTAATGGGAGGACATTTGGTCCAGTCCCTTCTGGAGGACCACGGTGCATGTCAGAAGTATGAGGCCTGTGGTGAAATCTGCTGGAACTCTGTGTTTCTGTAACACATTCGAATGCGGATCTGAGCTAAGGCAATGCTAGCGAGAACTTCCTGCTGTTTTAGGGGCTCAATCAGGAAGTCCCTTGTTTGCCTCATGACCTGAAACAAGGAAGAGAAAAGTGGTGCTAAAGACCCCAGCATTCAGAGGCCAGATAGAGGAACGGCAATGCAACACTGCAAGGCAGACCCACACGGGAGGGTTCCAGGTTCGAGTCCAGAGACTTCCTTGAGCATGTTGCATGTGCACACTCGTGTGATCAAGGGCTGGCTGCGACTGGAGTGAATCTCAGTGTGAAGAACCCGTTGGGGGTGCCCCTCTCTCTCTCTGAAGAAACAAGGAAAGAAACCTTAAGCAGAGAGAGACCAGCATCCCCTGGGATTTGCCCTCTGCCTTTGCAGGATTATACATTTGAGCCATTCACACACGGCTTGACTCACTTTGCCCTCGCAGCAATCTTGTGGGGCGTGTGTTACCATGACCCCATTTTGCAGGTAAGTAAAGTCATGTTAAAATGATCCAGTCATGAGGTCAGCAGATGGTGTAGTGGTTACGTCACTGGACTTGCACATGGCAGACTACGGTTCGAGTCCTGGACTCAGTTGCTTGAAACTCATGCTGGGCATGTGCACGTGCGTGCCCAAGATCCTGGGAGGAGAATGGAGGAGAAGGGATTGTGACATGACCATCCTCCCTGGGAGGTGATTTCTCACTTTCCCTCTCACTGTCTCTGTCTCTCTCTGTCTGTCTCTCTCACACACACTCTAAAGCAAAAACCTCTTTAAAAATTTACAAAAAAAAAACATAGAGAGAAGATTCCATCATGTCCACACGTCTAGGAAGGCTGCCTTTTCCTGGCTCTAAGCCTGAGCTTTTGGGCTCCAAACTACCAACCACATCCTGAAACCTGGGAGCTTGAGGGTGGTCCCTAAATCTGTCTCCCTCATCAGCACCCACCTCCCAAATCTTCTGCAGCTCCCCCACCACCACAGCCTCCTGTGGAAACCAAGGAGTTAACTTCTCCTTCCTGTTTGCCCAGACTCAAGTTCATTACGCTGACTAATTGATTCCACCACCGCTAATGGAAAATGTATCTGCAAGTAATAGATTAATTGGCCACTTGTGTCAGCTCTCTACCAGAGGATCACCGCGGTGGAGCTGGACCCACTGGGCCAATCCTTCTGGAGCCAGGAAAGAGAACCAGGGACCAGACTCAGGGGGGCTCTGGGGGTGTCTGGTGTTTCACTGACCATCACCCCATCAAAGGCCAGTCAGCCTATTTGGCCCCAAAGGAGACACTGCATCCTTTCTAGATTATTAAAATGCAAGTGTGTTAACTTGAAAAGAATGGAAATAGCAGCATAATTAGCCACGAACTAGCAGAACACCAGCACACCAGCTTCCCGTACCCCAGAACCAGGGAAGGAGGGAGGTTTTCCTCCCAAGGTTTAAAGTCCTCCATTATAAAATAACCACCTCTAATGTGTGTGCTATGTTGTCTGCTGCATGGTCTCGTTTAACCCAAGCAACAGCCCACAAGGCTGATGCTTCTATCATTGTCCCATTTTGCAGATGGGATTCAGAGAGATGTGGCATCTTGCCCAAGGTCAGGCAGCAAAGAAGCTGAAGTGGCTTGGGAGAGACTGCAGGTCTGCAAACCCCCAAACCAGATCTTGTATCCTCTAATCCCAGGGTGAACAAACAGTAGTCCATGTGCCAAATCCAGCCCACTGTCTGTGTTTATAAATAAAACTTTATTGGAACACAGCCACGCCCATTTACAGCCCACAAAACCTAGGATACTTAAGATCTGGCCCTTTACAGAAAAGCTGCAGACCGCTGCCAGACCAAGTTACCCTCGTGCTTTAATGAAACGAAAGCAAGAGCGGGGTGACATGTGGAAGATCCCAAGGGAAACCCAGATTTACTGTTTCTCCATATTGAAGGGAAGGCCTATTTTATGTGTCTGGGAGCAGCGAGGGAAGCCTAGAACTGTGGGAAGTAGAGGGAGGTGGGGAAGGAGAGCGAGCTCGGGACAGACGTGGAGCTGCAGCTGATGGAGACCAGACCTGGCTAGAGAGGGGATGGAGATGCAGGGAAGAAATGGGGTGGGGGAGGCCAGCAGAGCCGGATCTGCACCCCAGGACCCAGCCTCCTTCTTGCTTTAGGACTCCAGGGACATTCGGCCCCCCTCTGGCCCCTCAGACCCTCCTCTATAAAAATAGAGTAATGGAGTCAGCAGCTAGCGCGGTGATTAAGGTATTGGACTCCCACATGGCCAGCCGTGGTTCAAGTCCCAGACTTGTCAGCTCGCTCGCTCGCTCGCTCTCTCTCTCTCTTTCTCTCTCTCTCATGCATGTGCCCTGTAGAAAATTGGAAAATAATAATAATACATAATTAAATAAGTATTTTTAACTTTTAAACAATAAAAATGGAGTCATAGCAGATTCGGTAGGTTAGGGCACCTAGCAGCACACAGTAGGCACTCGGGAGCTGCTCTGTGGATGAAGGAAGGACTGGGCAGCAGATCTGGAGGTCAAACTTGGCAGCCCCTCTGCTGCAGGGCAGTAATGGAGGTGGAGGTGCCACCCAGCCCCTCCTTCCCTGCTCCAGGGGCTGGTCGGGGGAGTTTTACAAAGCTGAACGAGTCGCCGGAGGCTGTAAAGACACCAGGGCTTTTTCCTTTAAGTCTCCCCTGTAAGTCACCTCGAAGCATTTCCCTGATCGATTGGCTCTTCTCCTCCTTGTAGGAGCCCTCCCCGGGGAACTGTTTGCCGAAAGGAATCGGCCAGTTTGCATTTAGTCACCTTTATCTGACCCAGGAGATAAATCTCTCTTAGTTTGGCTTTTCTGCAGGGGGGATCCTGGGAGGGCTGCTGCGCCTCACAAATGCTCGAGACCTCGCTAATTCAGATGCTGATGACTGCAAATGGGAGCTGCTGTGAGGGCGGAGGGAGCTGAGTTTCCCTGGGAAAAGCAGGTTTCTCTCTGAAAGGGAAAGGACGTGGGGAGGCACAATTGCTAAGCTGTGCTTCAGCAGCCCCCGAGCAGCCAGTCCTCCTGAAGACTGAGGGACCCAGACTAGGGACCCATGAGTGGGCAACAACGGGGGAACCATGCACAGAGACAAAGGACCTCCATCTTGCGAGGACTTGGAGCGGGGGAGAGAAGGTATCCCAGACGCAGATTATCCTAGAAGTGACGTGTCTGGTGCTACGCATCCCCCGGCCCAAACCCTCATTGCTCCGTTCCTCAGCAGCTGGTGAACGGCCTCCCTTCTGCACCTAAGTTTATCCCTTTGTGCAATGGACTTCACGATCCTGGCCTCAGAGATCCCAACCTCAGAAACGGTCACAGGGTTACACAGACATCTACGAGTACAGGTGGTCACAGCACATGGTGACCTCCAGGTGGAGGCTGCTGCCCTTGCACCTGCTGTCATGGCTGTGGTCTAGCTGATGCAGGAAGGCACAGGCTGTGATCGCTGTGTGACCCTTCGCCAGCACCCAGGAGGGTGTGCGCCACCCCCACCCCAGCTCCTGGGTCCCCTGGACAGAGCTGTCCTGCTCATCGTCAGACCTAAATCAGATGAAACCACTGGCTCCTCCCTCGCCACGGAGAGCGTTTTACGCCCAAGGATCATGAATCTCTTGAAGAAACTTACAAGTTTCTTCTTCCGTTCAGAGACCCCTCCTCAGGAGCCTGGGCTGGCGAGGGTTTGTAAAGGTGGTCTTTCTAAGAAGGGCTGAACTCTTTATACGCCCCTCCCTGCGTGGGCCAACAGGTAGGAGGTGATGCTTAGCCAGGAAGCCTACACGAAGTGAGGGGTGCTGGCACCACCACGCTGGCTGGGGTCCTGGTGCCTCTGACCCCGCCCCGAGGCACAGCAGTGAGGGACCGACCAGAGAGCCTCCCTTTCCCTCCCCAGACTGTCACTTTGGCGCCTGCCTGGCTGAATCTCTGCAAGCCCGAGTCTCCATCAGTAAGCTGCGACTACTACGGGGTCGGACTTGCGAGGCTATCGTAAGGTTAACAGGGATGGTATTCAAAAGCCCTCCTCAGAGCCAGCTACGGCGTGTCCGCTCTGCAAAGAACAGGGGTTATTAACCAACGGGGTGCCTGGGTGTAAGCCAGACACCACGGCTTTTCAGACCAGTCTGGCCACCCGCCGACCATTTTGGACAAGTCCTTGCCCCCTCTCTGGCCCTCAGTTTACCCCCTGTGCTGCCCAAGGCCTCCGCCCCACTGGAAGCCCCCCTAGCCGTGCCGTGCTCCATGTCCCCCAGTGCCAGCGCGGCGTCTGAGCACACGCACCCTCCAGGAAGGCCCTCCTAGTCATTGTATCTTTTTTCCGGAATTTGCCAAGCCAGGGTTCAGCCCGTGTCCTCCGCCTCTTTGACACACACACGTGTACATGCACACACACGCACACACACACACACACACACACACACACACACCCTGGCAGAACAGCCAGCTCCTGCCGCCTTCATCCTCCCCCCAACCGTCACATGTTCATCCAGAAGTCCTTGTCAGAATGTCCCCCCGGGGACCGGCAGGTGGGAAATGTCATTCTGGATCCATTACTAGAGCTCTAAGGTGCTTAGAGATGATCAACACCAATTTCTCCTTCCACCCAGGGAGGAGGGAAAGCTGGGAATGACCCAGGCTGTGGCGAGGGGACCTGTGCGGGTCACCCGAGCTGCTGGACCCCTACCCCGGGGCAAGATGGAAAGGCCGGTCAGGGTGGGGGGCCGCGCCAGCCGCTGTGTGTCCTCAGATTTCCCTGCCACGGCTGATCTGAATAATTCAGCGATGCCGGGTCTCCTGGGCACTATTGTCTTCAGTGAAGGCAAATCAGTCGCCTGCTCGGCCTGTTAAGAGGGCCCCAGCCTGCTGCCTTTTTCTGTAAATCAGGATTAATGAGATGCTGAGGGGAAGTGCCGGGCCCTGGGCAGGGATGCTGGCAGCCAGCTCTCCGGGAGCAGCGGGCCTCAGAAGTGGCTCCCGCCTCGATGTCCTCGGGCAGTCTTCGGTGGCAGCCATCAACCTGTCGATAACTAGCTATCACCCAGCCTGCCAGGCCCCCCGGCCTCTCTGCCCAGCCCCCGTGGCTCCAGGGAAAGAGAAGCCGCAGAGAGGAGGCTGTCGGCACGCTGGGTGTACCCTCACCCCTGGCAGCATGGCCGGCTAGGGTGGGGCTGGCTCCCAAGGAGGACCTTCCTTCTGCAGGCCACACCGCAGCACCGGGTGCGAGGAGAGCCTCCTGGCCTGGCCTGGCCTGGCCTGGAGGATAGCTCGGTAGGTTCTGGCTGTCCCAGCGAGGGAGTTACCAAGACAGCCAGTGCCCCATGTCTGTCTTTTTGACAGCTGTCACTCGCACAGGGTACAAGGGACAGTGTCTTTGTACCTGTCACTGGTGGTGCCTTTCTCCTGCCTTGAAGTAGCCAAACGAGTGGGCTCAAGTGACTCCATTTGTATGCTGTGTGACCTTGAGCAAATCACTTAACCTCTCTGGGCCTCGACTGCCTCATCTAGGAAATGGATGTAAAAACCTTTCTTGCTGAGAGGATCCCGAGGTATACAGGCTTAGAAGGCCTCACCACTAGCTCATCTCAAGCAGTCATGTGAGATCGCACTACTGTCACTATCATTGTCGACCCCGGGTTCTACTATTTATGGTGCAGTCCGCGACCTCTGATAGGTCTCCACTTGCTACCTAACCCCCGTGAGGTGAGGGCCAAAAAAGAGAATAAATATTTAGAAACTTTTTTTCTTTTTCTTTGGAGACGTTTTTGCTGTAGGGCACGTGCACTTGCCAGAAAGACAGAGTGACAGAGAGATAGAAAGCGAGAAGTCACCCCCCGCAGGGGGGAAAATGGCTATGCCACAATCCCTTCTCCTCCATTCTCCTCTCAGGATCTTGGGCACGTGCCTGGTGTAAGTTTAAGCCACCAGGTCTGGGACTCGAACCACAGTCGACTACATGGGAGTCCAGTGACATAGCCATTATGCCAACTGCTGGTCCCTATTTAGAAACTTTTGTAGAGATTTGATAGCAACTTTATATCCACTCAGTCTCATATGAAAAAAAAAAACTGAAGCTTAGATTTTGAATGTATTTTGGTTTTCATTTAATCTTTCTAATAGTTTATTCTTTACTTTATTTTACAAAAGTGTCGTTTTGCAATGGATTACTTTTTTTAATTAAAAAAAAAATAAAAGAATGAGTCCCTCAACACAGCCAAGAGCTTGAGGAGAGTGTTCTGGAAAAACTCCACCATGCACACGCATCCCCTTGGGATCTTGTTAAAATACACTGACTGATTCAGTAAGCTGGGGTGGAACCTGAGAGTCTGCATTTCTAACGAGGGTCTGGGGGATGCTGAGGTTACTGGTCCAGAGACCACACTAATGAGGGTGGAGTATGTGGCACCCTGGCTAATGCCTTAACCACTCCCAGACCCAACGCCATTCCCTCTAATGGTCTCCATCCACAATAGAAGCTGCCCTCCAGTCTGCCCTAGCTGAAGACTCACCAAGACCCCTGGACGCATGCTACAAAGTTCAGATATCACTGCCAAGTCAGAGGCATCTGTCAGGTGTCCTAACATCAGCAGCATCTAACACTAACGTGTGTGCATGCCAGGCACTGGGTGTGAGGCAGTAAAGAAGAGTCTTGAATGCCAGCTGCAGCACCTTAAGACTCTGCCAATGTTTGAGATAATGCACATCAATTGAGAGTAGCTAGAATTATTTCCTATACAAATTGCATTTAATCCTCACAGCAACTCCTTAAGATAGAGGTGTAGCTGTTAGCTACTGCTGCATAACAAACCAGCCCCCAAATCTAGCAGCTTAAAACAATATTCATTTATCCATTACCGTCCACAAGTCCATGGGTCATCTGGTTGTACTGTCTCTCTGGGGATCCCTTGGCTGATATCACTTATGCATCTGTGGTCATCCAGAAAGGGTGGTGGGAGAATGATTGAATGGCCTCAGCAGGGACAACTCATATCTCTTGGAAGGCCTCTCACCTTCCAAAAGGTTACCTTGAACTACTTATGGAGGTCATGGGGTCAGAAAGACTAGACTACACAAAGCCTCTTGAAACCTATGCATGGAACTGACATACCATCACTTTAGCCACACTTCATTGACCAAAATGAGTCACCGGGCTACTCCAGAACCAAGGCATGAGGAAACAGGCTCCACCTCTGATGGAAGAGTTGTAAAGTCACATCACAAAGGACATGGATACAAAGAAAGGTGGCAATTCTTGGCCATCTGTATAAGTCTATAGTTATTCCCTCTTTCTAGATGAGGAAACTGAGGGTCAGAGAGGTTCCAAGACGTGCCTGAGGTCTGACAGCAGCTAGAAAGGGACGAAGCCCAGTTCTGCCTGTCTATGGAAGCTGTGCCCTTAAATTCTATTCCAGACTCTTCTCTACGTGCAAAAGAAATAAAATAAAATACATTTTGGTAACTCAATTCACCAAAGGAAGAGGATTTTCAAATATTTTGACATCTCCGGTGGAGGTTTTTGCCTGTTCCAGCTCCCGTACCAGCCCCTGCCCTCTAATCACAGGCCTGTTTCCCATCACCTGCTCTCTCCTTGCCTCCTGGGCCTTGCAGCTTCAGGCAATTCATCTTCCCCTCTTTTTTTAATGCTCTCTTTAACACAGGGGTTTTCTAACGAGACAAATTGAAGGGCTTGGGTGTCAAGCTGAGCTCGTGCGTGCTCCGGGAGGGAGTGCAGTCAGAAGCATGAGGGAGCCCAGAGAAGAGAGAGCACGGGCTGCCTGGTCGCCAGAATTCTGGAACTGGGGAAAGACATGTCCTCTGGTTCCCTCTTTGCACATTGGAGGAAAGAGCACACTGTTCCACAGGTCTGGTGGCATTTGTCTGGGCTTCTTCGGACTTCCAGAATCCTAAAAATATCTGTGGAAGCTTGTTGAAGTAAATGCAATATTACAGAGCCTGGAAATACAAGAAGTCTGGAAATATAACTGCACTTACCTGAAATTCAGTACAGTATCTATTACAGTCTGCATTCTGCCCAGTGGCAAAAATAGAGTCCATTTAAGGTGCCATGCCCCCTTTCTCCAGCATGGTGACTAAAATTTAGGGCAAGTACGGCAGGCCAACTTGAGTGCATTAATTATCAATTGCTGCATAATGAATTATTCTAAAACTTAGCATTGTAAGATGACATAATAAACATTACGTCACATGCTTTCCGAGGGTCAGGAATCCATGAGCAGCTTATCTGGGTGGTCTGGCTCTGGGTCTCTCTTGATGTTGCAGGCAGATATATGCTGGGGCTGCCTTCTCATCTGAAGGCTTGACTGGGGCAAGAGGCTCCGTTTCCAGGGTGGTTCAGTCACATGCCTGGCAGGTTCATGCTGGCTGTTGACTGGAGCTTCATATCTTTCTATGTAGACTTCTCTGTGGAGTTGTTCAAGTGTCCCCCTAACATGGCTTCCCTCCGAGCAAGGAATCCAAGAGATCGTGGGGGAACATGAAAAACTTTTCATGACATAGCCTCAGGTGCACACGTCACTTCCAACAGTGACTGCACAGGCAATCCTGGCGTCACGAGAGTATGGATCCCAGCAGGGAGGGCTCTCTGTGGGCCTTCTTGGAGGCTGGCCACAGGGCGCCTGGGATGAGAGTCATCTGGTTCTTATTGGTGTGTTTCTCTCTCTGGCTTCTGCTGAGATGTTCTTGCTCATGTCTAGCCTCGGGCAGATTTGCAAACACCCTCCTTCACTCCTCACCTCCCATCCTTTCTCGGAAGTCACCAATGTCTCTTCTGCAGTCCAGAAAGTCTGTTCTACTTTGGAAATGGATGCTTTCCTTTCACATCTTTCCCAATCTTTCGTCATCCCCCAGTCCTTGGCCAGCTTCTAAAATTCAAAAGCCAAGAATCTGACCGGTCGCCTATCTGTGATGTGCTGTGTCATTCTTTCCCCGAGGCCATAAATGCCACATGGCCTGCTGCTGTCTGAAGGAGGAGACTGGTCACAGGACATAAATAAATACATAAATTTTTTAAAAAGAGTGGGGGCCTTCGTGAATATTTCAGAATATTTTTCTGCCATGCTGTAATATGCTATATTAATACAAGTCAACTCTATCATCACTGTGGATTTTCACTGTGACCGTGTACTAAATAGCAGAAACATCCCCATTTTATAGATGAAAAGACAGAACCAGAGAGGCTGGATGACTTGCTAAGTCCATATTCCAGGTGGGCAGCTTATATGTCACTCAACCGCAAGTTTTCTGACCCAGGTCAACACCCTTGCCACACCACACCATTTCCATGCATTTTTTGCCTTCTTTTCATCACTGAAATCTGCTTTCTTTAAGATTTTTCATTAACTCTTGAAAAGGTACCTCTCTCAGATGGGTTAAGAGACATGAATCCTCTTAAGCTCAAGGGGAAGTACCACATGGTGAGATTTTAGACACAGGACACAAATGGGAGTAGATCTGAGGGACATGAGACCAAGCAGCACCCGTGAAGTTACATGCCAGGTCATTTCCTGCTTCACCCACAGGTGAGTTTGGCCTTCTGAGTGAGGAGGGTCAGACAACGGAGGACAAGAGAAACAGATGGACTCACAGACAAGGCATCAGGAGGAGAAATTAATACAGCAAAGTGATCTAGTCCGTCTTCCTGCAGCAAAGAACCTCTCCAAGGAGTATCAGCATCTGAAGTTGATACGAACTCTAGAAGGTGAGTAAGTTTGTACTCCTAATGAAGAGCAGATGGGAAATGGAAGAAAAAGCAAAGCTCGAAATATGTTTCCCATATTTCTTGCCTAACTGAAAATTTAAAAATGGTCAGGAGCCATCGATTGCCTTTTGTGAGCATCACATCCACAGTGTAGAATTCCAGGGTCCCAGGTGTGTTTCCACCCATGGCTCCAGACCCAGCTGAGAAGACTGAGGAGGCAACCATGTACGAGCTGTATCTTGAGGGTAAAGGGAGTTAACCCATCAGCAAGCTCGGAGTCTGAGAGTCCGTTGATCGAGCACTCAAAGGTGCAGTTTTCAGAGACGCAAGAACCTGAGTTCAAATTCCAGATTGGCCATTGTATGTGTGACTTTAAGGAAGTTATTTCACTTCTCTGGACCCCAGTTTCTTCAATGGTGAGGGTTTGGAATGTTTTAAATAAATGAGTATAGAGTGATCCTCTCACAATAACTACTTAAAAAAAAAAGTGACTGTGACAGCAGGGATGGTACTATATGTTCACCAAATATTGCTTCATATTCACCCTTCCTAAATACAGAGAAAACTGTCCTTTCCAGATCCCTTCCAGCTGGAGGGTCATGTGACTGGCTCTGCAAGTGGCAGTGACAAGCATTACTCTAAGGCCAAGGCAGTGCACATCCCTGTGAGATTGTTCCAGGTTCTCTCAGCCCAGGAGACCTACTGCTGCAATGCATCAGCACTGATTTGAGGAGCCTGGATCACTGAGTCACCACGTGGATAATCATTTCCCAGGTCTATGGTGGACCTTACAGAGGTGTAAAAAAGAAAAACAAGGGACCAGCAGGTGGCGTGGTGGTTAAGGCGCTGGACACTCCCACATGGCCGACCTGGGTTCGAGTCCTGGACCTGATGGCTTGCTTTCTCACTTCCTCTCTCTCTCACTCTCACCCTCTGTCTCTCTCTGGTCAAATTAAAAAATCAATGAATAAATAAATAAATAAAATAAATAATTATAAAAAAAAAAGAAAAACAAAAATTGCTTATGAGATTTGGGGTCTTGTTAGAGCAGCCCAGCTTATACTGATGAATCCAGTAGCCATTATCATTGTGATGTTGTGTCTGGATCCTCATTTAAATTCTGAAAGGTTCCCTAGGATTGCTAACTGATGAACTGACCCTATTGGAATATATAGATCACTATTTATTCTCTGTTAGGAAACAGGAGAGGATATGACAGGGTGGTTGGGTGTGAAAAGGAAGAAAAAGCTTTTCATAGGAAACAATAGGATCTGCCCAAACTCAAAGGGAAGAATTTGAGCACCCCAGTCTGCTCATGTCAAATCTATGAAGTTTGCTGCATTTCTGTCATTGGTCCTCATCTCTCATGCACCCAGCTTATGGTCACTTAGCATCCTCTCACCCTCCTGGCCACACCCTGGCCCCCGTACCTGATGGCAGGTGTGGTTGCATTGATTATGACTTTAGACCTAGCCAATGATATCAGAATGCTTCTCAGTCAGCATCTCCCCATCACCCTCTGACCTCTGGTGCCCAACCCTGCTATGGACCAGTGTCTCGAGAGGAGCTTGGACATGTCGATTTTTAAAACAATTCTTTCTTAGAATAATTGAGCAAAAGAGTCCATGTTCCGGGATTATCATACCTCAGAATCAAAGAAACACAAAATCAAAGCACTATAGAAGCTGAGGATATAGTGCTAAAGAATCAAAGAACACGAAAAACCATAGAATCATATAAGAAAAGAAAAGGAAAAAAGAAAAAAAAAAACCACAGAACTATAGATCCCAGCGGAGCCTAAGTGGAAATTTGGCATGTTGGGCCCACTCTACCCTCAGGCATCTATTTGCATAAGTTGCTATGCATGAGGGCTGTGGGCTGGAGGAGCAAGATTTGTGCTTGGAATCCTGAAAGATGGAAGGCTGAGAAAGACAGTTTCTGACTCTTTGGGTTCACACAACCCTGCCAGGAACTCTGTGATCCTTCTCATAAAACTATACTTATCTCTTGACGAAGAGTCTCTCCCTTGGCCAAACTTAAATCAGACTCCTCCACTAGGCCTTAACCACGGCCCCTGCCCCCCAGTGTAGCTAAGTCGCTTCAAGGAGAATTCCTCACCCTCGATGCCTGACCACCCTCCATATTTGCTCAGATTCTTCCTTCCCCTTCCCCCGGTGATAATCTGCTCAGGTGACCTGCCTTCAGCAAGAGTCCCGCTGAGTCCGCTGAGTCAGTTCAGCAAGAATCTCTCTTTCCCTTATGTTTCCTCTTAGTAATTTCTCACCCACCGACCACCCCCAACCTTTCCCTTGACCATAAATCCCACTTGTACTTGTTATTTTGGGAGCTCAATCCTCTCTCTCTTACTGGGATTGCCTTGACACCAATCCTAACAGTCCCAAGTAGAAGTTTCCTTGCAGTTTTCCCAAGGGTCAGATCATTTTTCTCTAACACTTCAACCAGTGTGCTGTGATACAGTGAAAGTCCTGCTTTGCAAGTATGGCAAAAATGAATAAAAAAAAAACAAAATAAAATTTTAAAATAAATATGTTTTCAATAAAATCCAATACCTAAAATGGGTAGAGCTACTCATGGGGAAAGTCGAACGTGAACTGGACCATCTCATCGTTGCTCCCTTCCAGCCCATGGAGGCCCCAAGCACAGCAGGAAGCCTCTAGGGCGGTGGTGTTCCCCAGGCACGGCGAGCTAGGTACCAGCATCTCAGCACCTTCTCCACTCCCTTCCATGTAAGCCCCCATGCCCCAGGGCTAGAAGCCTTCAAACTATACTTCTCAAGCTCTTTTGCCAGCAAAGTTCCAATTCTGGTTCCCCCAGTCTTACTCACGTGAAATTTGAAAGATGGGAGAAAAGAAGAAAGTATAATTGGGGGCTGGAAGGTAGTGCAGGGATTAAAGCATGACCTCTGCAGGAAAGCCTACTAAATCAAGTCCAGAGACACCCCCCCCCCCGCCCCGAGCATACCAGGCACACTCTCGTCCATGACCAGGGATGGCTAAAGTTGGGGGTTCTCTCTTGCTCTCACTCTCACTCTGGCCCTTGCTCTCTAAATAAATAAATAATAAACTTTAAGAAAAAAAAGGCATATTGTCCCACCAGCAGTGAGCAGATACGTGGGCTTCAGCAGAGGGGCAGACACCTGGTGTTCTCCGACATCTTCTGCCCATGTTCTCCTGAACCATCCACTCTGGTCCCAAAGGCAGCGAGAATACGGGTCACTGTGGTCTGCGACCCCTGCATTCCCTGCCCTACTAAATGCCGCGGCAGTCCTCTGGCATTTCAACCCCTCTCTAAGGTTTTGATTCCCTATATTAAATCTCCTGCTTGAAATATCTAGATGGGTTTTTGTTCTCCTGATGCAACCTCATGAATACAGACAGTCGGGAAACCTAATTTCATCTAGAGGGTAAGAGTAGGTTGTGCTAGCAGTGGGTATCTACTGATTAAAAACAGTAAAAGTTGGGGCTGAGGCCAGCAGATGGTATAGCAATTATGTCACTGGACTCCCACATAGCAGACCATGGTTCAAGTCCCGGACCCAGTGGCCTGAAACTCACTCTGAGCACATGTGTGTGCGTGTCCAAGGTCCCAGGAGGACATTGGAGGATAAGAGATTGTGACATGGCCATCCCCCCCGGGGGGGGTGTGATTTCTCACTTTCTCTCCCACAGTCTTGGTCTCTCTCTTTCCAATGAATACATGCACCCTAAGGCAAAAATACCTTAAAAAAACCACAAAGTTGGGGTCAGCTGGTGGCATGGTGGTGAAGACACTGGACTCACATATGGCCACACATGGTTTGAGTCTTGGACCTGGCAGCTTAAAAATCACACATGTGCGTGTGTGCCCAAGAATCCCAAGAGGAGAACGGAGGAGACAGGATTGTGGTGTGGCCACTGCCCCGGGGGTGATTTTTCACTTTCCCTCTCTCTGTTTCTCCCACACACACATCCTATGGCAAAAAAAACAAACAAACAAAAAAAAAAAACTAAAAAGAACAAAAAAAAAAGTACCATTTGAATCTAAAACTACAGAATAAATATACTTTCTTACTCATTTGATTGTGGCTTGCTGGGCGTCAAATCTTCATCAGCCACAAGTCACGCAGATAAGATACATGACAGAGCAGGACTATGGGCCCTCCGGACTCTCTCGTCACGGCACCATCCCAGTGTTCACAAGACCTGCGCCCAGGAGCTACGAGCAAGCCCTGAGGCTCAGAGACGTTACGTAGGTGGCCTAGCGTTGCACAGCTAGCAGGGAGGGGAGCCCAGATGCCATCCCCTTTTCTGAGCCTGCTGATTCCCCGCTGCTCTGCACTTCTTTCTGATGTGAGAGATAATGGTTCCCAGGCTTTGGAGACATCACGTCACTTTTGGGGGTTGGAATTGTCGCTTCTGCCACTGAAGAAGGCCACTTTCAAGGTTGCTTTGGATATCAGTGCCCTAAAATCCCAAGACTGTGAATTCCTTGACAGAAATGTCAACACCTCTGTCTACTACACAGACGTCTGTCCCTACACAGGTGACGAGAGCCTGGCATGTGACGGGAGCTTAATCAATGTTACGGTTCATAAATATTTCACTCTGACCAGGCCTCCGCCCTTACCCTCAGTGAGCATGAGGTCTGCATTTGCTGCTAATTCTCTACTCGACTCTTAGAAGCAGCATGAGGAAGGGAGAAAGGAAGGGATGAGGGAGGGAGAGAGGAGATGGGGGGATAGGAGGCAGGAATATAGAGGGAAGGAGAGAAGGGAGGAGAGAAGGAAAAAGGAGAGAAGGAAAAAGGAAGAAAAGAAGGAAGGAAGGAAGGAAGGAAGGAAGGAAGGAAGGAAGGGAGGGAGGGAGGGAGGGAGGGAGGAAAAGAAGGAGGGTGGGAGAGAGGAAGGAAGGAAGGATTGATTATCCCCACTTTATTTTTAGTTAACAATACTCAAGCTGGGACCAGCTCCTGCAGAGAGGACTGATTCCATTTTAAGGAAGCCGGATCCCATACAGCCGATGGTGCTGTTCAAATTCCAGCCCTGATGGCTTGAAAAACACACCGGGTGCATATATGTATGTGTGCCCAATCCCAATAGGGTAGAGAAATGGAGAAGGCACCATGCCCTGCTGGGGGGCGCCTTATCCCTCCCCCTCTTTCTTCTCCATCTCTCTCTCTGGCAAATGCATACATCCTCTGGCACATTTACAATATACTAAAGGTGGAGAGAGACAGAGAATTAAGGTCGCCTTTCCCTCCTTGTTTTTATTTTATTCTATTTTTTAAGAATTATTTTTGTTTTAGCTTTATTTATTACTATTTTCCAATTTGAGCAGAGAGAAAAAGAGAGAGAAGGAAAGTGAAAAATGAAGCCACCAGGTTCAGGACTCGAACCATGGTCGGCCATGTGAGAGTCCAGTGCCTTTAACCACCACGCCACCTGGTGGCCCCATCTGGGATTTTTAAACTAATCCCAACTTGTGCGCAGGTCAGCCCTTCAGCTTTCCACCCATGATCTCCTACTCCCAATCTGTAGATGGATGCAAAGCTCCTTCTCTCCTTACTCTGCTAACGACCTTCAACCATGACCTTCAGGGGTGACCTGCCACTTCTGAGCTGTGGGGCCTTGGAAGGGTAAAGCACTCTGCTCCTCTGGCCTCAATCTGCTCACCTGGAAGGTGGGCCTCATTTCATACCCATGCCCACCGTGGTTCCCCACCAAGAATGTGGCGTGGGGCACCGTGCAACTGGAGGTCTCTGCAGCCCACAGCCCGCAGCTCGCTGGGCCCACGTGAGCAGCTCTCACCCCAGGATTCTTGAGGCCTTTCTCCCGAGGGCTTGGGAGCCTTCAGGCTCAGTCCCTCATGTTATCCTCCTAATAACTGAAACCTCCAGGACAGCCGTCATTACCTGCAGGTGGCAGGTAAGGAGACCCACGCTGGCAGCTCAGTCTGGGCTCCCGTCTCAGCACCATGATCCCCTAGGAAGGGAACCAGCTGCCCTGGTCTGGGCCTCGGTGTTCCTCACCTGCAGAGTGGAGCCAGTCTTCCCTGCAGAATGACTGCAGCTGCTTGCCAGCACATCATACGTGCTTCTGCTCTCTTCTCGGTATCCCTGGGAAGCTCAGGTTTTGCCCAAGGTGCCAAAGCATTTCAGTGGGCACCTGGGTCGCGAACTCTGTGCTCCCAAGGCCCTGGCTGATGCTGACCACAGAAGATGGCACTGCCCTGCATTTTTGCACGGTATCCCTGGGAAATACTTCTACCATAATCTTTAGGCTTGAAGCAAAAATTAAAGTTGCTGACAGCCTGCTTGCCATCGTGCCGATTTGTAATACTGATGAATCAGGAGCCGGGCCTGGTGCGGGCTGTGGGTACAAGTGCCCGGAATATTCATGAGCCCTGCCGCCATCCCCTGACGGCAACACTTCCCCTTCGCGGGGCCGTTATTCTACCGCACGTCCCTTGTTCCAACGTGCTCTTCCAATGCCCACACCTCCCCGCCTAGGGAGGAAACCCTGCTGCCTAGAACCAAATTCCAGGCCATAGTTAGGACAGGTGGACCGTCACTTGTGCATGGGGACCTCAAGAGACAATGAAAGGGTCTGAGCCCCTGCCAACTCCTAGCAGAAAGCAGTCTTCATGCTCCATCTTGGAGCTCAAGTTAGGGGAAAGCAGGTCTTATTCGAGCCAATCGAACAAAGCAACAGTTTAGTAACCCTTCCTCTGTCCCCAAGACCTGGCCTGGACATTTGGGGAATCAGGGGCTTTTTTTTTTCTTCTTCTCAATAAATATCCTCACCCCAGAGCAAGACAGCCTGCCTGTCCTTGTGCCCCTGCAAAAGCTTGTCTGTTAGATGATCTGAGTTGCCGTGTGCCTTCCTGGTTAAACATTTATACCGCAGCTTTTGTAGATAAATAGATACATACATGTGTCTGCATGATTAGGATTAAATATTAAGAAGATGCACAGGCGAGGATTCTGGTCAGCCCGAATGAAATGAACCCCGGGGGCACACGTGTTGGATCTGAGAGAGGCTGGAGGGGAAGTAATTAAGAACGCCAAGGCTGACCCATGGCCACTCGGTTCCGAGGTCATCCCTGCAGAAAGCCTTCCATCGGTCTCTCAATGAAGCTGAAGAGACACAATGGTGGCTTTTTCCTTCTCACTTTCCTTTCCCCTTTTCCCCCCCTCTCCTTCCTATGGCTTTCCTCTCCCCGCTAGGCAAAGCTGGCTGGGGCAGCCTCCCCTACCAGGCTTCCCTGCACCACTCTGAATCTGCCTGCATTTTAAAATTGTATTTGATTAGGTTTTATAGCTGACTCGCTCAACGTGGCGCAAGTTGCAGAATATGTCAGGGGCCTGGCAGAGACTTGAATGGAAATGATTCTAATTATGTGTGATAATTTTTGCATTCTAACATAAAACAATGTTACAAAAAATCCCATTACAATGGTTAAAAGACAAATCATTTAGCAAGTCCCTCTCTTTATTACTTTATTAGACAATTTACAAGGCAACATTTTGAACATTGGGACCGGGTGATGGCCCAAGGCTATCCAACTGTAAGTTGCACTAAGAAAAGGGAGTTCATCTCTTGTCATTAGTCAGAGAGTCAAATGCAATCACAGGGACTCCAATTGGCTTGTCAAATTAGCCACCGTTTCAAATCATTAGCATGGCAGAGCATGGCAGACGTGGGGAGGGGACCCCAGCCTGGCAATGAAGCATTTAGCTGCTGCCAAGATGTTCTACACTGCCTCCTCCAGGCAGCACTCAGATATCCCAGAAGCCTTCCCGGAGATGCCCTTCCTCAGCAGAGGGGTTATACCATCCAGTACCATTCCTGGCAGGTGGGTCACATGACTTCTTTTGGCCAATGAAATGAGAGCAGAGTGCTCTGCAGCACTACTAGGCAGACTGTACAGAGAGTGCAGACGTCTCTGGATCTACTTTCTCTGCTCCAGACCTGCAATGTCCCTAAAGGGCTTCCCCATTCACCTGGGCCGACTTCTTTCTCAAGATTCAGCACAGGCATCCCCCTCTTTCTGGAAGCCTTCCCTGCTTCCCAAGCAAACCAGAAACTTCCCCCAAGTCCTTCCCCAACCTCAGACTTGCTCTAGACCTTCTGTCTGGATTCTGGTGTCCACTGGTGAGACTTCTCTCCCATCTGACACTGAATTTCATGAGCTGAGGCAGCAAGAATATTACTGGATTCCAAGACAGGTTTTATTTTGCAAAGCTCTGAACGTCCATGCCTCATCGCAGGGCCTGACACACAGTAGGTGGTCAATTAAATACTCACTGGATGAATAACTGTTCAGCCCAGCACTTGATAGCATAAACATGGGAACCAGGAGCCAGCAGGTGGCATAACGGTTAAGGCACTGGATTCCATATGGCCGACCACGGTTTGAGTCCCAGATCGGGTGACTTGAAAATCATGCCAGGCACGTGTGCATGCAAGCCCAAAATCTTGGGAGGAGACTGGAGGAGAAGGGATTGCAATGTGGCCAACCGCCCCTCGCCCCCGCCTCCGGAGGGGTGATTTCTCACTTCCCTTCTCACTGTTTCCCCCACCAAGCCTCCTGGCAAGTGCATACACCCTGTTGGGGGGAAGAATAGGAACCAAGAATCACGTTTCTGTGCCTCAATGGACCTTCCTAGAAATTCAGTTGGAAACCCCTGGAAATGGGCTGCAAATTTCCCAACCCCTAGAGCTGCAGATGAGCAAAAACAGGCAGATAGCTCGACTGTCTCTGGGAAGGGCCTCTGTGATCCAAATATGCATTTCTGTAACTGCAGGCTGGGCTGTGCAAGCTAAACCCTTGGGAGCAAGAGGGACCCCTTCTAATGCCCCTGCTGGTCCTCGCTGGCCATGTGACCTCAGGAGAGCCACTGCCCCATCAAAACCCTAGATTCTCTCCCCATCAAATGAGGGGTGAGGATGAGCTGAGCTGCAGAAACGCAGACTCCGCCCTCCAAACCAACCAGCGACACACTGTGTGTTCAGCTCTTCGGCCCGTCAGCCTGACTCCTGCTCACTGCCGAGCACGTCTCGAGGTTCAATTGCTGACTGCTCACGGGGCATCAGTGCGCCACCATCGGTCCCACCTCCCCTTCCTCCCTAGGGCCACCCCTGGACCCTCTAGGGCCCAGCCCCCGGCTGCTGTTTCTCCTTTCACCCTCTCCCGTCCATGCTCTGGGTACTGTGGGGGCAGGAATGGTGCCTTTGCATCTCGTAATGTCCAGAACCTGGCAAGTACCAGGCATAGAGCTTGTGCTCAAAAAATACCACAGTGTACACTTCTTCACAGAAACGCTTCCCCAAGAAAGACGTTCTCGTTCAACCTCCAGGACCTGCACACGGACCTTATTTGGAAACAGTCTTTGTCAGTGATCACATTAAGATGAGGTTGTTAGGGTGGGACCTATTCCAGAAGGACTGTGTCCTTAACACAGAAGGGACCCAGACCACAGAGACGCAGAGAACGCCCTCTACGAGCCGAGGAACGCCTGAGGCCACCTGAGATGTCGGCGCCTTGGTTTCAAATGCCAGCCCCCAGGCTGTGGGACGTGGCTCCCGCAGCCCCAGGACACGGACACAGGCCTGTCTCCCCAGGAGAGCCCCCAGCAGGGTAGGGAAGGACTGCACTGTGTCCGCTGTGTGGCTGTGTCGGCGCAGGTCCTGGTGGGGACGTCTGGGCCTCCGTACTCCATCTGTGAAAGCGGGCAGGGTGCACTGTGGGGTCCCAAGGGCCCGTGCTCTAAATCTGGGCAGGCGACCGCACCATGAGCACCTTCTGCACACAGGACACTCGACCAGGTGCCGCAGAGAGGAAACCGACCGCGCCTCCACCCGCTCCGAGTGCCACTGTGTGCCGGGCCAGGGCAGCGGGACGGTGACCAAGACAGACACAGCCTGTCCCCATGGCACAAGAGCCTGGTTTCGCAGATGTGACCATCTCTGTGTCGCCAAAGGCCAAGGGGCAGGCAGGATGGGCTCAGAGAGAGCCCGCAGGGAGCCAGGCTGCGTCGGCCGGGGCCTCTGTGCATGAGGAGGTTTCACGCCCTCGACGCTCCGCAGCTGCGTGTGAGGCCGAGGCTGTGGTCCCCCTGAGGGAGGCGCACGAACGCATGCCGCAGATTCTGGACATAGAATCCAGCACCAGGGGCCTGGGACAGCCGCTTCCCAGGGCTTGGTCTCAGTTTCTTCAGCTGGAAAATGGGCTCCGGACTGTTCCTGCCTGGTGAGGTCGAGGAATTAACATACATTTGGTCTTCGGATCAGGGTCCAGTCCCCAGGAGGTGTTCACTAAATAGCATCCACACATCTCGATCCCCATTGCTGAGGGCAAGGGGTGAGTCACCAGGTGCCCTGGTCATGAGCTGGGGAGACTCGGCACCTCAGCATGGCCCCCACGCAGCACCGGAGCGTGGACGCCCACCCCTCCCACAGACCCCTGGTCATCCTCACTGCTCACGTCCTTCACTGACCCGCGAGGAAACGCAGGCGAGAGGACAGAGCAACTTGCCCCAAGGCCATCTGGTGGGTTGCAGCCAGAGCAGGACTCCATCCCACGAGCCTTTCCTCACCCCGGGCCCCTCCTTCCCCCACCCTCTTCCTCTTCCCTGCTCCAACTGCTTACTGACGCCCCCTGGCCGGGCACTGCAGCCTTTACACTCGGCCTCACGGATGGAACCCTGCAGCGTCCCCACCAAGCAGACGCCTGGGCTGGCCCCACTGCACGGGGAAGAGACTGAGACTTCGTAAGGCGGGCAGCTGCCTGGGACCGCACGGCTCAGAACCAGAAAGGCCGGACCCTGCTCCCCTCGGGCTCTGTCGCAAGCAGGCAGAGTCTTTCGGCCACTCTCACACCAGGACCCCCTCCACACCTTTCCCATGGATCGATACTCCCCCCCCCCCCCGGGGTCGGTACCAGGCCCTTAACATAAGCAGGACGCCATCCCCAGCTGAGCTGTAGGAACCTGCTGCATCCTCACGAAACACCAAGAAGCAGACACGACTAACCTCCCCATTTTACAGAGAAGGAAACTGAGGCTCAGAGAAGTCCCTTGTGAAGCTCATCCAGCGAGGAAACCGTGGAGCCCAATTCGACCCAGGGCCTGCCTCTGTGACCCCAGGGCTGCGTGTGTACATCCGGCGTGTGTCCAACCACAAGAAGCCACAGCCATGACTGTACGTGTCCAGCTTGGAGCTCCATGCTCAGCCTGGCTGCTGGGTTCTCCGGGCCAGGACAGCCACAGCTGGCAAGATGGCCGGAGGCTGGGTTTAAACCCTCACTCTCCACCCTGAAGAGATAATGCAGACTCCTGCACCCAGTAGGCATTAATGGAGCACCTGCTAGGGCTAGGCACCATGAACACAGGATACAGAGAGAAGCCACAGCCGGGCAGTGAAACTGCTGGAAGGACACCGCAGAGGGAGGAGGGAGCACCAAGGAGCAATGGGGGTGCTCCCCCAGTGAGGTGAACATGGGCCTGTCTGTCTGTCTAGAGAGGCAAGAGGGGCCTTGCTCTTCCCCAGGGACCCCCTGGCAGTACAGCAGCACTCCAGGACAGGTGGCCTGGCCAGCCAGGAAGACCGATCTCTGAGAAGCACCAGGTCAGCGGAGCCGTGACCTGAGGTCTTCTCATCTCCGGCAGCTCCGCATTCAGTAATTGCCCTGCCACCTGCGGCCTTCTGGGCTGGGATCAATTTTCTCCACCTCCATCCGCCAGCCGACAGTGCCCTCGCTTCCCACTGCCCCGCAGACACCAGCTACGATGCCTGAGCCTGGAGGCAGGGGTGGGGGTCCAGGGCTCTCCCCTGCCACCCCAGCGTGAATCCCCGAACTGTCTGTGTTGCAAAGCTCTTGTCCGAGCTATTAATAATCATTGCCATAGTCTTGATTGCGAAGCATGCACTGAGGGTCAAGTCCCTCCTAAGTGGGTTATAGATTCCGCTTTCATTTTATCCTCATAGCGAGCCTGGAGACAGGAACACTAGCCATGCCCAGTGGACAGGTCATGAGACTGAGGCTCAGAGGGTAGGTGGTGTGCAGCCGGATTCCAGCTTGCATCTGCAGGGCTGCAAAGCCCCACCCTGACGAGGAGCAGGGCAGGGCTGCGGGCAGCCTTGCCCAAGGTCCTCGCTCCGTGGGAAGAGGGACCACTGTCCCAGGCATGTCCTGAGACCGTGCCTGAAGATTCTCGCAGGAGCTCTCCTCTGCACTGCTTTCAAGGGGCATCGGCTCCCTGAGCCTCAGCTGCCTCGCTGGTGACAAGAGAAGTGCTGACCTCTCCTTCTAGGGTGCCTTTTCCTGGCTGGAGTCTCCATCAGCCTCTGAACTCCCTCCGAGGACCCTACTGGACAGAGAGGCTATGGGAGCCGGGGCGGCCCCAAGGCGACCATGGCTAACCCCAGCCCCTGCTCCCTCTGCCTGCCAGTCCCATGACACCTCTGGTTCTCTGCTCCCCTGGCAGTTTCCAGCAGGACGAGCTCAGTCTCCAGAAGAAAGTTCACCTGGGAGGGAGGCTCGGGGACTCCCAGCCACGTGTCCTGACCCGGCACTCTGAGGACAGGAGCAGAGGCTGGGAGTCCCACGCTGGGCGTGTGGGGAACCGGGAACCCCTGGGAGACCCACAGCCGTTGCTGGCACAGCTGGGCTCTCTGAGCACCTTCCACAAGCTTAGACCCGTCATTGCAATCTCACAGCAGCTTCGAGTGCCGGCAGGACTCCCCCACTGTGCAGATGAGGAAAAGGAGGGTCCGAGGAGAACGACCTCCCCGAGTCATCAGGACAGCAACAGCCTGGCCAGCACTAGAACCAAACTTATTTGATTCCAGGACTTTGGTTCTTCCCCTCAGCTCTCGACACTGACCAGTGTGATGACCACCTTCGGGGGACTAGTTTGGTCCCCATGGGAGGTTGAACACCCCTCACTTCCGTGCAGGAAAAGGAGCACCAACTTCAGAGGCTCACAGAGCTGAGTTCTTACAGCCAACACCAAAAGTGCAAGCAGCAAAGGGAAAATTAGGTGCATCAAATTTTCACCAAAATGAAAAGACTTACATACTGTAAAAAAATATCCCATAAAGTAAGAACATAACCCAGGGCCGGCAGGTGGCGTGGTGGTAAAGGGCACTGAACTCCCACATGGCCGACCGTGGTTCGAGTCTTGGACCTAGCAGCTTACTTTCTCACTCCCCTCACCCCCTGTCTCTCTCTCTGTCCCTCTCTTGTCAAATTTTAATTAATTAATTAATTAATTAAAGTTAAATAAAATAATTCTCTTTTTTTTAAAAAAAAAAAAAAAGTACATAACCCACAGAATGGGAGAAGACGCACTATATTTCCAAATTATATAGAAGAAACTTCATCCAGGATATATCAAGAACTCTTGCAACTCACTGATGAAAAAGACAAGTCATCCAATTTGTTAAATGGACGAAGGATACAAACAGACGTTTCTCCAAAGAGGATAAACGACCAACGGCCAGAAAGCGCATAGATGTTTGACATCATTGGTCATCAGGGAAACGCACGTCAAAAACCACAGGGAGACGGCCCTCGTACCCCCTCAAGGATGGCGGGAATCGAAAGGTCAGAAAGTAACAAGTGCTGGCTAGAGCGTGGCGAGAGCCTAGCCCCGCCGGCGGGGACGTTAGCCAGAGCAGTCCTCTGCAAGCCGTCTGGCCGTTCTCAGGCAATTGCATATAAACCTACGACCCAGCAGTGCTGCGCTCAGGCACATACCCAGGGGGACTTAAAATGTATACTGGACTTGCTCCCTGATGTGCTGATTGAGGCAGTCAGATCCCACAGGGCCTATTACATAGACTGAGTCCCAGATGCAGAGGCTTGGGAAACATGCCAGGCACATGTATGTGCGCCAAGACTCCCGAAAGGAGGGGGAAACAGAGGTGAAGGGACTGTAAAATGACCACGCCCCACTGAGAGTCTGTACCCCTCTCCCTGTCTCTCTCTGGCAAGGGCATGTGCCTTCTAAGATTCCAGCCAAAAAAAAAAAAGAAAGGTAGCTAGAGAAATCAACCTCCACAAAAATCCTTCATTGTATTATTCGTAATAGCCAAAAAGTAAAAACAATAAACATATGAAAAAGAAGTAAAATGCAGTCTAGCCACACGGTAGAATATTACGCAGCCAAAAAAAAGATGAAGTGTTGATTCAGGCTGTGACATGGATGAAGCCTGAAAAGATGCCAGACGAAACAAGCCAGTCACAAAAGGCCACACATCATATGATGCCGTTGAGATGAAATGTCCCGAGAGGCCCCGGGCCAACCCTGGCACAGCCCTGGGGGGAGCCCACATCCCACGTGGCTGATGCAGTTGGATCCCAGTCCCAGCAGCCCTGAAAAATGCCCTGAGCACAAGTGTGCCCCAAATCTCGATAAGATGGTGACATGGAGGGAAAGAGATTATGGCGTGTGCCTGGTGGGACATTCTGTGTGTGTGTGTGTGTGTGTGTGTGTGTCTCCTCTCTTTCTCTCTCTCTCTCTCTCTCTCTCTCTCTCGTGCTCTCTAGCAAAAACAAAAAATTCAAATGTCTGTAGAAGTCCAGAATGGGCAAATCTATAGAGACAGGACAGAGCAGAGATGAGATGAGTGGTTGCAAGGTGTGGGGAGAGAGTGATTAAGAGTGAATGCTGGGACCAGCAGATGGCAGAACAGTCACGTCACTGGACTGCCACGGAGTCAACCCCAATTCAAGTCCTGGACCTGGTGGCTTAAAACTCACAACGGGCACATGTACATGCGTGCCCCAAATCCCAAGGGGAGAATGAAAAATCCAAAGGGATTGCAGGATGGGGGGGGCGGCTCGCTTTCTCTCTCTCTGTCTCTCCTGCAAGTGCATGTACCCTGTAGCAAAAATCTCTAAAGGAAAAAAAAAAAGTGAGTGCTAACCCACAGGTGGTTTCTTCAGGGAGAGGTAAGCAAAACGTTCTCAAACAAGAGTTCAGTGGCGGATGTTCAACTGTGAATATACTAAAAACCGCTGGCAAGTGTGCTTCTGGTGCGTGAATTCTATAGTAAGAACATTATCATCTTGATAAAGTTGTGAGAAAAAAAAAAATCAGCTCTGGCAGAAACTCCAGGCTGCGTCATCTTAGAATAAAGACCTCCCAGCTCCAAGCCTCAGTTTTCTCCTCTACAAAACGGGCTCGTACACCACCCCACCTTGGCTGAAAGTCCTGGAGGCAGCGGCTAGGGCCCGGCGCACAGGAAGCTCTCCCCCCGCCGGATGAACGGTACTGGGGCCCCCAGGTAGGGGCGCCGCACACGGCCAGGCTGGCCCCGGGCGGCCGGGCTGGACAGAGGCTGCTCGTGGCCCGTGACATTTAGATGGATGGCTCAGGCCATCCGTCAGGCTGGGAGCGGGCGGCCCGGGAAGAGGCCGTGGGGGAGCCCATTACCGTACACGTGTTAACAGCGCATCCTTTGTACCGACAGCCGCGCGGGCGCGGGCAAGGGCCGCTCCCCGCATTGTCTGCGCGCGGCGGCCGCGCCGTGATGAATGGGCCGCGCGCGCCCGGCCGCCCCCGCCGCTGCCGGGTACCGTGAGCCGAGGGCGACACCTCGTGGTCACCTACGGAACTGCGGGGCGCTGAACGGTGAGCGGAGGGCGCTGAGAGGCGCCGCTGGCCCTGGCTCAATGCTCAAGGAGATAGATGCCCTATACACGTTCTGCACAGGGCCCCGCGCAGAGCAGGCCGGTAAGGAACCCAGGTGGGGGCCGCAGGTGTTGTGGTGTTTGAGGCGCTGGATTCCCACAGGGCTGACTGAGGTTCGAGTCCTGGATGGGACGGCTTGCTTTCTCACTTTCTCTCACTCTTTCTAGCGAGCAGATGTACCCTATAGCAAATTTTAAAATAATAATAACTAGGAACAGCAGATGACATAATGGTTATGTCGCTGGACTCCCACATAGTCGACCACAGTTCGAGTCCTGGACCTGGTAGCTGAAAACTCACACCAGCCCTAAGCGCCCAAAATCCCAAGAGGAGAATGGAGGAGAAGGGATTGCTGAGTGACCCTCCCCCCGGGGCGTAAGTTCTCATTTTCTGTCTCTCTCTGTCTCTCCAGCCCTATAGCAAAAATCTCTCTAAAAAAATAATAAATTAATAATTTTTTAAAGGTGGTAACTATCGTTGCCTTTATTTTCAGGGTAAACAGGCGTAACAAAGTTTACGATCTGAGTACCATTGCCTCAGACTGGGAAGCAAATCCTTCTTCCGTGATGTCCCGCAGGCCTCAGAGGACGCGGGTGGGTACCCTTTACAGGATCACTGGGTGTATGTGAACGCCGCGCTGCTCTGGGTGCCTGCTTGGTTTCTGTAAACTGGCCGCCCTAACGCTGGGTGCCTTTGGGCACAGCACTGGCCGTCCTCCCATCGACTGAGCAAAGCGGCAGTCCAGCCCCCCGCATGAGCGGGACGGCAGGGCCGGCGGGAGCTGCACACACGGCGGACGCTGCCCGTGAGGAGCTGCAGGGGCATCACGGTCACAGCCCGTGGAAGTCAACGTCGCCATCGCCACGTCCCCATTCACGCCCTACTTGCGGTTTAGGAAAGAAATGGCCACACGTGAGAGAGTCCAGTGGCCACGTTCAGCGTCCACGTGTGACAGCCAGGTGCTGTCCCCGTGGCTGTGCGCGTGCCGGGCCCTGAGCCCAGAGAGCCCTCCCCTCCCTGGGTGGCCCCTGTCTTTAACACATCTCCTCCGGGTCCTGCTCTGGGCTGGTACCATCCATTCTTGGCACCAAGAACTGTGATAGAGACGTGGTCCTCACCCCTCGTGGAGCTCACAGTCTGAGGCAGAGACAGGGGCACAGACATGGCATGTAACAGACGGTTAGAGCCACATGATGGGGAAGCCAAGTGCGCTAGCAGCACTCAGAGGAGGCACCCGACCCTCCTGGGGGATCACGGAAGGCTTCCTGGAGGCAGTGACATTTAAGTTGAGGTGAGAAGACTGAGTGGGGCTGAGTCATGTAAGGAGGAGAAGCAGAATGCAAAAGCCCCAGTGAGACCAAGCACCTGCCAGGAGCACAGAGGGAGATAAGGCAATGCTGTGGTGAGCAGGGCCGAGCAGGGCCTTGAAGGCATGGGGAGATGTGTGGAGTTTCAAGGGTACTGGGGAGCCATAGAGGGTGTTATGCAGAGGGAGCAGCAGAGTCAGACTTCCCGCAACAGTAAATACAAACCTCTCCGCCTGCCCCCTTCCCAGCTGGAATCCACTAGCTCTGCTCCCTTAGCCAGACTCCTCAAATGGTTGGCTTTCTTAGGAGCACTGGGAGCCACTGGGGTTACTCAGGTGGCGTGGCAAAGGCAGGCCTCCCATGAGATATACAAGCCCCTTGTTTGCAGCAGCACTTCTCCCACGAGTGCCCTCCACTCCCTGGAATCAGATCTCCCTGGACCCCCAACTCCCACCCACACCTTTGGCCTGGGTAGTCGCCTGGGCCACAGCAGGGCAAAATGGAGTGTTTTGTCCCTGGGTGGACAGACTCCCAAGGCTGATCTAGGAGAGACCCCATGGGCTCTGACCTCACATGGTCTCTGACTGCCTCGGGTCCAACATGAAGCAAGCCCCCTGGCCTCTGCAGCCTCTGGACAGGCTGGGCCAGGCTCCTGACCTCTCTGAGCCTGTTTGTTCATCCATAAGACGGGGCTAATCCCAGTAGTGTCCACCTCACTGAGTTACCTAAGGATTAAATGAGGGGTGGCCCTGGTACCTACTTTATTCTTTTCTTCCATCCCAAAAATATGTTACCTCCTCCAGGCAGCCCTCCCTCATTTCCCCAACCCTCTGAACACTAAGAGAACCTCCTGTTCACTCCTGCCACCACATAACGGCTGTGGGAAGTAGCTAGAAGTTGAGAGGTGTGCCCCCTCCCCACAGCAGTCAGAGGCCATGTGAGGTCAGAGCCCAAGGGGTCTTTCCTAGATCAGCCTTGGGAGTCTGTCCACCCAGGGACAAAACACTTTCCAGACAGTCCGAAGGGCTCACTGAGGTCCCGGAGAGCATTGCCCAGGGCCGGAGAGGGCGCTGGGACCTTTCTCTGCTGTGGCTGTGTCTTCCAGTTGGGCCGAGGCCTGGTTAGTGGTGGGGCGCTGTGGGGCCTTCCACACGTCCACCGTTCCTGCTCTCGGGAAGCCAGGGCCCCCCACCCCGAGCTCAGACCTCTGCCTGCCTTTCTGCACCTCAGCAGCCCAGCCGCCAGGAAGGGCGTTGGCTCCTGGGTGGACACGATGCAGGTTGGGAGGGCAGGGGAGACCACGGGGCTTTCAGGGCGCAGAGAGCTGGGCGACGTGGTAGTCCCTATGCTGGTCACTCTCACAGATCTCTCCCTCCAGCACACATCGGAGTCCTGGGCCCTGTCTGAGCCTTGGTCTCCTCTTCTGCACAACGAGGACCCATGACACGGGGAACACAGCAATGTCAACCCCGCCCCTCCCACCCCCAGTATGGGGCATCCAGCCGGAACCTCCGTAACCATAGCTACCAGGAGCACCCACTTAGCTCCAGCCTGGTTACGGAGGAGTTCCCCAGTCTTTATGGATAAAGATGGGGCAGCCCTTTACCTGAGCCCACCAGCCAGTGAGAGGCAGTGAAAGGAATCACAGCCACCACCACCCCCACCCGCCAGGTGTTGACACTTACTAGAAGCCCCGCACTAAGGGACACCGCTAAGTGACAGCTCCGCTGATCCTCACAGCTGCCCTGTGGATTATCATCCCCATTTTATAAAAAAGGACATAGAGGTTCAGAGAGGGAAAGTATCTTGCATAAGGTCACACAGCAAGTTAGAAGAAGGGCTGGGATTTGAACCCCATTCTCCAAATGTTCTTAAAACTGCTGGAAGAATTTCTAGAGAGAGCAAGGAAGAGCCAAGGATGGTCCGCCCAGACCATCCAGCACCATGGACACACCTTCCTTCCCTCGGCCCAGAGCAGTCATTCCCCCCTTTCAAAGGTGGACTTCCCTTCCAGTTCCTCCCCACTCCTCACCCTCCCCCAGAAGCCACCCCCCTTCCCTCAGCTGCCTGGCTCCCCCCCTCTCTCCCATCTCCTGCACAAAGAGTTGCCAAGGTAACTGCATTGCCAAAGACTTCCCTCTTTGTCTGGGGTCCTGGGAGGAAACTCATAAGCCAAGTCTCTGTGCACTGACCCCTGATGACCTTCAAGGGGAGGTGCAGCCCTGGCCCACCCCTCCAAGGCCCCCTTGCCCCACCCTGTCTGTTCCAGCAAGCTGCACTCCAGGTCTTCAAACTCCAGATCCCAAGGTGCAAGAGGATGGGGCCGGGTGGGGGAAGAGCTTGGGGGTAGTCCCTGGAGATGTACTGCTGGAGACATTGGGGGGGGTTCCAGAGTGTTCTCCTGGAGCTGAGCATCACGGAAGGTGAAAATAATTGTACCTGACCCCCCAAAGTTCCTTGGATGGTGCCAAAAATAGCACCTACTAAGTGCTTGGGCCTTGGCTAGATGCCGATGGGGCATAAAGGGCAGCCCGACCACGTGCTTCCCTCTGTGCTGGGCCATGAGGGCCGTCTGAGGAGGCACCGTGGAGAGGCATGCGTCTGAGCCAAGCCTTCAAAAGCCGATTTGGATACAAAATGGACAGCGGCTGGAGAAACTGCTCAGGCCAGCTCTGCAGCTGGATCGTGTGACCCACTGACACTCGGAGTGATAACAACATACTGAGCAGATCAGGCAGATCCCTTGCTTTAAGCAGCAAAGTCGCGATTTGAAGCCAGACTCATCTGATTCTGCAGCCTCACCCTTCCATGGTATCTGGTGGTGTTCCAGATGGTGTGGTCTTCAGCCTGCATCCTTGAATAAGGGAGACAAGGAGCCGAGCCCCCCACTGGCCCACTGCCAACATGGACCATGAGCAAGAAATTAACCTTTGTTGATTTGTGTCTTTAAAACTTGAGCGACCAGTTGAGAGTTAGGGGCCTCTTCATTACTGTAGCACATCCCAGCTCATTCTAATTATTATGCCAATAGCCTGAACCAAAATCCCAGGTCTGACTCTTATTGGCTAGATCGGGCCATGAGTCCCATCCATGAACCAATCACTGCAGGCAGAGTGCCTCACTGGCTCAGGTCTGGATCAAGGGCCATGGCTATCCCAAAGATGGGGGAGGGAGAGTTGACTGAGCATAGCAGAGATGGCTCCTCAAGAAAAATGGGGTGCTCTTAGTCAGAAAAGTGCTTGCACATCAATGTTTATTGCAGCATTATTCACAATTGCCAAGACATGGAACCAACCTAAATGTCCACAAACTGATGAATGGATTGGAAAAGTGTGGTATATATACTCTATGGAATACTACTCAGCCATAAAAAATAACAAGACCCTGGAATTTGATAGAAAGTGGTCAGATATGGAGGATATATTGCTGAGTGAAGTAAGCCAGGCTATGAAAGAAAGATATTGTATGTATCCACTCAATATATACCAACTACCTGCACTCTATGGTAGAGAGCAAAAAATTGGAGGACATAAAAGCAGTGAAAGTACTTAACGAGAATAGGACAGTGTGGAATGGGGGGGTGAGGAGAAGAGAATAGAGAAAGATAGCAAGAGAACAATAGAGAGGCAGGATGTTAGTGAGAAACAGATATGGCTTATTACCTCTTGATGATAATATGTATAGTATTCTCAACTGGATTGGTCTGAGAAATATTTCATGATGTGATAAAGTCTTTTTATAAGCAAAATGAGAAACAGTGATGGACTGTCTTAAAAAATAATTAGAATAATAATAATAATGATTGGGAAAAGCATAGAAAAGATATTGAATGATGAGGTGGGGACATTAATGTCTCTGTATTGACTGACATGCATGGCATTTCCTTTTGAAAAAGCAATGTAATACACTGTAAAATTATATCTAATCCAATGTAATATAAAGAAGATTATGATGATAATAAAAAGAAAAAGAAAAAAAAGAGAAAAAAAGAAAAATGGGGTGCTGTTACCAGAAAGGGGAGCAATTGCTAAAGAGGCAACACCAACAAGTGTCCAACTCAGGGACCTCATAGCGCGCGCTGTGCCTGGATGGAAAGCAAGTGCCCAGGCCCCTTGCAAGTCTCGGGAACTTGCCTAGAAGAGTCTGTAGAGCCCCACTGGGAGATGTTGCTCCTTCCCTAGGTCTCAGGAAGACCTTTGGCTGCTGGGGCGCCTGCTGAGCATGTGGCTGGCTTTCCCGGAAAGGGTATGGAGGACTAGGGTGGGGTAGGGAGCTGGGGAGGAGAAAGACCAGCCACGCCTAGTGGCGCAGGAAGATGGAGGGAGCCCAGGCCGCTCGCAGCAACAGGCAGAGGCTGGCATGGCAACCCTGTGAGCGCTCTTCCTCAGCCAGATCTTTCCCCGTCACTGCTCTTCTTAAAAGCCTTCCCTGCGAGCCGAACCTATCATTTACTGAGGACCTGCTGCGTCCTAGGCACTGCCTCGGTGTTACGTACACATCGTTGTATGCACGCTCCCTAAGAACCTCACAGGCAGGTATGAGAGTTTGACCCCATTATAAAGATGAGTAAATGCATGCTCAGAAATGCAAAAGGCTTAAAACCACGGAACTCAAAACAAAACTTCCTGTTTTTATCTGTTCATTCAACAAACTTTATAGAAAAAAAGAAAAAAGACTATTAAAAAAAAACTGGAATGACTGTCCACAGAGCAGAGGTTGACCACGGTGCACAGGAGTCCATCTCATGTGGCTCACCAAGGTTCAAGTCCTGGCCCCGGCAGCTTGAAAAACACACCAGCTGCAGGTGCCTAAGTGCCCAGGAGCCTGGAGGGATGTGGAGAGGGAGGAGGGCTAGCAGCATGACCATGCCCCTCTAGGGGTCCGCTCTCTCTGGTGAGTGCACATGCCCCCCATCAATTAAAAGAAAAAATCTCACAATACAAAAAGGTACGCAATTTAAAAAAATAATAAATTTCCTTTTACTTTCCAAACCCATCTCCTAAGACAGCACACTAACTTTTCATTAACTGTCCATCCAAACCTCTTTCCATGCTTACATAACATGTTTGAACATATATTATATGCCAAAAATGTGCAAAGGCATCGCGGAGGATTTTCAGAAAGGTGGGTTTCAGGGGTGCACAAATGAACATGCAAGTCCATTTAGGTTTGTTTGATTGTTTGTTTTTTTTTTTAATTTTGCCAGAGGGTGCATGTATTTGCCTGAGAGAGTGAGAGAGAGAGACAGCACCCCCATGCAGCTTGGCCATGCTGCCATCCTTTCTCTTCCCTTCTCCTTTCAGGACGTTGGGCATACATGCACACACACCTGGTGTGTTTCTCCAGCTGTGGGGTCCAGGACTCGAACATCAGCCATGTGAGATCCAGCTGCCTTAACCACCAGGCCTCAGGCTGGCATTCGTGTAGTTTTTTATCATCTTAAATAGTCAGAGTGTGGGGATAGGCAACTGACTTGTAAGAAGTTTCCATTAAGGACCAGTAGATGGCGTAATGGTTACATTGCTGGACTCCCATGTAGTCAATCATGGTTCGAGTCCTGGACTCAGTGTCTTAAAACTCACACTGGGCGCATATGGATGTGTGCCCCAAATTCCAAGAGGAGAATGGAGGAGAGGGGATTGTGGTGTGGCTACACCCCTGGGGGGGGGTGTGATTTCTCACTTTCTGTCTCTCTGGTGAGTGCACAGGCCCTATAGCAAAAATCTATCTAAAAAAAAAAAAAAAAAAAAAAAAAAAGTTCACATTAGAACCCAAGTTACATTGCATCCCTCCCACCTCCAGATTGCCCAAAACTCCCTAGCTCACCCAGAAGCCAAAGCTCTTACATCTTCTCAGAGGTCTTGCATGATATGGTCCTTGGTCACTCCTCCAACGTTGACCCCACCATCTGCCACCACCCCTCACACCCTCCCAGGTCCCTCCAGCCATACTGCCTCATTCCCCACACACCCAAGGCACACTCTGCCTCTGAGCCTTTGCACCTGCTGTTCCCTCTGCTTAGAACACCCCTCTTCCAGACATCTCCAGGGCTCACATCCTCACCTGGTTTAACTCCTTGTACAAATGCCCCTTTTCCTTCATTAAACTTGACTTCCTCATCTCCACAACACTCTACCTTCCTTTCCCCTTCTTTGTTTCTCCTTACAGCATCTATGACCCTCCAACATACAACAGAATCCCTATCATCTCACATTCCCCACTCACTAGAACGGAGCTTCAGGGAAGCCCGAAATGTGTGTCTGTTTTATTCAGAGCGGAAGCACCACGCCTGTAAAACAATGCCTGGCACACAGTGGGGGCTGAGTAAACATTCTACAGAGGAGCAGGCATCACGGCCCAGACATCTCCGACGCTTTCTTAGGACACTTGAGCCTCCTGCTTTTTGGAGCCAGCATCCGGCGCTGTGAAATTTTAAAAGATGAGCAGGCGTGCCATGAGTAGGTGAGCCAGATCCCACATGGCCAGACGCCTGGTTCAAGACCCAGACCCGGTGGCTTGAAAATCACAGTGGGGGGCCAGCAGATGTCGTAACGGTCACATCGCTGGACGCCCACATAGCCAACTGCAGTTTGAGTTCCAGACCCAGTGGCTTAAAACTCAGGCCGGGTGCATGTGTGTGGGCATGCATGCGCATGCCCAAAACCCCAAGAGGAGAATAGAGGAGAAGAAATTGTGACATGGCCATCCCCCCAGGGGGATGGTTTCTCACCCTCTAGCTCTCTGTCTCTCCAGCAAGCGCAAGTGCTCTATTGCAAAAATCTCTCTTAAAAACAGAAAAGAAGGAAAAGAAAGGACAGGAAATCGCAGCAGGTGCATTTGCATGTGTGCCCAAAATCCTCAAAGAAGAGAGAAATGGAGGAGAAAGGGTTGTGGCACGACCATGACCCAGGGTGCTGCGCTCTCTTCTCCCTGTCTCTCCCTCTCTCTCTCTCTCTCTCTCTCTCTCTCTCTCTCTCTCTCTCTCTCTCTCTCTCTCTGTGTGTGTGTGTGTGTTCGGTGAACACATGTGCCCTCTGGCAGATTTATTTTTAAAAACTAAATGTGTAAGGACGGGCGGGGGTTGAAGGGGCTTTCCCCAAAAGCCGTTTTTTTGCAGATCCCCCCTTCCTGGTTCAGCCAAGGGTTGAGGGGCAGGGCCCCAAATCAGAATTCTTGACTCTTCCTCCAGTGGCGTCCTGTCCCTACATCCACCGCCAACAGGGGTCCCGAAGCAGGACAGCCAGCAGAGCCTGTGCTCAGCCCGCTGGGGCCACCCGGTCTCGTACTGCAGCTGCCGGTGCCGTCCAGTTCTGGAGGTCTGATTTATGCCTATGGCTGAACTCGATTTTCTACTTTTCGGCTTCTGCTCTAAATTTTTTTTTTCCTTGGCCTTTCCCTGGGTCAATGCAGTCTTGATATTTGATTTACTGCTAACAGTATTGACTGCATAGGATTGAGCCAAGAAATGGAAGAAATTGCTTTTTCTTTCTTTCTATCTCCTGGTTGACAACTCAGTCTTAGCACCAATGGCCAAGCTCAATGAATGCAAGAGGTGGCGAAGGGAGCAGGGGCCCAAGGTGACCCCGGGAAGAAAATGAGAAGGATTTGTCAGCCAAAGAGCACTGCCACTGCTCCCCACCATCAAGGTTTCCCTCCTAAATAAGTTAAAGAGGGAGAGAGGAGGGGTCGGAACACGGGCTTCAGACTCAGTTCGCCTTGCATTTAAGCTGTGTGGCTTTGGGCAAGTCACTTAACCTCTCTGAGCCTGGGTTCTCATATTCATGAGATGAAGATAGTCCTCGTAGGAGGACTGTAAAGCAATCAAGCACATGGGGGAAATTTATTTATTTATTTATTTATTTATTTATTTATTTGCTAGAGGGCCTGTGTGCTCACCAGAGAGAGAGAGAGGAGAAAGCACCCACTCATGGGGAGTGGCCACACCACAATCATTTCTCCTCTCTATCTCCGTCTCTGGGATTTGGGGCATGCATGCACTTTTGGAACTGGCTCCAGGTCCAGGACCCGAACTGCAAATTTAGCCCCATGAGCCCTAACTGCTCCAACCACCAGGCCATGATGCCAGTTCACATCAGAAACCCTTTGAATCAACTCTGTTCGTCCTAGTGGCACAGCGCATTGTATCTGCCACCACCATCGCCATCTGTCATCACTCCATTCATGCTCTATTACGGCAGGATCTCCGTTACATCCGAAGACAGAAACAAATACTCTATTGCATGAAAAAGATCCGAGAAGCCTAGAGACTTGTTTGCATTTATCTCCTTTTTTGTGCTAAAATATATGTAACACAAAACTGACTGTTTCAACATCTTTAAGTGGACAGGTCAGTGGCATTAAGGACATTCACGCTGTTATGCAAACCATCACCACCATCCATCTTCAGAGCTTTCCATCTCGCACAACTGAACTTCTGTACCCGCTAAGCACTAACTCCCTGGCCCTTCTCCCTGTCCTTAGCAAACACTGCTCGACTTTCTGTCCCTATGAATTCGACTGCCCTGGGTACGTCTCATGAATTGAGTCATACAGCAAAAGGTGACTTCAAGAAATTTGTCAAAAATGAAATTAAAGGACAAGTTTATTTTGGTGCAAAAAAGAATTTGAAATCCACAGAGTTTTTTCATCATGTGCATTATTCGTGAACTTTTTGAAGACCCCTCGTCTTTGTCCTTTTGTGACTGGCTTACTTCACTCAGCATAATGTCCTCAGGGTTCATCCATGTTGTATCATGTACCGGCACATCCTTCCTTTTTAAGTCTGAGTAGTATTCTGAGTGGATTCTGTTTATCATGTTGTGTTTACCCATTAGTCTGTGGGTGGACACTTTGGTATCTCCCACCTCTTGGCTGTTGGTAAGGTTGTTGCTATAAAATGGGTAAGAATACCCCCTCGGGACCAGCAGCTGGTATAATGGCTATGTCGCTGAACTCCCATGTAGTCGACCATGGTTCGAGTTCCAGACCTGCTGGCTTAAACTCACGCCGGGTGCGTGATCGTGCGTGCCCAAGATCCCAAGAGGAGAATGGAGGAGAAGGGATTGTGGCGTGGCCATGCCCCCGGGGGGTGATTTCTCACTTTCTGTCTCTCCGTCTCTGTCTTTCTGGTGAGCACACGTGCTCTATAGCAAAAACCTCTAAAAAAAATTAGAAAGAGAAAAATAAAAAGAACACCCCTCCTCTCCCAGATGAAGACTTGGCTGCAATTCATCCCTGGCGCTGTCAGCAAGTATTCAGAGCCCCTCCCCTGGCCTGCACATGCGGTCAGGCCCAGGAGATACCAGGATGGCCGATACTGCCCTGCTCACGTGGAGCTCACCGTGGACTGGAGGACAGAGAAGCATAAGCCTGAATGAAGACATAGTTACAGACAGTGATAAGGCCTATGAAGGGAAAAGAGAAGAGGCAGGGAACGAAAAGAAAGGGAGGGTCCTGCTTTCGCTGGACAGGAAAGAGCCCCCAGAGTAAAAAGCACTCTGTCAGGTCATCAGCAAAGTCATGATGTATTTTTGTATGTTTTTCTATGCAAAAATGCATCATGACTCTCCCAAGGACCCAATGGAAAGAAAAGGAGGAAAAGCCACCTACAAAGTCCCTGCTACTCAGGACCTCAACACCCGGTAAGCGACACCCAATACTGGCAGCTGCGGTGATCTGCAGGTGTTTCAGGTCCACTCACACCAGCCTGTCTGAGTCAACGGTCACATTTTCATGAATGCCATGAGCTGTTTGGGAAATGCAGACATTATTAAAATTTAAATTATTGGGACCAGCAGGTGGCATGGTGGTTAAGGCGCTGGACACTCCCACATGCCCACATGGTTAACCATGGCTCAAGTCCCGGACCTGGTAGCTTGCTTTCTCTGTGTGTGTGTGTGTGTGTGTGTGTGTGTTTCTCTGGTCAAATTAAAATAAATGAGAATAAATAAAATTAAATAAATAATTCTTTAAAAAATTGAATTATTGAGGCCAGCAAGTAGCATGGTGGTTAAGATGCTGGACTCCCAAGTGGGTGACCCAGTGGCATGAAAATCGTACCAGGCACTTGTGCGTGCATGCCCAAAATCCCTAGAGGAGAATGGAGAAGAAAGGATTGTGGTGTGGCCATCCCCCCGCGGGGTTATTTCTCACTTTCCCTCTCTCTGTCTCTGTCCAGCGAGCACATACGCTCTATGGCAAAAACCTTTAAAAAGAACATTTAAATAAGGTTATAATTAAGTGACACTAAAATTTACACAAGACTCATCCCTGCCTAATTATTTTGATCACATTTTACTATTATTTGTGCTCTTGAAGTTATTTACATGTGATGTACCTGCATGGTAAAAATACAAATACCTATAAAGGAATGTGCATTCTCCCCAACACCATGTTTAATGATGCCATGTTAGCAGCTTGAAATCAGTCACAGCAGGGATGTTTACACCACAGACATTGGCAAATGCTACAGATCAGAGCGTGATGTTTTGTTGGTTGTCTAGATGTAATAAAGTGATATAAAATAAATGTTCATGAAGCAGACAGAACTTAAAGGTATAACATGTCTGCGGACATTATGTTGTGAATAGTACGAGGAATTGGGGAAATAGTGATCTTGTACTCGAAAACCATTATTCAGCTCAGCAAAGAAGTTGCTCACATCTTTGACAAACGAATGAAGTACCAGCATGTGTCTTTGTTGTTAAGTTTTTGTCTTATTCATCAATATAAACAAAAATGTCAAACCGGCGTTCATGTCAGAGCCAAACTCAGAGAGCCAACCGTTAAACACAAGCAGCATACCTACTGAGCCATGGCAGGGCCTTTTGGATGGAAAATCAAAAACTGTGGCTATAATGCCTTTTCTTTTGTTTTCTTCTTTTTTTTTTAATATTTCTGGACATGAGAAAGCTTTAAGGAAATGTTTGTCAGCTCATATTAGTGAGCCATTCAGGTGTTTCAAGAGGACACTGGGACAGACTATCTGAAATTGGGGCAGGTCTAGAAAGTCCTCAGCATCATCTGCCTCAGAATAATAGTGTGATACAGCTCCCCTGACTGACAGAAACGGGATGGGCCAGCTGATGCCAGCCCTGCCACCAACGTGATGCATAAGTTCAAGCAATTTTCTGAGCCTTGATTTCCTCCTCTAAAATGAGGGTAAGGGTCCCAGCTTCTGTGGCTAAGTGGTAGTGTGCCAGACCATAGAGCTGGAAGCCACGTGCAGACCACAGTTTAAGTCCCCAACCTAGGTGGCCTGAACACATGCCAGATATGTGTGTGCACCCAGAATCTTGGAAAGATGGAGGGCTGGAGGAAGGGATTGTGGCAGGACCACCAGTATGTGCTCTCTCTCCCTCTCTCTCCTTCTCTCTCTCATACACACAATCATCAAAAAAAAAAAAAAAAAAAAAAAAAGTGAAGATGCTTTCACTGACAGAGTGGTACAAGGATCCGGTGCAGGAAGAGTGACCTGAGACTCCCTTGGATATAAGGGATTTACCACCCAATATAAACTGCCTTGGGGGACAGGAGAGAGTCACTGGTAATCAACATTAGTTTGGACACCAGATAACTCAAACACTCAAATGAAAAGCTCTCCTATGTTTCCATTTCTCTTTCCCTCACCTCATCATGGTGGTCTTACTCTCCTACTCCAAACCCACCTCTTCTTCTGGCTTTAAATCTCCAGGTAAAAGGAGTTTCCTGTCAGGTCCATATACTCATCCCATAGAAGGGCTCTGATTTGCCCTGTATAAATCATGTGCTTGCCTCTTCAGCCAATCATTACCACTCCAGGGATCAGGTGCTGTGATTGGTCAGACCCCTGTGTGACCACTTCTACAGCCAGGGTGGATAGAGTCTATTTCTAGACAAAGAGGACAGGGAAAACACTCTAGAAAGATGAAATTCAGTAGTCCACACCAGGAGGTGAGTGTGCATTGGAAATATTAAAGCAGTAAGCATGAAGGATGAGAATTATTATTCTCAGAATAAAAGGATGTGACCCGGGTTGTGTCTTATGCACAGATTTACTCATTGAATAATCTTTTTCCATGCAAAATTGATGCTTCTCCCTGTGCTGGAAGCCTTGCAAAGCTCTCATGATCTGGGTCTGTCCACATTCCTGGGTTCACTTTGGACTATCTATCTCTCAAAATGCCCCCCAGGCATCCCCATTTCAAGACTGCATCTCTTCTCTTGCATTCCCAAGGACTTTGGATATGAGTGTCCTCTTACCTGCACTGTTCTTCCCTCTAATCTCAATCTGTCTTTCTGGCTTATTTCCCCCACAGGCACTAAAGATAGCACACTTATTTTTGTCTTGTTCAACACTATGTCCTGAGAGCTGGGCACAGCGAAAGGTATCAAGTAGATAGTCAACAAATGCTTCTCTTTTTAAAGTGTGTTTATTTTATCCCTTCCACGAGAGAGAAAGACTAATAAAGATGGAGAGAGGCAGGCATGCCCAACAGGGCACTACACCATGACCCACCCCCAGGCTCAGCCAGCCAAGATCACCAGCATGTGCATTTGGTGCACTCAGGCAGGTCCCAGGACACAAACCCAGAACCCTCCCAATGTGGGTCCAGCCACATTATCACTGCACCACCACCTGGCCCCAGTAAATACTTCTTAGGCAAATACATAAGTGAATATTTATTATCCCTAGAGTAGTGGCATCATGAACTTCCCACCTTGGGAACACAGATTCACTCAACATGGCACAAGGGGTTGGGCAACCTAACAGTAAACAAGAAAGTGTTCTTGCCTTCAAGGAGAGGCTGGTTTGACTGGAGGAGTAGGCAGAATCTCAGCAGAGTTAGTGAGCATGGGGGACAATTTGGGAAGACAGCACTCCACCTCCTGGAGAAGGTGAGGTGAGGTGAGAATTGACAAATGAACAGAAATTAGGAGGATAAACGAGGAAAATCTGGGGTCGTGGGCTGGGTGTGTTACTGGGAAGGGACTGAGTAACTCCAGGCAGAGGAAACAGTAAATAGAAAGTACGCTATGTGGGGAGAGAGACAGAGAGAGAGAGATTGACGCACTGTGGGAGGACTGGCACCAGGATTTAAGAGGTTAAGCCTGGAGAGCGAGAGGCACAGGGCAGACCTGTAACAGCTCTTAAGCCACTGTAAGGAGGCTGGACTTGATCCAAATGAGGCCATGGGAGCCCATGGAAGTCTATTAAGCAGAGGCATGACACGGCCACAGTGTGTATTGGAAAGAAATCTTCTGCAGCTAGCCCATCACCTTGGGGACACAGGCAAAGAATTAATATCAGCTTAAGGGTTTCAATTTAGACAAATGAATGGCTCCGTGGCAGGGGCAGCTGGGCAAGTCTGACAATTACCCACCTTTTGAAGTCTACATTATAATCACTGACTTGGCGATTGCTCGTGCCATAGGCTCCCAGAAGCACAGACTCCCAGCAACAGAGAAACAAGCCTCACAGACCAAGCAAAGGGAGGCAGAGCACTTCCATATCACAGAGACCTATGGGGGCCAGAACCTGTAACATGGAGTCCTCTACTCACAGAGTGGCAGAGGCCTGGAACCACAGAATCATCAGCCAGTAACATCACTCTGCCAGCACTTGGGGACTCAGTGGGGCTAGGTACCTCCTAGAGTGGCATAGCATTGTCCTGGGGAGGTGACCTTGACCTCTCTAAACCTCCTTCATGCAGGGTCCCAGGGGGCATCCCTTCCCCTGCTGTGGCTGCTTCATGGATGCCTCTCCCAGCACCCCTAAGACTGCCGTATCGACAGAGGCCCCCAGCACCTCGGCCAGTGTGTATCTGGACCCTGCGCCTGCCTGCTGGGAATGTGAATATTTTCTTAGCTAGCATCAGCCCTTAAGGATAAATGCTGTTTTCTCCCCTCTCCCAAGGTGCCAGAGTTCAACTCAATTTTCTCAGATTAAATAAAATTTCAAAGTGTCAGTTCCTGGCAAACGACGAGTCGGAAGGTGGTTGATTTTCTTAACCCGATCACCAGTCCAATTACAATTTTTAATCTATATGTAGATAATGGTGAACAAAAACCCCATAGAAATGTCAGGAGTGAGGAGGTTATTAGCTTAGTTTTAATTACTGTCGATCATTTCTTAGCAACTGGAGGGACCCTGCAAATTAAGGGAAGGAGGCGTTGCTCCAGAAGAGTTCAGCAGGGCCCCTGGGCTGCTGTTCCAGCCAAAGCCGCCCGCCAGCGAGCATTCCCTGATCCAGCAGCCCCTCTGACTGAAGCAGTCAATCCCGCACCCGCTGATGTGATGTGATCACAGCCCCTCCCCCTTCAGCACCCCTCCAGGCCACTGTCCCCTCCCCAGATCTAGCCCATCCGCCTTGTGTCTAAAGCACACCTATTTCATTAAAAAATATTCTTCTGTTTCCTGCTAAAAGTAACACATGCTCATTGTAGGAGAAAAATCTGGAAAACAGGAAAAGGTAGAATATGAAGAGAAGAACAAAAACACCTGGTTTTACCATCTAAAACAATTGTTGGGGCCGGCAGGCGGCGTGGTAGTTAAGGGCGCTGGCCGATCATGGTTCAAGTCCTGGACCTGGTGGCTTGCTTTCTCACTTTTCGTCTCTCTCGCTCTCTCTCACTATGTCCCTCTCTGGCCAAATTAAAATTAATTAATTAATTAACTTTAAAAATAAATAAATAAAACAATTGTTACCATCTTAGGGTATTTCCAGTTTTTACATATGTGTATGTGTATGTATACGTATACACATGGGAAAATGGAATCAGTGTACCAGTTTATTTTGGTGCAATCATTCTGAAATCTGCAGTTTTTTCACAATATGCCTTTTCCATAAACTTTTGGAGACTCCTCATATACACGTATATATTTATATACACACATACATAAACACATAGACATATATGAATATATAGTTAATATTTAACATCTGTAATATATATTAGAAGACTTCAAAAAGTTTGAGGGGGCCAGCAGGTGACGCGATGGTTAAGGATGCTGGACTCCCACATGGCCAATCACAGTTCAAGTCCTAGACCTGGTGACTGACTTTCTCACTTTCTCTCTCTCTCTCTCTCTCGCTCTCGCTCTGACTCTGTCCCTCCCTGATCAAATTAAAAATAAATAAAGTTAAATAAAATAATTATTTTAAAGAATTTTATGAAGAATGTAATTAAAGTACAAGTTTGTTGATGCAAAATAATTTAAATTCATGCATAACTTTCTCACAATATACATTTTCTATGAATTTTCGAAGACTCCATGTCAAGAGAATATGTATATTATTTTAAATAATATTTATATTCTTGTAAAAATGAGTATATAAATATAATCCATAACATGATATATGTTAGTATGTAACATATAGCCATCATTATGTATTTTACATATATATATACACACACACGCATACATATATATATATATATATATATATATATATATACACACACACACACCCATAGAGACAAAAAGGAATTAAACTACATGAAGATCTTTTAAAAGAATTATTTATTTAATTTTATTTATTATTATTTTTTAATTTTCTTTTTTTACTACCTTTCTTTATCCTTTTTTATTATAAAGCAAAGAAATATATGTAAGAAAAGACCTGAGACATAATTTTGAAAGTACAAATAAAAACATGTAAAACAAATATACAAAGGGGAAAACCAAGATATTTGGATATTCCAAATATCCCTAAGAAACTCAATTTTCCAAATATAGAAATATGCCCTGTAGGGCACATATGCTCACCAGAGAGAGACAGAGAGACAGACAGAGAGAGAGAGAGACAGTGAGAAAGCAAGCCGTCAGGTCTAGGACTCAAACCAGTCAGCCATGTGGGTGTCCAGTGCTTTAACAAGCACCATCCACCTGCTGGCCCCGACATGTGGATCTTGACTCCCTGCTTTTTGTTACTTCACATCACACCACATTTCGTGACATCATGAATATTAACTGCAAATGTTCTATCAGTGAGGGCAGAATGTTGTCAAGTTCGGATACACCGTAAATTTCAGTAATCCTCTTCCTCTTTGTCAAACAGGCCAATGCCTGTTTTAATAGAGACGTGACAATATTTTATGTTTAACATTACACGTTCTTTTTCTCACTTAATGAGAAGTATTTTTCCATGTTATTATAAACTCAGTGACTATCACTTTAATAGATTATTTAACCTCGCCCAAGCACTTTTCCAGGTGTAACCTGTGCCAAGCACTGTGTTAAGTGATAAGATCAGAATCCTCTAAGAATGAGAATTCTCTAGGATTCCGAAAACACATTTTTTAATAAACTGAATTTATGTACTAATCAAACTAGCCATTTTCAAGCTGCTGGACATGTGCATAGTTTAATGTTTCTCTAATTTGTGTATAATGCTACTTTGGACATTTCTGTAGGTAAAACCATTACCTCTATTCTGTATTATTTTCTGCTCATAAAGTCCTCTAAATGTAATGAGTGGTCTAAGGGTATTAATATTTTTAAGATTCTTTTTTTTTTCTTTTATAAGAGAGATTTTTGCTACAGGGTGTGTGCACTCACCGAAGTCAGAGAGACAGAAAGCAAGACGTCACCCCCCAGGGGAATGGCCATCCACAATCCCTTCTCCTTCGTTCTCCTCTCAGGATTTGGGGCACACATGCACCTGTGCCAGGCACTGAGTGTCAAGCCTCTGGGTCCAGGACTCGCACCATGTCGGCTATGTGGGAGTCCAACGAGGTAAACATTACGCCACCCGCTGGTCCCAATATTTTTAAGATTCTTAAGAAATTTGGTTTCTTGGGACCAGCAGGTGGTATGGTGGTTAAGGTGCTGGACTCCCACATGGCCGGCCACGGCTCAAGTCCCAGACATGCTTTCTCACTTTCTCTCTCTGGTCAAATTAAAAATAATAATAATAAATTAAATTAAATAATTATTTGAAAAAAAGAAATCTGACTTCTATTTTAATGAAGTTGGGGGCAGGAAAAACTGATTTGTAGCCTAAAAAAATGTTCAAAAAAAAGAAAAAAGAAAAAACAACTCACACAAAAGTAAACCCTCCAGGAGACTCTCCGAAGGCATTTCTCAGAAACGCAGTACTATTTTTAATATTCCAGAGGTTGTTGGAAGTATATAATAGGAGAATAATAATATCTCACAGAAGGATGGAGTGTACAATTTTTAAAACTTCACGTTTGTTATTTAACTTGTGAAAACCATTGAAAACTAATGAAACAGTATTTTCCAAAGGGTGGTGCAAACACAACTAGTAGTTGGCAGAGTGACTTTTGGTAATGGACATGAACCTGTTCTGAATTTTTCATCGTCCCATATTTACGTTTTTGTGTGTCAGAGAAAAATAGGAGCAAAATATCAAACCCACACTTGGGTAAGATGGGAGTTTAGGAATGAGTTAGGGAAGACGTAAAAGGAGTGGGTTATGATTCAAGAGCAAGAAAGACACAGCACAGAAGCATACAGGCAGCCCACAACACGGCAACCACTGACGGGTTAAGAAGGTCATGGGAGGGGACCAGCAGATGGCGTAATGGTTACCTCGCTGGACTCCCACGTAGTCAACCATGGTTTGAGTCCCTGACCAGGCGACTTAAAACTCATGCTGGGTGCACGTGTGTCCCTACCCAAGATCCCAAGAGAATGGAGAAGAAGGGATTGTGGTGTGGCCATCCTCCCTGGGGTGATTTCTCACTTCCTGTCTCTCTGTCTCTCTGGTAAATGCATGTATCCTATACCAAAAATCTCTCTCTCTCTCAAAAAAAAAAAAAAAAAAAAAAAGAAGGTCATGGGAGAGGCCAGCAGGTAACATGATGGTTAAGGTGCTAGACTCACATATGGTCAACCATGGATCAAGTGCTGGACCCAGTGGCTTGCTTTCTCACTTTCTCTCTCTCTGTCTCTGGTGATTTAAAATAATAATAAAAATAAATAAAATTAAATAAATAATTATTATTTTGAGAGAGAGATTTTTGTTATAGGGTATGTGGCCATCCCAGGGGGGATGGTCACACTGCAATCCCTTCTCCTCCATTCTCCTCTCGGGATTTTGGGCACTCAGGCATACAACGCCCAACGTGAGTTTTAAGCCACTGAGTCTGGGACTTGAACTCCCACTGTCAACTATGTGGGAGTCCAGCAATGTAACTACAACCATTACGCCATCTGCTGGTCCCCAGAAATCTTTTTATTTAAAGAAAAAGAAAAGGTCATGGGAGACACTGCACAGACCAGTGTGGCACGGGGTGTTAGTGACGAGAGTGTCATCAACCTCAGTCAATGGGCACCAAAAAGAAGTCCAAGATCAAAGTCCATCTGCAATTTATGAATTGTGAACATAGACAAGGCTCCAGAGGCCAAGCTTCAGATTTTTGTTCACTCAAGAGGTTCAAAGTGAAGTTTCAGGGACCAGACAGTAGCACAGCACTAACACGGTGCTCTATGGTGCTGGGCCCACTTGGGAAGGTCCTCGGTTCACTTCCTGCAGCCTCCCTGTGTACACTGGGCATGTGCATGCCCACGATCCTGGCTGGCTGAGGCTGTGGAAGGGTCACAGCTGGCTGATGGGGGTGACTCTCTCTCAGAAGAATAAAATAAACTTGTTAAAAAAAATAATAAAGTTTCAGGCCTCCTTAATGGCACAGGATTTTAACGTGCAGCTTTTAAAAGCACCTACAGCTAGGCCCCTTCCTGTAGAAGTTCTGCATCTACAGGTCTGGGGTGGCCTGGGCATCCGTATTTTTAAGGCTCCTCCAGTAGTCAAGATTGAGGACTCCCAGTCAAGGTCCCCTTCTCTCTGGATAGCGCTGGGTGTTGACCTGTCTACAAGATGGGGGTTAGAGTCCACACCCCCACTGGTGTTCCTCTGCATTGGTATTCTAAAAACTCCCCCAGCCCTCTGCTTACACGATAATGAGGCTAATGACCAATCAAGCCCTAATGAGGATTGATTCGTTTATTAGACAGCAATTATATGCCAGGTGCTTCCCACCCCTAGAGCCCAGGAGACTCAAGGGCAAGCAGGATACGGCCTGGGGGAGGTAGAGAAGAGAGGATGGCAAAGAGAAGGAAGAGAACAGCCGCATCTTTAGGGTGGACTTGAGGTCCGAGCACCAGGGGGTACTCTGGCCACCCAGCATTAGGTCAAATAAATGGCCAGCAGTTAATGAGGCGGGTGAACTCAAGGCTGGACCAGGGGCTGTGTGAGGGAATCCAACCAGAGCACGGCCAGGGACCTCGGGCACAGGAGGGGCTAGAAGAATAGCAGCGTGCAGGGAAGGGGGAGCCTGCAGGGGAGGGGAAAACAACAACAACCAGAAGCACAGGGCACTGGCGGGGAGGGGTGACCACCGCAGACCATCAGGCTCTCTCCTAGACTCTAGGCTTCCGGCAGGTGCCCCACCTCCACGGGAGAAATGGGATGCAAACAACGGAGGACAGAGTGACTGGCCTGGGCAGTCCTCAGGATGGAGGTAAGGTTCGGCACAGACTCGAGGACTAGCCACTCATTCCGCGACTCCAGCTGAGAGTCCTGCAGCAGGAGTACACCCCCAAATAATATCCAAACAGGAAACTAAGTTCTGCTTTCCTGTAAATATCCTCCGAGCCTCCTGCCCCTGGGCTCAATGACAGGTGAGGATAAAGGGCACCACAGGGAGGTGGGGGCAGACACCTCGTCAACCAGTGTTTTCTCCCTCCAAAAGCAGGGCCTGCAGCTCGCTCGCTCGTCTTGAAAAATGCAGGGCCTGGCATCCTGGAGGCACATCGCCACTATTTCTAAGCATGAGGGGTGTGGACGGGATGGGAAGGGATGCGATAGAACGGGAGAGAATGAAGGCACGGAGAGCAGAATAAGAGGCGGTGGAGCGAGTGGGATGGAGTGGACTGACGTGGGCCGAGACAGTGCAGAATGGGAGAGAGCATAACAGGGTGGGGCAGAAAGGGTGGAACAGAGTGACCTGGAATGGAATGAACCAGAGGGGAGAAGAAAGGCACGGAGTGGAGTAGAAGGGGATGGAATGGAATAGTGCAGAACGGGACAGGATGTAAGAGATGGGGTGGGGTGGGGAGAGATGGGACAGGATGGAGTGGGTGGAAAGAAATGGAATGAAAAGGAAAGGATGGGATGAGATAAAATGGGATGGGAAGATGAAAAGTGGGGTGGGGGACCAGCAGATGGCATAAGGGTTACATCACTGGACTCCCACATGGTTGACTGCGGTTCGAGTCCCGGACCAGGTGGCTTAAACCTCATGCTGAGTGTGTGTGCATGCGTGCCCAAGAGCCTGACAGAAAAATAGAGGAGAAGGGATTGCGGTGTGGACATCCTCCCTGGGGGTGATTTCTCACTGTCTGTCTCTCTGTCTCTCTGGTGAGCGCATGCGCCCTGTAGCAAAAATCTCTCTAAAGATAATATTAAAAAATTAAAAAACAAAAGCAAGATGGAGTAGAATGGGAAGGGAAGGGATGGTTAGAAGGGAGTGGAGTGCAGCGAGTGAGATAGCACAGAATAGGACAGCACGCATGGGAAGGGCTGGAAAGGGCTGGAAAATAACGGACACACAGGAGGTGCTCAGTCGCTTTAACGGAGTGACTAGGACAAAAGACGGGGCCAGGGGTTCTAGGCCTGTGTCTCCTGTCCACTCACAATGGGACCCTGATAAAAGCCCTTTTATTTTCCTTCTCTGGACCTCAGCTTCCCTGTCTGTAAACTGCACATTAGGACGAAATGATATTAAGAATTCAGCAGCTCTGGGCCCGTGTGTTTTTACAGCCACCATTTATTCCTAATTCAGAAAAATCTTTGCCGAGTGCCTATTCTAGGCCATGCCACAAGGTAGGTGTTCACAGTTCACTGGGAGAGCCACCCCTCCTTCAGAAAAAAAGCCAATTTCAGGGCCGCCAGGTAGCATGATAGTTAAGGGCGCTGGATTCCCACATGGCCAACCATGGTTCAAGCACCAGACCTGGTGGCTTGCTTTCTCACTTTCTTTTCTCTCTCTCTCTCTCTCTCTCTCTCTCTCTCTCTCTCTCTCTCTCTCTCACTTTGTCCCTCTCTGGTTAAATGAAAGAAAGAAGAGAGAGAGAGAGAGAGAGAGGGAAACTAATTCTTGAAGAAAAGAAAAGAACCAATTTCAATAGAGGATATTTCCTCCAAGCATCCAGCCACTCCAAGGGTTGAGTCTGAGACCACTTGGAATGGACTCTGGGTCAGCATCTCTGCTGGCCTAAGGCCCACCTGAACAAACAGCTCGAAAGGAAGCTCCCAGGCCATGTCCCCAAATACAGTTCCTCAAAGCTGAAAGACACAGCTGACCAGTTCAACTTCTCCCCAGCCTTAGATAGATGCTTTATTGATTCTCCTTTTTCTAGATCGTCTCCTTCATAAGAAATAGAGGATCTATGGGATGACACTGTTACTGGAATCCAGCCCCAAACCCGTTTGGCTGTTCACTGCTTGAAAGCCAAGATTTGAGTGCTAAGTGGTGGTGAGGAGAGTTTGCTTTATTCAGGAAGCCAGTGATCTGGAAAGATGGTGGACTAATGTCCAAAGAGCATCTCCCACCCCCACCCAACAAGAATGATCTTTAAAGGGGAAGAGAGGGAGAACTACATGCTGTTCCGCACCTCACAGCAGTTAATCCTCCTCTTGACCCACAAGGGGAGGTTTGCTGGTATCAGGGCTGTTATTCCCAGCTGTGGCTGTTGACTGGACCTCGCTATCGAGGCAGAAATTCTTCCATTCCTAGAGCACTTCTGCTTTCTGGTTTCAAGGCCCTCTGTTCTGTGCCAAGTTTCAGCAAGAACTATGATTAGTTTCTTCAGGCTAAGTATTTAATGTATATTGTTTAAAGGTTTCTGCCACAGGGCGTGTGTGTTCACCAGAGAGACCGTGAGTGGAAAGTGAGAAATTACCCTCCTACCCAAGAGGGAATAACCACACCACAATCCCTTTTCCTCCATTCTTGTCCTCGGATTTTGGGCATGCACACACACATGCCCGGCATGATTTTCAAGCCACCAGTTCTCGAACTCAACTCTGAGAGTCCAGCACCTTAACCACTATGCCACTAAGCTAAGTATTTTCAAAATAAAATAAATAAATTTTTTAAAAAATCTTGCGTCAAAGAAAACAAGCTAAAAGCTAGTCTACAGTATTTTAACCTAGAGTGTTGGATGTAATGTAGTTACTTTAGTTCTTCATTTAGTCCTGTTAGAATACCTTCTTTCTCCTCACCCTTCCCAATGCCATAGCTGCTATCATCCATCATTAGATGAAAGAGAAAGAAACACAGAGAGTGACCATCACCGTGAAGGTTCTGTCTTCAGTGGGGACAGATGTTGAATGACAGTATCCTTTGACTGGTTGTAACTGTATCTCCCCTTTTTTCCACAATGAGTCTCTGGACCCAACTCTCAAAGGACATGAGCTTAAAATCAAGCACATGATAGAGATGAGCGCTCCTCACTCTTTAATTCCCCCCTGACCCCCTAAACACGCCATGCTTGCTAAATGAATGGACAGATTTATAGACGGATCGCCTAATGAATTCATTAATGAGTCAGACTTGATCACCTTTCGACTCCCATCTGGAAGCCAGCCCAGACATTCCAGAATTCTAAAGCTCCAGCATCATGCCCAGAGATAAACAAACAAACAAACAAAATCTCTGAGGCCTTGAACCGTCAGCCACTTTTCAAAGAAAGTCAAGACTCTGTCACATTTTTTTTCTTCCCTCCCAAAATTAAAATGTGCCTCCAGTATAACTTGTTATCAAAAATAGAAGCATTTTATCTATCTTTATTGCAGAACAGAGATTACATGGAGACATTCAATTTGGAGTCAATTTAAATTTCAATTGTCTGTGAAATCTAAATCAATAGGGTATAGTTCAATGACGCTTTAATAAAACAGGACATAACAGAGAAATCATTAGGAATTACATATGATAAGAGATTGGAGCAGTGCCTTCATAATGGCGGAGGGGACATTAGAAAATTACCCCCAAGCATTCCCAAGTAAACCAACTGCCTCCTTCCCCCATGAGATGCCAGCGTAAGCTTAATTGTGCTGTGAGGCCCGGGAATCCATCTCTGTCAGCCCAGTGATTGGAGGACAATTTACAGTGAGTGACAAAGGCAGGGGGTTTGTCTCGCCTGGAACGCGTCGATCATGTTTCTCCAGCCCGATGTCTGGAACGTATGTTACGCCCTCTCCGATTCCCGACCCTTCTCTCCTCTCTCCCCACCACTGGCCTCCTGTGGTCTGAGCTTTCACCCTCCAGGGGACCCCTGGGAGGGTCCACCCCGGGGCAAGATGCTCTCAGAGGTAGGGAGGAGGGGAGGCAGCTGGACACAGTGGATAAACACCCAGGCTTTGGAGAAAGATGATCTGGGGATAAATCCCAGCCCCTCTGCTGTGTCTTGGGAAAGTCATTTCACCTTCCTGAGACTTCCCTGAGTTTGCTCCTCTGGAAAAAATGGAGACTCAAATATCCCCTCTGGGACGGTGCTTCATACCACCACTAAATACCGACCGAGTGCCTTCTGTGTTGTGAGCAGCAGGGCAGGGACCACAGTGGGGAGGATGAGGCACTTGCCTTGAGCACATTTGTAAAGATGTACCAAAAAAACTAAGAATTCAAGATAAATTATATATATAGATATAGATATACATAGATATGTGTATATATGTATATACACAGATACATATTTGTGTATATATATATATATATATATATATATATATATATGGACTTGCCAGAGAGTGTGTGCACTCACTGAGAAAGACACAGATACATATTTGTGTGTATATATATATATATGGACTTGCCAGAGAGTGTGTGCACTCACTGAGAAAGACACATAGATATGTGTATATATGTATATACACAGATACATATTTGTGTGTATATATATATGGACTTGCCAGAGAGTGTGTGCACTCACTGAGAAAGACAGAGAGAGAGAAAAAGTGAAAAAGCACCCATCCTCCAGGGGGATAGTCACACAGCAACCCCTTCTCCTCCACTGCTCCCTCCTCTGGGGATTTTGAGCACACACGCACACACACCCGATGTGCTTTTCAAGCTGCCGGGTCCTGGACTCGAATCGCATAGTCAGCCATGTGGGATCCAGCCAGCCACCTTAACCACCAGGTAATAGGCTGACCGGACAGATATCATTTTAATGCACTATTTTTTTTCAAGGTTTCCCTCCACCCCCAAAGGGCACGTGCACTTGCCAGACAGAAACATAGAAAGGGTAATGAGAAATTACTCCCAGAGGGGATGGCCACACTTAGATCCCTTCTCCAATGTCTTCTTGGGATTTGGGGTACACACACACACACACACACACACACACACAATGATTTTTTTTTTTTTTTTTTTTTTGGAGAGGTTTTAGCTATAGGATGCGTGCGCTCGCCAGAAAGACAGAGAGAGACAGAGAGACAGAAAGTGAGAAATCGCCCCCCTGGGGGGATGGCCATGCCGCAATCACTTCTCCTCCATTCTCCTCTCGGGATCTTGGGTACGCGCGCACACGTCCCCAGTGTGAGTTTTAAGCCACTGGGTCTGGGACTCGAATCGCAGTCAACTACATGGGAGTTCAGCGACATAGCCATTACGCTAACTGCTGGTCCTCCCCCAGCATGATTTTTAAGTTGCTGGGTTCAGCACTTGAACTGCACAGTTGGCTATGTGGGAGTCCAGCACTTTCACCACCACACTACCTGTTGGCCCCTTAATGCACCATTTAAAAAAAAAAAAAATCAAAGTTCATGCCAAAAAGTCCCTAACGAATGAAATCTCAAAATAAATAAATAAATAAATATTTGTTTATTTCCTTGTGGGGGTGAGTGAGACAGGCACTTTTGACAGGGTCTTCGCACTACAACCTATCCGCAGCCCTGCAGGCCGCCAGGACCAGGTTCAGGTAGACCTGGGAACGCTCCCACATGGCTCCAGTACAGCAAGCAGCGCCTGCAGCCTGTCCACCGTTGCTGGGCTGGATCTCAGCGTGTCTCATAATCAGGATGAGTAGCAGCACCACGCCATACTGGAGCTCAAAGCCAAAGGGGAAAATCAACACTAGCTCTGATCCTGTCTTTATTTAAAATTTAAACAGCTTTTCCTCATGACTTTTTTGTATTATTGATTTCAAAGTCTTTAAATAGTGCATTAAAATATTATGAATTGGGGCCAGCAGGTGACACAGTGTTCAAGGCCCTGGATTTCCATGTGGTCGACCACAGGAAGAGTCTCAGACCTGGCAACTGGAAACACACCAGGCACGTGTGCGTGCGTGCCCAAAATCCCGAGAGGAGAATAGAGGAGAGAAGATTGCAGCGTGGCCATCCCCCCCAGGGGGTGATTTCTCACTTTCTCTCTCTGTGTCTCTGTCTCACTAGCAAACACATGTGCCCTGCAGCAAAAAAATCTCCCTAAAGGAGAAAAAATACATACACACACACACACACACACACACACACACACATACACACACACACACACACACATATATATATGATGAATCTGATTGCTGAGTGTTTCTGGGCCCCCCTCCTTACCTTTCTGACCCCAGGAGAGTGTACCAGTTGCCCCCCCAGACTTGGCCCCACCCTGGCAGGATGCTAAGTCCCCGAGGAGCTGAGGAAAGCAGGCAGACACACATTACCCTCATGGAGCCCTTGGGTTAGCAAATGAGGTACATGGAAGCGCATGGACAGGTGAATAGATGAATTCTCAACGATGACAAGTCTAAGGACGGGAACATGACGCTGACGAGGATAATCACTTGGATGAAATGGTCAGGGGCACCTTCTCCAAACGTCCAAGCTTGGAAGCCTCTATTATTCCCAGCCATAGAATCCGCTGTGCATTATAGGATTATCTCAACAGATGTAGGGTGCTCAAACCCAGCACAGTCCAAGAAGGGACCCGGGTGACTCCTGGCCCTTGGGATGTCTCCCCAGATTGGACTGTCTTTGCACACCTGGGCTTTGGGCCACACCAGGCCAGGTCGTCTCCGTTAACGCCGAGCTTGGTGTGGGGTGGCTTGAGCCAGGTTGTATCCCGCTGACCTCTGGAGGGGGTGAAGACTGAGAGACTAAGGTCGGTACTGTGGGAGCTCCAGGCCTAGGTGGCTGGCCTTTAATATTGGGTCATCTTTTCTTTTCTTTTTTCTTTTTTTTTTCTTTTTTTTTCTTTTTTGAAGAGGTTTCTGCTATAGGGTGCATGTACTCACCAGAAAGACAGAAAGAGACAGAAAGACAGAAAATGAGAAATCACCCCCAGGGGGGATGGCCACTATCAGGCTCCCAGAGAGGTTAAATACCAACAGCTGGTTTCTCACGTCAATTAGAGGACCTGGGGCCGAGGGGAGACGGATGGAGAAAGACCAGGATGTGTACAAGTAAGCAAGTCAAGTGGCAGGTTCTGCAGAAGACAGCGGCAGGGCGTGAGCACTAGAGCATGGCCGCCCACAGTGGCCCCTCATGCCCTCCTACCTGCGTGACCTCAGGGAAGAGGCATCACCTCTGAGCCTCAGTCTCCCCATCCGCTGAATGGGCTAACTGCACTCAGTGGACTGTCGTGAGGACCAGGCAACAGAATTCGTATGGAGCCTACTCAGAAGGATGGCTTCAAATGATGATTAAAATGGGTTGGGGGGCATCCCGCACTCCCTCCCCAAGTCCCGCATATCTCTACAGAGTCATGCATTTTAAAAAGCAGAGGGAAGATGCTAAGAAATTTCTCCAGGGGCACGAGGGTCTCTGGACCTAGATGTTCAGGCCCACCCAGGATCACCACGCTCCCTCCCATCCCATCAGCTCATCTCTCTCAAGGTCAGTCCAGCTAACCCCATGTCCACCCTTTGGTTGCTGGACAGAGTGGCCCTCAGTGACATGGAATGCATGGTGGTCCTCAAAGCCAACCACTTCCCAACACAAGTGACCCCTCCCAGTCCCTTCATTGGCAGTTCAGACCCTCCTCTACAGATGCCCATGAAACCATGCCACAAGGTCTCCCTCCACACCAGCAGAGTTCGTCCCCCAAATGCTCAAGAACAAGAATTAGAGGAAAACCACCCCAAAGGGAATGTTTCTCCAAAGCCGCATATTTTCTTCTCCACTCAGTGCTTACTCTGCCTAGAATTCTGACATTTCCAAGGCCGAAGAGGTTCTGCAGCTTACAGCTCCTGACCTCCCTGGGACCCACGTAAGGGAACCCGGGAGGAACATTCGTGAACACCACTCAGCCTTCAGTGGGAGCCAGGTGCATAACTAGCTCACCTAGGGGTGTCACCTCATCCCACTCACACAAGGCAGGGTGGCTGCTCGTTCCGCAGTTCTGGAGGAAACTGAGGCCCAGGGCAGGGCAGCCACTCCCCGCCGTGGGGAAGTCCAGAGACACACAGCTCCACGTGGGAGAGCTAGGATCAAGCGGGCCTGCCTGGCATCCACTCAGGTAGAGAAGTCCCCATTGCTGGAGGCCTGTGAGAATCCGGATAACCACATAAGCAGGTACAGAGGGAACTCTAGTGCCCAGGAAAGGGGAGACTGCAGGACCAACGGTGTGAACAGGCTCCCTCTGTGATGGGGTTTCTTGACCGTGGCACCATCGACGCTCTGGGCAGGAGAACCCGCTGTCGAGCCTGCCCTGTGCAGTGTGGGGTGTCAAGCCGGAATCTCAGCCTACACACACTGGAGGCCAGCAGCACCTGCACTATCGTGATGATCAAAAAGGTCTCCAGACATCGCTAAACGTCCCCTGAGGTGGGACGAGAGGACAAAATCACCCTTGTTTGAGAACCACTGCTCGGCGAGGATTTGGGGAGAGCTAGCAGTTATCCACAAAGACCAGTGCTGGCAAAGCATGGCGTTTTACACCCTGTGGTGCCTTCTTGGGAGACTGTCATGAAGGCAGCAACCCTTATCTCACGGCAGACTTGGTGTCTGTCTCCTGCCAGTGCTCTGAAGGAACAGGAAGGACACCCATACAATGAGAAAAGACAGAGAGAGAGAAAGCCTGGGACCCAAAAATACAATGTTGCAATATAGGCACAATTTGACCTAAATGCAAGAAAACTGCATGATTAGTATCAGACCAGCACCCCCGCCCCCCGATAGTTGAGCCACACGTTCTTGGCGAGGCTTGGTGTGTTTCCTTCTTGGTTTAAAATGCAGAAGCTGTGTGTGTCCCACTGCCATCTGCTCCTGGGGCGTGGGTGACTGCATGGCCACGTGTTGCCGTGAGGCTTAGCCATATATGCCAGGCAGCTTCTGTTTGCTCCCTACACGCCCGGATGGCCTCTTCACCTTCTGCCCCTACTTCCTGCCCCAGAGGTGGGCACAGGTTGTTTCACCTGGAGTCATGCAGTTGGATTCTGCCCAGGGCAGGCCTGGGAGGAGAGGAGGAGATGAAGAAAGAGCATGTATTTCCCCTGCTCCCACCTACCAGGATCCCCTAGGGCTGGCTGCATCCCATCCCTGAAGGTCTCAGAGAAGGTCTTGCCTGCCTGGAGGCCTTCTCCACTTAGCTCTTAATCTTCCATCTTCCAGCCTGAGTGATGGTGCTGCCCACTGCTCCTAGACCCCAGGGACTGCGTTCTCCTGCGTGGTTCCCTGCACCCTGCCCACACTTTATAAACCATTCCTGTACAGACCTCTCCTCACAACATCCCCATTTGTATGTGCTGCGTGTTTCCTGCTGGGGCCTTGTCCGATAAATAAACCATGTGATTCTTCAAGCAACATCAGATACAAAAACTGATAGATAAAGTAAACCCAAGCAGAGCTCCCACGTCCATTCCACATGTATCCGTTGAGAGTCCTCCCTGTGCCAAAGACCGAGTGCTAGGGCTCGGGGCACACTGGCGAGTTAGGACAATGGTGTGTGCCATTCTGGCAATGGCAATGGTGAGCCGGTGGCCTGAGCTCCTTGTTCCCGGACACTGCCTTCACAGAGCCCAACGACTACAGAACACAGCGACACCTGCGATCCCGGTCTAGCAGTCCCACCCCAGTTTTCAGATGGGGAGGCTGAGTCCAGGAGACGAAAGGAGACTTACCCAATATTTACCTTCTAGAAGTTGATCCTACAACTGGAAGCCTGCCTTCTTAGTTTGTACTGATACTAACATTTAGTGAGTTGTCACTGTGTGCTGGGCCGTTGGCTACGGACAGACATCCCACCATTTAATCCCCTGGCCACACCCTACTTGAGAGACGAGGTTCGGAGGGATGGAGTGATGTATCCAAAGTCACACAGCAAGTCAGAGCCAGAGCTGGGATGGAACCCAAGAAGTCTGGACTGCACCTCCAGTTCCTCTGCCTGTCTCCCTCCTGCTTTGGAGAAGAGAGGCTGTGAAAAAATGTCACCCTTTAGAGAAGTGTCTAGTATTTGTTTTTTTAATCATCTTGTAACCAAAGGAAAATTCTTTGCAGTTGAATCATCCCTTGAGACAGAACAGGGAGAGGGTGAAGAGAGACCCCCTGGATCTGGCAGGTGTCGGCTCCACTTCCAAACAGACTGGTCTGGAATGAAACAGTGCAGAAGCCAGGGCCGTCTGGCTCACACAGGAGACTGACATGAAAGGCTCTAAAACTGCCCCCATGAACTACAGCTTAAAACAGCTCCATCAGCTTCTCAGTGCCCTGATGCGGGGGCTGAAATGCCAACATGAGAATCACTTTGTACAAAGCATGACGTGCACCCTCCAAAGGAACACAGAGTGTGGGCATAACTTACTTGGACAGGACGAACGTTCTGTGAGCACCTACTATGTGCTCTCTAGAGGGAGGACTCGGAAAACGTTGGTTTAACATTACATAGAGATTATCACTATTCTTCATAACAGGGCAATGAGGTGTGCATTACTAGATTCTTATTTATGAGCCTGGGGGAACCAAGGCTCAGAGAGGTTTAGTGACTTGCCAGAGGTCACACAGCTGACATGTTGCAGAGCCAGATTGGAGATTTAATGTGAAACCTGTCTACTTCCCATCACAACTACTAATGCTAAAGCCTGGGGGACCTATGTAAGGCTGGGAGGAAAAGGGACTTTGAAATGGCAGCCTCAATCTTGGGGGCACCAGGATATGTCTGATCTATTTCCCCATGACACGAATTATCTGTGTGACCTTCCCCAAGCTGGACATCAGTTTCTTTTCAGGTATAAAAACAAGGCCCCTGGGCCAGCCAGGAGATGTGGTGGTTAAGGCACTGGATCCTATATGACTGACTACATGGTAGAAATCCCAGACCTGGCAGCTTGAAAAACACACCAGGCACGTGTGCATGCATGCCCAAAATCCCAAAAGGAGAATGGAAGAGAAGGGATTGCAGTATGGTCATCTTCCCCGGGTGGTGGGGGGGGTGCTTTCTCACTTTCTTTCTCTCTCTCTCTCTCTCTGTCTCTCTCTCTGGTGAGTTTATGTACCCTATAACAAATTTTTAAAAAATAAAGTCTCCTTCTAGCTCTGAAATTCTGCATGCTATAAATGTGCTGGTAGAATTCTAAGATTATTATATCCAAATCTTCCTTGGTTCATCTGTAGGCTTAGAACTAATTGAATACTGTCAGCAGCAGGCCCTTTAGAAAGACGAAGAAGGCCGTGTAGCAGGTGCAGAAGGGAGTGGCTCTCCCTGTCCGTCCCCACTTTCCTCCTTCCATGATCTAGGGCAGGTCTTTTTCGTCAGGATGAAGAGGTGAGAAAACGGCAAGATGAGGGACCCCTCTCAGCCCAGCTATGTGGGGCTCCATGAGGACTTCATCAGGGTCAATCTGTGTCCCAAGGAGGGGGTCCCCGCCATGCTGTGATGCCTTGACCTGCACCCCAGGAGAGGTAGAGTGAGAGCTGTCCTTTAATCGTAGGGCGTGTTCACATCTGTCAAACACGTAGAAGACTTCCTGGCACGCGGGAACCTTCTTTCGGCCTTTTCAGCCACTGAAAGGGCGGAGGCTGGCACCAGGAATGCAGCTGGGAGCCACCCGCACTGACTCGGAGCAGGACTGACACATGGCAGGCACGTGGCAGGAGCAGGAGCTACCCCACAGAGCTCAGCAAAGGCACAGTGTGAGGTGTGACCGAGAGACCTGCCGAAACCCACCCACCTGTGGGAGCCACAGGCTGCCCCGCACCCCTCCTGCAAAGCCCCAGCCAGCGATTCAGGGCGCCCCAAAGACATGCCTCTCCACCTCGCCATTTAAGAATTACTAGGCCTCTCCAGGCTGCGTGGCTGAGGAACAAGAAATACTACCGTGCCCAAGCAGAAACCTAATGAGAAACCGAACTGGGCCAGACAGAAGCTTAACAAGAAATACTGGCCCGGGCTCCCGAGAAGAAGCGCGGGCTCTGGAGGCAGGACAGGAGGCCTGATCTCCCCCACGTATCGATCGCCACCCGGAAGGCTGGGGACCACTGCGAAGCAGATAAAGGGGAAGATATACGACAGGAGGGGCCCAGGGCTGATGAAAGGGGACGAGGAGGGAGCTTAAATCAAGGGGCAAGTGCGGGCGAGGGGAGCGATAGCAGGATTTGTGTTCCCAGTTAACGCGAGAATCTGCTGAGCTGGGGCAAGGAAGATGGGTGAGGACTTGGGAAGGGGGTTGAAGAGGGGGTGGGGGAGGTGCCCCGAGCTCTAAGTAAACTACTAATGCTTTGGAAGTGAGGGCAGCAAAGAGGATGGGGCAAGTGTCTGAAATAGCAAAATCCCTCGTGGGCCGTCTGGACATGGCGCCCACTCCCCTCCATCTCCTGCCCTCCATTTCCTGGCTTTTCTGAGCATTGCCGGTACTCCAAGGAATACCCGGTCCTAGCCCCTTCTCCCACCATGGCGCCATCGGGACTGGATTCAAAAGCCTGCGTCAGGACAAAGTAGACAAGAGCGGACGCTTCCTGAGAACGTTCTCTGTGCCAGTCGCTGTGCTGAGAACTCCCTGTACCTTACCCCAACCCAGACTCGCTCCACGGCGGAAGGGCACTATGGCTGTTCCCATTCTACAGATGAGGAAACTGAGGCTCAGAGAGGTCAAGGAACTGCCCCTGTACCACAGAGCCGCACTGGAATGCCAGCCCAGGTGGCCCAGCTCCAGAGCCGTTTCCTGACCATGTCTCCACACTGAGCCTGTTGACACCCTGAACATCCCAGACTAATGGAGGCGATGGCCTACACCCGCCACCCGGTAAGCAGGAGGTCCCTTTGCATCACCCCCAATTTCAGTGTCACTGTGACAGACAGTCCCATGCACGATGGCCACATCCCATCTTAAGAACAGGCCAGGAACTGCCCAATCTCCCACCTTCTCCAATGATGCAGAAGAGACTCAGTTCACCGTTACGGACGGCCAGGAAGTGAGTGGAGTTCACACCCCAGGGTAGCCCTTAGCAGAGGGCCAGGAGAAGGGGACGAATGCCTCCACCCCAAATGGGGACAATTCGGAGACCAAGACCGGCTGCACTTCTCAAAGGGGCGCATGCAAAAGCGAGTCCCATTGCCCCCAGAGAGGAGCACGGTGGCCAGCCCTCCTTCCCCACCCTTCCACTCCTCGCTCCTGCTTTCCACACCTCCTTCCAACTAAACCACAGCCCGAGCTGGTCTCAGGCTCTGCTTTTTGGGGAAACCCAAACTGAGACCGGTCTCCTTATGCCTCGACTACGAGAAAATACATGAAGTAGGAACAGCGAAGCAAAGACACAGTTTGGGAGGGGCTTCTTACCCTCTCTAATTTTGCTCCTCAGGCCAGAAAACAAGACCTTTGGCCAACACCTTTTCCCCATGCAGGGAAGTGCTTGGAAGAGGCTTCTATCTTTCTTTCCTTTTACTTTTTTCTTTTTTTTTTTTTTTCTATAGAGCATGTGTACTCTCCAGCAAAAGAGAGAGGGAATGTGAGAAATCGCCCTCAAAAAGGAACAACCACGCCACCATCCCTTCTCCTCTCTTCTTTCATGATCTTTCTTTCACCTTTGAGTTTTTGCCATCCTGCTGTGACAGCCGGGCTTGCGGGAACCCTGTGGAGAGTGTTGCCAGTCTTGGGCCTCAACTGTGCATTCCTAACCAGCCCTGGGCTTTGTATCTCTGGAGCCCCTCTGAATGTATGGACGTTTCCTCACCTCCCTGGTCTGTCTCCAGGGCTCCATGCCCACCTTACCTGGGAGGCTGCTGGGAGTGATGAGGTCAGAGTGCTCCTGGATATGCACTCTGTTATGCCAGAATTGCAAGTTCAAGACCTCTCTCGACCTGCTGGATCCCCACGAACTCTTTTCTCTGCCCATCCTTTGGTCTGAGACTTAGAGGAGAGGAGGAACACACCCCAAGCGGACAAACGCCCCCCAAACTCTGCATTCTCCCTGCATGTGGAGGCCAGCCTTGAGACTAGCAGGTATAGATGGAGAAGGCATGTGGTCAGCTCTGAAACAGTAATTTAAAGCGTTCTTGTTTTGTTTGTAATCAATGGAAGCCTTTTTACAAAGTAAGTTGAGGGAGGAATATCACAATACAAAACAGCTAGAGGTAATGTCCTGACCCTTGCCCTCAGAGCTGCTTCCTTCTTCCTTACCATGGCCACTGAGAGTAGCAGGAATGGTCGCCAGATAAAACACAGGGTGTCTAGTCAAATCTGTTCTATCCACCTTTGGGTGAGGGGCCAGCGTCATCCCCCGGTGGCACTGCACTGCCGTACAAATTTGAATTTCATATAAACAAGAAATAATATTTCATAGAAGTAGGTCCCCTGAAGTATTTGGAACATACTAAAAAAAAAAGTGTCCATGTGTATTTGAAATTCAAATTTAACCGAGCATTCTGTATTTTTATTTGTTAAAGCTGACTGCCCTACCAGGAAGCCCCTGACACTGTTAGAGAACCACTTTTCTGGGCTGGCCCTGGCTTGGTAGTTCAGGCAGATGGATCCCATAGCAACTGGAAAACACCCAGGGCAGGTCTGCATGCCCCAAATCCTGGCCGGGTGGGGAGACAAAGGAGAAAAAACTGGAGGCATAACCATGCCCCATTAGGGGATAGTTTCTCCCTTCCCATCTGTCTGTCTCTCTCTGCTGAGCGCACATCTCCTCTGGCAAATTAAAAGAAAATCACCTTCCCTGTGACTGCCTTTGCTGGGCCTGGACTCTGAGAGTCTGTTGTCATCAACATTTCTCCAAGAGACCCACTCAGGAAAGGCCAGGGGTATGGACAATGTGTGCATCCCAACGAGGCCTCGGCTACCCTGAAATGGAGCAAAAATGAGGCAGATTGGAACTCCGGACCTTCTGGTTTTGATTACTTCCTTCTCCCCTCTGGAGATCCTTTCCTAAACACTTCCATGGCTGTGACTGAAACATTCGGGAGATTAAAAAACAGAAATGTTGTTATCCCAGAAACAGGAGCCCATAGGGGTCGAGGTCAACCAGCTGGAGCTTGCTGGGGACCAAAGCTCCCTGCCCCCCTACCCACAGAGGACACAGTGACCATCTTGACTAGGGCAAGCCTTTCTTTGGGTCCTCATCCATCCATCCATCCAACAAATGTTTGCTGAGCCTCTGTTACGGGCCAACCTCTGTCCTAGGTGCCAAGCAAACAGTGATGAACTCCTGTCCCCATAGAGTTTAGCACATAACGGGGAAAACACAGAAGAAATTAAGTTACCAGATAAATAAATAAATATAGAGTATAACAAGTTCTTTGAAAGATTAATATCATATGATCCTTATCTCACTACTAGATTTTTTTAAAGTTTTTTTTAGTTATTCAATGAGTGAGAGAGACAGAGAGACAGAGAGAAAGAGAGAGAATGAATGCCCCAAATTTTGATGCTGTGATCTACTCCCACACTCAGCCAGCCCTGGATTATGGACACAATCAGGAAGGTCTCTGGATGCAAACCTGGAACTTTCCCATGTGGGTCAGCCTTGCAGAACATTGTGTTTTACTGCTGCACGAGCATCTGGCCCTATTAGATTTTTTTTAATCCTCTTTTTGGTCCCCTTTCCATTCTGCCAGCTCCAGGAGCCACCTTTTGTTGTTGTTGTTGTTGTTGTTGTTGTTGTCAAATAATGAGATTCCAGGGCCTGGCCTTAACAGTGCAAGTCTTCACAGTGGACAGAAGGAGACAAAGAGGAATTTCCTCTCCCCTATACTGACCATGGAACAGATATGATCCTGGTTCACAAAACAAAGTTCAAAGAATTTAATTTGAGAGAATGTGAAACTGACGATGTTCATAGGAACATGCGATCTCATTTCTCAGTGCAATATGGAAGTTAATGTGGGTATTTGTAACTGGTTTTTTTTTTGTTTGTTTGTTTGTTTTTTTTAAGAGGTTTTTACTATAGGTTGTGTGTGCTCGCCAGAAAGACAGAGAGGGACAGAGAGACAGAAAACGTGAAATCACCCCCCAGGGGGGATGGCCACGCCGCAATCCCTTCTCCTCCATTCTCCTCTCAGGGTCTTGGGCACGCACGCACACGCGCCCAGCATGAGTTTAAGCCACTGGGTCCGAGACTCTAATCGCAGTCGACTACATGAGAGTCCAGCAACATAGACACTATACCAACTGCTGGTCCCAGAGTATTTGTAACTATTAACAATTGGACTGAAAAATATAGCCGGCAGGTGGCATGATGATGGTTAAGGTGCTGGATTCCCACATGGCTGACCCCAGTTCATGTCCCAGACCAGGGACATGCTTTCTCATGCTTTCTCACTTTCCCTCTCTCTGGTCAAATAAAATAATAATAATAATTTAATTTAATATTTTTATATAGATCCATGTAGGGGGTTTTGAAAAATTCTTGAAACTTTACAAATGATTTCCACATCCTGTAAAAATAATGTTTAAAGAAAACCATAGCATTCTGATTGATTCTCCTACCTGACAACAGGCTGCCCGGTAAAGATGCCACAGTGGGCGACTCTGTTCCCCTGACAGAAATAGGTGTAGGACTGTAGTGTCAAATCAGAGAGGGGTTATGGGCACTTTACTCTTCTCCCTCAAAACTAGTTGAAGAAAAATGTCTACAACTCTACTGGATTCCTTATTTTTAACAAAAAGACTGGGAATGTAGTTCTATAAAGAGTGATTTCTGGGGGCAGTGATGCTGTAGTAACGTGGCTGGACTCACACGGGAAGGTCCTGGGTTTATGTCCTGGGACCTCCCTGTGACGCTGGGCCTGCACATGCCCATGTTCTGGGCTAGCTGAAAATGGTTGGGGGGGGGCACAGATGGCAGTGTCAGGACCCTTTCGAGGGGACTGCCCCTTTCTCCTCCCCACCCCAGAAGAAATAATTAAACTTTTTTTTTTTGAGAGGTTTTTTTTGTTTGTTTGTTTTTGTTTTTGTTTTTGTTTTTTTGCTACAGGGCGCATGCGCTCGCCAGACAGACAGAGAGAGACAGAGAGACAGAAAGCGAGAAATCACCCCCCAGGGGGGATGGCCACGCCGCAATCCCTTCTCCTCCATTCTTCTCTCGGAATCTTGGGCACGCACGCACACGCGCCCAGCGTGAGTTTAAGCCACCGGGTCCGGGACGCGAAGAACGGTCGGATACGTGGGAGTCCAGTGACATAGCCATTATGCTAACTGCTGGCCCCCAATTAAATAAACTTTTAAGAAAATGATTTTGATTTGGTGACTGGAAAAGATCATCTCTGACGAGGCAACGGAAACACTAAACTGAGAGCCGAGGTGGAGAAGCGGAGCCCTGAGGGCAGGGGGAAGAGCATTCCAGACAGTGAGAACAGCGAGTGCGAAGGCCATGAGGCAAGAGGAGCCTGGTGCCCTGGAGACACCCCGTGGACTCTGTGGAGACTGAACGTAGGGAGGAGGCAGGTGGACATGAGACGGAGAGGGAGCAATGAATGGCTGCAAGCAGAACAGTGAGCTTTGAAAGAGCAGAGGAAGAAAGCCTGTCATGGCTAGCAAATCGGGATGCACAACAGGTCACCATGGGCAGTGGCTCCTCGTTCTGCAGCTGGCTGGATGAGGAACTGTAAGGTTTTGACCCATCAGCACATCGTGGCTCAGTACAGATAGATTTGCTTTTAACACCTTTCATAGAATCACCTGAACTCTGTAAATTGTCCAATCTCTCTTATCCAACAGAATCAGAAAGAAAAGAATTTTTAAAGCTAGAACAAAACAAAAATTACCTGCTCACACCTGAGAGACTTAGATATCAGAGCTAGATTTCTTCTTGGCATGAGCCAAGGGGCACACTGCCCATTGCCAGTAGGAAGCAAGAAACGGGAGATGAGGTGTTTAGAGTTCGGTCTCCACAGGGAGCTGCATGCCTCCTTGAAACTGTCAGAAAAGTCGCCCATATTTGGCCATTGGACTGCTGTTTGGGTACTGCCCTTATTTAACTTGCCTGACACCCCAGGAGCCTGGATTTCCCCACCCTTCAAAGTCCAGCTCACTGTTATACATCAGGCTAAAGGGGGAAAATGAAAGGGGCTGACAGCACCAAATGTTGACAGGAATGGGGAGGAACTAGAATGCTCATTTGATGTGGGTGGGAGTATAAAATGGTATAGACACTTTGAAAACTGTTGAGCATTTTCTAAAAAAGTTAAACATGTACTTGTCAAATGATTCATTAACTCTGCTCTAAGGAATTTACCTGTAAGAAATGAAGTCATAAATATTTTAAGAGCTTCATGCAAGGCCCTTCCAAGGTAGCACACACCGGGAGATGCTGCTACTTGACAGACCATGTGGAAGGCCCAGCTTTGATTCCTGGCCCACCCTAAAGAGCCAGGCACTGTGCATGCCTGTAGTTCCAGCTACTTAGAAGTCTGAGGCAGGTGGACTGCCACAAAGAGGGATGCTGTTTTTAAAAAGAAAAAAAAAATGAAATAGAAAAAAAAAAATCCTTTGCAAGAATGTTCATAGATATCTTATTCATAATACACAAACACCAGAAATACCTCAAATATCCATCAACAGGAAAATGGATACACAAACTGTAGAATATTCACACTATTTAGCAATAAAAAGGAATGAGCTACTGACAGATGCTATAGCATGGATAAATCTTAACAGCATTATGCCAAGGGAAAGATGCCAGAGACAAAAGGGTACAAACTATGATTCCATTTACAAGAAGTTCTAAAATAGAAAAAAACAAAGTAACCTACAGTAATAGAAATCAGATCGGTGGATTCTTTTGGGGGTGGGGGAATTGTCTGAAAAGGTCACAAGGGAATTTTCTCATAAGAATGCTCTCTCTCAACAGGAGAATGGGTTATACACGTGTATGCCTTCATCAGACCAACGTAACTCTACACTTAAGAGTGACTACATATTATTTCACTAAATACAAAGTATACTTTTTTTATTTGTAAAAATAAAATTCACTTACTTTGGGCAGTCTTCTCTACCTTCTCAATGTAGAACATGAACTTCAGAGTTGTCTCCCCAAGGGGAGGGAGCTGGGATATTTATCCACCAACTCCTATTAGTCACTGTTAGAAGGCTGCTAGAACCACCTTCAAGGCATAACTTCTCAGCATTTCCAGGTGGCCACAAGTGACAGCAATGCAGGTCCAGTGGGCGGAGAGAGTCCCCTTAGAAAAAGAAAGGAGTTATGTAAGAGTTGGGCTCCTGTACACTGACATAACTGAGTTAACGTGGGCAGTGCCCCAACAGCACCTTCCACGGGTCCCATTTTGTTTGCCCCCATAGCATCATATACCCCTGTGCACAAGGGGTCTTCAAAAAGCTCATGGCAGCCAGACCTATGGCCTGGTGATTAAAGCAGCTGGATCCCACATAGCCAATCCCTCGATTTGAGTCCAGACCTGCCTGCTTGAGAAATAACTGGTGCACACGAAAAATCCTAAAAGGAAGGAGAGATGGAGAAGGGATTGTGGCATGAACATTCCCCATGGAAGATGCTTTATCCTCACCAACCCCCCCCCCCCCCCCGCCCCACCCCGTCTCTCTCTCTGAGGAGCACATACACCCTCTAGCACAAGGGGGAAGAAAAGCTCATGGAAAACGCATAGTTCAAAAAAAAGTCATGGCTTTCAAAGTTTTTGGCACCAAATAAACTCATACTTTAATTTCATTTCCACAAACTTTTCTTTTTTTGAGAGGTTTTTGCTATAGGGCATGTGCACTCGCCAGACAGACAGAGAGAGATAGAGAGATAGAAAGTGAGAAATCACCCCACAGGGGGGATGGCCACGCCACAATCCCTTCTCCTCTGTTCTCCTCTCGGGATCTTGGGCACGCATGCACACGCGCCCAGCATGAGTTTAAGCCACCAGGTCCGGGACTCAAACTGCGGTCGACTACGTGGGAGTCCAGCGACATAGCCATTACTCTAACTGCTGGTCCCTCCCACAAACTTTTGAAGTACCTTTGTATTTGCTCCAAATACAGTAGAAGGAAAAGTAATTAAAAGCTCAAGTTATTAAATGAGGCAGATCTGGTCTCCAATGTCACTCTCTCACTTTCTAAGTGACATCCTGGGCAAATAGCTCTTGGAATAAACGGAGAGCATGCATTGTTGAAGGCATTCAATGCCATAACCCGCAGTCCCATGCTTCTCATAGTGCCTGGCACATGACGGAAACACCAATAAATACTGACAGCGACAGTTATTGTTGTTACCACTCCACTCACTTTATTTGCCAAAAAGGGAGGGGCGCAAAATTGAAACTTTCCCATTAAGATTTTTTTTCTCCCCTAAATTATATTTAAAATCTAACTGTCAAGGGACCAGCAGATGGTATGGTGGTTAAGGCACTGGATTCCCACACTGTGAACCACAGTTCAAGTCTTGGACCCGGTGACTTGAAAATTACGCCAGCTGCATGTGCATGTATGCTCCAAATCCAAAAGAGGAGAGGGGAGAGGAATTGCAATGTGGCCATTCCCCTGGAACGGAGTGATTTCTTATTTTCTCTCTCTCTCTCTCTCTCTCTCTCTCTCTCTCTCTCTTTCTCTCTCATGTGCTCAATGGTTAAAAAAAAAAATTTGGTGAAAAAAATAATACAAGGGGACTTCAAAAGTGTGTGAAAAAATGGAATTCAAGTATGAGTTTATTTTGCTATCCCCAAATTTTGAAAGCCACACATAAATTTTTTCACAATATACATGTTCCATGGACTTTGTGAAAACCCCTTGTATATACGCATGGTTGAAAATCAAAAAAAAAAAAAAAATTAAGAATAAACAGTGGGGACCAGCAGTTAGCATAATGGCTATGTCACTGGACTCCCACATAGTCAACCACGGTTCAAGTCCCGGACCCAGTGGCTTAAACTCACGCCGGGCGCATGTGCGTGCGTGCCCAAGATCCCGATAGGAGAATGGAGGAGAAGGGATTGCGGCGTGGCCATCCCCCCTGGGGGGTGATTTCTCGCTTTCTGTCTCTCTGTCTCTCTCTGTCTGTCTGGCGAGCGCATGCGACCTATAGCAAAACCTTAGAAGGATGGACAGAGGGGAAGGCTGAGTGAGAGCTGGGAGGCAGACTTCTCTGAGCCCTTGTGAGCCAGCCCAGACCCTGAGCACACATACCAAAAAGTGTGTATGTGTGTTCATGTGCATATGCATTTATACACATACCTATATATACACATACACACACATACATTCAAAAGCCCTCACTCTCTGGAAGAATCCCGATGAAACTGCTGACAATAGATTCTCTGTTGAGGTCTGGGAGACAGACAGTGGTCAGGACTGTCTACTCTGAAAAAACCATTTGAATTTTTAGTATGTGTATAAAACATTGTTAAAAATGTTTTAAAGGCATCTGTGAAAGAGCGGTCACCATAGCAAGGTGTTTTGAATCCAAATTTTGAAATAACAAGTATTTCTCCCTTGGGGATGGTTCATCTGAAATTCAGCCCATTCATCTTCTGGAATACTCTGCAGACATTAAAATACTTGAAAAATGAAATGTGCATTATTTACATTGACCTGAAGAGATAGAAACCCAGAATACATTAAGGAAAGTTTAAAAGCCAAAAAATGATGTGATCCGATTTTTGTGAAAACAAAACAAAACATTCCGTGTACCTGTGTGTACACACGCATATATGTGGTATTATGTAAACACACTCGAGAGACTCAAATCTGGACTCTGATTAGCTAACTCAGGACATGCTACTGAAAATATCCATGCCTCCAGCTCCTCCTTCATAAAATGAGTGCAACTGTTCCACTCATTTGATTCTTGTAGCAACTTTGAACAGGAAGGCGTGTCCCATTGTAAGCACTTTGTAACTAATAGTTACTGCTCGGTATCCAAGTCTCTGCGATCATCACGTTGCTATGGTGTTTTCTGTGCTCTCCACAGAGATACTCCTACCATGCTCAATGTTCTAGGTTACCATGAGTATGGGATTGGAACCAAGGAGGAAGAAGGGTCATCACTTTGTGTTTTATGCACTGCTAGTATTGTGGGAACCTTCTTGTGTTTAAAACGAAGCATGCATTATTTCATAATTAAGAGAGAAAAAAACAATAAGAAAAAAATTAATTAGTAGCAAGGAGGCAAACGATCCGAGCTGCAGCAGCCAGCAGGGGCCCTGTGAGCCTGTCTCAGATCTCACACCCATAAAGCAGCAAGACAGGGCCCAAGCTGCCGCGCCACAGGCCCTGCAGCTAAATCTGTCCACCCTCCTCCTGCCTGCGAGACACGGTGCCCAGACTCAGAAATTACATCCGGGCTGTTCAAATTTGTGGCCATTCTTCCCAGTCACTGGGCACGGGGAAACTCAGCCCGGCACCACTGTTTGTCAAGTGTCCTGGTGCAGGAGGAGCCCATCGGCACCACACCCACCACGGCCTGACCACGAATCTCCATGGACGGGTGTTGGGGGGAGCGGTACTTTTTTCAAGTGCACATGCAGAAGGCCTTCGTTAACAAAGGGCTTACAACACCACTGGCTGAGACATTCTTTCAGCAGCCACTAATGACGATTTCCTATTGACAAGCCAGGAAATGAACAGACCAAGGAGGAAAGGACTTGCCCAGGGTGACACAGCCGCGATGTGCCAGGAGCCTGCATTCACACAGAGCACTGTCCACCCCAGCACGTGCGCTGTGGACCCCACAGAGAAGCAGGCTCTGCCCTCTCCCCAGAGAACCCATTCATTGTTCAACTACAACGAACCCCAATATTTTTGTCTGCTACGTGCCAGACCCAGGAGCACGAAGATCCATTCACTATGTGACGTAGATCTTATTTAGCTCCTGCTCTGCTCGGGAACTGGGCTAGGCAGTGAGGGAACAAGCGGCCATGGTCCCTGCTCTCTGGGAGCTCTTCAAGCGGAGACAGCTGCTCATCTAAAAATGAAAGCAGCAAAGGAGAGGCCCAGAGAGCTGAGGATGGGGGGATCGGAAAAGGCTTCCGTGCACTGAAATCTGCAGCAGTAAGGAAGGTGAGGAGGGAGAGAAGGAGCATCCAGGCAGCCCGGTGCCCCTGTTTGTCAAAGTGCTCCCAGCGCAGGAGGAGACAAGAGCGCTGCACCCTCCACGGCCCGACTATCGCCCAGCACGAGACCCTATTCAAAACTAGCTCCTTGCAACAGGGAACAGGCTCGTTTTAGATCTGCGGTCCGGGGACTCCAGGTGACTTTGACAAAGCCACACCGACACTTGGTAGCACACCAGAAGCCAAAAGGCCACAGGGGACTCTCTGACTTTTCACACAGAAGGCTCCCCTGGCTGAATTAATTTCCTAGTTTGTCCCTAAACCTCACCGAGAGGCCAGATGGGGAGCAGAAGCAGCTTACCCCAGGGTCTCTGGAGTTTCTAACCCCCCAGGTGAGGAAGGTAAGGTAGGGCCGAGCTGAGCACCCACTCCTCCCCGAGAATCCCCTCCTCCAGGCTGGAGAACTCGCACCACGCCGGCTGAGCAGCCCCTGGGGAGGCAGTTAGGTAAGAGGACCCCAGGGAGTCTTCAGAGTAATTCTGCGGGAGGGCCAAGGCTGGTGGGAGAAGAGATGATCAGTTCTACTCTCAGGAGGGAGGTGGCTGAAGGCAAGCCAGCGAGTGCATACTCACGGGAAAGGCCATCGCAAGGCCTTTTCTTCCGGGCTCAGGACAGCCCTGATGATGGATCCAGGTAAAGCCCTCTCAGGAAAAGTCACAGGAATGGTGATAATGGCTCAATAAAAATCATCAATAGGGGGAACTCTTGTAACTCAACAACAAAAAGACAACTCAATTTTTTTTTAATGGGAAGAGGACCTGAATAGACATTTCTCCCAAAAAAAGATACGCATGTGACCAACCAGCCATGACAAGATACTCAGTGTCATTAGCCATCCAGGAAATGCAAATGGAAACCACAGTAAGGCCCCACTTGACGCGCAAATTGCTATAATAAAGCACGCAGACGACGGGGCCAGGTGGTGGTGCAGTGGGGACACAGCTGGGCCCACGGGGTAAAGTGCCTGCTCCACATTCCAGGCCCTCCCTGAGCACACCAGGGACTGAGCGTGTCTGCCCGTCATGGTGGCAGGCAGAGACCGGGGATGGATCACAACGTGAAGACCTGATTGGAAAGGTGTCTCTCTCTTCCTCTTTCTCTATGTCTCACTCTCTCAGCTCGACACCGAGGTCCGCTTCCCTCTGCCCACACGTTGGTTAAGAGCATAGACTCTGGAGTCAGAATTTAAGTGCTGATTCTGCCACTGACCAACGATGTGAACTTGGGTGTGCCTCAGTTTCCGTATCTGTAAAACGGGATTCATAACACCAGTTTGTTGGGTCACTGTGAAAACAACTACGGCAAACGCGCTCAGTAAGTGCTATGTAAAGATGCCTAATCCCCCCTTCCCTCGTGATTCACTAGACATTCCCTGCGTACCGAGTCCTATAACGGACTGGGGATGAGGAGGTGACCAGGACACACTAGGTCTTCGTTCTCTCATGGATTAAATATTTGTACATAAAGACTGCAGTAAGAGCTACTAAGAAAAAGACCAGGTAACAGGGTGGAAAGCAATGGGGGGACAGATTCTAGTTTCTTTTTTTTATTGCTACATAACTGACAAATAAGAATTCTATTTCCTTAAGGTGTATGACTTGATGCTTTGCTATACATATTCAGAGTGAAATGATCAGCATAGTAAGGTAATTAATATGTCTATTTCTTTGCATAGTTACCTCCCATGTATGTACAAAAATGCTGAAGATCCAGCCTCTCAGCAAATTTCAAGTATTATTAACAACAGGCACCCCCTGTTGAATAGCTCCTCAGAACTTAACCGTCTGGCACAACTGAAACTTTATATCTTTTGACCATCTCCTTGTCTACCTCCAGTCCTCACCCCTGGAAACCCACTCCACTCTGCTTCTATGAGTCTGACTGTTTTAGTCACATATAAGTGAGGTCATGCAACATTTGTCTTTCTGTGTTAAAGAGAGTCTACTGGGCTGTTGGAAAAGTCATAACATACCTTTTCTATGTTTTTCTATGCAAAAATGCATCATGACTTTTCCAAAATCAGGGAGGGCCTGGAGAAGGTGACATCTACACAGAGGCCTGTGTATTCGTTAGCTATGCCATGTAACAAACTATCGCTAACTTAATGCAGCGCACATTTGCTGTCTCACGGTTTCCATGGATCGGGAGCCCAGGCACAGCTTTGCTGGTCCTGTCCTTCAGGATCTCACAGAGGCCTGTGTATTCGTTAGCTATGCCATGTAACAAACTATCGCTAACTTAACGCAGCACATATTTGCTATCTCACGGTTTCCATGGATCGGGAGCCCAGGCACAGCTTTGCTGGTCCTGTCCTTCAGGATCTCACAGAGGTCTGTGTATTCGTTAGCTATGCCATGTAACAAACTATCGCTAACTTAATGCAGCGCACATTTGCTGTCTCACGGTTTCCATGGATCGGGAGCCCAGGCACAGCTTTGCTGGTCCTGTGCTTCGGGATCTCATCTGAGAGCTGCAATCAACATGGGGCTGCCATCTCATCTGAGGCACAACTGGGCAAGAAGCCTCTTCCGCGCTCATGTGGTGCTGGCAGAATTCAGGTCCTTGTGGGCTGTAGGACCAGGGTCCTCAGTTCCTCAGTGGCAACCTTATACACAATTTCTTCCTTCTGACTAGGAGGGGGTTTCTCCATCCTCGAATAGCAGGATGGGGAACTCTCCCAGCCCCCTCCTCCGTCCCTGCTATTCACGGACAGAAGCAACAGCAGAAGATGAAAGGGAGGGAGGACACTGAGGTTCGGCACTTATTTCCCAAGCTCCCCCCTGGCAACACAGCCGTGCTGTAAACTGCTCATGGTGGGAGCCACATGGCAGGGACTGAAGGTGGTCTCTAGTTGGTGAGAACAGTCCCCAGACAACAGCCAGTAAGGAAGCAAGGGCTTCAGTCCTAACCCGCAAAGAACTGAGTTCTGCCAACAATCTAGATGAACTTAGGCGAGAACCCTGAACCTCAGATGAGAACAGAGCCCCAGCAATACCTTGAACTGGGGCCCTGAGCAGAAAACCAAACTCCACCTCCTGACCTCCAGAACTGTGAGCTAAGAGGGGTTGTTTAAAGCCACGACGTCTACGGTTAATTGCTCTGCAGCAACAGAAAACTGATACGTTGTTCTCACCTATAAATAATATCTTTATTAAATACTTGTCAGCACCAGCAGATGGTGTAATGGTAACATCACTGGATTCCCACATGGCCGACTGCAGTTCGAGTCCTGGACCCAGCGGCTTGAAACTCACATCAGGTATATGTGCATGCATGCCCAAGATCCTGTATGGAGAAGGGAGAAGAAAGGATTGCAGCATGACCATGATCCTGGGGGGTGATTTCTTGCATTCTGTCTCTCTGTCTTTCCAGTGGGTGCACACATCCTATAACAAAAATCTCTAAAAAAATACTTCTCATGCTAGACTAATCCGAGTGTGCGTCTATTTGCAGCTGGACCCTGGTGTGTACGTCATTTAATCTCTCTGTGCCTCTGTTTCCTCAGCTGTAATAGGATATAATGACAACAAAGCTACTATGAGGACTCAGTGGGATGATGCGCTTAAAGTGCCTTGCTGGGGCCAATAGATGACACGGTGATTAAGACACTGGACTCTCACATGGCCAACCATGGTTTGAGTCCCAGACCTGGCGGCCTGAAATCATGTTGGGGTATGTGCGCATGCGTGCCCAAGATCCCAGAAGGAGAAGGAATTGCAGCATGGCCATCCCGCCAGGGGATGATTTCTCACTTTCCCTCCTGCTGTCTCTCTCCAACAAGCACACAACCCTATAGCAAAATACATTTTTTTAAAAATGCCAGGACCAGCAGGTGGCATGGTGATTAAGGCACTGGATACTCCCACATGGCTGATCATGGTTCAAGTCCTGGATCTGGTGGTTTTTCTCACTTTCTCTCTCTCTCTCCCTCTCTTTCTCTGTGTCTCTCGTCAAATTAAAATAAATTAATGAATAAACAATTTTTTTTAAAAAATGCCTTGCATGTGCTGTTTGCTGTGTAGAGGAAGAGATGAATAAACTCAGCCTACATGACTCTGATCAGGCCCCTTTCCACAACGCCCAGAAGAACCCTCCAGGTCTTGCCAGCCTGCCCTTGCCTTGCTAGAAAGTCAAAGCACTGAATATGGGTGGTCCCCTTTCTTCTTCGCTTCCAGCCGCCCAAGTGCCTGTGGGATGAATATACCACCCTTCATGCTCTAATTGTTTTGACTGAAGATTAGTGGGATCTTAGCGCTCCTGGGGTGTAGAGAACCATTGTGAATGGTTTATGCATGCTGAATTTAACCCAATTTCCCGACACAAGGGCTCGCTCTCTGGAGAAGCCCATTTAAATGGCCTCAAACCGCCTGCTCCGATCCCCTGGTGACTGAGAGGAGAAGCAGTGGAAAAATGGGAACCTCCTTGTCTTAGCCAAATCTCTCAGGGGGCTCCTACCTGGGAACCAAGCTCCTTAAGAGGCAAACCTCAGAGCAGCAGAGAAATCGCTCAGAGGAGGAGACAAGAGTTGGTCCTCAGCTCATAGCGTCAGCCAGGGGGCTCTCCGTGCTTTCCAGCTCCGACCCACTGTGGGGTGAGAACCAGGCTAGCCCAACCTGGGAAGGTCAGGGGAACTCACCCCCTCTAAACCTTCCTGTCCCCCAAGTCCCAACATTACCACTGGGGAGATTTTTTTTTTTTTTTCTGCCAGAGGGTGTGTATACTCTCCAGAAAAAAACAAGAAAGAGAGATAAAGCACCCGCTCCCCAGTGGGGCGTAGTTAGGGCTAGTCACATCACAAGCCCTTCTCCTCCATTTCTCCACCCTGTTGGGACTTGGGGCATATGCATGTGCCCCGCATGTTTTCTCAAACCTCCAGGGCTGGGACTTGAACCAACTCCCTTAACCACCAGTCCATGGGGCTGCCCCTCACAGACAAGACTCAGCTACAGGGGCGGTGGGCGGTAGGGTGCTGCTACACAGCGCTGCTGTCATGAGGGAAGACCCGAGGTTTGGGTCCAAGATCAACCTGAGCACTCCAGCACACTGGCGATTCTGGCTGGCCGGGAGGTCAGGCAGAGTGGAGGGTGGGGGGGATGAACAATGGCAATGACAAGGCCCTGTTGGGGGACCCCGTCTCTCTCTCTCATGAAAGAAAGGGAAAAAAAAAACTTTTTTTTCTTTTTTGCTATAGGGTGCATGTACTCACCAGAAAGACCAAGTGAGAAATCACCCCCAATCAAGCCACAATCCCTTCTCCTCCAGTGTCCTCTCAGGATTCTGGGCACGCACATGGCATGATTTTCTTGTTTTTATTTTTCCAGAGTTTTTTTATATAGGGCATGTGCATGTGTCTCTCACCAAAGAGACAGAGAGGGACAGAAAGCAAGAAATCACCTCCCCCCCAGGGGGGATAGCCATGCCACGATCCCTTCTCCAAATCTCTCCCAGGATGATGGGCATGCACACACACGCTCCCGCTCCCAGTGTGAGTTTCAAGCTGCCGGGTCCAGGACTCAAACCGCAATCAACCATGTAGGATCCAGCACCCTACCCTCCATACCACCTGCCGACCCAGAAAGAAACTTAAAAAAAGTCTCACTGATTCACTCAGGCCATGTTTGGGAAATACTACAAATAAAATAGGGGCTATTCTTGCCCTCAGGGAGAGAACAGTGGGGGGGGGGATAGTAGAATGGCAAGAAAGGCACAAAAGAATCGCTGAAATATATAATCATTAATGGAGGAATGTTGATAGATGCTCTGAGCGATGGACCTTATAATACCAGGTGTTAAGCAAAACAAAAACAAAAACCAAACCAACCAAACACAGGAGCTGTTCCAGGAACTAGTGAACCGGCCCACTGAGATCCAGTGTCTCTTTACTGCAGAGCTCCTCAGCCTCGAAGGTGACAGTGCGCCTTGAGAAGCTCCCCATCTGGCTGGTCGTCAGAATTCCCTGGGAAGTGTCTCTAGAGGATGAATACGGCACAGACCTATGGGACCAGAACCCCCAGAAGCCAGGTCCAGGAAACCGCACTGTGACAAGGCCTCATGGAGCTGCGTGGGGGAGCAGTGGTCAAACACAAAGCTCTCTGAGGCTGACCCACATGGGAAGATGCCAGGTATGTGTCCGGAGGCCTCCCTGAGTAAGAGAATGCCCCGAGTTCACTGGGCACACAGTCCAGGGCTAGCTCCAGCTGGGGATGGATTGTGGCATCACGACCCTGTTGATGTGGGGCCAACAGGTGGCATGGTGGTTAAGGCACTGGACTCCCACATGGCTGACCATGGTATGAGTCCCAGGCCCAGTGGCTTGAAAATCACACTAGCACATGTGCATATGTGCCCAAAATCCCAAGAGAAGAATGGAAGATAGACATAGGGCCTGGTCATTCCCCTGGGAGGTGGTATCTCACCATTTTCCCTCTTTCTCTGTCTCTCTCTATGGTGAGTGCACATGCCTTGTGGCAAAAATACTAAAAAATATTTAAAAATAAAATAAAATAAAAAGACCCTGTTGATGTTGTCTCTCTCTCTCGCTCTTACCCAGATAGAAGAAATAAACAAACTTTAAGAAATAGAAATTTAAAAGGCCTTGGGGCCAGCAAGTGGCATAGTGTTGAGGTGCTGAACTCTCAGATGGATGACCGCAGTCCAAGTCCTGGACCTAGGGGCTTGAAACTCATGCCAGGCGTGTGTGTGCATGCCCAAACTCCTGAGAGGAGAATGGAGAAGAGACTGCAGCATGGCCATCCCCTCTGGGTGTTGATTTTTTTGCTTTCTGTCTCTCTGTCTCTTCAGCAAGCGCATGTGCCCTGTAACTAAAATCTGTCTGTCTACAAAAAATAAATAAATAAATAAAATAAAAGGCCTCCAGACTGAGTCTTGATCAGCTAAACTGATCTGGACATTAGCATCTAAGACTACAGAAATTTCCCAAGCTTCTCACTCCTGAATTGGTAGCTGCTGAAAGACTTTTTAGAATGCTTTGGTTTTAGGATACATTGTCCTAGCTGTTTATTTTGTCCTCCATTCCTATTAGGCAGTCTACTGTAGGAATCCCAGCTCAATCCCAGTGCATATACACAGGGGAGCTGTGCACCATTTGCCAGCCCAGCCCAGCGTTAGGAGACGTATTTCACCGAGCGCTCCAAAGCAGACCATACACCTCAGTCTGCTGGACTTCTCCTTTCCAGAGCCTCTTTTGGAAGATCTGGGTATGCCCAGGGTTCTCCTAAAAGACAGGGGCTGGAAGGGCACTCAGATAATCCACTAAAAAGTTGTTTCCAGGGGCTGAAGGTAGTGCTGTCTGGATGCTTCCTAAGAGGGAACCTGAAGCAATCAGAAAACAAGTGGTTTCTAAAAGGAGATAGTCTTTAAAAGTGTGGGAGTCATGGTCCTGTCTGTGCTCTGCAAGATTTCAAGGGCTGACCTTCGATCTGCTAGTTAACTTCCTCCCACAGTTTCCACTGGTTATCTACTATCTTCTAACAGTCTCATGCTCACATCTACAGCAAAACAGCACACCTCTTTTTAAGGCAGTCATGGAATTTGTTAAAATAGTTAACTACGATCCCAAGTTCTCTAGACAAGTTATTAAACATCTGTGAGCCTTAGTTCCCTCACCTGTGAACAAATAAAATAGAATAAAATCTATCCCCCAGCGTCATAAAGGTTAAGTAAATAACACTCCAAAGTGCCTAGCACATAGTAGGGCTTCAGTAAATGTGAACAATTCCTTCTTCCTTGTTTCTTTCACACACACCCCCCCCAAAGAACTTTGCATTTGAGAATCAGCCAAAGATTCAAAACAAAGAGAACGGTCTGCCACCAACCTGCAATGTGACATTGAACTTCTCTTGGTCTGAATTTGTTGGGATACTTTTGGTTGAAAGTAGCAAACTCAAATTAACGCAAGCAGGGGAGGTGGAGAGAATGTCTAATTATAAAAATACAGAGGTGACTCAGAGAAACCATGAACTGGAATGCAGCAAGGTCTCAGAAAAGGAATGGAACCAGGGATAGGAACGTGCCAAGAAGTTTAAGATGTTTCTTCTGTCTCTCCTTTCTCTTCTTTCAACATTGCTTCCATTTGAACTACTTCCCAGTCCACAGACCAGACCACAGCTCTCGATAGCTCCTCTAAATACTCCAGCTATGCCAGTAGGACCCCTTCCCTTAAGCCTAAGTCTAAATTCCTGAAGAAGACTTTCATTGGCCCAGCTTGGGTTGGGCCATATCCTTGGACCAATCTACAGTGAGGAGAGGGTCCACAAGGCTTTATTGGCCCAGCTTAGGTTGGGTCCCCACCCCTAGTCCAATCAACAGCATCTAGGGGTGGGATTGCACAATATGGCAGCTCCTACTGTAACAGTAATGATAGGGAAAGTAAAGGACAGCATCCAGAGAAGGAGTATCCCAAAAAGTAAGTGAGCTGCTGAGATGAATGAGACATAATACCTGCTCTTAAAGAGCTCAGTTTAAAAAGGGAAACAGACCCAGAAGACAGATGAACTCCGGACCTACTCACACACGTCCGATACAGTGATAAGAATCAGAGACAGCCACACAACCAGCAGTTGGTGGGAAAAGTTGCAAGAAGCGGCACCAATCACCATCCCACGACCATCCTAGGACCTGACGAGCTAATTAATCACAATTATTATTGATGACAGTGCCAATCCACCTGCTCATGTCACAAGACATTAGTTATTGCCAGGAATGATAAATCCCGGGATGTAGAACATGCTAAAAATATTAATCTACAAGTGAAAATGATTTTAATTGGATTTCGCCCTTGGGGTCGTGTCAGGGGCCCGCTTTCAATCAGACTTGTCCAGTCAGCAAAGCAGACCCCAGCCTTTCAAGTTGAAACTGTGATTGGCTGGCAGAGGTTAATAGAAATGTTGGGAAATAAATAGGTTATTGATTGATCATAACAATCAGCAGGCTCCCGGCTCACCTTGCTGACCTCGCCCACCCAATTTTAGGGCAAACTCAGTTAGCATCTAATTATAGAACACTTTTACAATACTGTGTATTAATGAGCAGATTATACAGTGGGGGGTAGGGGAATTCTTACTGCAGAAGTTTCCTGGTGGCAGAAAAACGTGGTGGGACCTCACATCCAACTTGGGGACTGGCAGGGGGTGAGAGAGATCCTAAGAGGAATAAAGTCACTCTCCCCACGTCCCTGCCTAAAGCCTCATGCGTCCGCTCAACACGTTTATCGGGCATGGGCTTTGTGCAGGGAACCTGGGAAGGTTAGGAACTCGCTCTGTAATGCCGAGCTTCTAAAACGGCTGTGTGAGCCCAAGAATCACTGGGCAGCGTCCTGCTAAAGAGGACGATTCCTGAGCACACCCCTTGGGATTTTGATTCAAAGGGTCTGCATTTATAAAATTTTCAAGTTTACTTATTTCCTTCATGAGAGTGAGATACAGAAACATAAAGAGAGACACACAGGGACAGAAAGGGTCTCATGTCATGGTCCTTCCCTGCAACCTCAGCACTGGAAGTCAGCCAGGATCCTGAGCATGTGTTGTTGGTGTGTACAGGTCACCTGGGGAGAAGGGACTGCTGTGTGGCCATCGATGGAGACTTACCTCTGAGCTGGGTGAGGAGAGAGTAGCTTTTAGGGTTTCTTGTGGTTTTTTGTTTGTTTGTTTGTTTGTTTGTTGACTATTTCACGAGAGAGCAAGAGAAACAGAGCAAATGAAGACACAGGCACCCCAGAGGGTCCTCATACCACAATCCACTCCCAGCCTCAGCCAGCCTGGATCACCGGCACGCACGGGCATGCCGTGTGCTCAGGAAGGTCCCAGGATTCAAACCCAGGACCTTTCACATGTGCATCTGGTTGTGTTACTGCTGCGCCCCCGCCTGGCCCTGGGAGTACCTTGTAAAGAGCAACAGAGGTGGCTGAAAGCCACAAGCCCAGGGTAACTGGGTCAGGGAGAGGAGCCGGGGGAGTCAAGCACAGCAATGCCCGTGTGGATGGCGTCTTTGACAAAGTTTCCCACCTGATTCCTCCATGGGCTCCTCCCCGGGCCCTCTGCTTCTCCTCTTCCCGCTCCAATCCATTCTCCCCCTAGCAGAGGGAGGCCAATGTTGAAAGCATCAATCAGTCATTTCACCCTCATTGCAAAACCCTCCAGTGGTGTCCAAATATACGTAGGGTCTAATCGGACTTCTGACTGGGGTTTAACAGGTCCTGAACTAGGCAGCCCCAGCTTGCCCCTTCACCCTCGCCTCCCACTACTTTCTGGTCCAGTGGCCTCCTCTCCGTCCCTCCAACCCACCAAGCCCATTCCCACCCATGGGCCTTTTCCCTGCTGTCCCCCCTGCCTGCCATTTCTGTCCTCCTAGCACCTATGGCTGACTACCTCAAGCCCAAATGCCACCTCCTCGGAGAAGCCCTCTCTGACCATCACCTAATCTTGCCCATTCTCCATCCCAGTCGCTGTCCCACTGTCCACTGTCGGTGAAGGCCCGACCACGTGCACAGGGATGAATGGTGGTGGGATCGTTTAACACTTTCGCTCTCATGCAGAATGCATCTCCCAGACTGGACTGGGGGTGCCAGGAGGACAGGAGCCGAGTTTTGTCTGGTCGCTGTGTTCTAGGTGCCCAGCATGGCACGTGGCACACAGAAAGTGTTCGATCTCACCCACTACTGACACAGGTCCAAAGTCTACACCAGAACAAAAGACTCTGTCTGGAGATCAAAGCAGGGAACGGGGTGAGCAGGGGCATGGTGATTAAGGTGCTGGACTCCCCATGGCCAATCACAGTTCAAGTCCTGTTGGCTTGCTTTCTCTTTCTCTCTCGCACACCTTATACCAAACTTAAAATAATAACAATAATAGGGCACTGGACTCCCACATGGCTGACCATGGTTTGAGTCCTGGACCTGGCAGCTTGCTTTCTCACTTTCTCTCTCCCCCACCTCTTTCTCTCTCTGTTCCTCTCTGGTCAAAATAAAAATAAAACAAATAAATAAAGTTAGATAAAATAATTCTTTTAAAAAACAATAGCAATAATAATTAATAAAAATTAAATTAATTAATGTTTTTTTAAAGCAGCGAGCAAACAAAGTGAAGCTATGCTCAGATAGGATCCCGTGGCCAGAGGACCTTACCCTGGGCTCATGTGGGGAGCGGAGCCGAGCTGAGGCCCAGCACCCCGTGGACGAAGCTGACCGCCGCCGATCTCCCTACTCTGCATCACCTCCCCGATCGGACTCCTGTGCTGCTAAGGAACTGGGAGGCAGGTGAGGAAGCTGCCACAGCCGTCCAGGACAGAATTGCTGGTGGTCTGGACTCAGGCATGGCACAAAGGTGGAGGACGGTGGGCATTATCAAGAGATGGTTAGGAGGTGAAATGACAGGCCCTGGTCAAAGGCTGTCATAGAGGGTGAGGGAAGGTAAAGGATGACTTCTTGCTGCTTCTCTGGGTGACCAGTGGGGCTCTTCACTGAGAGGGAAAATGTTGGAAGGGGCTCAAACTTAGGGGGAGAAATCCTGAATCCAGCTGAGAAAGAAGCAAAGATTGGGGCCAGCAGGTGGCATGGGGGTTCAGGGTGCTGGACTCCCACATGGCTGACTGCGGTTCGAGTCCCGGACCTGGTGGCTTGCTTTCTCACTTTCCCTCTTTCTTTCTCTCTCTGTCTCTCTCTGGTCAAATTAAAACTAAATAAATAAATAAATAAATAAATAAATTTAACTAAATCATTCTTAAAATAAAAAATAAAAAAGCAAAGATTTTTCTTAAAAGGAACTGTATCTGTTGTTATTGCTGCATAAGAAGCTCTCCAAGATTTCGGGACTTAAAACGACAATCAAGCGCTGTGGCAGCAGCACGTCACTCTGCAATGCTCAAGGCCATACGGTTCCCAGGGCGACTGTACACTGAGAGTGTGTGTCCGTGTGCCTGTGTCTCCCCCCGGGAGGTGATGTCTCGTTTTCTATCCCTCTCTCTCCAGCAAGCACTCACACCCCACAGCAAAAATCTCTTTTAAAGAAAAAGAAAACAATGACAAAAAAGAACCACAATCATTTATTTTGAGGCAGGGCTCCGTGGAGACAGTTTCTCTCTGTTCCATGCAGCATCTTCTGGTGGGAGGGCAGGTCAGTTACGGCTGTTGGTCACTCACAGGATGCCCCAGATGGTGCTGGCCATGGTCTGGGAGCTCAGCCAGGACCCTGGATGGTGGGGCTTGTTTCTTCGTCATGCAGGCCTCTTCACAGCTGCTTGAGCTTCCTCACAGCATGGCAACTGGGTTCCAGAGGTCAGTGTCCTCTCGTCTTAGGACCTAGGCTTAGACGTCACGTAGCTTCTCTTCCACTAAAGTCACAAACCCACTCAGATTCAAAAGGAAGAGGATCGAGGTCACATTAAAAGAATATGTGTATGTGGTAATGATATACAGTGACTGACTGTAAAATAAACAAATATAAATAAATAAATAAAAGGAAAAAAAAAGAAAGAAAAGAAAAAGAACATTGGGATGGGAGATATGGTGTGGCCATGTTTGGAAATACAACCTTCCATGGGAACAATAACAGCACATTTACTGCACACCTACTCCGTGCCAGGAACTTCATGCACGTGGCGGTGTCCTTTCACCCTCAAGACCAGCCCGTAAAGGAGGTAGACTTAGTGTGTTTTGTGCTGCTATAACAGAATACCTAAGACGAGGTGGCCTACACATGATAGTGTATTTTGCTCACAGTTCTAGAGGCAGAGAAGTCCGAGAGCATGGTGCCAGCATCCAGTGAGGGCCTTCATGCTGTGTCACCCCACGGCGGAAGCGGACAGGAAGCAAGAGCGAGACAGAGGACGGGGGCCAGACACATCCGCTGACCAGGAACCTACTCCCGGGATAACTAACTGGCTCCTGCGACGATGGGCTCAGTCATTCATGAGGGCCGAGCCACCATGATCTCAGTACCCCTGAAAGGCCCTGCCTCTTTTTTTTTTTTAATTATTTTTTAAATTTAACTTTCTTTATTTATTTATTTAAATTTGACCAGAGAGGGACAGAATGAGAGAGAGAGGGAAAGTGAGAAAGCAAGCCTCCAAGTCTGGAAGATTTGAACCATGGTCGGCCATGTGGGAATCCAGCACCCTTAACCACCTCACCATCTGCCGGCCCTGGCCCTGCCTCTTAATACCATCACGATTAGCACAGAGTTAAAATGCGACCTGCTGGAAGCTGACTCACGTGGAAAGGTTGCTGGTTCACGTCTGGGGACCTCCTTGAATACAGGCATGCACATGCCCATGACGTGAGCTGGCTGGAGTTGGGGGTGGATCGTGGTGTTAGGACTTTGTTGGGGTACTGCTTCTGTCCTCTCCTCCCCCTCTCTCTCTCTCACTTATGGAATGGAAAAACTTCATTTTCTAAAAAATTTCAACATGGGGCCAGCAAGTGGTGTGGAGGTTAAGGTGGCTGGATCCCCACATGGCCAACCAGGAGGCAGCTTGAAACACACACCAGGTGTGTGCGCAAGCATGCCCAAAATCCCAAGAGGAGAAAAGACTGCAGTGTGGCCAGCCCCCGGGGGGGTGCTTTCTCATTTTCCCTCTTTATCTCTCTCTCTGTCTCCCCAGAAAGTGCACATGTCCTATAGCAAAGAAACAAACAAAAAGAAAACACCAAACAAAAAATTCCACGTGAGTTTCAGAGGCAATGTTGAAACCATAGCAGAGCTCCTAGAGTCATCTCCATTTCACAGCCGGGAATACAACCACAGGTGAAGTGACGGCTCCAGGTGACACGGTTCCTGAACCTAGATTTGATACTGGACCTTCCTACCTCCGGTGTTTGGGGCAGCACTCAGTCTCCTTTTTCGCCACACGTCAGCGCCCCGCAAAGTGCCTAGGCCTAGATTGAGGGCTGTGGCGCTGGGGGGAATCGAAGGCCGTGAGATCCAGGGGGCCCCATCCCTCCCTGCCTGAGAACCTGGGAGAGCTTCAGGGAGGTTGTGGCCTGACCCCAGTGGCAGAAGGTGATGTCTGGTATGAGCTCCCCGGGCCCAGCAGCCCTGAGATGGCTGGGAAAATGCCCCCACAGCCCATGCTTCCAAGGCATTCTGGTCCTGGGCCCGGCTGGAGGCTCCAGCACATTCCTCACATTCCAGGGCTTTTCTGGGGGAGGAAGCCTCTCTCCCGTGGGAGAGGCCTGTGTGTGGAAATCAGGAGGCTGACTCACCAGCTCCCCACAGGGGCCTGTGCCCCACTGGCTGCGGCTGTGCCCTGTGGGCACTCTGCAGGGAGGACCCGCTCACCCTCCAGGACAGAGACGCCCCAGGAGCACAGACCGGCCACTCTGTGACTTGGTCCTGCTGCGACGTTCAGCTCATCTACCCTCCCCCAGGACTCGGCCGGCAAATCCTACCTGCCGGGGCCAAGACAGGCCAGAGACACGCGAAACACACACGGGGGCCCATTACGGGCTGGCCCCGCATTCGCTCCCTTGTCGAATGAGGGAGAAACAACACTATTCCCGTTACAGATGAGAAACTGAGGTGCGACAGGCCGACTCAGCAGCCCTAAGTCACGCGGCCAGTGGGGGGAATCAGCCTGCCCGGCCCCACCAACTCGAAGGACTTCACTCTCTCCCCTTTCTGTCATTCAGCGATCGGTGTCGGCTGCCAGCTCTGTGCCTGGCGTGGCGCTGGGTACTCAGGGCACTACTGCAGGCATCGCCCCTGCCCGGTGGGGCTCGCAGTCAGGGAGGCAGCACACGAGCAAGAAGATGGGAAACCCCAAGCTGTTCTCCGCTTTCCTGGAACAACGAGGACTCCCCAGGGAGGAGCAGGACTGGGAGAGAGAGAACCTGGCGTGGTGCATGCATGTGAGCACGACCCGAGAGGAGGTGGGGTCCGCGTGCTGGGGTGGTGCCCCCCTCTCGCAGTTGGGCTTCCCATCCTCCAGGTGTGCGTCTTTGGGCAAGTTTATTCACCTCTCTGAGTTCCAGGCCCCTCCTGTGAGATGAGGGTGACGAAACGCTCAAACAATTGTGAGCGCTGCGTGAACCCATGTCCAAACCGTGTAGCGCAGAGCCCAGGACACGGCAGGCACTCGGAAAAGGCAGCCGCCATATTCTGGCCACCAAGGCGGATGAAGGCAAGCGCTTTGGAGGTGGGACAGGAGGGCTCCTGTCCCTAGGCGGGGCCCATAGCATCAGTGGGTCTCGAACTACTCTAGACCTAGGAGGTGGGGGACCGCTGGGGCACACTGCACTGCCCAAAATGCCAGTATGAGCCAAGTGAGTGAGTCTTGCCAAGAACAGCACCGAGGGACGGAAGTCCACGTCAGTAAGTCCCCTTTACATAAGAGGAAACTGAGGCCCAGAGAGAGGAAGTCACTTGCCCTGTTTTCTGTTAAGAACAGAAGCCTTGGGACCAGCAGATGGTGAAATGGTTACATCCCTGGACTCCCACGTAGTCCATCGACTGTGGTTCGAATCCCAGAGCCGGAGGCTTAAAACTCAGCCGGGCACATGTGCGTGCGTGCTCAAGTACCCAAGAGGAGAATGGAAGAGAAGGGACTGCAGCGTGGCCGTCCACCCTTGGGTGGGGGGAGGTTGATTTTGCGTGTTTGTCTCTCTGTCTCTCTGGTGAGCTCACATGCCCTATAGCAAAAATTTCTCTTAAAAAAAAAAAATAAAAGGAACAGAAGCCTTGGCAGAAATGAGCAGAGCTTTTCCAGAGCTGCATTCTCCCCACCTCTCCCTTCTCCCACCCATACCAGACTCTGCTTGTTGTCCTGAAATCCCAAGAGTATCCCCCACTGGGCAACCCCAAACGCCCTTCAGAGGAGCCAGTTTCCAAGACCCGGCACAAGCAGCGGGGGCTAGTGCAAGACTGCCATCTGCTGATCACTCCTATGAACTACAGCTCTAGTGGCCACTGGCATCTAAACGGAGGCTCTGGAACTCTGCGTCTCAGGAGCTCAGGAAGGTGAGACTGCCACAGACAGAACGAGAAGCACACAGCAGCGGATCTGCCCTCAGTAACACAGACGGTTAAGAGATTACCCAAAAAATAAAAAAGGTAAAACACTGTTTTCTTAGTAAATTTGTTTTAGAAGAATAGTTATTTTTCATAAAGCGAGTGTTAATTAGGTCAATACACAATATTTCACTACTGTTAGTATTATTCAGTTCATTGATGTCAGTGAACTAAATAAACGAGTCTTTTAAAAATGTTTCAGTTTTAATTTCTAATACAGGAGTCTCTAAAATGTTCATGACAAATGCATATTACTTTTAAAGAACTACCAGGGCCAGCAGGTGGTGTGGAGGTTAAGGAGCTGGATTCCCACATGGACAATAGGGGAGAAGGGATTGCGGCATGGCCATCCCCCTGGGAGGGGAGTGATTTCTCACTTTCCCTCTCTCTGTTTCTCTTTCTTCAGCAAACTCACATGCCCTATGGCAATAACCTAAAAATAACAATAAAACAAACCAAAAACACTACCATGGGTTTCTTTCTCTTTTTTTTGCACCAAAACAAACTCATGCTTTAATTCCATGTGTCCACAACCGCGCTGACATCCCGGTACCTACGGCAGACTCTATGCTCCGGTGCTGCCTCCTGCTCGGGCGTGTTTGTCCTGCCGGTATCTCACATCTCCCGTCCCTACCTAACGTCTCATCCTCTACTCTCCTGCACATGACTCTGCAGGGCAAGGCCTGTCGACTTCACAGGCGGCGCAGGTCTTCACGGAGTGGGCACCAACAGCATTTTGCTGAGTAAACAGAATGGGAGCCAGCTGGGGCGGTGGCCACGCAGACTCGGGAGTGCCCCTTGGCCATGTGGCGAGAGCGTAAAGGAGCCCTGACGGCAACACGTCTGAGCACTGCAGGGAAAGAGCGTCACAGATGTGTGGTCAGGGAGGCCTCCCTGAGCAGGCAGCGCCAGGCTCAGACCTGAAGGCCACCAAGAAGCCAGCCTTGGGAAAGGCAGAGGGACACAGATGCCAGGCAAGGGCACAGCCAAGCAGAGGTAACGGGAGAGAACAGAGAGGGGCATCGGAGTCAGAACGCCCAGCAACCCGGCATCCCATGGTCCAGGCCAGTGCCCGGCCTACAGGAAGGACTCCACAAAGCATTTCTGGTGAATGGCCAAAAGGAAAGAGGGAGAAGAAGGCCTCCAGGAGGGGTAAAAGGAAGCCATTATCTTGTGTCTCCTAGGCCGCTGGGGGGGTTGGGGGAGTCCTCAAGTCTTGCCAGCTGTGAAAAGGTCCCAACGCTTCTCATCACGGGCTGCGCGCTGCTGCCCAGGCCAGCCTCCACTGCATAGCTTAGGCCGTAACCTCCTCTTCATGGCACTCTGTCCTGCCCCGGCATCCTGTAGATACCTGTCTCCACTACAACTGGCCTGAGGCTCTCGAACGGGCTATTCACTCACCACCTTAACTATTGTCTATCAACGGGCTGATTTTTCTCATCCTTCAAAGCTTCCTTAAATGTCGCTTCTTCCAGGGAGCCTTCCCTTGCTGCATCTGGCCTCAGCTCCCTCCATCTCCTCTCCATTATCTCCCTTGAGCTCCCTCCCACCGGAGAATGAGGATCTGAGGGGTACAATGCAGGGCAGGCCCCATCTCATCTCCACGAGAGCCCTTGTGAATATTCACAACCCTCCTACGGTAGGAGGGCTGTCCCTGTGTTAGAGTAGACGGAGTCTCAGAGAAGGGGGGTTACCCCTAAGATATCACAGCACATGTGTGGCACACACAAGAAAAGAATCTATCCACGATACTGACTGCGCTCCCGGACCACGGCCAACACCATCTAGGCAGTCCTATGAGTAACCAACTTGAAGGAGGTTCATTCAGTTGTAGCTGACCCACCCTCAAACAGAGGATGGTATATGGATCAGAGAGAAACTGTCCCCACTGTGCCCTACCCAAACTGCAGGCTGCTTGGAGTCAAAATCCTAAAACAGACTCCGAGGTTCTTTAAAAACGCCCTAACAGACTGGTTCTGGCTGCCTAGAACACTGACCTGGGAATAAGCCTGAAGATACACCCAAGTTCCCAAAGACAGATAGGTGATCAACTAGTAATGTCTGCCACGGGTGCTGAAAGGAGTGGTGGTGACACGTGTTCCACATACTTGCCATACTTGCCACCCCTTTCTGACTACATACTAAACTCTTTTTCTCTACACCAACACTTTATCTCCCCAATAAAGTACAAACTCTCTGGCAATAAAAATGACTATTTTTTCCTGAAGCATTGTCCTAGGCACAAAATGCTGTATTTTTTAAAATGCCAGTAGTGTTAATAGTTGTACAATGTGAATGTACTTAATATCACTTAAAAAATTATTAAGATGGTGGTCCAGATGGTGATGCGGCAGTAACACAACTGGATCCATACGGGAAGGCCCCCTGGTTCAAGTTCCAGGGCCTCCCCTGGACACACTGGATATGAACACATGCAAGTCCATGATCCAGGCTGGCTGAGTCTGGAGAAAATTATGTTGTGAAGAACCTGTTACAGGTGCCTGCTTTCTCTCTCTGTCTTGTAGAAGAAATAAACATTTTGTAAAAAACTAATTATTTACCTTTATTTATTTATTTTAATTTGACCAGAGAGGGACCAAAAGAGAGAAAAAGGGAAAGTAAGAAAGCAAGCTGCCAGGTCCAGGACTCGAACTACAGTAGGCCATGTGGGAGTCCAGCACCCTTAACCACCTCACCACTTGCTGGCCCCAGAAATAAACTATTTTTTTTAATAGTTAAGATGGTAATTTTTTTATAATAGGGAGCACACAAGCACACACGGGGGTGGGGGGCACCCTCAACAGGGTCTCGTCACACTGTGCTCCCCTCTCCCAGCCCTCCAGCACCTGAGGATCGCGGGCACCTGCACACACACCCAGGGTGTCTTCATGCCAACCCAGGCTCTGAACTGCAGTCAGCCATGTGGCTTCCAGCACTGCAATCCAATACCCTACAGACTGCAGCCGGGCTGGGCCAAGTGCACAAATTTTATGTTGTGTGTATTTTACCACAATTAGAAATAAATACCCCGTTATCTTGAGAAAAGCCTGACGGAGCCCAGCCTTGTTCCTTGAAAATGCCACCACTGGCTCTGTCTCAAACTACATGCTCCTAAAGCCTCATCAGTCAGAGTCGTCGTTTGGGTAGGAATTGACTTTTAATATCAAAATAGTATTTTACACAGAAGCAGCCACACTCACAGGTGAAAACAAAGAGCCAAGCGACACTCCATGACTGAATCTATATAAAACTCTCATTTTTAATCGACAGCAGAATTTCGGTCCCCACATTCAGCAGTCCCTTAGAGGTTAATGACATGGAAAACAAACATCTTTTCTGGCCCATTAAAGACAAATAATGGATCCCTGGATAGACTCTCCAGAGAGCCTTCGAGCCCTTGGTTGGGAGGGGACTGGCCCCCCACCCCGGCATCCTCTCAGCTCACTGTAGGACCACCTGCACCAGCACGGATGACCAGCAGGGGCCGCTGTGGCCAGCATCTCCACGCAGCCTGCTTAGAAAGGACTGAGGCCCCTTGGCAGATGGGGAGCCAGTTCCTGAGCCCACAAGGTCCTGCCATGGCAAGCTTGGTGCTCAGAGCACTCACGGGTAGCAAGCGTGAACCCCAGCAGGCTGGGTCAACAGGGTAGGGAATGTGTCTACTTGGGTTTGGCTGGTATTAAGTCTCAGTCTCTGTTTCTCTCTCTTTCCCCCCCCAGGATCTCACAACCACTGTCAGCTTCAACACTGGCCTAGCCCCAACCCTTCCACCTCCACAGACAGAGGTTTGTTACCCACCAAGTCATACCGCTTCCCTCTCTGGGACCAGGATCAGCTCGGGAAGCTCACTCCACACTCGTCTCCCCGCCACACCCACACGTGACCAGTGGGCCCTCTCCCGTGGGATTCTCCTGTAGACCTGCAGCTGTGATGCCTCCCTGACCTCCTCCGACTTCCACCTGGCTGAAACTCAAATCCAGCACCTTCCCTTCTCAGATCGCATCCATCCACCGCTCTCCAGGGCCCTCCAGGTGGACCAGCTCTCTGGCAACAAGGCCTGGCTCCAGTCCACTGCCCACCTGCCTCCTCTTACATTCCACATGAACGTTCCTGCACCGCTTCAGATTCTCTCTGATCCCCAGAACTCCGTGTCTGCCATTCTCTCTGTCTGGAAGCCATCCCTACCCCATCCAGCCTGGGCTCACCTTACAGGTCACCCTCTTCAGAAAGTCCACCCTGACTCCCACCACCCCACACTGGATGGAGTGTCTCCCTACCACCACCCCTACCACCCCCACCACCCCCACCCAACACGCTAGAATTTAAACTCCTGAAGACTGGACAGTCTCCAATCTCTCTCTCCAGTGTCTAGCCTGGTGCCTGGCAGAGTAGGTGCACGTGAACTTCGTCTGTGTCCTGGTGTCCCCACAGCCACTGACCAACCCTGTCACGGCACCCATCTCACTACATCCCTGCCGACTTCCCCAAGCCCCCACCCAGCTCTCCAAGCCTGTGCGCAGGTCCCACTGAGGGCACAGGGAGTGTCCCTGCTTTGGGTGAAATCAAGCAAGACTGCCACGAGAGGGCAGCAGGTGGGCGTGTCCTGGCCCAGGGGCTACCTCTTCCTGGTGCCTTCTGGAAGCTCTTCTGGACCCCTCTCCTCTCTAGTCCCCACTGCCACTCAGGCCTCTCAATCACCCTTCAGGCCTCACTTCCAGGCACACTAGGTGAGCTCCGAGCCCACCACCGTGGGAGAAAGGCTCTCTCCAGGACTCACTGAGCTACGCTACTTGTTTGTAAGGCCTCCGGCCAGCCAGACCCTGTCCCCAAGCTGCTCCAAGACCTTGCCTCTGCTGCCCTCTCCCACACATTCTGACTCCAGACTGCACAAGAAAAGTGAGTCTCTTCCCACTCTTGCCTCATCCCGGTGCCACCTCTTATCTCCGCCCAAGAACCCCAGGCCCTGAGGTTCCCTCTCCCTCTACTCTCAAAGGACCTGCCTCAACCTACGGAGACCCAAACTCCCTTCCTGTCAAACTCCCATCTCTTTGGAGCAGCCAAATTGCATTGAGAAGTTATATTAGAAGAGTTAGAAGCTGAGCTAATTTATACTAAGGTGTAAATGGGTGATGGATTTATAACCCTTCTGAATATGCTGATGTAAAGATTTCTATCCTAGCTTGCAAAACCATAAAGTCCTCAAAACACTTTGGGGCATTCAAAGGAAATATCCAGCGAGCAAACCTTGAAAGGCTGACTATCCTCCTGACCCCAAGGCAGGTACCACACCCCAGGCCCCGTCCCTCCTTTAGAGAGGTTCAATCTTTATCGACTTTTGATTGCTCGGCGGGAGCAATCACCAAGGCCTACATCCCTAGCTACATCTCTTCCTGTGTTAGCCAACTTCTGAGCCTGTGTTAGCCCCTGCCCAGCCATGCGGACATCCAAGCTGTTAATAGTAACGAGGAGCGTTAGACCTGTTGTTAGTCAAAAAGAAATCCACAAGCCATTAGTTTCTGCTGAAAGGAACACACCAGAAAGGCAGGAGTTAGTCGAAGTGAAGGAGAGGTTAAGAGCCAGTGAGAGGCAGGCCAGGAGCCTAGGACGCCCAGATGGGCAGAGTTGGGGTTAGTGGTGAGCCCCTGGGGCAGCCAGGGAGGCGCGGATGAGCTGGGTGACAGCGCGTTAGTGCAAAGGAGCCAGGAGTAGCCCAGAGCCAAGGTGCCTACTGGAGGCGAGCGCGTCACCCCCAGGTGTGGCCCCGGCTCAGCGACTGGCGGGCTCTGGGGGAGGCGGGTCGGGGCACGGCCGTGGGTGCGATGGTACCTGGCCAGCCTGAGGGGCTGCGGGCACTCTGCGGGCCTCTGGGGCTCCTTTCCTGCTCCCCACTTCCTCTTCCTGCGGGCCTCGCTCCCCGAGCAGGGCCGCTTGCCTTCCCACCTTTCCAGCCCGGCGCCCAGCGCCCTCTGGCGACAGGGTGAGGGCACGACTCGCTCGGCGACTTCCGCGAGGAAAGCGGCCTCACGCCTACTTCCTGTCTAGGAATCCGGACTCGCCCGGCTTCCGGTTTGTACGAAAGGGCCGCTCTAGCTGACTTCCTGTGTGGGAAGGGGCCATCTCGCTGGTCGTTGGTCTTCCTTTCTCACTACCTTGTAGGAAGGAGACGTACCGCTCGCTGACTTCTTGTGTCTGAAATGTCGCTTTTCAACCTTCAAATCTAGGGACTGCCCTTCTGGCTGGCTTTCTGCGTACTAAATGCTCCATTCAGTGACTTTGCAGCGAGTGAAGGACCCCGTTCATTGCCTTCCAATGTAGGAAAGGCTGGGCCGAGACACGTGGCTCGGCTGACTTACCTAACTGGACATTGTCCCCCTCCCGCCGACTTCCTGTGCTCCTGCCTCCTGTCCTAGTCCGTTAGCAATGGAGACTCCTCTCCCTGGCTTCCTTTCAGAAAGGGGATTGTGGGGCCCTTCTCTCTACCCTTGGCTGGAAAAGCCCAGAGCTCCACACTCCAGACCCACAGGCCTCCACACTCACACCCCAGAGGTTTCCCTGGCCCCATCCGCTCCCAGTGGCAACCAGACTTCTGCACAGAGGAGAGATGTCATGCTCGGAGCCCAGCTCCACATCTACAGGACCTCCCTCCTCCTCCTCTGGGTGTGGTTAATACAGCCACCCCCTGCCTCAGACCTGGCCCAATGGACTCTGATCTCAGTCACTGTGGGACAACAAAGTGGGACATCTGTTTGCAGGGCCAGCCCCAGGACATCTGCTTGCCAAAAGGAGGGAGGACCAGCCCCCAGGGGGGCCCAGAGCTCGGCAGGGCTGGGGTTAGTAAGAAGAAAACAGGGTTAGTAGGGCGGGGTTAGTAAGTCAGAGCACAGCACCAGCGAACAGGGGCACCTCAGCAGACACACACAGGAATCGCTAGGAGAAAAGGAAGAACACACACAGGTCCGTTAGTTTGTTAGGGATGGTTGGGGTGCAGTTGAGGCACCCCTGGGTTAGACAGGTTAGTAATCAAACAAAAGAGCTGCCTATAAAAAAAGAAAGCTGGGAAGGAGGAAGAATGTGGGGAAGAGACAGTTAGGGGTACAAAGCGAGTGTCTGGCCCCAGGCAGAAGGGTCTGTGTGCAGAACGCCCAGAGACACCAGGGTCTAGGCAGGGGACATGATCCACCAGGTTTTCTAGGGCTCCCACCCTCACCCTCACTCTTCTTTTGTGTCTTAAGTATCCACCATGTGCCAGGACCTTTAGATGCATGGGAATCCTCACTGTGAGGTATCAATACTCCCATTCTACCAATGAGGAAACCAAGGCTCAGAGAAGGAAGGCAACTTGCTCGAAGCCACCAGCAGGACGTGGCAGCATTGGCAAGTCCTGTTTGCATGCCCTGTCCTGGAATGTGGGTCTGCACAAAGATCCCTGCCCACAGGCAGGGCCTTCAGAGCCTCGTCTGCCCCCCTGTCCCAGCCCCTTCAAAGGCCTATGAGCTGCGCGGTTAGTAGGGTCTGGCTGCAGGGAGGTTAGTAGGGCATGCTCGGGCCTGGTTAGTGGGTTAGTCGATTGGCAGAAGGCCAGACACCTCATCACACGCTGCAGCGACCCGGCCGAGCCCTGGGTTAGTAGGTTAATCACACCATGCAACACTGCCCCGGCCCCTCCAGCTGCAGCTCCAGAGGCCTCCCACTCCCACCAGCCTGGGACTAGGGTCTGACCAGGACAGGGGGTCCACTTCTAAGCCCGTCAGCCCCACCACAATCAAGCCTAACTACGTAGATCCTGCCCAGAAGCATTTTGCTTCCTGTTTCTTGGCTGTGGTTCTCACAGGCCCCCTGTTGAACATCTCAGGTCCCTGAAAATTGACCCTGCTTGTCCTGGGTAGTAACCCCCTGCTGGGGTCTGGTCAGCCCCTTCCCACAGGGCTGGATGCTGTGGCTCTGTCACACTCAGGCACACACACACGCACACACACGCCAGGATCTTTGCACAAACGATCTGATCCCCTAAACCCACCATTCTTGGTGGACATCTCTTCCAGCTGGCCACGAGGCCTCTAGCTTCTCCACCGTGGCCTGTCTTCTGCCCATATAAAAACTGCAGCAAGCTGGCCTGGCTCTTGGGCCCTCTTGGTCTGCGTCCTTTCTGGCCAATGCCACAAAGCACCTGCCCACACCCTAGATATGCTGCTTCCTATTTCGGCTGTATTTAATTCATGGAAGCCCCAGCCTTACATCTCCCACTGTTCTAAATGATGCTTCATAAAGAAAGGATTCTGTGATCAGAAAAATAGGGGAACCCTGCGTTTTCTGTCCTGTCCCCAAGTATCTGAAACTCCCATTCGCATTTTAAAGGCTCTGCTAAGTCCTGCATTACAGAAACCTGTAGAATTTTCGAGCTTGCTGCCTCTGGAAAGCGCTGCAAGCCCCTCTGGGGTCTCACCGCGTCCTTCCAAGCACTGAGAACCCGAGCCTCAGCAGACTGCTTTCTTGCACTGCCCCACGTAAGCTGGTTCTCGCCTGTCTGCAAGGCTGTGAAATCCTGAAGGTCTGAGCCATGGTCGTGACGCCTACTCTCTGCGAGGGCCAGCACAGGAAGAGGCCTGCAGCAGGTGCTCGATTCTGACGAGAGTAGAACTGAAATACCCCAGGACATGGTGACCTCCTATGGAGGCTATGATCAGCAATCCCTTCTCCCAGCTGATTAGAAAGGGATATTAGGAAACCAGGCAGGGAAAGGGCTAAGCAGAACTATCCCTGGCCCAGAGATGCTGAGTTTTACAGCCCAGAGCACTAAAAGTAGATCAGCACTAAACCTAAACTCCTGGATGGATGGGAGCATTTACTGAGGACCTCCTAATAACCAGGCTCCGTGCCAAGTTCCTGATCCCACTGAGTCCTCTCTGCACCTGCCAGTCCTGCGTGTGGCTCTCCCGTCCCAGCATGGAAGTTGAGGCTCACAGAGGGGAGGTGCCTTGCCAGGCTGTACAGGATCTGCTTGGGACAGGCTCTGCTGAGGGGCCCCCTCTCTGTACCGAGCCCATCCAGCTCCGTGAGCCCCTAAGGAACACCTGGCCCGTGCTACCCGGCAATTACCCGTCTACGTTCTGTGCCTCTGCTCCTCCTCCTGCCTGTGGGGGTGGCGCCAGCTCCCCATGTGTTTGGTGATCACTCTGTTATTAACTGAACTGTCCCCACTCCCCAGTAACGTGTATGTTGAATGGCTACTTCCATGTAGCTGTATCAGCAGATAGGGCCTGTGAGTGGTTGATGGAGGGTCAATGGGATCATAGGCTAGAGCCGGAGTCTCACAGAACTGATGTCCTTACAAGGAGAGACACCAGAGAGCGCTCTCTCCCTCTCTCAACCCACAGAGAAAGGCCATGTGAGGACAGAGCAAGCCGAGGAGAGAGGCCTCACCAGAAACCAGCCCTGGCACCCTGCTCTGGCTTTCCCAGCCACCAGAACTGTGGAGAAGTGTCTGGTGTTTAAGCCACCCTATCGGTGGCAGCTGGAGTTGACAAATACATACCTCCTCCTCTCCCTATAAAAAGGACGTAGAGCTTTGGAACTTGCCTAAGGAAGACCCAAAGCTGCTCTCTTGCAAGCACTAGGGCTGTCCCCTCTGCAAGGCATGTACTCAGGATGGAGAACAGAGAGGCAGGGGAGGGAGGAAGACACACACAAATAGGTGGATGTGAGGGCCCATCCTGCAAGCCTCTGCTCCCAAGAGCAGAATCCAGGAGCAGAGCAAGAACAGTGAGGGTCTGACGGGGGCAGAGTGACCCCAAACAGGGTTCAGGTACCCCTTCCAGCCTTCGCAATGAGGCTGGTTCTTTCCAGACAATAATCATAAGACCCGAGGTTGTCTGGCTCTTTCTAGTGAATTCTCCTGGCCTGAGTCTCCTCAATTCTTAGAAACCTTCTCTTTTCCAGTTAGTACCCCTTCTGCCCCTCCAGCTACCTCTCCAGGGCTGGAAGGAAGCCCAGACCCCTCCCAGGCCCCGCCTGCCTCCTCCCTGCAACCATCAGGAGCAATGGAAAAAGCCCAACCCAGGAAGTCCCCCAAAATGACAATCACTCGTAGGGCAAACAGCATAGGCTCCAGCCAGCAGCACCCCAAGGAGTTCTGTCTGCCCTCCCACTGGCAGCCCCTCCCCAGCTCCTACCCCTGCTTCTTCCCCACCCAGTAGGGGCCTCTGAGACCCAGCCTTGGGGAGAGTGGTCAGTGGGGCCTCCCAGCTGGTAGCAGAGATACAAGGAAGAATTGTGACCACAGGGTGTCAAGAAGTGGCCCCCAGCCTGAGAGTGGAGGGCCCCGCGGGTGGGCCCAGCAGGTGAGCCCGACAGGTGGGGAGGGGGCCTGGGCTGCCGGCCTCCCTCCTACCCCTCAAGCTGTCCTCCAGGCAGGCCGAAGCATCTACTAAGGAGCACTCTAATCCACGAGGGCCTCCTTCGCAGACGTGGGGAAGGATGAGGTCTTCAGGGACTTGCCCAGCGTTCCAGAAAACCACCGAAGGCTGCTCCCTGGTACTGCAGCCAAGATCCAGCGTCACGGGGCTCCAAAGAGAAGACCAGGCAGGAATCCTGGAGATGCAGCAGGGACAGAGGTGCCTGGGGAAGCACAGCCGGCTCCTCAGCCCCGCCCCTCCCTTCAGAGACCCCCAGCCTCTCTCTTGAGCCCCCAACACCCACAAAGAGTGGGAGTGAATACTTTGGACACTAAACATTTAGAGGAAACTTAGGAACGGAGGGGAAGCCGTGACAGCAGAGAGGCCTGCCCAGTCAGGGTGAGCCCAGGGGCCAAGAAAAAAGCAGTCGAAGGTGCCCACAGCAGGTTCCCAGAGCACCAGAGGCAGGAAGGGCCCAGCTCCGGGGGAGGCAAGGCCCTTCGGAACGCTCAGGGGCTCAATTCACTTTACTGAAATCCCACCATGAGGACTTCTGCACACCACCACCTTGATGCGTGCGCGTGAGCGCACACACACACACGCGCACGCGCACGCGCGCACACACACACGCGCATACACTGGGGCGGGAAGCTCACCCCTTCACCGAGGCTGGGATGAACATGTGCTTATATGAAGATCAGGGTGGCGACTCTGCCTCTCTGTGTTCACTGGCTCCCCCCGCGTCCAGCTCGGAGCAGATGTATGGTCCACGTTTGCGCTGAATGAAGGAACAAGCTCAATCTCTGCATGAACCCCCACGGTGGTCTGGATTCCATCCCACTCACCCCACCATGGCCACTCAGAACAAGTCTTCCAGCCACCGGGGTTCTGGACCTTCTGCTCATAAGCAGGAGTGTTCTGGCTCAGCCTGGGCCTGGGGGGTTGGGACCATCTACCCCACGAAACTAAGCTCAGGGCAGCCTCCTTCCCTTCACCCTCCACCCAGGCTTACCTGGCAGCATCCAGCCCAGGCCCGGCTCCCAGCTTCTTCCCCACACGGACCCCACAGGCCCATCCTGGAAGACAGAAGAACCAACCACGACGCAGGAGAAAACCACACCCAGGACCCTCCCCCGGCCAGGGCTGGCCAGAGCACTCTGCTGACCACAAAGAGGCCCAGGAGCCAGGGAGGCTGGGCCCAAGCACTGCCCACCACCTCCCTTCCTCCCTGCCCAGAGCATCATTGGGTAGAGGAGGGGAGGGGAGAGCAGTGGCTCCCTTCATCCACCTCCCTGTTCCACAATAGCAGCAGAGAGGGACTCAGGAGAAAGGACAGCAAACTTGGCAGCTTAGTGACAGCTGAGCATGAGCCAGACAGACTCAGGAATGCAGAATTCCGACCCCAGTTCTGCCCTACCATGCTGTGTGGCCCTGCGAAGTCGGTGGCTCTCACTCGGCCCCAGGACACTTCCAGCTCCAACGATCACCCAAGCTGCATAGCCCTGACACATCCTTTGAGGCACTGGATGGGAACTAAGAGGGGCCCTCTGCCCAGCCTCAGTTGTTTTTCTCCTCCTCCTGTCCTCCCCCAAGAACCCCATGTACCCAAGGAAACTTGGGGAGCCAGAGGGTGAGACAGGGTTCTTTTAAGAGCACCCTATTTCACCAGTCTGGAGAAGGGCAGGGAAGGCCCACTCATCCTGACCCAGGACCATCCCCAGGTCTTGGTGTTTAGTGACGGTTCCGCTAGCTTCCTCAACGGGCAGGCCAGGCCAGGAGAGGCTGCCGTCCTCCCAGCAGAGTTGCAGAGCTTGTTGTCAGCACCAGGGGCTTGGGATGGGCCCACGGCAGGAAAGGTACCCAGACCCTTGCTCTGAGAAGAATCAGGACGCTGAGGTTCCCCATCTAACTGCAAAACCAAGGAGCCTCTGCCACTTTATAAATGAGTGCAAAAGTTCAGAACCAAGCAGAAAAGGGCCAGTCCAAATCAGGGGCTCCCTAGCCCCCTTCCAACATCAGATCTACAGTACACGAGATGAACTAACTTAACTCGGCTGCATGCAAGTTTCCGGCAGTGGAGTTAATAAACTATTATCTCTGGTGTCAAAAGTGGGATTTGAAAAGCACCTTTTCTGGGGCTCCAGAAGACAGGGACAAGCTCTTTCTTTCTGGCCTAGAGGTAGAAAAGTGAATGGGCTGACCACCCATTCCCCCTCCCACTTTGATATGCTGGGACAGTACAATTTCCTGCACAGACCAGGAGAGGGCAGGCTGGTGGGCTGTGGCTGGTAAGTTGGAATACTTATCTGCAAGGTTGCTTCCCACTGTGGTTGAGAATGTCCCAGAGAAGCTGGAAATTCCTTTCTCCTCCTTCTGTCCCAGGAACTGCTGCACTCTGTAAATATACCCCGGGCTGCTTAGAGGAACATTGCTTGACCCACAACGATCTTTTCCTCCTACCCTGTAGACCCAGAATCCCTGATATTAACAAGGCAACAGAGGGCCAGCCCCAGAGCCTAGTGGTTAAGGGAACTGGCTCTCCTGGGGTTGATGGTAGTTTGAATCCCAGCCCTGGCAGCTTAAAAAACACACTAGGCTCGAGTATGCATGTGTGCCCCAAATCCTGACAGCATGGAGGGATGGAGAAGGGTTTTCAGCATGTCCCCACCCCACTGGGGGATCTCCTCCTGTCTCTGTCTCTCTGCCTCTCTCTGTTGAGTGCACATGCCCTCTGGCAATTAAAAGAAAATTAAATCCCCTGTCTTGGTGAATGCATAAGCTAATTGTGGATTACCCGTAAATGGCATCTACTCAGCCACAGAAAGGAATGGACTGCTGATGCATACTATGATAAGACAGACCTCCAGCATATTACACTGGGGCCAGCAGGTGGCACAGTGGTTAAAGCGCTGGACTCTCACATGGCCAACTGCTATTCGAGTCCCAGACCCGGAGGCTTGAAACACACTGGGTGTGTGTGTGTGTGTGTGTGTGTGTGTGTGTGTGCCTCAAATCCCAAGAGGAGAGTGGAGGAGAAGGAATTGTGGCATAGCCATGGCCCCTAGGGGGGTGATTTCTCACTTTCTCTTGCTCTGTCTCTCTGGCAAGCACATATACCCTATACCAAAAAACTCTCTGGGAAAAAAAAGATACATATTACGCTAAGTGAAAGAAGACAGACACAACAGAACACATGTCCAGAAAACGAAAATCTATAAAGATGAAAAATAGATTAGAGATTGCCCAGGCTTAGAGGCGAGATGGGGATGAACAGTAAATGTGCCTGAAGGATCCTACTGGGGTGAAGGAAATGTTTTAAAAACTGATTTATAGGGGCTATTAGGTGACATGGTGGTTAAAGGCACTGGACTCCCACATAGCTGACCGCTGTTTGAGTCCCGGACCCAGTGGCTTGAAAATCACACCAGGTACATGTACATAGGTGCCCAAAATCCCAGGAAGAGAATGGAGGAGAAAGTACTGTGGTGTGGGCTTCCCCCCTGGGGGTGATTTCTCACTTTCCCTCTCACTGTCTCTCTCCATCGGGTCTACACGCCCTATGGTCAAAACCTAAAAACAAACCAAAAATGATTATGATAACCATTGACAACTTGGTAAATTTATGAAAAATCACTGAGTTGCACATTTGAAGTGGGTGAATTACATGATATTTAAGTCATCCCTAAAGAAAGTTGGACAAAAGAAGGACTAAATTACTGAGACATGCAGCAACAAGGAGGAGCCTCAAAATCATTATGCTGAGGCCAAGACATGGCACAGTGATTAAGGCGCTGGACTCCCATGTGGCTTACTATGGTTCGAGTCCCAGACCTGGTGGCTTGCTTTCTCACTTTCTCTCTCTCTCTGTCTGTCTGGTGAGCAAGTGTGCCTAATAGCAAACTTAAAATAATAATAATAATAATAATAATAAATAAAATAAATAAATTTTTAAAAATCATTATGCCAAACAGAAGATCGCAAACATATGAAATTTCAGAAGAAAGAAGTCTAGGTCAGCTGCAGTGGTGTAGTGATAACACAATGCTGGAGATACACGGGGAGGTTCCGGGTTCTCGTCCTGAGGTCTCCTGTGTTCACACGTGTGCCCACGACCCTGGCTGGCTGGGGCTAGGAAATAGATCATGGCATGAAGACCCTGTTGGGAGTGCTCCCTCCAGAAGAAATAAATAAATAGGCTTTAAATAGAGGGAAAGCCAGGCTAGCAGGCGACATGGTGGCTAAGGCAATGGGTCCCACAGGGTCAGTTGTGTAGTTCCGAGTCCCAGATCCAGTGGCTTGAAAAATATGCTGAGTATGTTTGTGTGTGTGTGTGTGTGTGTGTGTGTGTGTGTGTGTTTTGCATAAAATTTTGAGAGAAGAATGGAGGAGAAAGAACTTTGGCTTGGCCATGCCCCCAAGAGATGATTTTCCACCTTCCTTCTCTTTCTGTTTCTCCATCTCTCTCTCTCTGGTGCACACACTCACCCTATGGCAAAAATCTAAAAAAAATAAAAGAAGAAGAAATCAAATCTGTAGTCATAGAAAGCAAACCAGTGGCTCCCAGGACTGGGGCTGAGGCCCAGAGCAGATTAGCAGGGACAGGACCCGGGAAGGTTTTCGGGTACTGAGAATGTTCTATAGCTTGCTATGAGTTACAGAGGTGCGTGTATACATTTGTCAAAACACATTGAAATATATGTTTATAAAGCTGTTTCATTTTCTTGTATGTAAATTGCACCTCAATAAAGTTTTATTTTGTTTTTGAAAATCAAGGCAATGAGAGGGAACTAGAACTGAAAAACGTCAGCTCCAAAGCCACACAGAGCTTTCATGGTGGGCACCAGACCCTGGCATTTCAGCTCTCATTCATCCACATGGACCCCCACCCTTCACCCCTGCCATTTCCAGCCAAGGCCAGGAAGCCTCTTGAGGAAGTCTTGCTTGAGAGATTGGAACCCAGAGGGTTGTCAAAGGTTTCTCCTACCTCTGCGGCAGGCGGTCTCAGCACGCACGAATTTCCTGGTGGACCCCCCTGCATGACATGGAGCTGGTCTCAGCCACCCGCTGTGTGCCCAGGAAAGGCAGGATCACCTTGGCCGCTCCTTTGCTGTTGTTGGGGTCATGGCAGCCACGTGAACACATCTGGAACCACAAGAACGGGCAGGGAGACACCTATGAGTGTGGTGGAGAGAGACCAGAAGTGAGGGGCTAGAGAAGTACCTACAGGCACGCTGGAGAACATTTACGACCACGGCATTCGCCAGAACTGATCTCCCTGGAGGCAGACCAAAAGTAGAACAGGGCCAGACAGTGGCGCAGCCGTAAAACGCAACCCTCTGCAGTGCCAGCCGACATGGGAAGGCTCAAGGTTTTCATCCAGCGGGCCTCCCTGAGGACGCTGGGCACACACATGCCTGTGATCCAGGACTGGCTGAGGCTGGAGTAGGTCACAGCACAAGACCCTGTAGGGGTGCGCTGTCTCATTGCCATCTCTCTCTCTCTCTCTCTCTCTCTCTCTCTCCTCTCCATTCATAGAAAAAATTAAAATAAAATAAATTTTTATTTACTTATTTATTTTTAGTTTTATTACAGGGAACATGTATTCGCCAAAGAGAGACAAAGACCAAAGCAGAGATACAGAGAAAGAGAGAAGTCACCCCCTGGGGGGAATGCCACGCCGTAATCCCTTCTCCTCCATTCTCCTCTTGGTATTTTAGGCATGCAAGTACATGCACCTGGCATGATTTTCAAGCCATCAGGTCTGGGACTTGAACTGGCAGTCACCATGTGGGATCAGCCACCTTAACTTGCACGCCACCTGCTGGCTGTAAATAAACTTTCTTTGCGCTTGCCAGAGACAGAGAGAAAGTGAGAAAGTAACCTGGGGGGAAATGGCCACGTCACAATCCCCTCTCCTCCATTCTCCTCTTGAGATCCTGGGCAGGCACACACACACACACACACACACACACACACACCCCTGCCACATTTCTCAAGTCATAGGGTCTAGGGATTCGAACCACAGAGTTGGCCATGTGGGATCCATCCTCCCCAACCTCCATGCCATCTGCTAGCCCTAAATAAACTTTAAAAAAAAAAAAGCAAAAGAGGGAGCAAGATGGTGCCACTGTGTTGAAAGGCAGTGCTCTACCAAGCAATCCCACATGGGAGGTAACTAGTTCAAGTCCAGAGACCTCCCTGAACGCATCAGATATGTTTGCCCATGATCTGGGGTTGACTTTCATAGAAGGAATAGATCAAGTGAACCTAAAAATAAAAGCAAAAATAGGAAACTGGGAGGGATCTTGTCCAGACCAACATCCTAACGCATGGGAAAGGGTGCACGCTCAATGGCGTAGCTTCTCATCCTGTTCCATCACCCACTAACTGTGTGACCTTGGGCAAGTCCATTGCTGCTCTGAGCATCCATAAAATGGGGTTGACAATGGTGCCTTTCTTACAAGGCTGCAGTGGGGATTAAATGAGATGACAAGTATTATCTCTTAGCACACACTTATTATTGTCTTATATTATTATTATTGCCATCACCTCACTAACCTCAACCAAGAAATAGCCATCCCCCCCACCCCACCCCACCCCACCCCGCCACAACCAGACTTCACTGTTCCTGGTAACAGATAAACAGCTGTCAGAAAAACCTATCTTGGTTGCATTTTAGAAACCTATGAGGGCAGAGCTGGCAGGTGGCATGGTAGCTAAGGTGTTGGACTTCAACATGACTGACCACAGTTCAAGTCCTGGACCTGGCAGCTTGCTGTCACACTTTCCCCTTTTTTCGCTCTGTCTGTCTCTTTGGTCAAATTAAATAATAATAATAGGGGTCGACAGGCGGCGTGGTGGTTAGAGGCTCTGGACTCCCACATGGCCGACCGCAGTTAGAGTTCCGGGCCTGGTGGCTTGCTTTCTTGCTTTCCCTTTCTCTCTGTCTCTGTCTGGTCAAATTAAAAAATGATAATAAGAAATGGAATTAAAAATAAATTATTATTTTAAAATAAATAAATAAATAATAATAACAAATAAAATTAAATAAAGAAATAATTAAGGAAAAAAAAAGAAAGAAACCCATGGGGGCCGGCAGGTGGCACAGTGATTAGGGCACTGGGCTCCCATATGAGCAACTGCGGTTCGAGTCCCAGACCCAGTGGCTTGAAATTCATGCCAAACACATATGCATGCATGCCCAGAATCTCGAGAGGATAGTGGAGGAGAAGGGATTGAGGCATGGCGATATCCCTGGGGGGGAGGGTACATTTCTCACTTTCTGTCTCTTTTTCTCTGTCTCTCCAGTGAGCACACACATTCTATAGCAAAAATCTCTAAAAAAAAAAAAAAAAAAAAGAAAAAAAAGAAGAAGACTTTCCCTGGGGTCTTGGTCTTTTTTCCCTGGCTATGAGTAAAATTGTCGCTCAGAGATCTGAAGCATACAAGAGATGCTCAAATTGCTTTGCAGAAGTGAGTGTCCAGAGATAATGGAAACTCGGGGAATAATGAAGAGCGAGGAGCAGCTTGCAGCCGGGCTGGGAGAAAGCGGATGCGGATGCCTCTGCAGAGAAGGATAATGCAGTTTCTTTATGAATTCAAACACAATACCCACAAAAGAGGAAATTCCAAATTCAAGTCTCCCTCAAACAAGGGAACCCCTGAGGTGGAGGAGAGAAAGGAATGAAAAGCAAGAAGGGAAGAGGCAGAACGAACATTTATGGAGAAGAGATACTAATCGGGGGCACCTTCGACTACGTATATCTAAGTTCACTGATGAAAAAGAATGAGTTGGGTTTCACTATCTCCATTTTACAGATGAGGAAACTGAGCCTTGCTCTGAGGTCCCCCGGCTAGAAAATGATGCAGCGGGATCTGTTGCAGGCTGTCAGATCCCATAGGGATAAAAGATTGCCATTTAAATACAGGAGTGGGGATTCCATACATAAAACACCTAAGTACAGTCTCGGTCTCCGAAAGAAATCACACAAATAGGAACCAGCGGGTGGCATGGTAGTTGGGGTGCTGGACTCCCATATGGCCGACCACGGTTCGAATCCTGGACCAGGTGGTTTGCCTTCTCATTTTCTCTCTCTCACTCTCTGTATCTCTCTCTCTGGTGAGTGCACGGGTCCTACAGCAAAATTAAAACTAATAAATAATGATGATAAAAAATAAAATTAACAATTTTTTTTAAAATGTTAAATAAATAAATTGCACAGACACTGAGGGCATCCACATTACTATTATGGTGAGAAATGGACCAGCGGTTGTTAACCATCTGGGGTCGGTTTATTCCCCTTACTGTCATGGTCCTAAGGCAACTGATCAAGTTCCGTTTTAGGAGAGGTGTCCTATAGCTCAAATCCTGACCTGGCAACCCTAGTGCTATGTGACTCTGGGCAAGTTGCTTCACCTCTCTGAGCTTCAGCTTCTCATCTGTAAGGCCTCATTCCCAACTTTATGGCGGGATGTCAGCAAGGCAGTACTCAGCAAGAGCCCTCCTAAGTGGTTACCAAAGGGTAGCTGGGGGCTCATTTATCACCTACTCCACATCCTTGAGTACACAATAGTTCAGTCCCTCCCTCCCTCCCTTCCAGAACTCATCCAGGGGCTTCCAGAGGGGCCCACCTGGCACTACAAGGGAGACGGGGACACCTGCTTAGCGCGGAAAGGGATGGGGAGACAGATGTCATCCTCCGCCAGGCTTTGCCTCTCTGCCCCGAGACTCTCCGGCTATTATTCCACAGTGCTCAAGCTGACAGATGAGCCTGGCCTCTGAGACAAGGGAGGGATCCCCCTGGAACAAAGGGCCAGCCTATGAGTTATTCACCAGCCCATTGAACCTGCACAATGGACCCGATGCCCCTGAAACACACTGCTCAAACAGCCTAAGGGTCACCCTGGAGAGGAACTACGGCCTCAACAGAAATAAAAGCAAGTAATGGAGTCTCAATAACTGTTATTGAACTGGGCGGGTACCCAGTTAGTCTACCAAAGCAGTGGCCCCCAACCCTTTTACCATCAGGGACCAGTTTTGTGGAAGACAATTTTCCCAAGGATGGGGCATGGGGGTAGGAGATGGTTTGGGGATGATTCAAGCTTTGCTTGCCGGCTGCTCACCCGCTGCTATGTGGCCCAGTTCCTCTGCGGTACAAGTCTGTGGCCAGGATCCATTACACCCCATGGGTGTGCCATAGCATCCACTATACAAAACACCTAATGGGTGTAAAGCACTTTAGGCATGCTAGTTCGTAGCCTCACCATGGCCTTTAAAAGGTCAGCAGGTGGCATGGTGGTTAAGGTGCTGAATTCCCATACAGTCAACCATGGTTCAAGTCCTGGACCTGGTGGCTTGCTTTCTCTCTCTCTCTCTCTGTCTTTCTCTGTTGAGAGCACATGCCCTATAGCAAATTTAATAATAGTAATAATGATGATAATAAATAAAATGTTTCTAAAAAGCCAGCATTATGAGACCCACTTTATAAATGAGGAGACTGAGGCTGGGAGAAGGGAAATGCTTTCATTACTGAAGTTGACATGGGCAGCAAAAGGATTTGCATAGCAATCTGGGACTCTCAACCCCTTCTCTTTGAAGGGGTCTCAATGAGTAAATTGAAAGGTTCTTATTCTGCCCTGGGGAAAAGCACAGATCCAGGCCAGAGAAAGGAACTTAAAATGAAGATGGAGAGAGAGAAAAAAATTACATATATAGATAGATAGAGAGAGAGAGAGTTAGGTGTTCCAACAACAGGGAACTGAGTTAATAGGATCACCTTTTTCTATTCATCTACTTCATGAAGCAGGAACGCCTCTCACAGAGGTCACAACACAGACCCGTTGGTGAATATTTATCTCACCCGACGTCACTTTTTAAAAACAGGATACATATAATACAATTTCAGTTATTATTTTCACTGCTAGAAAAACATACCAGACTGACCAGCAGATGGTGTGATGGTTACATCCCAGGACTCCTACGTAGTTGATCGTTGTTGAGTCCTAGACCCCTGCAGCTTAAATTCACGCCTGGCGCGTGTGCGTGCGTGCCCAAGACCCCAAGAGGAGAATGGAGAAGGGATTGTGGCATGGCCATAGCCCCCTGGGGGGCGGGGGGGGGGGGGACTGATTTCTCACTTTCTGTCTCCCTCTGTCTCTCCGTCTCTCTCTCTCTCTCCAGCAAGCACACACATGCCCTACTAGCAAAAATTTCTCTTAAAAAGAAAAACATACCAGAGGGAAATACGTGAAAATGGAGTTTTTCATTTCTTCGGTTTTACTCGTCTTTTCCAAAACCATCTACAATTGTGCATTTCATTAAATGTAATAATGTGTAGGGAAAAAAACTTGAAACTATTAAACTCCCATATTTAATGTAGGCCTAAAGAGCAATACTCCTAAAGCTAGTGGTAAAGGGTTGTGGCTTTTGGGGAGATCCCGAGGACTTAAGCTCTCCCCTGTTAGGGGGAAACCGGCTGCAGATGGGGTAAGGATAAGGGTCATGGATTTCGGAGCAGCTGCAGTGACCAGGGTCATCAAATCATAAAAGACGTGAGTACAGAGGTCATGAGGGTGTTAAATGTTTTCCGTCATTAAATTTACTAAATTCAGTGTGAGATGAGTTTAAAGCCACCCGAAGCTAGATGTTGGCAACATGCCCCGAGAGACTCATTTGCCCAGACAGCTTCGTGGCCCTGGGCTAGAGGTGAGCGGGGAAGAGGGGGCACTCTCCCTTTAGCAGGCGCGGGCCACCTGCACTGAGGAGGAGCGAGCCTGAGTAAACACCCAGATGCGCCGCCCCACCCCACACCCGCTGCTGACTCATCCCTGGCCACGTGGCCAGGACATCTGCGTATTTGCAGTAACGCCCCAAAGTCTGAGAACCTCCGTGCTCAGGTTTCCAAGTCTGTCAAGTGGAATTACTCATCCCTGCCCGGCGTCTCCCCACGCCCCTCCCTGGCGATCACGGCGCTCCTAGGAGCTCCCAAATGGGAACGCGCTTTGAAAAGCAAAGCGCTGTGTTTAGAGCGAGTGGTCTACTCCGGGCGGTGTTCAGTCTGAGGCTGGCACTGAGAAAAACCAAGCTGTTTCCCGCAAGTTCTCTCGCCATCTTCCCGGCTCGGTTCCTCCCTCCTCCACCCCTCCCAACCCAGCAGGTGGGGGCGTTTTCCTGCCGCCGCACCGCAGTGGGGTGTACGCGCCAGCAAGCCCAGACATACAGCAGCCTCTGGTCTGGAGCCTAGGATGAGGGTGGGGCCTTTGGGAGGGGTCTTCAGGGACCCCATGTCTCTGCCTGCACCGACCGAGAAACAATTTCTCTAGCCCGAGGCCCCGCTGGAGTGGAAGAGAAGTCTGGCCCCTTCCCTCCCAAAGCCCCACCCTCACAACCAAGCTAGGAGTTCCCGGGTCTCCCCAGACCCTTTGCGGGGTGTACTGTGGGTTTCAGAGTCCAGCATCTATGCAGTCGAAATCACTGGCTGTGTGACCTTGGACGTGTTACTAACCCTCTCTGGGTCTCCCTTTCCTCGTCTATAGAATGGGGTTCTCGACCCCTCGCGGGATTGTGATGATGCGTGCAAAGCGCTAAGCAAATCCCTGGCCCAGAGTAACTAACCTTTCCCTAAACAGGGGCATTGCCACTGTCATTATCAAAGCCATTCTTCACGAGGGTGTTTTCTGGCTCCTCTGTCTCTGAATCCACACTGGCCACGGGACATCCCTGGTATTTGCACCCCAGAAGTGAAGGAAAGGCAGCCACTGTGGTGCGGGCTGGGTATGGGGGAGCTCAAACCGCTCCTCCCCGCCACCCTGCCCCTCCACTCCAGCGTCGAGACCGTCGGGCTCTATTGATGGAGTGGTCAGTTAACTGCTAACCTGGGGGGCCAAGCAGGTCCGCGGAGCTCTCCTTTCGCGTCTGTCTGGCAGGGTCTTTGTTCCCCCTTAGATCATGACTTCAAGACCCCCCATGCGCAATGGACTCTGAGCGCATCACCCCCTTCCCTTCTCCCACGCCCCATCTGGGAGCCCCATCCTGAGTCCTGGATGCATTTGAAAATTGTGGACCGGCGAGTCCCTTCATCCATTAAACGCGGGGCGCTTCAGGCAGCGTTGGCCAGCCCTGAACCCTGCCCTGGGACTCGGACCCACCTTCCACCCCAGCCTCGAAGAATTCTGCTGTTCCCCAGAGCTGGGACCAGGATGCTTGGGAAGAGAGGGCTGTCAGGGTAGAGGTGGCGGCTTACCTCGGGCCCGCGGTCCTGCGGCACGAGGTGCAGAGGGCTCTCTTTGTGCCCCGGCTCACAGCGCAGAACTGGGGGAGCCCCTGCAAGCACCTCCCACTGCAAACTCCTCCCCGCTCTCGTCCGCAGCCCCTCCCTCTGGTCCCCCGAGCGCAGCCGGCGTCGCCTTTGTAGCTGCTGCAGCGCCCATGAAATTTTAATGCGGGCGCGGCTGGCGGACGGAGGCGCCCCACCCCTGGCCCTCGCCGCTGCCCTCCTCCCGCCTCCCCGCACCCCTGCAACCTCACACTCTACCCTTACCCGCTCCCCAGAGTCCCAGCCGGGGAGGCAGGGTGCAGCCTGGCGTTAGCAGGGAGCGCGACCCTGCCTTCTCCTCACAAAAGAGGCGAGCTGGTCGGCGTGCTCAGCCTCCTGCATCCCCGCCCGCGGCGCTGCCATGGCAACGCTTGCCGGCTGGACTTGGCGGTGCAAAGCTTAGAACCCGAGAAGCGCGTGCCGGCGGCGCGCCGCCGCGGATCTGGGGAGCAGAAGCCTGAACCCGGGCGTCAAAGGAGAAAGAGACTGGCGGTGGCTTCCCAAGTGCTTAACCCGCAGGGTCCCCTGCTACGTGGTGCACAGTGACGGTGGAGTCAGGATTTGAACCCATGTCTGAGACTCCATGCCTCTACACCATTCGGCCTAACGACATTTATAGCTTTGGTCTTTTACTTGTTTTAGTGCCTACTATTTTCTAGAGCAGAGGTGCCAGGGCTGGCAGCATCCCCATCATATGGAAGCTTGTTGGAAATGTGAATTCTCAGTCTTGTCCCAGAACTACTGAATCAAGACCTCTGGGGTGGAGTCCAGAGATCCATGTTTTAGCAAATCCACCAGAACTGATGCACGTTCCAGCTGGAGAACCAGTGTTCTAGAACATTCCAGTGACATCTGGAACCAGACTGCCCTGGGTTTAAATGTCACTTCTGTTCACATGACTGACCAAATGTCACCTTACACATGCCACACGCTCTTCCTGAGACTCAGATTCCTAATCCATAAGGCAGAGGTAATAATGGAATTCACCTTAAGGTGTATGGGTACATGAAGGAGAGGTGCCTCTGGTTCCTGGCACTCTGTAAAGGCTCAACTTTTTTCTGTTATTAGACTATGATAGGTCCATTAATTTTCACACATTTGTGTATATGGTTTATCTTCATCGCTTACCTAGAGACGCAGAGAGGCAGTTCCCAGACACTGTAAGAGAACCACATGGATTTGTTTGTTTGTTTTTTTCTGTGTTGTGTTCTTCCAATTCGATTTGATTTGATAATTTCGTATTTACATTGAACTGTTTTACATCTTTACAGCATACAATATGGTTTTTCAAAGCATGCATGCAGTGTGTGATCATCAAATCAAAGATGTTACTATATACCTTGTTTTCAACAAAGAACCTTACCTTCTGGCTGGCCCTGGGTGGATCTGAGTCTACCCTTTTAGGTCCCACCTTGACTAGCTGTTCTCTATACTACACACCTCTTTCTGGGGACCCTCCCACCCACCATCCGTCTTCAAAAAATACAATGAGGCCTGCAGATGGCATAATGGTTGTGTCGCTGTGCTCTCCTGTAGTCGACTGAGGTTCAAGTCCTGGACCCAATGGCTTAAAACTCACACTGGGTGTGTGCACGTGCATATCCAAGATCCTGAGAGGAGAATGAAGGAGAAGAGATTGTGGCATGGCCATCCCTCCTGGGGGAGGTGATTTCTTGCTATCTGTCTCTCTGTCTCTCTTTGTCTCTCCAGTGAGCGCATATACCCTATAGCAAAAATCTCTTAAAAAAAAAAAAAAAAAGGAAAGAAAGAAAGAAAGAAAAGAAAGAAAAGAAAAGAAAGAAAAGGAAAGGAAAAGAAAAGACAAGACAAATCCAATTCAAAAGCCTGCAACACATTTTTTGGTTGATTGTTTGATTTTTTGTTGTTGTTGTTTGCATTATATGACATGCATGCTTGCTAGAGAGAGACAGAGAGAGAAAGTGAGAAATCACCCCAAGTTGGGATGGCCACCCCACTATCTCTTCTCCTCCATTCTCCTCTTGGGATTTTAGGCATGCATGCACATACACTCAGTGTATTTTTCAAGCCTCTGAGTCCAGAACTCCAGCCATGGAGTCGGCCATGTGGGATCGAGCATCTTCATCACACCACCTGCTGGTCCGCCTGTAAGACATTTTTTAATGGTCCCTGCACAAGGACATTCCAGGAAGTCTGAAGGTCCTAAGGATGCCTCAGACATTGCCTGCACCCTAGCAGAACTAACGATCCCACCAACGGGTAAGAGCCACATGGAACAGTTAGAGAAAAGGCAAGATAGGGTGTGGCCATGGCATTGCCCACAGCACACAGTCAAGCTGTTGTCACCACCCAGATCTACGGCTTCCTCCTAGTTCACCATCTAGTCTCCCAGGGCTACAAAAAAAAGAAACTAAGTTTTGGCATGACACTTCCTAAATAAACATATGGAATACATAAGGAATCACCACTTTATTTTTAAATTATTCTTAGGCCACCTGTTTTTTTGTTGTTGTTTTTGTTTTATTGTTTTTTGGAGAGGTTTTAGCTATAGGGTACATGCACTCACCAGAAAGACAGAGACAGAGAGATAGAAAGCGAGAAATCACACCCCGGGGGGCGGGGGGGAAGGCCATGCTGCAATCTCTTCTCTTCCATTCTCCTCTCAGGATCTTGGGCATGCACGCACATGCGCCTGGCATAAGTTTAAGCCACCGGGTCTGGAACTCGAACCACAGTTGACTACATGGGAGTCCAGCGATGTAGCCATTACACCATCTGCTGGTCCCAGGCCACTTGTTTTATAATCTATTCCCAAATTCTCCCATGGATCAACCTATCATATCCATTTGGAAGAAAATAAAAAATCAAGCCATTTGCTGATTTCAAACTTAAAACACTTCTCCTATTTCCTGGAACTTCTTCGAGATGAGAAACAACATGCCCACGAGTCTATGAAAAAGAATGTGCCCATGAGCCTATTCCCAAGCATCCTGGGTTCTGGAAATATCTTTTCAAGCAGGGGGGTCAAAAAGAGGTGACCCTTAGAAGGCACCGTGAGTGCATGACAGATAGACCATGTCTAAGGCAGGTGCACTCGCGACGAGCCGTAAACTGAGTAATGCGAGGAGGAGACAGACCTCATGTCCAGTAGACATCACAGTCAGTCAGCCTGAGCCTGCCTGTCCCCTCTCTCGGGTTCTCTAACACGGTGCTTTTCTTTATCATGGGACAGACCAAACGAGCTTTTCAGGGGGGACAATTAGCTGGTCCTTGGACCTTTTGTCCATCTGGTGAGTGCCTTTACGGTGAGCAAAACCTTCCCTAGCAGCCCCCATTCTTCTGGGGAGGGCTACAGTGAAGGAGAACGAGTCCTGCCCTTCATCTCCTTTAGGCTCTGGGCACTGCTGCAGCCTCCTTGGGATTCACGCCTAGAGCTGGCGTCCTCCTCATCTCTCCATCCATGTAACGCGGACCCTTACCTCACCCTGTGGGTACGTACAGCATGGGGAAGAGCATGTCCCAAGATGAAAAATGTTATCCTCACCGCAATTCGAGAGCTCCAGTCTCCCAGGAGACCTTGGAGGGGCTAACGAAAGCCCCCCGTGAGCAGAAAGGAGGACATCAAGGAGACCCACCCATCTTCCTCCCTTCTGCCTCCCTTGAAAGTGACCTGAGCTATTTGTGATGGAGAGTGGTTGCCATGGCAACAAAGGAGTCCTCATTAGACACCTGAGAAGCGAGGCTTCAGAATAAACTTTGCTCCTTTGACCAGCACTGGTTACTCCCCTGATCCCACGAGGCACCATGGCTTCAGGGAGTCTTCGTGCTCATGAGACCACCTGAAGCCCAAGGTTCCTGGGGGAGTTCTGACACTGGCAACACGTCCAGGAACAGGGGACCTGTGTGCCTCTTCTTTTTATATCTGGAGAAACAACAGTAGCTCAGACGCCAAGATTTTAGTTGCAATTCTGCGACCAGTCCTTGGGGGTAACTCTTTCCTTTTCTTAATTGAGGTGACATTCACATTAATAGAAAACTAAGCATTTTAAAGTGTGGCATTTAGGACATTCACCACGTTGTACACCCACGAGCTCTATTGCATCCCACTAACTTTCATCACCCCAAAATAATACTCCACGTCCTAAGCCTCCCCATTTTCCCTTCCACTCTGTTGTATGGAATCTACAATACATAGCCTTTTGTACTGGTCTCTTTTACTTACTATGATTTTTTAAAGCTTATTCATTTCTTCCATGAGCGAGAGAGAGAAAGGACACTCCCAACGGGATCTTGGTGGTGGGATCCACTCCCAGACTGAGCCAGTTGCAGATTACGGGCAACGCCTGTGTCTGGTGTGCTCAGGGAAGTCGCCAGACTCGAACTGGGAGCCTTTCACTATGGTACTGTCTTGCGCGGCGCGTAGTGTTTCAGCGCTGTGCCAAACCACCTGACCCCAGTGTGATGTATCTGAGGGGCTTCCGCACTGTTACACAGATCAGCACTTCATCCCTTTGTGACACAAACATCCCCTTGCGTGGCTACAGCATAATTTGCTTTTTCTGTTACTCACTGATGGACATGTGGGAAGCTTCCACTCTTTGGCTATTGTGACTACTGCTGCTATAAACATGGACATGCAAGGACTTTTAAAAAAATGATTTATTTAATTGTATTTATGACCACTTTTGATTTTCCTGTAGGGCATGTGTGTTCACCAGAGACAGAGAGAAAGAGGGAAAGTGAGAAAGCAAGCTGCCAGGCCTGGGACTTGAACCATTGTCAGCCATGTGGGAGTCCAGCACCTTTTAAAATATGTATGTATGTATCTATGTATGTATTTTGAGAAAGAGATTGTTTGCTATAGGGCCATGTGTTTGCTGGAGAGACAGAAATCGAGAAATTACCCCCCGGGGAGATGGCCATGCCACAATCCCTTGTCTTCCATTCTCCTCTTGGGATCTTGGGCACAGTATGAGTTTTAAGCCACCAGGTCCAGGACTTGAACTGTAGTCAACTACGTGGGAGTCGAACAATGTAACCATCATGCCTTCTGCTGGTCCCAAGGGAATCCAGCATCTTCTCTACCAGGCCACCTGCTGCCCCTGCAAGTCCTTTTTTGAATCCTTCTCTTCTATTTTCTCAGGCGTACATCTGTGTGCCTATTTTTTTCTGTAATATAGTCCCTCTCTGTGGCTAGTCAGGGTCCATGCCAAAGTGGGCTTCTTCACCTTGTTTCCTAAACTAGACACGGAACCCTTTGCTCCCTGGTGCCATTTCTGCCATTTCTGGTGGCCTGAACCGCCCAAAGCCATCTGACCGAGGGCTCTGGGAAAAGCCAGATTTTCTTTGTCCTCCAGCCATGTTACTGGCAGACATAGGCTCGCTATGAAGCTTAGAGCCTCTGCCCCAGGAGCTCACGGACTGCAGCGGAGACACAAGGCAGTTTGTGGGGGAAGACGCTACGATCATCGCCCTGGGGGAAGGACAGGGGCTGATGGGAACATACGCAACACAACAGTTTTTGAGGTCGAGACAGAGCCCACCAAGTGCCAGTATCTATACCAGCTGCTGAGAATTAAAAATCCTAAAAATAGGGTCACGTGGTGGCACTGTGGTAAAACACGGTGCTCTGTAAGGCCATTCCACGTGGAAAAGTCCTCAGTTCAAGTCCGGGGACCTTTCTGAGTACGCCAGGCACATCTGGCCCATGACTGGGACAGGCTGAGGCTGGGAGTGGAATGATCTATCAGGATGCTATTGCAAGTTCTCTCTCACTTCCCCCTGTTTCGTGGAAGAAATAAATAAATAAACTTTTTTTTTTTTAATCTAAAAAATAAGTATATTTGTGTCACTCACTTTTTTTTAGGACTTTCTTGGTCTCGAGTGGCAGGAATAAGTCCAAGGGTATACATGGTTTCAGGCACAGCTGTATCCAGGTGTTTAAAGGACATGACCAGGAGTCTAGCTCCACAGACTGGCTTTGCTATCCTCCGTGCTAATGCATTCCCAGGCAGGACCTGCCTTAGTGAAGTGAAAAGGCCTTAAGGCACCTGCAACTCCAGGCGTATAACCTGCCCCAGCTCCAGCCCATGCCTAGGGCCAACTTTCATGGTCACATGTCCACGAATTGAAAAATAGATTTGGGGTGGAAACTTAAGCTGTTGCTACCAAAAGCAAAGAGAATGATATACTAGGGATTGTATTCATGTCCTTTTTCCTTTGGTTTCAGATGCTAAAAGGCATATGGGCTTGAGAGAGAGAAAATGAGAAGCAGTCCCGGAGCGGGGAGGGGATGGCCATGCTGCAGTCCCTTCTCTATTCTCCTCTTGGGATTTTGGGCACCCACACACCCACGCCCAGCATGGTTTTCAAGCTGCTGGGTCTAAACAAACTGTGGAGTCGGCACTAAAAATGAAAACGCTATAGTTAAAAATAGTTTCCTGATAGTTTAAAAGGATCTCCCTGTCTTAAGATGTTTAAAATAATTTAAACTATTTCGTGTAAAATAATCTCTGTATTTCATGCTCAGCAGAGTAGCAACTTTAATTCTCCTTCACTGCGTAACTTAACACCTTCATGGCTCCAGAGGTGAGGACTGCCGACCTGTTTCCAGAGCCATTATTCTAACAGACCCTCCCTGCAGACAGACCCGGTCTGTCACATGCCAGGTTGTGCAGGGTCTGTATACTTTTGTGGCATAGAGTGCCTACAGCCACCGGAGAGAGACAGAAAGAGAGAAAGAAAGAGAGAGAGAGAGAGAGAGATCACCCCACTCAAAAGGAAAGGCCACGTCACAATCCCTTCTCCATTCACTCTCGGGATTTGGGGCATGCACACACATATGTGCCCAGCGTGATTTTCAAGCTGCCAGGTCCAGAACTTGAACTGCACAGCTGACCCTATGGGATTCAATGCCTTAACCACCATGCCACCTGCTGGCCCTATACATTTTTTAAAATAATTATTTTATTATTATTTATTATTATTATTATTAATTTGCTATAGGGTACATGCACTTACCAGAGAAAAAGTGAAAAAAAACCAAACCACCAGGACCCGGAACCTGAACAGCGGTCGGCCGTATGGGAGTCCAGTGCCTTAACCACCACGCCACCTGCCACCCCAGTCCTATACATTTTAAAAGAAATACCTTTTTACTAAAGACCTACTCTGTGTCAGACCTGTATTAGGCCATCCATTAGGCCCTGAATTCTCCCAGGACAGAAGCCATGTCTGACTTTCCCAGCACACAGTAGGTTCTCAATTCTCAGCTTTACAATCTCATCCAATTGACACAGAGCCCCGTGAGACAGGTGCTGTGGTCTGCTTTGGCACACAAGGAAACTGAGGCTCAGAGAGAGATCCAGCTTCCTCCTGTCTGCAGAAGGAGCAGCGAGACCACCAGGGGCTCCAGACTCTGCCACCAACGTCTGTTTTGCTTCCTTTCTCTGCCCTCCTCTCAGCCAGGGCTGGCAGCCAAGATCCAGACTCAGGAGTCAGGCAGAACTGAGTGTGAGTCTGCCCCCTCCCCTTACTCACCGCGGGACTTCAGGCAAAGGACCTTCAACACCCCTGAGCCTCAATTTCTTCTTCTGTGAAATGGGATAACCTAACTTCGCTAGCAGAACTTTTGGAAGAACCGAAGCAATCTGAATATCAGGGCGCTGGTCACGTTGCTCTGTAAACGCCGGTGCCCTCTCTCTCTCTCTCTCTCTCTCTCTCTCTCTTTTTCTCTCTCTGACTTTGATCCCTTATTTCTCTGAAATTTTTTCCTTCCTGTAAATACTTTGTGGTTTCTCCTCTCAATCTCCGGGTTTTATGCAAGTGATTTAATTTCCGCCTCTCTCTCTCTCTCTCCCCCTTTCTCCTTCCTCCTTGGAAGGGCCATTAGACTCCTTACAGACCTGGGGCTCTTATTCCTGGGAAGTGATTATAGGAGATAGCAGAAACCACACAGATGCCAACGCCATCTGCGGAGCATGCAAGGAGCAAGGCCGTCTGCGGATCTGGCTGCTGCTCTGTGTCTGTGTGTAGATGCTGCCGGCCGGGCTGAGACCGTTTACACCCTACACCACATTCACGGGGTGCTTATTCTTTCCATTAAGTCTTTCTGTATCACAGGCAACCGGTGTGTCCTCTGCTTTCTGGAGTCCATGACCCATCTTCCTTTAAGAAAGAGACCATCAGACGAACAAAGTTCAGAGACCACTGATCTCCAGAGCTCTTGGTTTCGGGGTGCTCAGAGGCAAGGCAGCCTTGCCCGAGGTCACAGCCAGCCTCCCCCTGCTTGCACACTCCACCATCCTGTTCCTCGCCTCTGCCTGCCTCCCTTTTGTCTCCAGCGTGTGCGTGCGTGCCTTGTCCTCTGTCCCTGCCGCTTCTTTGTCTGGGCTTTTGTGTCCAAACAACAGAGAAGGGGGGCAGAGTGTGTGTTGCTCCCATCCATCTGCAAACAGACCCCTCCAGACACCCTGCACCTGCTCCCAGGCCTCCCAGCCGCTCCAGCAGGTGCTGCGGCCTGGCCAGTCTCTCCCTGCGGCTGCGGCTGCGGCTGGCCGCTGCTATTACTGCAGAGAGAAAGGCGCAGCCCATGCCCGCCCGCCCCCACTCCCTCCCGCTGCCACCCTGTTCCTAATCTCTTTTCCTGTATGGGCAGATGCTGACGGAGCCAGAGATGGGGCCGGGAGGAATTGGGGAGGAGACAAGCCCTGCAGAAGACTTTACAAAGAAACCCCCACCGATTCCGCAGTCACCCCCTCCCAACAGCTCACCCCAGCTCCCAGGCACCCTCAGTCTCATCAGTACATCCTCTTGAACTTTTCGCCTAGTCATCCCTACCCTGCCACGGTGGTCCCTGCCTCCTTCATCTCCCACTGGGCCCTCTTTGCTTTGTTCCCCTTGCTGCAGCTGGAAAATGTTCCAGATGCAAAGCTGACCTCACTTCCCTGCCCACAGCCCCACTGGGCTTGGGAGGAAGAGCAGGCATGACCTTCACCTGCAAGGCCCTGCCCAGCTGGCCTAGCTGGAGGCTCCACATTCCCCCCTCACCCAGCGCCTGCCTCCCAGAGAGGCCTGAACCCGCAGAGCTCCCAGCAACCTGTTCTGACCTCCCGGTGAACGTCAGGCACTTTAGGTGCACACCCTCCTGGATTGACGGGGGCTCTTCTCCTCAGGCGGATGTCAGGGTGGGATTACACATCGGGCTTGTCTCACGTACACACGCTCCTCACCTAACCTGTGGGGCTCCTCCAGAGAGGATGTGCTCTAGTTCTGCGCCAGCATCACCAGGCGTGGGGAGGGGCCTGCCCCACAGGAGGCCCCCGACACATGCTTGTCCAGAGACTGGCTGAACCCTCCCGCTGCAGGTGCAATAGTGCTGGAAGGCCTCTTGGAAACCGTGGTATAGATGGATGGTCAGAGACTCAGAGAAGGCGGTGACTTGGCGCAGAGGTAACACCGTTCAGTGAGTGTTCTATGATGCCGAATCCACTCGGAAGACTGTGGTTCCAGTTCCCTGGTCATCCGTTGTCTCAGGGCACCTGTGCCCATCATCCTGGCTGGCTGGGAAGGCTGGAAGCGATCTCTGCATGAGACCTGTTGGGGTCCTTCAATTTCTCCGTCAAGAAATAAACAAACTTGGGGCCAGCAGGTGGCATAGTAGTAGTTAAGGCGCTGGACTCCCATGCAGTCAACTGTGGTTCGAATCCCAGACCTGTTGACGTGAAATTCACGCTGGGTACCTGTGCACGAGCGTCCAAAATCCTGAGAGGAGGATGGAGGAGAAGGGATTACAGTGTGGACATGCCCCCCCTGGGGGTTGATTCCTTGCTTTCTGTCTCTGTCTCTCTGGTGAGTGCATGTGCCCGATAGCAAAAATTTCTTTCTAAAATAAAAGAAAATGAACTTTAAATAGATAGGTAGATAGAATGATAGGTAAATAGACAGATAGACAGGTAGGTACATAGATATAGAAATATGACATTTGTAAAAATTGAGAGAGACTCAGAGAAGGAAAAAGTGGCTTTCCCAAATTCTCTGCCCCAACATGCCACACTGATGGTGAGATCCAGAATCCCCAAATGTTACCCTCTCCTTTATAATCCAACCAAACCCCTCAAGCCCACCCCTAAAGTGTAGCCCCCTTCCAGGGACTTGTCTGGCTGTTGATGGTGTCTTCACCTCTGTCCCAGACACCACTTCCTGCCATCTCGGTCACCGCTGCCCCCCTCCTGTCCCTTCCTGTGGCTGGTGACTCTCCCCAGACACAGGCGCAGACCTCCACCCCACCCTCCTCGTTCCCGTGGTGCAAACAACAAAGCTCTGAGGGGTGACACTGAGGGAGTTTGGGACCAGTGATAACCCTTACTGAGCATGTACTGTGTCCCAGGTGAAATGGAGAAAGTGCTATAAATGCAACCGCTGGTGCTGCCCAATGCCCCAGTATTGGCACCATCCCCGTGAGAAGGGTGCACTGACCCAGCCGGTGGGTGTGAGAGCGGAGATTCAGCCCAACAGCCCACTTCCGGATACTGGCCCCGGGGATCCCCCTACACTCCCTGGTCCCATCCTGTCCTTCCAGCCACACACCAACTCTCTCCTGGCCAGTGACCCCTGTCAGGTCCTCCCTGCCTGCGGCGCCTCCCTTCTGTGCCAGCCTGCCCTCCCCCACGCAGCCCTGCCACAGCCGCAGCCGGTCTGCAGAACGGTGCGGCGCGTTCTTTATTTATGAGATGCATCTGTGCTCCCTGCGAATCAGCTGTGAACGCGACGGTGCCTGCAGGGGAGAGCTGGAGGGTTCTAGAAGAGAACGGTACTCCAAGAGGCTGGCAGGGGCTGGGCTCTAGGGACCAAGGTCTAGTAGGGACACGCATTGTGTCTACAGAGCTGGGAACAATGTGATTGGTTGTGTGTGTGTGTGTGTGTGTGTGTGCGAGAGAGAGAGAGAGAGAGAATCACTTTCAGTGGGGTCTTGTCACGCTGCAAGCCTCTTTCCCCAGGTCCCGAGCTGCTCAGCTTGTTTTCAGGCCAACTTGTGGATCAAACCCACACTGGCCCTGTGACTGTCAACACTGCAGAGCAGTGTACCACCAAGGCTGGTCTGCTTTTGTTCCCTTTGCACCGTGACCTGCCCAAGGCCAGTACTAGCGTCCTGGGGGATGGAGTGATGGACATCGCTATTAATTGAGCATTTCCGTGGACTCACACAAAACCCTACAAGGCAAAGATTCCTGTGACCACTTTACAGGGGCGGAAATTGAGGCTTGCAGAAGGTAGGTAACCTCTTCCTCAGTGTATAACCCTGGTTTGTCCCTCCTGCCCCTCCCAAAAGAGGGGAGTTAAGGTGGATTGAAGATGTCCTTAACATAATCAGACACCTACACATCACATGAGGTAGGAAAATGTTGCCCAGGAAAGGAATACAGAGCCAGAGGTTGACTTCTTCTTCCAAATTCTTGCTACCTGGTTCTATCTAGTTGCTATTTATACGTTGGCTCCGAGTATCCTAGAAACCAATGCAAAAAGGGAATGCATTCGTTTTGCAAATATCCAATGTATGCAAGGAGAAAAAAAAAAAAAAAAAAAAAAAAACTAGATGCACAGAGACACAGCTATGGCTGGTATTGAAAACATAGAAGGAGGCTCAGGCCCTTTAGTCTCATCTCGGACTCGTATCTCCTAGGAACCAGCCTTTCATTCCCTTCCCCCCAACGCTCCACCCCACCATCCCAGGGAAGATCCCATTATGACAGCACCTTGGAGGGTGGGTGCATTTTTAAATCTGACCACCAGGTGTCAGTGTGGGGTAGGCCTCAGGAGGCGGGTTCTGACAAGAGGGGCTGGGAGGGGCCTGAGGAAAGTAGTGTCAGGGCTCTGGCTGAGCCTCAGTGAAGAAATTCATCTGCTCAGGGAATCAGGCTGCGCCGCACCTGCACAGGGCACTAGAAGAGCAAGCCTTGGACAGAGAGTCAGGAATCCAGGGTTCAAACACCAGCTCTGCTTCTGGCTATCTGCAAACTCCGGCCCATCAACTCTCCTCTTTCGGCATCAGTCTTCTCATCTGAGAAAGGGATTCCCTAATAATGATTACCGAGGGGGAGAGGAGACAGAGACAGGCATAGAGAATAACAGTCACTGGGGCCTGGGCCACTCAGAAAATGAAGGATTAAGAGTTTCTTTCTTTCTTTTTTTTTTCTTTAAGAATTGTTTTTATTTAACTTTACTTATTTATTTCGTTTTAATTTAACCAGAGAGAGACAAGAGTAAGAGAGAGAAAGTGGGAAAGCAAGCTGCCAGGTCCGGGACTCGAATCATGGTTGGCCACATGGGAGTCCAGCATCCTTAACCACCATGCCACTTGCCAGCCCCAAGGATTAAGAGTTTCTGAGCTGCCAGGGAATTAAAAAGCAAAGTCCCACCTTCCTGGAAATGCAAAGGGGCTTCTAAAAGTTCATAGCAAATGGCAATTAAGTATGAGTTTATTTTGGTGCAAAGCTGTGAAATGTCACGCATAAACTTTCCATAAATATGCTTTTTCCGTGAACTATTGGAAGATCTTGCCTGAAAGTTGCCAGGGGCTATTTAGAGATGGAGAGGGAACCTTTGTTTCTGCTGACTGGGGTTAGAGGAGTCAGAGCCAGGACTTTTTGTTTAGGCTTTTGCCCCAGCGCACATGCGCTTGCTGGAGAGAGACAGAGAGAGGGAAAGTGAGAAATCATTTCCCTAGGGGAGTGGTCATGGCTCAGCCCCTTCTCCATTCTTCTCCTAGGATTTTTGGGCACACGTGTACACACACCTGGCGTGACTCTCAAAACATCAGGTTCTACACTCAAACTGTGGTTGGCCATAAGGAAATCCAGTGCCCTAATCACCATGCCGCCTGCTGGCCCAAATCAGAACTGGTTAAAATGTAAATACAGAAACCATCTTAAAATGTCTAAGACACAAAGGGCCAGGTAGTGTGGTGGTTAAGGGCACTGGACTCTTGCATGGCTGACCGCAGTTCAAGTCCCAGAACTGGAGGCTTGCTTTCTTACTTTCTCTGTCTCTCTCTCTCTCTCTGGTCAAATTAAAAATTTAAAAAAGAAAGTTAAATAAAATAATATTTTTTTAAATGTCTAAGACACATAAAACAGGGAGAGGATGTTTTCTGGTTCATGTGATAAGAAGCTAGTGTGGAGTCTACCTAACAGGATGGTGAACTCATCCTCGCTGTCTCTCCTTTTCCCCATGTCAGTTTTGTTTTTAGTCTGGTTTTAGGGGTAAGTTCTGAGCTCAGATCTTATGAAGATCACAAGCCAGCACGTGAAGAGCTTCTCTTCCTGGATGGTCTAAACAAAATTCCAAAGTTGACTCTCATTGGCTCAGTTTGGGTCATGGCCCTGCCCCCCCGACCAATCACAGTGACTATGATTGGTCAGACCTGGGTCATGTCCTTGCCTCTGGACTCAGGATAGGTCGACCTCATTCAATGTGTTGACTCCAAAGAGGAAGAGGGATTCTTTAAAATAAAACTGGGGCTTTTCCCTGAAGTTGCTAATAGTATTTTTTGTTTTGTTTTAGATTTTTTTCAAAGTTCTTTCATTTATTTCTTTTGAGAAAGAGAGGCAGAGACAGAAAGACAGCATCCCTCCCTCAGCAACCTGATGCGGAGGTCCACCCCGGGCCTCCGCCAGCCCCAGATCAGGGGTGAGCAGGAGCCTGACATACTCGGGGAGGTCTTTAGACTCGAATCCAGAATCCATATCTGTGTGGATCAACCTCACAGGGCATTGCATTTTACAGCTGTGTCACTGTCTGGCAAGCCCCCCTTCCTCAGTGCTAATGAAGGAGTATAAAATAAAAACATCAGAAGGCTGGCCTCTTCTGGAAGAAACCTGTCATCCACAAGCCTTCCTCCCTGCATCAGCATCCAGAGAAGTCTCCAGAAGCTCACAGCAGGAAAAGGAAGGGCCTCCCCACCCTGCCGATGTTTCCCCTCCATTAATCTCGTAATTACAACAACTGCAAACAGAGGCCCCAGGAAGTAGGAGCAGTGGGCGGTGGGCGGGGAGTCACCACCCACAGGCCAGGTGCCCCCCACCTCCCCCCCAGCCCTGGTTGCTCATTCCCCTCCTTGGTGAGGTGGGGATAACGGGGCTGCCTGCAGGGCGGCTGCTGGCTCAGAGATAATAGACGTGCCTGGCCTTGTGCCCAGCGTGGAGACGGCACTCAGCAGACACTGTTTCCTTATCCTTCCCACAGGGCCCCGGGCCGTCCTGAATAATGGATAGGTGTTCCCTCCCGCGTGCACAGAAAGCTTGCTCTCCCTCTGCTCTCTCACCTCCTCCCTCTCTCTCCCTCTCCTCTTCCTCTCTCTCCTCGCTTCGCTTTCTCTCTCTTTCCTCCTCGTCCTCTCTCTGTCTCCCTTCCCTCCTTCCCCCTCTTCTCTCCGTCTCTCTCATAAAGACACCCAAGTTATGTAAGCTGTTCAGCTCCTCACCCCTTTCAGCTCTAGGTGCTTTTGATCCTTTTTATCTGTTTTCATTACGTCTGTGTCACTTCTTGGCTCCTGGGGGAGTGACTTATGGGGACAGCGGTAAGAAAAGCAGATGAAGGAGGGACACCAGGGCAGGAAGAACCAGACAGGCTGTGGCAGGGGGCTTCAGGTGACAAGAGACAACTAAGAAAGAGAAGCCTTTTTCTTTTCAATTTTGAAAGATTATTACTTCCAGAGGGCATGTACACTCACCAGAGAGAGAGAGACAGAGAGAGGGAGAGGGACAAAGCACCCCCCAAGGCAGCATGGTCATGCCACAATCCCTTCTCCAATTCTCCATTCTGTGGGAATTTGGGGCATGCACGCTCATGCTCCCAGCATAAGAAGCCTTCCCCCCCCCATAAATATTCATTTAATTTTAGTCATCCTCATTATTATTTTTAATTTGCTGTAGAATATATGTGCTTGCCAGAGAGAGAGAGAGAGAAAGTGAGAAAGGAAGCCACCAGGTCCGGGACTCGAACTGTGGTTGGTCTTGTGGGACTGCAGTGCCTTAACCACCATGCCACCTGCTGGCCCCAGATGCCTTTTCCTTGGTCTTGCTTGGCTGAGGCTGCACTGACAAGAGTTCCGGAGAGCGCCATTGACAAGAAGAGAGAATAGGCATCCTTGCCTTGTTCCTGATCTCAGAGGGAAGGCTTTCAGCGCTGCACTGCTGTGTTTACCAGCCGTGAGGCTGCCCTGCGAGGACTTCCCTGTGTTCTGGTAATGCTCCTTCTGCGCCTGAGTTTTGTTTTTTTTTGGGGGGGGCAGTTTGAGAGTTTTTAATCACACAAGGATGTGGGCTTTCGTCAAATGCTTTTCCTGCATCTGTTGAGATGATCATATGGGTTTTCCAGGTTTGTTTTTCTTTATTCACGATAGAGCACGTGCACACATACATGAGAGACGGGAGAGGGGTGAGCACCCTCCACAAGGTCTGGGGAGTGCTGGCCTCCTCAAATGAGTTTAAAAAGATTCCCTTTTCTTTCATTTGTTGGGGCAACTTTGAGAAGGATTGATCTAAGTTCTTTACATGCATGGTAGATGTCCGTCATGAAGTCCTCTGCTCCTGGGCTTTTGGCTTTTCTTTGATGGGAAATGTTTTAGGGCAAAGGAAGGAAAGAAACTCTTGTCGAAACGCAACATACAAATGGCCAACAGAGAGGGGAAAAGGTCCGACATCCCTAACCAGGGAAATGCAAATGAAAACCGCCACAGGATAGCACAACACTCCTGTCAGTAGGCTGTTATCAAAGACCTGACGGGGCCAGAGGTAATGTTGTGTTCTGTGAGGTTGACCCACGTAGGAAGTTCCCACGGGGAGACCCCCCTGGACACCCACACACAAGTGCCCACAACCCAGGCCTGGCTGAAGCTGTTGGTGGATCAAGACATCAGGTCCCATTTGTTTCTGTCATTCATGGAAGAAAAAAAATACACTTTTTTTTTAGGCTTTTGCTATAGAGTGCATGTGCTCACCAAGGAGAAACAGGGAAAATAAGAAATCACCCCCCAGGGAGGATAGCCATGCCACAATCTTTCTTCTTATTCTCCTCTTGGGATTTTGGGCACGTGTCTGGAGTGAGTTTCGAACCAGCATGTACAGGACTTCTACCGTGGTTAGCCATGTGGGAATCCAGGGCTTTAACTACCATGCCACCTGCTGACCCACGCCTTACGTTTTCATCAGGACCCCTCTGGGGCAAAGATGGACACAGAGAGACCATGAGGACGAGTGGAGGGGGCTTGGGCCAGCGTGGTCGCAGTGGGGATGGTGCTAAGAGGTAGATGCTGGTACATTTAACTGGGGAGCCAGCAGGGTTTTCCGGGGGATTCAATTGGAGAGTGTTAGAGAAAAAGGAAGGTTGGGTATCATTGCCAAGATTTGGCCTGAACAACTGGAAAAGTATAGCTTTGGTTCTGGATGGTGCTGTTTGAGATGTGAAGCCATCCACGTGGAAGTGGATGTTCAAGGATGGCTCCAGGGGAGGTGTAAGTAGAGGTGACCAGAAGGTCTGCTCACCCCAACCCCTCTCCCTGTCATCTCCCTACAGCCCCCTGGGTTTTTCCTATCACAGGATATTTGCAATCTGCCACATATCTAAGCCATCAGACTGAGTGAGAGAAAAGACTTGCTGTGCCTTGTTTCTCACTGTATTCCCCAGGACCTAACACCAAGGAGATCCCGGGTGATCTGTTGAATAAATGGGGTAATACAGTGAAGGGTTAAAAATTACTTAAGTGCAAATGTTCCTGAACATTCTCTTCCCCTTCCTGAGCCAGATAATGTTATCTTTTCCAGCAGGCTGTTCCATCCCCACCCCTTCCTGTCCCTATTAGACTGATGAGGGACATTTGTGGGCAGAGGAGGACAGGCCAACAGGAGTGGGAAGAGGGGAGGGAAGGGGAGGGGAGAGAGACAGAGAAAGAAAGAGAACATTCGTCTGCTCAGACCTAAGGGGAATGTGAGTTCTTTGTTTTGTAGGCTTTCTTTGAAAGATGAAAGGTGATAAATGAGAGATTCCAAGGCAGTCTATGTGAGAAAGAATTGAGAGAAAGAAAGGGAATTTAAGGGGTTTTGCTAGGGGCGGGCCAGCAGGTGGCATGGAGGTTAAGGCCGCTGGGTCCCACATGACCAACTACAAGGTTGGCGTCCTGGACCTGACAGCTTGAAAATCACACCAGGTGTGTGTGTATGCGTGCCCAAACTGAGAGGAGAATGAAGGAGAAGGGATGCAGTGTGGCCATCTCCCCTGAAGGTGTTTTCTTACTTTCTCTCTCTCTCCTTCTCTCTCTTTCTCTGAGTGCACATACCCTATATTTAAAACTAAAAGAAAAAGTTCTGCTAGGGGAAGATTGTCTCCATGTGTGGCTTTGAAAACCAGAAGCTAGGAACAACTTACCAGGAGAATATAGAAATCATAAATGCATATGCATAGCTAGTAACAGAGCATGGATATTCTTGAAGGGCCAGATGGTGGTGCATGGGAAACCAAACGCCCTGAACTACAGCACTGACCCCACGTAGGAAGGTCCCAGGGTCACAGCCCGACTCCCTGTACACGCTGGAAACGTGCACCAGTGCCCATGATCCGACCTGGCTGAGGCTGGGGTCAGATCGCAGTTGGGGATCCTGTGGGGGCGACTTTCTGTCTGTCTGTCTCTGGTTCTTTCCTCCCTCTCTTTTACAGAAGAAAGAAAGAAATGTCTAAAAATAAAAAAATTGTTAAGGAAAAATCCGGAAGCAAAGAGACACAAAACTGAAAGAAGACAAGTAATCTGAATCATAACAGGAGATGAGACTAGCCTGCACTCAGTAATTGATAAGAAATGATTCTTTAAAAAAATCAGCAAGGAGGGGCCAGCAGGTGGCATGGTGGTTAGGGTGCTGGACTTTCCACATGTTGATCACAGTTTGAGTCCTGGATGTGGTGACTCATTCTCATACTTCCTCCCAGCCCCGTCTCTCTCTGGTCAAATTAAATAATAATAATGATAATAATAATAATAACAAATAAGTTAAATAAAATTAAATTAATAATTTTAAAATTAAATAAATTTTTAAAAAAAATCAGCAAGGATATAGAAAAATCTAACCAACACTGTCAACCGACCTGGTCTAATTAACATGTACAGAACACTATACCCAACAACTGCAGAAATAAATAATTTTCAAGTGTACCTCCAAGTCTATCAGAGATCAGATGATGACCCATAAAATAAGTCTCAGTTCATTTCAGAAGACTAAAATCTTACTAAGTATGTTTTCTGATCACAATGGACTTAAATAACAAATTAATAACAGTAAAACATCTAGAAAATCTCAAAGTACTTGTTATTTGGATAGCACACCTTTAAAAACTCTATGGGGAAAAAAAAAAACACAAGAGAGATTGGAACTATCAGACTTAATGATAATGAAAACACATCAAATTAAAATGTGTGAGGGACCAGATGTTGGCACAGCAGTAAAGCAACCAGGCCCATGTGAGAAGGTCCTGGGTTCACTTCCTGGGGCCTCCTTCTAAATGTTGAGAGCATGCATAGCCTCACAATTAAGGCTAACTGAGTGCGAACTCTATTAGGAATGCCTCTTCTCTTTCTCTCTCTCATTCTCAGAGGAAATAAATGGATGACAAGAATGTATGGGAAGCAGCTAAAGCTGTACTTGTAGGGAAATTTATAGCTCTAAATGACTACATTGGAAAAAAAAAACAAAGAGAGGCCTAAAATTAATGACTCAACAGTCTGCCTTAAATGGCTAGAAAAACGAAAAATAAAGACATGAAGTAAATAGAAGAAAGAAAACACTAAAGTTAAGATAAAAAATCAGAGAAGTAAAACAAATGGTAGAGAAACTTAATGAGGTTAGAAATTGGTTCTTTGAAAAGATTAATACAATTGAAAAGCACAGTTAATACTGGACCTTCTTTTTTATTATTACTTTGAGTTTTTTGTGCTGACTGTGCATGGTCTGGCTCACACGGGTGCTGGGTTCAATGGGTTACAAGGGTAGGCAGAAGGAGAGAGCGCGTAACAGCCTCCAGAGCGTCTCCTCTGTTCCAGACGAGCACGCATGCGCTCCTCAGTGCCGGCCCTTGCTCACTGCTGGATCCTGCGGACACTCTGCACCTGGAAGGTCTGGGCATGAGAGCCCCACTCCCGGAAATGCTTGTAGTCACCTGAGTGGTGATCACACTCCAGCACATACTGAAAGCCTCGGTAGCCAGGAAACTGGGAGCAAACCCAGCTGGAAAAGGGAACAGGCAGACAGTTACCCTACAGAGGCACCCGCACAATAATCAAGACAAGGACAGGGGAATCCAAGGTGCACCTGGCCTTCCTTCAGTGCCCAGAAAGTGCCAAGATCTTTTCCCTACCCCTTGGCCTTTGACCGTACTCTTTCTTCCACCGGGAGCACCATTCCAGCTGTTTTTTACCTAGTCATGCTGTATTTATCCTTTAGGTCTCAGCTTCATCGGGACAGTCGGACCCATTCCTACACAAGGGCACAGCCCCTATGGCCCCTTTGCATGTTCATGTAATTGGATAATTATCATATTATTTGCAAAATGTCGGCCTCCCCACCCATAAGCAGGGATGTGTGTGTCCTGTTCACTGCTGTATGCAGTGTCTAGCACAATGCCTCGCACAAAGGGTCAACTCCATCCATGTTTGACGAATGAATGAATAAACGAAGGAATGAGAAGTCTTGCTCTTCCTTCCTTCTCCCTTACCAAGACACACTTCCAAGGAAAGAGGTATTGCTGTTTCAATTCACTGAGCCCTACATTCTTTAGAGCAAAGATTGAGTCTCTGTTTTTCCCTTCTGTAAAAGAAGGGAATAGACCAAAAAAAAAAAAAAATGGATGAGGGATCCATCTTGTTCTGAAACAACATGATTCTCGGGGGGCTCCTGTCATCTTTGCCCAGGTCTCAGGAGTCAAAGGACACCTCAGAGGGTGGTGCTGATGTCCTCCCTAAGTCAGGATCTCATATCTCAGCTCTCATCTACCAGGTCCTGTATGAGAAGGTTGGGAACGGTCAGTTGGTGTTGAGCTTGAAGCTATTGGGTTGTCGGAAAAGTCATGATATATTTTTCTATGTTTTTCTACGCAAAAATGCACCGTGACTTTCCTGATGACCCAACAGATTCAGTCACCTACCTTCTGATGGACTCTGAGCAAGGTATGTGACCCACACTGTTTCTTTGGGGCTGGCATCCATTCTCCCCTCTCCTGGTCAGAGACCACATCACCTCTCTCATCTCAGTCAAGGTGGCAAAATGGGGCCGATTCTAACCATAAGCACATGACCAGGCCTAGCCAATCAGAGCATGTCAGTCCTGTGGGCATGGTGATTGGTTCAGAATCAAACACATGACCCAAGTTGGACCAGTGAGAGCCTTTCCTGGAATCTTTGATGGAATCATTGGGAAAAGGATACTCTCTTTTCCTGGGGCTGGAATGTAAAGAGGAAGCTGCCATCTTTGCCTTTATACAGGAAGGGCTTGTCTAAGAATAGAGTCACCCTGAGGCAGGCACAACAAGGAGAGAAAGATCCCTGGCGTAGCTCCTGGATGCAGCTGTGCCGATGCTAATTACAGGAGCCAAGAAATCTCCTTTGGGCTTACGCCCAGAAATGGGTTTTTATCATCTGCAATCTCATAAATTTGGCCTGCTACCCCTGGAATGAGAGAATCAGAGCACGGAATTTCCCAGGAGATGTTTCTATCCCTCCCAGCCATCTCTCTTTTCCTGCCAGGCAGAATCTGAGATCCACTTACGCCCCAGAGTGGACATGGAAGGAGCCCACTTCGTTGCCGTCCCAGCCCATGGCCTGGAGGGAGGGGTAGTCATCGCTCAGGTCTCCCTTCCTGCCCAGGAAATTCTCTTGCTCGAAGATGGTCAGCTTCGAGTCACGGTGGTTCTAGAGGCACAGGGAACAGGGTCAGACCAGCAAGAAAAAAGTCAAAAGGCAAACCAGATCACCAGGTGTACAGTTAGAAACCCAGGCTCCGCTGCTGGCCCCCGCCCCCCGCTGTTTTCTCCCCTATCAGCCTTCCCAGCAAAGGAGAGGGCCACACGGTGACAGTAACAGAAACCTTACAAGAGGTGTATTATTTGCCCTTCCAGAAATTTACATGAAGAAAATAGTGTTGGAAAAAATAAGCTACAAAGACGTTCATCGCAGCAATAAGAAAAGAAGAGAAAAGAAAAGAAAAATCAACCTGAATGTCCAACCATAGGGGATCAGATGGTAAACAGGGATACTATGCCGTAGTTAAGAAGAATGAGAAGACAGGGGTGAACATCTGACCCCAAATTCCGACCCCCCCCCCCCCCCCCCCCCCCCGTGCTAAGACACAGAACTTCCAGGCCTCCATTTTTCTATCTATAAAATGGAGCTAACCACATCCACTTTTTAGGGTTATTTTTGCGGGCTCAATGAAACCAGGAGCTGTTAACCGTCTGGATGAGCATCCGTGGCAGTCCACTGTGGGTCCCCCGTCAGCACAATGAACACTGCAGCCATTTGCAGAAGGAATGAACAAATGAACTTATTCACGAAATGGAATACTAGGGAGCTATGAAAAATGACTTGTAAATGAGATTTTATTGCCTCAGCTCATGGCTCTAATATATTTACCCAGTGTAGAAAAACTGGTCTCCATGCCTTGGGTGTGTTGCTTCCATTTTTGTAATGCGATTGTGTATGTGTATATATGTAAGTGTGTGTTTGTGTGTATGAGAGAGAGAGAGGTGAATACAGTTATGCACTGCATAAAGACATTCCCATCAATGATGGGCTGCACACAGGGCAGTGGTTCCTGAGATTAGACTGTCTAGCCTAGGTGTACATATGGTAGACCATACCCCGTCACCACCTAGGTCTGAGTGAGTACACTCCAGGATGTTTGTGCAACAGCAAAATGGCCTAGTGACACATTTCTCAGAAAGTATCCCCATCGCGAAGTGATGCATAACCATATCTAGATACAGATCAGATAGCTGTAGGTATAGATACAGGCGCAGACAGACACACAGGTGTATCCGTGGAGCAAACAAGACCAGAGGAAATCTTTAACGCCACTGACAATGGGCTTTTGTCTCAAAGATGGGATTGCGAATGACTTTTCTTTTTTAAAAATAATTTTTAAAAATGATTTATTTTAATTTGACCAGAGACGGGCAGAGAGAGAGGAAAAAAAAGTGGGAAAGCAAGCTGCCAGGTCCAGGACTTGAACCACAGTTGGCCATGTGGGAGTCCAGTGCCCCCAATCACCACACCACCTACTGGCCCCTAAAAATAATTTTTTAAAGAATTATTTTATTATTATTTTTTTAAAATTTGCTATAGGGCACGTGTGCTCACCAGGGAGAGACAGAGAAAGAGAGGGAATGTGAGAAAGCAAGCTGACAAGCCCAGGACCCGAACCACAGTGGGCCATGTTGGGGTCTAGAGCCTTCACCACCACGCCACCTGCTGGCCTCTGACTTTTATTGCCTTATTCTGCCACATCAGATTTTTCTTTCTAAATTTAGGGCAGTAAATATGGCACCTTATATCCTTTCAATCAATAAAAGTTGTTTTTAAAGAAAAAATAAAAAGGACTGGTCCTGTGGCAAAAACCTCTCCAAAAATAAAATAATAATAAAATAATTCCCGTAGGCTAGTGGTTAAGGGAACTGGTTCTCATGAGGCTGACTGCTCTGATAACTCAAAAAACACTCTGGGAGCCTGTGTGTGTGCCCCAAATCCCATAGGAAGGAGGACTGGAGAAGGGACTGTGGCGTGACTATGCCCCATTGGGACTGCTTTCTCCCTTTCTATCTCTGCCTCTCACTGGTGAGTGCATGCACCCTCTGCAATTAAAAGAAAAGAAAAGAAAAAAGTGTACCTTTCTGAGCCTCACTATTTTCATCTGTAACCTAAGGGACAATAATGCTCACCACCACCCATAAACCATAAACAGCAGAAGAATATCAAATCAGGAGCACTATTGGTGAATTGGGAGCAAGAAATGAAACCATCCCTCTCTACCCAGTCCCATCGTCACCACTGGCACCCAGCTTCCCCAAGGTCCTTAGGAAAAGAGCAGCGTAAATTATGCAAGGGCTCAGCACCAGCAGGTGGCATAGTGGTTAAGGCACTGGATTCCCACAGGGCCAACCATGGTTCGAGTCCCGGACCTGGCAGCTTGAAAATCATGCTAGGTGCATGTGCATACCTCCCCAAAATCCCAGGAGGAAATGGAGGAGAAGGGATTGTGGCGTGGTCATCCCCCTTTGTGGAGGGTACTCACTTTCCCTCTCACTATCTCTCCAACCAGCACATGTGCCCTAGGGCAAAAACCTTTAAAATAGAAAAAGAAGGACGCAGGGGTTCCTATCATAACCCAGGTTGCCAGGGGAGGGGGGTTCATGGCGGGTTCCAGCCAGATGCTCTATATTCTTCCCCAGGACATAGGCACTGTGCGCCCACTTCAAGATGCAGAAAAGAGGCTGAGCAGTGGCACAGTGGTAAGAAGAGGTGCTCTGTGAGGTTATCCCACATGGGAGGTTCTGGGTGCGTGTCTGGACACCTCCCTGAGTATGCCTGGCACACATGTGCCTGAAATCTGGGGCTGGGTGAGGCCGGGGGTGGACTGTGGTGTCAGGGCCCTGTTGTGGGGGGAGGATTATTTCTCTTTCTTTCTCTCTCTCAGAGGAAATAAATGAATAAATTAAAAATAAAAATGGAGGGGACAGCAGATGGCCTGGTGGTTAAAACACTGAATTCCCGGGAACCAGCAGTTAGCGTAATGGCTATGTCGCTGGACTCCCACGTAGTCGACCGTGGTTCGCGTCTCGGACCCGGTGGCTTACAACTCACGCCGGGCGCGTGTGCGTGCGTGCCCAAGATCCCGAGAGGAGAATGAAGGAGAAGGGATTGCGGCGTGACCATCCCCCCTGGGGGGTGATTTCTCGCTTTCTGTCTCTATGTCTCTCTCTGTCTGTCTGGCGAGCGCACGCGCCCTATAGCGAAAAAACCTCTCCAAAAAAAAAAAAAACAAAAACAAAAACAAAAAAAACACTGAATTCCCACATGGCAGCCATAGTTTGAGTACCTGACCCGGCAGCTGGAAACTCATGCTGGGTAGGTGTGCATGTGTGCCCCAAACCCCAAGAACAGAGTGGAGAAGAAGGGACTGAGACGCGATCATTCTCACGGGGGGTGGTTTCTCTTTTCCTCTCTCGGTCTCTCTCTCTCTCTTTCTCTCTCTCTCTCTGGCACGTGTATGAACCCTTCGGCAAAAATCTTTTAAAAAGAAGAAAAGAAAAAAGAGAAAAGATGGAGAAACAAAGACTCAGCAAGTAGAGAAAACACCCCCTATGTCACACAGCGTGAAGAGGGGACAGAAGAAAACGAGCTCTGGGACACCTGATTCCCAGGCCCCCACTGGAAGGGCTCAGTGTCCCTGAGACATGGCAGTGGTGGACTCACAGCGCAGGCCACGGGCCGGAAGGAGGTGAGCCTCTCGGAGGGGTAGGCCGTGTTGCCGCTCCAGGCGTCCCAGCACGGGTACTCACCCCTCTCCAGCACATACTGCTGCCCTTGGAAGCCGGCGTGCTCGAAGCCCACCCACCTGTGGACAGAGGGAGTAAATGCAGTAGGCAAGAGACCCCTCACCCTGAGTTCTAGGCCAGGGCTTACCCAGGGTGAGCGTGCCCCCAGGGACACTCGGTGACGTCCAGAGACACTTCTGGCTGTCATGACTGGGGTAGGGACATAGGCCAGGATCCCTACTCAACATCCCACAGTACCTGGGACGGACGCTCCCACAACGATCAACCCAGCCCAGACACCCTCAGTGGTTCCGCTGGGAGGCCCCGCCGGAGCTCTGGCAGCCCACTGACTTGCTGTGTGTCCCAGAGGTGGGGAAACTGATGCGCACAGTTCGGGTGACCCCGCAAGCACGTGCCCATGTTGGCCACACAAGCGAGGCTCAACCTCAGGCCGACCTAAGCCTTAGTGGGATCCCTCGTGATCCTTCCAGGCCATGGGAGACAGGTGGGCTTATGAGAACCTACCCCAAGGTAGGGCGGCTTAACACTGGATCTGAGGGGTCTGCCTCTGCAGGGCTGCCTCACCCCTACATCTGGGCAGTGTGCAGCTACACCATCTCACGGGGCAGTCCCGCACACGCCTCACCAGCTCCCAAAGGCACGCCAGGATAGTGTGGCCTGAACACCTAAAAGTCCCAGCATATCTGGGAGGGCCCATCCTGTCCACACCCACCCCGCCCTCCCGACCCCCAACTCAGTGATTCCCTGGACTCACGCTCCACTCAGCACTTTCAAAGATCGTACGGTCTCAAAGCCAAGCTCCAGCACGCTGGGGCACTCTGCTGTGAACTCGTGCCGGCGGCCCTGGAATCCCTCCTCGTCCCACACCACCATCTGTGCCAGGAGGAAAAGGTGGGGACCCCTTCAGAGTCCTGTGTCGTTGGGGTCCGAGGGGCTCATCCCGGACTCAGGGCAGGGTGGGGCAAGTAGAGCAGAGGTTGCACACCCAGATGCCTCCAGGGGCCAGGCAGGTAAGAGAGGCGAAGGCCTAAGGTTCTGGCTAGCACAGGTCCCAGGCTCGTGGGTGGCCTCGGTTCGGTGTCACCAATTGTTGCCAAGTGGCAAGGCAGGCCAGACCTGCTGATGTCTCAAGGCAATCACTGAATCTGGATTTTTATATGGACCCTCTAGGTTTTTAAAGGCTGATACATTTTTTAAGATTTTTGCCATAGAGCACATGCACTCACTGGAGAGAGACAGAGAAGGAAAGTAGACATCCCCTCCGGGGGGACAGCCACTCTGCGACCCCTTCTCCTTCATTCTCCTACTGGGGATTTGGGCACCCACACACATGCTAGGCGTAATCCCTAAGCCTCCAGATCTGGGACTCAAACCACAGTTGGTCATGTGGGAGTCCAGTTCCTTAACCACTATGCCACCTGCTGGCCCTGGAAACTTTTATTTATTTATTTATTTATTTATTTATTTATTTATTTATTTATTTGGAGAAGTTTTTGCTATAGGGCGTGTGTGCTCACCAGGAAGACAGAGAGAGACAGAGAGACAGAAAGCGAGAAATCACCGCACAGGGGGGATGGTCACGCCTCAATCCCTTCTCCATTCTCCTCTCGGGATCTTGGGCACACACGCACACGCGTCCAACGTGAGTTTAAGCCACCAGGTCTGGGACTCGAACAGCAGTAGACTGCATGGGAGTCCAGCAACATAGCCATTACGCCAAGTGCTGGTCCCCTGAAAACTTTTTTTAAAAAACACAGAAATAATCCAGGAAGTCCTACCCGACGACTGTGTGCAATGTGTCAGAGAGTAATGGTTCAGGTTTGGGAACCAGGAAGCTCAACTTCAAATTCAAACCTCCCGTGTGTGACCTTGGGCAAGTCCCTTCCCCAGACTGAGCCTCGGGGGTATCCTCTTCGAAGTGGTCATTCTTAACCCCCTCCTCCTAGGACTCAGCAGAGGTGGTGGGGAGGTTCCCAGGACCTGGACTTGACCTGCACACCCCACTCCCTGGGCGCCCCGTCCCCGTGGCTCTTCCTACCTTCCAGTGTCCCGCTGTCTTGGTGCATTGCAGTGCCATGCTGGCCCCTTCCTGCACAGGAGAAGAACATGACTCTTCCGCCCTGGACCTGGCTCTCCTCCTTGACCTGGAGGCGGGCTTGGGCCAGGTCAGGATCCAGATGGGGTCCAAGCCAACGTGTGGTTCTGGCCTGTCCCTTTCCTTCCTTCCCACCTACAGCCAATGTCGCCTCCTGTCTTATCACATCTCCACACTTACCGGTGCAGGAACCCGCCGCCTCTGAGCCCCACTGCGTGTTATTTTACCCGCTCGCTCTAGGGGAGTTGTGTGCTGCCGGTGGGAGGATAGTTCACCCGCCGCACCGACGTGCACAGCTTAAGTGAGCCCTGGCACAGACAGCGCCCGACCCCAGCAGGGAGCTGCGATGCTGGAGTCCAGGCCACAGGACGATGGGCATCGTTCGTTTTCCAATGAGCGTAGCTGATGCCTCTCCCGCTGTTTGGGGTCTGTCCTTGGTCATGATGAGGATGGCATTCAGGATGACTTAGTGACATCCCCAAGACTGGGGACCTGGGCTCCCTACCTCCCAGGATGCTCACTCAGAACTCATCCCACCCCTTCTCCAAACCTGGGACTTACCGAGACGGGCCCAGAGAACATGTCAGACCCGGGACCAGCCGAGGTCAGGCTCTTATAGGCAGGGAGGAGAGAGGGGCCCCTGGAAACAAAGCACCGACTCAGCAAGTGACAAGCGGGAACAAAGGCCAGCCCTGGCTGAAGCCCCAGTGGAGAGGTGTCAGCATCTCTGTCTTTCGCTGGGAGGGAATGGATCGGGTCACCTCCCCCAGGGATCAGCCATGAAGAAGATGAGAGGGTGAAGGTCAGTCTTCGCCAGCTCCATGGGGCTTCTGACGGCACTGGGAGAATGCGCACTGGATGAGGGGTCCAAGAGCATCCTCCTGGGACCAGCAGGTGGTATAATGTTTACTTCGCTGGACTCCCACATAGCTGATCACTGTTCGAGTCCCAGACCCGGCGATTTAAAACTCACACCGGGTGTGTGTGCATATGTGCCTAAGATCCCGAGAGGAGAATGGAAAAGGGATTGCAGCTTGGCCATCTCCCCTGGGGGATGATTTCTTGCTTTCTACCTCTCTGTCTCTCCAGTGAGCATATGCATCCTATATGAAAAAAAAAAAAAAAAAAAAAAAAAAAAAGAGCTCTTAAAAAAAAAAAAAAGAGCATCCTCCTTAGCCATGTGACCTTGGCCATGTCATTTTTTTCTCTCAGTTTCTGCCCATATAGTGGCTTGGAAATAAACCATAGCACAAGGTTGTTGTGAGGATATGTCCCCTGTCTAGCACTGAGCGAATAGCCACAATGCCTAATTTTTTCTCCCTTTTATCCTCCTCCCTCTTTCCACGGGAGAAATCAAGGTAGGCTGCATGCAGGAGGTGGCATTCAAACTAGACTCTGGAGGGTGGATTTGTACAGAGCAAGATAAAAGGCGAGCTATTGTGAACAAATGTACGGAGGTGGGAAGTTGGAGCACACGTACAAGAAAGTGCTGGAAAAACATTTTGGAACTCGAGGGTCCTATAGGGGACTGAGACAGGAGAGGTGGGCTGGATCAGAGCCTGCAGGATCCACAAAGCCCAAAGACAAGTCCAGATGGCTCTGCGAGCAGACACGGGTGCAAACACGCCGTGCAAACTCGCACGTCGGCCACATATCCAGGGCTCGAAGACTGTGCTGCGTGCACCCTCCCTGCACATCCTTCCGCCTCCTGCAGGGCACAACGTTCCAAAGAGGACAGCTGGGAACCAGATGCCTTGGGGTGAGCTCCAGCCCTGCCTCTCACCCTCCGCGTGGCCTGGAGGGTATCGGAGTCCCATTCGCAGCCTGAAAGATGGCAGCACCAGTTCCCTCCTGGGACGGCTCCCTCCCGGCAGCTCTACCGAAGGCTACCGAGAAAACGAAAGGTTCAAAGGGCTGCCATGTAGCCAGCCTGGGTGCGAATTACACTTTCGTTGTTTTCTTAAGCTTATTCATTTATTTTTTTGTGAAAGAGAGGGGTCCAGCCCATGCTGTGGTGGTTGAGGCAGCTGGATCCCGTGAGGCTGACCACACAGTGCGAGTGCTAGACCCAGAGGCTTTAGAAACATGCTGAGCACATGTGTGTGTGTGTGTGTGTGTGTGTGCCCCAAATCTCAATAGGAGACAGAAATGGAGGAGGAGGGATTGCAGTGTGACCTTCCTTCCTGGGGGTGCTTTCTCACTTCCCTTCTTTCTGTCTTTTTTTCTCTTTATGCCTTTCGGTGAACGCATGCGCCCTCTGGAAAACTGTTTAAAAGAAAAGACAAGAAAGAAAGAGAAACAAGAGTTTCCAACAGGGTCCTCACTCAACCATCCACTCCACTCTCACCTGACCACATCATGGGCGTGCACGTGTGTGCTAGGCGTGCTCCTGAGACAGGAACCTGGGACCTTTCCTGTGCGGGTCCAGTCATGCTGCTGCTGTATGTTGACCTGGCCCCATGCCATACTTTTGCTGGCTGGATAACTTTGTTACTTAATCTCTCTGGGCCTCAGTTTCCTCATGTACATAACAGATACAAGATACATTAGGTTTAGGGACCAGCAGGTGGCATGATGGTTAAGACGCTAGACACTCCCACATGGTCAACTACAGTTCGAGTCCCAGACCTGGTGGCTTGCTTTCTTGCTCTCATTCTCTCTGTGTTTCTCTCTGGTCAAATTAAATTTTTTAAAAAGTAAATGAATGAATAAAATAAAATATATAAAAAAAAGGAATTAGGTTTAGTCTAAAAAATAGCAGGATTGTGGAGTCAACAGGTGGCATGGTGTTTGGGGCACTGGACTCCCACATGGCTGACCCTGGACCTGGTGGCTTGAAAATCATGCTGGGGACTGTGCGTGCATGCCCAAAATCCCAGGAGGAGAATGGAGGAGAAAGGATTGTGGTGTGGCCATGCCCCCTGGGGGGGGTGACTTCTCATTTTCCCTCTCACTGTCTCTCTCTAGTGAGTGCACACACCTTATGGCAAAAAAAGAGGAGGTATGTTGTGAGGATAAACGTGACTTACCCATGAATTGCACTCGGAACTGCTCCTGGAACATAAAAGCACTGTGTCTCTGCCATCGTGGTAATGATAAAAATGGTTACTATTAGGGGCCGGGAGGTAGCGTGGTGGTTAAAGTAGCTGGATCTCATAGGGCCCACTTTGCACTTTGGGTCCTAGACCTGGCAACTTGAAATATCACACTGAGTGCATGCGCACACATGTCCAAAATCCCAAGAGGAGATTGGAGGAGAAGGGATTGTGGCATGGCCATTCCTCCAGGGGGAAATTCCACCAGCATGTTTTCTCAAACCACCAGGCCCGGGACTTGAACCATGCAGTCAGCTATATGGGATCCAGCCACCTTAACCACACCACTGACTGACCCTCAATATGCATTTCAAAATGTCTGGAAGAGAGGATCTGGAATGTTCTTCTTATGAAGGAATGTTAGTGTTTGAGGTGGTGGACACGGCCCGGATTTGATCATTACACGTGGTATTCATGGATTTAAAAAACCATGTATACGTACAACTATTATATGTCCGTTCAAAGCTATAATAAAAAAAAAGATTATTATTCATAAAAAAGCAGGAGAGCATAGTTTTTAAGAGCTTAGGAGTTTCAGGAGTTCAGGAGTTCAAAAGACACGAGTCTTTGTTCCATCCTGCAGAGGACAGAGGCTGAGACAGGAGATGGGGAGCAGCTTCCATTTCCTCATCTGCAATGAACCGGTTGGTCCCAGACATCCCACTGTTCTGAGCGGTTCTGAGTGGGGCCACCCAGCATGGTGGGCCGTCTCCCATCCCTGCCCCCACCCTTTGGCAGACTGCCCACTGCCAAGGGGGCAACATAACTGCCCCAGATGGCTTGGCCTGGGTGCCTGACTTTGGGTGGCCCCCCACCACAGGCATCTTGGCTCCTGTTCCAGCAGCTGCCCATGCGGTTCCTGACCCTACCCCGCCTCCCCTCCTGCCTTCCCTCCCGTCTTGGCCCAGGATCAAAGGGAAGTGAGCAGGGAGGATGAGGAAGGGAGAGGGGCAGAAGCAGGGCTGGCCCCAGGCCAGGGAATTTGCAAGGTGGAGCTGAGACTCCTAAAGAAGAGGCGGGAACCTTACAGACACCCCCTGTAACCTGCCCAGGCCTTGCCGTCAGACCGCAGGCCACCTGGCTGAGCTCTCCTGGGTCCCTCTGACCCCAGTTCCACTGTGAGTTTGCACCTTGTGACTCTGTTGAAGTCACTTCCGCCTGGGCCTCGGTTTCTCCATTTGTGAATGGACCACGATTTTCTGCCATCTATCCCACTGTTCTGAGTCTTCACTGCCCTGCTGTGACCTCTGCCTCTCTGTGTCTCACCATCCGTCTCTCCCTGCCCCTCTGTCTCTCTGTCTCCATCAAGTCTTTTTGTCACTCCCTGCTCTTCCTCACAAGTCTCCCTGTTCCGCTCTCCACCTCACCTCCCCTGCACCCCAACCTCTGCCATGACCCACCAAGTACTGGTCAAGCCCTATGTGTCAGGCCTATGCTAGGTGCCCAGGGCCAGTGGTGAGCCAGATGTGCTGGAATTCGGGGCGTCCCAGAAAGGGAGGTTCTGAGACGGGCACTCATTGTCTTGGTCACCAGCTCTGTCCCTGGGGTCAGAGAACAGAGGTGGGGGGGACCACAAGCCAGTCAGGAAAGGAGGGGGCCCGACATGGACAAGAGAACAGGACTTAGATCGTGAATGTTCAGTTCCTCGGCACAGGGAGACCTCCCACCCCACCCCTGCCTCAAAGAGGTCAGGCCGGCACTAGGGTGGGTGAGAATGAAGTGCCCAGCCCAAAGCCAGCCTACCTGGGCCAGCTCCAACCTCTCTGTGCCCCAGCCCTCCTTGTCTAGGCAATGGGTACAATGAGAGGACCGGATAAAGCAAGTTTTCATGGGAGTTGACCACGGTGACACGGGTTAAGCGTTTGGTGCCGAGCTTGGCACACAGCGCATGCTCAGTTAACGGGACTGCTGGTCTCGAACCTGCGTCTGCCTTTACCAAACATCTCTCCCATGCTCACTGTCACCTTCTCTTGCATACAGCATCTGATAGGGACGCGTGTGCCCACCTGTGACAACAGACACAGAGGCCCTGAGGGATAGAGACCTACGGACAGCCGTGCAGTGCACAGTGGCTGAGCCGGGATTCAAACTCAGGTGTCCTGCCTTCCAGAGGCTCCCTCCTCCCCGCCTCATGCTGGCTGTGGGCCCACTGCTGGCTCGGGAGAGAGGAGTCAGGGTCGGGTCGGAAGGCGAGGCCACAGCGGCTGGTTTCTGCTGTGTGCGCTGGGCTCACAGGAAAGTGCTGCCGTCTGCAATAACCCAGGTGAAGTGGGGGCCCTGTCCCCAACTCTGCACTCGGGCCTGCTGAGCCAGCTCCCCCTTTGTGCCCCAGACTATAGGGCCTGATGTCTGCCAGGCTATAAAATGGGGGGTCGGCCCCCAGGCGCCCACAGCACCCGCCCGCTGCCTTCCTGTCTATCCTCCCGCAGGAAGTGGCAAGACCCAGGTAAGAGGGACCCACGGAGCAGCTGAGAGCTGAAAAAGAGGGGACAGGGACAGGGGAGGAGAGAGAGAGAGAGAGAGAGAAAGGGAGGTAAAGAGCCCGGTCAGGGAGAGTCAGAGAGGCCGAGAGAGACTGAAGAGAGGAAGAGCGGGAGGAGATGGAGAAAGAGAAAAAAATGTAGAAATGAATGGGGGGGTGGGAGGTGGCAAGACTACACGCTACAGGACTGACCTGCACGAGAGGGTTCCCGGCTCGATTCGGAAGACCTCCCTGATCATGCCAGGCACGCGTGTGTCTGTGATCTGGGTCTGGGGGTGAGCTGCAGTGTGAAGATCGTGTTGGGGGTGCTCTTTCTCTTTCTCGCTCTTTCTGTCTCTCTTGGTCATGGGGGAAATAAACTTTGAAAAATTAAATTAAATTTAAAAAGAAGGGCCTGCAGGTGGCGTGGTGGCTAAGGTGCTGGACTCCCACAGGGCCGACCATAATTCCAGTCCCGGACCTAGTGGTTTGAAAATCACGGTGGGCATGTGTGCCCAGAATCCCAGGAGGAGGTTGGAGGAGGAATTATTGCATGGCCAACCCCACCTGGGGGTGATTCCTCACTCTGCCTCTCCCCTCGTTTCTCTCCAGTGAGTATACATACCCTATGGCAAAAACCTAAAAAAAAAAAAAGAAAGAAAGAAAAAGAAAAAGAAAAGAAAGAAAGGAAAGGAAAGAAATAGAGAAGAAAGAGAGAGGGAAAAATAGGAATAAAAGCAGAGGGCCGTGTGGCGGCAGCAGTGCAGCCGTGACAACACAGCACTCTGTGGAGCTGGGGTCACATGGGATGGGCCAGGCTGGCACCCCGGGGACTTCCTGTACTCAGGGGGCACTCACATGCATGTCCAGCATCCCAGCTGGTTGGAGCTGGGGGTGGATCACTGCGTGAAGACCCCGTTGGGCTTGCTGGCCTTCTCTCTCTCTTTCTCTCTCTCTCTTTCTCCCAGAAGAGGTAAAAAGGCAAAGAATAGGCAAGCTACTGGGAGAGAGAGAAAAACAGAGACAGAGAAGCAGAGATGGAAGGACAGACAGAGAGATGGGGAAAGAAGTACTGACAGTAATAAACAGAGACAGCGGCAGGCAGAGAGTGGACCAGAGAGAGAGAAGGAGAGGGACGAGAGAGGGAGAGTAAGAACCTGCGGAAAGGAACAGGAACGGGTCCAGCTTCTAGCCCCAGGGAGCGTTTCGCAATGAGGGGGCAGGGCTAAAAGCACAGATGTGGCCCAGATGTGGCCCAGATGTCTGGCCTGGCCCTGGTGGACAGAGTACCCGGAGCACCCCCAGTCTTCCTTTGGGGAGGTCAGAGAGGGATCTGTTCGCCCAGCTAGCCTCTTCTTAAAGAGCATTGAGGAATCTGTCCCAAGGCCCTCAAATCCCTTGAAATTGTTCCCCCCAATGAAGGAGGGCCTTTTTCCCTCTAGCGCAAAGTCAAGATGTCTATCCCTCAAAGGAGTTCCCAGCCCCAGCAATGAGGAACCACTGAAACTGACCAAAGCCCTCTCCACCCAACACCCACACAGCCACAGTCCTCCTTTTTAGAACCCTCCCATGGGCACTAAATGCATCCTTCTGGGCCCTTTCCCATGCTCCAGTCCTAGGCCTACGTTTGCACCCACACACCTGCCTGCAGAGATTCCAGATGGGCACATACGTTCATTCATTCTCTAACGGATGGGAGTGGAGAATCTCCCACTTGCCAGGTCTAGAGCCAAGTGCAAGGGATGGAAGGTGAATCGGTCAGTTACTAAACACCAAAGGGTTTAACAGCCCAGATGCTGGGTCCATCTGCTTACATCAGATGGCGTAATGGTTACGTCACTGGACTCCCGTGGAGTCGACCATGGTTCAGGCCCCAGACCCAGCGGCTTAAAATCCTAAGAGGAGAATGGAGGAGAAGGGATTGCGATGTGGCCAATTCCCTGGGGGGTGATTTCTCACTCTCTGTCCCTCTGTCTCTCTGGTAAGCACATACACCCTTGAGCAAAAATCTCTCTACCAAAATATAAATAAATAAAATAAGAGTCCTGTTATGTAGGAGCTATGTGGGCTTGAACTGGGCACCTGCCCTCTTCAAGCCTTGGGCTGCTCAGAAGGGATGATGATAGTAACTACTACTCGAAGCTAGAGTCGGGACCAGATGAATCAATTAATACATATAACAGCACCTGGCATATCTGAGTACCCCCAAATGTCACTTGTTATAACTCTGGCCAGGCAACTTGAAATTGCACAAGCAAAAACGTGTGATAAGTGGTGTGAGAAACAGAAGGGGCTGGAGAAGTTTACGGCGGGGCGGGGGGCGGGAAGGGGCATGGCCTGGAGAGCAGGTGGGTCCTTAGTTCACTGAACTGCTCCTGGGCAGTGCTGGAAGCCACATGGCCGACCGTGGGTTCAGTCCCTGATCTGCCTGAGAGCAGGCCCGGCACGCATGCACACACCCAAGATCCTGATGAATTGGAAGGCTGGGGAAAGGGATAGTGGGGTAATGAGACCCTGTCAAAGGTCTCTCTCTCTCTCTCTCTCTCTCTCTCTCTCTCACTCACTTGCAATCATGAATAAAAACTAAACTAAAAAAAAAAAGTTAGGGATGAGTGATCCCCAAATTCTTGGCTGGGGAATGGGAATGGAGATGACCCCAAACTTCAAGACTGAAGTTTCAGAAGAAGAAAGAGAGGGAATGAGTTGAAAGAGCACAAGGCACAGGTGGGGTGCCGTGTGGGGGTGCCGCCCTGGAACGCACTGAGGCCGGCGGTGTCTTCACGACTTCACAGGCGGGAACCATGTCTCAGGCGGTGAAGGCCTCGTCCACCACAGCTGTGAACCCAGGGCCGGACGGCAAGGGCAAGGGCACCCCGCCCACAGGACCAACCCCGGGCCCTGGCTCCGCCCTGGCCCCAGCATCCGTGCCCTTGCCTGGTGCCAAAGTGGGGGACCTGCCTCCTGGGAGCTACAGGGTAAGGACTTGACTGGGCTCCCCGCCCACCCCTGCCTGCTTCTCCCCTCACTCCTCCCCTCTCTCCACTTCCTTCTACCCTTCTTCCTCATTCTCCTTTTTCTGTTCTTCCTCCTCTTCCTCCTCTTCCGTCTTTTTCTCTTCCTCTCCCTCTTCCTCCTGTTTCTCTCCTCCTCTCCCCGTCTTCCCCCCATTCTCCTCCTGTGAGTGTCTGGTCTTCTCGCCCCTTTTCTCCTTCTTCATCCCCCATCGTCTTCCTCTTCCTTGGCCTCCTCCACCTTCCCCCTTCCTGGATGCAAATGTGGTCCAGCCCCAGATCTGGGAGCCCAAGAAAATGACTGGGATTTCAACAAAGCTGCCTGGAAAGAGGGGTCCCCTTTTGGGGTTGTGAAATAACAACAGCAACTGAAACTTCACAGTTGAAAGAACGCTTGCCGGCCCGGCCAGATCTGCACAAGCACGTGCTTTGTGTTTATCGAAAACAAGAAAGAGGAGAAGCAGAGGAAATGGGCTGGCTTAGCCGCAGGACTCACGGGGTCTGGGGGGAGGCGGTTACCAGGACAGAAGGACGGCTCAGCCCCCCCTCCCCAGAACTGTTAGAAGGATCTGGGTGGACAGGGCTCCTGCAGAGAAAGGAGTCAGTCCCTGGCACTTGGTTCAGTTTGGTTTGGTTTGGTTTGAGCCTCAGGTGCACAGAACTGGGCCATTTCACGATCCTCAGCTCACGGCATGCTCTCGTGAGGTGTGTGTGTGGCTGGCTTTTATCGATGAAGTGAATTACTCAGTGATTCACTTTATGTCATTTCAAGTGAAGCACCTGCGAACCCATGCAAAAGCCAGGACTTTGCAACAACCCTCTGACTCTCAGGGGACCCTGGAACCCCCCCAGCCCCCCACTCCTGGTAACTGCCATCCTCACCCAGTGTCCACCACCTGCTTGGAGCTCTGAATGTATCTTTATGTGATATTCCTTTAAAAGTCCACAATTTTGCTTTGCCACTTTTAATGCGTGGTAACACGCTGTGTGCAATTATCCTGCATCGGTCTTTCTTCCCACATGCCAGGAGACCCCTCACATCCAGCTGCGCGCCGTGGGCATGGCTGTGGGTCCTTCGCTTGGGCTGCTGTGTGATATTTCAGAGCATGGGCGTCTCTGGGCCCCACGTGGATGGTCACCAGCCCTGCATCCATGAACAGCATGGCCTGAACTTGCTCATTGCTAGCTCCTGGGCTGCACGTACAAGGGTTTGTCGCAGGCAGACCGGACTAGGAGCAGAAGTGCTGCTGCAGAGCCGTGTGAAACTGGGCCTTTTACTGCTGGGGCAACTGAGGCTGAAAGGAGGCAGACGGTTGCCTCAGTTCAAGTGAATGACAATTTGTCCCCAACTTGGGACCACAGTGGATAAGAACCCATGAGTAATGGCTTAGTGAGGAGAGAGGTTTAGCTCAAGGTCTCCCCAACATCTGGGAGGACAGACTGGCAATTCTCTGAGCGTTGGCTAGGTGGCAGGTCCTGGGGCCAAGGCTGCAGGTACAGAAATGGGCTAGACCCAGGCCTTGCCCTGGAGGAGCACTTGGTCTCTGCAGAGATTGTGTAAGGGATGAAAGGGGAGCATAGAGAGAGCCCCTAAAGGAAAGCAGCAGCCCTGACTGTGTTGTGATTTGTGTTGCTAACTTGGGGAATACAGGAGGGGGCATTCAATTAAGCCTGTATGGGGTGGAAGGCAATCAGGGAAGGCTTCCTGGAGACGCTGGCATCTGAGCCTAGAACAGAAGAGGGAACATGACATCTAGCCTGGAAGATGAATTAAGGAATGTGAGGTCAGCAGTGGAAGCTCCAAGGTGGGGCTGTGTGGCAGAGAAGGCATTCCAGGCCAGAGGACCAGCCCAGAGAAAGGCCCGGAAGGGAGATCCATCCATTCCTAATGCGAGTACAGATCTTGCATTCAGACGTGGGGGCGAGAGAATCACGTCAGGAGCCACGTGATCTGTGCATGGCCTGCTTTACCTTGGTTAGGTACCTCATGGACGTTTGAGCAGGGGCCTCTCCAGTTCGGGCTACTCCTTCCCCTCACTCTGCCCCCTTGGCATGGGGGTTCTCTCCTGCAGCTGGTGGTCTTCGAACAGGAAAACTTCCAAGGCCGTCGGGTGGAGTTCTCGGGGGAGTGCTTGAACCTGGGGGACCGTGGCTTTGACCGTGTGCGCAGCCTCATTGTCACCTCGGGACCGTGAGTGATGGGCGGGGAGGGGCGCTCTCTCTGCCACCTTAATTTAAGGACAGCACAGTAGGAGTTGCCATTTGCAGGGCACCTGCCTCACGCCTGCGACCGTGACCATGCTAGTGACACGGTTATTATTTCCGGTCCTCGTTTCAAACCTGAGAGGATGGTGTGAGTCTCCTTCCCATTTTACAGATCAGGAAACCGAGGCCCAGAGAGGTGATCCAATCGGCATGAGGCCACACTGACCGTAAGCCACAATGGGGCTCCAGAGGAATGCTGCTTCTATAGAAGGAACTCTAAACTGTCACTAAGGTCAGGAGGAGGCCAACAAGCCAAGTGTCCCCTAACTGTCCCCTCTCTGGGGCACCCTGGGGTGCCTCAATGACTGGGGGCTGTCCCAAGGTGATCTGCAACACCTACGAGGGAGGAGCTGTTTTTAATCTCCATTTGACAGATGGGGAAACTGAGGCCCGAAGGGGTTAAGTTTCTTGGCCAACAGCACCTTGTAGTAAGTGACACAGCCAGGACTCAGGATGATCCATTTCCTCCCCAAAGCTTTTAATCGCCAGGTTTCACTGACCGTCCCTAACTTCCCTGGCTTCACGGGGCCTTAGTGACCTCTGGGAATAATCAATTGATTCTCAGATGGAGTGGCTGCCCCAGCTCCGGCCTCTGAGAACCGAGGTCAGAACACTGGGGCAAGACCTGCAGAGTCCCATCACTCTTGTCACTTACCCTGAAGGTCCCCGAAGAGTCTGACCAGCCCGTATTCTGAGCACCAGGAGTTGTTTAAAGTACTAAACGTAGAACAGAGCTTTGAAGTCTGACAAGCCCACATTTGCCCTGTTCAGACTCCAAGTCTCATTTGCGTGTCTCCAAGATGGGGAAGGTAGAGGTCCCCGCTTCCCCTCACAAAATTATTTTGAGGCCTGGAAGAGATAAAGCAGCAGAGGCCTGGCACTTTGTGGTTGCCCGGCCATGGAAGGGTACCCTCCTCACTGCCTGAGAGCTCAGCAAAGTCACCCTGGGCCAAGGTGGGCTCCAGGGGCCATTTCTGCCCCCTGCACTCACCCCATCCCCAGTGTGGTCAACCACCCTCAGCCCCACCCTCAGCCCAGAACCAGCTGGGAGCAGAAGCTGCCGGATGTGGCCAGCTTGGGTTTTCAGGCTTTTTTCGGTGCCCGTGACTCAACCCTAGAGTATTTCTCTAAAAACAGACACAGCGGGTCTCTGGTGTGTGTTCCAGTGCTGTGCTCCCTGGGAACAGAAAGAGGCCTGTGGTCCAGGGGCCTGGATCTGCATCAGGACGGGCAGGGCTGTTGGTGGGAAAAGGGTGGACAGAGGAGGCGGGCAGAGGGAGGAGGATGAGGCATGCCCGCCTGAAATCTAGGGAACTTCTGACACCATCCCGTGACCTTAGGCAGGTGACGCAACCTCTCTGAGCCTCAGGTTCCATAGTTGTAAACAGAAGTCTCCTCCCTACTTCTCTCCCTACTGGTAGACTCAATGAACCGTGGGAGATAAGAAAGGACATTGACAGAACATCGACAAATTCCTCACTCCTATGCCAGGTCTTCGCTGGTCTTCCTACAGAAGACTGCGGAGGCTTGGGGGAGGGCGGTCAGGGTGCAGGGCCACACCAGTGTCTGTCTTCTCCTGTAAGTTCAGACTCCAGCAGCTTCCTTCCTCGTTAATCATAAACAACAACATTTGTTGTGCTTTCTCCATGCTGGCTCGGACCCTTGCATTCCCTCCTTTTGGACTTCCCAACTTCCTGACAAGATAGATGCAATTATTTCCTCTCTTTTACTGAAGGCTGGCAAGCTTAAGTGATGGCCTAAAATCACAGCAAATACGTGGTGGTCTCCGCTCTGTTTCCAGAGTCTATGCTCTTGATGCCTACCTGGGACCACTTTCCAAGGCTCCCTCCCATCCATCCATGCGTCTCTCCCTCCATCTATTCATCGTCCATGTACTTAGCTATCCACCTAGCCACCCCTCTGTAGATCGGTTCAGCCCCCATACACCCGTCCATCCATTCTCTATCCACTTATTCACTTATCTACTTCATCATCTGTTCTCTTTCTATCCATCCATTATCCATCCATCAATATATCTATCCCTAAATATAGCATGTCACCCAGTCATCTACCCACCTGCCATTCACCTATTCATCCATTCAACCATCCATCCATCCATCCATCCATCCACCCATCCATCCATCTTTTTTTCTTCTACTCTAGACCAGAGAGAGCTGAGGTAGATTCAACTCTATCTGGGGAAGATAAGTCTACCCATTCAGTTCTGCCATTCCAATGGAGTGGATGGCTCATCCCTAAGTCAAGGACCCAAGAACACACAGAGAGCAAAGATCAAGGGGGTCCCTTACCCAGTCTTCTCATCTACAGAATGAGGGCTATCTTTCTCCCCCACATCCCGTCCTTAATCAGGCTGTTCTAGGATACCCGGGAAAAGCCCTCATTTGATGTCAGACTTCTAATTAGTCCTTGTAAGGGACTGAGCAGCTTCCTAGGCACTATCACGTCATATTCATTGGCACAGGTGCCTGAGGGGTTGATATCACTACCCTTCCCTCCCTACTGTCCCAACACCCATCACTGACTGTCTTCTGTCTGCCCGGCCACTCTTCATTTCTCCCCTTATCCTGGTGCCTCCAAGATTGTTATTTATTTAATCGATTTCATTTTGAATGATCTTTTAAACAGTACTAAATATATTTTAAAAGAATATTTATGCCACTTTTATACATGGAATGGAAAGCTAGTATCACTTGCTATAAGTAAAAGGTATTGGGGGGCCGGCAGGTGGCATGGTGGTTAAGGACGCTGGACTCCCACATGGCCAACCATGGTTTGAGTCCCAGACCTGGTGGCTTGCTTTCTCACTTTCCCTCTCTCTTTCTCTCACTCTGTCCCTCTCTGGTCAAATTAAAAAATAAATAAATGCAAATAAAGTTTTAAAAAAAGGTATTGATAAAGAACTGCGATGAACACAAAAGCAGTACTCTTATACTTTTTTGCCTGCTCAAGGCTCGGGGCTGCTGGCCCCTTCTTTCTGTTATAAAAAAGAAAAACTAGTAAATGTTAAAGACACGTTAGCATCAAACGGAGACTTTCTCTTACCTGTAATCAAACTGAAGGAAAAATGTCTCTTTAGACATGATTTGGCCCCAGGCCTTTGTAGCACTTAAAGCATGTGAATCTTACATTTAGAGAAACAGTTCACTCACCCAATTACACACATGCTCTCATTTCATCTTTAACCTGCTCCACATTAGGGTGGATGAGAAAAACTGAGGCTCAGAGAGGTAAAGCCACTTGCCCATAGTCACACAGCCAGTAAGTGGCAGAACCCAGACTCGAACCCAGACATGCTAGACTCCCTTCAGACTTTCTTACTGGCCTAAGTGCTACCTCACCAGGGGAGCGAGGAAGGCAGGGGGGCAGGGGGTGTTTCCTGCTAACGATTTCTTTTGTTTCTGTCTTTGCCCTCCCCACCTCTTCCCACCCTCATGGTGCTTCTCGTGTCCAGCTGGGTTGCCTTTGAGCAGTCCAACTTCCGCGGGGAGATGTTTGTCCTGGAGAAGGGCGAGTATCCTCGCTGGGACACGTGGTCGAGCAGCTACCGCAGCGACCGGCTCATGTCCATCCGGCCCGTCAGGATGGTGAGTGGCTTCCAGGCTGGGCCTGGGGGATCAGTGGGTCAGGGCAGGGGTAAGTCTGCGGTCTGACAAGGAGCAAGGGAAGGAAGGAGGGTGTGGTGGACAGGGAGGCGTGGCAGCCTCTGGAGTGTCAGAGAGGTGGGTCCACGTACTCGTAATTTATCAAGCATCCTTGATAGACTCTTTATGTACCCAGCCCCGTGCCAGAGGCTCTGGGCAAAGGATCAACACAAACCCAGGTTTATTCCTTTTCTGCTTTTTGGAAATTGGCACTGACCCCTTCCCTGCCAGAACTAGAGATTTCAGATCTTCTCTGATCTCTTTGTGAGACGTTTCTTTCTTCTGTTCTAAGTTTATTTCTTCCGCCAGTGAAAGAGACAGAAGTAGAGAGACAGAGTCAGAGAGACAGCACCTCCCATGGGATCTTTTTTAAAAATTATTTTATTGAACTCTATTTATTTTTTATTTATTTTAATTTGACCAGAGAGGGACAGAGAGAGAGAGAGAGAGAGAGAGAGAGAGAGAGAGAGAGAGAGAAAGTGAGAAAGCAAGCCACCAGGTCCGAGACTTGAACTGTAGTCAGTCATGTGGGAATTCAGTGCCCTTAACCACTACGCCACCTGCTGGCCCTCCAATGTGGTCTGGATACAGTGATTCACCCCCAGGTTCTGTCAGCCCCAGATCATGGGCACATGCGTGCCTGACGTACTCAGGGCCTGACGTACTCAGGGAGGCCTCTGGACATGAGCCCAGAACCGTCCCATGGAGGATAGTGCTTTATTGCTGTGCCACCATCTGGCCCCTCTTTAGACTATTTCTAATCCCTAATTGCATGTTAGACCCTCCAGAGAGATTTTACAATCCAAATATTTATCCAAGACACTAAACACGCAGGTCGAAGATTACACGATGGCTAAGAAGTTGGATATTGTGGAAAGGCAGCTTGGACGTCTTGATAACAAGGGTGACAGATGGATTTCATTTCTGATCATATTTCACTGAGTCAGCTTGTAGTAGATTCAAGACCAAGGCAGGTGCAGGGACCAGCAGTTAGCGTAATGGCTATGTCACTGGACTCCCACGTAGTCGACCGTGGTTCGCGTCCTGGACCTGGTGGCTTAAGACTCATGCCGGGTGCGTGTGCGTGCGTGCCCAAGATCCTGAGAGGAGAATGGAGGAGAAGGGATTGCAGCGTGGCCATCCCCCCGGGGGGTGATTTCTCGCTTTCTGTCTCTCTGTCTCTCTCTGTCTGGCAAGCGCACGCCCTATAGCGAAAACCTCTCCCCCCCCAAAAAAAGACCAAGACAGGTGCAGATATTCCCAAGTGACTCAGTTGTTCCAGAATGATGTCAACTGTGAGTCACGTGCCAGCCACATGTTACTCCCCAGTGTTGGTTTCCGAGGGTAGCATACTTGGTGTCAACTGTGAGTCACGTGCCAGCCACATGTTACTCCCCAGTGTCGGTTTCCGAGGGTAGCATACTTGGTCCTCCATAATGGGGACATTCGGGAAGAACTTTCACAGATGCTCATTTGAGGCTACCTGGTCCTAACTACCAGTGACGTTGGTGTCACCAAATTTATCTCAACGGCTTCTCCAACCAGTGCTTCCTGAGAACTGGACACTGAATCGTTCGTTTCCACGATGGGCTTTTCAGAGGAATTCATAGATTTACTCTCAGCCATCGAATGGTCCTTCTATGGCAATCTATGTCAAAGGAGCTCGTTCGGAAGAGTGACCAGCTGGGGCCTTTCCAGTAGCTTCTAGAAGTTTGCTGTCCAACATGGCAGCTGCTAGTCCCATGTGATTATGTAGTGCCTGGATTGCGGTTAGTCTGGGTAGAGTCCTGCAATAAGAATAAAATACAAATCAAGTTTTCAATATGTATTAAAAAAAGAGACTCACTTAGGACCACACGGCTGGTAAGTGATGGGGCTGGGATTTGAACCCAGGTCTGTGGGATACCAGAGACCCCAAGATTAGTATCATTCTGTTATGAATTCTTGTTCATCTCTGTGGTATTTCACACCCTGGGGCCCGTGATACTAGAGCTTGTGATTGCTTTTGAAAAGATGGATAATTCCCACCCTCAGAAATAAAAGGCAAAGTTAAATGAGACATCATGGTCATAAAAGCATTCAAAATCGGGGCCAGCCCATGGTGTGGTGGTTATGTGAGCTGGATCCCACATGGCCAACTGCATGGTTCAAGTCCTGGCTTGGAAAACACACCAGGCATGTGGACATGCATGCCCAAAATCCTGGAAGGAGGGAGAAAGGAGGAGAAGGGATTGTGGCATGGCCATTCTCAGTTTCCTCTCTCTTTCTCTTTCTGGTGAGTGCATGCAGCCTCTGGCAAATTTAAAAAAATAAAAATAAAAATAAATAAATAAATGAAAATCGGTGCAAGCCTGAACTGAATCATGTGCCCAAATTTAATGGTGGGCCTGTTACATAGTTGACCCTCAACCATGAGTTGAGTGGTTGTTCTTCACAATCCCATGAGGAAATAGGAACCCCGTTCCATAGGTGAACAGACTGAGGTCCGGAGGGGCAGAGTAAAATGCCCAGGGTCGGGACCAGCACATGGTGTAATGGCTATATCGCTGGACTCCCATGTAGTTGACCGTGGTTCGAGTCCCAGATCTGGTGGCTTAAACTCACGCCAGGCACGTGCACGTGCATGCCCAAGATCCCGAGAGGAGAATAGAGGAGAAGGGATTGTAGGGTGGCCATCCCCCTGGGGGTGATTTCTCCCTTTTTGTCTCTCTGTCTCTCTTTTTCTGGTGAGCGCACATGCCCCATAGAAAAAAACCTCTCAAAAAAAAAAAAAAAAAAAAAAAAAAAAAAGCTCAAGGTCACCCATGCATAAATGGGAGAGTCAGGATTTGAACCCAGATTTGGGTTCCACCAGTGCTGCCCAGTGCCCCCAGGCCAATTCATAACTCACCCAGTTCATAAGAAGCAATTGCTAAAGGGCAGCTGGTAAAACTCCTAATGGCACAAGGACATGGACTGAGCTCAGAAACGAAATGTTTCTCTGACAAATTCTCTCTGCTGGCTGTGTGACATTTTATCAAGAACCTTGACCTCACTGAGTCTGTGTCCTTGACCATAAAAAGAAAAACAATCAATTCAGGGGCCAAATGGTGGTGAGCAATAATGCAACTGGGCCCACATGGGAAGGTCCCTTGTTCATTCCCCGAAGCCTCCCTGTACATGCCGGGTGTGTGTGCACACCATGTGGGGGGAATGGCGGTGTGAAGAGCCCGTTGGAGGTATCTGTCCATCCCTGTCTTAGTCTCTGTCATGGAGAAATAAATATTTTTTAAAAAAGGAAAAAAATAATTTTAAAAAATTAAATGAACAGGGGCCAGCTAGGTGGCATGGTGGTTAAGGCACTGAACTCCCACATGGCTGGCTGTACAGTTTTGAGTCCCAGGCCCAGTGTCTTGAAAACCATACATGTGTGTGCATGCCCAGAATCCTGAGAGGAGAATGGAGGAGAAGGGACTGTGGTGTGGTCCTCCCCCTGAGGGGTGATTTCTCACTTTCCCTGTCTGTCTCTCTGTCTCTCTCCAGAAGGCATACAAGCCCTACAACGAAAGAAAAAGAAAGAGAGAGGGGAGAGAGAAAAAGGAGGGAAGGAAGGGAGGAAGGAAGGAAGGAAGGAAGGAAGGAAGGAAGGAAGGAAGGAAGGAGGGAAGGAAGGAAGGAAACACATTTTATCGCGCACCCAGTGTATGGTCAGGCATTGGACTCAGTGCTCTACATGGATTAATCCATTTCATCCTCATGACAAGCCTCTGTGTAGGAGCCATTATCCTCTTTTCACAGACAAGGAACATCTTTCTAGGCCAAACAGTCGCAATCCCAGGGGAGTCCCACGGTGGCCTAAGCAGATCCAGCTCCCTCTCTCCACCCCCAGAAAGCCCCGCTAGGTTCCTTCTCTTTGCCCATTCATATTGGCACACCTGACCAACTTCTCCTTGCCAGGACTCCCAAGAGCACAAGATCTGCCTGTTCGAAGGTGCCAACTTCAAGGGCAACACCATGGAGATCCAGGAGGACGATGTGCCCAGTCTTTGGGTCTACGGCTTCTGTGACCGCGTGGGCAGCGTGAGGGTGTCCAGTGGAACGTAAGCATGCTCTGGGGCTCCATCCCTGCTCTGAGCACAGACAGCCTGGGAAGGCTGCCCCCTTACACGGTAGGAATGAGATTTCTAGGAAAGGCCTCAGCCCCTCCCACAATTCTCCCAGCACTAGTGCAGGGAGCCTATTCCTCCCGGAGCAGAGCTGGACACTGCCGCCTTTCATGCCCGTGGGAACAGGTGTGGCTGCTGGTTCTAAGAAGCTGGAAGATGGAGGGACTAGAGCTACTAAACCCCGACTGGCGTAGGAGTAACCTGAGAGGGGTCAGAGCTGATGCAGAGAGATGAGTCTGGTGTGTCTGGGGCAAGAAAACGTTCAGAGAAACGTGGAGCCTCTGAGAAAATGAGCAGAATGAGTTCTGAGCTGTGGATTTGAATGACGAGAGAACCTGACCCTGGAACTGACATACTAGGAAACCTGGGTGAGCACATCCCCCTCCCCGCATCTTGATATTGTCAGCTACACAATGGACACGTCAGACTCCCTCATACACAAGGGCCTCTTCTGTTCTGAACTCCCAGAAAGTGAAGCCTTCAAAACAGAAGCCTGTGACACTTTCTTCCCCTTGTCCATGGGGACACAGGGAAAGCCAGATGTCCCAGAAGGTCAATTTGGCATCTCCCTGCCTCCAAATAACTATGCTTGGCCTCCTTTAGGCAAATATAAGGCTTCTGTCTCTACCCCCCAGAGCTCCTGTAATACCATCGGGGCCCTGGCCTTTTTATTGTTCTCCTCTCAACCTTGTATCCTTGCCATTCAAGCCACCTGAAATATACTGAGCTTTGTCTGCGAGTCAGGCACTGCGCTAGGCATTCTGGGAAAGGCAGAGAAGAATACAGTCATTATTTATAACGGCTTCAAAGAGCTTACTCAGCCTAAAGGGAAGCCCGAGTTACTGGTGAGATAAGGTCCAATAACACTAGGTAAGAGGTGGTCTAGACATGATGTTGGTGCTTCTGGAGGCCAGAAGAGAAAGGAAATTTCTGGGACCCGGGTCGGTGCACTGGAGGAATAGCAGGTCATCTGAAATGGAACTTAAACCAGGGTTTGAAAGATGGTCAGGAGGTCTGGGAGAAGCTCGGAAATGCCAGGCAATGACAGAAGTTAAAAATGAAGGGAACCAGCAGTTAGCGTAATGGCTATGTCGCTGGACTCCCACGTAGTCGACCGCGGTTCGTGTCCCGGACCCAGTGGCTTAAAACTCACGCCGGGCGCGTGTGCGTACGTGCCCAAGATCCCGAGAGGAGAATGGAGGAGAAGGGATTGCGGCGTGACCATCCCCCCTGGGGGGTGATTTCTCGCTTTCTGTCTCTATGTCTCTCTCTGTCTGTCTGGCGAGCTCACGCGCCCTATAGTGAAAACCTCTCAAAGAAAAAAAAAAAAAGAATTACCTGGCCAGCAAATGGCATAACAGTTACATCTCTGGACACCCACAGGGCCGACCACGGTTCGAGTTTCGGACCTGGTGGCTTGAAGATCATGGCGGGGGCTCATGTGTGTGTGATCCTGGGAAGAGAATGGAGGAGAAGGGATTGCAGCATGGCCACCCCTGGGGAGGGTGATTCTATTTTCCTTTCACTGTCTCCATCTCTGTCTCTCTCCAGTGAGGGCATGCACCCTAAGGCAAAAACCTCTTTTAAAAAAATTTACCACGGCCAGTTCTGTAGCCAGGTAGTTAAGACAGCCAGATCCCACATGGCTGATCATGCAGTTAAAATCATGACCCCAGCACCCTTAACCACCACGCCACCTGCTGGCCCCCATGCCCACTTTCTAGAAGTGGAAACTGAGGTCTGTCGGAGTGGCAAAGACCTTGCCTGAGAGTACACAGGAGGCAGGACAAAGCCAGAACAGGGGAGCCCCGGGTTATGCAAGCCGGAACCCCCAGAGGTGAAAGGAGGTGGAGAGCAGAATGCAGGGCTCAATGCAGGGCGGGCTGGTCTAGGCGGGCCGGGCGCCCATCGGGAGGCTGGGCGTCTCCACACTGTCCTTCTTGCTTTCCTCCCAGCTGGGTCGGCTATCAGTACCCCGGCTACCGCGGGTACCAGTACCTCTTGGAGCCTGGCGACTTCCGGCACTGGAATGAGTGGGGGGCCTTCCAGCCACAGATGCAGGCCGTGCGTCGCCTGCGCGACAGGCAGTGGCACCGCGAAGGCTGCTTCCCTGTCCTGGCTGCGGAGCCGCCCAAGTGAGTCCACATTCGCTTCCGCTCCCTTGACCTGCCCCTTCCCCGGGCTCGGTTTCCCCATCTCTCCCAAGCAAATAAAAGTTCCTAAAGCCAAAATGTCTCCTGGGTGTGTGAACAGATGTGTGCCTCTGGTCCCAATTTTTAGGGGGATGCGACTTCAGTCTTAATTATGACAATAATAAAAATGGTGAACAATGGAAAGTTCGATATAAGGTCAGAGGTGGCGTGGAGGTTAAGGTGCTGGATCTCATGTGGCTGACTACATGGTTCAAGTCCCAGAACTAGTGGTGGCTTGAAAAACACATCAGGCGTGTGTGTGCGCGCGCGTGCCCAAAATTCCAAGAGGATAATGGAAGAGAAGGGAATGCAGCCTGGCCATCCTCCCAAGGGGTGATTCCTCGCTTTCCTTCTCTCTTCCTCTCACTGTTTCTCTCCAGTAAATTCACAGGCTCTATTTAAAAAAATACATTTTTAAAAAGTTATTTATACACATTACGTTAGTATGTGGTGGGAGGGGTCTTCAAAAAGTTTATGGAAAGTGAATGTTCTTTTTTTTTTTTTAGAATTATTTTATCTAACTTTATTTATTTTCTTATTTATTTTAATTTGACCAGAAGAGGGACAGAGAGAGAGAGGGAAAGTGAGAAGGCAAGCCACCAGGTCTGGGACTTGAACCATGGTTGGCCATGTGGGCGTCCAGTGCCCCTAACCACCACACCACCTGCCAGCCCCAAGGAAAATGAATGTTATTTAAAAAAAAAAAAAAAAAAGAAAAAAAAAAAAAGAAAAAAAAGGTTGGGGCCAGCAGATAGCAAAATGGTTATGTTGTTGGACTCCACGTAGTTGACCGCAGTTGACCCAAGACCCAGCGGCTTAAAACTCACACTGGGTATTGGGACCAGCAGATAGGATAATGGTTATATCACTGGACTCCCATGTAGTCATCTGTGGTTCACGTCCCAGACCCAGCAGCTTAAAACTCATGCTGGGTGCTTCTGCATGCATGCCCAAAATCCTGAGAGAGGATTGGAGGAGAAGGGATTATGGTGTGGCCCTGCCCTGGTGTAGGGGGGTGATTTCTCGCTTTCTGTCTCTCTGTCTCTCTGGCAAGTGCATTGTGGCCGATACCAAAAATCTCTCTTAAAAAAAAAAATGCATGGCTGGGCCAGCAGGTGGCATAGTGGTTAAGGCACTGGACTCCTACATGGCAAACTATGTTTCAAGTTCCGGACCATGCGGGTTGAACCTTATTCCAGGCACGTGTGCAAGTGAGCTCAAATCCTGAGAGGTAAATTGAGGAGAAGGGATCACAGTGTGGCTATCCCCCACAGGGGGTGATTTCTCACTTTCTGTCTCTCTGTCCCTCTATGTCTCTCCAGCGAAGGCATGTGCGCTATTGCAAATTTTTTTTAAAAAATGCATGGCTTTCAAATAATGTTTACACCAACCAAAATAAACTCATGACCTTTTTGAAGTCCCCTCATATTTTGAAGTCCTCTTTGAAGTTGGTATTATAACATTTCCCATTAAACATGTGAGGAAATTGAGTCTCAGAGAGGGCAAGTTACTTGCCAAGGTCACACAGCTAGCAAGTCTAGATTTAAACTCAAGGCTTCTAGCCCCAGAGTCTTCCATCTTCAATGAATCTGAGTTTTCAATTCTAGTCTTTTTATGCGCCACTCTCAGGATTTTTTTTTTTTTTTTTTTTTTTTTTTGGAGAGGTTTTCACTATAGGGCACGTGTACTCCCCAGACAGACAGAGACAGAAAGCGAGAAATCACCCCCCAGGGGGGATGGCTATGCCACAATCCCTTCTCCTCCATTCTCCTCTCGGGATCTTGGGCACGCATGCACACGTGCCCGGCATGAGTTTTAAGTCACTGGGTCCAGGACGCGAACCGCGGTCGATTACGTGGGAGTCCAGCGACATAGCCATTATGCTAACTGCTGGTCCTCAGGATTTTTTTTTTTTCCCCCTACCTGCATGCCACCTGGTCTGCTATTTACTTACGGTTTTTATTTAAATAGACATCCTATTTCATGCTTGGATGCATTGATTGGTAAATAAAACCTTAACAATGCTACGGAAGTGGAAAATCAGTATCATATATCACAGAGCGAAAGCAATCATATAAATAAGTCAAATGCTATTTAAAAAAGGGCAAGTATTGAATTCCTGGCAGACACTACCTATGGAAGGCTCTAAGCCTGAAATCTGCTTGCTCTTTGGCAAAGTGAGTGATTAGCAAGTGTTAGATAAAAGTATGAAAGATGTGCTTGCACTAGCCTGAAATTTTTCCCCTTGATGTAATCAATGAAGATTGAAAAGAGTATTATTTTCTTGTGCCTGATTCATTGATATTTAATCATGGGTCCAGGTTCCACCTAGAATCATCTTTTTGGGAAATGCCCACCAGGCACCATTGACTCCCATATCAACAGTTAGCATCGATTGATTGTATTAACCATGAATGTGCACAGGAAGCCTGGAGGAACGAGGGTATTGCTACGGATATCTTCCTGGAGGAGAGAATATTGGAAAGGAACGTTGAAGGATGGAGCAGGAGCTTGCTTGGTGGAGAATGGGAGAGGTGATATTCTAGGCAAAGCAAACAGCAGGGCCCTTTCTATCCCATATGGCACCTTGGTACCAATGATAAAAAGCTGCCTCTTCCTCAAGTCGTTTTACTGCCATCTGCCAGAAATGACTGGTACAGATCTGTGATGTCTATAACGTGAACGTGACTGTCTTGTGCTGTACTCAACATGCACAACTGTACTTGGCATCCCTTGGTGTCTCTGTCTCTCAGCAAAGACACCAAGGCTGAGAGAGCTTGGGCCCAGCAAACTTGATTGAGCTGGGAGTAGTAGCTAGGTCGCTATATTGGCAGAAGAGGGGGGCTGGGAAGGGGATGCTGATTGTGGCAAGAGATAAAGCTGTCAAGAAAGGTGGGGCCCGATGACACCCACTCTGTGGTTTTTCTGAGCTTCAAAATCGATGCACCACCTCCATAGCCCTCCATGGGTCTTATTCTCCGAAGTACTCACTTTCTCTCGACTTTCTACTCTCGCTAGTAACAGCTACCTCCTCTTCCAGTTTGGTCAGTATCTTGAACTAGAAGGCAGGGTTGCCTGGGCCCAGGATTCCTGGGCAGAATCAGGAGATATGAGCATTCATCCTGTTAGAAGCCAGAGAAAAACTGGACCAATTGTTTCCACTCCCTGGGAGTTTGTTCCTTCTGAAAGCTGACAGCCCAGATGTTCATCCAGCCAAGATTCCCGGGGGCCAGAGTTCCAAGGTCCTCTAAGATTCAGTAATTCACCTCTAAGGTTCTATGATCCTCTGATGGCAAAGTCAAACTACATGGGTTCCCACCGTAAGTTCCTAAGATCTGGGAGAGCAGCTCTAAAATTCTACCAAGTGGTGTCAGACCTTGCCATGACATAGGCCATCTGACATTAACTTTCATATTTCTTCAATTCTTTGCTCTTATGGATGGTAAGTTGCACCACAATTCTATGGTCTGAGAAAGGAAAAGGGAAATTCTGGCTTATTTATTAAAATATAACATAATAGCTATCTTTTTTTTAATTTTAATTTTTAGATTTTTGCCATGGGGCATATAGACTTGCTGGAAAGAGAGACAGTGAGAGGGAAAATGAGAAACCATGCCCCACCAGGGGGAATGGCCATGCCACAGTCCCTTCTCCTTTATTCTCCTCTCAGGATTTGGGCATATCTGCACACGTGCCTGGTGATTTTCAGGTCACCAGGTCCAGGACTTGAAGTGTGGTCAGCTATGTGAGAGTCCAACACCTTAACCACTATACCACCTGCTGGCCCCCACAATTGCTGTCTTTTAAAAAATTATGTGTGCATGTGCACGTGTGTATGATATTTTCAGACAAGGTCTAACTACGTCATGATTCTCCTGCCTCAGCCTCCACAGCAGCTGTGACAACAGGTATGAGCCACAGCCCATTTTTTAGGGTGGGCTAGAATCGAACCCTAGCCTCTCATTTGGCCTGGGCCTACTGAGCAGCAGTGTCCAGGTATAGCATGCATCACTGTGGCTGGGCCCACAATTGCTTTCTGGCCACTCAGAATTTTTACTTTCTACTTACTGAAAAAATTATGAGGGCCCAGACAGTGGTGCAGCAGTAAAATGTGACACCCTATGAAGCCAACCCACACAGAAAGGTTCCAGGTTGTATCCGGAGAACTCAATGAGGATACCATATATGTGTGTGTCTGTGGTCAGGGGCTGAGGCAGGGAGTGGATCAAGGCAACAAGATGCTCTTGGGAGTATTGTCTTTCTATTTCTCTCTCTGTCTCTCTCACTCAGGGAAGAAGTAAACAAATAAGCTTTTTAAAAAGTTCAAAGAGGGACCAGCAGTTGATGTAATGGCTATGTTGCTGGACTCCCATGTAGTTGACCACAGTTTGAGTCCCAGACCCAGTGGCTTAAACTCACGCCAGGCACGTGTGCATGCATCCCCAAGATCCCAAGAGGAGAATGAAAAAGAAGGGATTGCGGTGTGGCCATCCCCCTGGGAGGTGATTTCTCACTTTCTCTGTCTCTCTCTGTCTTTCTGGTGAGCACACGTGCCCTATAGCAAAAAACGTCTCCAAAAAAAAAAAAAAAAAAGCTTCATAGAAAATGGATATACTATGTGTGGATCTTAATTTTTTTGGCACTGAAATTAACTAGTACTTTCATTTTCCAAAAGCTTTTTAAAGTCCCTTCATATTTTGGACTTACTTAGACCTAACAGGATTTTTTTTTCCACCAGTGGATCAATCTGGTTACTCCTAAAAAAGGAAAACAGCAGAAATTCATTAAAGTTAGCCCTAAAACTTTCTGCATTCATAGTCCAGATCTTGTGGATTGCTTTCAACTTAAAGATACTCATATTTTCTTACGAGTGTGAACATGTGGGAAAAACCGTGCATATTACCATTGCTGAAACAAGATGCACACGCTTGGTAAAGCCAAGAAACAAAACCAGAGCAAAATAACAAAGTCACTACATTGCATTTATTATTTTGCTTAAATATTATGAATAAATAAAACATGTAATGAAGAAGAGAGAATAGGGGCCACCAGGCGGTGAGGTAGTTAAGGTGCTGGACTCACACATGGCTGACTGTGGTTCAAGTCCTGGACTTGGCAGCTTGAGAATCATGCTGGGCCCATGTGCGTGCATGCCCGAAATCCTGAGAGGGGAATGGAGGGGGAGTTGTGGTGTGACCATGCCCCCCGAGAGGTGATTTCTCATTTTCCCTTTCTCTTTCTGGCGAACATGCATATCCTATGTTAAAAACCTTTAAAGAGAGAGAGAGAAAACATACAAAAAGTGTGAGTAAAAAGAAATAATACAGATATTTAAAAGATAAGAGAAAATAACATGTAAGAAGGCCACAAGTGAGTCCAATTCAGGACTTAGAAACCTGCTGCCCCTCCCAACCCTTGGCATAGCAGTGACACAAAGCTCTGTGATGCTGAGGCCATGTGAGGGGAGCCCAGGTTGTCACCCAAGGCCCCTGTGTACACAGCAGGTATGTGCATGGGCTGTGACGCTGGCTACCAGAGGTTGGGGATGTACCATGGCGTAAGGACCCTATTGGGTGTACCTTTCCTAACCCTCTTCTTCCTTTCAGAAGAAATGAATAAATAAATTTAAAAAGGAAAGAAAGAAAGAAACTTGGTTTTCCTTCCAGAGGTCTTAGTTCTAACAAGCCTCTCGACGTGCGTGCTCTCACCACCTGGGACAGAATATCAGAACTCATACATGAAAGTCACAACTTTGCTTTGAAACCGAAACTTCGAGTTTCGCCGTCATCAGGTGTTCAACCCAAGAAATGATGCAAGTCTGATATTTGAGAGAACGAGGGGGGCTGGACTTACTGAGTGGCCTTGGAGGCCAAAGCCTTCTTGGGGTTTCTCCACAGTAGTTTAGCCCTGCATGGAATTTTGCCCTAAACACTGGCTTTAGAATTCAATGTAGGGGTCAGCCCCTTGGTCTAGTGGTTAAGGGAGCTGGCTCCTGCATGGCTGACTGTGGTTCAAATCCTGGCCCTGGCAGTTCAGAGGACATGCTGAGAGCATGTGTGGGCATGCCTCTAATCCCCATAGGATGGAGAAATGGAAGAAAAGGAATTGTGGGGTGACCATGCCCCATCGGGGGTGCTCCCCTGCCCCACCTGTGAGTGCCTGCCCCCTCTGGAAATTGAAAAAAAAAAGGAACTAAATGCTAGGGTAAGTGGGAATGTGATTGTGTTCCAATGCTAGATCCCAGCTCGTGGATCTTTGGGTCTCAGGGCTTTGGGAAGACAAAGCTTCTTGGCTATGGAACATCATCACCCATCCATGGTGACAGGAGGCAAGCCACATGCTTTCCGATTTGGGGACATGGGCACAAAGTCGTCAGTGTGCGTATGCTAGGCGGGGACAGGAGGACAGACATCAGGTGCTGATGGATGCCTGACTGAATTCTGGGGAAAAACTGGTGCCCTGAGAAGGTTCTAGAGAGACAGACACCTCATTTACAGTCACGCTGCCATGACAGCCAGTCACTGGGTCAGACACCCAAGATCAAAGAATGCTGAGAAGCATTATCGCCATCCTCCCAGCAGGAGAGAGAAAGCTGCCCAGCAGGCCCCGCCTTCTGCCCACTGCTGCCCTCCCGCCTCCTCCAGAGTACTGAGATGGGTGAGAAAGACCCCAGTGAGCGTGCATGCCGGCTCTCGTCCTCAGTCAAACCCTCACTGTAAAATGAGAATGATGGTAACGCAACCTCAGAGGGGTGTTGGGAGGAGTAAATGATCAAACTTAAGTATGATCTTTATAAGGTGCTTAGCTTAGAGCACAGCGACCGCCCAAATGAAGCAGCTATTGATATAGCATCGACTTCACCTTCTATTTCTTAAAGTATATTTAAGGTCCGGTTGATAGCATAATGTTTAAGTTGCTCGACTCTCACATATCAACTGTGGCTCAAGTCCCGGACTCAGCGGCTTGAAACTCACGCCGGTGTGTGCGTGTGGGTGCCCAAAATCCCAAGAGGAGAATGGAGGAGAGGGGATCACAGCGTGGCCATCCCCCCTGGGGGGGTGATTTCTTGTTTTCTGTCTCTCTGTCTCTCCCTGTCTTTCCAGTGACACATGCACCCTTCTATAGCAAAAATCTCTCTCTCACATAAAAAGTATATTTATTTCTTTTTTGTGTGAGAGAGAGCGAGAGAGGACAGAGAGAAAAAGGAGAGATCCCTCTGACAGGGTCTCCATGCTGTGGCCCACCCGGCGTGTACAGGGAGACGTTGGGACTCAACCCTGGGACCTTTTCGTGTGGTTTCTGTATCACCGAGCATTGCATGACCACCTTGTCACCACAGTTGGCCAACATCACCTTCTTGAACATCAGAGCTAGAAAGAGTTCTAGAATCACTCTGTTTTATGCTATTATATTTATTCTTCCTGCTTTCAACAAATATTGACTGAAGACCTCCTCCGTGGCAGGCTCTGTCTAGATGCCAGGTAGAGAGGTTCGGGAAGAAGACAGAAGAGGCTCCTGCCCGGGGCGTTCCCAAGCTGGGGATGCAGACAGGAATAAACACTTTCATCTGCCTTGAAGTTACATCAAATTCGCAGGCCGCACCTTCTTGTGTTCAGGACGTCTTGGGTGGGTGGGTGGAGGGTGTGGGTTAGGCTTCCCCAAGGAGATGACAGCCAGATTGAGACCTGAGGAGTTTTGCTGAACTGGGGGTACAGAGAGGATGAGGCCCAACCAGGAAGAGAGGTTCATTCTGGTATTCCTCCTTAGCTCTGCAGCCGAGATCTGTCGATCGTCTTTCAAACATCTCTGCAGCCAGAACCATCACCTCCCCACCTCCCCTGCCCTATGCCCTTGTCACCTCCCTGGGTTGGCTAACCTCCTTGGGACTATTTCAATACCCTCTGAACCAGTCTCTCTACCTGTTCCACCTCCGAGCAACCACCAGAAGAATCTTTGCAGAAAGCAAAGCTAACCACACTCTTCCTCTACTGAATACCTTCCCTGTCTCTCCATTGCTGCAAGATAATGCCCTGAATCCTTCCCACAGCCCACAAAGCCCTGCAGCATCCGGCCCTGCTGGCCCTCCGATCTCTCTCACCTCCACCACATCCTGTCCACTCTGCATTTCATGCCAGGGCCCCACACTCACCTCCTTCCTGCTGAGCTCTTACACCTGCTGTTCCCTGTGACGGACACACTCTCTCAGACCACCACCTGTGCCTTAGGCCTCAATGTAAGCACCCCTGGCCCTTCCTCCTCAGATCAGGTTAATCCCCTCTGCTCTGCCTGGCCAGGGACAGGTGCTCACTTTACTGCAAAGGCTTTTGGAGGGTCTGGTTCTGTCCCACCTTCTTCCCAGGACACAAGCCCCTAGATCCTCTTTTACCTGCTGAACCCCAAAGCCCAACACAGCATGCTCAGGAAATGCTGTCACTAAAAGGTTATTGAACTACAATAATTTCCTCTCTGGGACTTCTTTGATCTCCATTTCTCCATTCAGTAAAGGACACTATAAAACACTCAGCCAGTATTTAATCTGCGTGTCCATCAGATTAGTCATATGAAGTCTCCAACATGCACTCAATAAACACCATGTAATACTGTTTTATTGTTTCCAGACCAGGAAGAGTTGACTCCTCCCATGGAGGCATTAGATTTCATTTTTTCAGTCCTAGCTTCTTCCACATGGCAGGCACAATTAATTGAACACATGAATGAATGAATGAGCTATGAACAAACACATGGCTGGCCATGGGCAAATTACTTAATATCTGTGTGGCTTGGTTACCATATGTGTGTGTGTTTGCTATTACAGTTTTCACAGTAACGGACTTTATTTTTTATTTTTTTTAATTCTGCTATAGGATGTGTGCTCTTGCCGGAGAAAGCTGGGGAGAGAGAAAGTGAGAAGTCATCCCCCCAAGGGGGATGGATGGCCACACTGAAATCCCTTCTCCTCCATTCTCCTCTCAAGATTTGGGGCACATATGCACAGGTGCCTGGTATGATTTTCAGCCTGTTAGGTCTGGGATTTGAACCATGCAATTGGCCATGTGAAATATAGTGCCTTAACCACCACACTACCTGAGGGCCCCAGAAATTTACTTTAAACAGATAATTTGCACATATACACACATGCTTTTAAAAAAGTTAAAAGAGGACAGAGTTTCACAGTGAGCAACCTGCATTCCTGCCTCCTTTCTTCTCATCAGGTGTTCAATGCATATAACGCATTAATACATAATATTAATGCATCTAATGCATTAATATATAAAATGTATATAATGCATATAATGCAGGTAATACATACATAGGTAATGATTTTCTCCACTTTACAGATAAGCAAACAGAGACACAGAGAGGTTTACTACCTTAGGAAGAGCTGAGATGTCCCAGCCTGGAGTTTTACCTCCTTCATGCATGATAGGGTTTCGCCACTTCTGCACTGCTGATACTTCAGAGTGGAGGGTTCTTTGTTGGGAGGTTTGGGTGGGAGGCTATCCTGTGCACTGTAGATTGTTTAGCGACATCCCAGTCCTTTATCCACCAGTTGCTAGTAGGACCCTCCTCAACCTTTTCTCCATTTGTGACAACCAAAAATGTCTTCAAACATTGCCCCATGTTGGGAAGGAGGAGGTGGGGTGGCGGTGGGGTATCAGGGCAAAATCAGCCCCTCACCCTCTGAAACTATATATAAATGTATATTAAACTAGCTCTTCGCTTTTTATTTGTTTTACACAAACAGCACAAATACACTCTGCTCTGGATCTAGTTTTCTTCTCTTTCACTTTTCGGCGATCATTCCACTTGACTACTTATAGACAGCAACTTCTCTTAAACGGACCCGTCAGGATGGAAACCCATCCGAGGAAGTACGCTTGCATGCAGGCAGAGAGGCTTCCAGAGTGTTGGGATTGGACTCCGGGAGCTCTGAACCCAGCTCTAGGACTAGGTGCCAGGCTCCCGGAACCTACCGGGGTCTTCCCAGCTCCTCCTGCGCGGCGTGGGCGGGCTGGAGGTGGCCGGGAGAGGCTGTGGGCGTGGCTGCGCCCAGGTACCGCCTCCGCACGACGTCACGATGCCGCGGCTCCGCCCCCGCGCGGGTACCTCCCCCTCCCCCGGCCGGGGCGGCTGGCGAGCGAGGAGTCGCTGGGCGAGCGGGGTTGCCTCGCCGCGCCTCGGCACGGTAGGTGGCCCTGGGTCGGCGCTGGGGGCCTCGGGCTGCCGCCGCGGGCACAGCCCGGAGGCGCGTGCGGCTCGGCCCGGAGCACTGGGAAGCCCTCATTCCTCGCTGCTTCCTCGGGGCCCGGCGCGGCTGCTCCGGCTCCGGGGCTGGGAGGCTGGCGGCGCGGTCGGGCGGGCGGGCGGTTCAGGATCTGCACCCGCCCGGAGCTCGGAGCGCTTCCGCGGGTGCGGCACCCACCCGGCCCGGTTTCCCTGCTTCCCGCTTCGCCCCGGAGAGGCTCAGCGTGTGTGTATGGGCTGGGGGGGGCGGACGCGTGTCACCATCCTCGGAGTCCCTAACCCCGCCCAGGCACGCGAGGACCCCCCGCGGGCGCTGGGACGCGTGGAAGTTAACTTGCAGCCGCCCCGGAGTTGCGAGGCGTATCAGAGTGGAGGCGTAGGGGCGGAAATCGCAGGCTCGGGAGGTGGGCGCGGAGAGCACGGGGTTGGGAGAGCCCGGGGGAGCGTGGAGGTCACCGCGCCAAGGGGGCACAGTTTGACCAGAGGATCCCACTCCACTCCCCACTGCGCTCCTTCCCGCTCTCATTGTGAGCGTGGCTGGAGGGACTTCATACAGCTGGGCTGGGGGGAGCGGTCAGGGAGGGCGTGGGTCACCGAGGCTGGGCACGCCTGACCGGCCAAGTCATTGTGGGGCAGAGGTCAAGGCCCACTGGGAGGCCTGTCCCCTTGGGAGGGCGGTGGGAACCGTGCATTTCAGTACAGTTGTTAGAAGACACTGCCTGGCACTTAGTTCCCTCCCCCTTTTACAGATGGGAAAACTGAGGCTCCGAGGGTCTCTGGCCATTGCCGTAGGACTTAGTCCAGCTAGGATAAGGCTAAGCCGGAACTCACTCTCAGGCCTCTTGGCTTCCCGTCCTGTAGGGATGTGGGGGAGGAAGGTGGTGAACTTCCCACTCGTCCTTCTGAAGCCTCTTGGGGCAGCACCGCCTCCTGGAAGCCTTCTGTACCATTTCCCAGCCATTGTTGGGTGCTGCTTGTTTTGAACCTTACAGAGGTCTCTGGCCTCTTGGCTCCTACCCACCCTCTATCCTAAGCTACTTCCCATGCTTGCTTCTTTCTTTCTTTCTTTCTTTCTTTCTTTCTTTCTTTCTTTCTTTCTTTCTTCTTTTTTTGGAGAGGTTTTTGCTATAGGGCGCCTGCCCTTGCCAGAAAGAGAGACAGAAAGCGAGAAATCACCCCCCGGGGGGATGGCCATGCTGCAATCCCTTCTCCATTCTTCTCTCGGGATCTTGGGCACGCATGCACATGCGCCTGGCATGAATTTAAGCCACCGGGTCCGGGATGCCAACCACGGTTGGCTACATGGGAGTCCAGCGACATAGCCATTTCGCTAACTGTTGGTCCCTCCCATGCTTCTTTCTGGCTGGGTCGTCTGGGGGTTAGGCCAGGCTTCTGGATTTGGACAGATCTGACTGTGAGGTGGACTGGGTTAACAGGGATGTGGCCTGGGCCTCGTTTCTTCCCACCCAGCCTGTTTCTATGACTATGAAGTCACATTTGTTATATTGTCCTAAAGGAATGGTTGTCATTTGGGAATTGTTTTACCTCATTACATTACCAGTTGTGCTGTTATTTACGTAATATGTATCTTCCTATCACCTTTTTAAAAATCTCATATAAATTTGTTTTTTTTGAGAGAAATTTTTGCTATAGGGCATATTCACTTTCCAGAGAGACAGAAAACAAGAAATCACCCCCAAGGGGGTTGGCCATACTGCAATCCCTTTTCCTCCATTCTCCTTTTGGGACCTTGGGCCCACATGCACACATGCCTGGCATGAGTTTGAAGCTGCTGGGTCTGAGACTTGAACCGCAGTCTACCATGTCGGGAGTCCAGTGATATAACCATTGCACCACCCACTGGCCCCTTACATACATTTTTTTTTTTTTTTTTTTTTAGAGAGGTTTTTCGCTATAGGGCGCGTGCGCTCGCCAGACAGACAGAGAGAGACATAGAGACAGAAAGCGAGAAATCACCCCCCAGGGGGGATGGTCATGCCGCAATCCCTTCTCCTCCATTCTCCTCTCGGGATCTTGGGCACGCACGCACACGCGCCTGGCGTGAGTTGTAAGCCACCGGGTCCGAGACGGGAACCGCGGTCGACTACGTGGGAGTCCAGCGACATAGCCATTACGCTAACTGCTGGTTCCCGCCCCTTACATACATTTTTTAGAAGAACTTTATTGAGATAGAATTGTCATACCTTACAATTCATCCTTTGAAAGTATGTAATTCAGTGGGTTTTAGGATATTCAGGGTTCTTCAACCATCCCCAAAACAGTCCTGTTCCCATTAATTATCATTCCCAATCTCTCTGTCTCTATGAATTTGCCTATGCTGGACTTTTTTTTTTTTTTCCCTGCTAGTTGTCATATGGAGGGACAGAGAGAAAGAGGACAAAAGCACCCTCCCTCCCCCCCGCCCCTTGCAGTGTGGTCACGCCATAATCCCTTCCCCTCCATTTCTCCATCTTTTCAGGATTTTGCCACACCTGCACACAAACAGCAGGTTTTCCACTGGGGCTGGGATTTGAACCACAGTCACCTATGTGGGAGTCATCTTCCTTCACCAGTAGGCTAGCAGGCTCACCTTATGCTAACATTTATGTAAATCGTATCACACACCATGTGGTTTGCCCTTAGAATAATGCTTTACCCTTAGGATAATGTTTCCAAGGGTCATTCCATTGTAGCATGTATTCGTGCATCATTCTTTTTTATAAGTGCTTCGTTCCCTTTTATGGCCAAATAACGTTCTGCTGTGTGGGTAGATGGTTTCCTGCTTACCCATGTGCCCGTTGAACGTTTGGGTCATTGGTACTTTCTCCTTGTAGGAATGCAGCTGCCGTGAACACTCATGTACAAATCTTTGCATGGACGTACACGTTCGGTTCTCCAGGGTTCATCCCTCGGAGTGGAACTGCCGGGTCATAGGCTAATTCTGTGGTTGCTTTTGGAGGAACAACCAAACTGTTTCCGAAGCAGGTGTACCATTTTCCATCCCCACCATCAGATAAGGATTCCAGTGAGCTCAAGGAAATTTCATCTCCTCTTAGGCTTTCATAGTCCTGAGACTCACTGGCCTTGCTGTGTTAGCTACAATGAGTTTCTTTTCTTTTAAGAGTTATTTATTTATTTAATTCCATTTGTTGTTGTTATTGTTTTAATTTGACCAGAGAGAGGGAAAGAGAGAGAGAAAGGGAAAGCGAGAAAGCAGGCTGCCGGGTCCGGGAATCGAACCACGGTCGACCATGTGGTATTGCGTTATTTAACCACCGCACCACCTGCTGGCCTCACAATGAGTTTCTAATACGTTCAATTAAGTGCTTCATTAGCTGCCTGAAGGGAATCCTGCATGTCACTAGGAAGATCTCTGGGACTGTCACTTAGGGAAACAGATCCTGCCCTTGGGGTGCTTAGCTGAGGTGTGTGTGTGTGTGACATGTTTTCTAGTAGCTGTGCCAAATACTCGCTGGTCCAAGGGAGGCAGTGATGGGTCCTGGGCTCCCAGCCCCCCCTCCTCCTGGCACGCAGGCTTAGGAGCAGGTGCAGAAAAGGTGGAACTTGCTCTCACTCTTCCCACCCCAGGCCAGCCTGGAGCTCTCCTGGTAACCGAAGCTCTGAGAAGGCCAGGGAGCCCCTTGGGTTTCCTCGACTACAACCCAAAGAGAAGGCCCATCCCTTGGCCCCGAAATTGAGACTGGTCCTACCCGAGCCCCGTCTGGGCCCACGCGCTTGCGTGAAAGCTGACCTCCCGCAGTGGCCCTTTCAGGCTGGCCACCTCCAGTGAGCCTCTGTTTAGGGCTGATCTGAGCAGTCCTGAATTACAAATGTCGTCTCATCTCTGAGCAACCCGACACACAGACCCTTGTCCTGCCTCTATGGCAGCCTCTGCCTGCCCCACTTCCCTCCTGCTCTTTGCCTTCCATGAGACAGGCCACGTGGGAAGAAGGCAGGTAAGAGCGTGGTTGTTGCATAGAGGGATGACATTTCTTAAAGGTGTTCAGTTCTCCTGAGTGTAAACCAAGCCAGCGGACCTTCCGGGTGCCCGGCACGTGGCCCCTTCTCACGTGGCTGCTGCCGTGAGGGAAGGGCGCTGAGTGGGTCTCTGTCTATTTATTTATTTATTTATTGAAGTCCTGAATTCCTGGGTTAACAGAGCAGCCTAAGGCCAGCAGGTGGCATAGTGGTTAAGGTGTTGGACTCCCACAAGGTGAACCATGGTCCAGAGTCTGGACCTGGAGGTCCGAAAATCATGCTGGGCGGCGTGTGCATGTGTGCCCAAAATCCCGAGAGGAGAATGGAGGAGAAGGGATTGCAGTGTGGCCATCCCCTGTGGGATGTGATTTCTCACTTTCCCCTCTGTATCTCTCCAGCAGGTGCGAATGCCCTATGGCAAAATAAAAAAATAAAAATAAACCTAAAAAAAAGAAATGAAAAGCAGCCTAAGGCCACCCCCATATCATTGGCCAGCCCCAGACCTGGCAGATCCTGGCCCTGGTGCCTTGAAATACGTGCTGGGTGCGTGTGTGCGCCCCAAATCCAGATGGGATGGAGGCGAAGGGAACACGCCCTACTCTGGTCGCTTTCTCTCCCATCCTGCCCCGTCTCAGTCTCTGTGGCTAGCATATGTGCCCCCTAGCAATTGAAAAAAGAGGAAAGAAAGCAGCTTAGGGAAATGGAGGGGGCGGCCCTGTCTGGGTCTCAGCGTGCTCCACTGGGAAAGGGGCACAGATGTATCAGAAATGGGACGTGGTAGGGCCTTGGGCTGTGTAAGTCCGTCGAAGTTCGTTGTTGATGTGACCTTGTGGATGCATTCATAGTGAGAGTGGGACGTCAGCTACAGCTTCACAGCCTGGGCTGCTGAGCCGACGTGCCTTTTTGAAAGTGTGGCTGTGGCTTGGGTGGCTCTGACTTGCCATGTGGCTTCGTGGAAGCTTCTCTGTGTGGCAGCAGCTCCTGGCCTGTCCCCCCCCTCACCTGCTCCTACCACCTGCAAGATCCTTTGCTCCCTGCAGACACATCCACCCATCTGAGGCTGCTCCAGAGAAGGCCCAAGATTCCTGTCCCCTCCCATGCCCCTTCTGGCGTCTCCCCCAGCCCAGCTGCAGCCTGGGGAGACTTTGTGGGAATGATTCATTCCCAGTAGCCTGAGTGCTGAGCCAAAGCCCTAGAAATTGCAGGGGAGGACCTGGGAGGGCAGTGCCCACGTGCCCTGGGGAGTTGTTACCCATGGAAGAAGAGCTCGGCTCATTCTGTGTGCTCAGATGGCAGCCAGCCGGCCCGCCTGCCAAGAGAATCCTTGCATCGACCAGTCTTTTGACCCAGACTGCTGCAGCCAGAGAGTGGGCAGGTAGCCAGGGAGTGGACAGGGTGGGAGACTGCGAGGGGGCCTGGGCCTGCAGTGGAATCCAGCCACTCCTCTGGGGATCCATGTCTGGGGCTGTCAGCTGCTTTTCCTATGCTTTGATTTTCTTGTCTGCAGGATAGAGGTGGGGGGGGGGTGTCTTCAGAAACTTCCTGAAAAATATGTATTATGAAAAAACTATGCATGGGACCAGCAGTTGGCGTAATGGCTGTGTTGCTAGACTCCCATGTAGTCGCCCACGGTTCGAGTCCCAGATCCTGTGGCTTAAACTCACGCCGGACGTATGTGCGTGCGTGCTCAAGATCTCAAGAGGAGAATGGAGAAGGGATTGTGGCATGGCCATCCCCCCGGGGGGTGATTTCTTGCTTTCTGTTTCTCTGTCTTTCTGGCGAGTGCATGCGTCCTACAGCAAAAACCGCTCAAAGAAAGAAAGAAAAAGAAAAAAAACTCTGCATGGATTTCAATTTGTTATGGTACCAAAATAAGCTTATGCCTTAATTCCATTTTTCCATGAAACTTTGTGAAGTCCCATTATATCAGCAGGAGCTTTATTCCAGGGCTGTGGGATGGGAGAGGATAGTGGTAAGGTGCTTACACTATACAGGCAGAGATTGAGGCCCTGGGGTTAGACAGGCTCTTTGGATTTTTTTTTTTTTTTTTTTTTTTTTTTTTTAAATTTGCCGTAAGGCACGTGTGCTCCCTGGAGATAGAGAGAGGTGAGAAAGCACTCCCCAGGAGGGATGGCCATGCCACAGTCCTGCCTCCATTCTCCTTTTGGATTTTAGACCCTCATGCACGGGCACCCAGCGTGATTTTCAAGCTGCCAGGTCTGGGACTCAAACTGTGCTCAGCCATGTGGGAGTCCAGCGTCTTAAGCACCATGTCACTTGTGACCCCCGTATGTGTGTTTTTTTTTTTTTTTTAATTGAGCCAACATTCAAACATTTTTAGAGAAAAATCCCAATTTCTCACTTCTTGGAAACTCGGGAGCTTAAGCCAAACTGGAGTGGCCTGAAGCTGACCTTGGCTTGTTTGTCCTGGTCACTGTAGTCCCCACTGTTTCCCATTGTCACATGTGCAACCTGTCTGGCCTCTGGCCTGCCTGTGTCCCTTGAGTAAGCAGCTCCGTTGCTATGAAAGCAGGATTCACCCCGGACTGATGCTCTGAGAGCCCCTCCAGCTCTGCTCTGTACCGCTGGAGGCAGGCTGGGGCCTCCTGGCAGCTCGCTGGCTATCATAAGCCTTCAAGGCTTCTATTAGAATATGCATGGAGTTTGTCCCCATTTCACACTTCCTGTCTCTGGGCTCAGGGTCTGAGCTTGCCTGGTTCCAGTCTCCACCTGACTACCCCACAGTGAGCTGTTTGGAGCCAGCCAAGGTTCGTCTGCTGTGAGTCCTGGTGAGTGTGTATCTGTGATCCTGACATGTTCGCACCACCTTCACCGCTGCCCGGACACCGTCCGATACCCCTTCTCTGTGCTCGCACAGTTCTGGGGGTGCATTTGTTATTGATCACCCATTTCTCAGAAATTGAGACTTGGAAATAGTCGAGTCACTCTTCTGGGTTGGCACAAGGCTGAGGTGGCAGCACCAAGATTTGAACCCCCTGTGCCTGACTCCAGAGATTGCCTGCAAAAGTCATGCATCAACCCCATCACTGCACGAGTAACTGCTCAGTGATGCCTTCGCCAGCATGTGTATTCCCTGCGTGTTCTCTGCTATGTCCCTGGCCTCTGGCACTGGGGTTGGGGGCATCTGAGGGACCTAAAGTTCATGGGGGGAAAAAAAAAAGGAATTAAAGTACAAGGATAGGGCAGTGCCAGTGCCAAGTGGTTAGGGAAGCTGGATCCCACATGGCCAACTGCAGACTGGGAAAACACACCGTGTGTGTGTGTGTGTGTGTGTGCCCCAAATCCTGACAGAATGGAGAAATGAAGAGGGAATTGCAGCATGACCACACCCCACTGGGGAGCAGGGTGCTTGCTCTCTTTCTGTCTCAGTCTGTCTGTCTCTGGCAAGTACACACACCCTCTGACAGTTAAAAAAAAAGTACGAGTTTGTTTTGGTGTAGAAAAAGCTGAAATCCATGCCTAGTTTTTCCATAATGTGCGTTTTCCATGACCTGATTGAAGACCCCCTTGTCTCAGGCACTCAGGAAACACTTGAGTAAGAACATGTGGCAGGTTCCCAACTAGATGCTGGGGTGCAGGATTGAGAAGCAACAAGGCCCCTGTTTTCTTGGAGTTCACATTCTGGCTGAGGAATCAGTCCAAAGAGTAAACCACATCTGTGACCTGAGCTGTCAGCCTAGGAGGCCCCGATGCCTCTCCAATCTCAGCCTGCACACAGGCCCCCAGGGATCTTGTTAAAGTGCAGATTCTGACCCACAGATTTGGGCATTTATTTTTCTTTTTAAGAGGTTTTTGCCTTAGGATATGTGCACTCGCTGGAGAAAGAGACAGAGACAGTGAGAGGGAAAATGAGAAATTACCTCCCAGGAGAGATGGCCATGCTGCAATCCCTTCTCCATTCTTCTCCCAGGATACTGGGCATGCATGCATACACACATGCCTGGTGTGAGTTTCAGGCCACTGGGTCTAGAATTTAAACCATGGTTGGCCATGTGAGAGTCCAACGACATAACTGCTACACCATCAGCTGACCCCAATTTGGGCATTTCTAACTACCCTTTGGGGATGTTGGTGCTGCTTATCTGGAGACTGTGATTGGAATAGTGGGGGCCTAAAATAGAAATTGGTACATTACTGTCCATGAGCCAATTCTGGCCCACCACCTATTTCTGTCAATAAAGTTTTATTGTGACACAGTGAATGCCTATTTGTTTAGGTATTGCCTGTGGCTACCTTTTTTTTCTTTTTCTTTTTCTTTTTTTAGGCTTTTGCCATAGGGTACTCGCTGGAGAGAGAGAGAGAGAGAGAGAAAGAAGGAAAATGAGAAATCACCCCCACCCCTGGGGCGGGGATGGCCACACCACAGTCCCTTCTCCATTCTTCTTTTGGGATCTTGAGTATGCACGCACACACACACACACACACACACACACACACCTGGCGTGATTTTCAAGCCACCCACCAGGTCTGGGACTTGAACCACAGTCAGCCATGTGAGAATCCAGTCCCTTAACCACCACGCCACCTGCTGGCCAGCCTGTGGCTCCTTTTGCGCTATGAATACAACAGCAGAGTTGAGTGAATCTGATCGAGGCCCTAGGGCTACGAAGCTGCAGATGTTTGTCTTGCCTTTTATGGAACAAGTCTGCCAAACTCCTGTTCTAATTACTTCTTGGATCTCCTTAAGTTCTAAAACGTGGATCATTGCGTATTAGACGGTAATAAAAATATTAATGATTGCAGTTAAAATCTGAGTGCTTCCTGGGTACATAGGTCTTTATTTTTCTTAGCTGATCTTGGTTCTAGGGAACATTACCGTCCTCTGTTTTATAGATAACACTGAGGCTTGCAGAGGCTGAGTCACTGGGCCAGTAGGTGAACTGAGGCCAATTTGAGCCAAGTGGTCTGCTTCCTTTTGGATAGGAGCATCTGTTGGAACTTTTTCTCTGAGCACAGAGAGGGTTTTGTTTTGATTTCAACTGTCTCAGGTTTTCAGACAGGTGCATTTCTTTCTTCATTCATTCTCTTATTCAGTCAACAAATATCTGGACAGTCTGGGTTCTGAGAGGATGTGGGTTACTCGGACAGGGTCCATGCCCTCTACATTCTAGTGGAGGAGGGAACAAGGCAACACCAGAGGCCATTCAGGGTGCTAAGCATCTTGGGGGATGCTGGACCAGGGCTTAGGAGGGAGTCAGGGAAGGCCGCCTGGAGGAGGAAGTGCAGATTGTGCCAGTGGGCATTAGCTGAGTAGAGAAGGGCAGGAAAGGTTTTGCAGGAGGAAGGGAACCTGCAAGAGTTTGGAGATGTGAGAGGCTGTGGCCTGGTAGTTTTGGTAGGGTTCGTGGCACAGAGTATAGTAGTGAGTGCGAGTGTGAGTGTGTTTGTGCGTGTGCGTGTGTGTGTGTGATGGGGCGGTGGGTGGATATTGTTAAAATTGGGGGTCAGAGGAGTCTGGTCCCAGTAGGGTCTCAAGTGCCACGCAGAACTTGGACTGTGGCCTGGAGCCTGCTGGGGCCTGGTATGGAGTTTAAATCACAGAATGAAAAAGTAGTTTTGGGGACCAGCAGATGGCATAGCAGTGATGTCGCTGGACTCCCACATGGTTTACTATGGTTTGTGTCCTGGACTTCATGGCTTCAGAATCACGCCAGGTACATGTGTGTGTGCACGTATGCGTGTGCTCAAGATCCTGGGAGAAGAAGGGTGGAGAAGAGATTGCAGTGTGGCCATACCTCCTGGGGGAGGGGGGGTGATTTCTCACTTTCCCTCTTACTGTCTGTCTCTCTGGCTAGCGCCCGTGCCCTAAGGCAAAAACCTCTAAAAGAAAAATAAATAAATAAATAAATAAACGTTTTTCTTTCCACCTTTGATGACTTTCAGGGATCTTCAGTGTTTTTCCCAGACTCACTTGGTTAGCAACCAGTGTTCCCAGCTGGGTCCTGAAGGCATCGGCCCAGCTAGGAGGCGTGGAGATCTCTGCTTTCACTTTACTACAGCAAGCATTTCTCAATTCGGGAATGTTTTTTGTTTAAGCCAGTGGATTACAGTTTCCTTTGAAAACCTGCTTGAAATATATTGAATCCAGGCTGGCTGTGGCCTAGCAGTTAAGGGAGCTGGATCCCACATGGATGACTGTGCGGTCTGAATCCTGGCCCGGGCATCACCGGGTCTGAGGCTCAAACTGCAGTCAGCTCTGTGGGATCCAGCCACCGTAATCACCACAGCACAGCTGGCTCGGCCTGGCCCCATTCTCTCCTCCAGAACTGCCTGTGTGATCCTGAACAGGTCACCTTGACTCCTGGGGGTGAGTGTGCATATCCCAGATCTGGCGATATGGAGAAGGGATTGCAGCGGGAGTATGCCCCTGGGGGTGCTTTCGCCCTCTCCCCCTTTCCCTGTCTCATTCTCTGGCAAGTGCACATGCCCTCTGGCAAATTAAAAAAAGAAAAAGAAAAATATTGTATCCATGTAACAAAAATAAGTGTTAAAGGGGGTTTTGGGCCAGCAGGTGTCTAAGGTGCTGGACTCCCATATGGCTGACCACAGTTCGAATCCCTGACCTGGTGGCTTGAAAATCATGCTGGGTGTGTGTGTGCACCCAAAATCTCAAGAGGAGCATGGAATAGAAGGGACTGCAGCATGGCCATCCCCCCTGGGTGGATGATTTTTCACTTTTCCTGTCTATCTGTCTGTCTCTAGCAAGTACATACTCCCTATGGTAAAAACCTAAAAAAAAAAAAGAGTGAAGGGGTTCTGATGTTGCCAGCATCACGGGGTGGTGTGGGGCAGCCCTGAGAGGTGGGGGGTCAGGGAAGCAGGCCGGCAGAGCCCGTGCTGTCACTGCTGTGCCCCTGTAGCCAGGACACGGGTGCAGGGGTGTGGTCGCCTTCTGCTCCAGGCTGCTCCTGCTCCGTCTTGCCCGTTTTTGCAGGTCTGCCTTGTCCTCTGTGTTGTCTCTCCCTGTCTGACTCCTCCTCCCTCCCCTCTGTCCCTTCGGGCCCTTATCTCTCCCTGTCTCTGTGTCTGCTGTGTTGGCCCTTCTGATTCTCCCCCTACGGTCTCTCTGTCCTTCTCCATTGCTGTCTTCTCCTGTCTCTGACTCTTTCCAACTGTCGTTTCTCCATGTCTCTATCTCTCCCCTTCTCTATCTCCCTTTGTCTTCCATCTCTGCCCCCTTGTGCCTCTCCTCCTCACTCTCCCTGTAACTGGCTGGCTTTCTGTCTCTGTTGTTCTGTCCGTCTCCGTCACATTGCACCCACCGTCTCCCTCTCCCCCTTCCTCTCCAACCCCCCCATGCATGCACATGTACACACACTCATGCACACACGCGCGCGCACTCACGCACGCACACAGCCCTCACTTCCTCCCGTCAGGAGCTCTGCCCACCTCCTTCAGCTCCTGAGTAGCCCTGCTGCAGCACCATCAGGACCTCATAGGGCCCAGGGACATGGCCAGGCACCCCTGGAGGCCTGGGAGAAGGGTGGTGGGGCCACTTTCTGGCTGAGGGATGGGAGCCAATGGAGAGGCCGGGCACCTGGCAGGGCAGCCTGTGCCGGTCCGCCTCCACCACGCCCCTGGGCTGTCGGGAGGAAGAGGAAGCCATTGCGGGCAGAATGCTGCTTTTGGTTTTTGTTTGGGGAGCTCCGTGGGGCTCTGTCAGCCGCTGGGGCAGGGAGCATCAGTTACCTGGCTTCCGAGGACCCCTGGCGCCTGCACACAGTAGGTGCCCTTGCCACGAGAGGCACTGCGGCTGCCCGTGCCCTGCTCTGCCGAAGCACACAGTGGGCCAGCAGTGCCTCTGTGCTGACTAAGAGTTTCAGAAGAAAAGTGCGATCAGCAGTCTGCTCCGGCCTCTTCCTTTTACAGATAGGGAAACAGGCCCAGGGAGTCGAGATGACCTGCTCAGTACCTCGTAGGCAGTTTCGGAGTGAAGAATGGGGGTCAGGTCGAGCCAGCTGGTGGCGTGGTGGTTCAGGCTGCTGGATCCCACGTGGCCGACAGCGTGGTGAGTCCTGGACTGGGCAGCTAGAAAAATGTACCAGATGTGTGCGTATGTGTGCCCCAAATCCTGAAGGGAGAGAAGTGGACAAGGGGTCACCATGACCCTGGTGACCATCCCCCATGAGGAGTACTTTCTCACTTTCCCTGTATCTCTCTGACGAGCACACAAATTAAAAAAAAAAAAAAAAAAAAAAAAAAAAAAAAAATTGAAGGGGTCAGGTTCCCACCCCCGGAAGCTAGAAACCATGAAGGAGGGTGTCTAGCTGGTGGGTGCCCTGGCGTCACTATAGGGGTCATGTGAACGCCCCTCCCAGGAGATAGGAGATTCTGGCTCACTCTCACCCACCTGCTGGGGGACTCCTTTCTGAGGACCTCGGGGCCTCTGCCTACCCCTCAGGGGCGGATGTGGCACGGCCTGAGGATTGCAGAGGGCGGTCAGGACTGTGGGGTCAGACCGCTGACCTCGCCCAGCTGCGGGACTTGCTGAGCCCTTGCTGTGCCCACTCCCAGCATGCCGCAGTCCACGGAGCCCAGGAACCGGCTGTTCTTACAGTCTCAGGGGCGGCTGCTGCTGCTGGGCTGCAAACCCACTTTGAGGTCTGCAGTAGGGCTGAAGCGGGTTAAGCTCACGGGCTCTAAAACCAGACCGCATAGGTTCAAGACCTAGCTCCGCCACAGCCTTGCTGTGAGATACCAGGCAAGGACTTCACCTCTCTGTGCCTCGGCTTCCCTGGCCGTGAAATGGGATGATAGCGACCCCACCTCAGTTGTGAGGATCGAAGGGGCCAATGCTCATCATGTGTGTAGAGTTGTGCCCAGCACGAGGTAACCAATATGTATGTGTTTGCTACTCTTACTGTCTTGTCTTTTTTCTTTTTCTTTTATTTTGGAGAGGTTTTTGCTATAGGGCGCGTGCGTTTTCCAGAAAGAGAACGAGACAGAGAGACAGGAAGCGAGAAATCACCCCCCGGGGGGGATGGCCACGCCACAATCCCTTCTCCTTTCTCCTCTCGGGATCTTGGGCATGCACGCACACGTGCCCAGCATGAGTTTAAGCCACTGGGTCCAGGACTCGAACCACTACATGGGAGTCCAGCGACTTAGCCACTGCACCAACTGCTGGTCCCTATTTTAAAAAACTATTTTTCAAAATTAATTTTCTTGGGAACCAGCAGTTAGTGTAATGGCTATGTTGCTGGACTCCCACGTAGTCGACCGCGGTTCGCGTCTCGGACCCGGTGGCTTACAACTCACGCCGGGCGCGTGTGCGTGCGTGCCCAAGATCCCGAGAGGAGAATGGAGGAGAAGGGATTGCGGCGTGACCATCCCCCCTGGGGGGTGATTTCTCGCTTTCTGTCTCTCTGTCTGTCTCTGTCTGTCTGGCGAGCGCACGCGCCCTATAGCGAAAAACCTCTCCAAAAAAAAAAAAAAAAAAATTAATTTTCTTCATGATAGAGAGCAAGCACACGTGTATAAGAAAGAGAGGAAGAGGGAAAAGCACTGTCACCAGGGTCTTGTCATGGCATGTTCCCCCTTTCCCAGCCCTCCAGCTCAGTGGGATCTTGGGTGCACATGCCTGTGTTGTCAGGCTGTCTGGGGATCCGAACCTGGACTTGGCCGCGTGGCTGCCAGCACAGCACTTCAGTTTGTTGTCAACCGTACCACCAGGCTGGGCCTATCGTCCTTTTTTAATTTTGCCAAAGGGCACAGGTGCTCTCTAGAGAGAGAGAGAGAAAGGGGAAAAACAGCCCCCGGGCACGGTCACACTGCAGCCCCACTTCATCCTCCTGTTGGGATTCGGGCATGCACACTTGGTATGTTTCTCAAGCCTCTGGGTCCAGGACTTGAACCGTGTAGTCAGCCATGCGAGATCCAGCTCCCTTAACCTGTAGTTCCCAGGGCTGGCCCTGTTACTCTCATTGCCATCATTACATACTCCCCCCTCCACAGCCTGTTCTGCTCACAGGGCATTCTTTGCCGTTCTCCAAATTTCCAGGGCACTTCTGTACCTCTAAACCTCTGCTCAAGCTGCTTCCCCTGCCCACATGGCTCCCCAGCCCCTGCACCTGTTCAGGTGCTGCCCATCCTGTTAGACAGAGCGCGGGTGCCTGCCTGAGTTCACATCATTCAGCCCTCACCCCAGCAGGACCCATGGCTCCTTCCTCTGACCTCTCAATCACAAGGCTTGTGCATTCCCGTACTCCAGCCCTGGCTGCCAGTTACCAGTTACTTAGGCATCCGTCTCCCACGCTGACCCACAAACTCCTGCAGATGTGACTTCCAGAAAGACAGATCGCAGAGCTGGGCTTACAGGGTGGAGCATATGGGAGAGACAGACAGGGAGCAGGCACACCCAACCGGTGTCCACACCAGCACTGCCTCCCGTCGGAGTGGGCCAGTGCGCTTGGAGGTCCCGGTGCTTGAACCCGGGGCAATTTCCTGTGTGAGTCCACCACCTGGTGCTACTGTGACCCCCACCTACTCTTCTGGTCCAGAAAAGCTGGTGGCATGAAGCTGAGGGAGAGGAAGGCTCTTTCCTGGTCCCATCTGGTTGGGTCAGTGGTGGGCAGTGGGTTCCAGTGGTGCTGTGGTGGGGGCAGGAAGTGACAGGCACAGCATGTCTCAGGGAGCCCACATTCCGGAGGGCAAGGTGCCTTCAGTGTGGGGGTGGTTGCTCACTCGGGGTTGTTCCTGGTTCAGCCCTCTCCACTAAGCCAGGAGGGACAGGCGAGGACGCACAGACCTTGCACCTGTCTCCAGCTCTTGCCGCTCAGACACCTGCGTCTTGCTGGGTCCTGAGCGCACGGGCACCATGGGGGCTGCTTACCTTCTAGCGTAGGATGCTTTGGAAGTGCAGGGGCCTGTGTGGCAGGGGCCAGAGGAGCCTGCGGTCGCGGAAGGAGGGCAGCTCTCCAGTCAGACACGGTTGAGATGGAGTGCATGTTGTCTTGGGTACCAGCTGTGTGACCTCAGGCCAGACACTTCTCCTCTCTGGGCCTCAGTTTGTCCACCTGTCAAGTGTGGGGGGGTCATAATAGTGACCCTCTTGCAGGTTATGGTGCGGTTACTGATGACAGTCATGTGGCAACAGGATCATGGGTGCCGCACCCATTTGCAGATGAGGAAAAGGAGGCTCAAAGAAGTTCAGAGTCTCCCCTCACGGCATGTTATTTCTCAAGTTTTGGACTGTGCCCATAGCCTCGTGATAAAGAGAGCCAGATTCCACATGGTTGACTGTGGTTCAAATCCCAGCCCCAGTGGCTCAAAAAACATGCTAAGAGAGCATAAAGTCCAAAATTCCAGCAGAAAGATGGAAGGAGGAGATTGCGCTGTGACCGCGCCCCACTGGAGCTGCTCTCTCCCTTTCTGTCTCTCTCTGGTAAGCATTTGTGCTCTCTGCAATGACAAAAAAGGAAAAGAAGGGCTGTCAGGTGGTGTGGTCGTTAAGGCATTGCACTCTCACCTGGCTGACGGCAGTTTGAGTCCTGGACCTGGTGGCTTGCTTTCTCACTTTCTCTGTCTGTCTGCCTTTTTCTGGTCAAATGAAAAAGAATAATGATGATGATGAATAAAGTTAAATAAAATAATACTTTTTTTAAAAAAGGAAAAGAACATTTAAAAATAAAATATGTTTATTTCTTCCATGAGCTAGAGAAAGCCTTTGAAATTCTCCCTCTTCTTTCTGCCTCCAGGGAGATGTGGGAAGGAGGGGGGGCCTCCTCGTTTGTCCAAGAGGGAGCAGAGAGTCAGTTCTATGTTCGGGGATGCACCATTCCCAGTATACGCCACCTTAGAACTGGGGCCAACAGATCATGCTTTCAAACCCCCACCCGAGTCCCACCCTCGCCCCCGGTAATGCTCCCAAAATATCTGCAGGATGAAAGCTTAATGCTTCTTAGATGAACCACAAGAAAAGGTTTCGGCCGTCTCGTTTGGGAACATTGCATTCAGCCAGTATTTATTACTTGGTCGCTTTGTTCTTAGACAGGCCTTCCCACCTTTTGGCCGGCAGCCATTGCGAAACTCCATGGCAAGGTAGACGGTAACGCAATCGAAAAGGCCTCAGCTACTGTTGGGGCCAGGGGAGAGGGGAAGTTAACCAAAGACTTTCTTTTTCTTTTTTTTTAAGAGTTTTTTTTCCCTTGGAGGGGGAGTGTCAGGGAAACAGACAGAGACAGAAAGGAAGAAAGCCACTCTGCAATCCCTTCTCCTTCATTCTTGGGATTTTGGGCACGCAGCCCACACACCTGGTGTGAGTTTTGAGCCACAGAGTCCAGGACTCGAACTGCAGTCGGCCATGTGGGAGTCCTGCAATGTAACTATTACAGCATCTGCTGGTCCCGACTGAAGACTTTCTAAGCAAAAAATATAGAGCAACCGTTTGCCTTTTTTTTTTTTTTTTTGAGAGTTTTTTTCTTTTTTTTTTTTTTTGCTATAGGGTGCGTGTGCTCATCAGAAAGAGAGAGACAGAGAGATAGAAAACAATAAATCACCCCCTGGGGGAATGGCCATGCCGCAATCCCTTCTCCATTCTCCTCTCAGGATCTTGGGCATGCATGCACATGTGCCCGGTGTGAGTTTAAGCCACTAGGTCCGGGACTCGAACCGTGGTTGACTACATGGGAGTCCAGCAACATAGCCATAACGCCAACTACTGGTCCCCCTTTTGACCTTTTATAAAGGTATTCTGAGGCCTGGTTAAGGACAGTTTGATACCACATGGCTGGGTTTGAATACTATGCAATTCGAATCCTGGACCCGACAGCTTGAGAAACACACTGGGCACATATGCATGGGTGCCCCAAATCCCCAAAGGAGGTGAAGGAATTGTGGCATGATTGTTCCCCGTGGGGGTTCCTTTCTCCCCTTCCTGTTCTCTCTCTCCATCTCTCTGTCTCCAGCAAGTGCATGCACCCTCTGGCAAATTAAAAAAAAGATATTCTGGAGTCAGCTTCCCGTGTGAAAGCTCAAATCCTGAGGGCAGAAGTGAGAGTGGTCAGCTGGCCCCAACCATCAGCCTAAGTCTTTGTTTTTTTTTTTTTTTGAGAGGTTTTCGCCATAGGGTGCGTATGCTCGCCAGACAGACAGAGAGAGACATAGAGACAGAAAGCGAGAAATCACCCCCCCAGGGGGGATGGTCACGCCACAATCTCCTCTCCTCCATTCTCCTCTCGGGATCCTGGGCACGCACGCACACGCGCCTGGTGTGAGTTTTAAGCCACCGGGTCCGGGACGCGAACCGCGGTCGACTACGTGGGAGTCCAGCGACATAGCCATTATGCTAACTGCTGGTTGCCAGCCTAAGTCTTCAAATAAGATCGAAAATCGAATTTGCTTATTTTATCTAGAAAAACTTTTTTTTTTTTTTTTTTTTTTTTAAATTCATGCTGTGGTCTGGGAGAAGATATTTAAGTGGTAAGCATGCTGAAGTGAACAACCTACTGGGGCCAGCAGGTGGCGTGGTGGTTAGAGGCGCTGGACTCCCACATGACTGACAGTGGCTGGAGTCCTGGACCTAGCAGCTTGCTTTCTCACATTCCTTCTCTCTCTCTCTCTCTCTCTCTCTCTCTCTCTCTCTCTCTCTGTCTCTCTCTGGTCAATGTTAATAAAATAAAAAATAAAATAATGACAATAAAATGAAGTAATTCTTAAAAAAAAAAATAGAACCTACTATGTACCTATACTGGTAACATTCTTAATTTAAAATAACCTAAGGTGAAAGAGAAAGCAATTTATTGGCTCAAGTGAGTGGAAAGTCCAAATGCCCGTTGCCTTCAGGTATAGCTGGACCCAGGTGCTCCGGTGTATCAGGACACTTTTTGCTCTCTGTCACAGATGGGCTTCTCTGCTGGCTTCATTCTGCTGAGTGTTCTTTCCAAGAACACCTCCAGACAAATATCCTGTTAGCTTAGCAGTCTTGGCTGGAAGAGAGCTGTTTCCCCTGTAATTCTTGTAAATCCCAGGATTGATTTATATGAGGGACTTCAAAAGGTTAGTGGAAAAATGGAAGGACAACTTCATGGTGGTGTGAAAAAAATCTTAAAATCCATGCATAGTTTCTTTCATATATGAATTTTCCAAGTTTCTGAGTCCCCTGGTGTTTGCCTACCGGGAGTCTTGTGCCTGTCTGTGGCCATCTGTGCCATTTTACCAACCAGGTCTCAGTCACTGCCTCTGGGCAAAAGGTCTTCCCCACTCACTTCCCCAGCACTGGGGATGGATGGATTGACAGGTGTGCCCACCAGTGGTGGAGTGGCAGTAGCAGGCAGTGACAGGCTTTCTTTCCTGGAGGGGAAGGTAGAGGAAACAACGGCCCTTCATTGAGCATTTCCCTGCTCCAGTGTGGTCTGAAGGCACCTCTCCTTTCACAGATGAGGAAACCGAGGTCCCGAGAAGTTAAGTGAGTCTCCTAAGATCACAAAGCAGGTGTAGAATTCAAAGTGAGGTCTGTTTTCCTGCGAAACTTTCTCTTCCTACTGCTTCTTGACCTCAGAAGGTGAACTGAATGCTGGTGGGTGTGCCTCGCTCTGTGTTAAATTTGAGAATTAAAAAGAAAAGAAGAAAAGACTATAGGGTGCCTCAACCCCTGAGTAATCATAGTCAAGCATGAGATGCAAAGGGACAAGCAGCAGTTTCCATAGAAAATGGTGAGGGCTCGGCATGGGGGACCATGAGACACAGGGAGGTACTTAAGCTAATCCGGGTTTCAGGGAAGGTTTGAGCTGAGGTGATAACCAGCATCCCAAGATGAGGCTGGAGAGAAGGTCTATAGATACTAGTAGCTGGGACTCTTGATGTACAGAAATAAAAACCTGGCTTCCATAGAATTAAACAAAAATAGATTTATTGGCTCCTGTAACTAAAATGTCCACAGGTAGGGATGACTTCAGGCATGGCTGGATCCAGGGGCCCAGCCAACATCAGGGACATATGTCTCCATCTCTTTTCTCTGCCTTCCTGGGTTGACTTTGTTCTCAGGCAGGCTCTGCAGCTGGTGGCTGAAGAGCTCTGTATACCTCCAGCTCTGTAGCCTACTGGTTCAGCTCCCCAGAGATTCCCATAAAAGGCTCTGTTCAGCTTCGGTGGGCTAATTGGGGTCATATACCCATCCCTGAACCAACATGTGGTCCGGGAATGGAATGTTGTGATTGGCCAGGTCCAGGTCACACGGCCATATCTGGAGTCCTGCTTGGTGTGAGAATGAGGCTAAGACCACTGGGCATGACTGGCACCCTCGGGGCTGAGAGAAGGTCCATGTGGCTGAAGCACGAGGTGTGATCACGAGGCTCGTAGCCATATGAAGCATTGCATCCTGGGTAGTGGGCACCTCGGATGCCTGATAAAGCGGAGCAAGAGGCCCACCCTGTGCATACGGGCTAGGGTGGGAGCTGGGTGGGGAGTGATAGCAGAGGGAAGTGGCTGGATCCCAAAGAGACGTAAGGTGAGGGTCTTGGATGGGACATGGCGGTGACTGGGTCCGGGGTTCCTGCCAGGGGCAGTATTCAATTATCCTGGATTTCTGCCCCGTCCCAACAGCGCAGCCTGGGCGGTCCCCCCGTGAGTTAGGTGGTCTGTGTTGCTTGAGGTGCTGTCGAGAATTTGAGTGGCTGACGAGCGGGGAGTTGTGTATTTCATGGTTGCTGTGTGGACGAGAGGCAGGTTGGGATCACGTGGCCCCAGGGGCAGTGCTGTGAGAATGGGATTCAACCACTGTGGCGCACCGACTGCTCTGCACTAAGTGAACAGAGTGTTCAAGGACTCTAGACAACACAGAATGGTGATGCCTTCGAAAGTGTTAAGTGCTGGGGACAAAAGGACAATTGCGTAGGCAAAGGGGGGTTTGGAGTGCCGCCTTGGTGGGCACAGGTTGCTGTATTAAATGGGTGATCAGAAGAGACCTTGAGAAGGTGGAACAGGAGCAGGGACAGGAGGGGTGAGGGAGCGAGCTGACGGTCGAAGGGGCTTGCAGGCAGCAGGTGTCTCCCTGAGCAGGGAGCATGCTCATGTGAGGAACAGCAAGGGCGACAGTGTGGCTAGAGAAGAGAGAGGAAAGCAAGGGGGAAGGGTGGGGCTACAAGTGAGTGGTGGGGCTGAGCTTGTAGGGTGGGAGCCATGGGAGGGTTCAGAGCCCAGGTGGGCCCAACTCCCACTGGCCTAAGAACTCTGGCTGCTCATGCAGCCAGAGGTGAGAGAGGCCTGGACCAGGATGGTAAGAAGTGGGTGCCCAAAACTTACCAATGCCCAACAGTGTGGGTGGGGAGAAGTGGAAGATTCTGGCTCCGTTTTCAGGGGGAAATTGACAAGATTTGCTGCTGGGTTGCATTAGGTTGGGAGAGAGGAGGATCTGGGTTGTTTTTAGGGCTTTGGGCATGAGCAGAAAGAAGTGGGGCTGTGCCAACTGCAGCAGAGTCTGGCATGGGATAGATCAGGCTTGACACCCCAGTGGAGTTACGGAGGGGACGGCTGGCACAGGGGCCTGGAATTGAGAGAGACAAAGACTGGATATGACGATCCAGGAGCCATCAGCCTGGTGGGTCACTCAGGTGCCAGCGTCTCAGGGACAGGAGGGAGGAGAGAGGGCAGCAGAGACAAGTAGGATGAAACCCTGATGACCCGTGCCAGAGGCCAAGTTTGGCCCAGCATGCGGAAAATCCCTGTCCACTCCTGCCGGGGGGTGGCAGGGAGAGGAAGACCAGCAGACATGACCTCCTCGATCATAACCCCAGTTGCTCATTTACTGAGCGTGGGGCTGGGAGGTGTCGTGCCAGGTCTCCGGTGTGTGTGTGTGTGTGTGTGTGTTAGTGTGGGCTCCACGGCTCAATTCACCTTTATGTTCCCGGCATCCGGCACCAAGCCTGGCCCTGGGAGAGCGCCCACCCGTGGGTGTTGATTGAGTGAATGTATGAATGGAGGCTTGTGTGTGGCCGCAGTAACAGCCAGCAGAGGTGTGCGGGCGGTGGGTGCCCTGGCCAGCAACACTATCCCTCAGTGTTTGACATAAGGCAGGTCCTGAAACTGTTCTTGTGGCCACGGAAAGTGCACACGTCGTGCCTAAGGGCGGTGAGTTTTCAGAAGATGGATGTGCCTGTGTGGCGGCACCCAGAGCAAGAGAGAACGTGCCCAGCGCCCCTCTTCACTCCCCCCACGCCCTAGATCCCGTGTGCCCCCTCTAACCAGCCCCCTGCATACCCCCGACGTCCATTCTGTTGTGAATGGGTGTTTGGGTGGCGTCCACTTGGGGCCTCTCATGAAGACTGCTGCTGGGAACATCGTGTTGTGTGGTGAACAGTCAAATGCATCTCTGCCGGGCATCTATTTAGCGGTGGTGATTTCTGGGTCGTCGGGAAGGTGCTCACTCACCGTTGGTCTCAGTTATGCCAGAGTGTTTTCCAAAGGGATTGTTCCAAGTTACTCTCCCATGGTGACATGGTATATTTTTTAAAATTATTCATATGGATATATATCCACTGCTATGTGTGTGTGTGTGTGTCTGTGTATAAATATATATGTATGTATTTTAAATCATTGGTTTTTAATTTTTTAAAGTTTATTGATAATAGTATTTCATTTGCTACAGGGCGTATGAGCTCACCAGAGAGGGAGAGAGAGAGAGAGAGAGAAAGTGAAGAAATAACACCCTAGAGGGGATGGCCTCCCTGCAACCCCTTCTCCTCCATTCTCCTCTAAGGATTTTGGGCATGCATGCATATGTACCTGGAGTGAGTTTCAAGCTGCCAGGTCTGGGACTCAAACCGTGATTGGCCATGTGGGAATCCTGCACCTTAACTACCACACCACCTGCTGGCCCCAGACTTGAGAGTTAAAAAAAAAAAAAAAAAAGAAAGGCGAGGAGGTGCAGCAGGTGGCATAATGGTTAAGGCATTGGACTCCCACCTGGTTGACTGTGGTTTGAGTCCCAGTTCAGCGTCTTGAATGTCACAGCGAGTACATGTGCGTGTGTACCCAAAATCCCAAGAGGAAATGGGAGGAGAAGATATTGTGACATGGCCATCCTCCCTGGGGGGCGCTTTCTCACTTTCCCTCTCATTGTCTCTCTCTGGTGAGTGCACACACCCTAAGATAGAAATCCTAAAGACAGAATGTAAAATATCACTATCATCTTTATGTTGATGGTAATAGTTTGTAAGTACTGAATTAAATAAAATCTATTGTATTACATTTACTGCTTTAACATGGCTGCTGGAAAATTGAGACTTCCAGGTGTGACTCACATGGGGTTTCTGTTAGGTGGTGCTGTTATCCTCCATGGGGCGGAGCTAGAATGTCCTGGAAGTTTTTACGCAGGGGGGTGGTGTGATTGCATTCTCTGCTCACAGGAAGGCTTTGTGACCTAGAAGACTTGAGCTACTGCCTCAGAGAGGACCCCTGATGGTCCAGAGGTGGGTGAGCAACCAGGCTGGGGTCAGGGGAGGGAGGAGCCTTGGGAGGCGGCCCCTCCCAGGCTAACCGATCCTAGAAAGAGGCCTCACAGCTCAGGGCTAGCAGGTGAGACCGTGGCCACTGCGGGCCTGCCAGCTCCTGGAGGCCACCAGTGCAGACAGCTGCCGGCTCCAGCCTGGCCCTCCTCCTGCCTCAGCTGTGGCCTGCATCACGTCCAGGTGGGACACCCTACTTCCTGCTGCCTTGTCCTGCTCTCCACTTCACTAGCTGCGTGACTTTGAGCAAGTAGCCATCCCTCTTGGGGGGCTGCTGCCAGCTTTGCGGGGCCTTACTCAGGTTGCACTGAGAGCTCGGGGAAGGTCAGAGATGCCCAGGCGACACGTCCTACTGGGCTGGGTGTCTTGGTGGTGGCAGTTTAGAGCCGCAGCAGGGAGATGTGGATAGGGTCTGTCGCATTTGCAAGGTGGCTTCCCCTCCCTGGTCTCTGGTCTGTGTCCCCATTTCCCTGCTGAGGCTCAGAGACGTGATGCCGCTGCCCCAGGGCTCACAGCTCTAGAGATACTGACTGCTGACTTTATCAGTTCAAGGCTGCTCCCTCCGTGGGTGTTTGATCAAGGCAGGGCGCTGCATCTCTGAGCTCACTTTCCTTGTCTGTCAAGTGGGGAGGATGACGGTGGTGACCACAGGCAGCTGCTGTGGGGCCGTCCTAGGCTGAGCCAGCCCCAGGTCAGGCTGCAGACGGTGTGCTTGCTTACTGATGGGCTCATGAGGCAGCAGCCTTGTGTGGTGTGGGGTCTGAGCCCATCCGTAGAGGGAGGAAACCGAGGCCGAGAGATGGAGCAGGTGAGAGCAAACCCGGGGTCCCACTCTGCCCCCAGCTCCTGGCGTTACCCATTGTCCATGGTGGTTCCAGCTTGCTCAGTGACCGGCCTGGCTGTTTGTCCTGCATGACTGGACATGAATGGGCACGGGGGCGACCTCGCCAGCCTGTCTCCTCCCTCAGGAACGCTCCTTCATTCCCACCTTCCTGCTCCAAGCAGCTTTTGAGAGACAGAGTGGTTGGGCAGGAAGCTGGCACGGAACATTGCGGCTGCAGTCAGATCCTGAAAGTCCGAGCTGGGACAGGCCGCAAGAGGTGTTAGAAGTGGTCGGTTCCCGGTGCTGGTTGTCGAGAGACTACAGTCAGCCTCAGTCTCCCTATCTGGAAAATGGGAGGCATCGTCAGCTTGGCAAAAATGGCAACGTCTGGCAACACGAAGTTAGTGCAGAAGGGGGCTTGCAGACTGCTGGCGGGAGGGCTTTTGGAAGGCACTTTGGCAACATCTGTTGAAACAGAAACAGAGCAACCCCAGAGCCGGCAGACCCCCTTAGGTGGCTCCCCGCTGTGCTGCTCCAGTTTTAGGGTGCATATTGCTGCCTGGGGCTGCTTAAAATGCTTATCCGGGACCTTGGGGATGGGGCTAGCAAGTTCTCTGGTGAGCCTGCAGCTTGCTAGACCCTAGCGAGGCTCTGGGGTGTCTCACCCATAGGCCCAGGGAGGCATTTCCTTGGTGATGGGGATGTCGTTATGTGAGGTGAACATAGCGTAAATGTCCGTCAGGGTGGCCTTGACTGGCTGAACAGCGCGCCATGCCTGTGTGGGATGCTCTGGAGTGATTACCAAGAGGGAGGGCGACCTTGGGGTGTTGCCTGTTGACGTGCCTTGCCCTCTGCGAGGATGGCTGTGCCCTCTGAGGCCAGAGCTTGGCCTGCATTGCTTACCAATGTGGCCCCGGTGTTAGAACAGGCCTGGCACACAGTAGGTGCTCAAGCAGTGTTTATTGGCGCTGGAACACAGAGGCCGTCATGGGAGGACCTCGTGTTGAATGAGCTGTGCAAATTCCTGTGGACTGTGCAGGACCCGGGGCTGCTTAGCCACGGCGCTGACACTGCAGCCATGGGAGGCTGACCTTGGCATTGTAGGGTGTTTTAGCTGCAACCCTGGCCTTTACCCCAGCTGTGACAACCGAAACTATTGCCAGACATTGCCTGTTGTCCCCTGAGAGGCAAAATCCCCCCCACACACACCGTGAGTGTGATACGACAGCGTGGATGGAAGATGAGAAGGATGGATGGAAAGACGGAAGGGCGAGTGGTTGGGAGGGGGAGAGCGAGACCCTCTGTGATTCCCATTCACATGCCCATCTGGCCCTAACCTTGTAGGAAAAGCAGACCTGGGGCTGGTTCTGTGGTGCTGACTCCATATGGCAACCGTGCTTCCAATCCCGGGCCTGGTCAGCCCGAAACATGCCAGGCATGCCCCGAGTGCCCAGGATCTGACGGGCTGGGGGACTGGAGGAAGGGGATTGTGGCCTGACCAGACCCTGTGACCACCTCTCTGTGTCCCACTCCTCACGTGCTATGCACGTGCACTATCAGGAATAAAGAAAAAACTGGAAAAGGAAAAGCAGAAGCGAAGGACTCCCCCCAAGCTGATCATGGCATGTGTGCCCCGTGATCAGCAGGTGCGGGCAGGTCCCGGGAGTGCCGCGAGGGAACCACTGTGGTGTGTATGCTCCTCCTTCTGGTAGCCCCTGCACGTACAGAGGCAGTAGAGCTCAGAGAGAGAAAAGGCCTTTCCCAGGGTCACACAGCACAATGGGCTTGACCCTGGACCGGAAACCAGTCTTCCTGACGCTGCAGCAGGGGCTGTTTCTCCCGGCCTCTGTGGGCTTGTGGCCAAGCTCCTGGTTATCACACTTGTGGCCTGAAGCTGTGTGGGCTGTTTCAAGGCTCCCAGTGAATTGCCCCCTTGCTGTTCACCAGACAGGCAGGAAGCGGTGGGGGTCATAGCCTGTGGGAGTTGTGTTGTTCTTCCCAGTGGCACTGGGAAGCCGGCCAGAGATGTGCAGTCCCATTGGCAAAGATGGTCTCTGTGGGTGGCACTGGCTCCCAGCCCTGTGTAGCTTCTAAGTCATGCTGCTCCCCTCCTGGTCAGGCACCTGCTGTGGCTCCCCATTACCAAAGCCCGCATTCCCCTTCGCGCTTGCTGGGTTAGCATCGTATGTCCTGGGAGGATTCTCCGTGAGGTCGCTGGAGTCCAAATGCTGATCATAGTAATAATAACAGGTCCTAGAGCACCCACTGTTTGCCAGGCCTGGTACTAAACGCTTTACATGCATTATCTTATTTAATCCTCGCAAAAGCCATATGGCGCTGCTCCTAGTGTGATCATTTTACAAATGAGGACACTGATGCCCTCAGAGATTAAGTATCTTGCCCAAGGTCACATAGCTCACGACCCAGCCAGGATCAGCAACTGGACGCCAGAGCCACGGTTTGTTTTCCTTCCTTCCTTCCTTCCTCCCTTCCTTCCTTCCTTCATTCTTTTCTCTCTCTCTCTCTTTCTTTCTTTCTTTCTTTCTTTTTCTTCCTTTCTTTCTTTACTTTTTTTTGTTTTTCATTCTTCCTTTTTTGTTAATATTGCCAGAGGGTGTGTGTGCTTACCAGAGGGGTGGGAGAGCACCCCCTAGGGTGGTGTGGGAATGCTCATACATGCAGCTGGTATGTTTTTGAAGCCACCGGGGCCAGGATTCGAACTGAGTGTGCCAGGAAGCATCCAGTGCCATTAACAACTGGGCCGTGGGCTGGCCCAAAAGCACACTTTAACCAGGGACTTCATCTTGTTAGGAGAGCAAACCAGCACGATGCCAGCAGCAGCGGCCCCGAGGAACACAGGAAAGGGCCAGGTCTGGGTGTCAGGGCAGCTGAACCCAGGCCTGGCTGTGTGTTTACCCTGCTCTGTGACCTTGGCTGAACTGCCCTTCCTCGGCTGGTCCAGAGCTTTTTCCAAGGCTGCTGCTTGCTCTGTATCCCAGGGCTCAATGTTCCAAGGTTAGGGAATATAACTAGAAATCGTCCTACTTCATTTTCTCATTCCTTTTTTAGAATTATTTTATTTTATTTGTTGTTGTTATTATTATTATTGTTTTAATTTGACCAGAGAGACAGAAGGAGAGAGAGAGAGGGAGAAAAGGAAAGTGAGAAAACAAGCCACCAGGGCCAGGACTCAAACCATGGTAAGCCATGTGGGAGTCCAGCACCTTAACCACTGCACCACCTGCCAGCTCCCATTTTCTCATTCTTTCACTTTGCATTGCATTGATTATGTGTTCATGGTTGAATTGTTAGGAAATTCCGAAAGTGAGAGGGAAGATAGGAAGTCCCAGCTTACGTTTTAGGTGTTTTTCCCCAGAGATTTTTTTTTTTTTTTTTTTTTGGAGAGGTTTTTTTCGCTATAGGGCGCATGCGCTCGCCAGACAGAGACAGAGAGACAGAAAGCGAGAAATCACCCCCCAGGGGGGATGGTCACGCCGCAATCCCTTTTCCTCCATTCTCCTCTCGGGATCTTGGGCACACACGCACATGCGCCCGGCGTGAGTTGTAAGCCACCGGGTCTGAGATGCGAACCGCGGTCGACTATGTGGGAGTCCAGCGACATAGCCATTACGCTAACTGCTGGTTCCCCCCAGAGATTTTTTTTTAACCTACATACATATGTACCAGAATAAGATCAGATAACCTTTGTTTTCAAAATAATTAAGTATTGGGGACCAGCAGTTGGTGAAATGGCTACGTTACTGGACTCCTATGTAGTTGACCATGGTTCGAGTCCTGGACCCGGTGGCTTAAACTGATGCCGGGCGCATGTGCGTGCGTGCCCAGGATCCTGAGAGGAGAATGGAGGAGAAGGGACTGTGGCGTGGCCATCCCCCCTGGGGGGCAATTTCTCGCTTTCTGTCTTTCTGTTTCTCTCTCTCTTTCTGGTGAGTGCACGCGCCCTATAGCAAAAAAAACTCTCAAAAAATTAATTATTTAATTTTATTTATTATTTTTTAAAAATTTGATCAGAGAGAGAGAAAGTGAGAAAGCAAGCCGCCAGATCCGAGACTCGAACCGTGGCCAGCCATGTTAGGAATCCAGCACCTTAACCACCGCACCACCTGCTAGGCCCCAGGTAACATTTTATCATCTGATATCATACCGTGAATGTCTTACAAGGTCCTGAATCCTCTTGTTTTCCTTGGTTGTGTCTAGCTGCATTCTAGCTTCTAGCTGCGCTGTGGAATATTTAATTATTCCCTCATTTGCAATGATGAGGAATTAACAGCTGGCATTTACTGCCCTCGGCCTCTTGCCAGGCCCTGCCTTAAGACGAACTCCCCAGACATCACAGCATCCCTCTGAAGCTGGCAGTGTGGCTCCGCTGCACAGATGAGGAAACCGAGGCTGTGGAAGTTGAGCAGCCTCAGGTCTCATGGCCTGTCCCTGGCAGAACCAGATGTGGCTCCAGCCTTCCTGAGCACCCTCGCCATGCCCTCGGTCGTTGGGCTGCCTGTGCGGCTCACCTCCTATGTTCTCAGAATGCCATGCATCATCTTTGAAGCAGGTGGCTAAGCTGGCTGAGGAAGGAAGGAAGACCAAGATGTCTAAGGAGAGCAGTCCTCCTGGCCAGGAGAAGCACCTGCCTCCAGGAATTTGCTGGAGCATTCTGGGGTGACATCCGGACTGGGTCAGCAGGGTGGTTTCCTGGACCTCTAGGGTGTGTGCAGCCTAACCCTGTCCTGTGGCTTCTGGGGGATGCTCGGGATGGCGGCTCCCGTTCCGAAGAGTTCAGGGTGACAGGCTGCCTGCTGCAGGCTGCCTGAGCCGTTGGGCCGTCTCAACAGCCGAGGGAGGTGGGGTCCATTTCAGGTGAGGACACTGAGCTTCAGAGAGGTGACGGGCCTCCTCCAAGGGCAGTAGCCGTGTCACAGAAGCTGGGGGTGTCAGACATTCTGACCAGCCCTGATGGCATGCTTAGCAGTGTCGTTAGCTGAGCAATGTCTGAGCTGTCCTTCTGAGCACTCCAGATCTGTCATCCTAGCCCATCCTCAGCGCCTGGGCAAGGGGATGCTGCCGTCCTGTTTTACCCACATGGGAACTGATGCCTTTGGTACAACTCATGTGAGCCGTGGAGTCCTTTGGGTGAGATCAGACATGGGGCGTCCATTCAGGCATCAGATCTGAGAGTGTTCTACTGTTGAAGTTGAATGCGGTCCTAAGGAGGGAAACACAGAATCCCTCTTTCCCCTGGAAGTCAGCGTTGGGGAAACTGAGTCCCCAACTGAGCAAAAAGACTTGTGTAGTTGCTCAGCACTTTAGCGGCGTAGCTGGGATTTGAACCCGCTGTACCCTTGCCTTGGGCTAGGGAACGCTTCCGTCCACTCTACTTCCTCTTTGGGTTGTCCTTAAAGGCCACAGATGTAATGACTAAGCTTTGATGACTGGCATCTAGACACAGATGGGGCCAAGCCATGTTCGCCTCCTCTCAGGACCCTGGTTCCCACCCAGGGTCCCTCCCAGAGGTGAGCCTCTGTCCCCTTCCCCAAGGAGTTGTTCATGTGTCCCATCCCATAAATCTATAGGGACCCCCTAGTAGGGTCTTTATTTTTATTTTTATTTTTAAATTTTTGCTATAGGGCATGTGCACTCCCGTGAGACAGACAGAGGGAAAGTGAGAAATCACCTCCCTGAGGAATGGCCATGCCCAAATCCCTTCTCTTCCCTTCTCTTGGGAATTTGGGCACTCATGCACTTACACTCAATGTGTTTTTCAAGCTGTCAGGTCCAGGATTCAAACTGCAGTAGGCCATGTGAAATCCAACCGCTTTAACCTCCACGCCACCTGCTGGCCCAGTAGGGTCTTTAAATACAGGAGTCTTGGGGCCAGCAGGTGACGTGGTAGTTAAGATGTGGGACTCCCACATGGCTGGCTGTGGTTTGAGTCCTGGACCTGGAGGCTTAAAAGTCCCACTGGGTATGTGTGTGTGTGTTCCCAAAATCCTGAGTGGAGAGTGGAGGACAAGACATTGCAGTGTGGCTATCCCCCCTGGGAGGTGATTTCTCACTCTCTCTAACTCTTCTCTCACTCTCCAGCACACACACCCCTTGGTGAAAACTAAAACAAAACCAAAAACAAACCAGGAACCTTGAACATAACAGCAAAGCTGAAGCAGCTCAGTTCTAAGTCCCGAAGCTTTAGAGGTAGGTCTCAGTGTGTCCCTCCCTGCTCTGTCACCTGTGTGGTGCTCCGGACGGAGCTCAACTTTCCAGAGCCTCTGACTCCTCCTCTGTGAAGTGGGACCCCTGTTTCCCCTTCCATTTGTGGCTGGGAGGATCAGATGACTCAGTGCTTGTATCGCCTTCGGCCCGGCACCATCTGACCCTGAGTACATGTGTTGGTGGTCACCCCTGGTCTGAAAATGACAGCGCACGCTATTGCCAGGAGGCAGCCCTGCCTGTTGTTTGACAGGTAAGGAAACTAGAGCTCAGAGAGCCTGAGTGAGACCCCCATCTGCACAGCCAAGAATGGCAGAATTGAACCCAGCTCTGTTGCCCCAGACTCCTGTCCCCTGACTGTCCAGTCTCTCTGCTGTCTGCTGTGGTGGGTGCGTCCTGGCTGCAAATCCGGCTTTGTGTGGGGAGGTGACACGTAGTGGTGTGATACTACGGTAGATGTGTTTTTTGGTTTTCATCCATGGCTCCTGGCCCATAACCAGTTGGCCTTTAGTCTTTGCTTTCTGAAGCTTCCCAAGGCAGGTCATAAAACTTGGTTATATTCCAGAGGATCCTGCTCCCTACCCAGAAGGAAGGAATACCACGTAGGGCAGCCAGAAGGATCTGAAGAGACAGGCCACACTGGGTTTCCCGAGGTCTGCGAGTGTCAGGTCATGCTCTCTGTCCAGTCACGTGTCTGCACGGTTGTCCGTGCTTTGATCATTTCTGTGTGATGAAGCCTCCAGCGGGACAGAGTTCAGGCAGCTTCTGGACAGCTGGGCCTGTGGAGGCTTGCAGGGAGGACTCATCACATGCCAGGAGGGTGGTGTAGCCCAGTTCCCTGTGACAATCTCCTGCACTTGGAGCCGTTCTAGATCTTACCTGTGTATCTCTTGATCTGTTTACTTGTATCTTTTTTTTTTTTAAAGAATGATTTATTATTATTATTTTTAAATTTTTGAGGCCACTGGGGGGACCAGCAGTTAGCGTAAGACGTAGTTGACCGCGGTTCGAGAGCTTAAACTCACGCCGGGCGCGTGTGCGTGCGTGCCCAAGATCCCGAAGAGAATGGAGGAGAAAAATCCCCCCTGGGGGGTGATTTCCTGCCACTGGCCCTATAGCAAAAACCTCTCCAAAAAAAGAAAGAAAAAAAAAAAAAGCCAATCCTTGAGCTGTGGCTTGGTCATGTGGGGGGCCAACAGGTGGCATGGTGGTTATGATAAACTTCTGGCCCCAGGCATGGGACCAATAGGTAGCCTGGTGGTTAAGGCTCTGGACTCCCAAATGGCTAACTGCAGTTTGAGTTCTGGACCTGGCAGCTTGAAAATCACACCAGATGCATGCGCCTTGCATGCCCAAAATCCTAAGAGGAGAATGGAAGAGAAGGGATTGTGGTGTGCCCATCTCCCCTGAGGGGATGATTTCTCACTTTCTAGTTTCAGAATCCAAGTATGTGGGGGAAGGCTCCAGGAATCTCATCTTGGATCAGCCCTGGGGCCTAGTGATCCAGGGAGTCAGATCCCACATGGCCAACTGCAGTTCGAATCCTGTTCCTGGCAGCTTGAAAAACATGAGCCTATGTGTGCATGGCCAAAATCCCAACAGGGTGGAGAAACGGAAGAGAAGGAATTATGACATGACTACACCCCATAGGGGGTGCTTTCTCACTCTCCCTCTCCTTTCTTTCTGTCTCCCTCTCTCCTTCTCTCCTCTGTCTGGCAAGCACACGCACCCCCTGGCAATTTTAAGAGAAGGAATCTTTTTTCTCTTAAAGCCCACTTACGTGTTTGCTCTGTGAGAGAATTCCCAACAGGGTCCCCATGCGGCAGTCGACCCCGGCCTCACCCAGCCAGGATCGCAGGCGTGCGTGAGGTCCTTGTGTACACTGAGGGAGCTTGGGACACAACCCTGGGGCCCTCCCTGTGGGCCCAGCCTCCAGAAGCGTTGCCTCATTGTCATCTTTGAACAGGCTGGGACTGTTCTGATGCACACTGATGATTCAGAGCCACCTTTAATAACGACAGTGTGACAGCTCCATCCGAGTACTTTATGTCAGCCATTCATGGAAGCCTCAGGTGTGCTGTTAGCACCCCCATCTCACAGATGAGGAAATGGGGGCAGAGAAGTCAGGTAACACCTCCCCTGTCCCCAGGCTGCAGTGAGAGGAGAGGATGGTAGTCCTGTAGTCTGTGGGAGATTCCTCTAAGATGTGGATGCCTGAAACCGTGAGAGAGCACTCCACACCTGAGAGACCACACCACACCCACGGTATTTTCACACTTAGAAACATACCTGGGGTCGCTTTTTCCCTTTCTTTTTCTTCTTCTTCTTTTTCTTCTTCTTTAGTTTCTGCTTTAGGGCATAAGTGCTCTCTGGAGGGGGTGCTGAGTGAGAGGTCACCCCCCAGGGGGTGGCCACACCTCAATCTTTTCTCTGTTTTCCTTTGGGAAATGCACCTGGTGTGATTTTCAAGCCACCAGGGCTGGCACTTGCTGGGATCCAGCTGCCTTAACCTCTACACCACCTGTTAGTCCAATAAATGTAATCTGTAAATTGGGCATAGTAAGAGATTTACAATACTGGTGAAATAGAACAACTGTAACTATAATGAAAGTTATGTGAATGTGGTCTTTCTCAAAAAATATTGTGAGTTCCCCTATCTCTATTTTTTTGGGGGTGGGGGTGATTGCCAGAGGGTGTGTGCGCTCATCAGAAAGAGAGCACACCCTGCAATGGAGCACGGTCACCCTGCCGTCTTGTTTCCTCTGCTTCTCCATTCTGTCAGGATTTGGGACGCACATGCACATGCACATGCACTTGGCGTGTTCTTCAAGCTGCAGGGACCAGGACTCAAACCACAGTGGGCCACGTGGGACCTGGCTCCTTATGCGCAGGGCTTAACTTCTCTGCCCCAGGGCCAGCCCGCTGGCTTCTTAATGACCACAGGTTACTGAAAGCACAGAAAGCGAAACTGCGGTTAAGGGGACTCCTGTCATTTGCAGAGCCGGAACTCAAACCAGGGGGCATGGCTGTCTAGGGTTCCTCCTGGAGTGCTCAGTAGCCTGCCTCTGACAGGTCTTAGCTGGGTGTGTTTGCGCATGTGTGATGGGTGCAGGAAGTCCTGGCCCCTGCAAGGTCCTCTTAGGCATTTCCGTTTGTGTGGCTTACCAAGCAGGGGCTCTGCCTACATTGCTGCACAGAAAGCCTGAGGCGGGGTGCACCAGGTTCCTTGGGCAAGGCTGGGAGGTGGGCCAGGAGGCCCAGCCAGACACTGCCCCAAGCAGCTAAATAGCTTCCCCTTCTGTGGGTAGGGAAGAGAGTTTGGGAGGCTGAGAGGTTCTGGCATCAGATTGACCTATTTCCAGTCTGGGCTCAGCCACTTATCATCTGTGTGACCTCTGGTGACACAGAAGGTGATGCTTCACTTTCTTGAGCCTCAATTTCTTCTTCTATAAAGTGGGTCTGGGGGGCAGCAGGTGGCGTGGTGGTTTAAGGTGCTGGCCACATAGCTGACTGTGGTTCGGTACCGAATCTGGCGGCTTCTTTTCTCACTTTTTCTCTCTCTCTCACTCTGTCCCTCTTTGGTCAAATTAAAATAAATAAATAAATAAATAAATAAAGTTAAATAAATAAAGTTAAATAAAATAATTCTTTGGGGCTGGCAGGTGGCATGGTAGTTAAAAGGGTGCTGGATTCCCACATGACTAACTGTGGTTCGAGTCCCGGACCTGGTGGCTTGCTTTCTCACTTTCTCTCTCTCTGGTCAAATTAAAATAAATAAATAAATAAATAAATAGTTTAATAAAATAATTGTTAAAAAAAAAAAAAGTGGGGCTGATACTGGTGCTTAACATTCCAGGGTATTGTTCGTACCAGAACGTACTTAAAACTCCCAGGTGTGAGAGCAGCAGATTGCGTAATGGTTACATCACTAGACTCCCACATGACCTAAGTTCGAGTCCTGGATCCCGCGGCTTGAACCTCACACTGGGTGAGTGTATGTGCATGCCCAAAATCCCAAGAGGAGAATGGAGGAGAAGGGATTGCATCATGGCCATCCCCCCGGGGGGTGATTTCTTGCTCTCTGGCTCTCTGTCTCTACTGCCAGTGCATGCACCCTATGGCAAAAGTCTCTCTTAAAAAAAAAAAAAAAAAAAAAAAAAAAAAAAAAAAAAAAAACACAAAACACCCCCAGGCATGTGCAGATCTCCTGAGTCCTTACTTGGCAACAGACAGGATGTCGGATTAATCCAAATACTTGTCTTCTGGAATTAGATAGTCATCTCTTACTCACCGAGGCTAGCCACGAGTCTCCCTGCTGGCCTTTCTGAACTGGGGCCCAGAAACAGCATACATGCCAGCTTTCCCCTAAGATCTCTGCCTGGCTTTTGAGGGCTTGCCCAAGTTGCATCGAAGTCATTGGACATTTCTCAATGCAGACCAGAGGGTTGGCAAATGATGGCCCCAGGCCAGATCTAGTCATCTGCTTGTTTTTGGAAGCAGCGCATTCACGGCCGCTCCAACTGTGGGGTTGAGTAGTTGCAACAGAGACTGTTGGGCCCACAGAGTCAAAAACCATGCCTTCTATAGGCCCTTCACAGGGGAGGCTTGCTGACCTGATAGAGACGATAAAACAGGGCCCCAGAAAGCTCGGGGAGCAGGTGCAGGGACAAGAGGTCACTCCTGACTCACCTCACCAAGTTCTCTAGTGTGCGGTGTTCCTCGGGCGTCGTCCACACGCCGTGATGACGGTGAACATGGCATTAAGTACTAATACATTACTTGTGTTGACTTGGGCCAGTCTTTATGAAAGTTACGTGGTTCCTCATGGTACTTCCCCCCTCGATTTTGCCACAGGGGCATGTGTACTTACCAGAGGGAGACAGAGAGAAAGGAAAGCCCCCGCCCCGCTTCAGTGCATGGGCTTACTGTAATCCCTTCTGCTCTGTGTCTCCCTCCTTTGGGGATTTTGGGATGCACACACATGTACCCAGCATGTTTTTCAAGCCACCAGATCCAGGACTCGAACCTTGGAGTCAACCATGTTAGATCCAGCTATCTTAATCACCATACCACAAAACTGCTCCTGCTATGTTCAAGCAGTGTCCAGAGCCTTGGGATTATTTTTCCTTCCCCCATTGGAATCTGGCAGACTTTCTTGGCTGGCTTCCCTCCGGAGTAGGTCAGACGTTCCTCATTCCCAGGGGCCCTGCCCCTTGGAGAGAGGTCTCCCCAGCCCTGCGTGGGAGGGTTGGGGCATGGCGGCCTGGAGGTGGGGTGGGCAGCAGTAGCCAAGGCAATGGAATGTTTAGGGGCCGGTTCCGGGGGGGCGGGGGGGATTGCAGAGCTGATGGCTGAGTGGATGTGGGGGTGCCGGACCTCCTTCTGAGATGACTCTGTGAGTGCGCGACCCAAATCCTTAGTCTGCCCTGTGTGCCACCAGCTCCCCTCTCCACTGCCCATTTTTTGGGGGGAATCCTCTCAGTCTGCTGATTTTGGAGAAATGATGCTGAGAGTTCAAATGGGTTGGAGCCCAGATCAGTGCAGTCTTAGTAGAAGTTCACCTTCTCCTTCGGCTGCTGTGGGACGTCTCCGCCTCTCATCATGGGCGACTCTTCTGAACCGTGTCCCTAGAGTCGTTAGCTCGTGCGTGTTCTCTGTTCCCTACTAGAATGTCAGCTGCAGAAGGCGGGACCTTTTTGTGTCCCAGTATCTTGAGCAGTGCCTGGCACATAGTAGGTGATTGATAACATTTGTAGAATGATGCAGCTCCCCTTCCCTTCCCTTCCCTTCCCTTCCTTCCCTTCCCTTCCCTTCCTCTTCCTTCCTGCAGCTCATGGTTCCATGGAAAGAGGGAGCACTGTCCCCTCCCATCCTCCTGCTGCCCCATTTTATGAACCATGTGACACCCTGTCAAGGATGGCATCTCGGGGACAGAGCCGGATTTGGAAACTGGCTTTTCCTCTAACAAGTCGTGTGGCTTCTGCTAATCACTTCATGGCTCAGAGCTTCAATCTCTTCATTGATCAAATGGGAAGCAAAGCCCTCACTTTACAAGATGCTGCTGGCAGTGACACCAGCACGTAGGTCACCCTTGCTGTGGGCCAGGTGCCTTTCCCACCGTTTGGACTCCTGTGCCCCTCCCAGCACTCCTGAGGCTGGCTCTTTGTTCACACGTTTCAAGTACCCAAGAGGCACACATGAGCTTTTTAGGAGATTTCATTATATCCTCGTTTTACAAGCAGGGAAACCGAGACTCAGAGAGGTTAAGTGACTTGCCGAGGTCACACAGCGAAGTGCTGGTGTACCCAGGATTTGAACCCTTGCAGTCTGGGCTCATATGGTGCTTGGCAGGCAGTTCAAAAGTTCCTCGTTACTTTGTTATTTTTATCATATAGGAAGACAATATGACGACACCACGAAAGTACATTTTTAGTGGAAAATATCTCCTGTGACCTAACACCACCCCGGTAGCGTTTTGAGTCTGTTTCCTCATTGTGTTTTTTCTGACCTGTGGTGTTGGATTGCTGGTTGGTTCGGCTGATTTGGTGACTTGCTTGGTGGCCGAGTCATGCTCACCTTGCACCCACGTGGGACTTTCTCGTCCTTTAAATAGAGAACACCCCTCCACACCCCATGGGGCTGATAAGAGGGTGAAGCACGGCAGAGCATGGAGAGCCCTTGGGTTGGTGTTAAGTACACGGGGTTTAGTAAATGCCAGCCATGACCCATGGTCCTCCTGTAAGAAAAGAAGGGACACGGCACTGCGCAGTGCTGAGGCCGGGTGGGAAGGGCCCAGTGGTGCGTCCCAGGTCACCCTGTGCATGCCGGGGCACACACAGGCCAGTGATTCTGGCTGGCTGGAAGGCAGATTGTGGCATGAGGACTTGTTGGGGTGCCCCTCCAATTCTCTCTCAAAAGAAAGAAACTTTTTAAAGGAAAGGAAAAGGGCTTGTTGACCCTCTCCCTCCCTCTCGATTGTTCCATAAATCAATGCTGCCCAATAGATTTTTTTTCTTCCTTTGGGGCCCGTAGGTAGCATGGTGGTTAAGGTGCTAGACTCCCACGTGGTTGACCATGGTTCTGGACCCAGACTGGGTGGCTTTCTTACTTTCCCTTTCTCTCTCTAGTCAAATTAAGAAATACACAATAAACAATAAAATTAAATACTTTTTTTTCCCTAGAGGGCATATGTGCCCTGGAAGGGGCGAACGCCCCCCATGGGGCATGGTCGCACCACAGTCCCTTCTCCATTTCTCTCTCCCTCCTTTTGGGATCTGGGTGTACCCACACACCAGGCTTGGGACTTGAACTGCACAGTCGGCCACGTGGGATCCGACTTCCTTAACCACCAGCACGTGGAGCTGGGGCATGTCCAGTAGACATTTCTGCAGCAATGGGAACGCCCCAGAGCAGGGATCCACAAACTTTTTAATTTTTTTTTATTTTTTGGAGAGATTTTCGCTATAGGGTGCGTGCGCTTGCCAGACAGACAGAGAGAGACATAGAGACAGAAAGCGAGAAATCACCCCCCAGGGGGAATGGCCATGCCACAGTCCCTTCTCCTCCATTCTCCTCTTGGGATCTTGGGCACGCACGCACACGCGCCCGGCATGAGTTTTAAGCCACCGAGTCTGGGACGCGAACTGCGGTCGACTACGTGGGAGTCCAGCGACATAGCCATTACGCTAACTGCTGGTTCCCAGGATCCACAAACTTCTGTGATCCAAGAGTAAATGCCTTAGGTTTTGCGGTGCCATTCTCCTCCACACCCCATCATGACTACCCATTCCTTGACAAAACCTACAAACAAATGCTCCTTAGTTCAAAGACCACGCCAAACCAGGCCTTGCATTGCATATGGCCTGAGGGCCGTAGTTGGCAAACCCCACTCTAGACCCACAGTGTCCATGCAGTAGCCGCTGGCCCCTTGTGGCTACTGGGGACTTGAAATATGGCCATGATGGACAAGAAGATGCATTATATGTGTTACATTTTAGTTCATTTGAATTTAAAAGCTTGTGTAGCTGGTGACTGCGTGCTGGACACACAGCTTTAAGTGACAAAGGCCATTGCAGGCCTGTCCCGTTGCTCTGAAAGGGTCTGTGTTCTCTGGAGGAGGAAGGCCGGGCCCTCTGGCCGTGGGAGCCTCCCGGTTGGCAGGCCTCTTAGGCTCAGTGGCATTTCAAGGGCTGCCCGAGAGCAGCTGGACCCGAGCCATCCTGCCTTCAGGAGAGCTTCGAGTGCCCCGTCCCTAATTGGTTTTATTTGTTCCCAGAGGGCCTTGCATCTTCAGCTGCCTGTGCTCTGGAGGGCCAGGCCTGAGTATTCTGTAGCTGGGGCAGGGGTGGGGTGGGCTGGTTACTGTTATATACCTGGGAGCCCTTCCATCTGACCCAAGTGTACTAATCAGGCTGCTGTTTCAGGTATAGACAAAACTAGAGAAGTGAGGAGTGAGCAAACCGGACAGAAAGGAGACTGAAGAAATGTAGTCAGCAGCCTGCAGCCAGTTTATTTCCGTCAAGGCCCAAACAGGAATTGCTGGGACTTAGAAGTCTGGAAGCCTTGGGACCAACAAATAGCGTAATGGCAATGTTGCTGGACTCCCATGTAGTCGACCATGGTTCGAGTCCCGGACCCGGTGGCTTAAACTCAGGCCGAATGTGTATGTGTGCGTGCCCAAGATACCAAGAGGAGAATGGAGGGGAAGGGATTACGATGTGGCCATCCCCTTGGGGGGTGATTTCTTGTTTTTTGTCTTTTGAGTGCACGCACCCTATAACAAAAACCTCTCCAAATAAATAAATAAAAAGAAGTCCAGAAACCTCCCAGCAGCCCATTTTGCAGAATAGGGAAACCGAGTCTCAGAGGTTGGACAGTCTGTATATAGGGAGTTGTTCGTCTACAGAGCTGCTTTCTAACTGTCGCCTCCTGAAACAGCACCAAGAGGAGGGAAAGCGAGCCTCCGACTCAGGGTGTGGGTCTTTAAAGCGATTTCCCCTTGGGAGCCTCGGTCATCCCCTCTGTAAAGTGGGGGAAGGTGAGCATTGGACTAAAAGTCCTTCCCACCCTCGATAGTAAGGGTCTGCCATTGAGATGCACATACCTGCCCCAGGCTACTAGACCCCCTGTGGTTCCATGGACAGGGCCTCACTCAGGTAACGCGGTGGCTAAGAACTGGGCACTGGAGTGGCAGATGTGGGTGGCAGAACTGGGTCCATCAGTTCCTCAGGTCATAGGCTCCACCGCTTGGTGTCAGGCTTTGTTATGTGTAAAATCAGGGTCATTGCGCTTTCCTCTCACTGAGGGTTAAGTGCCACGAGGTGCTCGCACGGTAAGCATATGGCCAGTACTCAGTGGCAGTGCTGGGGCATCGTCCAACTCCAGGGGGCGCCATGTTCACTTTGGGCTGGGCCCATGGACCCCTTGGAACTGTGCAGTGCACCGCCTCATCAGCCCTCCCCAGCAGCCCCAGCGAGTGGTAGTGGTGTAGTGCCGGCAGTTGCTGCATATTCTCACATTTACTCTTTCCAAAGTCCAAGGTCCCTAGAGCAAGAGGAGGGGCGAGGCCTGGTTGGCAGAGACGGGGCCCCCAGGCAGCAGTGAGCCAGTTCATCCTCCTTAGCGGCAGGTGAGCAGAGGCCCCAGCTACAGCATCTCGGGCTGAAGCAGCGTCCCCTGCACTGCAGCTCGTCCTCAGAGAACTCCTTCCCCATGTTACTGTCATGTGTCCCTGGGAGCCCAAAGCCCACGCTGCCTCTGTAAGGGGCCGGCCCTGTCCATAGCACCCAGCCTTGACTCGGTATCTTTGCCTCTGCAGGGCTCTGCCACCAGACAGCCTTGGCAAGCAGGCGCGGGGGCTGGAGCCCGGAGATGAGCATGCCCAGGAGAGGTAAGCGAATCCAGAAGGCCCTACAGAGACCCGGCTCCTCCAGAGACAGCCGTTGGCACGATCGATCCCCTGCCCACAGCCTCCATGCCTGGTCAGACTCCTAGGCCGACTTTGTCTTTGTTTCTCTGGAGAGTTGGATGCTCGGTATTTGAACAATCAGGAGGGAGAGAGTAGGCCTCTGCCCTTCCTTGAGCCTCAGAGGAGGAACCTCCTGGTGATGGGGTAGAGAATGCTGGGTTCCAAATCAGGCAGGAGACTCACCCAGCATCCCCAAGTGGATCTCGGGCATGGCCAGAGCCCAAACCCCTTGCATCCCACGTTGCTGATGTGAGCGTTTTGGTGTACTTGCTCAGCACCTCATGGAGCCCCCTGACCCTCACGGTAGCTTCCGTGAGAAAAAGTTATTATCCCCTCTGTGTAAGGTGCAATGGAAACTCAGAAATTCCTTCGTTGAGGTCACTAACTGGCAGGTGGCAGAGCCGGAATTTGAACCCGGGGCTAAAGGACTCCAAGTGCAGGACCTTGTCCACCATTTTCACTGCCAGGAAGCTGAGACTCCTCCCTTTGCTAGGGTCTGTCTGGGTAGGGGTACAGAGCAGGCCTAGGTCCCTGGGCTGGGCCTCCCAGCAGCTCCTGGAGGAGAGCAGGAAGCAGGTGCTTGGTGAGTTCCCAGCTGCTTTCTGTCTGCTGGGGCACTCTGCATTTCCCTTGCTGTTTTCTCTTTTTCCCTTTCTTCTTGTTGCCCGATAGCATGTGTGCTCACCAGAGAGACAGAGACAGAAAGCACCCCCCTCAGGGCGTGGTCGTCCTGCAATTCCTTCTCCATCCCATCAGGGCCCTGGGCACACGCACATGTGTCCAGCGTGTGTTTCAAGCTGTGGGGGCTGGGAGTGGAACTGCAGTCGGCCATGTGAGATCTGGCTCCCTTAGCCGCTGGCTGCAGGGCCGCTTTTTTCTCTTAGGCTAGCCACCAGGTCTTTGCTGTCTCCTGCTCCCATCTGACCTGCCTGTTTTTAGCTGTTCTCTTCTGGTGAACAGCTGGTGCGTGGCATGGTCCGACTGAGGTCTGCTGTGCAATCTTAGGCAAATTGCTTCCCTCTTCTGAGCTCAGGTGACACACGGAAAATGCTTTTGCAGACTGACTGCTCCATAAATATAAACACAAAACTTAGGACCTTACAAAGCTGAAAGTACTGAAGCCAAATGAGGGATCAGTCTTGAGTAAAACTGGCTAGTTGGTAACATTTTCCTTATTCTGACTATTCCATCTTCCAGGCCCTTGATATTTAGTAACTAAATCACCAGCCCCAAACATTGGCGCGAGGACCAGCCAGTGGCGTGGAGGTGAAGGCGGCTGGATTCGGCATGTCACCTTTCCAGTGTGAGTCCTGCACTCAGCGACTTGAAAAACATGCTGGGTGCATGTGCGAGCACGCCCAAAATCCTGAAAGGGCAGATGGAGGGGAGAGGATTGCGGGCTGGCCATTTCCATGGGGGTACTTTGTCAGTTTTCTTCTCTCTCTGTCTCTGTCTCTCTCTGGTGAGCTCTTGCACCCTCTGGCGAGTTAAAACAAAAACAAAACAAGACGACAACAACAAAGAAAACACCAACAGCTCGAGGGTGGACGTGCAGACACAGCTCCTACCTTTTCTGGAAACTTTCAGTTTTTTCTCTCTGTATCTCCGTCTCCATCTGTTTGCCCAGAAGGGCGCTAATTCTAATTCAAGCTAGAGTGTGATTGACAGCCCCCAGGGGCACTGACACTGAGATCATCCTAATTGGCAGAATTCTAGTCTTTGGTCCAGAGGGAGAATTTCACTGAGCATTTGAAGAAACTGCAGGAGGCATGGAGGGATTTCTGTGTGCCTTGGTGTCCTGGCCAGACTTGTGCCCCTGACATTCCCCCTGGAGTCAGCTTTCCCTGTTGCCAGGAGGGCACCAGTGAACCCCCACCATTGTGGGTAGAACCTGACACACACTTCTGATGAGAGGGTCCACAGTTATTATCTGAAGCTCAGAGAGGCCCCTGACCCCAGGGGGACGTATGTCAGCTGCTTCTGGGCCCCTTGCAGCAGCCTTTAGGTGACGGATTCACCCCTGCTTTGCACCTGGAGATACTGTGGCTAAGATGAAGGAAGTGACTCCCTCAATGCCACATGGCCAGGAAGTGCCAGGGCCTCTGTGCAGTTGCGACCCCAGGCCCCAGACTATGTCCCCTCAGCTTGGATGTTTCTTTCCCCTTCGCTGTGGCCTGCCGGGCCCTGTCCTGTGGGAGGATGGGCCCAGCTGCAAACTGACCGTTGGTGATTCGTTGAACCTTACATCCAAATAGGAAAGAAACCAAGGCTCAGAGGCTGGGCAAGAGCGAGGCACAGAGACGGCTGAGTCTCCAAAATTGGGGTCGTGGGGGTGAACTAGAGACTTGGGCAGATCTGTCATTTGAGGGGTGTAGGAAGGCAGTGGCCAGGCTGGGTGGGCCCTTGCTTTTCACAAGTGCTTCTTGGAAAATTGCCAGAGAAATCGGATCCTCTTTGCTACCAACGCCTAGGGGTGAGGAGCCTAGGCCCCAAGTCCCTTCCCCTCTCCTCACTCCCCATCATCCCCCAAGATGCAGGCAGGAGCCCCCTGGCCTCCCAGCCTCCATCCTCACCCCTGCAGTCCCTCTCTTCCAGGCTGCCCGTAGAGTAAGTCCAGCTCCTTGCTGACCCAAGGTCCTGCTGGTGCGGCCCCTCTGCTTTTTCCTTCTCACTCCCCTGGAGTCCTAGCAGCCTCCTCTCGTGTTCTCGAAGACCCCACACTCTGCCATCTCAGGGCCTTTGCACTCTCTGTTCCCTCTGTCGGGAACACTTATCCCCACACGTGTTCCTGTAGCCAGTTTCTCATTAAGGCCTCGGTTTAAATGCCTCCTCCTCCAAGAGGCCTTCCCTGACCATCGTCCTCCTTCCCTTACTCGAGCTCTCTTATCGTGCCCAGTACCATTCTTTGAAAGTGGTTATTCCAGTCTGTCCATATTTTTTTTAATTTAATTTAATTTTACTATTTTATTTCCAAAGGGTTCATGTGCTCTTCAGAGAGAGACAAAGAAATAGAGAAGAAGAGGGAGAAGACACCTCCAATGGGGCACTGCCATGCCACAGTCTCTTCTCCATTGCATCTGGTCAGGATTTGGGGCACAAGCATACACCGTGTGTGCGTGTTTACGAATTATTTTATTTACTATTATTTTCTAACTTGCTATAGTCATCAGAGAGAGAGAGAGAAAGTGAGAAAGCAAACCACCAGATGTGGGACTTGAATCGGTCAGCCATGTGGGAGTCCAGTGCCCTAACCACCATGCCGTCTGCTGACCCCACAGCCAGTGTGTTTTCCAAGCTGCTGGGGCCAGGATTCAGGCTGTGGTTGGTCTGTAGGATCCAGTCCCTTAACCACGAGGCCCTGTGTTTTGGGAATTGTGCTTCCCTGGTGGGATCTGAGCCCTTGGAGGTCAGAGTCCTGGCTGTCTTGTCCTTGACCTCTTTCCAGCACCAAGCACAGTGCCAGGCACCTTTCGGTGCTTAGCAAACACTGAATGGAGAACAAATGAATGGAGGACAGTTCGGGAAGAAGTCGAACCCAGGATGTGCCGAGCCTCCTGATAAATGTCTCCTGTGGAGACGGAGCGTGTGAATCCAAACAGGTGCTACAGCCAGACCCGAATTGGAACCTACGAGCCTGGCCTGGCTGCTTTCCAGGTGGGCTCCTGGGCAACCTCCCGTGCCTCAGTTTCCTCCCCTCTGCAGTGATGGTTCCATGGCACCCTGCCCGGCTCATTGAGCTGAGTACATGTCTAAATGTTTGCTGAGCCATCGCGAGGTGCCAGGCACTGTTCCAGGAGCTGGGGAGACGGCAGCGCAGCAGACAGAAATCCCCGTGCTTGTGGGACAGACATGCTGCCGGGCTCTGCCGTTCCCGTGGACTGTCGTTTTCCACATTTCCATAGTCAATTTTGTCATACTTGTTATCCCTGGACCAGATGAGACAACTGAGGCACTGAGTGGTTAGGGAACTGGCCAGGGTCCCACGGCTAGGAAGTGACAAGCAGGACTCGAACCCAGGCTGTCCGGCTCTTGAGCCCTTTGGGATGTTAATAGTACCTACCCCCAGGGACCAGCAGAGGGCGGTAATGGTTACATCGCTGGACTCCCATGTAGTTGACCCGTGTGAGTCCCGGACCTCAGGCTGGGTGCGTGTGCAAGTGTGCCCAAGATCCAAGGAGGAGAATGGAGAAGGGATTATGGCGTGGCCATCCCCCCGGGGGGTGATTTCTCACTTCTGTCTCTCTGCCTCTCTCTGTCTCTCTGGCAAGCACACATGCCCATCTCTCTCTTAAAAAAAATGTACTTACCCACTTATGGTTGCCGGAGGATCTGGTGAGTTAAGATAAGTAAAGTGTGGCCAGCCTGTGACCTAGAAGTTAAGAGAGCTGGATCCCACACGGCTGGTTGGGAGGCTGGAGTTTCAGCTGCAGTACCTTGAAAAACCTGCCAGGCACAAGTGCCCAAAGTCCTGAAAGGAGGGAGAAATGCAAAAGGAAGGGGCCGTGGCATGATCATGCCCCCATGGCTGGTGCTTTCTCACTCCCTCTGGTGAGCACATAAGGGGAAAAAAAGGAAAAGTGCCCGGCAGGTTCCAGCCTATCCTGTTTATTGAAAAGCACTGCCCCTCAATTTCAGCAGCATAGCCTTTGCTGTTATGGGGTCTGAATTAAAAGGCCTCCCTGATCCAGATGTGTGCCCTCTCTCCCCAGATGTGAGCTGGGCAGGCCTCTGGCTGACCTGTCCCTGAAGCGGGCCCCCAGGCCGGGCCTGCCCCACCCCCGGCCGGGCATGCGCCTGTCGGTGCGCAGGGCGCTGCTGGCAGCCGGCTGCGCCCTGGCTCTGGTGCTGGCGGTCCAGCTAGGGCAGCAGGTGCTGGAGTGCCGGGAGGTGCTGGCGGGCCCCCGGAGCCCCCGGCGGGTCATGCGGCCGGAGCAGGAGGAGCTGGTGATGGTGGGCGCCGACCACGTGGAGTACCGCTACGGCAAGGCCATGCCGCTCATCTTCGTGGGCGGCGTGCCCCGCAGCGGCACCACGCTCATGCGCGCCATGCTGGACGCCCACCCCGAGGTGCGCTGCGGCGAGGAGACCCGCATCATCCCTCGCGTGCTGGCCATGCGCCAGGCTTGGTCCAAGTCCGGCCGGGAGAAGCTGCGGCTGGACGAGGCGGGGGTGACGGACGAGGTGCTGGACGCCGCCATGCAGGCCTTCATCCTCGAGGTGATCGCCAAGCACGGCGAGCCAGCCCGCGTGCTGTGCAACAAGGACCCCTTCACGCTCAAGTCCTCCGTCTACCTGTCGCGCCTGTTCCCCAACTCCAAGTTCCTGCTGATGTTGCGGGACGGCCGCGCCTCGGTGCACTCCATGATCACGCGCAAGGTCACCATCGCGGGCTTCGACCTCAGCAGCTACCGCGACTGCCTCACCAAGTGGAACAAGGCCATCGAGGTCATGTACGCGCAGTGCATGGAGGTGGGCAAGGACAAGTGCCTGCCTGTGTACTACGAGCAGCTGGTGCTGCACCCCAAGCGCTCCCTCAAGCTCATCCTAGACTTCCTGGGCATCGCCTGGAGCGACGCCGTCCTGCACCACGAGGAGCTCATTGGCAAGCCCGGCGGCGTCTCCTTGTCCAAGTGAGTGGCCCCCCGGATGCCCGGCCTACACCCCTGCCCTGAAGGCACAGACGCTGGGTCAGGACATAGATCGGCTCTGCCTCTCCTGAGCTGTGTGGCCTTGGGCAAGCCCCTGTACCTCTCTGAGCCTCAGCCTCCTCTGTTAGAATAAAGATCTAGAAAGGCGATGGGGAAGGGCAGAGCCTTGAGTCAGATCTGCCTCCTGACACTATGGCGTTAAATTGTTCCAGATTTTTTTTTTTTAAGTTTATTTCTCCCATAAGGAAGTGTGACAGGCAGCCCCAACAGGGTCTTCAGGTGACAGTCCACCCCAGCCTCAGCCAGCCCCAGATCCTGGACACAGATGTGCACCCAGCATTTCCAGTCCCATGTGGGTCAGCCTTGCAGAGCGCTATGCTACAAGGGTGCCACTGTCAGTCCTCTTGTACTTTTCTGAGCCTGTTTCTTAAAAAAAAAAAAAGAGGGACCAGCAGTTAGCGTAATGGCTATGTCGCTGGACTCCCACGTAGTCGACCGCGGTTCGAGTCCCGGACCCGGTGGCTTAAACTCACGCCGGTCGCGTGTGCGTGCGTGCCCAAGATCCCGAGAGGAGAATGGAGGAGAAGGGATTGCGGCGTGGCCATCCCCCCTGGGGGGTGATTTCCTGCTTTCTGTCTCTCTGTCTCTCTCTGTCTCTCTGGCGAGCGCACGCGCCCTATAGCGAAAACCTCTCCAAAAAAAGAAAAAAAAAAAAAAAGAAAGAAAAAAGAAATAAAAAGCAAACAGAATGGGGACAATCACTCCTATTTCTGAAAGTACCAGCAAATTTGCCTGTTCCATAGTAAGGCAGTAGCAGGTAAAGGTTAAGAGCACAGATTCTAGAACTGGGTTGCCTGGCTTCACAGCCCAGCTCCGAGCCTTACTAGCTGTGTGACTTTGGGCAAGTGACTCAACCTCCTTGTGCTTTCATGTCCCCATCTGTAACATGGGGATATCAGCGGCCTTGTAGATACCTGCAGGCTTCGCATAGGTCCGTGCATGTCAGGTGCTACTACTGTTACTGTGCTATGATTGTCAGCACGTTCGTGTTGATGCTGCTTCTGTGGGAATTCATTGTCCTCACCATCTTACCATTTCTGGAATGCTTGCTGTGTGGCCATGGCTGGTTTAAGCACCCCCAACAAACATCTTGTTTAATCCCACAACAACCTAATGGTGTAGGAATCACTCTCATACCCATTGACAGATGCAGACAGTAAACCTCAGGGGAATCCAGCACACTAAGGGGACCCTGCTAGCAAAGCACGGTGCTGGGATTCGAACCCAGGTCTACTGGACTCTAGAATGTGTGCTCTGAAGTTCTCTGTGTTCATGAGCCCCTCCTCCCCTTTTTCCCAAGCCTCTTCTCCTGCCCTTGTTTCTTCCCTCTGTTACTGTCTGCCCTCCTCCCACTCCTGAGATCCAGATCACCAGGATGACACAGGAGTGGAGTGAGGGGTCTCTGCACTCCCCTCCCGATCAGGGCTGAGCAGCCCTGAGAGCCCAGCGAGAGGGTGGTTCTCCCCGGACAGCCCCTTTCTCCCATAGCTAGTCCTTCCAGGCTCCATCCCCACAGCTCTTTAAAATAATTTTATTTCAGCTTACTTATTTATTTATTCTACAAGAGTGGAAGAGAAAGAGAAACCAGCACTGTCCCTCGTCACTTCCCGCCTCGGCCTTCCCAGCCAGCCAGGATGCACGCTGAGAGGGTGCACAGCAAAGTGCCACGCCTGGGTACCTGTAGGGGGCTGGCGGACTGGCAGCGGCCCCTTGGGGCCTTTTAGCCTTGCCGTTAGCGTTTTCTGTTTGTTTTTCAAAGACAGAATATTTATGTTAATCAAACACATGAAAATATTTATTTATTTATTTATTTATTTTTTGCCAGAGGGTCCATACACTTACCAGAGAGAGACAGGGAGAGACAGGGAGAGGGAGAAAGCACCCCCCCATGTGGAATGGTTGTGCCGGAATCCCTTCTCTGCCATTCCTTCCTCCCGTTGGGATGGTGGCCATCTTGCACATCCGTGCGTCTCAAGCTGCTGAGTCTGGGACTCGAACCACAGAGCTGGCCACCACAACCACCGAGATCACTGTCCAGACCCCACCTACATGGACGGTGTGGATATTCGTAACCCAGATGTGGAACATTTTTATTACTCTCTTTATTATAAGTAGTATTACCAGTTTTACTATTAATAGTTAATAATGAGTCATCTTTAAACTCTATGTGCTTTCTGTACTTCTCTGTGTGTGCATTATCATAGTAAAATATTGACTGGATTATAGCAAAACTTAAAAAGAAAAAAAGGCGGAGGGACTGAGGCAGCAGGTAGCATAGTGGTTGGGCTGGGGTCTGACTGCCCTAACCACCGGGCCCTGGAGCCGGCTCAGGGTTATTTTCTTAAAAGGCGGAGAAGTCAGGGAGTGGAGTTCACTCACCGACCATGTGTGCTGTTCATATCTCCTGCTTTCTCACTGCAGGTCCTGTCCTCATGGTGCAGAGGCACAGTGGCTCCCTGCAGCCTCGCAGTTGCTGGGGCAGAGCTGGGTGGAGGCCAGGTCCTCCACCCTTTCTGCTGTCCCGGGGTGGCTGAGCAGGGAACCCACCCAGGTGCTGTCTGGATCTGCCCTGTCCTATCGGGTCTGTCTTCTCTCTCCAGAATCGAGCGGTCCACAGACCAGGTCATCAAGCCTGTGAACCTGGAAGCACTCTCCAAGTGGACCGGCCACATCCCTGGGGACGTGGTGCGGGACATGGCCCAGATCGCCCCCATGCTCGCTCGGCTGGGCTATGACCCATATGCAAACCCACCCAACTACGGCAACCCGGACCCCATCGTTATCAACAACACACACCGGGTGAGTGTGCGAGTGTGTCTACGCGCATGTGTTCTAGGGTCTGCAGAAGCAGAAGCTTTAGCTACCTAAGACGTGTGGTCTCTTGACTGTTGAACATCTGAATTGTTTCCATGTAAGGAACATAGTGAACTGTATGACTGCTTGTATTTCCATTTTTGCTTGGGCTGCTAGGGGGCTCAACACCAACAGGTAGACTTTCTTTTCTATTCTTAATAGCAGGCCCTAATCTCACCTCATTTCTCTATTCTTATTTACCCTTTCTCTCTTTTGCCCCTTGTTGTATCTTTGTCTTTCTGTTTGTAAAACACTTCAATTCCTTGTTGAGAGTGGGCATAACTAAATAAATTACTGGTCGTGTTATTGCTCCCACAAAGTTGAGTGGTGATTCTCAGACTCATGTGAGCTCAGAGCAGTGTAAATTGCTTTTCAGCTTCTCCTTCGTTCAGGTGGTCAAGGAACGTGACGTGGACAAGATGTTTCTTTCTGATGGGTTCAGGTCGGCTGATTCTCACTGAGTAAGGCGTAGTTCCCAAGGTCATGGTCTAATGCAGGTGTTGTCATCGTGTCTCGTGTATTTTCGGTGCTGTGTTCTGACTTCCTTATTGACACCAAGTTAAGATATTTAAAAATGGGACACAGGCCATAACATGTGGGGCTTATCCATCTATTTCTTTCATGAGTGAATGAGCAAGTGAGAGAGACAGACAGACGGGCGCCTTGATCCACCCTCAGCTCAGCCAGCCCCAGATCATGGGCACGTGAATGCTGGGGAGCTCAGAAAGGTCTCCAGACACCAACCCAGAACCCTCTCATGTGGGTCAGCCTCACAGAGCACCAAGTTTTACTGCTGCCTTACCATCCGGTGCCAGAGGGCACAGGTGCTTCCCAGAGAGAGACAGAGCAAGGGACGGAAGGTGAGAAAGCATGCCCAGGGGTGTGTGGCCATGCTGCAGTCCCTTCTCTTTTTTCCTGCCTTTTGGGATCTGGGGCACGCAGGCGTGTGCACCTGGAGTGTTTTCAAGGCCCTGGGTCCAGGATTGGAGCCATGTAGTCGGCCATGTGGGATCTAGCCACCTTAACCACCATGCTGGCCCTCCCCCTTTTGTTTTAATTCACAAAAGATGCACGTGCACGAGGGAGAAATGCACCTTCCGTGGGGTTCTGTCGCTCTGCGGTCCTTTTTCTCCAGGCCACCAGGATCCTGAGCACGCTCACACACACCCAGCAGGGTTTTAGGCCAGCGGAACCAGGGACAGCATGTGGCTTCCAGGTCTGTGGGCCAGTCCGGTCCACTTCCCGCTGTGCTACAGAGGCTGGGCTCAGAGTCTTCATTGAAATTAAGCTCTGCTGTTTCTGAACACATGCTGCCTTTAGAAAGTAAGCAGTCCTTGAATCACAAAGGAAGAAAGTGATTCCTCTCTCGGTTCTCCTTTAGTTCTTCCCTTGGTTGAAGGAGGAAGTCTCTCTGTGGTGCAAATAAGTCTTCAGTGCCCCTGTGAGACTTGCTAATCTCTCCTTTTCACAAAGAGAATTTCCTAGCACTTAGTGGTGGGGACTCTCCTGGGAATTGAATTGTAGAAGCCCATCTTGGGTCTCTTTTGAGTTCCTGTTCCCTCTGATGTCAGCGGATTCTGTGGACATTTATTTACAGAAATACTCAGAGATCTACTGACCAGACCCAGCCTACATGGACAGTGTGGACATTCATAACCCAGATGCAGAATATTTTTATTATTCTTTTTATTATAAGCAGTATTACTAATTTTACTATTATTAGTTAATAATGAGTCTTCAAACTCTACTTATGTGCTTTCTGTACTTCTCTGTATGTGTTTTATCACAACAAAATAACTAGAAATTAAAGGGGGGCAACAGGTGGCGGCATGGTGGTTGAAGTGCTGGATTTCCTCATAGCCAACTACAGTTTGAGTCCTGGAGCTGCCGGCTTGCTTTCTCGCTTTCTTTCTCTCTCTCTCTGGTGAGCACATATGCCCTATATCAAATTAAAAACAATAATAAATAAAATTAAGTAATTCTTAAAAAAAAAAAAAAAAAGTGGTAGCCTCTGACTTTCCCCAGACTTTGAGGTCAGAAACTGTCACAGGAAAGCCCAACTTTATATAGTTTTATAAAGCAAATAATTCAAATGGGCACTGATGTTAAGATCAATTTTTTAAAAAGAATTATTTTATTTAACTTTGTTTATTTATTTATTTTTAATTTGACCAGAGAGAGAGAGAGAGATAAAGCAAGCTGTCAGCTATATGAGAGACCAGAGCCCTTAACCACCATGCTACCTGCCAGCCCCATCAATATTTTTTTAAGAGATTTTTGCTATAGGGTGCATGCGCTTGCTGGAGGCACAGAGAGACAGACAGAAAGCAAGAAATCGCTCTCTAGAGGGGATAGCCATGCCACAGTCTTTTCCTCCATCCTCCTCTGGGGATTTTGGGCTTGCATGCACACATCTGAGTTTTAAGCCACTGGGTCTGGGACTCAAACTGAGGTCAACTACGTGGGAGTCCAGCGTCGTAACCATTACACCATCTGTGGGTCCTTTTAAGATTAATTTTGCGGTGACTTTTTGTTTGTTTTAAAATGGAAGGTGTTGCTCATTTTATTCTGAAGAGATTTCTTCCCTTGGCAAGAGCTGGTCTTTACAGTCGCTTACCTGTTACTATGAGGTTAAGTCTCTGTATTTTTTATTTTTATTATTTTTAGCGTTTTGCCATAGTGTACATGTGTTCAAGGGAGAAAGAAAGAGAGAAGGAAGGTGAAAAATCACCCCCAGGGGGATGGCTTGCCACAGTCCCTTCTCCAGTCTTCTCTCGGGACTTTGGGCACACATGCGCACATGGCAGGTGTGATTTTGAAGCCACCAGGTCCAGGAACTGAATCGCGGTTGGCCATGTGGGAGTCCAGCACCTGAACTACCATGCCACCTGCTGGTCCCGTTAAGTCTATGAAAAGTTGTGTGAGTGAGTGTGCGTGTATGCCTGTGTGTGTTTCTGTGATGGCTCCTGGAGCACAGTGAACTCAGCGACCGAAAGGCTGTCGTTGTCAATGAAGTCGTCAGGTCCCTGCACTGTCCTTTGCAGTAGCCACTGGCCGTGTGTGACTGCTGACCCCGTGAAGTGGACTAGACCGAATTGAGAGGTTCTAAAAGTGTAAAGTACTCATTGGAGTTTGAAGTCTTAGGACACAAAAAAGTCTGTAAAGCGTTTTAGTAATCATTTTAATATTAATATGTGTTGAAATGTTAATATTATACTTTTTTTTAATTACCATATACACCTGGCAGAGAAAGAAAGGAGGAGAGAAGGAAGAAGCACACACACACACACACACACGCGCGCGCACACACACACACACACACACACACACACTACTGGCATGTTTTTCAAGGTGTCAGGGCTGGGATTTGAACCTCAGTTGGTCCTATGGGATCTGGCACCATTAACCAGTATGCCATAAGGCCAGCTCTATTTTTTTTTTTTTTAAGTCTATATATTTATGTCTTCCCTGAAAGACAGACACCCCCACCAGGGGTCCCATGCCACTATCCACTCCTGTCCCAGCCGGCCTGGATCTCGGGCACACGTGTGCCTACGTGCTCAGGGAGGTCTCGGGTGTGAACCCAGGACCTTTCTTCTCCTGCAGGTCCAGCTGTGCCACCACCTGGTCCCTGGAATGTTAATACTTTTAGAGATGTCAGGTTACATAAAATGTGTTAGAATTTTACCTGCTTTTATTTTCTAAACATGGCTACTGGCCAATTTGAAATGGCATAGCGACTATTTCTAGGGGATCGTGCTGGTCACAGTGGTGCCTTCCATACCTAGAGACGGTGGAAGGTCTGGGATGTCCTGGTTCCACCTGAGGGCCTTTGCACTCGCTGTTTGCCCTGCCTGCAGTGCTTAGCCTGGCTGGTGTTCCTTGTCACTCGGCTCTCAGCTCAGGTCACCTGTCTCTGACCACCCACTCCGAGCAAGCCCCCTGCCCCTCCTCATCACACCCCTTTGTTTTCCTTTCTGCCAGCACTTGCTCCCTGTGGTGTGTACTGTGTGGTAACCCGCGTGATTGTCTGGCACCTGTTCTAGAATGGAAGCTCCAGAATAGGAATTTCAATGGTCTGGTCCGTGTTATACTCCATGCTTGGAGTATGGCCTGGAATAAGAGGAGCTCTGTAAACGTGTGTCGGCTGGGTGGTGACTGGGTCGAGGAATGGGGGTGCTGTGAATAGGTGAATGGGTGCATGAATGGACGGGTGGGCTCCATTTTATCCTTTGGTCATTTCCATAAAAGTGATATTTCTTTTCTTTGTCCTAGGTCTTGAAAGGGGACTATAAAACACCGGCCAATCTGAAAGGATACTTTCAGGTTAGACGCCCCAAGGGGAATTCTGAATTACTATATGCACTTGGACGCGTCACCTCTTCACTGTGGCTGACAGTTTCCCATCATAAGTGGGGGGTGAGGGCCAGGCCAGGTGGGTCTCTCAGTGTCTGATCTCACTGGGGCCAGTCTTGGCCACCCTTCTGCCTATCCTTCTTGAATGCTGCTGGAGGGATCTCTGGGGACTTTCTCGTGAACTTTCTACCTCTGGTGTTAGATTCAGTTTTACTTAAAGCAACAGTTCCGTAAATATAACCCAGTGCAAAATTTCCGTTAGTATACCCAAAACAGGGTCATGAGGGTCATGTGATGTAGCTAACATGCGGACGCAGACCTGCACACTCCTCTGCTTGCCCACGTGTGTGCCCAGGGTTGTGCTCCCAAGCACCCCAGGTAGGTCCATGGGAGGTGGCCCATGCTCCATGTCCCTGTCAGCAAAGATGTCCCTCCTGACACACAGCATGGACTGCCCTTTTCCTTGCATTATGGGTGTCCTCCTTTTGGTGTTAAAATTCTCTCTTAAAAAATAAAGTTTTCTTTTTTCAATTAGAAAGGGAGACAGATAATGGTTTGTTTAAGGACAGGGTCTTACCATGTTGGAATTCTCCATAATTTCATTCTAACAATAGTGTTCAGCAGTGCAATTGTATTCTTTTTTAAAAATATTTATTTATTTAATTCCATTTGTTATTATTTTTTAATTTGACCAGAGAAGGACAGAGAGAAAGGGAAAGTGAGAAAGCAAGCTGCTAGGTCTGGGACTGGAACTGCAGTCAGCCATGTGGGAATCCAGCACCCCAACCACCATGCCACCTGCCGGTCCCAAGTGCAGTTGAATTCTGACACTAACTCAGGGTTAGCACAGTCCCCACAGGTGCCAGGCTCAGCCTCACAAGACTGCCTCACTTCAGATAGTAGCAGAAACCTGAGTGCCTGGCCACCCACACTTCTGCCTGGCTGACTACAGAATCGGAGGTTCTCCTCTTTCTCCCCAGCTTGACACTTTTTTAGAACAGCTTAGAGGACTCAGATACACTTGACAAGTTGACCTGTTCATTAGAAAGGATTCGACTCCGGAACAGCCAGATGGGAGAGATGCATGGGGGGACGTGGGGGTAGGGGTGTCACAGAGCGCCCATGCCCTGGCTAGGCACCCCATGTGCCCAGTGTCTCAGTGTGTTCGCTAACTGGGAAGCTCCCCAAACCCTGCATTTAGGGGTTTCACGGTTAATTGAATCACCAGCCATTGGTAACTCCATCAGTCTCCACCCAGCCCCTCTGCCTGCCCAGTCCTTGGAGCTTGGGGGAGGGGAGGAGGTGGTGGGCTGAAAGTTCCAGCCCTCTAATCAGGCCTTGTCTTTCTGAAGGCCTGGCCCTCAACCCTAAGTCCTCTCATTAGCATACAAAAGATCACCTCATCACTCTAGAGAGTACAAGGATTTTTTTTTTTTTTTTTTTTTTTTTTTTGCTTTAGGGCATGTGCACTGCAAGAGACAGGGAGAGAGAGGAGACAGAGTGAAAGTGAGAAATTAACCCCCAGGGGGGATGGCCGCACTGCAATCCCTTATCCTCCATTTTCCTCCTGGGATTTTAGGAGCTAACAGGGACAAAGACCAATTTTATTTTATTTTTAAAATTTTTTTACACAGCAGCTTAAATGTCATCCTTAGAGTCCTTTCCTGACCACTTATCCTCGGGTTATGTGGACTTGACACCCTTTTGCATGTGCGTGTTTAACAAGTTCTTGCTCCAGGAGGATTGGGGTGGGTCTGCCATGCTCACCTCCACATCCCCAGCCTCTAGCACATAGTAGGTGTGCAGCAAATGTTCCATGAGTGAATGTGGCTCAGTGGTACCCACGGGTGAGCCTCGGGATGGCAGGACCCTGGCATTCCTCACTAACCATCCTCTGTGTCGTCCTCCAGGTGAGCCAGAACAGCACCTCCTCCCACCGAGGAAGCTCGTGATTTCCAGGTAGGCCTGCACACTTCCCTGGGAGCCATTTCCAGGTAGGCCGGCCCACTCGGCTGGGGCCTTCAACTCCTCTGCCTCAGAGCCTAGGAACCCCTTTTCTGAAAGGCTTGTCCTTCCAGAGCCTCCCTGGGGAGGAATGTCCAGCAAGGTGGGCTGACCCAGCCCCAGCAGCAGTTTCCATGGTGATGGGCTAGGGAAGCTATTTATAGCATGGAGGCTTAGTCTCCTAGCTCTGGATCCTGTGTGGGGGGAGTGGGGGTTGCCAAACCAACCAGAAAGAGGCTGGTCTGACACCTGGGAGGGGGCAGGAAGGACCCCTGCTGGGAAGGTCTGTTGGATTCTAGAAGCATTTTTGCACTGAACGCTGTCTGCCAGTCTGGTTTCCATAAACAGCATCACAGTTTGGCCCACAGCAATTAATGTTCTAATAATAGGCACAGCAATGCTGTCCTAATAATCCCCCCCCCTCCACTGCCATGGGTCACATCCTCCTCTTGTTACTTGTTTGAGGCTCAGCCTCCTTGGGAGAACAGTGATGCGATTTCCCCATTTTACAGGAGGAAAAACCGAAGCACAGACAAGGGCAGGAGTTACTCAAGGCTCACAGCTGCTGAGTGGCAGAGGGACCCCAAAAGTCATCTCCCACAGCATTTACTTTTAGTGATTTTTTTTTTAAAATTTGCTAGAGGGTGCATATGCTCACCAGAGAGAGAGACAGAGAGAGAGAAGGAACATGAGGAAGTATCTCCCATGGGTCATTATTGAGCCACAAGCCCTTCTTCCGTTTCTTCTTCTTTTCAGGATTTTGGTCATACACAACATGCTCAGTGTGCTTCTCAAGTCTCCAGGTCTGGGACTTGAACTGTGCACTTGGCCAAATAGGATCCAGCTGCCTTAACTACCATGCCACAGGCTGGCGCCTGTGAACCTTTTTTTTTTTTTTTTTTTTTTTGTAAATAAGATTTATTTCATTTAATGATTTATTTATAAATTTTGTTTAAGGATAAATGCGCTCGCCAGAGAGAGATAAGAGAGAGGGAAGGTGAGAAAGAAAGCTGCCAGGTCTATGACTCGAACCATGCTTGGCTATGTAGGAATCCAGCGCCTTAACTACCACGCTACTATCTGGCCCCAGAGAACCACTTGAAGTGCATGTTTACCCATCTCTATTTTACCAAGGGGTAGGGAAAGGGATTCTGAATTTGGTAATTCAAAGGTTTAAGCGCTTCAGCCCTGACTCTGTTCCCGTCTGGAGAACAGGAATTCATCGAGGCCCCCTTCTGGAGATGCTCATGAGATGAACTGGCTCAGGTGACAGTGCTTGGAAGCTGTGCGGTTCTGGGCCTTCACTGTAGACTTGGGCACTGGAGTTAAGGCTTCAGTGAATGAACTCACTTCCTGTGTCCTCCAGCCTTTTTGACTAGGCTCAAGGAGACTGAGGGGACCCGAGAGAGAGGTCAGGACCAGCCTCCACTTTCCACCTTTGTTTGAGATCAGAACAGAGCATCTAGCTTGAGTCAGTCTCTGTATCTATTTTTAAATAATCAGATTTTTTTTTTTTTAAGCTTGTCTTTAAATCCACTTTGCACCAAACTGTGAGGCTGGGGAAACCCAGACTCAGTCATTATCAGGATTCCCATCTTGGGTTGTACTAAAATCCCCAAGTTCTACTTAATTCCAAAGAAAAGAACGCCCACATTGAAAACAGCCTTTCTCTGTGTTTCTCCCCAACTTGTCCTCCCCCCCAACCCCGTTCATTTTCATTTTTTGAAGGTTCATTAGTAGAATCCTGAGCCTTCTCATTGACAAAACCAGATTTATTCCTCACGTTGCTGTTCACATGGTATGTCAGGCCAGCTCTGTGGTGCAGAGGGAGCCAGATCCCACACAGCCAGTGTGGTTCAGATTCCACCCCTGGCACATGAGTGTGTCCCCCGGGTCATGATGGAATGGTGGAATGGAGGAAGAAGGATTAAAACATGGCCAGACTCTGTTAGGGGTGGTTCTCTCTCTCTCACTCTCTAGCAAACACATGTGCCCTCTGGCAGTAAGTAAATAAGAGAAGCTGGATCCCACACGGTGACTAGCATTTGAATCCCTGGTCTGGTCAGCATGAAACACCCTGGCCTGTCTGTAAGTGCCCAGGATCTGAGGGACTTGAGGACTAGACCAGATCCCGGGGAAGGTGCTCACATCTCTTTCTCCTTCTGATTCTTACATGTGTGTGCATGCACTCAATCATGAATTAAAAAATGTTTAAGTGAGATGCCATATACAGAGTATATCAGCTAATCCCTTGAGCAGAATTGGCCTCAAACAAATGGCTAATTCTTCCCTTTCCTCACATAACCACTGCCCTTTGCTCTTCATAAATAAGAAAAGTATATCTTTGAGGTCAAAGATGTGGGTAAGCACCCAAGAAACATTTCTTAAATTTCACTTCTTTCTGGCCATCTGGAAAGCAAATATCCAGCCTAACATGCTCATGGGAATGGATGAAGACCATACGTTCTGCGATCACACATATAAATATAAAAGATCTATTTCAGAATTGTTACTCCAGGCCTAATGCAGCCTCCCCCCCCTTTCAGATCTCTGCAAATGGCTTTGTTGCCAAGAAGAGAAGAAACTGCATTCTAGTGGAAATCGGACCTCTAATCCAAGCATATTGCTTGCTATTAATCGCCAAAACAGGACTGCCCAGGAGGGACGTATTTGCATATGTTTGCAAAAGCTGAGTCATTGAGAACGGACCTGGAAACTCTCTCTTCGGACACTCCGGGGTAGAGAGTGGAGAGCACGAAAGTCGTCTGGCTTTTGAAACTTAGGCATTTTGTATTTTTCCCCTCAAGAACTTCTTTTTAAGAGATGGATTTGCCATCCTTGTTCATTTGCAGGACCGCCTTCGTGGTTCTGTTTTCTGGGACAAGGCCCACAACCTGTGCCTCTCCTCTTGACCCTGATTTTGAATTCAAAGGAATCTATTTAAGAATTTAATATATGAGGCTTTCTTTGATTCCTCCTCAGTTCTACTCAGTTCAGAGGACAAAAAAATTATTTGAATAAAGTGAAGAGGGGCTCATCTGTCGGTGCCTTACTTTACTGAGGTGAATAGGTGATTCTTTTTTTTTCCCCATACTGTGTTTTGTCAGGTGGATTTCTGTTTTAGTTTGTTTCATTGCTAATAACAGGAAATACCTGAGCCTGGGTAATTTAAGAGAAAAGAGGTTTATTCAGCTCACGGTTTGAAGTCCAAGGTCCAGGAGCCACCTCTGGTGGGGGTCTTCTGCTGAATGTAGTATGGCAGAGGGCAGGAGGAAGTCTTTGTTACATGGGTGTCTCCTGGTCTCATTCCTTCTCCTTACAAACCCACCAGGAGTCAATCATGGGGCCCCATCCTAATTACTTACTCATTTCCAAAGGTTCTACCTTTTGATACCATGAACACATTAAATCACCTCTTAAGCCCTTCATGACCAAGTCTCAACACATGAATTTGGGGAGCTGCCAACCATAGCAACTGGTAACAAGCAGAAGCTGAAGGACAGTTGAACACCTGTGTCACAGGTCCCCATGGCCATCCAAGGGTTCAGTGATATGCCAGAAGGATCATGGAACTCAGACGGGCTGTTACGTCACAGTTACGGTTTATTACAGCAAAAAGGTATGTTAAAATCACCAAAACAAAAAGGTACAGAGAACAGAGTTCGGGAGAGACCAGCTTCAGGTACCTAGTCGTCTTCTGCCTGTCAGTCTTATAGATGTGCTTAATTCTCCCAACAGTGACGTGCGACAGCACATAGAAAGTATTTTCAGCCAGGCCTTGGCGTTGGGTTTTTATTGGCCATCAGTCACACAGGCATGGGCTGTCACATGACTGATCTTGGTTATTCAGTGACCAGGGCAAACATGATAACGTGTGGCCCAAGGCCACCAACATGAATCACATGATCGGTACAAACATCTGGCCCTTGCTAGCAAAGTACCCTGTTAAGGAGGATCTTAGGGCTCTGAAGTTACCTCCCAGAAGCCCATCAAGGACTAGCCAACTGCTAGTCTCATGCATTTCAGGGTTTTGTTTACTTATTTTAGCAAAAGAACTCTCCATATCCCCCCACCCGTCCATACACAAAGTTACAGGTACTAGTTTAATTTGATACACTTGAAGATGCCTTCTCTTGTCTGTTTTGTTTCTATCTTCAGTAGCAGGCACTTACTGGGCCAAACAACATCATCATGTCTATTTCATATGGTGCAAGAAAGCAGTAGTCTTCCCCCCGACCCTAGAGGAGAAAGGGGAGGAGAAGACTCATACTTTAGAATTTCAAACACCATGGCCAACCACAGTTCACGTCCCAGACCTGGCAGCTTGCTTTCTCTCTCTCTGGTGAGCACACATGTCCTGTTGCAAATTAAAAAACAAAAAAAAACAAACAAAAAACCCCAAAACAAAACAAACAAACAAACAAAAAAAACCAAGTAAAATTAAATAAATAATTCTTTAAAAAAAAATATCAAGCACCAAAGGGTCCCTTGGTGGGGGATTTAGCTCAGGGGTGGGGGGCTCCGCAGTGGCTCTCATGAGCCATGGAACCTCCAATGGGGCTGCTTTGAGGGCTCATCAGGTGGCGATGAAAGAGCAAGGGAAGGCATTGGTGGAGCTAGCTTGGATGGGGGCTTTGGAGGTGGCAGCTTCAGTGGAGACAGCCTTGGAAGAGGCTTTGGTGAAGGATTTGGAGGAGATGGTGAACTTCTCTTTGGAAATGGAAAAATAACCATTCAGAGCTGGAATGAACACTTGGCTTTCAGAGGTCAGGCTCTGGAGCTGGTTTAGCTCTGGAGGCAGGTCCTACAGCCCAGAAGCTCAGTCTTCAGATAACAAACAGAAGTGGCTATTCTGATGGTGCCTCATCGCTGTCCCAAGTACCAGGTTTTTCTTCCTGCCGCATTTTCTCCCAGTCAAGGTTTTGTATGCCTGCTCAGCTCATCGGAGCTGGTTTCACTCACTGGGCTGGAAACTGCGTAAAGAACAGGAACCGTTCTTTCTCATGACCACCTTTAGCCCCATGTCTGCCTCGCCCAGCATTTCCTGGGTTGTGGTAGCTGCCAGCTTCAGAGCTTCCCCCAGGAAATCTCGCCTCCTGGTCTCCAAGCGCTCTTTGCTGTGTCGTTCCTTTCTGGCTGAACAGGCTGAACGTGCCAGATTAAATAGAGCAGTTAAAGGCTACATTTGACTTTCAGTTAAAACAATGAATAACTTTTTAGTACTTTGCAATATTGCATTAGATACATATACTAGAATTTTATGTGAAATTGAAATTTCACTGGGCATTGTGTGTGTGTGTGTTTCGTTTCCTAAGGCAGGGTCCCACCCGGTAGTGCTCCCTCCTTCTCAACCTCCTCTACGGGACTATAGGTGTGCACCACCACACCCAGGTTTTTAGATAGGGTCTCGCAACGTTGCCCAGGCCAACCTCAATTTTTTTTTTTTTTTTTTTTGAGAGGTTTTTCGCTATAGGGCGCGTGCGCTTGCCAGACAGACAGAGAGAGACATAGAGACAGAAAGTGAGAAATCACCCCCCAGGGGGGATGGTCACGCCGCAATCCCTTCTCCTCCATTCTCCTCTCGGGATCTTGGGCACGCACGCACACGCGCCCGGCATGAGTTGTAAGCCACCGAGTTCGAGACGCGAACCGTGGTCGACTGACTACGTGGGAGTCCAGCGACATAGCCATTACGCTAACTGCTGGTTCCCCAACCTCAATTTTTTTTTAAGCATTATTTATTTTTTATTGATTATCATTTAAAATTTTTGTTGTTGTAGGGCAGGATAGCAGATGGTGTAGCGATTATGTTGCTGTACTCCCACATGGTCAACCACAGTTCAAGTTCTGGACCTGGTGGCTTGAAAATCATGCTGGTGCATGTGTGTGTGTGCCCAAAATTCCAGGAGAATTGAGATGAGATTGCGGCATGGCCATCCCTCCGGGGGGGGGGGGGGGTGATTTTTCACTTTCCCTCTCGCTGTCTATCTCTCTGGCAACGGCATGTGCCCTAAGCCAAAAAAACCTCTTAAAAATTTTGCTGTAGGGCATGCATGCTCATCAGAGACAAAGAGATAGAGAGAGAGTGAGAAAGCAAGCTGCCAGGTCCGGGACTCAAACTGCGGCTGGCCATGTGGGAGTCCAGCACCTTATCTACTGTGCCACCTGCTGGCTACACAGCCTCGTTTGTAATCCTGCTGCTTCAGACTCCCAAAGTCACTGGGATGACAGGCACATGCCACAGTGCCCAATCTTTCGGTTAAATCAAGCCAGGGCCTCCCAATGTGGCACCAGCCTACAGTATGTGGGCCTTATCAGCCTGTGTCACTAACGCTGGGCACATTTTATTTGCTAAATCCGGCAATCCTGAATAGAGCAGACTGTGTGGCCAGTAAGATGGTGCAGAAACCGGATAGATCCATCACTTAGCGATCAAGTGAGCCAGATCCCACGTGACTGACCACAATTTGAATTCCAGGGCCCCCGCAGCTTGCAAAACATGCCAGGCACATGTGCCTGTGTGCCCCAAATCCTGACATGATGGAGAAATGGAGAAGGGATTGTGGTATAACCATGCCTCATTGAAGGGTGATCTCTCCCTCTCTGGCGAGCATATGCGCACTCTGGCCATTAAACAAACAAAAAAAAAGATATTACAGAAATGACAGCTGTGTGACTTGTAAGACCAGGTCATGATAGACCTTATAGATTGTGCCTTGCTCTCTCTCGGTTCACTCATTCTGAAGGCAGCCAGCCACAACATGACACTGAGCAAGCCCTAGGTAGAGGTTCACATGGCAAGAAACTGAGACCTTCAACAACCAGCACCTTGAAAGGTGATATCCGGCCCCGGTCCAGCCTTCAGATGACTGCAACCCCAGCAGAAACCCTGAGTCAGAACCACCCAGCTAAACGTGCACTCTTAAATTCCTACTCAAAAAAATTGTGTAAGATATTGTTTAGTGTTGTTTCAAACCACTAAGTTAGAGGTAATTATTACACTGTAATAGATAACCTAGGTATTCATTGAATATTTGTTAATCAGCAAATGAATGAGTGAATGGTGACTGTGGTTTCTCATCTTACCTGTGGGCTTTGAGGATGCTTGCTCTACCGCTAATGTCCCAGGTTATGGAACCTTATGTCCCAGCTTTCTATATAAGGACAGAAGCCATCTGTAAGAAACATTTAGAGGGAAATCAAATTTGCTAATCTCAACTTATCTGGATTTTCAATTCTGCCAAGTGCAGGATACCATATATATTTTTTGTGACAAAATTTAAAATAAGAATAAGCCATGTGCAACGGTATAATGTCACTGTCCTAGAAAAAATACATGTGCTAGACTTTAAATATATCAGCTCTGAAATGCCACTTATGGATTGTCTCTATGGTACCAACCTATTTAAAGTTGTGACTGAGCAAAGATATTTTCCTCCCAAATCTTTCAGAGGCAATATAGAAACTACTGTGGGGCACAGGCCATATGAGGGAGTGGGTAGGGATGTGGATTCTGGGTTAGTAATGGAAAGTACTTTAGAAGAGGCGGAACTGGAGCTGCCCCCATGGCCTAGTGGTTAAGGGAGCCAGATCACACATATAAGGCTGATGGCAGTTCGGATACTGGCCCAACTTAAAAAACATGCCAGGTGCATGTGCACGTGCACGCGTGCCCCAATTCCAATAGGATAGAGAACTGGAGAAAGGACTACGTTGTGACCCTGCCCCATCGGTGGGTTCTCTCTCTCTCCCCATCTCTCTCGGGAGAGCACATGGCCCTCTGGCAAATTAAAAACAACAAAAAAAGAAGGTTGAAAGTATTGAAAAACGATAAATGCAGAGAGCTTGGCTGTGTGATCTCAAACACACAGGAATCACTCTATTAGGATTAACTCAATCAGAAACAACGTGGAGCCCTGTGGATGGGTTAGCGAAAGAAGCAACAACCTGAAAGTCTGAACTCCTGGGTTCTAGGCCTGGCTCTGCTCTTAAACTCCCTGTGTGGTACCAGCATTTCCGTCTGCCAGGGCCTTGCCCATCCCCTCATCTATGAAAGAAGAGATAAGGACTGGTGATTCAGAGGCCCCTGCCAAACCTGCTGAGAAGCACTGTTGCTTGGCAACCCTTTAAGGATGGCCACAGGCCTGAGCATCTCATTGGGAATCTAGTCTCAGATCTGGATGTCCTCAAGACCTGAAGCAAGGGTTTTTCTAGGACATGATGGTTGATCAGGATACATTTAAGACCCTGAAACTAAACTTCTGGCTTTCTTCTCTCCTTGCATTTCCAAAGGATGGGCATTTAAGCCCAGAAATTATGAAAAATCCCTGATCTTGAGGCTGAACAGCCTCCAATGGAGATGTATGAATTGGGAATTTTAAGTGAAAAGTGCCACAACCATCTACTAAGCTCTTACTCTGCCAGGAGCTTTACATGTATCAATTACCTCTTTCTGTTGTTCTGAGAACAATCATCTTAGAACAGTACTGTCATTATTCTCAACTTGCAAATGGGAAAACTGGGGTACAGGGAGATGAAGGGACCTGCCTAAGGTCCCACATCTGGGATGCAGCAAAGTGGAGATTTGAATCCTTGAAGTTTTTACTCCAGAATCTTCATTAAAAAAAAAAAAATCACAATAAAGCGCTAAGTACATAGAAACACCTTTTCCCTTTAATCTTTTGAGATTAAGTTGCCCATATGATGCTCTATTATCCCTAAACACTTCAGTATTTCAAATAAACAAGATGATTCTCTGATAAAACCAACAGAAAGGTATTAATATCAGGAAATTAACATTGCCACATCACTCCTGGGAAATCCTAGATCCCATTTAAATTTTTCCAGTTGCCCCGATAGCTTTCCTTACAGCAAAATGATCCAGTTCCAAATTGTGTTGCCTTCAGATGGTGTGTCTCTTTGGACCCCTTCAGTCTGACACAGTTCTAGGGTCTTTCTTGGACTTTCATGACCTTGGCACTTTTTTTTTTTCCTAAAAGATTTATTTATTTATTAATTTCCATTTGTTATTAAATTTTTGACCACGCAGAGAGAGAAAGGAAAAACAAGAAAGCAAGCTACCAGGTCTGGGACACAAACTGTGGTTGGCTATGTGGGAATCCAGTGGCCTTTACCACCATGCCACCTGCTGGCCCCCACTTTAAAAAAAATAATTATTTTATTTAACATTATTTATTTATTTATTTTAATTTGTCCAGAGAGGGACAGAGCGAGAGAGAGGGAAAGTGACAAAGCAAGCCTCCAGGTCCAGGAGTCGAACCATGGTTGGCCATATGGGAGTCCAGTGGCCTTAATCACCATGCCACCTGCTGGCCTCTCCCTTTTTTTTTTTTTTTTTTAAAGAGAGATTTTTGCTATAAGGCATGTGCATTCACTGGAGAGACAGAGACAGAAAGACAGAAAATGAGACACCAACTCTCAGGGGCAATGGCCACGCTGTGATTACTTCTCCACTCTCTTCTTGGGATTTTGGGCATGCACGCACACACACTCAGCATGAGTTTCAAGCTGCCAGGACTTGAACCGTGGTCACCTGTGTGGGAGTCCAGCGACGTAACCATTATGCCATCTGCTGGCCTGACATTGGCACTTTTGAAGACTACAGGCTAGTTGTTTTGCAGAATTCTTGTTTATTTGGATTTGTCTGATGTAACCTATGTTTCAGGTAATGCATCTTTGGCAAGAGTATTACAGGAGTGATGCTCAGTCTTTTCAGGGCATCCTATCAGGTGACACATGACTCGGGTTTGTCCAATTCCCAACAATGCACACAATCTGATCACCTGATCAGAACCTACATCCTCGACCACCCCACCATAGTCTACAAAGGTCCCCTTTCCAGATGCCACATAGTAAAAGCCATTTGGTGAAGCAAATTCACTAGCATCAGTCCCTCAAGATAAAAGTAACTACACCTCCATAAAGTCTGTGGTAGGGCCATAAACACAGCTAGAAAAGGTCACGCTTACATTTTTGATTTTGGGCTGTAAACAGGTGTCTATACATTTTCAGGCCCAGACTCAAGACGCTTATTTCCTCACTCTGATCCCTAGTGAACCTGAAGTCTGTTAGGTCCTCTCTCCCTGACCACCTCCATGCTGAAACATTCCCTAGGTTCTGAGTACATACTATGTGTTAGGCACAGTGACTGTACATGTCACTGGAGATACAGAGACGGTTAAGTCACAATGCCCACATCTAAGAACTTCCATTGAATTGGTTTCACATAGATTTCCATTTAATTTATAACTACTATGTAAGGGCAGACCCACATCTTTTGACTTCAGTTCCAATAATCTTTGTTCACTCTTAAGAACTGCCTCTTGGATCTTTTCATCACAGAAAGGAAACAAAATATGTGCAAAAGGGGCCAGCAGGTGGCAAGGTGGTTAAGGCACTGGACTCCCCACATGGCCAACCACAGTTCAAGTCCCAGACCTGGCTGCCTGCTTTCTCACTTTCCCTTTCTCTCTCTGGTCAAATTAAAAGAAAAATAATAATGATGAAGATGATGAATAAAACTAAATAATTCTTTAAAAGAAGAAAATATGTGCAAAAATTAACAGCTAACACTTCCTAAGCACCAACTGTGTGCCAGATTCAGTTTTCATTGCCTTCCAATTTTATTTTATCGAAATTTCAACCATTTTGTAGAAGACTTAGGCTTAGAGTGACTTGTCCAAGGTCCACAGCTGGTAAATTTGCAGAACTCCAGGACCAGTATGCCCTCAATGTCTACTCAGAGTTCCCAAAGCAGCAATAGCTCCCTTGAGAGGGCTGGTGGCTGTTTTGTTGTTCTTTTTCTTTCTTCTTTTTTTTTTTTAAGAGAGATTTTTGCAATAGGGCGAATGCGATTGCCAGAGAGACAGAGATAGAAAGCAAGAAATCACCCCCCCCCCCCAAGAGGGATGGCCATGCCACAACCCTTTCTCCTCTGCTCTCCTTTCAGGATTTTGGGCACGCGTGCACGCACGCCCGGCGTGTTTTAAGCCGTGGGGTCCAGGACTAGAACTGTGGTCGACTAGTGGGAGTCCAGCGATGTAACCATTACCCCATCTGCTGGTCCCTGTTTTGTTTATTGTATCTCTTAGTCCTAGCACAGAGGAGGCACTCAGTACTTTTTTAATTAGGTCGGTGGGTGATTGGATTTATTTACTAGCCTACTGGAAAGGAAGAGAACAGAAATACTCGCTGGAGAGAATACTCTGGAACTCAATGTTGCCCGTCCATTCCTTCACTCCCTGTCAAACTCCAGAATGAGGCAACTGCTCTGTGCCCACGGCAGTGCCTATGCTGACGGCCAAAGGCAGGGAGAAACAGCTGTGACCTTCATTATTCCCACATACACGCTGCGTCCCAGCCCACTGTATCCGTGTTCCTCCCGACAACCTTTTGCGGTAGTCCTAAATCCTCACTTTACAGACTCTGATGGCAAAGGGTCTCCTTGGCCCCCAGTGGCTGAGCGACGGTCACACCAACCATCACAGGCTAGGCGTCGCAGCACGAAGCAGGCGCCAGAAAATCGCTCCTTCCCGATCCCGGACCCTGAACCTCCGGCTCTCCAGTCTGGTATCTCAGTCTGCCGCCTAAAGTCCAGTCCGCTCTGGCGTCCGTGGCTGCTATGGCAGCAAGCGCGTCATTTCCGCAGGCGGGGAACGTCATTTCCGGCGCGCCGTCTCGGCACATCCGGGTTCCTGCCGTCAGAGCGGTGCAAGTCCAGCGCGGGCCGAGAGCCGTGTTAGGTGCGCGGGACTCGCCGGAGAGGTAAGCCGGGCTGCAGAGTGGGACCGGGGCGAGGGAGGCCGCGCCAAGGTCAGCGGGGACGCGGCTTGGGAAGGCGCGCTTCGGCCCAGCCTGCGCGGGACCCCGTCTCGCAGACAGCTCTGCCGACGCTCAGAGAGGGGTGGGCCCGGCTGGGGTCTGCAGGGAGTTAGTTGGTGCCTGCCCCGGGTTAGGAACCCCGGCCGGGTTAGAAAACCGGAACAGCAGGGTGGGGAGAGCCCCGAGTCCTGGCGTTCATGCCAGCAGGGTTCCAAATCGCCTATCTTTTTTGAGCCTCATGTTTATGTTTTTTTCTGAAGCCTGGGAACTGTTAGTGGTTCTACCTCTTGGAAGTGTTTTGATGCTGACATTAAATCATTGGCCTCAAGCATTCAGCCTGTATTTAGCACCTTCGGGGGGGGGGGGGGGCTCTATAACTCGCGGCTACTTTGGGATTGTTACCGTGTATCCAAGGGGGCAGCGGTATTATTTAATATCATGTATCTGGGACTCCCCATCTCCTCTGAGAACATTTTCCTCCTATCCATTCCTGGATGAGTTTGGGACAGTTGCACTCAATCAGTGGACCCAAGCGCAGAGGAAGGAGGGAGAACTTTCCGACACAGCTGATCGGAGTTAACACTGCCTGTGGAAGTGGAACTCCCTTTAGGGAACTCCCTTCCCTGCAGGCTGCTTACAGTGACTGGTAGACAAGACGGTGACAATTGCTGTATGTTTTAATTAGATCAGTGAGTGAGTGAACATATATACCAACCTACTGGAGAGGAAGAAAATGGGACCATTTCCTAGAGAGACTGCTTGTTTGTCCTTTCATTCTTGTATTCCCTATTAAACTGCTGCATAAGCCAACTGCTCTAGGCTATGACATTTTTATACTGAGAGCCAAAGATACAGGTGAAACAGTTTGACCTTTGCTATTTGCACTTGCATGCCAGCAGTCACTGGCATACGTTGAATATATTAGTGTGTGGTACACCATGCTTGGTACTTGCATACATTTAATATGCTTAACAGTGAGTAAGTGATTGAGTTAGGATTTGAACTCAGGCTGTGATTATTAGTATGCTTAGTTTCACGCTTTGCTAAATTCATGGCCTAATTCAATAACAGTAGTGTTTGTGAACCTAATCATGGGTCCATAGCAAAAGCTATTGTTTCTTGAGCACTTATTGTGAAACTTACCATCTTCTTCTTATTATTTAAATATTTATTTATCAACTTACTTGTGATTTTCAGGCCACCGGGTCTGAGACTTGAACCTTGGTTGGCCATGTGGGAGTCCAGTGCCACAACTACTATACCACCTGCCAGCCCCAAACTCATCATCTTTTTAAAGTGCCCTCTTATTTAATCCTGCTTGCAAGCATTCTCTAAGGGCGGTACAGTACAGACAGGCCTCAGCTTATGGTGGTTGGATGTAGGATTTTTTTTTTTTTTTGAGAGGTTTTTGCTATAGGGCGCATGTGCTCATCAGAAAGACAGAGGGAGACAGAGAAAGTGAGAAATCACCCCCCCCCCGGGGGGGGGGGTGGGCATGCCATGATCCCTTCTCCTCCATTGTCCTCTTGGGATCTTGGGCACGCACGCACACACACACACACACACACATGCCCAGTATGAGTTTAAGCCACTGGGTCTGGGACTTGAATCATAGTCGACTACATGGGAGTCCAGCAACATAGCCTTTATGCCAACTGCTGGTCCTGGATGTAGGATTTTTGACTTTATGGTGGTGCAGAAGTGATAGGCATTCAGTAGGAACTGTCACCCTATTGTAAATCAAGGAACTTCTGTATTAAATGCATTTTCAGTTTATGATATTTTCAACTTACAGTAGGCTTAATTGGATATAACCCCATCATAAAGCAAGAAGCACCTGTGGTGAGCCCCAGTTTAAGACAGAGGCAGCCAGATCTCATCACCCTGCTGCCAAGAGGTAGGTACTCTGTTCCAGTCCAGAGACGTCTGTCTCCTAAGGTTGTGTTCATAATGACTTCAGCCTTCTAGCCAATCAGAAGAGGTTCATATCTTGGGAGGAAAACTAAGAGCGATAACTAAGAGTCTTTGAATCAAGTAATGATTTCAGAAAGTGTTTCTAAGGAATGACTTTATACTACCAAGGATCTGGATGTAATATTTCCTTTATTAATAGCAAAAATAAAATCTGAGATTCAAGAAGATGTGTACTCAATTTCTGAATTGCTACTATGATAGTAATAATAACTAATAATAACATAGTTATTTTTGTGTGGTTTGTGTACGTGTGTGTGTGATGTTTATGACATTAACGAGTACCGGGAAGTAAGTACACACTTTTAAGAGTCACACAGAATGTTGGGATTAATGTGTTGTTTGAATGTTGAGGCCAATGTTTTGTTTTCATCTGGTTTAGTATTACTTGTTTCCTAAAATGTGTTTTTAATGTCTGCTTTGTTGAATAGCAACAGTGGTTTTAATGGACTTTGAATTTGGAGAAAGTTCTGAAGACAACGAGGATTAGAGACTCACAGGAGGTCTGCTGTTGCCCCCCTGGATGTAGCACAGGCCGTGCTCTTCTTGTCCCTTCCTGTAGTGACTGACCATGTCGCTGTCCCACTTGTACCGGGACGGGGAAGGCCGCATGGATGATGATGACGACGAGCGGGAGAACTTTGAGATCACTGACTGGGATCTCCAGAATGAGTTCAACCCCAACCGGCAGCGCCACTGGCAGACCAAGGAAGAGGCCACCTACGGGGTGTGGGCAGAGCGTGACTCTGATGACGAGAGGCCCAGCTTCGGAGGCAAACGGTACTGCCGAGGCTGGGGCTGCTTCCCCTCGCTTTAGGGGCCGGGGGAACATGGAGAGGGAGTTGGGGAGACACCCTGACACTTCTCCCTGAATCTCATTGAGTCCCTTGGTAAAGACATGAGTTAAAGAGATCCAGTTTCCTCTTTAGGCCCTAGTGCTGCTCTTTCACCACTTTGATCACTAGTCAGTGTTTATTGAGCTTCCGCTGTGTGTTAGGTCTTGTGCTCTAGACTCAGTCCCTCTCTTCCTGGAGCTCAGACCCTAGTGGCTAGAGAAGGGCATTAAAAAGCAACTCAGACAGTTGAACTTTGTGACTGTGGGTTAGGACATTTAAAGAGTAGGCACGGAGCCACAGTGGAGCACCGTTCCGAGGCAGTGGTCCCTGCAGAGGTGGCATGGAGCCACAGTGGAGCACCATTTGGAGCCAGTGTTCCCTGCAGAGGTGGCATGGAGCCACAGTGGAGCACTGTTCCGAGGCAGTGGTCCCTGCAGAGGTGGCATGGAGCCACAGTGGAGCACCATTTGTAGCCAGTGTTCCCTGCAGAGGTGGCATGGAGCCACAGTGGAACACTGTTCCGAGGCAGTGGTCCCTGCAGAGGTAGCGAAGGCCTGTGCTAGGATGGTGGCAGAGAGAGGAAAATTCAGGCCCAGAGTGCCTCCTCAGCATGAGGTCGCGTGTGCACTGGCCACAGCTCACTTAACCAGTATATGGCAGGCTTGGGGTTTTGTCTCTGCCCCACCTGTCGATTCTAGGGTCTCCCGCCCACTGAGATTGTGCCTCTTCCAAAGGAGGCTGGAGGATGATGGCTATTGGATCAGTAAAACCTCTTCTTATCCAGAAAGAAGTTTAAAAGCAGATGATATGTAGATCGCTATCAGGAACTGCATAACCTTAAGGCAGAAGTCTCCAGTGTTGGCTCCTTGCTTGTTCTTGCTGCAAGCCTGGTCTCATTTACCTTATGAGAAAGATAGCATTATTATCATCTCCATTTTGAAAATTAAGAAATTGAGGCCGGTGCCAGCCCAATAACATAGCAGTTGGGAGCAGATCCTGTATAGCTGACCGTAGTTCAAGTCCCAGCCCTGGCAGCTTGGAATAAACAGAGCATGCATATGTGCCCCAAATCCTGACAGAATGAGAAATAGAAAAAAGGATTGGGTTTGACCACACCCTGTTGGGAGGTTTACTCTTGTTCTTTTTCTCTTTTTCATGTGTACTCACACACATGTCCTCTGGCAATTAAAAAAATTAAAAAAAAAAAAAAAAACTGAGGCAGAACAATCACAGAACGGGGCAGAAGCTGAGCTAGAATTGGAATCTGGACCTATCCGACTCTGGAGTTTGGGATCTCAACCATTAAGTTATACTTCATCTTCTCAGAAAAAAGGCCCTAAATTCTGTTGCAGCCATGGGGATGTTGAATCACCGGGCTGGTAATTTTGTAAAGCACCACTTAATTTTGCAGCAGTCTAAGGGTTTTTCATGGGAATTTTTTTTCTCTGTATTCATCATCAGGTCACACTAAAGGGGACTGGGGTTAACGTTTTATCGTAAGTACTGTTCTTGAGGTGGTCAGGGTTTCAGTCAGTACACTTAATTGTATGGAGTTAATTCTAGGTATTTTGGTTTAGTTTTTATATTCAACTAAATTTAATATAGAAAAGCTTTTTGTAAGTTCGATTAATACACAGCCCTACACCGCACAGTGACATTTTGGTCAGTGATGGACTGCATCTGTGATGGTGGCTCCATAAGCTTCTAATACACTACACTGTCTAGGTTTGTGTCAGTACACCTTATGTTTGTACGGTGACAGTCACCCAACCACCTGTCTTAGGACTTCCCTCCATCATCGAGTGATACATGAGTATATACTTTGAAGTGTACTTTTTTTTTTTTTTATTGCCAAAAGAGTACGCTCACCAGAGGGAACTGAGAGGGAGAGAGAGAAACTATGCTTTAGTGGGGCATGGTCACACCATAACCCCTTCTTTTCCATTTCTCCATCCCATCTGAATTTTGAACATCTATACACATGTGCCTAGTATGTTTTAGAAGCTGCTGATTGCTGGGATTCAGTTTTTTTTTTTTTTTTTTAATTTAACTATGTTATGTCATGTCATGTTACCAGAGAGGGACAGAGTGAGAGAGAGAGAGAGGAAAGGCAAGAAAGTAAGCCGCAAGACTCAAACTGCGGTCAGCCATGTGGGAGTCCAGTGCCCTTAACCACCACACTGCCTGCTGGCCCCAATGCTGGGATTCTAACTATAGTCAGCCATGTGGAATCCAGCTCCTAACCTTTTAATGTATTTTATTTAGTTACAATTTTTATGCAACAGACTTTCTTTCTGCTCCTGTTTCATTTGTTAGCTTGAAGTAGTGTCCAAAAGAAATCTACTTTAAGATAAATGAAATTTTTAAATGTAGAAGGAAAATTGGACTATCATATTTTCAATTTGCGTTGAGTTGATTTGAATTGAACATGTCCAATAAAGATGTGAAGCCTGATCTTGGGTCCTTTTGATAGTTTGACATATAAATGAATGCATTACCCTTTTGTTTTTCTTTCTAAGTTTATAAGGACGGGAGAGGGAGAAAGACAGAAAGGGAAAGAGATGATAATAGGTATTTTTGACAGGGTCTTGCTGCGTTGTGATCCTCCTGGCCCAGCCTCCCTATTAGGTAGGATTGCAGGTGCACACAGCCACCCTCTGTTCAGGTGGGCCATTGAGTCGTCTCAGGCCTCCTGTGTGGCTTTAGGCCTCACAGGTAGTGGTGCTGTTTGTGTGCCACCAGGATGGAGCTGTACTCTTCAAATGTATCCCGTGGCGTCCCCTGTAAATCTCTAGTGGGCAAAATTTCTATGAAGGGACAACTGCAGAAGAGTTCTTTACAGACCTTGTGGGCTGTGTCTACAGGGCCCGCGACTATTCAGCACCCGTCAACTTCATCAGCGCGGGGCTCAAGAAAGGGGCGGCAGAGGAGGCGGAATTGGAAGATTCTGATGAGGAAGAGAAACCCATTAAGCAGGATGACTTCCCTAAGGATTTTGGACCAAAGAAATTAAAAACGGTAGAGTATCGCAGGCTTGTTGGGCCTAGTCGTATCCTTCGAAGGCATCATAGCCTAGGCATTTCCTAGAAAGGAATAGCCTGGCTGGTCCCGTCATGTCACGTGGGCTTCTCCAGCGGCAGCAGGTTCCCGTGAGATGCAAGCCATGCAGTGTATTCTCTCTTTGTTGATACACACCACAGATGTGGTGTTTTTGTTCATATGACACTTTTTGTATTTTTTTTTTTTTTTTTTAGAGATTTTTGCTGTAGGCACATGTGCTTGCTGGAAAGAGAGAGAGAGAAAGTGAGAAATCACCCGCCATGGGGGATGACCACACTGTAAGCTCTTCCCCTCTTGGAATCTTGGGCATACACAAACATGCGCGCCTGGTGTGAGTTTTTTTTTTAATCTTTTTTTTTCTTTTTTGAGAGGTTTTTGCTATAGGGCGTGTGCGCTCGCCAGACAGAGACAGAGAGATAGAAAGTGAGAAATCACCCCCCAGGGGAGATGGCCATGCTGCAATCCCTTCTCCATTCTCCTCTTGGGATCTTGGGTGCGCACGCACGTGCGCCCGGTGTGAGTTTTAAGCTACCCGGTCCAGGACGTGAACCGCAGTCAACTACATGGAAGTCCAGCGACATAGCCATTACGCTAACTGCTGCCCCCCCCCCCCCCATGTGAGTTTTAAGCCATTGGGTCCAGGACTTGAACCACAGTTGACTATGTGGGAATATAGCGATGTAACCATTATGCCATCTGCTGGTCCCTCATAGTGCTCTCTTTACTGCCAGGCTGTTTTCCCATTGGTTAGGCTTTCTTAGGTTTTCTTTTTTCCCTTCTCTAATAAGTAAACGTTGACTTTTCTTTTTAGGGTGGCAATTTTAAGCCCAGCCAGAAAGGTTTTGCTGGAGGAACCAAGTCTTTCATGGACTTCGGCAGCTGGGAAAGACACACAAAAGGGATTGGGCAGAAGCTTCTTCAGAAGATGGGCTACGTTCCCGGAAGGGGTCTCGGGAAGAACGCGCAAGGTACTTCCCCACCACCCCTGTGGCCTTGCGTGGTGGTGTCAGGGCAGGGAAGAAGAGGGCTGGTGTGAGGATGGTTTGGTTTTTCTCTGCTTTTTTCCTTCAAAAATACTTCAGCTCTGCAGCCTTTGGCAGCACAAGACCAAGGCCCCTTGCTTTATCAGAACTCAGGTTAAATAAAATACTGGTTTCAGCAGGAAGGCCAGAGTTAGGGTCCAAAACAGACTGTAGACAGGCTGCTTTTCTGGTCTGACCAGTGTTTCTTTAAAAACAAATTAGTTGCCACTGTTTAAAAAGCAGATCATTGCACCCGAAATTCCGGATTTTTTCCTGACAGCCGAATCTTGTTGGGGGTAGGGGAGGTATCTTTGAAAAGTTCGTATTTTATTTATTTATTTATTCGAAAAGTTCATATTTTTCAAAATATGCATGGATTTCAACATTTTTGAAATGTGTGATTCAAATCAAAATCAATTCAAAATCAACTTATAGTTTAGATCTATTTTGCAGAAACTTTTTGAAATCCCCTGTAGCTTCCCTTGGAAACTGTCTCCGTGTTCCTTGTTACCTTTTACCCTGACCCATGTTATTTATTTACATGAACTTTGCTGTCATGAAGGCATTGGAGTTTGCTATTTCTGTTCACAGTTTTACCCAAACAATGATTTATCCTTCAGAGTGGCAATAAAACATTGCATTTTTTTTTTTAATAGCTAGAGACGGGTAGCTCCAAAACTGACCAAGTCAATCCTGCCTCAGTTTCCTTCGTCCAGTAGTCCTATCTCTCACCCGCCCATCAAGGCATGGGCTGTGTTGTACATTTCTACCTCCTTGGTCCTCAGGCCATTCAAACCAAGCAGTCGGAGTCTTCCTGCAGGAACTTTTACCCTTCTTGAGCTATTTCCCATCAGCATTCACCAACTGGATATAATCAGAATTATTCTCTAGAATTCAAATTCCAGTTTCTAAATAATTGTTAAAGTATATATTGAAAATATTAGCTGGGTGAAAATATATGAACTTGAGTGAGGCTCGAAATGGTGACCTGGAATGAGAATGAGATTCTTATTTGAGATTTCAGTTGTACTGGGAATGTGGAGTCAGGAGGAAGCGCCATTGAAAATGTGGTGGTCCTGTTTGTAAACACTTTCATGGGAAAAGCCCAACGTTTATTTCTGGCGCTTAAACATGTTAACAGAAGACTTCATATTTCATAGGAGGTATGAGCTACGAAGGAAGATAGATGAATTTCATGGTAAATTGCAGCGTCACTTCATTCCAAATGAATGTATTCTCTCAATTCCATAACAGGTTTCCAAACGATTGAAGTGTAGAATTTGGTATGTCTGAGTTGTAAGGTACGAATGAATTGTCCTCTTTTCTTCTCATCTACTGAAACCATGAATCTAAGTGGAGACAGGACTCTTTATGTAGGACATAAATAGCACGTGGTCAGCACACTCTCCTAGGGTCACATAAAGGCTCAGAAGTCCCAAATGACATGGGACTTGAATAGTGTTCCAAGAGCAGAGAAGAGCTCACTTTCCCACATGGTGTGATTTGGTGTAAAGAGCAAGGACGTGTGATTTCATGGAATGACTTCTTTACACACCTGGGTTGCCGTGATCTGATTTCCTTTTCTTTCTTGCTGAAATGTGTCAGGTATCATTAACCCAATTGAAGCCAAACAGAGAAAAGGAAAAGGAGCTGTGGGCGCGTATGGTTCGGAGCGGACCACTCAGTCCCTGCAAGACTTCCCTGTGGTTGATTCAGAAGAAGAAGCCGAAGAGGTAACCAGAAGTGAGGCGTTGTGGGTGGGTGGTGGCCTGTGCCATTTCAGATAGCTGCCTGTTCACTCCTTCGTTCAGTCGGTCTGCAGTTGTTCACTGCATGCTTACTGTATGACAGGTTCTGTGCTGGACGGGCTTAGAGCCTGGTGGACAGAGACTACACAGACCACTCCAGTGCGCTTAGAATTGGCACTGCATGGTCCAGCCAATAGTCTGGTGGTTAAAGGAACCAGATCCCACATGGCCAATCATGTGATTCAAATCCTGGTCCTGGCAGCTTAAAAATATGCCAGGTGCACATGCATGTGTGCCCCAAGTCTTAACAGAATGGAGAAGTGGAGAGGAGATTGTGGTGTGACCACACCCTGTTGGGGGTGCTCTCTCCCTCTCTCTCTGGCGAGCACACATACACTCTGACAAGACCGGGAGCGGGAGATGCCAGTATGTTTTAGTCAGTCTCAAGATAGAGAATAAGGCAGGGAGAGGGTTGTGGCTACTTTTAATAAATGAGGTGGTCTGGGAAACCTTTTAGGAAGGAAACATTTCATTGAGACCTGGTGGAAGAGAAGGGACCAGCCATAGGGTGAGGGGTGGAGCCGGGAGACACAGAAGCTCTGAGCTACGTGGTGCAGAGCCCATAAAAGAAGCCACAGTGGCAGGGGAGTAGCACACCAAGCATAGAGGGGAAGGGCAGGCCACACCACAGGGCCCTGAAGGCCACTTCCAGGTGCTGGTTCCGCCCAGGTGTAGCAGGGAGCCATCAGCTGCAGCTTTGAGTCCTTTCCTATAGCCATAGAAGGGAACCACTGTCCCGACTGCACTGTTGCCCTTTTCTCCTTTGCGTTTATGAGGGAAAGCAGGATGCTGCAAACCAACAGGTGGTTACTCTTTGTCGCGGGTCCTTTCCTTCTAACGAGGAAGGAGTCATTTGATAGTGTGGGATTGATGACTCTTGGGTCAGGGGTTGTCACAATCAGAAGCTAACAGGTGCCAGGAGCGCAAGAAGAGTAAGAAGGGCCAGGTGCGAGACAGTAAAGCGTGGTGGTCAGAGGCACAGAGGTGTTAGAGGAGCCAGCCAAAGGGGTCGTCTCGGTTCTACCGTGGGTGATTGCTGGTGTGTGGGGATGCACGCTCAGTATTGCCCGTTCTTCTGATTTCCCCAAAGTAGCCAGAAATCCAGATTATTTTTGAGAAAAAGAGGTTTAAATCAGCATGCAAATAAAAACCACCACCACATACCAACTTCTGGATCTTAAGACTTAAAATTCTCTCTTTTGAGACCAGCAGGTGGTGTGTTGGTTAAGGTGCTAGACTCCTACATGGTCGGCCACAGTTTGAGTCCAGGACCTGGTGGCTTGCTTTCTCACTCACTCACTCTTTCTGGGTCTCTCTCTGGTGAACATGCATGTCATATAGGAAATTTTTTAAAAGTAGTAGTAATAATTAATTAAATCTTTTTAAAAAATTTCCCTCTTTTACTTCAGGTTTTCCTGTAGAAAAGTTTTGCAGACTGATTGTAAAAGGTATCTTAGCCTTGAGAATTAGGGCCTGCTTAATTTATCTTCATTTTAAACTAAAATCAAGGTTTTGTATACTTAAAAAAAAAAACCCTTACATAGTATTTCTGTGTTTTACGAAAGATAAATTTAAAGCTAGGGTACTGCCTGCATGGCAGATGCTCAGAAAATGTTGCCTTTGTTTTTATTGCTCCCTCAGCCTGCTGAACCTACCTTCTGAACCTCTTTATTTCTCAGAGGGTGGGCACGTGTCGAGGAGAAGCACGAGGTGGTTTTAGTATCACTCAGGCACAGTGCTTCACACAGAACCTGGTGTAAAGCTAAGGCAGAGGCCGGTGAACATCTGTCAATGGTCTCAGTGGCCCCATCTGCCAGAAAAGGTGTTTGTTCCTGTTGTGATGACTGTACTCCCTCTGGTTCAGGAGTTTCAGAAGGAGCTGAGCCAATGGAGGAAAGACCCCAGTGGAAGCAAGAAGAAGCCCAAATACTCGTACAAGACAGTGGAAGAGTTGAAGGCCAAGGGCAGGATTAGCAAGAAGCTCAGTGCTCCACAGAAGGAGCTTTCTCAGGTCAAGGTATGGGGGCCCTTGGACACCTGGCTTAGGATGTATTGGAAAACACAAAAAAGTAATCCTACACTCCGGTATTTAATCACTGAACTTTTGCTATGGTCCTCTAGGTCTTCTGCCTATGCATGCGTGCGTGTGCGCGCGCGTGTGTGTGTGAGATCCTGATCTTCCTGGTTGCTATTTAGTAGTAGTTTTTGAGTTTCTCCTCTCGGCCAGGCATTCTTCACAGCACTATTGTAGGAAGCTGAACGACATTCTCATTTTCCCGGAGCTCACAGTCGGGGAATTTAATGATGTTCCTGTTAGTAGAAACTCAGTGTGAGCATCACGTGTATAATTCCATAGAGCGCCTGTACTGTGGGACGCAATCAGTCCTACCTTTGTGGTGAGGCCCTTCCTTTCTTTTGGTTTGGTGTGGGTTTTTGTTACGTTATTTTACATAGAAAGGTTTGTCTTTGTCTCAAACATCTCCTAAGAGTACAGTTTCCAGGTTAAAGAATACCAAAGTACTCGGGAACCAGCAGTTAGCGTAATGGCTATGTCGCTGGACTCCCATGTAGTCGACTGCGGTTTGCATCCTGGACCCAGTGGCTTAAAACTCATGCCGGGCGCATGTGTGTGCGTGCCCAAGATCCCGAGAGGAGAATGGAGGAGAAGGGATTGCGGCGTGACCATCCCCCCTGGGGGGTGATTTCTTGCTTTCTGTCTCTATGTCTCTCTGTCTGTCTGGCGAGCGCATGCGCCCTATAGCGAAAACCTCTCAAAAAAAAAAAAAAAAAAAAAAAAAAAAAAAAAACAAAAAAAAAAAAACCAAAGTACTTAAAGGTTTTTAAATACGCAGAAGGCTGTAAGCACTGTGACCAGGCATGCAGGAGTGAGTCGTCAGGGCAGCTTTGCCAGTATGGAGTACCTGCTCCTTGTAAGACAGAGCGCATTTTCAGCCACTGTTCCATGCTATATAGAGAGTTTCCAGATTTCCATTCCTTTTCCAGGTGGCCAAAGAATAATGGTGACTGTACATATCAGTTTGGTATAAAATATGTAGTGTGGTGTGTGTGTGAGAGAGAAAGAACTTTTAAAAAGTGGTAAGTGGGGCTCTCAGAAGTCCGTGTGTTTTGCATCACACTGTGTTGGATACTTGATAAATGCAGGGATCTAGTTCCCACCTAGAGACCTGAAGTCAGAAGATGGAAATTGGGCCCTTGGACTCTGATCTCTCCTTAGTGATGCTAAGGCAGGTGGTTCGTAGTTCGCTCTTAGTTAGACTTGACCTCAGTCTGGTGAACCTGCCTTCTGAACCTCTTTATTCCTCAGAGGGTGGGTGGATGTCGAGGAGTATCACGAGGTGGTTTCTGAGACAAGTGAGTCTGTCTCAGAAGTACATACAATCCATAGTCAGATTTCTTCACTTTTCCTGAAGTGTTGGAATTAATTCATCTGCTAAGTTGCCTTTGCCCAGTAAATTTCTTTGCTATATTTTGTTTTGCTTTTATATTTAAAAACAACCTTTATTACAAGAGCATTATATAATGCCTTTTAGAAAATTAGGAAAAATCAAGAGGCAAGGATAATGATATTTTCCATCCTCCAAAAATGACCAAATTTTCACACCCTGACATACATCCTTCTAGATCTTTTTCAATGCTTCTGTGCATATATTTGGGGTGATTTTCTTTTTCTTTTTGTCACGAATATTGCTATATCACTTGCTTTTAGCAGAACACTTCTATTGTTCCATTAAAGTAAGTTTTCATTTCCACTAATACTTGGTTCCTTTTGACATTGCACCAGCTTCCCTAAAAAGGCGTCCCCCTCTGGCTTGTCCCTAGGGATCCAGTCTAGAACTGCTCCTGGCTCCTGGCATTTTTGTCCTTGAGTCTTAATCTCCGACAGCAGGGTCCCCCACCGGGAAATACTGTCCTATCCCAGCTCTGTTGAGCAGTGTGGTTTTTAGACACTTCAGGTAGCACTGTGCCTTCCCCCAGTCCCAGCTCTGTGCGTACCAGGGCAGAGATGGGGAGCGCTAGCCCACGTTCCTCTGGCCATGTTCGCCCAGGTCATCGACATGACAGGCCGGGAGCAGAAGGTCTATTACAGCTACAGCCAGATCAGCCACAAGCACAACGTCCCCGACGACGGGCTGCCGCTGCAGGCCCAGCAGCTGCCGCAGCCCGGTAAAGACATCAAGGCCCCGGGCTTCGCACTGCCTGAGCTGGAGCACAACCTGCAGCTGCTCATTGACCTCACGGAGCAGGAGATCATCCAGAACGACCGGCAGCTGCAGTACGAGCGGGACATGGTGGTCAACCTGTCCCACGAGCTGGAGAAGATGTCCGAGGTCCTGGAGCACGAGGAGCGGGTCATCTCGAACCTGAGCAAGGTCCTGGAGATGGTGGAGGAGTGCGAGCGGCGGATGCAGCCCAACTGCAGCAACCCCCTCACCCTGGACGAGTGTGCCCGCGTCTTTGAAACCCTCCAGGACAAGTACTACGAGGAATACAGGATGTCTGACCGCGTGGACCTGGCTGTGGCCATTGTCCATCCGCTCATGAAGGAGTACTTCAAAGAGTGGGACCCCCTCAAAGTGAGTCACAGAGAACCCACCTGACCACCTCACGGTGGAGTGTGCCCTTGCTTGACAAGATTGCCTGGAGGGAGGGTGGGCTGGTCACCCTGCTGCCCCTCGGCTCTTTCCCCTTAGGACTGCTCTTATGGCACCGAGATCATCTCCAAGTGGAAAACGCTCCTGGAGAATGACCAGCTCCTATCCCATGGCGGGCAGGACCTCTCGGCAGATGCCTTTCACAGGTATGTGGGGCAGGGCTCTGCACTGGCACTGTAGCCTCCCGAGGCTCTGCCGAAGGCTGGGGCTGGCCTGGTCCTGGCCTTCGTGAACCCCGTGCTCATGCCAGTGCTGCTCCAGGGACTGAAGCTCATTCTTCATTCAGCCTGCACTTGTCAAGTGTCTGTGGAGTATCACACACGCCCCAGGCTGGGCTCACCCCAGGAGTGCAGCAGCCAGCCTCCATCTTCAGTGCAGTGGCCAAGGCGGGTGGGAAATAAGGCCGTGGGACCCTCAGTTAGCGTAATGGCTATGTCACTGAACTCCCACGTAGTTGACCGCAGTTCGAGTCCCGGACCCGGTGGCTTAAACTCACGCCGGGTGCGTGTGCGTGCGTGCCCAAGATCCCGAGAGGAGAATGGAGAAGGGATTACGGCGTGGCCACCCCTCCTGGGGGGGTGATTTCTCACTTCCTGTCTCTTTGTCTCTGTGTTTCTGGCGAGTGCACGCGCCCTATAGCAAAAAACCTCTCCCAAAAAAACCCCAAAAAAACAAAAAGGCTGCACCCATCGAGGGGGTTATAACAGAGAGCTCAGATGCAGGGGGTGAATAGTGTCAGCTGAGGTGGAGGCTAGAGGCCCTCAGTGGGGAAGCACTGATACCTGCAGAGGGACCCTTGTGCTCCTGAGGCAGTCCTGCCAGGCATGCAGGCCCTGCCCGAGACAGTGACCATGAGAGCAGAGGCAGGCTGAGGTCTGGCCAGCGCGGGGCCTGGCCTGCTGGCTTTCCGTAATTGGGTTCCTGTGCTGTTGCCTTCTGATGTCTTAGCCTCCAGGGGTGGGTGGGGGTGCAGCCAGCCAGTGTGGTCCACCAGCCACTCACGCTTTTCTCCCAAGGCTGATATGGGAAGTCTGGATGCCTTTTGTTCGCAACATCGTCAACCAGTGGCAGCCAAGAAACTGTGAGGCGATGGTGGACTTCCTGGACAGCTGGGCACACATCATTCCCGTGTGGATCTTGGATAACATACTGGACCAGCTCATCTTCCCCAAGCTGCAGAAGGAGGTAGGGCGAGGGGCAGGGGACTGGCCGTCATCAGTGACCATGGGGACGGGTGCTGTTCTACACCTGGAATTTGCAAGACTTCTCAATACAGCTGTTCGAATGTGGTGTTAATTCTAGTCCTTGTCTCAGCACTGTCCCCAGAATGCTCCTTTAAGAGGGAATTCATTTTGTTGATGTTGCCAGTAGATTAGGATCTAGTTGTTTCTGAGCGGCAGTACAACCCCATGGGTGTATTTGGGGGGACACTGGGCCCCTACAGGGCCCCTTGGCTGCCTCTTTGTATCATAAAATGGAGATCTCGTCCTCCACACACAGTGGCCCTTGGCCTGGAAGGTACAGCCCCCTCCCCCGTAAGGACAACACTTGCCTTTAAGTACCCAGGGGATGTTATGCCTGCCCAGGCTGCGGGAACTGGTTCTCTTGCCCTCACACCTTGCAGGTAGAAAACTGGAACCCACTGACAGACACAGTCCCCATCCACTCCTGGATCCACCCGTGGCTGCCCCTGATGCAGGCGCGGCTGGAGCCGCTGTACTCTCCCATCCGCAGCAAGCTGTCCAGTGCCTTGCAGAAGTGGCACCCTAGCGACTCCTCTGCCAAGCTCATCCTCCAGCCCTGGAAAGACGTCTTCACCCCTGGCTCCTGGGAAGCATTCATGGTCAAGAACATAGTGCCCAAGCTGGGTAAGGAAAAGCAGAGGGGACCAACAGATGGCGCTATGGTTACATCGCTGGAGTCCCACAGGGGTCAGCTGTGGTGGGAGTCCGGAACCCAGTGGCTTAAAACTCACGCGGGGTGGGGAGACTGGAGGATGACCAGCGATGGCATAATGGCTATGTCACTGGACTCCCGTGTAGTCAATCCCAGTTTGAGTCCCCGTGGCTTAAACTCACGCTGGGTGCATGCGCGTGCGTGTGTGCCTAGGATCCCAGGAGGAGAATGGAGAAGGGATTGCGGCGTGGCCATCCCCCCTGGGGGGGGGGTGATTTCTCGCTTTTTGTTTCTGTCTCTCCAGCGAACACATGTGCACTGTAGCAAAAAAATCTCAAAAAAATTTAAAAAAGGAGGGAACCAGCAGTTAGCGTAATGGCTATGTCGCTGGACTCCCACGTAGTCGACCGCGGTTCGTGTCCCGGACCCGGTGGCTTAAAACTCACGCCGGGCGTGTGTGCGTGCGTGCCCAAGATCCCCAGAGGAGAATGGAGGAGAAGGGATTGCGGCATGACCATCCCCCCTGGGGGGTGATTTCTCGCTTTCTGTCTCTCTGTCTCTCTCTGTCTGTCTGGCGAGCACACCCGCCCTATAGCAAAAACCTCTCCAAAAAAAAAAAAAATAAAAAAATAAATAATAAATAAAATAAAAAAAGGGAAAGGCAGAAAACACAGTCCAAGTTAGCCAACTTCTGGGGCCAGCAGTTTCTGTTGTCAGCAATGACGATATAAACCATGGCCTTTGAACTCGTGAAAATACTTATTAGTACAGTGTAAAATGCCATTCCGTGCAGAGGCAGCATATAAATATGACACGGGAGGGTCCTGCCTGCTGCTGGCTGAAAGCAGGGATGACGTCTGCAGTGATTGTTAGACTTGGTGCACTTTGAGGTTTTCCTGACTCTTCGTTTCAGTGCTCCAAAATGTTTATTTTATTCTAAAGTATTAGGGAATTATTTCTCAGATGAAAACAGTTTTTTTAAAGTTATTTAATTTTATTATTTTTTAATTTGCTATAGGGCATGTGCACTTCCCAGGGAGAGAGAGAGAATGAGAGTTGTCATAGGACACGTGCACTCACCAAAGAGAGAGAGAAAGGAGAGAAAGCAAGCAAGATGCCAGGTCTGGGTCTCAAACTGGTCAGCCATGTGGGAGTCCAGTGCCTTAACCACCATGAAAACACAATTTTTAAGAATTGCTATTTTGCGGCTGGTCTCATCACACAGCTGTTAGGCACTGCACAGAGGAAACCAGATCCCACGTGGCCGACCAGGGTTCACGTCCTGCCCCACTGACTTGGAAAACATGCCAGGCACGTGGGTGCGCATGCCTAGTATCCTGATGGAATAAGACTCAGAAGAAAGAACGAACTGGGGTGAGACCAAGCCCTGTTGGCTGGTTTTCTCTTCACTCTCCACAGGCCCTCCAACATTAAAAAAAAAAAAAAAAAAAAATCCTTTACCAAGAGTAAAATTGACCTTTAAAAGCAGACCAGAGCCTGACGTTGTCTGGTGATGATTTGCTCTCAGCTTTGGTGGCTTTGCCAGTGCTAAAGCTGAGCTGCAGTGACTGGGCCTCTCCTCCAGGGATGTGCCTTGGTGAGCTGGTCATCAACCCCCACCAGCAGCACATGGACGCCTTCTACTGGGTGATGGACTGGGAAGGGATGATCTCTGTCTCCAGCCTCGTGGGCCTTCTGGAAAAGCACTTCTTTTCCAAGTGGCTTCAGGTACGCTGTGTTTTGCTTTGTTGTTGAGCAGGGAGGGCACTTCGTTTCCTGCGAAGTCCTGACTGCGGGTATCATCACATATGGAAACAAATTACCCGGTAGGGTAGGAATGAGTTGAATAACCTAATAGTAGCCGTTGCTTGTTGGACATTTATCACCTGCCGAATGCCTTTCTGAGCATTTTATTTGCATTATCTCAACTCCTCAAGCAGTCCTGTGGGTGGGGCATGCAGTGTGTCTGTTGTAGACACTCTGAGGCTAGAGTTTACACACAGGGCTGCTGAGCTGCCAGGCTAACCCTAAGGCACACTCGTAAAGGCCAACCTGTTCGGCTCTATAAACCCTTTCAAGTAGCGGCACCAGCTTGTAGGACCAGGATCAAACAAAACCAGTGGCCCCCTTGGAAATTTTGCTCCTGGTTGTTACCACTGTGGATGCAAGTTTCTCATTGGTGTCTTTGGCAGGTGCTGTGCTCCTGGCTCAGTAACAGCCCCAATTACGAGGAGATCACCAAGTGGTACCTGGGTTGGAAATCCATGTTCTCAGACCAGGTGCTGGCACACCCGTCCATCAAGGACAAGTTCAACGAGGCACTCGACATCATGAACAGGGCGGTGTCCTCCAACGTGGGTGAGTGGCCTTCCCCTTTCAGATGTCCTGGCCCTGAGTCCCACATTTCCAAACGTCAATAACACAGGTACCTGTAGGCTGCTCACAGCACACCTCACTCTGCTCTTACTCACCCAGTTCCGTTACTGGATTGGCCACCACCCACTCCCAGACCCCCGGTGACTGAGGAGCTCCCTCCAATGGAGACTGACAGAGCTGGGTTCAGAATGTCAGTCTAACCCGAGAGCCTGTGTCTTACCCACTTCACTGTACACATGACTCTTGGAAGATGCATTCATTTGTGGGCTGACCCTGTAACCTAGTGGGTAAGGCAAGCAGATCCCACATGGCCAACCACAGTTTGAGTTCTGGCCCTGGTGGCTTGAAAAACACACCCAGTGTGTGTGCATGCCCAGAATCCTGATGGGGATAGAGAGGCAGAGAAGCTGCTGCGGCATGGCCTCGTCTCCTTGTGGGTTGCTTCCTCCCTCTCCCTCTCTCTCTGAAGCGCACATACCCTCTTGTAATTTTTTTTTGAAGGTAGTTCACTAGTGCATCTGCTCGACCAGTGCAACATGTACAATGCAGGTGGACCATCTTTTTATTGTTTTTAAGAGAGACATTTTGCTATAGGGCGCACGCACTTGCCAGGAAGAGAGACAGAAAGCGAGAAATCACACCACCACCACCACCACCACCACCCCCCCCCCCCCCCCCCCGGGGAGATAGCCACACCACAGTCCCTTCTCCTCCATTCTCCTCTTGGGATTTTGGGCACGTGTGCACACACGCCTGGCCTGAGTTTTAAGTCACAGGGTCCAAGACTCAAACTGTGGTCCACTACATGGGAGTCCAGCAACGTAACCTTTACACCATCTGCTGGTCCCCGCAGGTGGACCATCTTACGGTGTACAGTCAGGATGGATGGGCTGAGAGTAGCCACTCAGCCCCATTTTACCTATAGAACAGTCGCAATGCCTACTTCCTTGGCTACGGGGAACTGAATTAATGTTTGCACCTGGCATCCCGCAGGGGGTGTCTTCACTGTGTCAGAAATAGGCAGTCCATGTAACATGATGCAATATCTACTGTCCAGTTTTACTAAGTCATCCTGCTTAGACCCTGCCACAAGTCCAGGAACAAAGCCCCGTGTTCCTACATTGGGAGCCTGTCTTGCAGTCCTGTTTTGCTCGTCATCTCATTCCCAGCACTGAAACTGCAACACGGCGTGTAACTGTGTTTCAGAGATGCCTAGTGATGCCAAGAGCTCACCCAGGGTCACACAGCAGAAAGGTGGCCACTGGGCTCTAAGTGTCCGTTTCCTGGGTCTAACTCTTTCCTTTTAGCCTGCTACATGAAAATGGAGTTTACAGATTACAGAATTATTAGCCGGGTTTAAGGAGGCAGATACACGTCTCTCCTCTATGTATGCTGTTCCTTCAAGGGCCACCTTCATTTTCATATTCTCTGGAAACTTCCTCAGCCACCTAGCCTCACGGTGCCTGTCTGCACTCTTCAATGAGCACTTCACATCTGGTCCTGTGTGAGCCCCTCAGCACTCTCTCAGTTCTCCCAGGGTAGGGGCCCTGCTGGGGAAGTTAGACCTGGACAGGCTGCATGTTTTCCAAGGTACTGAGGCTGCCCCTTGGGGACTGTCGGGTGGAAATTGCTGAGCCAGACTAGGGACTGGAATGGTGGCTAGTCAAACCTGCCAAGGTTCCCAGCTCTGAAGGCTTTGACATGTGGCCAGCAGCCTCTCTGGTTACTGTGTATGAGCTGGGAATCATCAGACAGTGTATGTGATTTCCCCGCAGGGCCCACCCACCTATTTCAGTCTGTGTGTCTGGGGCCACCTTTCAATGAGTCCCATGCACTCTGACCAGCCCAGCCCTGGGCCAGGTTGCCATGCCCGTGTCCACACACTATGAAACTGCCCTCACTGTCCTCTCCGCCCTCCCCTGCCTCTCTCAGGTGCCTACATGCAGCCGGGCGCACGGGAGAACATCGCCTATCTCACCCACACGGAGCGCAGGAAGGATTTCCAGTACGAGGCCATGCAGGAGCGGCGAGAGGCTGAGAACATGGCCCAGAGGGGCATCGGCGTGGCCGCCAGCTCCGTGCCCATGAACTTCAAGGACCTCATCGAGACCAAGGCTGAGGAGCACAACATCGTCTTCATGCCTGTCATTGGGAAGCGACACGAGGGGAAGCAGCTCTACACCTTTGGCCGCATCGTGATCTACATTGATCGGGGAGTGGTATTCGTCCAGGGCGAGAAGACCTGGGTGCCCACCTCCCTGCAGAGCCTCATCGACATGGCCAAATAGACTGCCGCAGGTCCAGAGCAGGCCGGAGACCTGGGCTGCTAGGGACGCCTATGAATAAAGACTGTTCAAGTCACCTTTAAAAGAGTAACTGTCTATTCAGGGGGGACCCGCATCAGGCCAGGCCACCAGAGCAGATGGCAGACATGCGGATGCTGCATTAGACGCGTGTAAACCTTTACACCATGTCCTTCCGCAGCATGTCGTTCTCAAGACAGGCTGGCCAGGCAGTCGTCCTTCCCATCACCTGCCCTGAAACGTGTCCTGCCGCAGAGAAAGGTGCTCCCTGCAGCCCCCCACAGCCTTCCCGTTAGGCTGTAGACATCATCGCACGTCCGGGCCAGCAGCTGCAGGGTCTTCTCTCTTGTTCCTGATGATTTCAAGGTCCTGACAGTCCTCATAATCTGGCTCTTCCCGAAACACCCAAATATCCCTGGAGAGTTGTTCTAGCTTCTGAATGGGGAACCAGTGGACGGAGGTGTCATTAAATATGTCCATGTACTGCGAAGTCTGAGGAAGCTGCAGCTCCTCCAGGCCTCTTAAAATCTGGGCAGAAAAATGCACATGTGAAAACTTGATAGTCACAGGAACCTCCACTCTTCTGGGGTAAATTCCCATTTCACTTGTCACCTGTAACCCTTTTTAAAAAATACAGAATATTTTTATTTATATGCTTTTGTGCAGTGTACTTGAAGCTCCAAGGACAGTGAATATGTTGGACTAGGATACTGAGAAGATAGGAAATTTTCAAGGAAAAATTAGAGATACACTAAAAAAAAAAAAATCACAGCTTTCTGGAACACAGTCCCACAGAGAGAGCTCGCTGACAGTGCAGTAACATCACTGTCTTCATTTAGCACAGAGATGTCCTCCTACGTGTATAAAGGTGGAATTCTTCACAGCAGGGAGAAATAGAGGTTGAGTGTCCCTAATCTGAAATCCAAAATGCTCTAAGATCTGAAACTTCCTAAGTACCAACAGGACACTGCAGTGGAAAATTCTACACCTGAGCTCACATGACACAACTTTATTTCAAGCACAAAATTATTAAAAATACTGTTTTGGCTTCAGCTGGTGGTATGGTGTTTAAGGCTCTGGACTCCCACGTGGTTGATCACGTTTCAAGTTCCAGACCTGCTGGCTTGGGAATCACACAGGGCATGTATGCATGCATGTTCAAAATCCTGAGGAGAATGGAGAAGGGACTGGGGCATGGGCATCCCTCCCAGGGAGTGAGTTCTCACTCTCCCTCTGTTTCTCTGGTGAACAAACACACCCTATGGCAAAAACCTTAAAAAAAGCTTCAGTATTACGTTCAGGCTATGGGCCTAAAATATATATGGAAAAAGTGAATTTCATGTTTAGTCTTATGTCCCATTCCCAAGATATCTTAATGTGTATATGCAGATATTCTAAAATCTGAAATCTGAGATGCTTTGCAGTCCCAGGCACTTCTGGTTAAGAGTCCATTGGTAGTGTGATTTTATGCCCTTTTCTGTCACAGCCCCTTTATTCAGATAGATACCTTTGCGACATAGGGGTAATTTTTCTCCAGAGTCCTTGTCAACATCCTAGAAATAAAAAGTAACCATGATTAGGCAGGCAGGATGAGAATGCTCTAATTCAACGGACACAGATACGAGATGACCTTAGTAGGAATGCAGGAAAAAAACAGGGACCTGGAGTAGGTTAGCCAGATTGTGAGTAGCCCAGGAACACCCACCTCAGTGGGAGAGTGACATGCTGGAGCGGCCCTAAGAGCTGTGAGACAACGGACGAGGCTGTGGGCAGAGAGTGGACAGTTCTAAGTGCCCACTAGTCACGGAAACCTCTTCTGCTGTGGATCAGTCCTGAGGTGTGGGTTTCACCGCGGGGTCTACCAGAGCCTCGGCATTCCCGGCTTACCTCTCCTCAAATCCTTCGAAGCTGTTCCCGATGATAACCGTCCTGGAAAGGGCACCCACCGACCAGTTACTCCACAGGAGGTTGTTGTACAAGGCGGTCCCACAGTGGGGCATATAGAAGATGGTGGGCTGGCCGCAGATACTCCGCTTTCCTTCCTGGGGACCCGAGGACAATACACGTGAACACGCTCAGAGCAGGTTTGTACGGCAGGCCAGGGATAGTGATGAGATCAGAACACAAGCTGAAGAATCAATCGGCAAGAAAACCCCACTCCCCTGTGGGATCGCTGGGTGGGTAGTGTGTAAACCACCTGCTCGGTCGTAAGGAACCCAAACGAGGAAAGCGTGTCCAGGAAGAAGGAACTCACGTCTGCTTAATACGTGTGTCCCACGAACACAAAGCTCTGGACTAACCACCTCTCAGGTCCATGACGGCAAGGGTGGGAGGGATGGCACTGGTGACTGTCCCCCTGTCTTGTGTTTGGAAATCTTCCATGTTTCATGTGCCATTTTTGCAGGTCCCTATTATAACAGTCCTCTTCAAATGTCCCTGGGGAGGACAGTGACTCCCCCTGCCCTTGAGAACCACCGCTGTACAGCCAAGCTCCTTGGCAGGGGACAGAAGGCCTTTTGCTGCCCGGCCCCTGCCCACTTCTGTGCCCTCCTCTCTCCATTCATCTTGAAGCTTCTCTTATGTTAATGACACACTGGCAGAGACTTCCTGAACAGCTGGCTCTGCACAGGCTGCCTGCCATCCTGGTTCTGTCCCTCTACCGAGAGAGCCAGAAGAGCCAGAGAGCCTTCAATCCCTGCTCAGACCCTGGAATGCTCCCTCAGTCCCCCAGACAGCTCTCCTGGCTCAGCTCCTAGTATCAGGGTCTACCCAGCTGATTCTTTTTTTAAGGTTCCTGCTGTAGGGCACATGTGCTCGCCAAAGACATTGAGAGGGAAAGTGAGAAATCACCCTCCAGGGGAATGGCCACACCAAAATCTCTCCTGGGATTTTGGGCATGTCTGCACATGTACCTGGCATGATTTTCAAGCCACCAGGTCAGGGACTTGAACTGTGGCCAGCCACGTGGGAGTCCAGCGCTGTAATCACTTTGCCACCTGCTGGCCCCTCTACCCTAGTTTCATTTGCCGTTTTATTTGTGTACAAGCCATATGCCCTGATGTGATCATGGGAACCCTGAGAACGGAGACTGCCTCTCATTGATCTTGATCTGCCCAGAGCTCCCTGCCTACCACAACGTAGGTTTTCAGAAAAGTTGATCTGAATTGGGTAAGAACGTTTTAGGACTGTGCCAATACCAGGGAATGACCCTTCTCTCAGCTGGGCTCATTTTCACGTTACCTAATAAGCAACGAGCTGGCAGTTTCAGGACACACCCAAGTGTTTGCTCATACTGGCTTCAGTCAGTCCTGTGCTTGTGAAATGATTTTTTCCCCCCAAGGGGTCTCAGAAATGTACCAAATCTTAGCTATCTGGGGGGCTGCAGGGTAGACAAGAGGATTAATCACAACTTAGAGCCAGGTGCTAGCCTACGTCGATGTCTAGGTCATAGTATCAGAAAGGTCAGTTTCATCTTCCCCCTTTTCTTAGTTTTTCCTATAGGGTGTGTGTGTTCACTGGGGCGAGAGGGGGAGGGAGGGCGGGAGAGAGAGGGAGAGAGAGAGAGAGAGAGAGACCCCTCCACCAAAGAGGATGGCCACATCCCAATCCCTTCTCCATTTCTCCATTTTCTTGGGACTTTGGGCATGCTTGCATATACCCAGCATGATTTTCAATCTGCAGTGCCAAGGACTCAAACCGGGCAGTTGGTCATGTGGGATCCAGCCGCCTTAACCTCTGTGCCACCTGCTGGCCTCCACCCCCTTTTACTTAATCGCCCCTGGGAAACAGTAAATGCCAACCAAAAGACCTCACGTGAGGTACCCAGGCTGTGTGCTGCCTTTATTTCAAATGGCAACAGCAAATATCAAGTCAGCATAATTTCTGGACAAGAGTTCTCACAAGAATTTTGCAGACTTACCATGTTCTAGTCATGTTATTTGTGTTTTTCTGACAGGGGTAAAACATAAGTCAGAGTGTGAGTAATTAATTGGTCAGGTACCTACACGGGGTCTTCAAAAAATCCATGGAAAATGACACTATGAAAATACTGGGCTAGCCCCATGGCATAGTGGTTAAGGGGGCTAGATCCCATGCTGACAACTGCATGATTCCACTCCAGGCCCCAGCATGTTGTAAAACATGCTATGCATGTGTGTCCCAAATTCCAATAAGATGGAGAAATGGAGAAGGGTTTGTGGTGTGACCATACCCCATTAGGGGGTGTTTTCTCCCTCTCTGTCTCCCTGGAGAGCACATACATGCCCTCTAGCAATTAAGTAAAGAAAGGAAGAAAAGAAAAAAATACATTCATTTAGAGAATTTCTTGTACCAAAATAAACTTGTATTTTAATTCCATTTTTCATGAATTTTTTGAAGTCCTGTCATCACAGCACTGGGAAAGCAAGCAGTGGACAGGAGTAACTGCCATTTCAAAGAAAACGTGTCCACCGGCAGAGCCTGGGTTAGCCCAGTCAGGGTTTATACAGCCCTCCCTGCTCTCCTGCCTGAACCACTTACCTCGTTCTCACTGAGAACCATCACACCAAGGGTGTTAAGAACTGCAATCTCAGCTTGGCTGAACAGAGGGTCATACACCCAGCAGTGACTCCTGGGAATCTGGGAGGGAAGAAGGACTTGTTTATTTCCACCCAAACATCTTTGTGTACACCGTGTGCAAGACCAGAGGAGGGAGGGAGGGAGGGAGACAAATCTAAAAGCTTACCTGGCACTTTTCCAGAAGGAGAAGCAGAAACGTTAGCTGGTTTCTCGCTATGACACAGGTAGCAAAGTTCCCAATGCCATAACACACACACTTCAGATGGCAGGTTCCTGTGACCAGGGTCTCTCCTGGGACAGAGTCAGGGGCCTCATTTGACTCATGTGATGGGGCAAGATGCAAGCTTCCAAAGGCTTCCGAAAGAGTCTCTACTGGGGCCTTCAGTTGTTCCAGAAGTTTCTGAAGACACCTGTTGATGGTTTCTGCAAGAGCAGGCCCCCAAATGCAGTCAGAGAGTATGCTCTGAGCCATGGACCACATCATCCATGGCTGTGGGAATAAGCCCACAGCCCCAGGAGAAAGGAACAGATGGTATAGGCTTCAACTATTCAGAGAGAGAAGCTGCCGGCCTCCCTCCCAAACATGCACCCACGTGCACTGTAAATGGACAGGTGGTCCCAGCTCCTGGGCTCCCACAGCCCAAATCCCGTATGTCCCAAGAAGATACCAAGTTTCACCTATCAAATTAGCAAAGATATCTTTATTTTAGTTTATTTATTCTTTTGCCATTAATAGAGAAGCTATTTTTTTTGGGGGGGGGAGATACAAATGTGACTTTTTTTAGTACATGAATATAATGTGTGGTGATTAAATCGGTGTTTAATAGGCCCCTCATCTCAACCATTTGTCATTATTTTGTGGTGGGAACATCCCAAATCCTCTTTTTTAGGTACTCTGAAGTAGTAAGTAGTAGTTAACTGTGTTCCACTGTATTTATAACACTAGACATTGCTCCTTTTTCTCACTGTAATTTAGTTTCTAGTCATCTACACCCTTTGGTGTTCTCCTGCAAATATAGCTTTAAATAAGACCCGAGGCTAGGAAACGCTGCATGAAACACTGGCTCTTCGAGGTCCCTGCTGGTAGGAAAATAAACAAACATAGTGAAAACGTTTTGGAAAACAACTTGACCATGGATATCAAGTTGCTCACCCCCTTTCATTTCACAATTCCACTTCTAGGAACATGTCTTAAGATCGTCCTAAAATGTGTATGAAGAAACTGAGGGTCAGAGTTAGTGACCTAACGAAAGCCACGCAGCTGCAGGGAAGCCAGAACTGGAACGCAGCGTGTACACTGCTCTGGGAAGCCAAATGTCCTTCAGTGAGGACCGGATCCCCTTCTTGTCCCCGTTCAGGCCCTCCTTCCACTCCTCCCAGCCCTGCCCTAGGCCAGGTGGTACCCACCTAGTGCAGAGCTCCAGAAATCAGAGATAAGCAGGTCCGCTCTGTCAAGAAAAAATGGTATAATCATCTCCCATCCACTTCAGCGTGCCCTAACAGGGACTCTCCTCATCGTGAGCTGGATGTATGGAGGATGGAGGGCCCTCTAAGCAGAGCTCACCCCTACCAAGTGATAGGAGAGGGACACATGGAAAATGACCAGAGCCAAAGTGTACACTCCTGGAACCCAGAGGGCATGAGAGAGGGCTTCCTGGAGGAGGCCCCCATTCCCAAGGATGAGTCTGTGTCTGTGTATATCATTGGTCCAAGACAGAGCCTGATACAGAGTTGCAGCTTAATAAATGGTGGTTCCTCAGATTTAGCCTTTCTGAACTTTAGTTTCCTCATCTCTAAAATGAGGGTAAGAATATAGCATGGGCGACTACAAAAGGATTAAGTGGGTAAGCACTCAACACAGTGCCTGGCACTCGGCAGACATCTGATAAACAGCTCTTGCTACTCTAAGTCTTAAGTTAAAGCGAAAACGAGGCAAAATCAAGTGTCTGGGCTTTCTTTATTGAAGTCAACTGGTTCCCACAAACCCAGAGCAAAACAAAGTCAATGATGAATAAAAACGGATTCAAACCGATAAGCCTTAAGCCAGAGACAGTGCTTAGGGGGCTGAGAAAAGAGAGAGAATTGAAAAAAAACCTTCTCAGTGGCTCTCCGTGTTCTTACAGAGGGTAAAGGTGAGTCCTAATGAAGTAGAGTACTATGTAAACTGGTAAGTTCGTGCACAGATCAGCATACAAAGTGCTAGACCCTCCTTTACCAAGGTGTGCTGGGAGGAGCCCCTGGGATTGCTGAAGAAGCTGAAGAAACAGTAACGATGTCAGGGATAAAACCACCAGGCATGCTAACCCTCAATGGCTTCTACAGAGATCTTACAGAGTCACTTCCAACACCTTGCAAAGAGTAACAAAGCTGCCAGCTATTCAGCGACTTCTATTTAGAGGGAAAGTCTGGTTCACCACTGCCTCTTGACTGCAATTCCAAGGAACACACAGAGTCTAATTTCTCTCTCGTGAGGGCCCTTCAGATGCTGATCTGAGGAGCATCTGAAACTTACTTGTTGAGCCCAACAGGACTGCAAAAATAAAGTTAGTAAGAAGACTTCGACAAGTTCATGGAAAAACAGAACTAAAGTATGACTTGACTTTGGTACCAAAAGATGAAATCTATGCATAGTTTATTTATTTATTTATTTTTTTGAGAGGTTTTTGCTATTGGGTGCGTGCGCTCGCCAGACAGACAGAGAGAGACAGAGAGACAGAAGCAAGAAATCACCCCCCGCCGCAGTCCCTTCTCCTTCATTCTCCTCTAGGGATCTTGGGCATGTACATACGCCCAGTGTGAGTTTAAGCCACCGGGTCCGGGACTCGAACTGCGGTCGACTACGTGGGAGTCCAGCAACATAGCCATTACGCTAACTGCTGGTCCCCATAGTTTTTTTCATAATATGCTTTTCCCATGAAATTTTTGAAGCCCTCTTGTCCTAAGTAATTTATTGTGTCCTCTGTGTTACGCACAGTGTGTATGTGCTTCTAATGTAAAGAGCAAGATGTAATAAGCGTCCAGAACACTAGAAAACTAGAAACACAGGTTTTGGAGTCAAAAGGCCTGGTTTTGAAATCTAGTTCCATACATCATGTATGTTTCCTTGAGATTTTTGAGCTACTAGGATCCTAGCACGGCTAAGATACTGAACACCGATAAAATTGTAGAATGTTTAAGTTAGTGCCAGGCACATAGCAGCTGCTTGATAAACTAGTGATCACAAGGAGGACCATCACGCGTTTGTGGGGCTGCCCCGCTGTTAATACCAACATAACAAACATTGGCCTGACATTAATAGCAAACACTGACACAGCGCTTATCACATGCCAGGAAATAATTGACATTTACTAATGCACTGAATTCTCAAAACAAGCCTATATAGGTGTTATTTTCATCCCCATCTCACAGATGAGAAAACCGAGGCACGCAGTGTTACTCCCCGCAAGTTCACACAAATGGTGACTCCAACTAGAGGAATGACCTTTACTGAGCGCTATGATCCAGACCTGTTATGAGACCGCTACCTCTGTTAAATCTTCTCAATAGTCTTTTAAACGGTTTGCAGTGTACCTCCACTTTACAGATGGGGAGACTGAGACTCAAAGAGGCGCCCATGGGTGTTCGGTTTGAGCCAGGGCTGAACCTGCACTCACTCAACTTCCCGGAGACGACGAAGCACGACTTCACTGTCCGCCTCGAGCTCCGCCCCCGGACTGCAGGCCGCCACCTCCCTCCGCCGAGGCCTCCGCGCCGCCGAGCGCCTCTTCCGCGGAGTCACAGCCTCCCAAGGCTCCAGCGTGGCCGCCGCCATTGCTCTCTGACGCTCGGGGCGCGCGGCGCATCGGCTCCTACGTCATCGGCGCGCGTCGGCCTCTGCGGGCGGTAGGCGGGGCGGCGCGGCGCGGCGCGGCGCGTGACCTGGGTTCTCTCCGCCTGGGCGCGCGCCCGTGCTGGGCTGTGTCCCGCGCCCGCCGCCACCCCATCCCGAGTGCAGAGTCCCGAACCCGAGCACGGGCTGCCTGGCTACTCCGGTGGGTGGGTGGCGCTCGGAAGCGCGGGGACCCCGAGGGGCGGGCTCCGCTTGACCCCCGGTTTTTGCCCACCGTTTTCCCGTCTTCAGACTTGGCAGAGCCGTCCTGCGGTTACCGATAGCTTCCTGAGCCTCGGGGGCTGGACTGGCAGCTTCCGGGCCCTTCGCACCCATTAGCGCCCCTTTTCCAGCCCCGCTGGCCCCCTGAGGCCACTTCCTGTACCTCTACCACCACCCCCTGGCCGTTGCCGGCCACTTCTTACTTCCAATCTGCCAGAGCCTTCTCTGGTCACATCCCGACCGACCTGTCTCTGCACCGGGACCATTACTGTCTCTGCTGGACCTTTCCGAGATAAGAGTGGACCTTGGCAGTGTAGGGCCTAGTCTTCGGGGAACAAGGAATAGCGGGTTTCGGGCCGCTGTCTTAGGTTCCAGGACCTGAGATGCCTCTTCCACAGGCACACACTTATTCTCCATGGACTGCAATGAGCGTGATCCTGTGGGGGCCTTCCCCAAGATATCCTGAGCTGAGTAAAGAGAGATTTTACACAGGCCATCGAAGATGCAGTGGGGTCCCCTGTAGGGACTTCTGTCCCAAAGAGACCTTAACAAATTGTGTTATTTCCACAGATGGCAAAATGGTGAGCAAGCACTTGTGCATGTTACTGGGGACATAAGCTTGGAGAAAGCAATACAGTTTTGAAGTCCCCAAAGTCATCATACCGAAGGATTAGACCTTTTTTTCCTGGAGAGTGTTATCCAGACCAGTGAGTGGCGGTTACTAAGAGCCAGATTTTAGTTAGGTGGAAGGAAGGGTAAACTTAACTTATGAACCACCTGTCTCTGGAGGAGTAGGCCAAAGGCAGTCAGGGTAGTTTTGGGGAAAGAATGTAAGAGGAGGGAGGAGGATTAGAGTGTATGATGCCAAGATCCCTTCTGACTCTGAAATTGTGGTATATACTGAGTCGCCTTTCTATCATGTGAATTTGAAAGCCTCTTGAAAAAGTTCTCCTTTCGTTTTTTGAAAACTTGCTCACCTCTGGAATTCTACATGTTCTGATTACTTTTGAGCTGTCAAAGTGACGGTTCCTTAATTTTGTGTTCCATTATTACTCCAGCTGCTTAATTTGTATTGCTTAGTCCTTCACTAAGCCCAAGTCATTTTTACACTAATTTTTTAAGATAAATATATCGGCGGTTTGTTTCCCATAACTGTTCAGACAACTAAGGCACTTTCTCTGAAGTCTCTGCTCCCCTCCCTTTTAAATTTTGAAACATGATTTTCACTGTTTTCGAAAGCTCCTTTAAATATACCATTTGTTTAACCCTGCTGGGTCACATGCTCTCTCGTGGGTTTCAGAAATAATCTATTCCTTGTGTTTATTGCAGAACGAAGGCACTGGTGTTTGAACTGGAAGCTTCAAAAGTTGTAAAAGAACCTTCAGGATGGCTTTGAACTAGATGAGCTAAAAACCCCTTCAGAGTGCTGTTTCCAGCATGTTTCTATCCTGTCGGGCTTTCCTGGAGAGGGACTTCAAGAGGCCGTTCTGCAAACAGTTCCACTGATACTCATGGAACCAGACTAGAGGGTTTGACTTTTCTGCTAGAATTCTCTTACTTGATGGTCTTCTCTGCCAGAGTTCTGAGAGGCATAGAGATATTCATAGATTCAGAGAGCCTGCAAGCAAGGGAAGTAGCACTTTCATGCTGAATGAAAACCAAGCAAGTGGAACTGAGAACACTTCAACCTACAGCATTCTGATTCTTTGCACTAGGGTGACAGAAGGACTGTCACAGCTGGAGGGAAAAGGGATACTGCAAAAGAAAACCCAAAGCAAGAGCATGAGGACGACTGGAAATTAAATGGCTGCCTCCACCTCCCCAGAGACAAAGGCAGCCTCTTGGTGAGTAGCCAGGCCTACAGGCTTTAGATCTTGCCAGGCAGCCAGATGGATCTCTGGGGTTAATGGAAAATCCTCAGCTATGTTGTCTTTTTTTTTTTTTTTTTTAAAGTTTTTGCTGTAAGATGTATGTACTTGCCAGACAGAGTGGGAAATTAAGAAGTCACTCCCCATGAAGGATGGCCATGCTGCAGTCCCTTCTCTTTCAGTTACCTCTTGGGATTTTTGGGAATACACACACATGCGCTTGGCGTGATTCTCAAGCTGCCAGGAATTAGACTTGAACTGTGAAGCTGGCCATGTGGGATCCAGTGCCGTAACCTCCCTACGACCTGTTGGCCCTGTCCCGATTTTTTTTTTTTTAATTGCCAGATGGTGCAGGCACTCACTGGAGCGAGACAGAGGTGGTGGGGATGCACTTGCTGATGGGGAGTGGTCACACTGCAATTCCTTCTCCTCCATTTCTCCATCCTGTTGGGACTTGAGGCATGCACGCACATGCACCCACTGTGTTTCTCAAGCTGTCAGGGCTGGGATTCAAGAAGCAGTTGGCCTTGTGGGATCTGGCTCTCTTAACCGTTAGGCTAGAAGGCCAACCATGTCTTAATTGTTGTTGTTGTTTGTTTATTTTTTCTGAGAGGGAAGGGACACCTCCAACAGGGTCCTCCTGCCTCGGTCCAACCCCAGCCTCAGTCCAACCCCAGCCTCAGTCTGCCCATATCACGGGTATTTCCTGTGTGTGCAGGGAGACCTTGGGGTACAAACCTGAGACCATCCTGGGTGGGCCCAGCCTTGCAGGGCGTTGTGTTACTGCCATGCCACTGCAGCTAGCCCAAGTCTTTTCTTTGTTTAAAAAAAGCCAGTTTTCGGGACCAGCAGTTAGCGTAATGGCTATGTCGCTGGACTCCCACGTAGTCGACCGTGGTTCGAGTCCCGGACCAGGTGGCTTAAACTCACGCTGGGCGCGTGTGCGTGCGTGCCCAAGATCCCGAGAGGAGAATGGAGGAGAAGGGATTGCGGCGTGGCCATCCCCCCTGGGGGGTGATTTCCTGCTTTCTGTCTCTCTGTCTCTCTCTGTCTGTCTGGCGAGCGTACGCGCCCTATAGCAAAAACCTCTCAAAAAAAAAAAAAAAAAAAAAAAAAAGTCAGTTTTCTTCAAGTAGCCAAATGAAGTGTATGAGCCATTTCTCTCCAAAGCTAATATGCTTTAACCTTGCAAGCCTCTGGCAGTGTTTGAACGAATCCGGCATTGCTGGCAGATTGTAAAACAGATAGCAGGTCTTGCAGCTGGCTTGATACTAAGGAAGGCATTGTAGTCTTCACTTTGGAGAGACCGGGGTGGTTGCAGTTGAGAATGATACCATAGGAAGGGACTGGGCCAGTCTGGCTTTGGAGGGGTCTTACACAGTGTCTGCTTCCAACTCCGTTCCCATCTCAAGCCCAAGTGGGTTAATCCTTTCTGATCATTTGGTTCAGCAGACATTAATCAGAGAGATGAAAGTGAAAGGCATGGTTTAACTAGAATTAGCGAGATTTAGTGACTGAGTCAGTGCATGGAAGTCAGAAAGGATGGAACGGTTCAGAATAGACACCCCAGTGTTTATGTGTGTGCCGGGAAGGTCAGGGTTGTTTTCACTCAGAGGCAGTGGGGAGGGTGGTGGGGGTTCTGAGCGGGCTTTGAAATGTTGTTCAGGCTTTTTGATGTGGGCTTACCCACAGCCAGTTGCACGTCTGCCCCAAGAACTCGGAAAAGGAGACCACGCTGCAGACAGCATTGGTGCTTGTCATGGGATGATGAGGTGAGAGCCAGAAAAGGAGGCCCAGGAGAAGGATAGATCCAGAGAGGAATGCTGGGGACAGAGCGGTCACATTGTCTGTTACGGGCTGATAAACATGCTGTCAGGGACTTAGACGTAAAACACAGAGGCCCAGCTTGGATGTCCTCCAGGTTGATATGTTGGGTCTTGATCGCACTGGTAAGTGCAAACTTAATCCCTTCGCCCTTTGTTTATGGTAAGTCATCAGGGCAGGGCCCTGTGGGAGTCTGGCGGGTCTCTAAGCCGAGGGAATGAGACCAGAGCAAGAGAGAAGCTCATGGATGCAGACCATGGTCTGCTCTGAGACAAGGTTCTAGCTTCTGCCTCTTCATGATGCCTGTGGACTTTGCAGCCACCACGATGGTGAGTGGTACAGATAAGCCCCTGTGTTCTTCATAGAGCCCCCAGTCTCGGGCATTTCTATTAGAAACACAACGGTGGTTTAAGACAGGGCCTCTTCTTTGTGGGCTTAGGGAGGTTATCAGGTAAGAATTTTTTTAAAAAAATAATTATTTATTTAATTTTATTTATTCATTCATTTATTTTAACTTCAACAGAGAGAAGGAAAGTTAGAAAGCAAGCCACCAGGCCCAAGACTCAAACCATGGTTGGCCATGTGAGAATGTCCAGCGCCTTAACCACCATGCCACCTGCTGGTCTCCCCAGATAAGAATATTTTAAAATTACAATTACACGGAGGGTAGATTGTAAGAGTCTTTGGGGATGGGAGCAATTTGCTTAGTGGATAAGGGAGCCGGAGTCCACATGGCTGAGGTTTGCAGATTGAGTCCTGCTCCTGCAGCTTGAAAAACATGTACCGGGTATGTAAGCCTTTGTACCCCAAATTCCAACGAGATGGAGAAATGAAAGAGAAGGGATTGTTGTATGACTAGATCCCATCTAGGGGTGCTTTCTTCCTTTCCCCGTCTGTTTCTGCCTGGGTAATGCACATGTCCTTTGGTAAATTAAAAAAAAAGGTCTTTAGGGAAGAACAGAGGGTTTTAGAAATTCACAAGAAAGACATTCCTCTGGGCCAAGTAGAAGGTCCATAAGGAAATGTGTCTGAGTGGTACTTAGAGGCCTGGCAAGGTTTCGATCGGCTTAAACTCTCATAGGCCTGTTTCCCGCTGCTTCATGGACTCACTGTCCTGAATGCAAATTCCGAGTTTGCTGGGCAATGGAGAGTGTGCTGTGGGCCCCCAGAAAGGGGCATTTATTAACGGGCTGCATGAGTTCCTGGCAGAAGGGCTTTGTGGAGATGCTAGCACTGTGCAGTTGTGAGGAGTGCCTCTGAGACGCCCCTAATTTAGTTTGTTATCAGCCTTAAAGGACAGCATCGCAGACCATGTGGCTGGCTAGTTAAGGGTCATTGTTTCAAGGAAAAGCTGTCATTGTCGCCACTCCGTTTTTTCCTGTCGCTACTCATGTCTTTTCAGGCAGATGGTCTGACGGCTGGAGGGAGGCATATTTTTAGTCTGATTCTCCTGCACTTATGGAGTGGTTTTATCTATTTGTAGCGACTGGGTTCTTCCTCCTCCAGGGCCACCAGAAGGCTTTCAGACACTGAGTAACAAGCCCTTCTCAGGCAGGGAAATCAGAAGCTGTGTTTTAAAATGCACTGATCGCTGGATAAAAGGAAACATGGCCCCATTCTGTTCTCTTGCCAGGTGGAATTATTTTTTTCTTTATGACGGTTCCAAGGTAAAGGAAGAAGGAGATCCAACCAGAGCTGGCATTTGTTACTTTTATCCCTCCCAGGTAAGCCACACGGCGTTCAATTTCTCATTCAGTAGGGAGCCCGCTGTCTCTAAATGGGCACTTTTCAAAAGCACCCAGTAGGGATTAGGACCATTTCCTTTGGCTCATCCAGGTGTTTAATGTTTCTCCCATCTTCATCTTAGTCGTCCTATTAAGAATTCTTGTTCTGGTCTTGAAATCCTCAGGTAGTTCAGCACTTTATCTCTCTACTCTGTTGCCATCATGATGTTCAGCTTTCAGTCTGCTTCCAGCTCCCCCCTCCACCCCTGCTTTTTAAATTTTTTTTTTTAAAGGTTTTTGCCATAGGGTGCATGCTCTCTCCAGAGAGAGACAGTGAGAGGAAAAGTGAGGAAATCACCCCACTCAGGGGGATGGCCTCACCACAATCTTATCTCCTCCATTCTCCTCCTGGGATTTTGACTGTGCACACACACACATGCTCAACGTGATTTTCAAGTAACCAGGTCTGGTACTCGAACCATGGTCGACCTTGTAGGAGTCCAGTGTCTTAGCCACCACACCATCTCCTGGCCCCAAGGTTTGATCAGCTCATTTTTACAGTAGAGAAGAGAGTATCAAGAACCCTGTTATGCCGTCACTGGCTTTAGTAGTTATTAACATTTCATCAGTTTTTAAAAAAATTATATTTGTTTTTGCCATGAATAAGAGAGAGATAGAGAGAGACAGCACCCCCCAACAGGGTCCTGATGATGTGATTTACCCTAGCCTTGGCCAGCCCCAGATCATGGACAAGTGTGTGCCCAGCTTACTCTGGGAGTAAGCTTTGAACATGAACCCGGAATCTTCCCTTGTGATTGAGCCTTGAAGAGTGTTGCGTTTTACCACTGCGCTGCTATCTGGCCTTGAACACTCTGCCAATTTTATGTGACCTAACCTCCCCCTTCTCTTACGTACTTTTTTTTTTTTTCCCCGGAACATGTGGAAGCAAATTTAAAATGATTTGTATCATCTCACCAGTGTTGAGTAACATCTCTAGCTGGAAATAATAGTATTTTAAACATTATCATACCTAATAAAAGTTATAATAATTAGTACAATTCTTTAATATCATCTGATATGGAGACTATATTCACATTTTTCATTATCTTGTATGATACTTATTCCATCCCTCCTTCCTTTCATCCTTCCCTCCCTCTGTCTCTCTTCCCTAATTTTGGTTCAAACAATATCCACATGTGCTACTTGGTTATTTTGTGTTTTAAATCCTCTTCATAACCCTCGTCCCGCCTGCCCATCCTTTTTCCCCACTGTGTCATTGAATTGTTGGAGAACCGGCCCTGTGTGCAGTAGACTGTCAGCACATCCCCCGTGCTGGATCAAGCTGGTAACTTCCACAGGGTGGTGTAACGTGATGCCTTCCGTCCACTGTATTTCCTTCAAATTAGCAATAGGATCTAGAACCTGGATTAGGCTCCATTTCAGGTTTTTTAGGCAAGAGATTTTCATAGGTGTGTATGTTTTCAGTTACACAACATCTGACTGTCCCACGGTTTAGCTGAGGCTACACAGGCAAGAACATTCTGCATGTTTGCTCATGTGATTAAGTGCTGACTTGAGCAGTTAGGATTACTCCAGGCTACTCTGGCTGCTCTGCAGGGGATTTGAACAGGAATAAAAAGCACATGCTTCTGCTCAAGCAGATGCCTGTAATCCTGGGAACAAAAACACAGCTCCGCGCACTCATCCCGTGTGCTCACTGTGGGCGTTCCCTGACAGTGCCGTCAGCTTGGGCAGGAGCTGGCAAACGTCACAGAGGGCCAGATAGTCAATATTTTATACTTTGCAAGCCACATGAGGTCTCTGTCAAATATTCTTTTATTTATTTATTTATTTATTTATTTATTTATTTATTTCTCTATTTTTGCTAGAGGGTGTATGTGCTTGCCCGAGAGAGAGAAAGAGAGAGAGAGAGAAGAGGAGAAAGCCATTCCCACAAGGGATCATTGTGCCGCAATCCTTTCTCTTCTGTTTCTCCCTTTGTTTGGGACTTGGGGGATGCACACACGCATTCTCAAGCTGCATCATCCTGGACTCGAACCATGTGGTTGGCCATGTGGGATCAACTGCCTTAACTACTGTGCCACAGAGCTGGCTCACATATTCTTTTCTGTTGCTGTTTTATAACCCTTAAAAAAATGTAGAAACCGGGATTAGCAGATGACATGGTGGTTAAGGCACTGGACTTCCACATGGCCGACTGCCGTTCAAGGTCTGGGCCTGGGGACGTGCATTCTCACTTTCTTTCTCTTTCTCCCTCTCTCTGGTAAGTACGTGTGCCCTATAGCAAATTAATAATAATAATAATAAATAAATAAAATTTAAAATATACATATATAAACCATTTTAGCTCATGGGCTATGTAAAAATAGACCACAGACTGGATTTGATCTCCGACTTCAGTTTGCTCTAAGGAATGACTTAAGAGTTTAAGATCGGGACTACAGATGGTGTAATGGTTACATGGCTGGACTCCACATGGCCAGCCATGGTTCAAGTCCCATACCCAGTGGTTTCAAACTCATGCCAGGTGCATGTGCGTGCATGCCCAAGATTCCAAAAGGAGAATGGAGGAAAAGGGATTGCAGTGTGGCCATCCCCCATGGGGAGGATGATTTCTCGCTTTCTGTCTCTCCATCTCTCTCTCTCCCCAATGAGCGCACATGCCCTATAGCAAAAATCGCTCTCTCAAATAAAAAAAAAGGGGCTCAGGAATTTCCTCTCACACCTGGGATTTGCTCCTTTCCCATAGACCCTGCTTGACCAACAGGAGCTGCTTTGTGGCCAGATTGCCGGAGTTGTCCGCTGTATCTCTGACATTTCTGGCTCTACGCCCACACTCATCCGTCTGCGGAAACTCAAGTTTGCCATAAAGGTCGATGGAGATTACCTTTGGGTAAGTTTAGCAGGCAGAATCAGTATTGAAGTGTTGACGATGATAAAGTTTAAAAAGTTACATTTTCTTTGGCTTTTTCTTTTTTTCCTTTTTAAGTTTATTATTTCTTCTATGAGCAAGAGAGACAGCACTCCCAGCTGGGTCTTGATGTCATGATTCACCCCCACCCTCAGCCCTGGGTCATGGGCAGGCCTGTGTCCAGTGTTCCCAGGGAGGTCTCCAGAGGCCAGCCGGAACCTTCCCATGGGAGGCAGCCTCACAGTGTTGGGTCTTATCACTGTGCCACTGTGCGGCCCCCTCTGGCTCTCAAACCATAGCTGTCCTCCTGTGCTCAGAATCGCCTCCTCCATAGCTGTCGTCCTGTGCTCAGTGATTGTTCACACTCCTGTGACACTCTGCAGGTGCCTGTAATAATTAGTGCTCTCCAGTATGCCCTGCATGGTACTCTGCTGGCTTCTCCTTTTCTTGAAAGACTGAGGGCGATCAATGGAAATTCTGTTTACTCCGTGTTGTAAGTGGAGTTTTTAATCTTCCTCTATTCTCCTCTGTACTCTGTATACTTACTGAATAAGGGACCTACAAAAATATGGATGCATATATGTCAGATTTCAAAGAACCCACTAAATAAAAAAAGAAGAATGATTCTTTTTTACATCTAGTAGTACCGTGTAATCTAAAGTGTTTTTCCCATGTGTCTGCTTATTTTAAGATTCCCTAAGGGGAAGGGCTATTTAGCGTGGGGTAGGATATTTCACTTTGCAGATATTATTTTCAACATTCTATTATGAAAAAAATTCTTTTTTTTCAAATTTGGCAGATGGTGTGTGTGATCACCAGAGGGCGGGGAAAAAGCCCCAGTGGGGCATGGTTACACTGCAGTCCCTTTGCCTCCATTTCTGCACTCTGTCAGGATTTGGGGTACACACATACATGTGCCTGGCATGTTTTTCAAAGCTGCTGGGACCATAATATGAACTGTGCAATTGGCCATGTAGAATCTAACTCCCTTAACCACTAGGCCATGGCACTAGCCCTGAAAAATGTCTAACCTACTCAGTAATTGAAAGAATTTTACACTGATTACTTACATGCCTCCTCAAATCAACATTTTAGTATGATTGCTTTACCACATGTCCTCTGTTTATCTCTTTTTCTTCCCATGAATCAAGATTTTTTTTTTTTTTTTAAGGGGCTGGCAAGTAGCGTGGTGGTTTAGGCACTGAATTTCCATGGCTGACCACATTTCATGTCCAAGACCCAGCAGGCTGAAAAATCACAATAAATTAATAAATTTTAAAAAAGTTTTTTTTATGCTTTTCAAAGTTATTCACAATAGTGTACTCCCTGCTGCACCTTTATTTTATCATACATATTATTAACTAGAATTCATTATGGGAATTTATTTTGCAGTAATATTTATGTGCAGTGAAGTAAAAAAAATCTTGAGAGGACCATTCCATACACTTGAACAAATGACACATCTTTGCAACATAAGTCCCTATCACTATATATAATATTATCACCCCAGAAAGCTTCATGTGCCTCCCCAGTAAGCTCTACCCCACAGATTCATAGGCAGTGATTGTTCTTAACTTTTTTGTTCAAGAGATTAGTTTTGTCTGTCCTAGAACATCATGGAAAACAGTCCCGTTACATGCTTACACATTTCTGTTCTGCCACTTAGCGTACTTAACGTGTGAGATTCATCTGTTTTGCTGCATGTCTCAGTGTTCATTCCTTTTGTTAATGTTGTCAGACAGTATCCCATTGTCCAAGCGTATCACAGGCTCTTTGTCCTTTTTTTCATGGACACCTAAACCAAGTCCAGTTTGGGGCAATTAACAATAAGGCTTCTAGTGCCAGCAGGTGGTGTGGAGTTTAAGGCACTGGATCCCACATGGCCAGCTTTGTAGTTCGATCCTGGACCCAGTAGCTTGAGAATCATGCCAGGCGCATGTGCATGTGTGCCCAAAATCCAAGAGGAGAATGGAAGAGAAGGGATTGTAGCGTGGCCGTTTCCCTCTCTATCTTTTTTTCTCTCTGGTGAGCGCACATGCCCTATAGCAAAAAGTAAAAAAAAAAAAAAAAAGAATAAAGAACATGCCTATATGGGCTTTCTGTGGATATGTATTTTCATTTTTATTGGGTAAATATTCCAAGCATGAGATTGCTGGGCCATAGAGCAGATATATGTTAACTTTTGTAGAGAACTGCTAGGCCTTTTTCCAAAGTGCTTTTACCATCTCCCATTCTCACTGACGATGTTGAATTCTAGGTTCACCACATTGTCGTCAGCATTGCTTGTCTATACGTTTAGTTTTAGCCATTCTGCGGGGTGTATAGGTTATGTCGGTATAGTTTTAATTTTCATTTCCCTAATGACCAATGACACTGAGGCTTTTTCATGTGCTTAATGGCCATTCGTGTATCTTCCTTTTTGAACTGTTCAAAGCTTTTGCCCATTTAAAAATAAAAATTGCCAGAGGGTGTGTGTGCTGCCAAACCAAGAGGGAGAAAACTCCCCAGTGGCATAGAGTCATGCCACAGTTCCTTTTCCTTCATTCCTCCATCCTGTTGGAATTTTGGGCACGCATACACATGTGCCTAGAGGTTTTCCAAGTCTCTATGGCTGGGACTCATGCACATTCGCCCAGGGTGATTTTTCAAGTCTCTAGGGCTGGGAGTTTTGTTTTTGTTTTGTTTTGTTTTGAGAAGTTTTTGCTATAGGGCATGTGCAGTCACCAGAAAGACAGAGGAGACAAAGAGACAGAAACCGAGAAATCACTCTCCAGGGGGGATGGCCACGCTGTAATCTCTTCTCCTCCATTCTCCTCTCGGGATCTTGGGCACGCACGCACACGCGCCCAGTGTGAGTTTAAGCCACCGAGTCTGGGACTTGAACCGTGGTCAACTACATGGGAGTCCAGCAACGTAGCCATTCTGCCAACTGATGGTCCCCAGGGCTGGGATTTGAGCCATGGTTGGTCATGTGGGATCTCTTAACTGCTAGGTTGTGGAGCTGGCCCCTTGCTCATTTTTTTTACATTGAGTTTTGTTTTTTTTATTATTGAGTTTGTTTGTTTGTTTGTTTGTTTGTTTGTTTTGGCCATAGGCTAAGTGTGTTTGCAGGAAAAACGCAGAGAGAGACAAAGAAAAGGATAGTGAGCAATCAGACCCACCCCCCAGGGGGATAGCCCCACCGCAGTCCCCCTTCTCTCAGTATTTTGTGCATGCACGCACATGCACCTGGGGTGGTTTTCAAGCCTCCATGTCCAGGACTTGAAGCATGCTCAGATGTGTGGGAATCTAGTGCCTTAACTACCACACCACCTGCTGGCCTCCTTTTCTTTTTTTTTTTTTTAAATGCCAGAGGATGTGTGCACATGACAGAGAGAGAGAGATAGAGGAAGCACCCCCAGTGGGGCCTAGTCTGGCTGTCGTCCTTTTTCCTTCTTTAATTCTCCATCCCTTCAGGATCTGGGCATGTATGCATGTGTCTGGCATATATCTTTCAAACCACTGGAGCTGGGACTCAAACCCAGGTTGGCTGTGTAGCACTTAGCTGCTGTGGTACAGGGCTGGCCCTGTAGTTTGTTTTATTCTTTTAATTTGCTAAAGGGTACGTGCACTCACTAGAGAAAGACAGAGAGAGAAGGAAAGTGAGAAAGCACTTTCCCGGGAGGATGGCCATGCTGCAGTCTCTTCTCCTCCTCCTCCTTTCAGAATTTTGGGCATGGACACACACACGTCTGGTGTATTTTTCAAGCCACTGGATCCAGGACTTGAACCACTGGGTCAGCCATGTGGGATCTAGCCCCCCCCCCCCCCCCCGATGCCATGCCACTGGCTGTTTTTTATGTCTCCTGGATACTAGTTCTTTGTTAGATACATATTTTGAAAATATTTTGTGGCATACGCATCAATTTTTTTTTGTTTTGTTTATTAATTTCTTCTATGACAGGGAGGGAAAGAGAAGCAGGCACCCCTGCTCCCATGCTGCAGTCCACCTCCAGCCTCAGCCAGCCAGGTCATGTGCACCTGGCGTGTACAGGGTGGGACCCGGGATCTCCCCATGTGGCTTTTAGCATGGTAGAGCCTGGTATTACTTCAGTGCCACTGTAGCTGTCCTATTTTCTTGAAGTTTTTTGATGAGCAGAAATCTTGGTTTTAATGAAGTCTAATCAGTGGTTAATTGCTTATGGTTAGTGCTTTCTGTATCTTATGTAAGAAACTGTTGGCTACCCCTTTGGAATCTCTGTTTTTTTTCCCTAAGAAGTTTATCATTTTAGCTTTTATTTTATTATTTATTTATTCTTCTTTCTTTTTTATTTTTTTAGAATTTTGCCGTAGGGTATGTGTGCTCATCAGAGATACAGAGAGAAAGTGAAAAATCACTTCTCCCACGGGGGTGGCTATGCCACAGTCCTATCGCTGCCATTCTGTTCTCGGGGTTTTGGGCATACATGCGCATGATCCTGGTGTGAGTTTCAAGCTGCCAGGTCTAGGACTCAAACCATGTCAGCCATGTAGGAGTCCAGCGTCTTAACCACTATGTCACCTGCTGGCCCTAGCTTTTACATTCAGGCCTATAACCCATCTTGGATTAATTTTTGTGAATGGTGTGAGTAGAGGTCAAAATATTTCCTGTCTTGATAGGGCGTTCTAGCATCGTTGTTGAAAACCTTTCCTTTCCCTCTTGGATTCTTTTTGCTCCCTTGCCAAAGATCACATGGCCATTTAAGCGTGAGTATTATTTCTGAGCTCTCTGTTCTTTTCCATTGGTCTATCTCAAGATTCTGGGTGAGTACCACACTGTGGGGATTTTTGTAAACTTTATAACGAGTCTTGAAACCGGGTAGTGTAAGCCCTCCAACGTTATTTTTTCAAGATAGGTTTGGATATTCTAGATCTTTTGTGTCTCCATTGTAGAATCAGTTGGTCAGTTTCTAAAGAGAAGCTGGAGTGATTGATTTGGATGTATTCAATCAGAGATCACTTGTGGAAGAAGGAAGCTTCTCTGTGTGCTAGACTCCTCCCGCTCTTGGGTTAGATCAGCGAACGAGGCAGAACCTCGCCTTGCTGCAGTACACATGCAGGGGAACTCTCTGTTGCTATTTATTTTCTGTCAGGGTTTGTTAATTTGTTTAAATTTCCTCTTTCTTTCCTTCTGATTGCCAGAGGGTGCATTTGCTCACTAGAAAGACAGACAGGGAGAGGGAAAAAGCACCTCCCCATGGGGCATGGTCACCGCACACTCCCTTCTCCACTTCTCCACCCTGTGGGGATTTTGAGCATGCACACACATGCACTGATCTGTCTTTCAAGCCGCTGGTGCTGGGATTCAAACTAAAGTCAGCTCTGTGGGATTTGGCTCCTTTAACCACTAGGCTGTGGGGCCAGCATTACTTAAATTTCTGATGGTTCTTTCAAGATAGGTCTTAGAGGTAGAATTACTAGGTCAAAGAACTTGAACTTTGTCAGGCTCTTTAAACCTGGCCGCATTGCTTTCTCTCTGAGCTAGCCTGTGTGTCTGTAGAGCTAAGTGTTGCATTCAGCCTTTGGGAGGTGTGGAACTATGATGGTGCAGTCAGTTCCTGCCCTGGAAGTTCTTCAGCTAGAGCGCCAGATGGCCGTTCAGGAGAAGATCTGAGTCTGTCCGGTGTTTGTACCAAACCCAGGTTAAACGTCCAATGTCTAGATAACGGTTCTGACAATGCAAGGGTCAGAAAAGAGGGCAGACTTGGCCAGCATGGGCAGAACAGCGTCACGGAGTTTTCGAGTCTGTGCTGGCCCCTGAGGGCTGCGTGAGCCCTGGGTAAGGAGCAGGAAGAGGAGGGCATGTCAGATTGGGCAGCATGACTGAGGTATGAAAGTCCTTCCTGTCTGTGGGGGCCAGCAGGGCTGGGCTGGAGGCAGGGGCATGGGCTCAGGGGCAGTAGATCCATTTCTTCCTTTCTAAAAAAGAGTTATTTCATTTCTTCCACGAGTAAGAGAAGGGGCACGAGAGAGGCAGTGATCGTACCCCCAGCAGAGTCTTGATGCGACCTCAGTCTCAGCCAGCAGTGGCTCATGGACGTGCATGTGCCTGGTGCACTAGGGGAGGTCTCTGGATGCAAACTCGGAACCTCCCTGTGTGGATCAGCCTCCCAGAGAGGTGCATTTTACCACTGTGCCACCCTCTGGCCCTCAGAAGATCCATGTCCGTGGGCTCTGAAGGCTGTCATCGAGCACCCTGCTCCCAGGACCAGACTTGGATGCAAGGAAAAGGCCAATGCCCGTCTTCCTGGCTCCCCTTTGCAGGTACTGGGCTGTGCTGTGGAGCTCCCTGATGTCAGCTGCCAACAGTTTCTGCATCAGCTCATTGGATTCTTCCATTTTTACAACGGACCTGTTTCTCTGGCTTACACAGTACGTGGTAATGGCATAGAGTCGCACGTGGGCTGCTTGAGCAAGGGTCGTCAGGTCCCAGCACTTACTCTGGGGCTCATCAGGCTTTACATAAACATGTGTGTCCAGTAGCAAGGCCAAGGGCCCTCAGGGCCCTGCTCGAGTGGCTTCGTTCCCACGTCAGCTCCTCCTTTCCTCCCTGGGTTGGTTAGAAGGAGCAGGTTCTGGCTGCCCCTTACCCAGCAGGCACCCTGGTCCGTCATGGCGTGGGTTATCAGGGTGGGACATGGGCAGGCATACGTGTGAAGGACGTTCAGAACAGGCCTTTCCTTATGGCCAGTTTCCTGTGGGAGGAGCTGTTTCCATGGGATCCTTGCCAAAGGGAGTGTGTCCCCCCCAAATCTCAGATACCGAGCTCAGCTGTTTCTGTTCCAGAACCGTTCTCAGGAAGAACTGAGTGGGGAGTGGGACACCTTCATCGAACAAATTCTGAAGAACACCAGCGACCTGCACAAGATATTCAATTCGCTCTGGAACTTGGACCGAACTAAAGTAACAGTCTCATCCCCCTGATTCATTTCCTATATAAAAATAGAACTTTTAGACACAGTTTCTGTACTCCTCAAATGCACTCAGTCTAGAGAAGCAAGTAGAATGTGTCATTTTATAGGCGGGGTAGTCGTTAAACCTTCGCTCCCCTTCATGCTGCTGCCCACTAGCTGTGCCAGCCTGGACGGATGACGCCACCTCTTAGCCTCATTGCCCTTCTCCATAAAATGGTAACACAGTGGGCCAGCAGGTGGTGCGGACTTTAAGACACTACAGCCTGCATAGCCAGCTGTGCAGTTGGAGTCCTGGACTCAGCAGCTTGAAAACCACACTAGGCATGTGTGCACGCATGCCCAGAATCCCAAGAGGAGACCGAAGGAGAAGGGATTGTGGTGGGGTCATCCCCCTGCCCTGGGGGGTGCTTGCTCACTTTCTCATTCTCTCTTTGGTGAGTGCAAGGACTCTACAGCAAAAGAGAAAAAAAAAAAAAAGGGCAGGTAGTTAGTTCCTGTCTCCCAGAATGTTCTTTGTTTTTTGGGCGATTTTTGTTTTTTTTTTTGTTTTTGCTATAGGGGACTTGTGCTCACCAGAAAGAGACAGAAGAGAGAAAGTGAGAAATCACCTTCCTGGGGAAATGGCCACGCTGCAACTCTTTTTCCTCTTGGGGTTTCGGGCATGCACACACGTGGACCTGGAGTCATTGTCAAGTTGTCAGGTCCAGTACTGGAACTGCAGTCAGCCATGTGGGACTCTAACGCCTACTGCCACGCCACCTGTTGGCCACTAGAACTGTATGATAAGATGAGGCAGTAGCTGAAATGACACCAAGTAAATCACAAAGGGAATTACTAAGTGTGCTTATGCCTCAAAGGTGTTGGACCCCTCTCTGGAGTTGGATTTAGTTACTCTCAATAGCAAAGAAGCCTGGCATTAACATTTTATCAACCAGGTGCTGTGTCTGAGAGAGAAGCCTGGGAGTGGTTTTTGTCTTTCTGAGCAGCCACTCTGGCCACCAGCATTTGGTGTAGCCCCGGCTGCCTGTGTGACTGGCCTGACCACCTCTGCTGCCCCTTGACAGCCACAGACATCTTATGACGAGGGTATTCCCTGCCACCAACCCCCCTTGTGTCCCTTTAGCAGGTGTGTGACTTGGCCTTCACCTAGGGAGACTCCATAGAGGTGAGGAAGGCTTTCCCTGCCCCTGTGTGGAGGCTTTCTTGAAGGCCTGAAGCCTTGTAGATGGCTGCTTGGGACAGAGCAGAGTCCCAAGGCCACCAAAGAATAAATGATACTTCCTTGCATGGCAACAGCTCCAAAGAGTGGCTCTGCCGACCCTGAGTTCTGACAGCCAGTGCAGACACAGGCTCTAGCTGCCAAGCAGGCAGGTGGAGATCCAAAGAGGCTGTTGGTTGGTTGTGGATATTCTCGGCCAGGTTCAGATGTCTTTTTTGGATTTCTAGGCACCTGATACTTAGGTGGAACCAAGGCACCTTCCCTGAGTGGAAAACCATGGGGTTTTCATTTTATGTTACGGGAAAGAGTTGCGGGAGCTGGTTGGACATCAGCCAGGCCAGCTGACTGGCCATGGGCATTGTGCTTCTGCGGAGGACAGGGGTGGCTGGGCTTCCCCTGGAACCATGACCTGCATTTGGAGGAGTGCTCTCCCATTCTGCTGCTGTGGTCTCAGCACAGAGGGTAAGGGTCTCTGAGGAATCGACTTTGCCTCCTGCAAAGAGCCATATGCCACATTGGCTGTACTTCCGGCCTCCAGAGAGGCCCCTTTCCTCTTAAGAATCTAGCAAATTTTGGTGTTGTGGCATTTTTTTGGTGTCAGCAGTTCTGGGAATAGAGGTGGAATAGACTGAAGGCATGACACAGACTTTACCATGTGACACGCTCTCCTTCTCCGGGCTTTGCGTGATAACCTGTCCGTCCGTCTAACAGCACCCCCGGGCCTTGTCTCTCTTGCTGACCGTGCGTGTGCTGACAGGTGGCCGTGCTTCTTGCCCTGCAGGTAGAGCCCCTGCTGTTGCTGAAGGCGGCCCTCATTCTGCAGACCTGCCAACGCGCACCTCACATCCTAGCTGGCTGCATCCTCTATAAAGGGCTGTGAGTATCGCCAAGCCCCCCGCCTCCACCCACATCTCCTGCTGCAGAACTCACCATCCCAGCCACCTCCAGATCATGGGTGGGGAGCGCAGTCTGTGGCTAGTGCCAAGTGGACTGGTTGGCAAATAGTGGGTTGTTCAGGTTTGATCCAGAGTATGTACCCGTCTTTGAGCAAAGCTGGGAAATGGGAAATTACTGTGTTCCAAAAAGAGTTGAGAGCAGAAGGAAAGGGAACCGTGCTATTCTCGATGTGGAGAGGGCCTGCTGTGGTTGCCCTTCTGCAAAATGCATTGCAAGGCCCTTGACGTGCCAGCAGCTGGCATTATAAGTAAGGTCAAAGGGGTGGACATCTGTATGGCCTGCCTCCTGCAGCCCAGGTGTCCCAGTGCACTGGCTGCAGCTGAGCCCTGCTGGGCGGTGTGACGTGTTGTTATAGGGCTCCATCCAGTCTCTTAGCTGCATCTGTCTCTTGTTTGGCCTCTGAGAACAAACACACCTCTTCATGTAGTTGGAGGGCCTCTTCATGAGCCTGAGCACCTAAGAGCTGTTGCATGTACTTTCTAGGGCCTCTCTTCTCGGGAAGAGTTGGTTCTCAGAGTCCAGACCGGGCCATTGCTCTTTGCCTAGAGTTTTCTACAGACCAGATGATTGTGGCTGGAGGTAGATTGAGACTCTTGTGGGGCTCTTGGGTCCGTGACTCCTGGCTGCCGTGTGGAATAGGGCAAGTTGTTTAACCTTGGTTTTCCCTCAAATAGAGAAACTTTGGAGAATGAAACGAGATGACAGATGTGGAGAGACTGAGCACCGTCCTGGTGCATGTAGTACATTCTGCCCTTCCCCTTGTTCTTGTCTTGATGGTGCTCAGTCAGTATGGGAGCTTCCGAGACATCCAGTGACAGAGCTGGCAAAGAGAGCATCTTTTCCTTTCCTTTTCCTTTTTCTTTTTTTATTGCCAGAGGATGCATGTGCTTGCCAGATTGAGACAGAGAGACAGAGAGAGGGAGAAAGCACCTGACAATGGGGTGTGGTCACACTGCAGTCCCTTCTCTATTTCTCTGTCCTGTTAGGATTTGGGGCACATAGGCGCACACACATGCACATTCGGCTTATTTCTCAGCCAGGGCTGGGATTTGAACTGCATAGATTAGCCATGAGGGATCTGGCCCCTTAACTACCAGGCCACAGGGCCAGCCTTCTTTCTTTTTCTCTCTCTTTTATTTATTTATTTATTTATTTTTTTTGAGAGGTCTTTGCTATAGGGTGCGTGTGCTCACGAGAAAGACAGAGACAGAAAGACAGAAAGTGAGAAATCACCCCCCAGGGAGGATGGCCACACTGCAATCCCTTCTCCTCCTTTCTCCTCTCAGGATCTTGGGCATGCATGCACATGTGCCCGGCATGAGTCTAAGCCACTGGGTTCGGGACTCAAACCATGGTCAACTACATGGGAGTCCAACGACATAGCCATTACACCAACTGCTGGTCCCCTTTTTCTCATTTTTAGAAAAGTTTATTTATTTATTTTATTTATTTTTTATTTTATTTTTTTTTTTGGAGAGGTTTTTTCCGCTATAGAGCACGTGCGCTTGCCAGACAGACAGAGAGACATAGAGACAGAAAGCGAGAAATCACCCCCCAGGGGGGATGGTCACGCCACAGTCCCTTCTCCTCCATTCTCCTCTTGGGATCTTGGGCATGCACGCACACGTGCCGGGCGTGAGTTTTAAGCCACTGGGTCCAGGACGTGAACCACGGTCGACTACGTGGGAGTCCAGCGACATAGCCATTACGCTAACTGCTGGTTCCTGAAAAGTTTATTTATTTATTTCTTCCATGATAGAGAAAGACAGGTGTTCCTGACAGAATCTTCACACCATGATCCTCCCCCAGGCCCAGCCAGGGGGCATGTGCATATTTATGTAGTGTGCACAGGGAGGCCTCAAGATGCAAACCTAGAACCGTCCCATGTGGGTCCAGTTGCATTATTACCATGCCACATCTGACCCTTCCTTTTATTATTTTACATTTCTTAAATATTCTCATACAATGCAGTTAATATTTGAACACTTTCTCATTAAAAGAAAAAAAAAAGAATCAACCAAGAGGCAGGCTGTACAGAGAGCACAGCTAAACAGTTCCTTTCTTGGCCTGGCCCTGTGGTTTAGTCATTAAGGGAACCGGATACCCCATGGCCAACCATGGTTTGATGCCAGCCCCAGTGGCTTGAGAAACTTCACAGGAGCATGTGCTTGCCCCAAATCCTGACAGGATAGAGAGGTGGATGAAAAAGGATTATGGACTGACCAGGTCCAATTGGGGAGGGGGTAGTTTCTTTCTTTCACTATCTCTCTCCTTCTCTGGCAAGCACACATACCCTCCAGCAATTAAAAAAAAGAGAAGTTTATTCCTCCCTCCCTGTCAACCATCACCACCCTCAGCAGTTGGTGAACACCCTTCCATTGCTCTCTCACACTTATACATGGTCACATATATTGATTTTATTTTTGTCTACAGAAGTGGGATTGGGTGTTCCCTTGACTTAATTCTGTATAGGAGAGACATTATTTTTTTCTTTTTTTGGAGAGGTTTTTGCTATAGGGTGTGTGCGTGTACCAGACAGACAGAGAGAGACAGAGAGACAGAAAGCGAGAAATCACTCCCCAGGGGGGATGGCCACGCCGCAATCCCTTCTCCTCCATTCTCCTCTCGGGATCTTGGGCACGCATGCACACGCACCCGGCGTGAGTTTAAGCCACCGGGTCTGGGACTTGAACCGCGATCGACTACGTGGGAGTCCAGTGACATAGCCATTACGCTAACTGCTGATCCCCTAAGAGAGACATTTTTACAGGTCCAGATTAATACACCGGATACTCGTGAAGGCTTCACATGTTTTGGTATTCTATGTGTGATTTAGTTAATGACTGTCTTTAGTTGGACATTTAGGTTGCTTAGCCATTTTAAAAAATACTTTTACTGGGCCAGCCGGTGGCATGATGGTTGGATCCCACTACTCAGTTTGAGTCCCAGATCAAAGCTTGAAAACTACACTGGGCATGTGTGTGTACATGTCCAAAATCCTGAGAGGAGAATGGAAGAGAAGAGATTGCACCCCCTGGGAGGTGATTTCTCACTTTCCTCCTCTCTCTGCCTCTCTCTGGCAAGAACATGTGCTATATATATAGCAAAAAGACTAAGAACTGTATTTATATTTTTAATGTAAAAAATTATATATTTTATTTATATATTTTATATAATTTATAAACAAATTTCTATGCTTATAAATATTTATGTCTGTTTTATATATAAGTATATATTTATTTATATATTGTGTATTTTATTTCATATAAAAATATATTTATTTATCATTTAACCAGTCTCCCTGTACTGAATATTCTTTTTTATTTTTTACACACAAAATATCTTTTATTCTGAATTACACAAATCAAAGGTCCAAATATATACTGTTTTATAAAGATCCACTGACAAATGGTATAATCACATAGGCATTCTTTAAATGAATTCATTCAGGGACCAGCAGTTAGCGTAATGGCTATGTTGCTGAACTCCCACATAGTCGACCGCGGTTCGAGTCCTGGACCTGGTGGCTTAAAACTCACGCAGGGTGCAGGTGCATGCGTGCCCAAGATCCCAAGAGGAGAGTGGAGGAGAAGGGATTGTGGCGTGGCCATCCCCCTGGGGGGTGATTTCTCGCTTTCTATCTCTCTGTCTCTCTCTGTCTGGCAAGTGCACACGCCCTATAGCAAAAAACCTCTCCAAAAAAAAAGAAAAAAATGAATTCATTCAAATTCACCAGTACATCATTTATCTTTATTGAATATAACTGCCAAGTTGTAGGAACAAACCATTATAACCACATTAATACCTGAAATCGTTTTGATGTCTTATAATACCTGAATACTGGGTAGCATCCAATTAAAATGATCAGTATAGCTTTCATTCATCAAAGAAAATACTTTATTCAAGTTCCCCAAGCAAACTTGAGGAATTATGTTGTTTGAATTTTTTTTTTTTTTTTTGGAGAGGTTTTTGTTATAGGGCACGTGCGCTCACCAGAAAGAGAGAGAGACAGAGAGACAGAAAGTGAGAAATCACCCCCCGGGGGGGATGGCCACGCCGCAATCCCTTCTCCTCTGTTCTCCTCTCAGGATCTTGGACACGCACGCGCACGCACACTCGCCTGGCATGAGTTTAAGCCACTGGGTCTGGGATTCAAACCACGGTCGACTACATGGGAATTCAGCGACATAGCCATTACGCTAACTGCTGGTCCCTGTTATTTGAATTAAAGTCATTCAGTGGGAGATGAAATCATCATACACACGTGAATGAAACTATCCCATATGGGATCTTTACGTTTGTAAGAGTCTACCAGGCTAGACTCTTGGCTGCCTTCATTGCTTTTGCTTTGCTTTCCCCCTTTGCTTGCTTTCGCTTTGCCTTCACTCTTTTTCTTTGCCTCTGGTTCATCCATGCTGGTTTAGAAGACTTTTTATTTCTCTCTCTCTTTTTCTCTCTCTCTTTTTTCTTTTTTTTTTTTTTTGGAGAGGTTTTTGTGAGGAATCACCCCCCAGGGGGATGGCCACGCCGCAATCTCTTCTCCATTCTCCTCTCAGGATCTTGGGCATACACGCACACGTGCCCGGCGTAGGTTTAAGCCACTCGGGTCCAGGCCTCAAACCATGGTTGACTACATAGGAGTCCAGCGACATAGCCATTACGCCAACTGCTGGTCCCTCTTTTTATTTCTCTTAAGATCGGTCTCCATTTTCATATCATCTTCTTTTCATCATTCACTTCACATTGCATTGTCTCTTGGCGATGTTTGGGACTACCACAGCAGCGCTCGCTTGAACATCTTTCATTAAAGCATCACTGTCTACTTTAAGAATACTTAAAAGTCTGTTGAGCTCCTTTGGGGCATTTTTTCCCTCTTTTCAGCCCGCATCTTTTCCACTTACTCCGTAAGCCTTTAGCCATGTTTTACCGAAACTGTCACACACACACTGCAGGATCACGCCCACCCGTGTTCTGAATATTCTCATGCATACATCTTGGCGTAACTGGATCAAAGGGTGTAGACATTTCTCATGTTGGTTGGAACCACTGAGTGCCCTGTACGAGGGCCTTCCTGCCAGAAACTCCCACTAGCTGTGTCTGAGATCGTCGTTGGCCTGGATGTTAGCCTCTTTAGAGCTCAGGGCCCTTCCCTGTATCCCTTCTTACAGTGTTTTCGTCTCTGTGTCTGATCTAGGATTGTGAGCACCCAGCTCCTGCCTGCCCTCACTGCAAAGGTCCTGCTTCACCGATCTGCACCTGAGCACCAGGTATTGTGGGGCCTGCCAGCCATCCTCACACCTAACAGGGCTGACCCCTGCACTGGATAGATCGAGAGAGGCTGCTGTGGCCTTGGGCAGTTGTTTCACTTAATCTTGTCAGGTCCCCAAGTCTGTCAGTGTGGTCTGGCTTGAAGCCACAGGAGAGGTTAAAAGAAAAGAAATGGTTTTCTTCTGCGTGGTAAGCTTGTTCCACTTCAGATCAAGTGGAACTGTGAGAATTTGACCTCCCACAGGACAGCTCACGTGTCAAAAACACGTGAGGTTTTCCGAGACAGGCTATAAAGGATATGTCCATAGAAAGACTTAGGAAAATAGAAACCCTTTTAAAATATTTCTTTTTGTATTGATTTGATTGTTCTTTCTTTAATTGCAAGAGGAACGCGCATTTGTCAGAGAGAAACAGAAAGAGGGAGAAAGCACCCCTCCAGTGGGATGTAGTCATGCCCCATCCCTTCTCCTTCATTTCTCCGTCCTGTCAGGATTTGGAGCACACACGCATGTGTACCTGGTGTGTTTTTCAAGCTGCCAGGGCTAGGATTTGAACTATGGTTGGCCAGTCTACTTCCCTTAACCACTAGGCAGTGGGGCCAACCCCAATTTAATATTTTTACAGTGGGGAAAAAAAAAATCACACCCGCTCACAAGAGCACACGTGTGAAAGAGAGCCAAGTGGACAGATACCTGCAACAGGGTCTTGTCATGCCGTGACCCCATTTCCCAGCCCTCCAGCTTAACAGGGTCTTGGACATGTGTGCCTGTGTGTTTCGGGGTCACTCGGGCTTCAACCCTGTTGGCCGTGTAACTTCTAGCAGTTTAACATGCTCAGTTTAGTGCAGTGGGACCCCTGTTTGCTTTTGTTGTGTCTCTATTTTTTGAGTATGATAATATGGTTTCAAAATATCACAAGGCTCTTTTTATACTCGTTAAATGAGCAGACGTTTGAAACACTGACAAGGCACTATTCAGGCTCCTTACTGACAGCTGGTGGAGTTGTCAAGCAGAACAACTTATTCGGGGCCAGCCAGTGGCATGGTGTTTAAGGCAGTTGGATCCCACGTGGCTGATTGTACAGTTCGAGTCCTGGACCTGGAGCTTGAGACATGTGCCAGATGCATGTGTGTGTACATGCCCAAAATCCTGAAAGGAGAAATGGAGAAGGGATAACAGCGTGACCATCCCCCATAGGGTGCTTTCTCACTTTCTCTCAATATTGCGCGCTCTCTCTCTCTCTCTCTCTCTCTCTCTCTCTCTCTCTCTCTGGTGAACACATGTGCCCTCTAGCTAATAAATAAATAAATAAATAAATAAGCAAGCAAGCCTTTCTGGTAAACTATTCGATGAGAGCACTAAGGATGCCCCTTCCTTTTCTAAATAATTCAGCTTCTAGAGATCTATCGTAAGGAAACAATCTAACTCCTGAAAAAGATTTGTACACAACAGGGATTTATGAAAATGAAAAGTCACATAAAACTTAAATGTCTACAGTAGGAGTTGGCAAGCTGAGACCTGTGGGCCAGCTGCCTATAAATAAAGTTTTATTGCACTGTTTGGAGCTCCAGCGGCATACAGAGTCCCTGGGACGGAGATTACAGCTCACAAAGCACAACTGTTTGCACCTTGTCCTTGAGGGGAGTTTGCTAATTGCTGTTCTGAGGGAGGGAAGTGATTAATTTACCCATACCACTTTAACTTCATGAAATTTTAATCAACTATTTAAATAGCCAAAGATGTCTTAATGACAAGAATTGAATGTTACTATTTTAAACAGAAAAAAAGAATTTTTTATCTAGTGTAGTCTTAAAAATATACAAGTCTTTGGACTTAAGGAAAAGATATGTTAGTTGGAGGTAAACAGTTACATGTGTTTTGTGTTTTTTTTTTAAGAATTTTTGTCTAGAGGGGCAGGACTGTACTAAAATATAACATACTGCAAGGCAGGTTTTACTTGGTTTTTATTTTGTTTGGGAGGGTTTTTAGAACCTTAAGGTTGAGATGAGATTTTTGTCTTCCTTCTCTTTTGAGAAAATCTCAGATTTCTGGCTTCGATTGTAAAATAGGACAAACAAAAGAGTTCTAGTGTAGTATTCTGTTTTGGTTAATTTCTTTTCTTTTTTTTAAGTTTATTTATTGGGCCAGCAGGTGGCATGGAGGTTAAGGCAGCTGAATCCCACATGGCCAACTGTGCCACTCGAGTCCTGGACCTAGTGGCTTGAAAAACAAACTAGGGGGACCAGCAGTTAGCGTAATGGCTATGTCGCTGGATTCCCACGTAGTCGACCGCGGTTCGAGTCCCGGACCCGGCGGCTTAAACTCACGCCGGGCGCGTGTGCGTGCGTGCCCAAGATCCCGAGAGGAGAATGGAGGAGAAGGGATTGCGGCGTGGCCATCCCCCCTGGGGGGTGATTTCCTGCTTTCTATCTCTCTGTCTCTCTCTGTCTGTCTGGCGAGCGCACGCGCCCTATAGCAAAAACCTCTCCAAAAAAAAAAAAAAAAAACAAACTAGGCATGTGTGCATGTGTGCCCAAAATCCCAAGGGGAGAATGGAGAAGGGATTGTGGTGTGGCCATCCCCCCCTGGGGGGTACTCTGTCACTTTCTCTCTTGTCTCTCTGTCGCCAGTGAGCACACACACCCAGTAGCAACAATTTTAAGAAGTTATCTACTGGGAGAGACACAGACACAGCAGGACCCCAGCAGGGCATGAACTCAGAACCCTCCCACGTGGTCAGCTTCTAAGAGCATCGTGTTTTTCTGCTGCACCACCATTGGGGCCCCTAGGTCAGATTCCTTATAGTGAGGGCCACAGGCCTTCCACATTTCTGTTTAATGGATTATCGTGAGTTCTGCATTAGGAGCTGTGGCAAATATGGTTCTATTCTGGAAGGTGAATTCCCTAAAGGTATACAAGGGGACACAGATCCTCTGCTCGTTTCCCGAGGAGAGGCAGAGATGTGAGCTCACAGCATGATGCAGGCTCGCATGGGGCTGCTGTGTGTAGCCTGTGTGGGCTCATCTTGCCTCATCCCGCCGCGGTGAGAGCCAGCAACCGGGGGAGCTGCTGTTCCATCTGCTTGGCCCATGGCCTGTGGCTGGGACAAGCATTCTGGGCCTGGCTGACTAGGAACAGATGGCACAGTGGGCTCCTGCTGCTCAGGTCAAGAGAATGCAGGGCCCAGCACCAGCTTCTGTGTGTTTGTTTTCAGAGACGGCCTGCAGGAGGGGATGCCCCGCAGGAACAGGGTAAGTCCCTTCTGCCCTGTCGCATCGTGAGACTGGCAGTCTTTAGGCTGTCCGTCCTCATACATGTTGCGTGAAAGGCGGTGTGTTCTGGGATGTTTATGAGCTCGGCCCTTGGGATTAGGAGGCCAGCAGAGAGTTGAAGGCCCCCGAGTCCTCCCTGTAAAGCTGACGATTGTTGGCACTCCTTTCAAATCCCTGCGTTCAGGCCCTCCTCACCTCCACATGGTGAGACCGCTCAGATGAATTCCAGGGGATCCTGGTTGGAGGGAGGGATCAGATCAGTGACAGCTATCAGGAAAGCCTTCTGCTGGAGGAAGCGATGTCCTCGAAAGGGTGCGTTTGTTTTAGTTTGAAGCCTAAGTTGGGGCAGATCCCTTGGTCCAGTGGTACTGTTTTTTTTTTTTTTTTTTTTTTTTTTTTTTTTTTCCTAGCTTATGTCTTTTTTTTTTTTTAAGTTTGTTTCATTTCATATGGGAGAGAGTGAGACAGGCTCCCTCAGCAGTGTCTTGTCAGCCTTCCAGCCCTCCAGCTTATCAGGATCTGAGGCCCGTGTGCTTCAGGTCCAGTCGGGGTTCACACCTTCAGTCAGCCACATGGCTGCCAGCACCACAGATCAGTACACCACTGCCCGTACCACTGTGGTCAACCACGTGACTGGAAGCACCGCAGATCAGCACACCACTGCCCGTACCACTGTGGTCAACCACGTGGCTGGCAGCACTGCAGATCAGTACACCATTGCCTGTACCACTGTGGTCAGCCACGCGGCTGCCAGCACTGCAGATCAGTACACCACTGCCCGTACCACTGTGGTCAGCCACGTGGCTGCCAGCACCACAGATCAGTACACCACTGCCCGTACCACTGTGGTCAACCACGTGACTGGAAGCACCGCAGATCAGCACACCACTGCCTGTACCACTGTGGTCAGCCCCGTGGCTGCCAGCACCGCAGATCAGCACACCACTACCTGTACCACTGTGGTCAGCCACGTGGCTGCCAGCACCACAGATCAGTACACCACTGCCCGTACCACTGTGGTCAGCCACGTGGCTGCCAGCACCACAGATCAGTACACTATTATCTGTACCACTGTGGTCAGCCACGCGGCTGCCAGCACCACAGATCAGTACACCACTGTGGTCAGCCACGCGGCTGCCAGCACTGCAGATCAGTACACTATTGTCTGTACCACTGTGGTCAGCCACGTGGCTGCCAGCACTGCAGATCAGTACACTATTGTCTGTACCACTGTGGTCAGCCACGTGGCTGCCAGCACTGCAGATCAGCACACTATTGTCTGTACCCCTGTGGTCAGCCACGTGGCTGCCAGCACTGCAGATCAGTACACTGTTGTCTGTACCACTGAGGCTGGGCTATTTTTTTCCTCCAAGTGCCATTGAGCTTCCTCCTGCTGAGCCTTTCCACAGCAGGGGGTGATGTCCGCACAGCCCTTCCTTGATGGTCACAGAAACCAGAGTACAGTTTTGTGGCTTTTGCCATGAGCTGCTGAATGCACTCCCAGCGCTGCTCTCCAGGCTGTGCATGGGGTCAGGTACTTCACCTTGAGGACAGGCAGGGCCCCTCTCCGCTTTGCCAGGGGAAAGCCATGTTGCCCTGCAATTCCAGGAGCAGCACTTCCCCCGAATGTCCAGATCATCCCTGTGTTCCTGACGGAAGAAGAAGTCGACAGCTTGCGTGAGTTCCCGCTGGAGTGGATGCCGCGGTAAGGGAGCCTGTGGGGGCTTCCCCCAACCCGCCCCTGAGGGATCCCCTCCCAGCTCCTGCAAACAGTCCCCTGGTCCACTCAGGCCTTCCCGAGTTCAGCTCCCCAGTGTTCTGTCTCCCAGGGGAGCATCTGGAACCTGAGTAGGTGGGAAGAGTCAGCCTGGCATCCTGAGCTGAGGGTGGCTTTCAGATCCCAGAGCTCTGACTTACCAGCCGGGTGACCAGCAAGTCCGATTCCTCCCTGAGCCTCACTTTTTTCCATCTGTAAAATGGGCCCAATAATCTCTTTCCTGGGTTCATCATGACCATTGGGACTCGTGAATGTAGCACCTAGGACAAGGTCCGACTTGTAGGAGACCATCTCAGTATGGGTGGCTCACTCAGTGGCACGGCCCTTCTGCATAGGTGATCCTGGTAGCATGACGTGGAGCCCCGTGGGCCACACGTGGCTTTGTTTGGACTCCTGGTGTTTTACCAGGGTGGCATCTTGGACTCTGTGGCCTCAGACACCCCCTTGTCAAAAATGCCTGTGCTTTTTGAAACACAGAGCGTCCCCCACGTCCCTGTGGAAGGTCATGCTGTGTGTTCAGCACACATGCCCCTCTCACCTCTGTGCCGTTCGCCAGCTCTCCTGCATCTCCAGCCAGACTCCAGGCTGGCTCGGCCCGGTTCCCTCCACAGCGTTGGAGCACCTATGCCCCGAGAGAACACACTGCCAGACACGCGGACTCCATGGCCGGTACATCAGTGCCCACCCCAGAGCCCACGTCCGCTGACGAGGCTTGGCCGAGTGGCAGGAGGGAGAATGGACACTTATCTGACTATGATCTGGAGAGCGTCGGGCCCACCAGACTGCACAGCACAGCCCAGGGCTGGGGGCCTGATCTCAGCCGCTTCCTGGAGAAGGAGCCCGGCTCTTCCCGAGGGGAGCTGGACTTGTCTGAACTCCACATCCCAGATGCTCAGGAAGAAGGAGCGGCCTCAGGTCACACTGCCTTCCCAGAAAGCAGTGGTCCTTGCAGTGAGGAATCTGTCAGCGACTTCAGCAACCTGGAGCCCACACTGCCTGAGGACACAGCCACCGGCAGCCTCCTCCCTCCAGAGACGCTCACCCAGAATGGAACCCTTGAACAGTGCGAAGGCCTTCCTAACAGCAGCCGAGCCCCTGCTCCCAGAGGAGGCCCTCTCTCAAGAGAGACCAGCAGACCTTTGTCCTTGCCTCGCTTAGACCCAGGACAGAGTGGAAGTAAGCTTCCTGTGTGGGAACAAGGAGTGGGGCACTGCATCGATGGGGTCCTGGGGAGCCACACAGCCCCTGGCCTGGAATGCGGCATGGAATTGGCAGACCCTCAGGACAACAGCCCCTCTGCAGGCAGCACCGACTCCAAGTCAGCTCCAGCAGGGTCCGGCGTGGGCCTGGTACAGATGAGCCTGTACACCCATAGCGTGAAAGGGCTCCTGCTGTCCTTGCTGGCCGAGGAGCCGCTGCTAGGGGACAGCGCCGCCATCGAGGAGGTGGTGAGTGTCCCTCTGGACCTTCTTTTGCTTCTCCCTGTCACCTAGGAACAGCAAGGCCAGGAAGGTACTTTCCGCAGGGCACTGCACTCACAGTGGGGCAAGGACGAGAGCTTAGCTTTCGGCTGTGTGAACCTGGGCAGAGCTTCTTGTTTGTACCTCAGAGGTGATGGTAGGACTTCCCTCCCGGGGCTCTGGGGGGTGAGCACGAGTGACTCAGGCGCAGACCGAGGAGGAGCCAGGAGCGTAGCACAGTGCCTGGTGCAGAGGCTCCAACAGGTGCCCGTTCTCTCCTCCTCCTTTTCCGGTTTCTTAAAGTGCAAGCCTTGCAGGAAGGAAGACCTGAGCCGAACTCCTTGCACACAAGCCCTTCCCTTCCTGAGCTCTGATTCCATGTCAGCAGTGTGGGGGTGGCGATAGGCCCTCCTGTTCCAGAAACGGCTCATGCAGGCAGAGACCGCACACGCAGCCATTGTGGTGCTGCTCCTGCTAATAGACTCATTTCTTAGCCTGGGCAGCCCTTGGTTCCGTGTCAGCCGGAAACTACTCTGCGGAGTGTCCCAGCCCGCACTGGGAGTTCCCCAGGGTCCTGCATTCCCACTGAAGCGCCAGTCTTTCACTGTGGTGATCTGATGCCCCTTCCTAGAAGGCCTGGGACAGCCAATGTCCTTACCATTTCCAGGGGGCCCCTTCCTCACTTAGAGTGGTCCCCTGGCCTGGCCCACGCTGGAGATTCGGTTGCTATGGTAACAGCCTTGCTTCAGTTGGCAGGGAAAGTGGTAGCAGTAGAACCGGCAGGTTGCAATTGCTGCAGGGCAAATGGTGTCCTGGGGCTTGCCTTGTTTTTATTCTTAAATCTATATTATTCTAAGTCAGATCTTATTAGCATGCAGGGCCTGTGACCCTCCACAAATGAGCAAGTCACCTTGGAAGGCAGAGGGGAGGGAATGCTGGGAGCAGCTCAGCTTCTCCTGCACAGAGCCCCAAGCAAGAGATTTGCTCTCCAGAGCTGTCTGGCTTATCTGCACCCTGTCCACAGGCCCCACGTCACCAGGCTGGGGCTTGCTTGCTTCCTGTATCCTCGTTCTGATATCGCGGCTGAGCGACTTTCCCCACCTCCTCCTTACAACAGCACAGGGGACTTAGGGTGGCAGCTTTACACAGCCCATCTCCCTGGTGGTGGCTTTCGTGTCCGATTCTAATAGCACCCAGCCTCAGATGTTATTTCAAAGGCCAGGTATTTGGATGCAACAACGTGGATATGATATCTCTCCTGTTACCTTCCTCCCGCAAAGAAAACAAGAGCGCAGACTGCTCCTCGAGGTGGACTCTGCGCTGTCTGCGGAATACTAACTACTTTACCTCTGTTACTTTAGCCAAGCCTTCCGCAGCTCTGCGAGGTAGGCGTGGTGACTCCCATTTTCCCAGTAGGAGAACTGAGTCTGAGCCTCATGCAGACAAAAGATCTCATGGAGGTGGCAGGTCCAGAATTCTCCCTTATTTCTTGTTCCCCCCTTCCCAGTCTCTGTCCCCTGACTGCCAAGCCCTTCCCGGGATAGTTAGGAAGGTGAAGAGCGGGCACTTGCCTTGCTCTGTGGTTCTTGTAACAGGGACATGCCACTTGGCTTGTCAAGTCCCATGCGTGTCGTTATGACAACAGCCTCCTCGGGCTCTCATGTAAAGTAGGTTTGGTGCTGGCTAGGCCCCAGAAAATAGAATGCTGTTTTACGGAAGAAGGAAAGCTAGTCTTTTCTAAAAAGAGTGCAGGGGTAACTGACTTTGATCAGCCTGCTGGTTAGGGAGTGGGTTTGTAACCACACACGACAGCTGCCAGTTCTATAATTGGGAGAGATCTTTTATTGCTTTTTTGTCCCAGACTGGCATAGCAAATGGCTGACCTGGTTTTCCTGGCCCTCTGCTGCTGTCTAGAGAAGCCGAGTCCTCTGCAGAATGGTCAGTTACGGTCCAGATGGGATGGTGAGCACACCCCTCCCCGAGGGCTACTTCGTTAATGTTCCTTTCCACCAAGGCACCCTGTGCCCCTTTGCCATCTTACCTTCAGTGGATCAGCTTCTACTTCTGTTTGCCAGGGATCGGGGGCAGGGCATGGGATGGCTGGGACGAGCACAGGGGGAGCAGCCAGCGGACCGGGGTTGGGATTGGATCAGGCTCTCACCAGAAGGCAGCACAGAGCCGCTGACAGCTCCCTTCTAACCTGCCACAGTCCCAGTGACCTTCAAGGGCAGTGAGGAGATCAATTATTCATTGCCACATTAGGACATTGGCGGCCTGTGTGTGGCAGATGAGCTCCAAGTTAGCGTGAGGGTGTCATCATGAAATACTTTACCAAGAAGCACTTCCCCCAACTACAAAACTTCCGAGGGACATATTCTGATCTGCACGGACATTCAAGCCATTTGCTTCAGTATGGGCTAGAAATCAGAAGACCCAGAGATGAGCCTCAGCTCTGTCTTCTAGGGCTGTTTTGAAGATCGCTTTATCTTTGTGGAGATGCCCATGTCAAGGGTTGACAGTTTGTATTGTGTTTCTTTCTTTCTTTTTTCCATGAGAGAGAGACAAAGACAAGTGCCCTCCATAGGGTCACAGACCAAGACCCCTCATCCCGCCAGTTGTCCAGCCAGCCAGGGTCATAGACATATGCACACATGCCCGGAGTGCACAGGTTAACCTGGGGCCCTGGGACCCAAACCCCAGCCTTCCCGTGGCTTCCAGCCTTGCAGAGCCTTGTGCTATGGCTGTGTGGCCACAGCTGGGCTGCAGACGTTTTGTATAAAGGGCCAAAGAGCAGTCGTTTTCAGCTACTCACTCTGCTGTTGTGGTGGAACTGCCCTGACACTTTGTAAATAAACGATGTGACTGTGTCCCAATACTGCTTTATTTATGGATGCAGAAATTGGAGCTTCAGATGATTTTCACGTCACAATATTGTTCTTCTGACTTATCCCCTCAACCATGTAAAAATGGAAAAGCCATTCTTAGCTCTCAGACTATACAGAAACAGGCAGCTGGCTGGACTCAGCCCACAGGCCAGCATTTCTAAGCTCTGGTATCAGTGCGAAATTGTCCACATGTCATCTGACATAACGTCTTGTGATTAACTGTGTGCTTACAGCTAAGTGATTTTATCTTGTGTGCCAGTTAGAAGATTTTGGAAGCAGAGCTCAGTGCTGTAAGGAAAGAAGGTTTTGGCACGGCTCACTCTCCATTCCCATTGACCCTTCCTTGAGCACCAGCTCAGGATGGGAAGCATGACTGTTCCCAGGTTCCCTGGGTCCAGAAACTTCCAGTGATGCTGTGGTTCGACTCGGTGCTGAATGCTTGTGTACGGGCCTGTGCATGCCCTCCCATGCCCTGTACCCATTCACACCAGAGGTTCAGTGGTCTCTGTTACACTCAGTGTTGGTGTGAGCAATCCCAGTGGCCTGAGTGTGAGCTATCGTGCTTTTCTGAACAAAGTGCACATCCTCTTACTTAACTCTGCACCCTCAATTTAAGCCAGAGAACTCTAAAGTTGAAAGTGCTTACCATTGGATGTGTCATTGACCTGTTCCTGTCCTAGGTGTTTACTGGGCGCTTACTAGGAGTCAGGTACTGTACTAGGCATTGGGAATGCAAGGATGAGTGCATGAGGTAAAGCTTGTACACCAAGACTATGGGCTTTAAATATCATTTCTAAGACAAACAAAAGATAACCCTTAAGCTTCATGACCTTCACTTTAGAAGCATGCTGTATCTCTGTACTTTTTTGTTTATTTGTTTGTTAAGAGAGATTTTTGCTATAGGACACGTGCACTCACTGGAAAGACAGAGAGACAGAAAGCAAGAAATCACCCTCCAGGAGGGCTGGCCATGTCACAATCCCTTCTCCTCCATTATATTCTTGGGATTTTGAGCATGGACACACATGTGCCTGGTGTGAGTTTTAAGCCACCGGCTCTGGGACTCGAATTAAGGTCGACTATGTAAGAGTCCAGTGATGAAACCATTATGCCATCTGCTGGTCCCAGTATCTCTGAACTTTATGTGTGTATTTGTGTTTCTTACAGAGCCATTGAAAAATAGTCAGTCCATAGGCAAGTTACCTGTGCTCTTTAGAGAGGTACCACTTCTTTAATCATGATTGTTTTCACTTTCTTCACCCTTTATAAAAATGTCCTGCTTCAAAGTAACACTTTAGAGTTTACAGAGGGCTTTCAAATGTGCTGTTCACTTAATCCACTCAGCAGTCACATAGTAATCCCATGTGTTAAATTTCTTTGATGAGAAAGAGAGAAGAAGTGGTCCTCAACAGGGTCTTGCCTTGCCTTGATCCTTCCCCAGCCACCCGTGGGTGTGCCTGGCATGTTCAGGTCAACCCAGGATCTGAACTCGGGCCTCCCGTGTGGCCACAGTGTCATGTACCAGTGCTCCACACTTGGGCTGCTGAGGCTGGGCCTCATAGTCCCATTGTTCAGATTTTTAAAATAATAAAATGAAGCACAGAAATTCAGTAACTTTCCCCAGCTCATCTGGCTAGGAAGAGGCTGAGCCCAGATGTCCTTCCCTGGGAGGCGCTGGATGAGTGGGAACAGCAGCCGCCTTGTGCCGAAGCTGCCCGGCAGTCCTTGTTTAGACCACGTCTGTCAGGACGTGACTGAAAAGTTTTCCAACTAAACTGACCGAACTGAAAAGTTTGGTCCTGGATGCGAACCGTGGTTGACTTTGTGGGAGTCCAGCGACATAACCATTACACCATCTGCTGGTCCCAATGTTTTTTCTTTAAAAATTTATTTTTCTGTTCTATTTTCTAATTTCTCTCTCTCTTTTTATTTCTTGACAGAGAGAGAGAGACAGGCAAGCACTCTGAACAGGGTCTTGCGCTGTGATTCCCCCCAGCTTTCCCGGTCAGTCAGAATGATGGGCGTGCACACCTGGTGTAGACAGGTTGGCCTGGGCCTCGAACCTGCAGTCACCCATATGGATCCAGCATTGTATAAATAGCACTTACTGCTGCACCACTGAGCCAGCGTTCAGTTTTCTGATTTTCCTACAGTATAATCCTTAATTTAAAAACTATTAGAGCATTGGGACCAGCAGTTAGCGTAATGGTTATGTCGCTGGATTCCCATGTAGTTGACCATGGTTCGCGTCCCGGACCCGGTGGCTTAAACTCACGCTGGGCACGTGTGTGTGTGTGCCCAAGATCCTGAGAGGAGGATGAAGGAGAAGGGATTGCGGCATGGCCATCCCCCCGGGGTGTGATTTCTCACTTTCTGTCTCTCTGTCTGTCTCTGTCTGTATGGCAAGCGCATGTGCCCTATAGCAAAAAAAAAAAAAAAAAAAAAAAAAAACTATTAGAGAAGAAGTTGTTACTCAGTTAAAATCAGGCAAAGGTGCTGGTCAGAGTCCATTTTGCTAAGTCAAGTATATTCTTAGGATTTTTTTTTTTTTTGAGAGGTTTTCGCTATAGGGCGCGTGCGCTCACCAGAAAGACAGAGAGAGACAGAGAGATAGAAAGCGAGAAATCACCCCCCAGGGGGGATGGCCATGCTGCAATCCCTTCTCCTCCATTCTCCTCTCGGGATCTTGGGCACACACGCACACGCGCCCGGCATGAGTTTAAGCCGCCAGGTCCAGGACTTGAACTGCGGTTGACTACATGGAAGTCCAGTGACATAGCCATTACGCTAACTGCTGGTCCAGGATGATTATTTTTCAGTGAAGTCCAAGGTCGAACAGGAGACCCTCAGAGGGTCTGCCAAGGCTGACCCAGCTAGCCTGGATCCTCTCCCACCTTTTGCAGTACCACAGCAGCCTGGCATCCCTGAATGGGTTGGAAGTCCACCTGAAAGAGACGCTCCCGAGGGACGAGACTGTCCCCACGAGCAGCACGTACAACTTCACACATTACGACCGTGTTCAGAGCATGCTGACCGGTAAGGAGCAGGCGTGGGATGCAGAGAGGCGGGGCAAGGGTGCCAGAGACTAGAGGTGAGCGGAGGTGACAGCTCCAGGCTTCAGCACCAGGGGAAACGGCTTTGCACAGAGATGTCCGACCTGCTGCCCGGGGCTGCTGCTCCCAGAGAACACAGCTCCCACTGCACAGAGAATATGCTGAGCACATGCTTTTTGCTCATTTGTCTCTTTTTGGTGTCTTCCCAGCGTTTGGAGAGAAATGCAGACTTGTTCTAATATTGTGAGAAGGGCTGCCTCCGAATGCTGAGATGCATGTGCAGTAGCTGGGTGGCGCTTACTGGTGGGGACAGCGTGTGCTGTGTCGCATGCTGGCAGCCACAGGCCCCAGCTCCCCAGCTTGTTTCCTCCTTGGCATCTACCCTCATGGCTGAGCCCTGCCTGGTGCCATGTACAGCGCTGAGCTTGGGAAGATGGGAGGGAAGGGTCTGCTGTCCATAACCTCCGTGTCTTCTTCCGGAAGCAAACCTGCCACAGGTGGCCACCCCTCAGGACCGCCGCTTCCTCCAGGCCGTCAGCCTGATGCACTCTGACTTTGCCCAGCTGCCCACGCTGTATGAGATGACCATCAGGTGAGACTTCCTGACTCGCTGTCACAGACATGCTCCCCGGCTCCTCCCCGGAGGGGCGCTGGCAGTGCCTTATCCCTAATAGATGGAGAACATCCCACACATGCTTGTATTGTAGCTGTTCCAGCCGCTGCCGTGGTCCGCTCGCATGCGTCCACGTGTCATGAGTTTCCTGAGTCTCTTCCTGTGTTAGACACTCAGGTAACAACAGTAAGGAAACCTGAAGGCCGTGCAGCGACTTCCGTTACCAAGGAATGAGGCTCTCTCTCCTTGCCAGAAATGGCATCGAAATAATATTCTTATCTTTCTAATTAAAAAAGTAGTGGGACCAGCAGATGGTGTAATGGTTACATTGCTGGACTCCCACCACAGTTCAAGCCCCGGACCCAGCAGCTTAAAACTCATGCGGGGCATATATGCGTGCGTGCCCAAAATCCCAAGAGGAGAATGGAGGAGAAGGGATTGCAGTGTGGCCATTCTCCCTGGGGGGTGATATCTCGCTTTCTGTCTCTGTCTCTCACTGTCTCTCCAACAAGCACACGTGTCCTATAGCAAAAATGTCTCTTTAAAAAAAAAGGTAGTACATGCTCATTATAAAAACCTTCAGGCTGCTCAAAAACCTACACAGGAAAATATTCTCCCCCTCATCACACACCCTAGAGGGAACCACATTGAATAATTTGTATATATTACTTCAGGTTTTATTGGTTTGGGTTTTTATTTTTTTCCATATAAAATATAGATTAATAGTGTCTTTATTTTAATATCATTCTAGAAAATAGGATTCTATTCATGTACTGTTTTCACAGTTACTTTTTTTCATATTATTGCTTATCTTTTTTTTGGAGAGGTTTTTGCTATAGGGCGCGTGCGCTCACCGGAAAGACAGAGAGAGACAGAGAGACAGAAAGCGAGAAATCACCCCCCAGGGGGGATGGCCACACCACAGTCCCTTCTCCTCCATTCTCCTCTCGGGATCTTGGGCACGCATGCACACACTCCTGGCATGAGTTTAAGCCACCGAGTCCAGGACTCGAACCGCGGTTGACTATGTGGGAGTTCAGCGACATAGCCATTACACTAACTGCTGGTCCCATTATTGCTTATCTTGAACACCTGCATGCCAGTAGATACAGATCTGTTCATTACCATTGTTAATTTGCTGTATTTAACCAACCAAAGTCTGTTTTTTTGCCTCTCCACATATTCTCTTATAAAACCAGAAGCAGGAAATGAGGTGAGTTAGAGGGAGTACCCGCCCTGTGTACATTGCTTCATTTAGCCCTTGGAACAGTCTAGTTAAGTGCATTTTTTTTTTTTTTTTTTTTTTTTTTTTTTTTTTTTTTTTTTTTTACAATTGTCAAAAGGTACATGCCCTTGCCAGGGAGAGAGGAGGTACCCCCATGGGGCATGACCATGCCATAATCCCGTCTTCATTTTTCCATTCCGTTGCGATTTTGACTATGCGTGCGCACGTTCCTGGCATGCTTCTCAAGCTGCTGAGTCCAGGATTCACACTTTACAGTAGACCAAGTGATGAGATCTGACTAACCACTAGGCTATTCAGCTGGCCCAAGTGTACTTCTTAGTCTTCATTTTACAAAGAAGTCAGAGCACAGACAGGACACGTCACTTATCCTAGGGCCATGTTCTTATTACATGGCAAGGCCAGGATTTGCACTCAGTCTCTCTGACTCTGCAGTGCATGTTCTTTACGTTCCCATGGACTCACAGACACACATGGGAGCAGGTCCCCGTCCCCTGCCACATCTGAGGGCCCGGTGTTTCTGCAGCCCAGCACCGTCCCAGCCAGTTTTCAGCCTGACTTTCCATCATCCGTGTGTCTTCTCCTGCTGGTTCAGAGCCGCACCAGGCTGGCGCTGTAGATGTGATTCGCAGCTCCAGTCACTGGTGTGGGAACTGGCTATGTTGGGGGGATGTGTGTCTGTTTTGTGGGAGGTGGAAACGAGTAAAATGTCAGCATCTGCTCACCCGAACCCCTCGTGGCCCTGCGGTATTTCACCTTCCTGGGAACTGTGGGGGTTTTAGCGTTGGAATGCAAAGCTCAGGGCATTTGTTGGGAGATAATGTTAATAATAGTAATAGAGTCAACAGCTAGCAGCTCTGGACTACTCACCATGTGCTAAGCACGTATATATACATTTCTGAGCATTTCATCTGTAAAATATGCAACCTCTCGGCTAGCTCAGTGCCACAGTGGCAGAGGGCTATTCAAGCAGGGCTGGATCCATATGGGAGATGAGGGGTTTAATTTCCCAGTCGGACAGTACATGCCAGGCATGTACACCTGTAACCCTGGCTGGCTGGGAAGGCTGGGGAGGATCGTGGTACGGGACCCTGTTGAGGGTGTTTGTCTTTCGCTTTCTCTCTTTCATGAAAGCAATTAACTTAAAAAAAAAAAAAAAGCCCTCAGTGGGGGCACTTACTGTCATTGTATAGAAGAGAAAGTCTGCCCTGAGAAAGGTTGAGCCACTTAGCATGGGGCACACAGCAAGGAAGCAGCGGGGCTGGGACTGCGGGTTGTCGGTCACCTGGCCCCAGAGCCAGTTCCTCCAGATGCATCCGTTTTTCCTCAGTCCCCTCATCCCTCCCTCTGCTTCTGAGCCGACAGGTTATGTGTTACTGCATTTCATAATGCTCTTTCCACCTCGCTCCCTCAGTCCACCCACCCACCCCAGAGCCACTGTGTCATCCTAGAGGCAGGGTAGCATCCCTTGCCCGCTCTGAGACCCAGGGTCCTTGTCTGTCAAATGGGACAGTACCGCTGCAGCCAAGGCTTCTGTGGGCAGTTGGGCAGGGACTGTGGCCACTGTCACAGCAACACAGCAGGCACTGGCCAGTTCCTGCTTTATGCAGTAATTAGTGTTAGGCTCTGTGCCTGCAGCCACCAGGGACGTCCTGCCACAGCATCCCAGCAACCACAGTTGTTAGAAAAGACGGCCGTTGGTACTGGAGCCTGAAACTCAACGTGACTGACCAGAACCCCGAGCCATGCTAGCTGCACCGCAGCATTTGGTGTGCGGGCCTGCTCACTCAGCCCCGTGTGTTCCAGGTCTGTCTGGGCACCACTGGACTGTTCTCTTCCTTCTTTCTCCAACAGAAATGCCTCCACGGCTGTCTATGCCTGCTGCAACCCTGTCCAGGAGACCTACTTCCAGCAGCTCGCGTCGGCAGCGCGGAGCTCCGGCTTCCCAAGCTCTCAGGACAGCGCCTTCAGCCTCGCGGGCAAAGCCAAGCAGAAGCTGCTGAAGCACGGGGTGAACTTACTCTGAGCTGCGCCCGCAGTGCCAGGCTCCGTCCCAGGAGATGGCCAACAGAGCCTCAGCAAAGGAAGCTCTGCCCTTTTTTATAGGAAAGGTCCCGCAATTGTATTTTCCCTGGAATATTCCTTTTTTTCTAGCAGTGTGACATTTGATGATTGGTAATGATTTGAGGTTTTGTTATGCCTTTTGTCAATAGGCTGGGATGTGCGTGGGGGGGGTTGTTCTTCAGGTCTGCAAATGGAGAGCTGAAAAGAGCCTTACACCACGGGCAGTGTTGGGGCCAGGAAGGAGCCCGGCTGTGCAACCACAGAGGAACGGGGCTCGTTAGTGCCCTGCTGCACTGAGCCTGGGGTGTCCCACATCTCCCGCTGCTGGCCCATGCCAGCCCGAACCGATGCCACAGAACTTCAGTTGGCATTTTTTCTAGAACCTGGTTGTCCCCAGTCTGGAGTGGGTGTTCTGCCCTGTCACCGCGCAGGAGGGCCCGGACCTGTTAGCAGGCCAGTCCTGCTCCCACTTGTCAGTTCGGCTGTCTTCAGTGGTCCCTGGGAGGGCCGGGTACTTAGTGCGGGGTAGGAATTGTGTCTGAAACCGGCTCGTCTGAAGTCTTCCGAACCTCATTCAAGTCCCGGGGCCTGCTCTTTGGAATGTTTCCGTGTGGTGAGTCCTGGTAGGGCAGGAGGCTGAGGGGGCTTTAGAGCTGTCTTTATAAAGGCTCTGGGGGACTGAGCCTGTGGAATTCTGGTGTGCTGCCTTTGTTTAGAAATGGGCTGTACAGCTGGTTCCACTTGGGTGTGTCCCCAAACAGGAGTTTCCAAGGTGCACAGGGATAAAAGCAGCCCTGTGAAAAGGAACATGCAGTTGTGTTTCTGGCTCGTGTGGCATTTGAAACTGGCCTGCTACATTCCGGTCAGAGGTGCAGATCACAGGATGGAAATACCCATCAAAATCCTAACTGAATGTTTACTGGAAGGACCCACGATTCTATCCCAAGATCCCGATCTTAATTTCATGTCAGGGAGCAGTTGGCTAATGTAAGTGGCAGGGTGTCTTTTCTTGAAACATGTTTCCAGGGCTAAAAATAAAATAGCCAAAAACAGTGCTGCGTTCTGAGTAATTAAATCATAACATTTTCTAGTGACAAAGTTAAGGGAAGGGTTATACTGGGTCGTTGGAAAGGTCATGACCCACTCTTACATAGAAAAAATACATCATGACGTTTCCGACAACCCGATATATGTAAATACGTGTGAGTGTGTACATACATGAGGGGACTTCAAAAAGTTCATAGAAAACGGAATTTAAACCAGTTTCTCTTGGGTACAGAGACATTTGACATGCTTTTTCCCATAATGCATGTTTTCCCATGAACTTTAGAGGACCCTATATGTCGTGCACGGCATGACCACATGATGGTCAACGACAGGCCACATGTCCCATGAGGCTATCATAGGCTGTATCGCATAGCCCAGGCGTGTGCAAGGACACTGATGTTCACACGGGTGGAGTGATGCTTTTCTCAGAACATACTCCCATCGTGGAGTGACATGTGACTTTTTTTTTAACATGGACATGTGACATGTGATTTTTTTTTTTTTTTTTTTCAACATCTCCTTTCCTTCCCTGGCCGGGAGTAAACCTTACACTTCAGTGGTCTGTCAGGGAGGGTGATGGGCTGCAGACTGCTGGGCTAATACCCCAGGCCCTGTCACCCTCCCCACATCCTAGTCACTGGCCAGAGGGTGACCTCAGACGGAGGGTCCTACCTCAGACTAGGCTCTGCTTGGTCTTCTCAGAGCCCCTGAGCTCCAAAGGTTGGTGACTGCAGCCCAGAGGCTGAGCCCTTGCCCCTGTCTTCCTGTTCCGGTATTTTAGCTCTTCAGGAGGGCTCTCAGGATACGGGTTATGCCACAGCCCAGGGCCTCATACTGTCGCAATTAGCCTCTGGGGGCCAGCCGGTGACTTGGTGGTTAAGGTGCTGGACTCTCATAGCTGGCTGCGGTTCAAGTCCGAGACCTGCAACTTGCTTTCTCACTTGCCCTCTTTCTCTCTGTCTCTCTCTGGTGAGCGCATATACCCTATAACAAATTACAAAATAATAAATAAAGTGAAATAATTATTTTTAAAAATTAGCCTCTGAACATGAGGCCCAGCAGTGGCCACACAGCATACCCCCACTGGAAGGAGCTCCCCATCCTCCCGGGGCTGTTTCCCAGGGAAGGCGGGTTTTCGGGCTAGTTCGCTCTGCCTGTCCAAGTTCACCGTGGACAGTGGGTGCCATGGGGAAGGTTCCAGGGACGGGAGAGGAGGAGAAATGGCCCCCAGCCGTCTACCCCCTGGGAACTGTAAGGGTCAGGTTCCTGCCAGTGATTAATGGAGCAGTCAGAGTCCCGCTGGGAGAGGACCTGTTCCCTCAGGAGACTTCTGAGCCGAATCAGGTGTCTCCTTCCCTGCGGGGACGGCACAGGCAGCGCACGGGCTCTTGTCAGTGGGGAGGGGTCTTTGTTGGTGGCACCGTCTCTCATACTTACCCCCACTGATCCTTTCCCCCGCGGATGCTCTGCCGTCCCCCCAGCTTCTGCGTTCCTAGCCCCACTCCTGCGATGGTTCCAGCAGCACGCCTGCTCTGCCGCGAGCCTCCTGCCACAGGCCACGGGCCCCACATAGTGGGCAGAATGGTGGCCCCCAAAGACTTCGGGGCCCAATCCACGGAGCCTGTGGGTGTTACTTGGTATGATGACATTTTTACAACTGTAATTGAGTTCATGCTCATCTTTAAAGTCAATTTATTTTTTGCCCCAATAGGGTCTTGACACTGGGGTCCGGCAGCCCCAGATCACACGTGCCCCAGTATACATGTGCGGTCAGCGTATGCAGAGGGGTCTCCAGACACAAACCTGGACTCATCTCGTGAGTCCGCCGTGCAGAGCATCCTGTTTTAACGCTGCCCCACTGTCTGGCCCCTGAGTTGAGGATCTTGAGAAGAAGAAAGTTTTCTGGATTATCAGGTGGGCTCTAAACACCACAAGGGTGCTGTAAGAGGGACAGAGGGAGCTGAGCCACATGGCACTGGGGTGATATGGCCACATGTCCAGGAAGGCCACCAGGTGAGAGAAGAGGCCAGGAGTGGACTCTGCCCTGACCCCTGAGGACAGAGTGTGACTGACCACTCTGAATCAGGTCCTGTCAGTGGGACTGATTTCAGACTTCTGGCCTCCAGACTCATGAGAGAATGAGTTTTTATTTAAGCCACCCCCCCGTGGTGGCTTGTTACAGCAGCCTCAGGAAAGTCTACACCCACCTGCAGGCATCTATCCCATGACTCCAAGCTCCCTCGCCTTCCGGGAGAGGGTGTGGAGAACCAAGGTCCCGTTGTAGAGGTGCCAAGGTGCTGGGCACAGCGGAGCCTTTCAGTGGGGGTGTGGCTCCTTCTCCTAACTAGAGACGTCACTGGCTGCTACGTGCGAGGTCAGTTGAGAAAGGGCGGGCGCCATCAGAAGGCCATAGTTGGGACCACCAGTTAGCGTGATGGCTATGTCGCTGGACTTCCATGTAGTCAACTGCTGTTCGAGTCCCAGACCCGGTGGCTTAAACTCATGCTGGGTGTGTGTGTGTGTGCGTGCCCAAGATCCCGAGAGAAGAATGGAGGAGAAGGGATTGCGGCATGGCCATCCCCCCTGGGGGGTGATTTCTTGCTTTCTGTCTGTCTCTCTCTGGCGAGCACATGCGCCCTATAGCAAAAAAACCTCTCCAAAAAAAAAAAAAAGGAAGGCTGTAGTTGTCCAGGAGGGAGGCAGGTGGCCCAGAGGGAGGTGGCCAAACAATGGCAGGCCGGAGGAATGAGTACTTAGGAGCGTGGGGCGACTGCACTAGGGTAAGGGTTAGGATGGACGGCGGGTGGAGGGAGGGGCCTGAACCGTCGCCAGGTGGAGAAGGCAATGCGGCCGTCCCTCCTATTAACGAGCTTGTCCAGGGAGGAAGCAGGAAACTGATGACTATCCTCTCAAATCTTGTGTGATCATAGTGTGGCTCACTGCCCAGCGTGCATGTGCGCGCGCGTGCACACACACACACACACACACAGGTGAACACATTTATCTCCACCCCCCAGCTGCTGACTCCTGCTGGGACAAGAGAGGCAGAAGGCAGTGCCTATTCCCTGCTTGGCTTCTCTGTTCTGACACCTTTAGATCCCTATGTGGGGGACCGGGGGAGGGCACGGTGTCATCATCCTGGCTTAGGACGAGAGACTCTGGATCTTTCTTCTACATGTTGCTTGAGCTTAAAGTGAAGGTTCTAAGGGCTTCAAGGTGAAAAAGGATACTCTGTTTATTTGGGATCTGTCTGAACCTAAAATCAGTGGTATTGCTCCTGATAGTAAAACCCAGTCCTATTGGAAACCTGTCTAGAGCCAAGAGGCTGTTTATGATCACCTATGTGTGCTCAGCTCCAAGCAGGAGAGTAGCCCTTTTCCCTGCCCCACCTCTGATAAGGACAGGTGTTCTGAGGGCCCCGCGGCAGGAAGTGGGGGACATCAGCCTCTCCTGTGTGTCTGCCCTTGTACTGTTTCCCAACCAGCCCAAGCTGGGTCCCGTGGGCCTTGGTCCCAGAAACCTGGGTTTAATTCCTGTAGCTCTGTGACTTACGGCTGTGGAAACTGGAGTGAGCGACTTCTCTGAACCTCAGTGTTCTCATTTTTTAATCATTATTTTATTTAACTTTTTTTAATTTGACTAGAGAGGGACAGAGTGAGAGAGAGAGAAAGAGAAAGTGAGAAAGCAAGCCACCAGGTCTGAGACTCGAACCACCGTTGGCCATGTGGGTGTCCAGTGCCCTTAACCATCATGTCACCTGATGGCCCCTCAGTGTCCTTGTTTTAAAAATGGAGAGAAGGGGGGCCGGCAGATGATGTGGTGGTTAAAGTGCTGGACTCCTACGTGACCATCTGTCATTTGAGTCCCAGACCTGGTGGCTTGCTTTTTCATTTTCCCTCTCCTCCTCTGGTCAAATTAAAAATGAATAAATAAAATTAAATAAGTAATAAAAAGAAACAGGAATGCAATAGCTGTAAGAGCTTGTGAGCCCTCGGAAAAACGGGGTTCCCCAGGAGTGTCCTGAGGCGGCCAGTGGGCTCCGCAGGGACCCCTCTGCACCACAGGGCAGGTGAGTCCTGAATGAAGGCCCAGATCTCTGATGTGCTGAGCTGCACACTCGGACACCTGGCTCCCAGTTCCAGCTCGGCCCTTGGCCGGCCTCAGGACCATGTTCGCATCCGCTACCCCCGCTGGGACTCTCCTCATTCTTAGAAGTGGCCCAGCTCTCCTGGTGTGGCCCCAAGTATTCCATGGATCGGTGGGGGGCACTCACAGGGCACACAGTGCTCTCCACACTCTGATCTTGAACTGGGAGAGTGAGGGGGGCTGACACATGGCAAGTGGGAAAACGTGGGACAGGGTCTGTCACCAGAAGTTGGGGCCCGTGTATGCGCGCCTGGGAAGGAGGCGGAGAGTAAACCAATCCCGGAGAGTGTCGCCTCCTGCCACCTAATGCTACAATCTGTTTGCATATTCTCACTGCCATCTGTCAGCAGCTCGGAAATACGTGGCCTTATTCTGTCCTGTTCCCTGCGTCTACATCTGGTTAGCAGAATTCAGCCGTGGAGGGCAGTGTTCAGGAAGGTTGCTGGCGGTAGGCAGGACGGTCCTTAGAAAGGGCACTTTGCACTTACACTCTGTTCCTTGTATTTGCATTCAAAAACTATGTATGGAGTGCCTTCTTTCCACCCCAAACTTGGCATAATCCTATCTTCTTCAGGTTGCCCTTGGAGCCTGTGAAAGTAGGCAAGAGGCTCATCTCACTGGGGAAGCTCAGAGTGGGTTGGGCTTTCTCGGTGGCAAGGCAGAGAACCGACTCCAACTTGAGAATAAAAAGGGGGTCTGTTGGCTCTCATAACTGTCAAGTCCGGAGGTAGAGCTGGTTCAGGCGGGGTTGTATTCAGACTCAGATCATCTCCATGGGGTGGACCTGCCCACCAGTGTGGGTTTCACTCTCAGGTCTTTTTTCCACAAAATTCCCCTCCTCCCACCTGGTGAAAAGCTGCCTGTCGTTTGCGATGGTCCCACAAAAGACCTTGGACCATGTACTCTGCCCTGCCCCAGTCTCTGAGGGGCTGGGAGTGTGGGAGGCTCTCATTAGTCTGGTCTTGGAATCTCAAGGCCTGAGTGTAGGGGATGTTGCAATCTTTTTTTTAGAATTATTTAATTTTATTACTATTGTTATTTTAATTCAAGAGAAATAACAGAGAGAGAAAGTGAGAAAGCAAGCCACCAGGTCTGGGATTCAGACCACAATCAGGCATATGGGAGTCCAATGCCTTAACCACCATGCCACCTGCTGGCCCCAGGATGTGGTCTCAAAGAGGGTCATCGGTGTACTGTTGGCAAGAGGGGTTTAAAAGCAGCAACTTTCCTCTAGAGACCAAGGTTAGGCGGCCTGCCCAGCGTTACATGGGGTTGTGGCCCAGACCTCCTCCAGCTACCTGGTTTCAAAGGCCTTCATTCTTACTGCTCAGAGCAGAAATCACCAACCCAGCTACACATCGGAATCAAACAAGAAATAAACAAGAAATACCCCTGTCTGGGCCTCATTCCCAGAACAAGAGCAATGAGAGGCCGTAGGGGCGGCCAAGGGCACCGGTGTTCTCAAGGCTCCAGGCTGAGGCTGATTGTGCTGAGTAGCCAAAATCAGGAATGTGGATTAGGGTTACCCTCCCCCTCCCCTGCTCTATGCTACAGGGCGAGAGTTTGGTCACTGTCTCCAAAGTCATAACCCAGCCAATCTAGGTGACTCTGGGGAGGATGAGCAGGTGCTGGGAGAAAGGGGTTGGTCCTGGAGACCTGGGATGTGAGCTTGTGCGAGCCACCTCACAGGTCTGGTCTTGACTGTGCCGCAGAGGGAGCTTGAAGCAGATCCAAGCCGTCCTGGTGGAAGGCAGGGATTCCCATTTGCAGCTGGGCAGGCTTTCCCGCTCCCCTTTCTCACCTTGAGCATCCCTGGCCATCACATGTAAATTACTTTAGCAATTGTGAAGTTGGCAAGCACACAGTTTAGGAGGGTGAGGAGAAGCTCCGCTCCAGGAGAGTGGCGCTCTCCCCTTCTGCTCGCTGCGACAGCCCAGCTGGGAGTTAGGGCTCCTGGCTACCAGGCTGGAACTGGGCCGCATGCTGAAATACCAGCAGCCTGGGGCCCCTATCCCCCAGGGTCACCTTTCCCTCCTCTGAGACAAAGGAGAAATATTTAAAACAGCTAAGGAAGGGCAGTGCTCCCTCTGTGATCAGACTGGTCAGAGTAGCTCGGGCTCCCCACGGTCACTGCTAACTAGGTGTAGCCATCCCTCCCTCCCGCCTCCCTCGTTCCTCTAAAACCTGTTTCTCTGCTCGGCTTTGGCAGAAAGTGAAGCGACATTGCCGAGTGCCCTTTACATGCCAGGTGCTGTCTCTACAGAGCCAGCTGAGGCTGCCAGAGGCTAAGTGACTTGTCAAGGTCACAAGAGAGCGATGTCCGAGCACTGGGTCCTGCATTCTCAGCCTTCCTAAAGCCAAAGTCCTCGTTCATTGCCCAGTTGGACATCTACAGTTCCTTACATTTCTACAGATCTGGTCTTGCTTTCCCCACCCGATGCCCATTATTGTTTTTTAAAATTTGCCAGAGGTCATGTGCACTTGCCAAAGACAGAGAGAGGGGAAGTGAGAAAGCCTCCTTCGTAGGGGTGGCTGCACTGCAGTCCCTCCTCCTCCATCTCCCCCCCTTTCAGGATTTTGGGCAAGCACAAGCTCGCACCCGGTGTGTTTTTCAAGCTGCTAGGTCTGGGATTTGAACTGTGCTGTTGGCCATGTGGGATCTAGCCATCTTAACCGGCACACCACTGATGGTCTAATGCCCATTATTGTAGAAAAATATTTTGCTTCAATTATTTATTTTTTAAAAATTTGCCAGAGGACACAGAGCTTGTCAGAGAGAGAGAGAGACAGAGGGAAAAGGAGAAGGCAGCCCCCAGTGGGCGTGGTTGTCACATTGCAATTCTTCCTCCTCCATTTCTCCATCCTGTCAGGATTTGGGGCATGCATACCCTTACATGTTTTATCAAGCCCTCAGGGTTGGGATTCAAACCACCGTCGGCCATGAGGGATCCAGCTCCTTTAACCACTCGGCTAGGGCCAGCCCACTTCAATTATTATCATGATCAATTTTAGTGTCTTGCTTGACCCTGTAACATGATTCAAAAAGCAAAACCCCTCAAGCTCATTGGAGTGATGTTCTTGGGACTTCTGCCCAAGTTGCATCTTCTCCCCACAGACTACGGGACCACTTCAGTCTGGTTTTTAGCAAGATCCTTTATTTATCTTCTGTTCTCAACCACATCACATGAGCACGGGTAGCCACGTACCTGTGCGGGCTGTTGGTTTTGTAAACGTAGAGCGGTGTAGTCAGTATGTGTAGAAATCATGCACCTCGGTGGTTCTTTAACAAGATACTTAATGAGTAAAAAGACTTCAGGTGTGTTGGAAATTTCTGCCTTTCTTCCTGCCCTCTGATCTCTGGAAAATACCTGTGCGGATCTTTTTTTCCTCCGCTGCAGACATGTTCTCTTTGTACACTTGTTAGTAATGATGTAGTGTGTTTCAGATCGTGTTTACTCCTGACCGTCGTAGCTCACAGAAGCTGCTGGTTCTCCCGTGGATGTCAACGACTGGACCTGTGCGTGTGACAAGCTGTCTGTTCTGTACTGCTCCTTGGCTTTTCTGTCTGACACTGCCCATAGTACAGTATTCAAAAAAGGCATCTCTAGTATGGCTGGTAAGCTACACTTTGACATGTCAGCTAATGGGAGGCTGTTTCTAGACGTAGTGCCTCGATCTGGCCTCTGCGGGCCTTTTCCTTTGGGAAAAGCTCTGTGTGTTCAGCACAGGAGACCGAAATACCAGCACAGTGACGGTGGGGCCTGTGGGCTGGTCTGTCTTCCCTGCGTCCTCCCTAGCACATGCAGGCTTGGGTCACCGTTACTCAGCGCACACCTTGTACAATGACAAAGACACCGTGCCAACTCTCCCATGATCCCCAAGTCTCGTGTTTGAACGTTTACGTACAAAGAAATGAAAAAAATCATAGGCAACAGAACTCCAAAAAGCAAAACAGACACTTTGGTCAGATTGAGGATTCCAGTTTTGCCAGAGAAAGGCTTTCCCAGCGTGTCACTGGATGAGTGGAGTCTTATCCCACCACAGTTCCCATCAGCCACCCTGGTGGTCTCAACGTTCATCACTGGACGCCAAAGAGCTAAGATGGGGACTTGTCCAGGCCTGGTTTGGCAGTAGGGCTTCTGTAGGCAGTGAGGTAAGTGGATCACACATCCGGGGCTGATGGTGGGAGCCCCAGCTTGGCTCTCGAGGACAACAGCCTCAGCTTTGTACAAAGCCATGTTTAAAAGAGAAGCCTCCAGTCCCACCAGCCGAATGCTCGTTGTCATCAGGGACCTGACCAGGTTTGGGGTGAGGTTGCGATGGTGACAGCTGCCCGGGGTCCTGACGCTGGGCACCGCCTTCTGCTGTGTTCGGCAGCCTCTCAACCTGCTGACAGCTGGCTGGGTGTGGTCACTGCAGACTCTCCCCTGCCCCAGGGCAGCTGAAACGTCCTTTGGGTGCCAGTGTCAGAGGCCCTGTTCTCCAGCTCTCTGGCTTGCAGTTTTTTTTGTTTTGTTTTTTCTTTTAAGATGACCACAAGAAGCTTCACATTATTACATTCAGACAAATAACCATTTGGTTGCTCTATTTCAGAGCACTGGAAGAACTGAGTAGCAACAGAACACAGACTCACAGGGGCACTGAGTCTCTGGTCACGGAGGCAAAGGAATGCACTGTTAGGCCAGAAAGGAATCCCAGAAGCAAAGGATTGGAAGGAAGAACAAAAATCTAAGGAAATACAAGCTGCAAATTTCCCAGGTACAAGAACCAAAGGGAAGAGGGACCCAGCGTGGACTCACATCCCAAGTAAGAGCTTTCCGCTGAGGCAGGTTCCGGAGCACGGAATCCCGACATGGGCGACGCTGGACTGCACCAGCCTGCCCAGGCTTGTCTCGCCCCGTTCGCCGACCCCGGTGTGGTCCCTGTTCTCATCGTCCCGGGGCGAAGATGAAATCGAGTGCCTGCCGTTCAGCTGCTGCGACGTTGGGGTGCCACAGATCCACCATGAAAACTACCCGCGGGCCATCCTCAGCTGCGCCTGAGGGGGAGGACGGGGACGAGAGGAGGGATCAAGCCACCCACAGAAGGTACAGCACCAAGACGAACCCACATAGACTGTGGGCTTTAGGTGATGCCATGTGTCGCTAGCAGCTCATTGGTTGTGACAAACCCACCACACTAACGTGAGCTGCCAGTCCTGGGGGTTGGGGACAGCTGTGGTGGGGTGGCATAGCATGATGCTCCTAGATGCTGAGGTCACATGGGAAGGTCCTGGGTTTGTGTCCTGAGGCCTCCCTATACACGCCACATGTGCCCGTGAGCCTGGCTGGCTGGGGCTGGGGATGGGTCATGGCATGAAGATCCTGTGGGGGAACCTCCTTCCCTCCCTCTCCCCCTCCTCCTTTCTCTCTCAGAATAAATGAACTTAAAAAAAATAAAAAAGGGAGAAACTGTGAGTTGTCAGCCGTGTGGGTGATTGAAGAGGCATACCAGATACTTTCTGCTCAATTTTTCTGGAAATGTAAGATGGCTCTAAAAAATAAAGTCTGTTGGGACCAGCAGGTGGCATGGAGGGTAATTAAAGTGACTTTGAGGTTCGAGTCTCAGACCATGTGGCTTAAAAATCATACCAAGTGTGTATGTGTGCATGCTCAAAATCCTGAGAGGAGAATGGAGCAGAAGGGATTGTGTTGTAACCACCACCCTTTTCTCCCTCCAGCGAGTACCCTATGACAAACTGAATAAAATACTGATGTGTATGTCATGACTTTTCTGACAACCTCCAAAATAAATGAAGTCTATTAGTAAAAGAAAAACGAAGGGGGAAGGCAGACACTGACCTTCGTGGAACGCAGTGTGCAGAAAAGAGTCGTCGAAGAGGAGGCAGCGTCCTTCTGCCCAGCACTGGGGCTCCCCCCCGACCACCAGCTCACAGCCACTGGGAGTTTTCAGACCTTGTGGGAAAGACAGAAAAGGGAGTGAAGGGAGGCCGGACTCGAGAAGGCCAGGAAGCAGGCAGAGCTGTGCTGTGCAGAGACCTCACAACTTCCAAAACACCTGACTGAATGCCTCACCCCTCCAGAGCTCACACTATGGGCTGAAGGCTTGTGTCCCTGCAAAATTCCTACGTTAAAACCTAATCCCCAGGGTGATGGGATCAGGAGGTGGGGCCTTCAGGAGGAGATTGTGTCCTGATGAGACAGGCCCAATGGAGCTTGTTCATCCGCTTCCACCACATGAGGACACAGACCTTGGACTTCCAGCCTCAAACTGTGAGAAATACATTCCTGTTATCTATAAACTACCCGGTCTATGGATTTGCCCTAACAGCTCAGATGGACTAAGCCCGTCTGGGGAGGAGGTAGTTGGGAAAGGCAGATACAGGCAGTGCACCTAGATCTTCATAGAGCTCTTGACCCAAACTCCTCTTCCTTGGCTTCATCTATTCTGGGTCATGGGCTCCGCTGATACAAGCCAGAGGCTTACTCTACACCTTTGAGAGTCCTGAAGCCCAACCATTGGAACCCCGGAGATCCAGGGAGCCTTGCTCAGAACCTCGCTGCCCAGCCCACTAATTGTGTTTACTACAGTCCCGCCTCTAGGGCTATTTTAGCTGAATTAAAGGTGCAAAGGGCCACACAAAACTCTCCTCTTTGAATTCCAACCTTTGTGCATGCCCATGTTGGCTGATTCAGGGGGAAGAATTCTCTGCAGGGACAGTCTACCCCCAGATCTTCCAGAAAGCTTTTCTTTCTCTGGGTCACTAGATGACTCATTGCCACATGTCACTAAAATTGGTTTTGGGCTGGCCCCATGGCTTGGTGGTGAAGGGAGCCAGATTCCCCTTGGCTGACGACACAGTTCAAATCCCAGCCCCGGTGGCTTGAAAACCATGCTGGGCACGTGTGTGTGTGCCCCGGATTCCAACAGGATGAAGTGAAAGCGATTATGGCATGACCACACTCCACTGCAGGGCTGCTTTCTTTCTCTTTCTCTGGTGAGAGCACATGCTCTCTAGCCAATGGAAAAGAGTAAAAACAAACAAACAAAAAAAAATTGACAGTGCTTGCTGGCTTGACACCCCTGCTTCCGGTCCCCTACTTCTCCCTCTATTCCACTCCAGGCTTCCAGTGGTTCACCGTTGCTGTCTGCTGCCCACGAACCAGCTGCATTGGCAGAAATGATCACTATTCCCCCAAACGAGGTACTTGGGTGGTTCTTAAGGACAGAGAGAGGCCCCACCATGACCTCAGACAGTCCCAGGCACCCAGGCTTCTCTAGGGCTTGGGTCATGCTGCTCGACCTACCCTCGTAGAAAGGAGGGGAAGAAGGCACCCAGAGGATGCAAGGCAAACTCGAGCTGATCCGCTGGTACCACCCAGGTAGACGGCCTAAAACTCGGGCAACTTATGTATAAAAGAAAAACAGAGCCTAACTATGATTATTCGCTGGAGTTCATTGAACACACTCATGCATTTTCATGCAATATCTGCCTCCCCAGTAACATCTGCCTGGCTGGTTTCAGAGGACTTTCCGAAGTGGCTTTCTAGAAGTCTGCAGCAGTAGAACATCTCAGACCCACTGGGTGGTCGGTGGGCCTGGAACTGTCCCGTGGTTCTGCATGGCATTGCAGCAGGGCTCGGCAAGTTTGCGGTGGCCAAACGGGCGAAGTAAGCAAAGCACCACAGCCAGCATCTCCGTGGTCCAGAGAGACAATGCCATTCACCACAACTGGGATAGGCAGACAAAAGGGAGTAAGCTGGCATTTCAAGAGCACAGCTCTGAGGCTGCGGGAGCCTCCACCCCCTTTGGCCAGGTAACCAGGAGAGGTGTGGCTGCCGGGTATGCATCTGGCTTATCCAGCCTCTGACCTCATTCTCTCGACTTCCTCTCTGTCAACACACCAGGTCACGTGAACCTAACACACCTCTCGTTTCCCTTCAGGGTGGACTTAAATGCAGCAATGACAGCGTGAAGTAGGAAATGCCGAGAAAGTCCACCGAGGAGCTCATCCTAGCCCTAAACACGCACAGCCCAATGGGACCTCCTCCAAGGAGGTGCCTGCTGCCCACAGGAACACAAGGGGACTCACTTTTTCTGGCAAGCAACTAGCAAGAAAGGAATGACAGGCATGAAGAGGGCCTATGTGGGCACTTTTTACACACACATGTGTGCACTTGCATATATGCAGGAAACAAACCCTAGATTTTCCTGACCCCAGCCTTTTCTATTCAACATACATGCCTGGAATTCTACCCCATCAATCCTGAGAAGGTCTTCCTTGCGTATCACTCTGAAGCTTTTAAAAAACACATGCTAAGAGCAGCAGGTAGCGTGGTGGTTAAGGTGCTGGACTCCCACATGGTCGACTGCAGTTCAAGTCCCAGACCCAGAGGCTTGAAAATCACGCCGGGCACATGTGCATGCATGCTCAGAATCCTGAGGGGAGAATGGAGAAGGGATTGCTATGAGGCTATCCTCCCAAGGGGGTGATTTCTCTCTTCCTCTCTCTGTCTCTCTGCCAAATGCATGCAACCTATAGCAAAAATCTCTAGAAAATAAAACAACAACAAACAAACAGAAGAAAGTCTTTAAAAAGAAAAGCCTGGCTCCCAGTTGCCCAATAGCTCTAGTTCCCAAGCCTGGCTCCCTGGCCTCTGTGGTTTGTCCCCCACCTGACCTGTGTAATTTCGGCTGGTGCCACTGCTCCCACAAGCCTAGATACAGCTCCCTCCTTCGCCTTCACCCCAGCAGGTCCCATTGATCCTCCAGGGTCAGTCTCACCTCCCCAGAGCACCCCATCTGCCGCCCTGTGGCCTCTGACCTCTCAGTATGCTCTTGTGCCTCACACAGCAGTTTTATCAATCACGATCTTCTCTTAGATTACTAAGAGCCCGGTCACACATAATACGGCTACTTTGCAGGACAGCGCTAAAGGTAAGTATCCTTACCTCCACTCTCAGTGTCTTTATTTCTTCCATGCAATAGACAGCCCCAGCAGGGTGCCCACGCTGCCATCCACTCCAGTCTCAGCCAGCCAGGGTCATGGGTACACACATGCACCCGGTATACTCACAGAGGTTCTGGGACACGAACCCGGGACCCCACCTCCACATTATTGACAGACAGGAGAAATCAGAAACTCAGAGAGTCTCAGGGCCCTGGCCAAGGTTACTCAGTAAATGAAGCCAAGCCAAGACGCAGTCTAGATCTGTCTGCTTCCAGAGCCTGTTTATTGTCTGCTGTTCCCTAAGAACAGAGACCAGTCATTAGGGATCATTTCCCACGCCGTCCGACACAGCACATGATCAGAATGGTTGCTGGTGCCACTTACTGAATGCCGACCTGTGCCAGGCACCGAGACATGTAGTCATACACGTTGTTACTAACCTAAGCCTCTCAACAACGTCTGTGGCTGCAGAACTATCACCCCATTTCACAGAAGAGGACCTGGGACAGACAGACTCAATTACCTGCCCTAAGTCTCCCAGCTGAAGGCAAAGCCGGGCCACCTCTACTCCGTCCTCCCTTCCTCTGGAGATACCTACCACACCCACTGCCCTCATCTTGTTATTGCCCTTTCTTCCTTTTCAAGCCGTGGAGTCCTCTGTCCAAAGCAGCTCTTCCTTAGAGTCTCCAGGCAGAACGGTAGAAGCAGAGGGGGTGGAGGCTCCACCCCGAGCAGCCCTGAGGCTCCTTGGCAGAATGCGGTTATGGAAACCCTGCTCCAGCCTAGGTGACTTCTCCTCCTTTTCCTTCCTCCATTCGGAAGTGGAAGCAGCCACGTTAACTCCCCAAGGTTGGATGGGGCTGATTCTGGGGTGCTCACCACATGCCAGGCATTCTGAGAACCAATACATCCCTCTTTACCAAGTTATTACTACGCTTTATTGAGTACATGCTCTATAGCAGGCTCCAAATAAATAAGTATTCTGCATGACACATTATCTGCTGTAATCCTCGAAATAACTCTGTCAGGGGCGCTGGCAGGTGGTATGGTCATTAATATGCTGACTGCCACGTGGCTGACTGTCGTTTGAGTGCCGGACCTGGTGGCTTGCTTTCTCATTTTTCTGCTTGCTCTCTGTCTCTCTCTGGTCAAATTCAATAATACTAATAAATAAAATACAACAAATAATTCTTAAAAAACAAAACAAAAACCTGTCAGGGAAGATTTTTTTTCTACTTCCATGTTCCAAATGAGAAAATGGAAGCTCAGAGAGGTGAAGTGACTTGCCCAAAGGAACACAGCTAGCTCCTGGTGGGGCCAGGATGCAAACAGAGACCACCTCATTCCAGACCCTGTTCACAAAACCACCGCCATACACAGAACATACACATTTCCTGCTTTCCTGAGACTGAATGAACAACCTAACAGCAAGCATCATTTTATCCGCAATGATTCAGACAGCACTTAGGTATCTTTCAGAGTCTCCTGATGTCATTACGAACCTCGGTAATCATTATAATAAATGGTCTTTGGCTCCAGGACTACATTGTCCAATTCAGTAGCCACGGGCCAGAGGTGGCCGTTTCAATTTAAATTAAACATTTAGTTCCTCAGTTGCATTGGCCATATATCAGGGACTTAGCAGTCACCTGTGACTCGTGGTTACTGGGCTGGGCTAAGGAGACGGAAACCTTTCCACCAGCAAGTTCATCTCGACAGGGCGCTGTCAGAAATTAGGTTTGCACCAATCATGTATTTCTTTTAGGATTCAATCTCTTCTGTCAAATTTGTCTATACGTGATGCATCGATTTTCAATAAAAGTACAGTGAACAATGAGAAAAGACAAAACTCCGGCTAGGTGAGTCTCGGTGATGTCTCAGACTGCCGTTAAGTCAAAGGGATTGTACTTACGAATGCGCATGCCCGGAGACCCCCGTCCCTGCAACATACCTAAATGGCATCGGATCCGGATGTTGGTGGGTCCATAGTGCTCCGTTATCACAGTCCCAGGGCTCAGCACGGAGATGCACGCGTTCCCAAAAACATTGTTCCCAATACAGGTCCGAAGGCTCCCGAGCAAGCGGTACGTCCGTGGGCACTTCCTGCAGTTCCTGGGAACGCAAACGCCCTGATTGACCAAGTAAAAGGTGAACCACTCTCCGCTGGGGGTGCTGTTCATTTTCCATCCTTGTGGGAGGCTGCAGTTTGAGAAGGCTTTGTAGAGGGTCTCGAACTCGCACAGGATGGTCTGGAAGTTCCGTTCCAGCAGTTCCACGTCGTGCTTCTGTGCTTCCCGGGAGAAGTAGGGCGTGGTAGGGAGGTCGGGCAGGAAGAAGACCTCAGGCTTCTGGATGGAGGGCCGGCTGTTGAGGTAGCGGCCCTGCTCGCGGATGCCCTTGTGGATGCGGCCCATGCCGGACCAGGAGTAGCGCTTGGCATACTCCTGCAGGTTGTGGTAGAGTTTCTGGTTGAGGCCCTCATTGTGCGTGCAGCGCACGCACTCAGGGGACTGGCAGTACACGTACCCATTCTGCAGCCCGTTGGCATCTGCGCCCTGCATGAGGGAGTTGACGGAGACGTAGGGCCGGGGCTGCTCCCTGCCCACGTGGTAGCAATACCACACGAACAGGACCAGCAGGCAGGCCACGGTGACCACCGCCGTGGTGTCGCAGTCCCGCACAGACTGGATGCCGGTGGCGATGCAGTCCCTCAGGCCATCCAGAGACCAGCTCCAGGCCACCAGCCACTCAAGGGACATCTTGAGGGCGTTGCTATGAAGGGTGTAAAGCAAGGTCAGATAATCAGTCTTCTGGGGTACCAAGGGCACCCACACCATGCAGGTTAGCGTGGGAGGTGAGGAGCCGCGGGGGCAGGGGGAGGCATAGCTGGCAGTGCTCCTCAGGTCCGGTCGAGGGCGGCATTGATGAATGAGCCTATGTCCGCCACTCTGCTCCCAGCAAAAGTCACACCGTGGGCAGGAGGAGCTGGTTGATGTCACATTAACAAGTGAGGTTGGTCACCCTGGGAAGATTTTTTTTTAGGAAGCCGAAACCTGGGATGAGTAAAAAAAGAGAGCATAAATTTTACACCTGGAAAAGTCCACAATGGAAATAGATAGTCTCAGATCATTCTGTAAGGTCCCTGTGGGCAGGGGACGCACTTTGCAAGCTTGTGTATTCTTGCCCCGTTTTTTGTTTTTTTGTTTTTTTTGAGAGGTTTTTGCTATAGGGTATGTGTACTCACCAGGAAGACAGAGAAAGACATAGAGATGAAAAGCGAGAAATCACCCCCCCAGGGGGGCTGGCCACACCGCAATCCCTTCTCCTCCATTCTCCTCTTGGGATCTTGGGCACGCACGCACACGCGCCTGGCGTGAGTTTTAAGCCACCGGGTCCGGGACGCGAACTGCGGTCGACTATGTGGGAATCCAGCAACATAGTCATTACGCTAACTGCTGGTCCGTCTTGCTCCGTTTTACCACCCTCCCCTTTCCCAAAAGGCCAGCAGTGTTTAATCTGCATAAAGGACTGCTGGGTCAGTCCCGCAGCCCCACCCACTCGGTGCTGTCGCAGAAGGTGCTATTACCCATTCTACGGATAAGGAAACGGAGGCTCAGAGAGGTTATGTGACAGAATCTCACAGCCAGGGCAGGACACAAACCCCATCTGACTTCAAAACCTATGTCTACCCATTTTTCTGTACTGTTTGATAGTAGATATTTAATAAATGCCTGTTCTTTCATCTGTGTACCTTTTATTAAAGAGAAATCTGGATTCAAAAGCATCTTCAAAATGGCAAAGGGACTTTAAAATGGCATGTTCTTCATTTAAATTCATCTTCAAGCATTTCATCATTCTTATTTAGTCTCCCTTGTTCTTCTTCTTCTTTTTTTTAAAAAAGTTTATTTATTTCTTCCATGAACAAGAGAGACCAAGCAAGGGACAGAAACTGCACTCCTGACAGGGAGCTGCAACCCACCCCAGCCAGTCCCAGATCACCGGCACAGGCACACCTGGTGTGCTCAGGGAGGTCTCCGGATGCAAACCCAGGACCTTCCCTGTGCCTTTTACCACTGCAGCCCCACCCCGCTCCCCCCTCACTCTGAGGACTGGGATCAGGCTAATGCCAAGTTGGAAAAGGAAATGGTCACTCTGGAGTTAGGTCACTCTGGGGTTATGTGGGCGGCAGATCAAAAATACTTGCTGTGTACCCATTTGAGGACTAGCTACTGGCCTCGCCCACGGGGTTAACGTAAAACGATGGTGCAAAATGGACATCGAACCATTCCAGCTTGACTCAGTTTCCCATAATTGACAGCCTAGTAACCACCGTCTCCACCCAAAGTGCTTTACCCTTACCCCATCCAGAGCTAGGGCCTGGGTCTGTCACACTCATTATCCAATAACCTAAAGGCATGACCAGAGCCCAACTGTCATGCCGCCCAAGTCTATAAAACCACGGCGTGTTTCCTGGAGTCCTCTAAAACCCTTTGTCCATGGGATTTGTGAATGCGATGAGAACACCCAGGTCTACGTTCCCTTATGAGTGTATATTAATACATTCCCCCCTCGAGGAGCACAATGCACAACGTTCATCTTGTCCCTTCCTTCTTCTCTTTCCTAGGCTGAAGGGCAACTAAGTAATAATGAAAGCACTGTCCCCTCCTCTTCCCCTGGGGCCTAAACTTGGCCTGAAAAGTCTTGCAGCATGACCAAGAGGTTAAGGGCCCCCAACTGGAGATGGGTCAAACTGAGTGTGAGGACCAGCCTTGGGCAAGCCACTGGTTCTAAGTCTCAGTTTCTTCTAACCCATGACATGGGGGGCAGTACTTATCTCACTGGGGGAAGCTGGGTAAAAGGTCCGTAGGATGACGTAGGTGGGTGCTCCAGGCCTACTGGTGACAGCTAGGAGCTGTGCTATCCTGTTTGGATCAGCTAGCAAACCAAAGGTGGGGCACGGGAGAGTCATCCTAAGGTCTGGAATTCCAACAGCTACAAGTATATCCTGAACACTTGCATGGCCGCATATCTGAAGTGACTTGATTTGATTTTTTTTTTTTTTTTTTTTTTTTTTTTTTGGTCTCTGTACTTGCTAAGCTAAAAACGAAAGGGAAACCGTAGGTGCTTAACTGTCGACTTCTTCCTTCCCAGTTTCAGTCGAATAAAAAAATCACTTGACTATAATGTTTAGTTAAGTCAAAAACACACGTACTGAATATTCATCAACTTCTTTTGTTTGCTTGTTTCTAGGAAAAATACAAGAGGTTAGAAGCTAAATGTTTTCTCACACGTTCACCATTTCTTCTCGGACTCAGGAGGAGAGGGAAAGGCTGGGGCCTGCTAGCTGTTGAGAGATCTCTCCGTCTCTCTCGATATCACCTAGTAACACCATAACTGGTAGCTATTCCCTCTGTAGGGAGAGAGAGGACAATCTGGATGGAAGGTGTTTTGTTTGCAAGCCATCTCCCAAACAGAGCCCTGCGATCCCTGAAATCCAGTGTGAAACTATCACCTGGGTGATAACGAGCACTTTTACTAAAAGGATTTTCCCCATCCCTGAGCTAAACCTCTAAATGGAACTTTTAAACCCAGTCTCACAGGAGGAGCGATGTTTCTTAGCCTGTTCTGAGCGAGATGGTAATAACTTAACTAGCGCCTGTTAGGTGCGAGTTCCCATCAGTCACAACGCAGCCTGAGAAAACAGGTAGCTGGTGGGGGAAGCTCGGCAGACACTCCAGCCGCTTACCCCCTCCTTGGGGGAAGCCTCCTTCTGTGGAAAGCCAGCCAGGGGCCCTCTGAAGGCTGAACTGTAAACCAGAGGATCCTGATTTCCTGACCCCCCAGCTCCAGCTTATAAATGGCACCGTGTGCTGAAGTTCGGACTTTCAACACCCACAAGTCACTGTGAGCCAAAATAGGCTGGCAGGCCCCTGTGTCCAGAGGTGGATTTACAAGCTCACAGCTGACTGTGATAATAAAGGAAGCCTTACCTTTGTAGGGTGGTTGGCAGTTTATCATGCACTGCTTCAAACATTTGATCCTCCAGGCCACCCAGGGACAGTCCCTCACCCCGCAGTGGGGAGGGAGCGAATGCTCTCCCCAGTGACTCCCTGTCTCCATGAGCACAGTAACCCCCAGCTCCCTGCACTCATGGGTGGTTTTCATCTGTGTCATTCCTCTCATCCCATCACAGCTCTGCACTTTCATAAGTAACCCCAGATCTGGAAGGTCAGTTAGCTCTGGGGAACAGGGTTGCAATTCATGGCCAATTGGTGAACAAGTACCATCAAATAGGACACAGGGGACACCTGGGACCATCAGGCCTGCCTTGCTGAACCCAGTTCAGGTTCCCAGTCCAGCACAAGGCCAGGCCACCCTGGAGAGCCCTCCAGGAGCAGCATGGCTAGGCAAGGTGTGTGGTGCTCCACCCTCTCCACTCAGGAGCCCAGAGATGTCCTGGGGCCAGTCCTCCCGGTGGGGACCTTCCCTCCTCACTCTTCACCAGCTTCTTCCCTACTGCCCTGCAGAATGGGGAGACTGGAGGGCACTGGAGACCACTGGGAGATATGTGTGTGTGGGGGGGTGTTGCTAAGAAAAGTGGGCGATGAGCTGAAGATTTGGAAAGGCGGTTTATGGCTCGCGATAACTCATGGGACAGGTGAGGGGGTCCCCGCGGGAAAAATGATTAGTGGGTGATGTGGGGGCTGGTGGAGGGGGGAGAGAAGGCGAGAAAAGGGGGTCACAGGGGGGAGGAGTGATGGAAGAGAAGACAGCGACCGGCAGGGAGGAGGAGGAGCATGGGATGTTAGGACAGGGGGATGCCTGGCCCGGGCCGCGAACCTAGCCGAGGCGGCGACACTCAGCACGTAGCGAGAGCTGGGCGCGGGGCCCCTCTGCCGGGCCGGGATGCGGGGCGCAGGCGGACGCCGGCGTCCCGGAGCATCCTCCGCACGGCGCCGGGCTGGGGGGACCGCCGGCCTGCAGCTTCAGCCCCCGGGTGGGCCCGGCCGCACTGCCCTCCCTCCCCGACCGCCGGGGAGACGCCGCTTACCTGTGCCCCGGCGCGCGGGCGGCGGGGGCGGCAGCTGGAACCGAGGCGACGCCGCCGCCCGAGGGCGCGGACGCGCGGACGCCCCCTGCCCGCGCTGCGGAGCCACCTCCCGGCCGCTGCCCGGCCCACGTCGCCGGAGCCCGAGCCCAGCCGAGCCGGTGCCCCCGCGGGTGCCGACGCCGCGCTGCGCTCCGCGGGGCCGCGAGGACCACAACTCCCACAATGCCGCGCGCGGCCGGGCCTCCGCGGGGAGGGGGCGCGGCGGGGCGGGCGCGGGGGCCGGGCGGCGGGCGGGGACCCCCAGCCCTCCGCACCTGCGCTCGCAGTGCAGCAGGTGAGCGCGTCCCCGCGCCCCGCCTCCCGCGGGGTCCCGGCCCGGTGCCCCGGACGCACCGGCCGCAGGTCCGGGCTGCGCGCAGGCGGCGGGCGGGTCGAGTCATTCATTCAGCCCGGCTTGCGCGGTCTCATTCGCTCTCCGGCTCTCCCCGTCTTTCCCTGTCCTCCCTCCCTTCGTGGAGTCTCCGTCCCTCTCTCTGGCTGTCTGAATCTCTCCCTCCTACACTTCCTCCTTCTCATCCTCTTTCACTTTCCCCGCACTGCCTCTGGCCCCAACGCCCTCGTTTGCTGTATGGATGGAGTCGACGCACACTTCTCGGGCTCCTGGGCACTTGGAGTGGAGCCACACATCAAAGAGGACCCGAGTCTCCGGGGCATTCCTCCATTCAGTACGAATAATGACGGGCAGCCTCCGTGCCCGGCCTGTGCTCTGCGCTGAGCAGGGAGTCAGTCTAGACAGCAACGCCCAAGGCCTCACGGGTGTAAATCTGCAATCGCCGCCCGGCAGGGGTGGGTGGGAAAGCACAGGGCAGGACGAGTGGACGGGGGACCTCATAAGGTGGGGACAGAGGCACCGGGAGGCCCCCGGAGAAGCGCGGATTGAGCCCAGGCTTGTGGGAGACGAAGCTAACGGTGGCCGTGGGATGTGCCAGGGCTCCAGGCGAACCAGGCGCAGGTGGGCTCTGGGCGCGCGGAGTGGGCCGACCTGCCCCCATCCATCTGTCCCAGACCCACCTCTTCCCCCTTCCGGAATCCACCCCTGTTACGACTCAGAATCTGCCTCATTTCTTTCTGTCCCAGAATCCATCTGGTCCCTGACCTGAGAACTGTCCTGTCTTGTGATGTCCCAGACCCCACCTCACTGCTGTCCCAGAACCCTCCTCTACCATGTCCCAGAAACTCCCCCTGCCGTACTTCGTCCCCACCCCTACCATGTCCCCAACCCCGCCCCTACCATGTCTCATCCGCTCCACCATGCTCCAGACCCCATCTCACCCCAGTCCCAGAACCACCCCTACCATGTCCCAGATCCCACCCTTACTGTGTCCCATATCCTGCGGTACCATGTCTCAGACCCTGCCCCTGCCTTGTCCCATATCCCATACCTACCATGTCCCAAAACCGACACCTACCATGTTCCAGACCTCCACTCTATGTCCCAGACTCCACCTCTTCTATGGTTGTTTTTTTTTTTTAAGAGGTTTCGCTATAGGGCGCATGCGCTCGCCAGACAGACAGAGAGAGACATAGAGACAGAAAGCGAGAAATCACCCCCCAGGGGGGATGGTCACGCAGCAATCCCTTCTCCTCCATTCTCCTCTCGGGATCTTGGGCACACACGCACACACGACTGGCGTGAGTTTCAAGCCACCGGGTCCGGGACGCGAACCGCGGTCGACTACGTGGGAGTCCAGCAACATAGCCATTACGCTAACTGCTGGTTCCCTCTTCTATGCTTTATACTCTGCCCATCTCTGTCATTTTTCCCCTTTTCTCAACTTCAAAGGAAGAAGACCTTTTTTTTTTTTTTTTCTTATTGTACTAAAATCAACCCAAACATATGCACTGGGAAACTGTGAAATGCACTGAGATTGGCTTAAAGTATGGGTAATCAGTGCAGACGTCCGGTTTAGAAACACTACTATAGATGATTCTCTTCATTGTCGGCCTGTGCGAGGCTAGCCTGGGAGGCGTGGAGAAGGCAGGGGCCATTTGACTTGTCTCACATTCAGAAAGTTGCTAAACTTTAGACTTCTTGGGCCAGTCCCATAGCCTGGCAGTTAAGGGAGCCAGCTCTCACATGGCCAACCACGGTTCGAATCCTGGCCCGGAGCAGCTTGAAAAACACACTTGGACATATGAGCTTACTTGCCCCAAGTCCTGACAGGATGGGAACTTGGAAGAGAAGGGATTACAGTGTGACCACACCCAATTGGAGGGTGCTTGCTTTCTCTCTTTGGTGACTCTAGCAATTAAAATTAGACGTCTCCGAAGGCACTTGTACATTCAGTCGCAGTGTCCCCCTGGAGGGATTGAAAAGGAAGATATTTTTCATGTAATTGTAAATGTGTGTTCCGTTCCTGGGCCACACCATCTATAGTACATTATGAATTAATATTGTCTATGAAGCCTGTAATTATCTTTGACCAGTGCAGTTCTATGGCTCTGCATTTGTGAAGGGTATTTATTTGTCTAGTAGCAATATGACCCCCACACACAGTATTGCTAACCCTGCTTGCCATTTCTTTATCTGTTTTCATTTGTTGAGAGTCTCAGAAAATAGAAATGACCAGGGCCTCTGTCAGCCTCTGTGAGACCCTAGAGGGTGAATTGTGCCAGAAGAGACTCTCCAGGCCTTCCCGAGGGGACCGTGGGTGAGAGTTCCCGACGAATTGTTGCCGTGTTAATGGAGGAGTTGAGATGAGGATCGAGTGCGTCTAAATTGCCTGCCTCCCGCTTGCCTGCCACCTGCGTCCTCCTCCTCTCACTGTCTTCCCGAGGGCGGTCATTCCCGACCCACTCTGAGTCTGCGCAACCTATCATTACACCATCGCACACGCTTGTGGGTCCACCCAACTGCCTCTCTCCTACAGACGGAGTCACTGGGGCCCAGGGGAAACATGGGATCCATCAAGGTCACAGGAGTCAGGAGAGAATGTGTAGGCTCTTGAGAAAGTGCTTAATTTATGCATCAAAGAAACTGGTAGATGTGGCCGGCCGGTGTGCGGTGGTGACGGCACTAGACTCCCTCATGGCCAACTACATGGTTCAAGCACCAGACCCGGCAACTTAAAAATCACACCTGGCCTTTGTGTGTGCATACCCAAAATCCTGAGAGGAGAATGGAGGGGAAGGGATTGAGGCATGGCTATCTCCCCTGGGGGGTGCTTTCTCACTTTCCCTCTCTCCCTCTCTCTCTGGTGAGCACAAGTGCCCTATAGCAGAAAACTAAAAATCAAAACAAAACAAAACAAAACAAAAACCAAAAAGAAAACAAGAAACAACAACAAAAAATCCTATCAGGGTGAGAAAATACTAGAGGAACACACTGTGGGCCAGCCAGTGCTGTGGTTAAGAAGGCTGGGTCCCACACGGCCAGCTGTGTGGTTCGAGTTCGGGACCTAGTGGCTTAAAACCTTGATGGACACCTGTATGTATATGTCCGAATCCTGAGAGGAGAACGGAGGAGAAGGGATGACAGCGTGGCCATCCCCCGGTGGGAGGCCTTTTTTCACTTCTCCTCCTTCTGTTTCTCTCTAGTGAGTGCACGTATCCTATAGCAAATTAAACACACACACGCACACACACACACACACACACACACACACGTACATTCTCCTATTTAAAATTAAATAGTACATGTTTGTTGTTTTAGTCCATTTTTCTGTTGCTGACAATGGAATTGCACACACTAATTTTAAATATAGAGATTTTTTTTTTTCAGCTCATGATTTTGGAGGCCCAAGATCAAGAGGTTGCATTTGGTGAGGGTCTTCTTGCTGGTGGGGACTCTCTGCAGGGCCTGAGGGCCTCACACAGTGTGTGTGTGTGTGTGTGTGTGTGTGTGAGAGAGAGAGAGAGAGAGACAGAGAGAGAGAGAGAGAGAGAGAGAGAAAGAGAGAGAGAATGTGCCCTATGGCAAATTAAACATAATAACAATAATAATAATAATAATAATAATAATAATAATAATAGGGGCTGGCAGGTGACATGGTGGCTAAAGGCACTGGACTCCCACATGGCTGACTGCGGTTCCAGTCCCAGACCTGGAGGCTTACTTTCTCACTTTCTCTCTTTCTCTCTCTTGCTCTTACTCTGTCCCTCTCTGGTCAAACTTAGATAAATAAGTAAATACACTTAAACTTTAAGAATATTTAATTAATTAAGTATTTATTTAAAAATTGAGTAGTAGGAACATACATATTTGTCCTACTTTTTTCTCAATGAATGTTTGAGGTATTACAGTTGTAAATTATAACAATGTAATTTGACTAGGCCCAATGAACTGTTTTTGAAAATTTGAATTGGGAGTTTCCAATAGGACTGGAGCTATTCGGGGAAACACTGAGAACAGCTGTTTCAGCTTTGAGCTTCCTGGTAGCCTCTGCAAGAAGGAAGAGAATGTGGGGTGATAAGGACATGCCCAGATTTCCCAGTTGCTTCCCTCTGTGCAGCTCACCCTTGGCCTCCTGTTTTTTTGGGGGGAGGGCTAAAATATTCAAGGACTAGAAGAAGTTTATGACTCTTGGCTCTAGACTACCTGAAGTAAAAATTAGGAAGCTTGGGGCCAGTGGGTGGCATGGTGGTTAGGGCACTAGACTGCTACATGTCTGACCTAGTTCGAGTCCTGGACCTGCAGCTTGCTTTCTCACTCCCCCCACAAACCTGTCTCTCTCCAGTTAGTGCACGTGCCATATATATAGCAAATTAAAATCATAATAAAATTAAAAATTAAATATTTCTAAAAAAAAAATTGGGATACTTTGCTCAGGAAATATCAAGAGAAACACGAGTGAGGCAAGAAGTTTGTCTATCTCCCCAACATGGGCTTATCACACTGGATGATGTAATTTGGTGGGTTGGCACATACGGATGAGTAATCCTATCTGTCCAGAAAGTACGTGTTAGAAAATGATGAATGTGTTCTAAGGGCAAAAAATCACCTTCAGCCGATCCAATAAAGTGCTGCTAACATCCATTTAGCGTTTGAACAGACGATGAACTGCTGCTTACGGTGCAGATGTAGAGCCTGACACGAGCCTGCTGCCCGGGGAGGGCTTGCTTTCATACACTGGAGCGAGTGAACTCATCAGCATCTCTTCCCAAAGCCGCCCAAGCCACCCAAGCTGCCCCTGCCTTCGGCTGGGTTCCTGCACACTTCTGCCTCCCTCCCTGGATGGCTCCAGTCGTCCCATATTTTCTGGGCCCTTTGCAAAAACCTTGGCTAGTCCTAGAAGAGAAGTTGTGAGAGCCTTTAGATCTCCCAGGTGGGCAACCCAAGATGATAATCATGGCCAGATTCTAGTAAGGTCTTTGAGACATCTACTGTCTATGTAATGTGGAGCAGAATTCAACGTCTCAAGGAACATGCATTTCCCACCGTCATGAGTCCTTCTTGGTGGTAACATACTATGATCAGTTATAGGTTTCTATATTCACGCCTCGTTGGGGGTGATAGTAAAATGATTTGGCAACCAATATATCTTGATGCCAACCATCAGAATAGATGCTGACTACATGAGCAGGCATAGCAATATCAGTGTCTACTGACATGTGTCAGTCCCAGGCCAGTGACACAGAAATCTATTTATTTATTTATATATTTATTTATTATTTTAACCACCACTTTTTTTTTTTTTTAATTTCCAGAGAACCTATGCATGAGAGAGAGAGAGAGAGAGAGAGATCCTGCAATCAAATGTGGTCATGCCACAATCCCATCTCCTCCACTTCTCCATTCTATCAGGATTTGGGACACAAACTCGCATGTGCCCAAGGTGTTTTCTTGAAGCTGTCAGGGCTGGGATTCCAACTGCGATCAGCCATGTGGGATCCAGCTCTCTACGCATGGGGTTTAAGCGCCATGCTTCAGGATCGGCCCATGAGTGGAGTGAGTGGTTTATCGTAAGACTGTATTTCTCTGTTTCCACGTCTCTGTCAAAAGTGGGAAAGCTGAGGTAGACCAAGAGGGCTGAAAGATGTTTATCAGCCTTGGCCTCTTCCCTGCTTCTGCTACCTGCCATCTTCTGCGGGCACTTGGCTTTGCAGCTTCCAGAACGCAGCGATGCCAAAACATAAAACATAAGAAAATGGAAATCTGCCTCAGGGGGTTTGCAGGAGCGAGGATTAAACTTGACAACCTATGAGAATCACTCACCCAAGGCCTGGTAGCAGGCAGAGGAGAGGAAGGAACAGCAAATGCAAAGGTTTAAAAGTGAGAATGAGCCTGTCATGTTTAAGGAGTGGCGAGAAGTGCCTCGTGGCTCAAGCAGGCGAGATGAGGAGGGAGATGAGTTTGAGAGCAGGCTTAGCCCTTTTGAGCCACGGTAAGGAGCTTGGGTTTTATTCTAAGTGGCATGACTGCTCAACCTTCAAATGATCCTTAGCGAGGCTTGACTCTTTCTTTTTTTTAAAAATTTTTTTTTTAGATTATTGCCATGGGGCGTGTATACTAGCTAGAGACAGACGGACAGAGAGAGAGGGCAAGTGGGCAAGCACCACCCAGGGGACTGGCCATGCTGCAGTCCCTTCTCCTCCACTCTCCTCTTGGGATTTTGGGTACCCATGCACACACGTCTGGTGTGATTTTCAAGACCGGGTTAAGGGCTAGAACTGCCTTTGGCCATGTGGGATCCAGCTGCTTTAATCTCGGGCCTTCTACTGGCCCGAGGCTTGGCTCTTGGTAGTCCATGAAGGTTAATGTGGCCACAATGACAGGAAAGAACAGACGTGGGTACAACTCGTCTTTATCTCAACTATTACCATTACTCAAGTGTGCAGAGTGGGTCAGCGATTGCTCCCACATTGGATTCTTTGGAGAAGGTTATTTTTGTCTTGCTTTGCATTTGTTTTTTACCATACTTAAAGGGCTGGTCCTGTGGCCGGTGGTTAAGCAAGTTGAATCTCATCTATTTGACCATGCTTTGAGTCCTGGCCTGGTGGTTTGAAAAAATACATTGGGCTCATGTGTGTCCAAAATACCAACAGGAAGGAGAAACAGAGGGAGAGGGATGTGTCATGACCGTGCCCCACTGGGGAGGGCTTTCTCCTTCTCTCTCTCTTTCTCTCTTTGTGTGTGTGTCTCTACTTCTCTCTGGTGAGTGCATGTACCCTCTGACAATTTAGAAAAAAAAATACAACAAAAACCCTCATAATTAAAAAAAAAATGTTTATTTATTGGGACTAGCAGATGGCATGATGGCTAAGGCACCAGACTCCCACACGGCCAACCACAGTTTGAGTCTCGAACCTGGTGGCTTGAAAATCCTACCCCGTGTGAGTGCACACATGCCAAAAATCTCAGGAGGAGGATGGAGGAGAAGAAACTGGCATGGTCATCCCCCATGGGGTGGTGATTTCTCACTTTCCCTCTCTCTATTTCTCTCCAACAAGAGCACACCCCATAAGATAAAAAAAGTTTATTTCTCCCATAAGCAAGAGAGACCAGGAAAAAGAGATAGAGACAACACCCCCCCACCGGAGTCCCCATGCTGCAATTCACCTGCAGCCTGAGCCAGCCCAGATAATGGGCACGTGCACACCTGGCATATTTAGGGAGGTCTGCAGACTCAAACCTTGAACTTCCCTACATGGATCAATCCTGCCAAGTATCGTGTTTTACTGCTACACTACCATGCAGGCAGAGAGGTTTGATTAAAGGATTGACCAGACTTGAAGATGGTATGGTTCCCAAGGCTAGAGACAGGAGGAGATATTACACGCTTGAGCCCACATGGACAAGACAAGAGTAGCTGCCAGACCTGGAGAGAAAGACACTGTTTAGAGAGGGCTGTGCTCTTCCAGTAAGGGGCATGGCGAGTCTGTGGTGACTCCATAAAGAGGCAGTCAGGAGAAATGACCTCATTATTCTCCTGCCTCTAATGTCTTGCCAGCACTCCCCATGGACTTTAGCCAACTAGAAGCCAAAGCAGAAGGCTCTCATCAGTGGAGTCCACACGGAGAGTCTCCTGAGGGGGCTGAAAACAAGGAGAAGACTGGAGAGTGGCTTTTAGACAAGCAAAAAGAAGATATCCTATTCACCATCCGGGACTTGGTACAGAAAACATCCCTGTTTGGAGTAGTAGGGGTGAGACTCAGGTGTGGTGTCTCCAACATGGAATATTATCCAGCACCTCCAACCTCAGAGCAGAAAGCCCTGGAACCAAAGCAAGGAAAAACTTCAGGATCTAGTTTTGAAGATAAGCTCTTCAAATGCTGACCTGGAACTTCCAAGATGGAGCAAGAGGCCCCTTTGATTGCCTGGGTGTCCCTCGAGAGATGTTCCTGATCTGCTATTACTGGAATTTGCAGCTCCTGTAAAAAGCTGGCTGGGGCATGACTCACCGAGTTGATGTCCAAACCACTGCCTCTGCAGCATCCCGTCCCATCACCCTCTTCTCCTCCCTCTTTCTGCAGCTGCAATCTGAGAGGCATTTGTTCCCTCTAGGGAGGGGCCTGGGGGCCTGGCACCAGCATCCTCGCCTGGCCAGCTGCCTTTGCACACTGCAGGTAGCCAGAATTTCCTGGATCCCAGGGAGAAAGAAGCATGTCTGAAGAAACCAGACAGTGTAAGTCTCCTTGTTGTCCGTCACATTCCTAGAGGTTGCAAGGTGAGCAGCAGCACAGCTGGGAGTCACCTGGACCAATGGAAAAAGCTTGGACATAGTGAATTTAGGACATCTCCACAGAGCTAAGTCTTCTTTGTCTTGCTCATTAATTAACTCGGTTTTCATGCACCTGGGAATTTACAGAAGCCTGACTCAGGTGCATTAAGGTTTTGTTCTGTCTCCTTTTTTTTTGTTTTGTTTTTCTTGCAAGTTTCCTTTTTACAATTTTTTGCCTACATCCCCCCCCCCCCCTTTTTGTATCTGTCTAAGGTAATAATTTATCAGCCCTGCCAGATTCTATCTGTTTGATCTGGTGGTGGAGTGGGAGGGTGGTCAGGTCACGATGCAATTGTTACATACTCAACCTACTAGCTGACACATATGACCTACCTAGAATTGGAAGGCTGTGTACTCAGAGTTCCTCCGCGTCGTCAGCTGGCAAAGTTGTCATGATTTCTATTAACCTGAGATGCACCGTTCAGAATGCTTGCCTATACAAACTCTCTCGTCAATTGGTGGAAGAAAACAGGAGCTTTTACACGCCAATATAGATTTGAATCCCAGTTTTATCCATTTCTGGCTATGCGACCTTCAACATGAGTTATTCAAGCTCTTACAGCCTTGGATCATGGGCACACGTGTGCCTGGTGTACCGAGGGAGGAGGTCTCTGGACTTGATCCGGGAACCTTCCCATGCAGGATCGCCTTGCGTAGCATTGTGTTTTACGATTGCACCACCATCTAGCCCTATCAGCCCAAGGAATGAATTTAAACATCCTACACATCTTTTTATATCGCTTTGGTGAAGCTCACCCAGAGGTTGATGAAAAGGAAGAGAGAACATCCTCCAAACTGCTCCATCGAAAAGCAACGCTCCAGGCTTCTCCAGACACTCCTTCCTAAATGCTCTACTTGCTTCAGGCTTCAACGAACATACTTATTACGGGGCCAGCGAGTGGTGTGGTGGTTAAGGCTCTGGACTCCCACAGGGCTGACTGTGGTTCGAGTCCTGGACCATCTATTTTCCATCTTCCCTTACTGCTGGCTGTTTAAGAGGATGTTCATTAACACTCTTAAACCATTGACCAATTAACGGCCACAGCTGGGCATTGAGTAAGAGCCTAGAATGTGACAATGATGACAAGTGCAATAATAATAAGAACGGCAGGTTGGAAATACAGCCTCCAAGTCTCTCCCTTTCTTTAAGACTGATGACTCGGTGTAAGAAAAGGAATTTCTTTCCTCACATAGCAATTTCCTGGGCAGAGGAATTTTCCTATTGTTATGTAACTTTCACTTTTTCTCCCCCACTCTTCTGCTTTCTCTCAACAACCCATCAGCAGTATCTGTCCCTACAGAAATGTATTCCTTTAGCCTCCAGAGGTACAATATATGTCACAGTGTGACCGTCTAAGTGGACACGGAGAAACTTTGCAAGGAAAGCAAAAAGAGGAGCTAACGGTTGTGCTGGAGCTGCCTAACCTATTTATTTATTTATTTAGAGAGAGAAAGAGGGAGAGAAAAATGAGAGAGAAAGAGAAAAGCACCCAGCAGGGTCTTCTTCACAGCATGAACCACCCACAGCCTCAGCCAGCCCCGATCACAGGTACGTGTATGCCTGGCGTGTTCGTGGAGGTTCCAGAACATGAATTCAGGACCTTTGCTATGTGGGTCTAGTTGTGTGAACTCTGTGCCACTGATGGCCCTCGCTTTCATTTAAAGCGTAAGTTAACAGGGCAGATGGCCCTTGCCCTCTGAGTTTATTTCCCTCCTGTGCCAGTCATTGGTGATGAAAGCCGTGGTGGATGAACAGCAACTAGGATCGTCACACTCGTCTGCCAGCTGTTGCTCGGGTAGGTTGTGGTGCTGGTGGTGGTGGGTGTGCGCATGGTGCAGCAAAGAGTCTCATCTTTTATTAAAATGCTTCCGACAGGGACCAGCAGGTGGCATGGTGGTTGGGGCGTTGGACTCCCACATGACTGACCATGCTTTGAGCCTCAGACCACGTGGCTTACTTTCTCTTGCTCTCTCTCTATGTTTCTCTCTCTCTCTTTCTCTCTCTCATAAAAAGTAATAATAATAAATTAAATTAAATAAAAGAAATGCTTTGGACAATTCCTGAGTCTTTCCTTCCAGCCCCAAATCAACAAAATCCTTTTGCCATTCCTTTTTCTGTTGCTAAGCATTTCTCCTTATCTTCAACGCTGGAAAATAACTTTGATCCCTTTCAAAACTCACAAGTGCTTGCTATACATAGATTCTACCCTTATTGTTTCATAGCCTCTCTTTTCCACTCTCTTTGCTGCTATAGTAATTTGATCTGCATAATACCCAGATCAGTACACCTTCCCCACTTATTCATCTTTTTTATTTTTAAATTTCCCAGAGGGCTCGTGCGCTCTTTAGACACACACACACACACACACACACACACACACACAAAGAGAGAGAGAGAGAGGGAACACACACATACACACAAAGAGGGAGAGAGAGAGAGAGAGAGAGGGAGAGAGAGAGAGAGAAACAAGCCTCCAGGTTCAGGATTCAAACCATGGTTAGCCATGTGTGAGTCCAGCACTATAACCACCATGGCACCTGCTGGCTCGGAGGGATCTTTCCTTGGGTCTCTCTTGGCTTTTGATACCCATTGATCAAAGTTTATCCTATGGCACATTAAGTCCCCTACACCTAAACTAGCATTTTCAGGAAGCTGCCAGGGGGCTCAGATCTCAGGTCCTGTGGCCCAGTGCTTCACTCAAGTCTACACTTGAGGAGAAGAGCAGTCTCCATGAGTCTGGTGTGGTCACGAAGTTGGGTGCCAAACTGTCTCAACTCCTGCCATTGCTGGTGCAATGAAGATTGTTCCTGACCCCAGACTTATCCCAAGGGAGGTAAGAAATCAGAGAGACAGTGAGAGCTTTGACTGCGGACTTGGTATCTGGGCTTTCCAAAAGGAAGAGTATCAATTGTGACTGATACAATCCACCCCTTGACCTTTGCAGCTATACTTACACTTGCCCACGATATTTGGGTTCTATACTACAACACCTGGTCTCAGTTATTGCAAAACAGGGCTTCTACATGGGGAGTGGGTTTGAGGAAGGCAAGTTCAGAAGCAGAGAGATTAGCTAGGAGGCTACTGCAATGGTCTTAGCAAGAAATGATGGCAGTGGTTCTGGCAATGGAAAGGAACAAAAGAACTTGAGGGACATTTGGGAGAAAAAATGAACACACTTTTGGTGACAATAGATGTGGGGGTTGAGAAGGAAGAAGATGTCAGGGTTGATTCTCAGGTTTCTACTGTGGGTAACTGGAAGGAAGGCTGGTGTTTTCAACACTGAAATGAAGAAGTTGTAAATTTTCCACTGTTTGAATTGGGGGAAAACCAAAAGTTCAAGGCTACAGTTGGTTTTTTTTCTTTCTATCTTAATGACCTGTGTGTGTGTGTGTGTGTGTGTGTGTGAGAGAGAGAGAGAGAGAGAGAGAGAGAGAGCAGCACACCCCCTCTCCCCTCCAGATGGGGCATGGTCATGTTACAATCCTTACTTCTCTATTTCTCTATCCTATCGGGATCTGGGTCACATGTTCCTGATGTATTTTTTAGACCACCAGAGCCAAGACTTGAACTGTGGTTGACCATGTGCATGGCACTTGCTGGTATGCTACGGTCATTGACTAGTTTTCTAATGGCCCAGACAAAAGTCATCGGCATTAAAAAGACCAGAATAGGAGAATGTAGCTCACACATTTTTAGATCATAAAGAAATATAAAAATTCCAATTCATCTGTGTGTTTTGCATCTGTTTTGAAAAAATAAGTTGAGTAGCCTCTTCAGGAGTTTTCTTTTAGAATTTCATTTTATGGTATGTCTATCTGACATCTGTTAGGGGAAGCTATTATCTTTCTTTTCATGTAATTGCCTTACAGAGTAGATTTTTAAAGAATAGATATATACTCGTACACGTTGAGGAGCTATTTTTTAGCCTTAAGAGTAGGAGGTAGATTGGCATCCTTGAGCTTTGGGTTCGTTTAAAGAGGGTATTAACAGAGTCACATTGCTGCGTCGTTCTGTCAAGTTTTAAACTTTGTGAACAGCCAAACTGGCTTGTTGGCCATCATAAAGTCATGTCTGAAGTCGGGCAGCCTGCGAACCAGCAGATCTGCTTCCTCCGACATCTCCCTGGAGCTTAGTTTTCAAAGGGCAGAGCCCAGACAGCATGTTGGGATCTTGAAATGGTGTCAAGCCATTCTGAGGACTGTTTGTTTTTCCTTGGTCCTCTTGGCAGACTTGCGCTACTGTTTCTCATTCAAATCAGGTCTTAGAAAATAGATCGCGGGGATAGTTTTGGACATCTCGACTTGAAATTTCCAGCAGCTCTTTCGGCAAGTGCTTTTTGGTTTCCATGGAAACCAGCAATGTTTTGGAGAGGCAATGACAGGTTCAGCACATGGGAGCTTCCATGGGGAGTGCACATCAGTCTGTCGGTGAAAGTCAATGGCAAAATTACCATGTGCTGGGGCTTTCTCTGACATGGCCAACTTGACCTAAAGGAAGAGAAGCAGAATGATGAAGATAAAGTCGTTGTTCCCAGCAGCGTTTTGGGCCTCTACGGTTCCTCTCTACATCACCACACCACTGTCCCCACTCACCTTCAGCACTCTCACTCCCAAGCATGAGCAGAGCAGACGTGGTGACTGACACCTGTAGGCCTTGTGTGAGTCCAGTGCTGGGGAGATGGTGGCGCTGGCAAGGGTAGGCCACTTTCCCATTGGCTCACATCTCCTTGCTGTGGGATTCATTCCCAGGCACGTTGGCTTTGCTTGGCTTTTTGGGTTAGGTTAGTTGCTTTAAGAAGTCAAGGTTTTTACATATCCACATTGTGGAGGAGAAAGAAGCACACGTTTTCCACAAGCCTTGGGATTCTGTTGGACTTGAAGAGACATTCCTGGTTGATCCATAGATGTATGACCCAGCTACAAAAGTCCAGTTACCTGTGGACCAGGGGTGAGGCACTGCCGCGGGATCAGTGTTCACCTTCCTACCTGGATTTTCTTTTTCTTTTCTTTTTATCTAAGTGCCAAAGGGCACATGTTCTTGCTAGAGATAGACAGAGAGAGGGAAAAGGAGGAAGCACTCCCCAGTGGGGCATGGCCACACCATCTGTCCATCCAGTCAGGATTTGGGGTATAGACACACACATGCCTGACCTATTTTTCAAGTTGTTGGGGCTAGGATTCAAAACATGGTTGGCGATATGGGAGCTTAACTACTAGACTATGAGGACAGCCCTCAACCTAGTTTCTTAATGAACTGGGTGGCCTATGTTCAAAAACAAAAAGGGAATCCTCAATGAGGTTCTGCAAAACATCTTGGCCCTTGTCAATGTAAAAGGAGAGGCTGTTATATTTATTTAGCTCTTGATTTCACAGTCATTGGAAGAAAGACCTTTGTCTCATCATATACTCTCATCTTAGAATCCACAGTAAATGCCTTGTAGCTCTGGTATCTGTGTCTCTTGCCTGGGGGCTTTCTCTGGAGAGTCCCATCTGTTGGCACAGGGACCAGGCCAGAAGTGCTAGGGAATTAACATCTCCTGAGAGAAGCCCTCACTCAATGACTGATAAGAGTTGGAGTATAAATACCTCTGCTCCCTCCCCACTTGGAATGGAAACACTGAGGTGTGTGTTCTGCCCTGGCTCTCACGGGTCCCTAGTGGACAGTGTTCCAATCACCCCAAGGAGGAACTTGCTTCAAATACTTTTTATTGTCCACCCCTTTCCACATCTTATGTTCCTACTTCCCTGTGGATGTTTCCTGTGAGGCTTTTTAATATATTTATATTTATTTTTCTCACCAGTTTTTCTTCTAATTGAGATCAAATTCATACAATGTAAAACTAACCATTTTAAAAAATTATTTTATTTAACTTTGTTTATTTTAATTTGATCAGAGAGAAACAGAGTAAGGGGGGGGAGAGAGAGAGAGAGAGAGAGAGAGAGAGAAAGCCGCCAGGTCCGGGACTTGAAATGCGGTGGGCCATGTGGGAGTCCAATGCCCTTAACCACCATGCCACCTGCCAACCCCAAAACTAACCATTTGAAGTGAACAGTTTAATAGCATTTTATACATTCACAATGTTGCAATTTCATCTCTATATAATTCCAAATTATTTTCGTCACCTCAAAAGAAAGCCCTACACTGAACTGACCGGTTACTTCCCCTTCCCTCCTCTCCCCCAACTCCAGACAGCCACCCCTCTGCATTCCATTTCTGTGTATTTGCTTATTCTGGATATTTCATATAAATGGAGTCCCATAAGATATGACCATTCGTGTCTGGTTTCTTTCACTCAGGATAATGCTTTCAAGGTTCATCTGTATTGTATCATGTATAAGTGCTTCATTGCTTTTTATGGCTGACAAATATTTATTATATAGATATACCACAATGTCTTTACCCATTTCCCCACTGATGGACATTTGGGTTGTCACCATCATCTGATTGTTGTAAATAGCACTGATTTGAATATCCATGTACAAGTATTTGCTGGAGTATCTGTTTTTTCAATTCATTTGAGTATATACCTAGAAGTGGGATTGCAGCATCCCATGGTAATTCAATTAACTTTTTGAAGAATTGCCCAACTGTTTCCACAGCAGTTATACAAAGGGACCAATTTTCCGCATCTTTGCCTGTCCTTAACATTTTCTGTTTCTGTTTTTGTTTTGATTATGGCTAGCCTAGTGGGTATGAAGTGGAATCTCATAGTGGTTTAGATTTGCATTTCTCTGATGGTTAGTCAAGTTAAGCATCTTTTTATGTGCTTATTCTCATTGATTTTTTTTTTAATTTTGGAAAATTTCAAACACATGGAGGGTTAAAAGGAAAAGTAAAACATGCCATTGACAATATAATACACACTTCCAAAAAAACCTAGTAGAATGAATCTCGAATGTGCACAACATAATGTCATGTGAAACGTGGAAGAAAATGTGTATCTTTGATTTGATTATTAGACACTATAGATGTATTTAATAAAAATACTATACTTCACAAGGATGTACTATGATTTATGTAAATCAGAAATTATAATGTTAAAAAAATAACTACGGGGGCCAGCAGGTGGCATGGTGGTTAAGGCACTGGATTCCCACATGGCCGACTGTGGTTCAAGTCCTGGATCTGGTGGCTGGCTTTCTCACTTTCCCTCACTTTCTTTCTCTGGTAAGCATGCATGCCTGATAGCAAATTAGGAAAAAACAAAACAAAACAAAACAAACCTCCCCAAACTACAGAATGCCTCCTGCATACCTTTCATGTAGATTCATCATTTTTGGTTTGTCTGAGGAGTTCCTGATGGTGTCATTTAACTGGTCCTTTTTCTGGAGGGTGTTTACTGGAAACTGGAAATTGTACCTAGAGGCCAAAATAGAGTCAGGTGAAATATTTCAACTTAGCATCTTCTTTTCTTTTAATTGGTATCAATTTTTTCTGAAAGAGAGAGAGAGACCGCCAACAGGGTCTTCTTTCTGTGATCCACTCCCATCTCTGGCTAGTCAGGTTCACAGGCCCAGGTACATCTGACTGGTGAGCTTAGGGAGGCTCTGGAATGCAAACCCACCACCTTCCCATGTGGGTCTGGCTTAGCAGAGCATTGCAGTTGCCACTGTACCACTGGCCGGGAATCTTTAATAATAATAGCAGGCAAGAGTATTGAGTGCTCCCGGTTAAGGATGCAGCAGCTGTTTCCACCCACCAGAACCCACAGCCCTCTCTTCTGGTGGTGACACTTGGCTTCTGCTCTCAGAAACCACCCACCTGACTGTAGTGAGCCTGACTCCAACCCTAACCATAGAGGCGCCCCTGACAAAGGCATTACAGCCAAAGCTACAGCGATTGGCCAGGGAGAGTCACATGATCCACACTGGCCCAATAAGAGCTGGCTCTTGAGCTCTACTAGTTCATTGAATAGAAAGTCCTCAACTTTGTAGGGCCCACTGTTCTTTTATGTATATAAAGGAGAGTGCTGCCAATAATTATAAAATAGCACCCATTGTAAGATATATCTTGAGGACCCAGCAGGTGGCATGGTGGTTAAGGTGCTGGATTCCCACATGGCTGACCACAGTTTGAGTCTTAGACCCAGCAGCTTAGGTACGTGTGTGTGCCCAAAATCCTGAGAAAAGAATGGAGGAGAAAGGATTGCATTGTGGCCATCCCCCCAGGAGGTGATTTTTCACTTTCCCTCTTTCTCTCTCTCTTTTTCAGGTGAGAAAGTTTTGCACATGCCCTATGGCAAAAACTTAATATATATATTGATTTCAGAAATGTTCTTGTGTAAAAGGGCAAAGAGTGTCTTGGATTGCTGGTTACCATCTCACCCTTTCTGGAAGAGAACGCATCTGGAGGGTTGAGTGATGTGTTCTGGGGAGCATTCTTTTTTTTTTTTTTTTTTTTTTTTTTTTGCTATAGGGCACATGCGCTCGCCAGACGGAGAGAGAGACAGAGAGACAGAAAGTGAGAAATCACCCCCTAGGGGGGATAGCCAAACCTCAATCCCTTCTCCTCTGTTCTCTTCTCGAGATCTTTGGGCACGCACGCACACACGCCCATCATGAGTTTTAAGCCTCCGGGTCCAGGACGCGAACCGCGGTCGACTACATGGGAGTCCAGCGACATAGCCATTACGCTAACTGCTGGTCCCTGGGGAGCATTCTTTAACCCTTTGCACCTTCCTGCCCAGTGAGCTAGAGACAGCTCAGGAAGCAGACCCAAATTTGCATGACCATATGGACCCCATTCTGACCAGGGGACTAGCACTAGAAGCAGCTGCACAATTCCCAGAGGTGGCTCTGTGATGGCTGAGAAGTTGTACTGGGAGTGAAGGTGGTGGGTAGGGCACTGGGAGGGAGGTCTCAGAAACCAGCATCTCTAGAATCTCCAGGCACTGGACTGCAGAAGCAGACTGTTTGAAGGGTGATCACTTAGCTGGGCGACCTTGGGTGAGTTACCCAGCCTCTCTGAGCCTCAGCTTCCTTATCGACACTGGCCTGTCATTTACAGGGTCGGTGGGAGGATGAAATGAGATTGTCTTTCCAGAGCGTATCCCAGTGCCGTGCACATGTGAGTGCTTAGCACTTCTGAGCGGTCGCTCTGGCCAAGGTTCGCCAGCCTCTAAACGTTCCGGCCACTCTTGAAGTTGAAGATGTCTAGCTCAATCGCTAATTTTTTTCATAGCCTCGTCCTACTTTCTCCCTCCCCCAACTCTTGTCACTCTCTTAAGCTCACAGCTAAATTGTGACAAAAGAGGGATTTGTGGCTAATGGCACGACAGGATCAGAAGCCAGCTGCTGGGCACGTCTGCTGCGTGTATTGACAGACTCCAGAAAACAGAACTGTCATCCGCTCAGCTCACCCTGGTGTTTCCAGTGGGGCTGGAGGCGGTGGAGAACAGCCAGAAGATTGCTCACGGGACAACTCCCACGGACGACGTTTAGGGCCCTCTACCCCCTCCTGCTCTGTGTTCTTCAAAAACACAAAGTTTAGGAATGAGGTTGTTGTTCCAGGCACCGCTGTTCCTGGAGGCTGTCTATGCCCTTTTTGTCAGAATCTCAAAGGTCAAAAGATTTTCTGGGCAGGTGTGGACACAGGAGAAATCCAGGCACGACAATGTACACAGCAGGATTCAAGGCAGTGCTCGCGTGAGCAGCCTGACAATTTGGTCCCCGGGAGACAGAGTTGGTGTGAGGTGACGTGGCGGGGGCGGGGCACAGGCAGAGAACCAGAGAGAAACCAAAAGCGAGAGAAAGAGACAGAAAAATAGAGAGCTGGACAGAGGCAGAGGGGAACTGATAACATGGAAACAGAGAGGAACAGAGTCCAGAAGAAAAGAAAGGACAGAAATACAGAGAGAGGCAGAGAGAGCTGGACGAGACAGAGACAACGAGACAGAGAATCAGAAGGTGATCAACGGTACCAGCCGGAAGTCGCATAATCTGCAGGGCAAAATGAAAACATAGGATCCCTTCTCCAAACTACTAAGAATAATTTGGGGTCAGCTCCATGGTCTAGTGATTGAAGGAGTTGGATACCACACGGCTGATCACAGGGTTCGAACCTTGGTCCTGGTGGCTTCAAAAACAAATTTAAAACAAATGTACATATATATTGGATTGTCAGAAAAGTCATGACGTATTTTTTCTATGTTTTTCTATACAAAAAATGCATCATGACTTTCCTGACAGCCCAACATATATATATATGTGTGTGTGTGTATGTATATATAATATTTATATATATAATATATATAATATTGTTTATATATATATATATATACACATACACACACATATATATATAATGTACCCTATAGCAAAAAAAAAAAAAGAAAGAAAGAAAGAAAAGAGTGAGAGTGTATGTGTGCATGCAAGAGACCAACGGAATCTTATCACACTCCAATCCCTTTCCTCCAGCTCTGTAGCTCCTCAGGACCTTGGGTATACACATATGCAGCGTGTTTTCAGGTCAGCTTGGGATGTGAACCCACAGTCAGCCCTGTGTAGTTCAGGTTCAGTCTCTACCACATGCCCCACAAAGCTTGAGCCATAGCGTGGGAATTCTTAGTCTGGGAGTGTGGTTGGACTCTGGTTTGTTGGGATTCTCTTAAGTTTGGGTAGCTTTCCTGATTTGAGTTCTCTAGAAACACTCTGAGTCAAGGATTTCCTAAGTCGTTTATCTGGAGGTAATCCCAGGGCCCATCAGGAGGAGAATGGGGAAGTGAGGCTCAGAAAGGAAGGAAGCCAAGGGACCAGCGGTTAGCGTAATGGCTATGTCGCTGGACTCCCACGTAGTCGACTGCAGTTCGCATCCTGGACCCGGTGGCTTAAAACTCACGCCGGGCTCGTGTGCGTGCGTGCCCAAGATCCCGAGAGGAGAACGGAGGAGAAGGGATTGCGGCGTGGCCATCCCCCCTGGGGGGTGATTTCTCGCTTTCTGTCTCTCTGTCTCTGTCTGTCTGGCGAGCTCACGTGCCCTATAGCAAAAACCTCTAAAAAAAAAAGAAATTAAAAAAAAGAAAGAAAGAAAGGAAGCCAATAAAAAGCATGTTACTGAGTACTGTGGGCAATGACGCCTCGATCCCAAGGGGGAACTCCTGGACAGTGTACAGCTTATCTCAAAATTGTCCTTGTCAAGGGAAGAAGGAGCTAGGCTGTTTAATAAATGAATGAATGGGGACCAGCTGATGGCGTAGTGGTTATGTTGCTGGATTCCCACAGAGTCGACCATGGTTCAAGTCCTGGACCCAGTGGCTTAAAACTCATGCTGGGTGCCTGTGAATGCGTGCCCAAGATCCTAAGAGGAGAATGGAGAAAGGATTGAGGCGTGGCCATCCCTCCTTGGGGATGATTTCTCGCTTTCTGTCTCTCTGTCTCTCTGGCAAGTGCACGTGCCATATAACAAAAAAACTCTATCTTAAAAAAAAAAAAAAAAAAAAAAAAGAATGGGGACCAGCAGTTGGCATAATGGCTATGTCGCTGGACTCCCATGTAGTTGACTGCGGTTCATGTCCCGGACCCGGTGACTTAAAACTCACACCAGGATCTTGCGTGTGTGCCCAAGATCCTGAGAGGAGAACGGAGGAGAAGGGATTGCGGCGTGGCCACCCCCCCCGGGGGGTGATTTCTCGCTTTCTGTCTCTCTGTCTCTGTCTGTCTGGCGAGCACACATGCCCTATAGCAAAATAACCTCTCCAAAAAAAAAAAAAAAAAAAAGAATGAATAAATGAATGAGGGAGAGTGGATGTGTGTGTGTGTGTGTGTGTGTGTGTGAGAGAGAGAGAGAGAGAGAGAGAGAGAGAGAGAGAGACTCCCCCAATGGGGTTTGTCATGTCACGATCCTCTTTCCTCAGTCCTCAGCTCTTTCGGATCCTGTGTACACCCAGTGTGCTTTCAGATCTACCCAGGGATACCGACCCATGGTAGCCATGTGGATTCCAGCCTTGCAGGACACGTGCATTACTGCTGTACCACAGTGGCTGGGATGAGCTGAGGGTATTCATCCCCCACCTCCATCCCTCTTGGCTGAGGGCCACTCCCAGATAAATCTCTCTGGCACTTCAAGATGTCCTGTGAACTGCCAGCATGGAGTTTTTGATTTTTACCAGTGGGTCTTGAGTCCTTAGGGCTACCAGAGATATAGCTAGAGGCAGGAGGTTGTTTGTATGTTATATAAATATTATAGTTTTCCAGATGAATATAGATGTTCTGTGAATATGACTGAATTCTTAATAATTCTGTGTATGTGTGAAGTTAGAGTGGGGTGGGAAGAGAGGCTGTATTTTCTCAGTTACTTGAAATACAAATACAGATGCTCCTTGACTTATGATGGAGCTACATTTTTCTTTATTTTTTAGGAGAGGTTTTTGCTATAGGGCGTGTGCGCTCACCAGATGGACAGAGAAGGACAGAGAGATAGAATGCGAGAAATCACCCCCGAGGGGGGATGGCCACGCCACAATCCCTTCTCCATTTTCCTCTTGGGATCTTGGGCATGCATGCACACACGCCTGCAGTGAGTTTAAGCTGCCAGGTCTAGGACTCGAACCGCTGTCGACTATGTGGGAGTCCAGCGACATAGCCATTATGCTAACTGCTGGTCCCAATGGGGCTACATTTTGATACACCCAGTGTGAGTAGAAAATATCATATTTTGTAACCATATGTGGAAGAAAGTCAGATGGGATAGACATGGGGGAGTGTAAAGGGGTCCACAATTCTGAGTCTTGGGGAGCCCCTGAATTTCAGCAATTAGAGCAGGTCCCCAGAAACATGGGACTCTTGGAGACAGAAATAGGTAGAGGATTTAAAAGATTTTCCCTTGGTGATATGCTTGGAAATATGCTTCCCACGCAGTCCATTCTAGAGAATCAATAAAAGTTAGATTCTTTTAAAATCTTTTATGGACTTAGAGTATTCCCTAGGTTGAAGGCAACTAGTAAGAGTCAGTCCTAGATCCAAGGCGACCCCATTTTTATCCATAATACTCAGTCTGTGCCCTTTTCATGGGCAAGGATGAAATGACAATGACACTAGTTTCTCTTTCTCTGCCAAGAGTGAAGGGCAGCTTCTAATTCTCCAAATTGAATTCTGTTTTATCGGAAATAACCCATTTCATCAGATGTCTTTGTCCAAAGAAAATAACCCTTATGAGGAAGCAAAGTGTGATTGTATTTCTTCAGGATTTACTGTCCTTTCAGTAAGCTGTGCCAAGGATGCCATCTGGTGGCTTCAAGGGTCCTGTCTCACCTGCAACATGGACCACACTTTGGGCTTCTCTGTTGGTTGATATTCATTTCTTCTATGAATGCTGTGATAGCACCACCAAGAATATTATTAGTAGTATAGTTTCTGGGGCTGGCAGGTGCCATGTTGCGTGGTTAAGGGTGCTGGACTTCCACATGGTCAACGGTGGTTCAAGTCCTGGACCTGGTGGCTTGCTTTCTCACTTTTCCTCTCTCTTGCTCTCTTACTCTCTCACTCTGTCTCTTTCTGGTCATTTTTTTTTAAAGTAAATAAATAAAGTTAAATAAAGTCATTCTTTAAAAATATAGTATAGTTTCCAAAAGGTAGGGAAAAAATAACTAGGTTTTTAAAGCCTTATTTTTTAGTACAAAAGGACTAGTAAATTTTGGACAGAGAGGTAACATGGAAGGTGGTGTGAATTTGGGATGGGAGGTTAGTGGAAACACAAGATTCTGATAAATTGGCAGAATTTTCCCCAAAATGTCCTTCATTCCTTGTCTCTGTTTTTTGGTTCCACTTTGCTGAACTCTTTTCTCTATTTATACTATGACAGAACAAGTAGGCCCATCACCTACATTTTACAATGTATGGAGCTCATTTCATGATCCGTGTTTGATGCTTATATCAGGTAGACTGCTGTCGGTGCCCTCAGACAACAGGTTGTTCTTTTGTTTTGCTTTGTTTTGTTTTGTTTTCCTCCTCCTCTTCATCCCATAATTCTTGGTGTATTTCTTTTGTCCACCTGCTGGTCACTTCCTTGCAAGATGGCGGCTGAAGTTATGACACATGGCTAGGTTCAAGGTGAGAAGGTGGAGCTGGAGCTGGAGCTGGAGCAGCTGTGTCTGTCCCCCCCCCCCCCCCCCCCTTTATTAGAAAAGTAAATGCTTTCTCAGAACAGCCCGCCTACCTCCCCCCTCCCCCCCCCCCCCCCACACACACATAGTTTTCTACTGAGACTCAATGGCTTGTGGCAGGGGAGGCTGGGAAGATGGGTAACAGGATTCTTGCTAAGTGAAGCCAACCAAGAACCATTGTCTTAGGCTGGGCTCCTTGTTGCTCGGAACAAAACGGGGATTCTGTTAGCAAAAAGAAAGGTATTACGCACTGGGTAAGCACGTTTTAGCGTCTGCCTCGAATCCTATCACTGGGCCAGTTAGTAACTGTTCTTCCTTCCTCCCTCCCTCCCTCCCTCCCTCCCTCTTTCTTTCTTTCTTTCTTTCTTTCTTTTCTTTCTTTTTCTTTCTTTCTTTCTTTCTTCCTTCCTTCCTTCCTTCCTTCCTTCCTTCCTTCCTTCCTTCCTTCCTTCCTTCCTTCCTTTCCTTTCTTTCTTTCTTCTTTCTTCTTTCTTTCTTTCTTTCTTTCTTTCTTTCTTTCTTTCTTTCTTTCTTTCTTTCTTTCTTTTAGAACTCAGCAAAATAAAATTCTGGTTTATTGTTGGACGTTGTTTCATGCATACATCAAACAGGCCAAAAACAAAATAAAACTAAACAAAACCCAGTAACTTCATAGACAAAAAAGGGAAAAAAAAAAAAAAAGAAACCTTTTATCTTTGGCCTTTTGAACGCTCTCATACAAACCAACTACTTATAGTACAGCTAAGTACATACACAAAAAATGCTACTGGAACGCTCAGCTGCCTGTTTGCCCATAGCGGCCTCAGCCTCCTCGTCTTCACCTCCATCCTCTTCTTCACCATCGCCTCTTCCTCCTCTCCCTCCTCCTCCTGCCTCTTCCTCTTCTTCCTCTACCTCCTTCTCAGCCTCCCACTCCCCATTGCGTGGGCCTCTCTTCCATTCTCCGCCTCCTCCACAACGTCCTTCTTCTCCTCTACGTCCTCGATGGGAATCTTCGAGCTAGTCCACGGCTGCAGCTGACATGGTGGGGCACACCGGTGATCCGATGCAATGAATTAAAAGAAAGGAAGAATTCGGGGACCTTGGAGATAAAGCTACCACGCAGAAGCCGGAGTGTTCTTTTCTGTGGGGAGCTAGAGGCCTCTTGATGGGTTGGGGGAAGGCATCTCCTTGCCCTAGGAAGCTGCTTGGCACTGGTCGCTAAGATTCAGACCCAGAGTCCCCGCTCCTATCTGCTGCCAAACTCATCCTGGGCACTTCCTGGGACAGACTGCAAGTTACGCAGGGTCTGTGCATTCAGGATCATTGGTTAAAGGAACCTGCTTTGGCTCTGGGAGCCCCGGGAAGAGGTATCTCTGCCAGGCCAGCCTTCAGTGGTGTCCACCATGGACGCTGTCCGGGTACAGGACCACCCGGTCCCATTTCTCCTGAGCCAGTGTGTGAGCGTGGAATATTCGGGTAGCCTCTCTTAAGCTTCAAAGGCCCAAAACAGAATAACAATCTTTACTCACAGGAGTAAATACAATATTAAAAGATATCAAATAGCCAGAAAATCTAAAACTGTTCTAAAATTTTTAAAAATGTATTTAAAATGTAGAAGAAAAGACAAAAAAAAAAAAAAAAAAAAAAAAAAAAAAAAAAAGGAACTAGCAGGGAATGAACAAATACCAGCTGTTATTGCTGCTATATTTTTCTGGCAGGGTCTCGTTGGTCACGTCTTTGCAGCCCCGTCTCTCTCCCAGGTCACACCCCTCCTACCTGTTCAGTTGCCTGAAGCACAGCCGTAGTGAGGGTTCTCGTTTCCAGGGAAGCTCTGTCTTGACCCTGGAGTTCTACCCTTGGAGGGCAGCCCGGCCTGGGAAACAGAACCTTGGTTTCTGAAGACAGTCAGTGCACGCTCTGCCCTCCACGCCTTCTTTTTCCGTCTTGTTGGCTATTTCTAGAATCCCCGTTCCTTAATTGATTGACAGGCCTGCTAATGATTCAGCCTGACCCTGGTCCTGCCAACTGCCCCAGTGGTTCCTTCCCAGGGGCAATCAGCTGTTTTATTTTGGGAAATGATTGGACACCTGCAAGGAAGGAGCACGCTCAGTATTGGCTCAGGGTGCTCGCCCAGGTGTCTTTGTTCATCAAAGTAACTGTGAGGTTGGAGCTCCTGCAATTCCTACCTAAGCATTGACTTCTGCATGTGGCCCCTAGAGGGCGCACGATACGCGGACGTCCAGCGTCGCTCCCCAACATCCCAAAGTGAGGTCTGCCTTCACCTGTCTCCGCTGCCTCCTTCTCACCATGCGAACCTCCTCTGTCCACCCTCTAGCCACACTAACTGTGGACTTGGAGCGGAGTCCACCTCCTGTCGTCCTGCCTCCACGCGCTTGCTCTGCTCTGAAACTTCCTCCAATGCTCCTTTAATGCCATACGCACGCTATTGGTGGCAGCTTCAAACCACTTCTGTGACCGTATCACTCCTAGTTACAGCTCCACGGGGTACATCCTTGCAGCTTTTCAGTCTTGACACTATCAGGTTTGTACTCTTAGGGTTAGTGGTGCTGGCTGATGAGGACCGGTCTCCCTGCTAGATCATGAGATCTAAGCAGGCAGGAACCATGTCAGCCTCCACTGTAGATCCAGCCTCCTGGACTGGGCTGGCCACAGCCTCAAGAAGTAGTAGCTGTCCTACTATGACATCTGTGCTCCTCGTAGAGCGCATGCTCAGAGAGCACTTGCGAGGCGCCAGGCCCGTAGGTTGGTTCCTTTCATCTTCACGGCAACCCAGCTTGTACTCATTTTTCAGATTTCAGATGTGGACACAGGGGCGGTGAGAGGTTAAGTCGTTTGTTCAAGGTTGTACAGTTAAGAAACACCAGAGTAGAGATCCAGGCTGTCTGGCTCCAGAATTAGCATGGTTAACCACTAGACTATACTGCCTCCATGAATGAGATACACACACACACACACAGAGAGAGAGAGAGAGAGAGAGAGAGAGAGAGAGAGAGAGAGAGAGAGAGAGACAGCACCCCTAATGGGGTCCCGATGCCACAATCCACCCCAGCTTCAGCTGGCCCTGGATCATGGGCAAGTGTATGCCTGGTGTATTCAAGGAGGGTTCTGGATTTGAACTGGGAACCTTCCCACGTGCAATTGCCTTGCAGGGCATCATGTTTTACTGTTGTAGCACTATGTCTTGCCCTTCAGCTTTTTCTCTTTAAGTTTATTTATTTCTTCCATGGGACACATACATGAGAGCAAGAGAGAGAGAGAGAGAGAGGGAGACTGACTTCAGGCTGTGATCCACCCTGATCCCAGCGAGCCTACATCCTAGGCAAGTGTGTGTGTTTGCTCCCATGTGCTCAGGGAGGTCTCAGGACAGGAACTTTTCCCCTCTATGCTGCTATGGCCCCAGAGATTGAGACAGTCATGAAACGTGTCTCTCCTGGGGTTTGTTTCTTCCTAGAATTAAAATACCTTCACTATGTTTGCTTTTGAGCCATCAGAGAGGTGGGAATACAAACATTTTATAATTTATTTTAAAAAATTATTCATTTATTTTTATTTATTATTTTAATTTATTATCATTTCATTTCATTCATTTAAATTAGAGACAGAGTGAGAGAGAAAGGGAAAGTGAGAGCGCAAGCCTCCAGGTTTGAGACTTGAACTGCAGTCGATCATGTGGGAGTCCAGTGCCTTAACTACCATGCCATCTGCTGGCCCCCAAATTTTATAATTTTTAAATAAACTTCTATAATTTTTTGAGAGTTTTTTTTTTTTTTTTTTTTTTTCTATAGGGCATGTGTACTCCCCAGAAAGATAGACAGAGAGAGACAGAAAGCGAGAAATCACCTCTTAGGGGGGATGGCCATGCCACAATCCCTTCTCCTCTATTCTCCTCTCAGGATCTTGGGCACGCATGCACACACCCCTGGTGTGAGTTTAAGCCACTGTGTCTGGGACTCAAACTGTGGTCGACTACATAGGAGTCCAGTGACATAGCCATTATGCCAACTGCTGGTCCTTATATTTTTTTTTTTAGTTTAGCTGGCTCGTTTTCCTTGTTAGGGTGGCAGCAATGATCCTTTGGACCTTTTACATCGTAACTGGAAGTAGAGGTTGAATAAATAATTTTTTTTATATAGAGAGTGATTTTTTGCTATAGAGTGTGCACACTCATCGGACAGACAGGGAGAAAGAGACAGAAAGTGAGAAAACACCCCCCAGGAGGATGGCTACACCACAATCCCTTCTCCTCCATTCTCCTTTCAGGATTTTGGGTATGTGTGCACACGCGCCCAGTGTGAGTTTTAGGCCTCCAGGTCTGGGACTCAAGCCGTGGTCAAATATGTGGGAGTCTAGTAACGTAACCTGTACACCATCTGCTGGTCCCAAATAAATACTTTTCAAATGAATAAACATGCTTTTGACCCACTCCTGGGAACTTGGCATTACCAAATTCAAGGAGGAGATTTTAATGTTGTTATAGATTTTTATTTCATAACCAATACTGTTACAAAACATCACAGTCAACTTTTCACTTGGTGTGTGTGTTTGCTCAATATTTTCTGGCATTTCAGGTCAGAGGAAAGACTGTTTATAGATGAGACCTTCTTCCTTCCCGTTTTTCTCACCCGTTGGTCCTTTGTGCAATCACAGGAAGTTAAACTGAACTTGAAGGATTCGGGAACAGCCCTTTTGGTGCCACACCTTGTCTTCTTTTTGCCTCTTTTGCTCTTTTTTCCATCAACATTTTTCTATTTCCCTTTCTTCTGCATACTGCTTACAAAATTGTTTTGTCAAATGGATACAGGCCAGAGAACAAGTGTAATCTAAAAAGACACACCAGTTTTGCCCTCTGCACATCCATTTCTAGAAATGTGTTCATGCAGTATTTATGATGGCTGACTCTCCATCCTATGTGATATGAAGGGAAAAATTTATGGTACATGGATGCACCTGAACCAAGGTCAGTGACCCAAAAAGCATTTACTCTGTTGTTAGGGACAGTAGTGGACACCACCATGATCAAAGCCTTGCTTCATACAGTCAATCCATTTTTAAAACAAAATTTGCTATAGGGTGTGTGTGCTTGCCAGAGACAAGGGGTGGGGGCAGAGAGAGAAAGTGAGAAAGCACCCCCCTCTTGCTGCAGGAGGGATGGCCACACTGCAGTCCCTTCTCCTCCATTCGCAGGATTTTGGTCATGCATGTACATGCGCCTGGAGTGTCTTTCAAGCTGCCAGATCTGGGACTCAAATCAGACAGTCGGCCACATGGGATCCAGTTGCCTTAATCACCATACCATCTGGCTGGCCTCACTGTGGTTTTTGTGTGTGTGTGTGTGTGTGTGTGTGTGTGTGTTTTGGTAGGTTAGAAAATGATCTGTAAGAAGGCAAACGATGACGAATAATTATGCAAGAACATTTATGTTGCACTGCAAATCTGTCATATCATATCAACAAAATCCCTTGATTTATGAAGGATGGATTAAGGAACAGCTATGAAATACTTAGATGACCTAAAAACCCCATTGACAGAAACTATCCTACTGAAAACTGTAAGAAACTGAGGTGTGTAATTAGACTTTTTCCACTTGGATAAGAAGTGGTTTAACCATAAACGTTTTTTAAAAATTTTATTATTATTACTATTTTGGGGGGGAGGTTTTTGCTACAGAGTGCATGTGTTTGTCAGAAAGACAGAGAAAAACAGAAAGACAGAAAGTGAGAAATCACCCCCCCCCCCCAGGGGGGATAGCCACATTGCAATCCCTTCTCCTCCATTCTCCTCTCAGGACCTTGGGCACGCATGGACATGCTCCTGGCGTGAATTTAAGCCTCCAGGTCTGGGACTTGAACCGTGGTCGACTACGTGGGAGTTCAGCGACATAACCATTACACCAACTGCTGGTCTCACCATAAACATTTAAAACACAATTAAAATACTTGTAATTCTTCATGTTCTTGCTTACCTCACCAATAGCCATTGTTTCACCATGTTACATTCTAAAGCTTTGGGATGACTACAGTATCGATCTCTCATTATTTTCTCCTTCTCTTTCTTCCTCCCCTTTCTCTCTCCCTTCTTTCTTCTCGGTATGCCCATGAAAAATGTTTTGGACGAGATCATCATTTAAGCAGGTAGACTGAGTAAAGTAAATAGCTCCCCCTAATATGAGTAACCCTCATCCAATTAGTATAAAGCCTAGATACAACAAACAGGTTGACTTTACCACAAGTAAGAGGGTACTCCTCCTGCCTGATTTCTCTGAGCTTGGACATGGGTCTTTTTTTTTTTAAAGAATTATTTATTATTATTATTGTTAATATTGTTTTTCACATGAGTTTTGTCAGAGAAAGACAGAGAGAGAATGAGAAAGCAAGCTGCCAGGTCCAGGACCCAAACCATGGCCGGCCATGTGGGAATTCCAGCACCTTAACCGCCATGCCACCTGCTGGCCCCATGGACATGGGCCTTCTATGGTTTTTGAATTTGAACCTAGATATGAGATTTTAAAAAATTATTATTTACTTAATTTTAATTATTATTATTTAAAAAATTTGCTATAGGGCATGTGTGCTCATCAGAGAGAGACAGAGAGAGAGGGAAAGGGAGAAAGCAAGCTGTCAGGTCCAGGACTTGAATTGTGGTCAGCCATGTGGGAGTCCAGTGCCTTAACCACCATGCCATCTGCCAGCCTCAAGATATCTGATCTTCTTGTGTTTCAAGCCTTCCACCTTTCAGTCTGGAAGTTATACCATCGGTTCTCATGGGAATCAGGTTTTATGGTTAATACTAGAACTACACTTCAGCTCTCCTGGGCCTCCAGCTTGATGATTGCAAATCTTGAGACTTCTTAGTCCCTATAATTGTGTGACCCCATTTCTTATAGTAAATTCATCTCTCTCCCTCTCCTCCATAGCTTTCTATTCTATCATCTATCTATCTATCTCATCTAACCAGCTATCTGTCTACATATACACACAATATATTGATTCCTTTTCTTTAGAACCCTGACTATTCAGACTTTGGTACTGAGAAATAGAATACTGCTGTAACGATACCTAGAAATATGGAAATGGCTTTGGAACTGGGTAGTGGGTAGAAGCAGGAGTTCTGAGGTGCATGGTAGAAACAAGCCCACGTGGCTACAAGTGGGACATTGTAGAAATATGGACATTACCTCACTAGAATGAGGTCTTAGAAGTTAGAAACAGGTTATTGGAGATGGAAGGAAAGGCAGTCCTAGTTATAAGTGGAAAAGTTCTTAACCTAGCTTTGTTCTGGTGTTTTGTGGGGAAAAACAAAAACAAACAAAACTTCTGAGCAATAAAGCTAGGTATTCAGCCGAGAAGATTTCAAAGCAAAGTGTTGAAGGAGTGGCTTGGTTCCTCCTAAGTGCTTACAGTAAAAGTTAAAATAGAGAGATGAATTGGTGAGGATTTGTTGAGCAAAAATCAGAACCAGAATGTGAAGACTTGGAAAATCCTCAGCCTATCTATATTGAGGGGAAGAAACAGCTTATTCTGAAGAGAACACTAAGGGTGTGAAGGATGTAACTGAATAACTATTTGATAAAGAGATCATGGGTATGATTCATGGGCTTAACCAGCCATCTCAGTGGAATTAAGGAAGAAAGAGGGAATTATGATAGCAAAGACAATGCCAATTTGAACTAGAGAAGACAGAGAAAGCAGGATGGAATGAAGGATGGCTGTCAGACTTTTTGGATTATGCAGGACCAGACCATAAATGTGAATCTGTGCTTTTCTTCCAGGAAGGGGAAGAATGACCCTGAAGGCAATTAAGAGAACATCAGGGCTGCCACTTCCACTACAGATTCAGGGGCCAAGACTGCTTTCTTTTCTGTTTCCAAGGTGGGGCTGTGTCTCAGTTTAAGTCAGGATGATTTTTCCCAGTGCCTCAGGGGTGGGCTGTCTCTGAAGATACCTATGTGGACAGGGTTTCTTCAAAGAGCCATGGAGGTGATGCTGCCATCTTAATGGGCCACAAGGGCAGAGCACTGAAACCAAGAGGATTATTCTAGTGCCTTAAGATCTAATGATATTTACCTTGTTAGGTTTTGAACTTGTGATTGGAATTATTGAAGAGATCCAACACTCCTTCCAATATCCAATTTCTCCATTTTGGAATGAGAATGTCTGCCTTAAGCCTGTCCACCCATTGTGTTTTGGAAACATATAACTTGTCTGGTTTAATAGGTTCACAGATGGAGAGAAATTTTGCCTGAGGATGAATCATCTCTCAAGTCTCACTCACACCTGATTTAGATATATTTATATGAGATTTTAGACTTTAGAGTTGATGCTGAAATGAATTCAGATTTTTGTGGGTTGTTAGGATAGAATGGATGTATTTTTTTCATGCAAAAACAACATGAATTTGGGGGAAGGGGTCAAAGGTGAAATGCTATGTACTGAAATTCAACGTACGCTATGGAGTCCATATGTTTAAGCCCTAAACCTCAATGTGACTGCATTTGAAGATAGAGGTATTAGTAGCTAATTAAGGTTAAATAAATTCATAAAGATGGGACCGTAATATGATAAGACTGTGACTTTTTAAGAAGATCTCTCTTTCTTTATTCCCTTCTTCTTTCCCTTCAACATGTGAAGACACAGTGAAAAGGCCACTTGCACACCAGAAACAGAACCCTCACCAGGAACTGAATTGGCTGGCACTCTGATCTTGGGCTTCTCAGCTTCTGGAGAAATAAATCTCTGTTGTTTAGGCCACCTAGTCTGCAGTATTTTGTTATGATAGCCTGAGCTAAGACAGAGAGGGTGATGCTGTGTCTCACAATGGTAGTCATTGAGACTTGTCTTCTTCCAAACATTGCTAGAATGTTCCCAGAGCCTTTCCAAAGTAGGCAGTCCTGTTTTGACATTCAAAGTATCAGTGAGTGTTAATACTAGCCCAATACCCAGAAACTAGAATTATACTTTTTTCAAAAATTAATGCCAGAAAAACAATTAATGCCAGAGGATGCGAGAAAGAGAGAAGAATTTTCCAATAGGAACAGTTCACACTGCACTCTTTCCCCCTCTAATCTTCTGTCTCATCAGGATCCTCCACTCATGCATGTCCCTGGTGTGTTTTTCAAACCCTTGGGGATGGAACTTGAACCCTGGTTGACTATGTGGGATCCAGTACTGAATTACTGTGTTATGGGGCCAGCCTGGAAATACTCTATTTGGTGCCATTCTGGAGGTGCTTGCAACAAAAATCTCATAGATTTTACTTTTTTTTTTTTCATTTGTTTTATTAGCATCAATATATACAAAGTGGAAAATGACTTAATTTCATTATTCTAGCTTAGAAAGTTTGTTTTGCTTTTTATTCTGTTTGGCAATAAAATGAAAATGAAAATGTCCCAGGAGAAAACCTACCTTTGGGGTGCTGAACAACTTATAATATTTGACCTCAAATAATCCACTATGCCTCGTCAAGGACATTGGAAATCCATGCCCTTTGGCTTTTCCCCCAAGAAAGGGTCAATTTTGCTCAAGGCTCATGCTTCAGCTAGCTACAAACATACTTGCCAAATCACTTCTTCTTATGTAACTACCCTGTTTACGTAGCTGCTTTGCTTCCTTCTGGGCTGCTTGGAAGTTTTCAAAGCTATCAGCCTGAGGTTCTGTAGGCTCTCCAAGGAGCTGACTTCAAAAGAGATCATAGTTAAAGCATTTCTATGGAACTAAGTAAGAATGGCCATCAGGTAGCAATCAGAATACGTATGTTAGCTAAAAAAGGAAAAAAGTCTACCAAATTAAAAAAAAAGAGAGAGATAAAGGAAAAGGCTGAGCTCCAAGCTAAAGAGGGTTGAGTGTGTGCATTTTTAAAGCACAGGGTGGTAGCTGACAGATACAGCTTATATGAATTAGCATGTAATACACGCCATCACATGCATCCTCTGAAGCTCGCAATCTCTGTAAACGTATTTTCCCACTGTTTAAAAAACAAAGAGTGGTTTGTAGGAAGGCTCAGTCTGTTCTTGAATTTCTCAAGAGTCTATCCTGTTCAAAAATATTTAATCCCCACGGGTTCTGATACGGATCTTATAAAAACAGACATATATGAACCGTAATGAGATGCCTCGTACATTTTTTTTTGGCACAATTATTATTAGTTTTTTTTAACCTTTACATATTACAAATACACATTCAGATATTTTAAAAAGAAAATAGACACCAACCTGTCTTTTCAATCACTGCACATTGTTTGAGCTCACATGATCCATCTCTGGGTGAAAACAAACTTTGATAACATGGTTACAGACGCTGTACTACTCAGACAGAACATTGATTTCCTGAAAAAAAAAATCTGCCTCTTTTCCATCTCCCCAGCAGTCAATCAGACTATCTGGACCATGGCTCGGCCAGTTTTAGGGATCAGGGTTAGACTGAAGATTTTGTATGTATTGTCAGTCTTTACAAAAGGCAAATGTTGAGTTTCCACATAACCATAGTATGTCCTGAAATCAAATGCCATGAATAGAGTTCTTCTCTTCAGATGACCCAGGGTTAGGCTTAGAATAAGCATCAAACAGAAATAATAGAAAGGATTGGATTCTGCCATTTGAAGAGAGGTTATATTATTTGTAGTGGCTTTCTCCAAAGACGTATTGTGCACTCACTTCTCTGGTTCTTGCATTAAATGGGGCTTTGAGTGTCTGGAAACCATTCTTCAGTTATCTCTTACAGTATGCCACAATGCTCGCCTTCAGGAGATACATCAATATTCTTTCCTGGCAGAAAAATATTCCAGCCTCAGACCCCCAAGACTGAGGTGTAAGCTCTCGCTGGAGAGGAGGGAATGTGTGTGTTTAAAGCCAATTTCTCTAACTTGGTTTGCACGGTTTCCAAAATGACTACCAAAATAAGAGCTCCCAGCCATTCTCCCTATGGCAGGCCAGAAAGGGTTTTGTTTTCTTGATTGAAAACCAGTAGATTTAAAACAATGCTAGAGCACGAGGAGGGAGGTATCAAAAAAAGCTCTGAAAGTTGCCAAGCTTATGTGCCTTGACCCATCAGCTGTCATGGCGTGGTCCCAGGGAGGTAAACCTGCCTCATGTGTACTATTCTATGAACTCTTGTTTGTTTTTACGAGACAGAGTCAAGAAAAAAAAAAAAAAAAGAAGAGTTTAACAGACACAAGAATGTAAGATTCTTTGTTGAAAATGATGTATACGATAATATCCTTGATCTGATTATCACACACTGCATGCATGCTTTGAAAAACAATATTGTACGCCATAAAGATGTACAACATTAAATGTAGACAACAAAATATAAAATTAAATTAGAGAGAGAGAGAGAGAGAGAGAGAGAGAGAGAGAGAAACAGGGTCTCGTTATGTTGTCAGGCTGGTTTTGAACTCGCAACCCGCCTACCTTGGTCTCCTGAGTAGTTGAGACTACAGGCTCGCACCATCATCCCTGGCTTGCCTTTTCTTTATCCTTATATTAAAAAAAAGAATCTTCCCCAAAGCCACACACTTACCAGTTCCACTGGCTTAGGGCAAAAGGACCCTGATAAAATATAAGGATGCCCACGTGATAAGAAGTGTTGCTAGGACTTCTTTTTTGTTCTGGAATTCCTCCTTCTCTCTCCTCACTGCTATTCAGCTCCGATGTTGCAGATTCCATGATGTGATTCCCTGTGGTTTCCAAACCTCTGCTTCGGTTCTTTGCACCTCTGTAGTCAGCATTCACACTACCAACCCACATCGAGACAGAGAGCTTCAGAGAATAGAAAAGTTGGTTCTTCTTGTAGGACCCTCCTTCCCTTGACTTGCAAGTCTATTCGGAAGGTGACACTTTTTAGAGGAAACCGTGCATACAAGGTTCCCCCGTTTTGAGGACTAAGGTGTTCCAGAAACTCGAGAAAAACAGAGCTCGCCCTGGATTTCAGAACACACACTTGCCCCTCCCAGTGCAAACCCTTCTAACTACAAGGGTGAAGCTGCCTGCGACTCTTGGGCTTGTGGGTTTATTATCACAGCTGGAGAGTGGCCTGCTGAACAAGGTGATCGATTCTGGCACTTGTAGTATAAATTACCTGCTCTTTCATCATTGAAGGAGTGTCAAAGAAACGAACATTTTATTAACTCAATTCCCTCACCGAACATCGTCCCTCACCCAGTTCTTCACTGGAACTCTCAAATCTCTCGTCTTCTCTGAAAATTGTCTTTTGTCATTTATCACCTTTTCGGAAAGAAAACGTTGTGTTATTTTTGTCAGCTTCCACTGAGGCCAGGGTGGTAAAAGACAATGTTTGTGTAATACCTTTGTGGTCTTTGAGAAGGACCACGGGGCGGAGGGGAGGGGCAAGACCTTTTAAAAGATGGTAAAATGGGAAGAGAGGACACGGAGTTTGTTTTGGAGTAGAGCTTGGCACTGGGCATAAGCGCCCTTGTTAAATTCCAACCCACATGAATCCAACAAGGAATAGCCTTTCCAACCTAATCTCGGGACTTCGATTTGCACAAAAACACCATGGGCATGGATCCTGAAGAGGCATGCAATTCGGTGCAGCCTGAGCGTCACATGGCTGATGGGAGAGACTCAATCTGTTGTTTTGTTTGTTTGTTTCTGTTTACGCTGTCGCCGTTTGCCATTTTGTAAGTTTCCACCTGCCTTCAGAATTGAGGCTGTAACATGAGTTTGGCTGCTGCAGCCACAATACATCCAACCACACCTATTTCAACTTTAAATATAATAAATACAGTGAAGAAAACAGTAAATCTTCAATAAAGAGTCTAAAGAAAAAGACAGCTGACATTCTGGGGTTTCGATCAAATGCCACGTGGTCTCTGGATGAATGTCTCAAGGAGGTTGTAGTTGAGTTCCTATCCATAAGTTCTCTTACCAAGTGTAGCTCTCTTTAGATAGAGACCTCATACTCTCTGGTTTCCTGCAAGAAAGAGAAGCACACATTTGTTAAGCCCTTGTGTGGGAGAGAGATGCATTATGGTTCTAGTGCTTCACACCTCCCTGTGGCCAGGCCTTTGGTCATGTGACTTCTCTTCAGCTACCATCTAAGCTCCACCCACCTTCCATGTCCCAGCTTTATTATCACTTTCTCAAAGAAGTCTTCCCACTTCTTCCCACTTCTTCCCAAGCATCCCCCATCGTACACTCTCTAGCACTTCATCCAATTCTTTTCATGGTCCTTAAACGTGATAATTTATTGTGATCAAGATATTCACGAGCATGTTTGATTGGGTGAGGTTCAAGGGGAGGCAGGACAACGTGATGATTAATGACAGCAGGTGGAGCTCGAGTCCTGGCTCCAGGCTGTACGTCTTGGCTGTGTGCAACCTTGACCAAATTAGTTTTCCTCTCCCTGGACTTTCAATGTCCTCATCAATCAACCAGAGGTAACTGCGGAACATATTGCAAAGAGCTGCAAAGATTCACAGAGATTAGGTATTTAAAGTGCGTCACCCATGGTACATCTTCTTATTGAAATCTGTCTCCTTCCCAAGACTGTAAGCTGATGCATTGCAGGATCTGTGTCTAGTGGGTCCATGGCTGTATCCAACACAGGGCCTGCCACTCAAACGTGCAGGAAGTTGTAAACTGCTCTTCATGAAGGAGCGGGGCTCACTAGTTGTATGCGAATATCATATGTCACCACCAGGCCACCAGAGGACTTTGACTCCTCTTAGCTCTCTCCTGGTGGGTCTTCAGTACAGTTCCTGTCTTCTGTGGGTGTTCCACTGAGTGAACAGACTCGCAGGCTTGCCATCAGCTGCAACCACTCGCAAAGAAAACTGGGTTCTCTTGGTAGTTATCTCAATGGGGATCTTAGCAGAGCTGAGACCGAACCATTGGCCTTGCTTCTCATGAGCAAATGGAAACGAAACCTTCATTCTCATGGTTGGCAAATGCAGAGCAAAGCAGGAGGAGCTGGGGAGAGAGGAGAGACCTACTCACCCCTGTTTCATAAATGGGGTTGTCAAACTCGGTTTCCACGGTGATCTGGCTGTAGGGGTGGGAGTACATCAGGGGCAGGCGGAGGTTGGAGTAATAGCGACATCTGGAGGAGAGACAGGGACAGAGAAGTTGCTGATAGGGTGACTGGAGGCAGACACGTTACAACGGCAGCTGCTGTTGCACCCCTCCCCGAGCACAGGCACCTCTGCGACCCACGAGGACGTGTGGGGACAACCTCTCACAGGCAAGAGGTGAGGCAAAAGCAGCAACCATAATTGCTCTCAACTTGTAACCTGCTCAATGTAACTGAAGCCTCATTACCTCCCTTTATTGGGGTGTGGGTGGAGCTTCATTTGTTTTTACCTCTAAGGTGATCCAAGACCCTCTATCTCTTTTTTTTCCTTTTTTTTTTTTTTAAATGAGAGAGATAGCTTTTTTTTTTTAAACAATTTTTACTTTTATTAGAGATTTTTGCCATGAGGTGCATATGCTTGCTGGAGAGCGAGAGACAGATACAGTGAGAGGGAAAGTGAGAAATCACCCCTCTAGGAGGACGGCCATGCTGCAATCCCTTCTCTATTCTCCTCTTAGAATCTTGGGCATGCACACACATGCAACTGGTGCGATTTTCAAGCCCCTGGGTCCAGTACTCGAATCATAGTCAGCCATGTGGGAGTCTAGCAATGTAATCACCACATCATCTTCAAAAGAAGTAATTTTTTAAAAAGAATTATTTATTTTATTTGTTATTACTATTTTTAATTTGACCAGAGAGAGAGAGAGACAGAGACAGAGAGAGAGAGAGAGAGAGAGAGAGAGAGAGAAAGTGAAAGTGAGAAAGCAAGCCGGCAGGTCCATGACTCGAACTGAGGTTGGCCATGTGGGAGTCCAGCACCTTACCCACCATGCCACCTGCTGCCCCCGAGAGAAGTATTAACAGGGTCTTGTGATCCTCCTACCCCAGCCTCCCGATTAGCTAGGATTACAGGTCCACATCTCAGTGCCCCCATGTCTCAGTCTCCTGCAGTGCTGCCTCCTGCTCGTGCACCATGGCTATGCTTCAAGTCCCTTCTGCAATGCTGAAGCCATATGGAAAGGTCCCGGGTTCACGTCCCGAGGTGTCCTTGGACATGCCAGGCATGCAGATGTGTGCCTATAATTTTGGCTGGTTGAGGCTGGGGGTGGATCATGGCATGAAGACCTGGTTGGAGGTTCTCCTTGCCTCTCTGAAGATAAAAACTTTAAAAAGCAAACTAATGTCCATTCACTGAGCACCTGTGACATGCCATGTCACCTTAGAGCAACCTTCCCGACCATTTCTTTGAAGGGGTCCCCCTGTCACTCACCACGCCCCATCTCTTCCCTCCACTGAGTTTCTTAGTGTGTTAGGATTTTTTTGTGTGCCTACTCTCCTCTTCCCATGAGACCGAGCTCCGAAGGGCAGAAGGCATTTGTATCAGGCACAAGGCCGCCTCAGAGCCTTTGCACACGCCGTGTGACTGCCTGAGACCCTCCTCTCTGATATATCTGCTGGGTTTACTCATGATCGCTTTCAGGTCCTTGCTCCACGTCATGTCTCAGTGGGGCCTCTTCTCCCCGCTCCACTGAAAATGCAACACCACCTCTGTTTCAGAGCCTTTTCCTCTCCCTGCCCACCTTACCTTTTCTCTCTCCGTTGATCAACTGACATGCAACACACTTCGCTGATTTTCTGTCTTCCCTCATGAGAACCAGAGTCCCTTATGGGCAAAAGGCACCTTCTGTTTTGTTTACAGTGATGTTCCTCTAGCCCAGAAGAATGCCCAGCACATAGTAGGTGTTCAATAATCGTGGATTGGATTGAATCAGCGACTGTTCTGGGCATAGTTCACTATCTCCCTTCTTCATTCAGTGCAAGTTCTATGACCTCTAAAACCTGGGGCCGTGTCTGGTACACAGTAGATTGTTCACACGAGGGGACTTGATAGAAAGATGAAATGAAAACGTGATTTTGGTGTAAACATGTTTAAAGTTCATGCATAGTTTCCTCGTAATGCACACTCTCCTTGAGCTTGAAGAGCCTTTTATGTATGTAGTGAATAAATGAAGGAATGAGAAAGAGAATGAAGGAATGAATGAGTCATTGTGCCAGGCACTGTGTAAGGTCTGTCCCCCACTCAACCATAGGCTGAGGTCAGGAACGGTGTCTGGCCTTTTGGCCGCTGTCCATTCAGCCCTCCTACCACACGGGCTGGGTAGATGCCCATTGTCAATATTTACCCCACGAGGTTGAGTTGGATCATGCCATCTCTACAGTCACAGGATGCTACAACGTCCCAGCTAGCGGGGGAACCCCTGAAGCTCGGAGGGGAGCGCCCAGTTTCCAGCACTGGTGGCTGAGTGAGTAGCAGCCCCTCTCCCCCTCGACCTCTCACCTCGTGATGTAGATGTAGGCTCCTCCCAGCAGTAAGGAGATGATGAGGACTGGGATGAAGATCGCCAGCGCCATGTTGCCTCCTTCCAGCGATGACTCAGCTGCCGCTTCTGCTACTGAACACACAAGCCCATGAGGCCCTCATGTCTCACATGCTCAACTCATGGTACCTGGCTACCTCTCCCAGGTGGGCACCTGCCTTCCCACGTCTGCACCCACTGGAAGAGTTGGTGCCACAGAGCCCTAGACATGGGAGAACCATCTCCAGACAGAGAACAAGGCAGAGACTAGAGGAAACGGTGTTGTCCTTTTGCAAGGGAGCCCAGAGTCATCCTTGGGTGAATGGCCACAGGACTACTGAGAACCACACTCCCTGAACTCCGATCTTACATGCTCATTTTGGGGGGAGGAAGCATACAGTTGAAATTCGCTTAAAATGCAATTGAATGGAACAGAAAAATCCCAAGTGAGGTGTCTTGAGAAAGGGGACTTACTGGACATTTTATGGAGTGCAGAGTAGAAATAGGAATGGATCTAGATGGAGGTTCAAGACTGGTGGGCAAGAATAGTCCACCTATGTGTGCCTGAGTGGGTGATGCTGGGGGCCAGCCACAGGGTTCATGTAGAAGCTCCCAAACCTGGCTGCAAACCCCAGGAGAAATGTCTTGTACCCAGCTGTAAGCCTCTCCCAGAACTACTCAGTGAGATGCTCCAGTCCAGGGGCAGCCTCTGCACAGCAGGGACAGCTCTGTGCTCTGCACGCCCTGACGGTGCCCCAGCTGTGGAGACCCAGCCCCGGTTCTGAGAGGCAGTCCTCTCAGTCTCATCTGGAGGCCGCTGCTACCTTCTAACGTCTGAAGCAATCGCAAGAGCTATGATAGCTGTTATGGGGGACGGAGTGTGTTTTCCCTGCATGGCTTGAAGGGAGACAGCATCTTTTCTAGAAAGCTGGACTCCAGGTTTCCTCTGCCATTCTTCATGGTCACGTCTAACAGGGCTTAGCTGTACACCAATCTATAATCCATTAACCACCACTTTATGGGGCCTGGAAAATCAATCCTAATGCCCACGATAAATGCATGAGCACAAAACATTATGAGGGCATCATTATCTTGAGCAACCCCAGCCCTTGGGGATAGTCTCACGGTCGCTGCTTGGTAAAGGCAGGGAAGGGATGCCCTGCGTCGAGAATGACGCATGAGATGCCCCCTAGTTTCCAAGGAGAGTGACTCACTCATGCAGCTCCCTACACTCACATCTGAGCCCTGGCTTCACCCGCTTGGGTTAGAGCAGCATCATACAAGGGACAGCGACTATGATAATCCTTTATCTGTGGAGCCAGCAGATGGCATGGTGGTTAAGGCGCTAGATTCCCACATGGCCAACCATAGTTCAAGTCCCAAACCTGGTGGCTTGCTTTCTCACTTTCCCCCTCTCTCTCACTCTGTCCTTCTCTGGTCAACTTAAAATAAATAAATGAATGTTAAATAAAATAATTCTTTAAACAACAACAACAAAAAGACACTGAGCAGATGTCTGAAACCTTGGATAGTATCAAGCCCTTCATAAGCCATGCTTTCTCCCGATAAGCATGCTTTTGAGAAAGTTTGATTAAAAAATGAGGCATGTGACAGATTAACAACAAGAATGGTAAAGCAGTGACAACGAGATGATGTATTGAAAGTTACATGGACGTGGTTTCTCTCTCTATTGTACCGTACTCAGGTAACTCAAACTGCAGAAAGCAAAGCCACAGATGGGGGCTGTAGTGAAACGTAACCCACATAACCCAGATTCGGAGAGAACACGTGTCAAAAAATTAAACATGCTTCCAGAAATCATAATGAAGAAAGGCTTCCTTGGTTGAGATATATATATTTTGTTTGTTAAGGTTATTGCCATAGGGCATGTGTGCTTGCCAGAGACAGTGAAAGGGAAAGTGAGAAATCACCCCCGCAGGGGGGATGGCCACACTGCAATCCCTTCTCCTCCATTCTCCTCCTGGGATCTTGGGAACACATGTACGTGCGCCTGGTGTGATTTTCAAGCCACCAGGTCAGGGACACGAACTGCGGTCAGCCATGTGGGAGTGCAGGGCCTTAAGCAGCACACCACCTGCTGGCCTCTGGTTGAAACTTGTGAAATGACACATTTTTGTGAAATGAAACATTTTTGTAAAATGAAACAACTTTTTCTGACAGCACAGCTTAGGTGAGTGGTTTTGTATCAAACTAACATGAATGTTCTACCTATGGGAGGGGTTGGAAAAGGGGAAAAAACCCATAAAAATAAAACCAAAACCCAAACTAAAACCTGGAAGGCTTTTACTAGCTGTTGCACATCAACAAACCTCATCTGAGAACTCCTAATAAAAGGAGAACAGAAGTAAGGGGAGATAAGAAAGAATTGGATGGAAAAGGCAGAGGGAAGACATCACAGAAATCTCTTGGGGCAAACTTCTCCCTCCAGAAACCGGAAACCGGAAGGACACTTAGCATGGAAAGCGAGGTGCGGCTGGATTTAGCACCCCTCAGGTAGCACCGGGTGGTAGAGCAGTCCAACAACAGGGTTATGCCCTTCTAACTGGGTTCCCTCGTCACCCCTGATTGAAATTGTCATGTATGACTGATGTCAAAGCCCTTTCAGGTTGTATTTAGGATGTTTAGCTGAAAAGCCAATTATTTTCTTCTTTATAATATCATTCGTTTTACATTATATTTGGTGGTGGTGAAGGCAGAATTTACTTTAATTAACTTCTTTTTTAAGACAGGCTTTTGCCATGTTGGAATCTTCTTGTTTCAATCTCTCAGTGGGGACGATGGCTGTACCTCAGCAAGCCTGGCCCTCCCCCTCCCCCTCACACACACCATTTTTTTAAGACAGGGTCTTGCTACGTTGCCCAGTCCAGGCTCAAGCTCAAGATCATCCCACCTTGGCCTCAGAAATCTCTAGAACTACAGGTACACACCACCATGCTGAGCCTTATACTGAAGCGGGAATCAAAGTTGGGTCTCCCAAGTGGTCTTAGCCTGTGAAGCATGGTGTCTTAGCAGCGTGCCACCATGGCTTGGTCTATTTAACTTTTGTTTTGTTTGGTTTTCTTTTAGGTTTTCGCCATAGGGTCACATGTGCCCAACAGAGAGAGAGAGAAAGTGAGAAGTCACCTCCCAGGTGGATGGCCACTCTGCAGTTCCTTCTCTTCCATTCTCCTCTTGGAATTTTGGGTACCCGTGCACATGCGCCACCATGGTTTGGGACTCACACCATGGCTGGCCATGTGGGAATCCAGCACCTTAACCACCACCCTACCTGCTGGCCCCATAGTTTTAATTTTTGAAAAGCACCTAGGTACAACTTTCTCTATTCACTTGTTGTATTGGATTTCCTCATAGTGGAACTCACCTTCTAAAGCATGTTCAAAACTGTCTTGATTCACTGAAAGAGAAATCAAGAAGCACTGGTCAGTGTAGGTCGAAATCACTGTGTTTGCATGAAACAAAGCCCCAGGGTGCAGATGCCAAAGCCCAGGGGACTCTTCTGTGAGCATCCTGCAGTGAGCATTCTGCTTTTATTTATCCTGAGCTACCACAACCCTCAGGGACGACTGGACTCCCTCACTTCCGGTGTTCCCGAGAGGAGACAGGACCCGTAAGAAGGACATGAGAGTGACAGCAGTGACGGGGAATAATCACTGAACGTGTGTCACGTGTCTGATATGGTGCCAGGAGTCCTGTAGACACTGGCTCAGTCAACCCCATGACCATCTCGCGGGGCAGGTGCTGTTACCATCCCCGTTTGACAGAGGCGCAGACAGAGGCTCAGAGAAGTGAAGCGACTTCTCTGACATCACACTGCTTCTAAGTGATAGAGGCGGGATACACCCACCCGACTTTCCTTCGCCTCTGTCCTTCACTACGTGGGGAGGGAGGGTCTTTTTCATCGTTTCCCTGGAGGGCAAACCTCTGATGAACCCTGAGGCTCAAGATGTTTACACGAAATCCACTTGGAGCTGACGTTCTTTTCCTGCTTTGAAATGCATATTTGTGTAAGACGTTCTAGCCCCATTTTCAGTCTACGTGTATTTATTTGGCTAGGTTTTGTATTCCAACTATGTTCATTCTCTTGCATTTACTGTAAAACTCGAGAAGCTCAGATGGCAAGGGATGGCGTCCCATGCATTGGCTTCAAAGGCAGCGTGGGAGCTGAGCACAGAAATATTTCAAGGACAAGGTTTCTCCCAGCAGCGCTAAACCCCAGCATGAAGAACTTGGGAGAAAGGATTGCAGCGGAGCCAGAGGGGAAAGGGCAGCCATGCAAAGCTTAACTGCCCTCATTTCGTACCCAACCCTACGACTTCCTAATTAGTACTGTGGATAAAGTCACTCTCTGATTTATGTCATTGTCACATAACGAGAACTAACCCAGCTGCAAAGCTAACTAACTAACTGACTAGCTAAACTAACCTCTCTGGGTCTCTGACATCAAGAAAACGGAAGACTGAGGTAGAGAGCGTCCACTCCAAACGTGAGCTGGACCTTGGTGGGTGTGAGGCCCATGGAATCTTAGAACCGGAAGGAGGTGTGGAATCGTGGGTCTCTCAGAGCCTTCTTAACGGCCCTAGGCCCTTTCTGGAACTTGCTAGAATGGCATGGCTGGGGGTACACTTCTGGGGTTCTCCCCAACTCCCCAGTAATTCCCAGGCTGCTGCTGGCTGATCCATTGACTCTTTAGAAACACTAATCAGGACTCAAAAAAAAAAAAAAAAAAAAAAAAGGAACCAGAGGCAGAAGTGACTTAACCAAGGCCAGTGGGTGGTCTGTAGCTGAGTGACTTAACCAAGGCCAGGGGGTGGTCTGTAGCTGAGTGACTTAACCAAGGCCAGTGGGTGGTCTGTAGCTGAGTGACTTTACCACGGTCAGTGGGTGGTCTGTAGCAGTCAGGAGGGAGCCTGGGCCAGTTGGGAAGAGGAAGTGACTTGTCATTTCCTCAGAGGGCTGTGGGGGAGGAGTGTCTCAGTAGTAAAGATGGAGAGGGAGGAAGGCATGAGGGCCTCCCCAGAGCCTGCGGTGCTAGGAATTCGGTTATGCTGTGGAAGAAAACACGGGGCAGGGGGCTGACTCAGCTGGTAGTAGATGGAAAATAAGGGTTTGGGGAATAATCTGAAAAAAAATTTTTTTAATCTTTTCATGTCTTTTAATCATATATATGTATGTATATATATATATATATATATATATATATATATATATATATTGCCAGAGGGCATGTTTGCTTGCCAGAATCAGAGAGAGAGGGAAAGGGAGAAAGCACCCCCAATGCGGCATGATCAAGCCACAATCCCTTCTCCATTTCTCCATCTCGTCTGGACTTGGGGCATGCAGGTGCCCATGCCTGGCATGTTTTTCAAGCCACCAGGGCTGGGATTCGAACTAGGGATCCAGCTTAGCCACTAGCCTACGGAGCTGGCCCAAATGTTTGTGTATTTTCTGATGCGGTCGCATTTTCCAATCAGATTGGCAACATTAAAAAAACTGGTAACACCAATGTTGGCGAGGATGTGTGGAAACAGACGGTATCACCCACAGAGAAGAGCGAATTGCACCAGGTTGTGAGGAAGGCTGACAGTGTCCACAAAACTCAGGAAGCTTGCTAGTTCACTTCGGGGGACCCCCCCCCCCCGACTACTCCAGCATGCATGTGCCCATGACCTAAGGCTGGTTGAAGCTAGGGGAGGACTGCCGTGTCAAGACTCTGTTGGGGGCGCTGTCTGTCTGTCTCTGTCTCTCTCACTCACAAAATAAAGAAATAAACTAAAAAAAAAAAAAAAAAAAAGAGCCAGCCCATAGTCTGGTGGTTAAGGTGACGGGGTCCCACATGGCTGACTGCACTGTTCGAGTCCCGGATCCAGCACTTGAAAAACAAGGCCAGCACGTGTGTGCATGTCCGAAATTCTGAAATGAGGGAGAGAGGGACAAGAGGAGAGTGCAATGCGGCCATTCCCCCATGGGAGATGCTCCATCAGTCTCTCTCTCTGTCTCTGTCTCTCTCCACACATGCACGTGTCTTCTGGCTAATTAAGAAAAATACAAAAACAACACACCTCATCCTCCATAGATCTGTGCCCCATTATCAGTCTCCCTTTGGGGAATCTGTCCCACAGGGTGACACGCCATGATTCATGGGCAAGGATGTTTTTGGCAAAAACAAAACCAGACAGACAGACAGAACTGGCAGCTCCATCAACAGAGGACACGGTGGATGCGTACGCAGTGTGGCGTGATGGGCAGCGGTTACGAAGCTAAGACAGAGCTACATGCTTTGAAAAACTTGAGCGATGCCGCTGATATGTGGAGAAAAGGCAAAACAGAGAATAATGGCTAGCATGATCTTTTTGGGGTTGTTGTTCAAGAAAAATAGGCAACTCTTCCTTCATGTTCCAAGCTTGTCTGTCTGAGTCCAGGGAAAGATGAGATGGGAAACTTAGATGGTCAGTTCTAGCTTCCAGAAAGGATGGAGGAAGGGAGAGAAAATCCACTCGTGTTTCATTGGCAACACTGATTTCTCCTTGTTCTACAAGACACTGGGTAATTATTCTGAGAAGAATTCAAAAGGTCCTGGGGCAGTTGATGTGTGGCACCTAAAATAGCCCTTCTCCTGGTTTCCTTACTGAGGTTTTCTTCAAAACAAACCTTGTTAATATTTTTTCCCACAGAAAACTTACCAACCCCAAATTGAATTAACTTTGGTTAGTGTTCGTGTGACAGACAGAGGAAATCTTAACTCTGAAAAACTTCCCAGTGCTGTAACTCCACACAGCAGATCGTTTTGCTTATCCATTCACCAGTGGATGGACATTTGGAATGTCTCCGTCCTTGGGATACGGTGACTGATGTTGCTATAAACATGCAAGTGCAAGTGTTTCTTTTTAATGCAAAATCAGGAGCTTTTATTTTCATTTTAGTTTGTTATCGGGTGTGGATGCTCTTGCCAGGCAGACAGGCAGAGAGGGAAAGTGAGAAAGCACTTAAAAAAAAAAAAAAGCGCTTAAAAAAAGAAAGTCTTGTCAGCTCAGGACTCAAACCACTCATTGAGCCCGGTGGGATCCAGCCGCCGTAACCACCATGCCACTGGTTGGCCCACAAGTGTCTGTTTGAATACCTGTTTTCAGTTCTTCTGGGCATACACCTAGGAGCGGAAAAGCAGGCTACAAAAGTGTGTTTAAGCCTTAAAACTGGGGTTCATGAAGAAGGCATTTGGGAACCCACCGAAGTTATGCGTTCCTAAGTAGAATGTGGAGCTTCACGCTTTTGCTTCCCTGGAGTGAGAACTGATCGTGTTGCCAGATTCTCAAAGGGAATGGTTTAAAACACTGCACATATCGAGGGTGTTATTATTGACTGTACACCTCAAGGGCCCAGAGGCACGGATCCAAATTTCACTCGGCGTGTCACAGCTTAATTTCAATGAAGACTTATTTCCTTGATCTGAAGATGCAATTCGCCCACGACCGGTTCTGAGACCGGGGCGTGTCTTTCCATTAACGCTGGGTTATGATCGCTGCCACCAGGCGGCGCTCACGGCTTCCGTTGCGGTCTCCAACGTGGAGCGCAAAAACGCTAGCATTTGCAGAAGGGGCGTCAGCCCTCTCCGGGAACGCCCCGCCGGCAGCAGGGGAGCGCTCTAACCCACGGGGTCCAAGTGGTTGAGAGAAGGGGGTGCAGAGGTGATCCTGTGCAAGCCACATTCTCCGAGCATTAGCCCAAAGCAGGCGGGCTCTCTGGCCAGGACTCACCATTGCGACACTCGGAGTGCGTTTTCCTTTTGTTTCAGGCACCTGTCTGGCCTCACCTGAGTCCAGCCCGGCTCTACCAAGGACTTCCCTTCTTTTCTGGATAGGGAATTCCGTGGCGTCCATGCGTTTGGGGCAATATTGAACCGAAAAATGGGGCAGCGAAGATTCTGAATCGAAAATGATTCCAAAGTGTAAGACTCTGAAGTTTGGGATGTTTAAAGACACTGGAACCAACTTGTTTATATTTTTACTATAATGTCTTCGGAAGTGTGATGTATGATAAACGTCTAAGCTTCCCAGAGTTCCTTCTTAGTAAGTAAAAATAAAAATGTTAAACAAGAAGACAGCGTGTCATAGTTTAATTGGCAGCCTTTTTTCCCCTTTCTCAGTGATGCATACAGCATTTGTGGCATCTTTGATGGAATAAGATCCAGAAATCTCACTTTATAAAACAAGACTCCCTGTGAGCCAGTCTTGTCATCTCCAGGCCCTTTGAATCCCATGTGGTGAATAGGTTTCTTTCCCTTTATTTTATTTTTAACTGAGAGGATGGATGAGAGAGAGAGAGAGGGAGAGAGAGCAATTCCCCGTGGGGTGTGATCATGCTGATACTCCATCTCCATTTTGCCAAACCGCCAGGATTTGGGGCATGCATGCACACGCACCGGGCATGTTTTTCCAAACCACCAGAGCCGGGATTCGAACCACCGTTGGCCATATGGGACCCGGCTCCCTAGGCACAGGGCTTACCCACTGTGCTGCTGGCCTTTACCTTTACACACAGGCAGGGGCCCGTTCCAGTGGGATGGCTGTCCCAGGATGCAGCGGATGGTCACCTCGCCCATGAGCTCGAAGCCCTCGTAGCACATGAAGGTCAGGGACTCCCCAGGCAGGTAGAGTCGCTTATACAGGATTTGGTACCCGTTTTCAGGCAACCCTGGGTTGTCACAGGCCAGGGACTCCTCCGCTGAAATGCAAGCCGAAAGGAGCACCGATGAGTTCACGCAGCTCTTTGGGGACCGCTGATCAGAGCCGCCGCGGTTGGCTTTAGTCATCCTGTCCAGCACCCTCCCTCTGCGTTCCCCCCTTGCATCCAACTCCCACCCCTGGGCATGGAAGGATGAACCGGACTGTGGAATACGGGTCAGAATCTGGCCTCTGTTACTAGCTGTGTGTCCCCCAGTAAATGACATCACCTTTCTGGTCTTCATTTTCCTTAGCACGATGGGAACGACAGTCGTATGTATCTCACAGACATGTGAGGACTCAATGAGATAACGAGTGCATGGTTAGGATTCCTTGGCATGCTATGGGTACTCAGTAAATGGTGGCTGTTTAATCACGAAATAGTCTCACCTTACAAGACCTAACCTGCCCATCTAGCCTGGCTAGGTCTTATCTATTTATTTATTTTTTTAGAGAGATTTTTGCGATAGGGTCTGTGAGTGCTTACTGGAGAGACAAAGAGACATAAAGCGAGAAATCACCCCCTCCCCTGGGGGGATGGCCCTGCCATAATCCCTTCTCCTTTATTCTCTTTTTGGGATTTTGGGCATGCATGCACATGCACTCAGTGTGAGTTTCAAGCTGCTGGGTCCGAGACTTGAACCACGGTTGACTATGTGAGAGTCCAGTGACATAACCACTAGGCCATCTGCTGGTCCTGGTCTTGTCTTTTAATACTCCTCCTCTTCCAGGAAGCCTTCCCTAAGGTCTCTTATCATCAACTGAATCACCAGTCTTTTCAGTTCTCCCTCCACCTCAGAATGGCATATACTACATTGCATTAAGTTAGATGACGTGATATCGATTTTCCTCACTGGAGATGCCGCTGTTGAGGCAAGCCTGAAGATCAGGGTCTGAGATATGGCAGATGTACAGTAAATGGTCCCAACTCATCAGCCCACACTGCCCTCTGGTGGCTGTTCTCCTCAGCTGCAGACACAAAGTCCCTGTAGCTTAAGATGAACTAGCAGGTTTAACCTTTGCCTGGGGCCAGCAGGTGAGCTAGTTTTTCTTTATAGCAAACATGTTTTCTGGGAACCAGTAGTTAGCGTAATGGCTATGTCGCTAGACTCCCACGTAGTCGACTGTGGTTCGCGTCCCGGACCCGGTGGCTTAAAACTCACGTGGGATTGCGGTGTGACCATCCCCCCGGGGGGTGATTTCTCGCTTTCTGTCTCTATGTCTCTCTCTGTCTGTCTGGCGAGCGCATGCGCCCTATAGCAAAAAACCATATATATATATATATATATTTTTTTTTTTTTTTTTTAACAGAGGACTGCAAATCCTAAAAAAAATGACTGATACATTTCTTAAGAGGTCAAACTATGGTAAAATCCACGTAGCATGAAACCTGCCATCTTAGCCATTTTCAGGGTGGGCTTTTGCAGTGCTGGGTCCTTGCACAGCGTTTTCAGCACTCTCTTCATCTTGCAGGTCTGAAACGTACCACTGGGCAGTGCCCATTCTCAGCTGTGCAGCCCCTGGCAGCCATCACCCCACTTCCCGTCCCCCTCATGTGCCACTACTCTAGGCCCTTCGGCTAAGCGGGTCCTACCAGAGCTGTCTCTTTTTAACTGGCTCATTTCACTAGGATAAAGTCTTCAAGGTCCATCCATGGAACTTCCATGTGGCAGAATTTCTTCCTTTCTTTTTTAAAAAAGAATTATTTATGTCATTTTATTATTGTCATTATTTTTAAACTTGATTTATTATTATGATTTATACATTCAATCGCTAGACATCATTTAGCTTGTCAAGAGACTTTACCCAGCATGATACACACCTCAGTCCAGCCCAGTTGAGAATACTGTACACGTCCTCGTCAACAGATAATAAGCCATTATCTGTGTCCCACAAATGTCTTATCTCTCTATTTTTTCCCCCTGAATTTCCTTTCTTATGCTCTTCCCCTCCCACATTTGCTGTCGGCTCACCAGGGATAGACAGGCCAACAGAGCAAACGTGAGGAAGCAGGCCGCCAGATCCGGACGTGAACCGTGGTTGGCCATGTGGGAGTCCAGTCACCTTGACCACCACGCCACCTGCTGGCCCCAATTTCTTCCTTTTTAAAATGGAATAATAAATAGGGCCAGCAGACGGCCTAGTGGTTATGTTCCTGGACTCCTACATGGCCGACCGTGGCGTGAGTTCTGACCCAGTGGCTTGAAACTCACGCTGGGCAGGTATGCTTGTGTGCCCAAGACCCCAGGAGGAGAATGGAGAAGGGATTGTGGTATGGCCGTCCCCCTGTGGGGTGATTTCTCACTTTTCCTCTCACTGTCTCTGTCTGTCTCTCTCTCTGGTGAGCGCACATGCCCTAAGGCAAAAATTCTAAAAAATTAAATAAATAAGTAAAACGGAAAACTATTTCATTGCACGGACCACCCGCATTCTGCCAATTCACTTCACTGTCGTTGGACCTAGGGGCTGTTTCCAGCTTTGGCTGTTGGGAAGAGAGCCGCCATGAACGTGGATATACAAATATCCATTCAAACCTTTGCTTTTGGTTCTTTGGAGCATATACCCAGAGGTGGAATTGCTGGACCCTCTGCCAATCTTATTTTTAATTTTTTTTGAATCACCATATTATTTTCCACAGTGGCGCCCCTATTTTCCATTCCCTTTAGCAATGCGCAAGGGTTCTGTGTCTCCATATCCAATCTTAAAGCAGTTTATCCTTCTCCTCTGGACCTCGATTTGACTCAAGACAATCCATGTCTTCAAATATCATACCGGGCACCTGTCACCAGTGTTTCAGGGAAAGAGAAGGAAAGCGTGGCCGTCGACAGCTTCCGATCCCCACCTGGTGGACCAAACTCCCCGGAGACATGGCCTGCTTTCTTTTCTACGCCAAGTATGTCTGTGACGTCCAAATGATTTTTGCAGCTTCCTGGTGTGGTCCCCACGCCTGTCATCCTCTCAACCCGACAGACCCTTGGTTCTGCATGTCAAGCAGGTTGTCGTTCCAATCTGACCTGAAAATCTCGCTGCATCTTGAGAGGACACCATTTCTCCAGATTTGGTGTTCCAAGTCCTTTTCATCTCTTGCTGTTGTCTCTAACCAATTTTTTCTTTTCTTTTCTTTTTCTTTTTTTTTTCTTTTTTTTTTTTTTTTTACCACACAGAACTAGTTGCATTTTGCTCCAAAAATGGCACGTCCTTCTTTTTTTCTTTTAAGATTTTTGCCATGGGGCCAGCAGATGGCATCATGGTTATGTTGCTTGACTCCCACGTAGTTGACCATGGTGCAAGTCTCAGACTCAGCGGCTTAAAACTCATGCAGGATGTGTGTGCACGTGTGCCCAAAATCCTGAGAGGGGAATGGAGGAGAAGGGATTGCAGCATAGACATCCCCCCGGGGGGAGGTGATTTCTCACTGTCTCTCTGGTGAGTGTGTGTACCCTATAGCAAAAATCTCTCTTTCTAAAAAAAAAAAAAAAAAAAAAAAAAAAAAAGATTTTTGGTATAAGGCATGCGCACTCGCCAGAGAGATACACAGAGAAAAACTGAGAAATAACCCTCCTGGGGGGTGGGGGTGGGGGAGTTGGCCATGCCATAATCCCTTCTCCTCCAACCTCAGGATTTTGGGCACACAGACACCGCAGAGACGGCCATGTGGGATCCAGCACCTTAACCACCTCGCCACCTGCTGGTCATAGATGGTACTACTTTAACCCTTGGTGCTTTGTGCTGTTCTTTCTGCCAGAAGCCCTTTCCTGTCCCATCCACAGAGGTCTAGGATGGACAAACGCTAAGGCAGCCTCCGTGATCTGTGCTCCTGGGATTCACCGTCTCTGCGTGTGGGCAAAGACTGTGACGGAACATGGCAAAGGGGCTGGGATGTCACTTCCATCATGATGCTACGTAAGACTGGAACTTCCTTCTGACCAGCAGATCCTTACTGGTGTGAGGGAAGCCATCGGCCATGCTGTGAGCTGCCCAATGGACAGGCTCAAGTGGAAAGCAGTTGAGGGCAACCTCTGGCCAACAGCTGGTGAAGAACTGAACCCTGCAGATGACCACATGAACTTGGGCATGCCCCCTTCCCTGGCCGGACATTCGGCGGGGACCTTGGAACTCAAATTTCAAGTGCACAAGGGGTCTTCAAATAGTTCACGGATGGGGCAGACCTAACATGCTGCTCAAGAGAAGCAGGATCCCACACGGCCACTGCCATGTGAACCTCATGCCGGGCATGTGCAGGGGTGCCCGCGTGGGTGCCCAGGATCCTATGGGCTGGAGGGGAGGGTGGCATGACCAGACTCTATGGAGGGAGCTTGTCTCTTTCTCTCTCTGTATCTCTCTCGTGTGCACACTTGCACTCCATTATGAGTAAAAAAAAGAGTTCATGGAAAATATTGATTTCAATTCTTTTTTGCACCAAAACAAAGATATACTTTAATTCCCTCTTCACACAAACTGAAGTCCTGTCTATTACTTGCAGTGCAGCAAAGAAACCAGCAGGTGGCAGTGTTAACTAGGAAGGATTTCCCCACAACGGCTCCTCTGCCAGGAATTTTCTTTCACCAATGAACAAATTAATTCATACAACAAACATTTATTAGCGCATCTTCCATGTACCAGACACTGTTCTTGGCCCTAGATATAAAATGATGAACAACATAGACATGGTCCCTGTCTTCTTGAAACTTAACAGTTCATTCCTTTAGATATTCCATAAATATGTCCCAAATGCAATTTTTTAAAGAGATTTTTGCTACAGGGTGCGTGTGCTTGCCAGAGAGACAGAGACAGAGAGACAGAAAGTGAGAAATCACTCCCCAGAGGGGATAGCCACACTCCAAGCCCTTCTCTTCCAGTCTCCTCTTGGCATGTGCACACACATGCCTGGTGTGAGGAATCTTGGCATGTGCACACACATGCCTGGTGTGAGTTTCAAGTTGCTGGGTTCGGGACTCGAACTGCAGTTAACCACATGAGAGTCCAGTACCTTAACCACTACATCACTTGCTGGCCTCCCTTGAATGCGAATTCTATGCCAGGCACTGTCCTGGTCTAGGGAGGTAGAGAGTGCATACTGCACAGGTTATTGGACCTGTATGTAAAGAAGAAAATTGACCGTAGGTCTAGGAAGAGATGGGGGGTGGCGTCCCCAGATGGTCACAGTGCAGGCTAAGGGCTACAATCACCCCAAATTATCCAGTGCCTAGCCCGACCCTCCAAGGGATTTTAACTTAATTAATCCCCCAGAGTATGCTTTCTAGAATTCTCCAGGCTATTCTAAACTTCAGCCAGGGCTTGGGAGCACCACTTTGGTGTCTCGGCATGGTTAATAAATTAATCCATCATTTAATTAATTTCTGAAATACTTGAACATCTATTCCATATTAGATGCTTTGCATATATTATTTCTAATCCTTCCTCAAATCCTTAAAGGTAACAACATTCATGACCAGAATGTACAATGTTTTCCGACTGTTTCCTTTGAGCCAGACACTATTTTGAGTCTTCTGTCTAGGAACTCTTTTAATGATAATAACACCCCAAGACACAGATTTTCATCATCATCTTCATTTGAAATTGGAGGCAAATGAAGCATGAAATTAACCTGTCACATGTCACAGGTTGGTTAGTAGAGAGGGTTCAAACCTGGGAGGCCCAAGTTTATTTTTATTTATTGTTATTATTATTTAAAAAATTTTGTTATAGGGTACATGTGCTCTCCAGAGAGAAAGACAGAGAGAGAGAAAGTGAAAAAGCAAGCCGCCAGGTCTGGGACTCGAACCATGGTTGCCTGTGTGGAAGCCCAGTGCTTGGTCCACAGGTTGATAAGGGGGTGCCCCCTGCTTCTCACATATAAACCCTACACGTTTCAGCCCAGAGCCAAGCTGGAGTCTTGGGACATAGACTCATCACCCCAGGAGAACGCCTTCCCTCTGAGCCTCGAACGCAGTGTGTGCTGAGGCACCTAGAGATGCCTTTAAAGTAAAACTTGACCTCACGGGTGTGAGATTAAGGCGCTCCCCTCCTGACAGGAGTCTCAGGGTTTCATTTCCGGTTCAGTCACATACATTCGACCACTGGTGTTAACTTACCCTGCCACCTGCTGGTCCCCCAAGCCTGCTGTCGACCACTGCACTGTGCAGCATTTCACAGACTAGGAAACCTAGGCTCTGGTGGAACTCCCCTCTGAAAGTCACCCAGGAAGGAAGGGGTTGAGCTGGGCTTCGAACCTGGCTCTCCAGTCAGTCCAGTTTTGATCCAGTCATCGGGAAGACTTCCACGATGGAGAAGACTTCCACGTAGACTTTTTCCTGGGCAGACACCCCTCCCTTTGCGGGTGTTTTTGGATCCTCAGCACTCAGGAAATGGCAGGAGAGTGACAGGGAAAATGACTGGGATTTGAAGCGGAAGGCCTAGGTCTGTTGTGGGACTTTGGGTGGGTTGGTTTACTTCTCCGGACTCCATTTTTCCTGACTGTTAAGTAAATGGCTTGACCAAGACTCCCTCCTTAGCTGAGGCTGAGCTGCGCCTGGCATGGACCCGCTCTCTGAAGGAAGAGCACAAGGCAGGGTTTCGACCTAGATGGTATTGACAGTGTGGGCAGGTAATTCTTTTTTTTTAAAGTTTTGCTATATGGTGCAAGTCCTCACCAGAGAGAGAGAGAGAGAGAGAGAGAGAGAGAGAGAGAGAGAGAGAGACAACCCCAGGAAGATGGTCTTGCCACAATCTTGGGCATCCATGCACGCACATGAAGTCGGCATAATTTTGAAGCCACCAGGTTCAGGACTCGAACCATGGCTGGCCATGTGGGAGTCCAGCAATGTAACTGCTACTCCAGCTGCTGGTTTCACAACTGGTGTAACTACTCTGTTCTCTCTCAGGAATTCCAGTGAATTTAACTGGTGATCTCAGAGATGTAATCCTAAATCTATTCTTGTTTCTTTTCTTTTCTTTTTTTTTTTTTTTTTTGGAGAGATTTTTGCTATAGGGCGCGTGCGCTCGCCACACAGACAGAGACATTAGAGACAGAAAGCGAGAAATCACCCCCCAGGGGGGATGGTCACGCCGCAATCCCTTTCTCCTCCATTCTCCTCTCTGGATTTTGGGCACGCACGTACACGCGCCCGGCGTGAGTTTTAAGCCACCGGGTCTGGGACTTGAACCGCAGTCGACTACGTGGGAGTCCAGCGACATAGCCATTACGCTAACTGCTGGTTCCCTCCTAAATCTATTCTTGTTTCTTTTTGTCCCCTTCCATGTTCTTCTTTCTCTAACTATAGGGGGAAAAAATGTACATTTTCGAAGCACATTTAAGCAACCTGTTGAAAATCACGTTCTCTAGTTACTATTACACGTGGTTTGTAAAATACCTGACAAACATTGAAACCAAGTGGTCACTAGCAACCGGCATTAACTGAGCACTTACTACACGCCAGGCACGTTGTTGGGAGCTTTTACATGTGCGATTGACATGACCATTTTCTGGCCTTTTTCTTTGTTTTGTGTTTTTTAATTTTTAATTTGTTATTATTATTACTATTTTTGCTGGGGGCACTGGCACTCTCCAGAGAGAGACAGAAAGAGGGAGAGAGAAAAAGCACCTGTCAGCGGGGTATAGTCATGCTACAATCTCTCCTCTTCCATCTCCCCATCCTTCAAATTGGGATTTGGGGCACATATACACCCAGCATGTCTTTCAAGCCACTGGGGCTGGGATTTGAACCACAGTTGGCCATGTGAGATCTGGTTCCCAACACTCAGCACTTAACCACGGCACCACAGGGCCCATTCCACTTTCTGGCCTCTTGGATGAGGAAACAGGCTGATCCAGGGCCGCACAGAGCTGGGAAGTGGCCTTGGACCTGTTCGGCTTTGAGCCCTGCGTCTTTAATATAACTGTTATATTATAACAAAGGGCTTTCTTTGTCCAAGTCCCCTGGGGTCGCTGCGAATTTCTCAGAGATTCTGCTTTCCTAGAGACAAGAATTTGTCAGAAGACGGGCACGAGCTAGGACACTGGGGGCAGCTCATCAAGGACTTTTGCTTTTGTCATCGTCTGGCCACAGCACCTGCGGGCTCTGTCCCCGTTGGCAAATCCCCCTGTCTCCTATCCAAGGTGCTCTGGGGACAGGGCTGTGAAGGGCTAGGGCCTCCCGGGAAATTGCTGTCCCTTAGCAAGTTAAGTGCCTCCCCAGAGAGCGCCCCTGAGAGCCTCTTCATTTCTGTTGGCGTGGTTGATGTGTGCGGGATGGAACTTCAGGGGGGACCTACGACGCTTCCATTGGAGAGGAGAGGTCTCTGCAAAGCAGGGAAATGTTGCTCACGATAACGACAAGGGTAATGGTGACACATACTATTGTTTGCTGCGCCCTTAAGCGCCATGCTGTGGCTGGTCTGACACAGTTCAGGTCCCAGCTGGACCACACTAAGGCCTTGGGCAGGCGACTGTTCTGGAACCTGTAGACAAGCAGAACGTACACAGCTTTCCCTGCCTGTTCCATACGCTTGTGGGTGGAAGGTTTTTTTGTCAACTGGAAAGCATCAGAGCTTAGTCCAAAGCCGGACTGCAGAGTAATGAGGAAGGAAGATGCTTTGGGGTTTAGCCAGGCTTAAATTAGAATCCTGGATTCTCCTTTTCCATGCTGTGTGACCTCAGCGAAGACACTCATCCTCTCTGGATCTTCCTTCTTGCCTATTTGAAATGGATGCACATACCACCGATGCAGTTTGGTGAGTCCAAAGCATTTTTTTTTTAATCATTTATTAGGGCCAGCAGGTGGTGTGGTAGTTGAAGTGCTGGACCATAGTTCGAGTCCCGGAACTGGTGGCTTGTTCTCTTTCTCTCTCTCTCATCTCTCTCTGATAAGTGCATGTGTCCTATAGCACAATTTAAAAAAAATAATAAATAAAATAAATAATTATTTCTTTATTTCATTTGTATTATTATTTTCTTTTGAGAGGGAGATTTTTGCTATAGGGTGCATGTGCTCACCAGAGAGACAGAGAGAGACAGAAAGTGAGAAATCCACCCCCCACCCAGGGGATGGCCACGTTGCAGTCCCTTCTTCTCCATTTTCCTCTTGGAATCATGGGCTCACACGCACACGCACCCAACATGAGTTTTAAGCATCTGGATCCGAGACTTGAACTGTGGTCGACTATGTGAGAGTCCAGCGAGACAACCATTATGCCATCTGCTGGTCCCTGTATTATTCTTTCTAATTTGCTATAGGAGAAAGAGTGTGAGAGAGAGAAAGGAAACTGCCAGGCCTGGGTCTCAAACCATAGGCCATGTGAGAGTCTAGCACCTTAACCACCACGCCACCTGCTGGTCCAAGTCGTAAGTATCTTATTGCTGGAGAAGAGCTTGGCACACCAAGTACTTATCACATCAGAGCTGGTCCCTTTGTTCAACTGATGGAACATTTTAAAGCTGTTTTATGTCCAACCAACTCATCCTTACAAAAACCTTCAGTACCCAGGCCACAGCCTCTCTGTCACTCAGATGCCACATTGCTAGATTGTGACCACCCTCTTATCCTTGTAAGTTTTCTCCCATCAACCCCGCCTGCCTGTAGAGTCACTGTCACCACATGCCTGGCTCCCCTGCGGGCTTCTGGGAGTACCGCTTCCTGACACCCCACTTGGCTTGTGAACTCATTAGCACGGGTGTCAGGGAAGCCGCCTCACCTCAGCTCTGCAGATCCAACCCCGAGGTGTCAGGAAAGGCACTCCTACTGGAGGCGAGGCTTGCTTCTCAGAAATGCAGCGGCTGCTACAGCAGAGGGTCTGCAGAGGCTGTGCCTCATTAGTGAAGTGTCTTTTCTTTTAAAAAAGGATATCTCCACCTTTCACTATTTTTAAACCAGCTTTTGTTTTTAGCTTTTCATCTCGGGTCTCTGCAGCTTGCGTTTTGAAGCTGTGTCTGAACCGTTGTACAGTTGCTAGAAGGAGATTGTTTCCTGGAGTTGCTCTAATGACGTATCGCCGGCTGGGGGGCTAAGAACCACAGAAAACTTGGGAGCAGCAGATGAGGTAGTGGTCATGTCACTGGGCTCCCACACAGTTGACCATGATTTGAGTCCTGGACCCAGCAGCTTGCAATTCGTGTCAGGAACGTGTATGTGCGTACCCCAAATCCCAAGAGGAGAATGGAGGAGAAGGGATTGCGGTGTGGCCATCCTCCCTGGGGGTGATTTCTCACTTTCTGTCTGTCTCTCTGGTGAGTGCACATGCCCTATAGCAAAAATCATCTCTCTAAAAAAAGAACAACAGAAACTTCTTGTCTTGGGGCCAGACAGTGGCACAGTGGTTAAAGCACAGCACTCTGAGAGGCAATCCCACGTGGGGAAGTTCTGGTTCAACTCTGGAGCCCTCCCCGATTGCCACGCCTACGGCCATGATCTGGGCCGGGGTCACGTGGGGGTGAATCCTGGTGTTGAGACTCTGTTGATGATGTCATCTCTCTGTCTTTTTCACTCATGGAATAAATGAATGAATGAATGAAATGTAGTGTCCATTAGTTCTGGAGGACGGAAGTCTGAGATTGAGATATCAGTGGGTTGTGCTCCATGTAAAATCCGCAGGAGAGAACATTTCCTCATCTCTTCTGACTAGCTGATGATCTGCGGTCTCCTTTGCTTGCAGCTAGTGACACAATCACGCCAGTCTCTGCTTCCAGCACGACACGGCCTTCTCCCTGTGTCTGTCTCCACCTGGCTCTGGAGTTTTCTCTTCCCGTAGAAACAGCAGCCATTGTATGAGCACCCACTCCAACCCAGCACACCCTCACCTTAACTGAATTCCACCTGCAAAGACTCTATTTCCAGTAAAAGTCCCGGTCACAGGTACTGAGCATTAGGATTTCACTCTATCATTTTGCAGATACAGTTCAACCCCAAATAAAAACCGGACAGTGAGGACGTGGCCCAAAGTTTTGGGGACTTAGGAGGGGATGTGCTTGTGAGTGAGAGGATAGGGTCTTACCTAGGCTGGAATTCCACTGGGACATCCCTTCACGGGTTTGTACTCTGTAAACCACAGCGAAATGCTGAGGCCTAAGGGCCACTGGACCTGGCAACCAGAGTCTTAAGTTCGAATCCTAGTTCTGTCTACAAAAGAGGGTTGTGACCTTTGTAATACTGGGTTGCTGAGAAAGTCATGATACATTTTTTATGTAGAAAAACAGAAAAAATACACATCATGACTTTCCCGACAACCTAATAGTTTCTTCTGAGTCAAACACACACACACATATGTGAAGGGGTCTTTGAGAAGGTCATGAAAAACTGATGAAAAACCTGTGCATGGATTTCACCCATGGGGGGTGAGAACTCACTTTCTGTCTCTCCGTCTCTCTGGTGAGAGCATGTGCCCTATAGTAAAATCTCTCTCTTAAAAAAAAAAAAAGAAAGAAAGAAACATGTCTTACGCATTCAATGAATGATAACCATTGTTATCTGTATTTGCCTATGAACCTCCATCTTCTTAATCTATGTATATGTTAACAAATATATGCAGACATAGAGACATACACACTTATGAATACATACAATTTGCTTAGCAGCGTGTCTCCGTAATCTGCTGAATGGAACAATTGCATTTTGTCTCTAATTTATCCCTCTGTTGTATTTCATCTCCAGATTCCCTTCACCTCTAAAATTCTAGGACTTTGACCAAAGAAGCAGATGGAAACACAGGGCTATGTGACCCAGAGTTTCTGATATTTAATAAAGTTGCCCTTTTTCAAAAGGGGAAATAGGCTGGGACCAGCAGTTGGAGTAATGGCTACATCACTGGACTCCCATGTAGTCGACCGCATTTCGAGTCTCGGATTTGGTGGCCTAAACTCACGCCGGGTGCGTGTGCGTGCGTGCCCAAGATCCCGAGAGGAGAATGGAGGAGAAGGGATTGCAGCATGGCCATCCCTCCTGGGGGGTGATTTCTCGCTTTCTGTCTATCTCTCTCTGTCTTTCTGGTGAGTGTACTTGCCCTATAGCAAAATCCTTCCCCCCCAAAAAAAAGAGAGGAAATAGGAAGACTGAAATATAAATCTTCCTCTAAGAAAGGAAGGATGTTAACGAAAGGAAATATATTAAGTAAGTGATGCGGACCTAACATTGTTCATGTATTTGGGACAGAATGGCGAAGCCCTTCTGTGGACAGAGAAGTGAATTCATTAACTAACAAATGGGACCTGGGCCTTGGAGGGTTCACGAATAGAGCAGAGAGGGAGATCGGAGAGTTTGAACTTGGCGTGCTCCATCCTCTGAGCCCGAAGCAGCAGATACTTCCCGGGTTTTATTTTTTTCCTCTCAGGAATAGAAGCCTTAGTGCCCGTGACACCCTTAGAATGGCGCCTGGCCTCTAGTAAGTGCTCAGGAAGTACCAGCTTCCCCAGGGCAGGACTGTTTTGCCTTCCCATGGCCTTCTGGCATGACTGCTTCCGCCATCCACACGTTGGTGCTGCTCATTCGTGTGGGCATCAGCGTTAGCGAAGCGCGTTTGCGGAGTTGTGAGCAGTCACAGGACATAGCGCTGTGGGGGACTGCGAGAGCCACACAGTGTGTTAATCACAGCAGGTGGAGGTGACAGTGCAGGCCACTTGCTGAAATTTCATCTTTTTTCTCCTACAGTTGAGTTCTTGGTTCCTAAACATGATCAAGACTTCTGGGGTTTGCGATGGCTGTATCCCTAATGAGCTGCTCCTAACACACCAATTTAAACTCAATAGCGTGTAAAGCTCTGTTCCTTTCACGGAACCTCCTGCTTTCTTTTTTTCTTTCTCCCTCCCTCCCTCCCTCCCTTTCTCTCTCTCTCTCTCTCTCTCTCTCTCTCTCTCTCTCTCTCTTTAGAGAGAGATTTTTGCTATATAGTGCATGCATTCACCAGAGAGCCAGAGAGACAGAAAGCAAGACATCACCCCCTGGGGAGGTGGCCACACTGCAACTCCTACTCCTCCATTCTCCTCTTGGGATTTTGGGCATGCACGTGCACAGGCCCGGCGTGAGTTTTAAGCCACCAGTCGTCTACATGGGAGTCCGATGACGTAAGCATTACGCCCTCTGCTGGTCCCACCTGTGCTTTCTTTAAGCAATGAGTGTGAAACCTGGTCATACATCAGAATCTCTGGGGACCTTTTAGAAAGGTCTGGGTTTGCACCGAGCCTCCTCCATGAGCTACTGATAGCTGTGTGATCTCAGGCAAGGATTTAGCCTCTTTGAACTTGAGCATTCTCTTCTTTATATTTTATTTTGCCAGAGGGTGTGCACATTTGCCAGAGAGAGAGAGACAGAGAGACAGAGAGAGACAGGGTGGAGAAAGCACCCCATTCCTATGGAGAATGGTCATGCCTCAATTCCTTCTCCTCCATTCTCTCCCTCCTTTCTCATGCACATGTGCCGGAATGTTTCCCAAGCCACTGAATCTGCCAGCCATGTGGGACAAGTTCCCTTAACCACCAGGCCATGGCCTGGCCCTGTTATCCTCTTCTTAAAATGGAGACAACAATACCAAACTCCCAGAGCTTTCCGAGGAAGAAAGAGAACATTGCAGTAGCTGATAACGGTACCATAAATATAATACAAGTGCTCCCAATCCTACACAGTATCAGTGTTAGCTGTTGTAATCAGGTCATAATAATAATAAAAGCCCCCCAAAAGTAGAATACCTCCTTCTAGTGGCCACACCCTCCACTGTAAAGAGAGGAAGCGATCGGGACTCACAGACACAGTGGGGCAGGCGAGAGGTCCAGATGGGAGTCCCTGTTTCGCGGCTATAGCAGGTGAGGAGAGAACTCCCTTCGAGCACAAAGCCGGGGTTGCAGGTGTACTGGATGGTGGTGCCCACCAGCAGCACAGGGTCCGACATCAGGCGGGTCGAGTGGTCCACCTCTCCAGGGTCGGTGCAGTACATAACTACACAGGACAAAACCAGCCCAAGAAAGCATCAGACCCCTTGGTGGTTGTAAGTCTGACAAGAATTACAGAACAATTCACAGAGGTTCCTCACGCGTTTCTCTTCCCTTCGGAAGATAATGCCTCTTTGGCTCATTCAAAGTGGCTGAAGAATAGGCCACAAGGAAGGAGACTTGAACTGAATTCCTCTTTCAGGAATTTGCTCCAAGAATTTGTATCAGGACTCAAAGATTTACATGTGGTCAACCCTCAGGTATCCACAGGTTCTTCATTTGCCGATTAGACCAACCACAGATCAAAAATACTTGGGGGGATAAAAGGGAATACAAAATAGCAAAACAATAATAAAAAAATACAAGCATTTAAAAATCCAGTGCAGTATAACAACTGTTTACATAGCATTTACCCTGTATTAGGAATGATAAATAATCTAGAGGTGACTTAAGGTATCGAGGAGGATATGCATAGGCCATTTGCAAATACTATGCCGTTTTGTATAAGAGACTTAAACATCCATGGATTTTGGTATCCATGAGGGTCTTGAAACCAATCTCCCACTGATACTTACAGACAACTTTATCAGGTTGTACATGACACCATTATTTTTAATGGCTTAAAGAAAAAGAAAACAATGCAACTCCTTTAATAGGGAAAGCGTTAAAGATCATGAAACAACCATTCCATAAAACCCTAAGCAACCGCTGAAGATAACAAAGCACGGGGCCTTCATTGTTCTCTTTGTGGTGCTTGAACACATGGTAAATAAGCACGGCTGCTTCTTTAACTAAAAACTCAATATAGATCAAAGGAAGGCAATACACCAATTAAAGAGAACGAAGTGGACAACATATGATATGAAAGATATCCGTACTTATTTTTTTTATTTTTTTGAGAGAGAATTTTGCTATAGGGCACATGCACTCACCCGACAGAGAGAGACAGAGACAGGAAATGAGAAATCACTCCCCATGGGGGATGGTCATGAAGCAATCCCATATCCTCCATTCTCCTCTCGGGATCTTGGGCATGCATGCACACGTGCCCGGTGTGAATTTTAAGCTGCCAGGTCTGGGACTCAAACCGTGGTCGACTATGTGGGAGTCCAGTGATGTAACCATTATGCCATCTGCTGGTCCCCAAAAGATATCCATTCTTCTAAGTCCACAGAAAGCGGTTGCAAGGTAGTTTATAAAAATGGATCCCTTTACGGCAAAATCTCTATCTTTAGCTCTTTCTATGTGTTTATCCACATATGCCTACATAGACACACATGTATGTGTCTGTGTGTTCCATGTGATATGTGTGTGTGATTGTGTACACACACTCAATGGGCACAATATAGAATACACTTTATACAGTGGCATTGCTTTCAGGAAGCAAAGTCACTAAGGATTCCCTCTTTCTATTTCATAAGTTTAGTACTGCTTGGATAGGTTAAATACGTACTGTTACCAATGCAATGTTAAGACATGCTTACATTTATTTCTTGAAATCACGAGGGTAGTTTAACCAATGACAGGCGTTACTGTCACACAGGGGACACTCCATTGTCCCACAGGGTTTAGCTGACCTCATTTTACTAGAAGAGAAAGCACTGAGGCAGTGCGGTAGGTCTTCTCTGTCTTGGATGGAGAGTGAGTAAGACACCCAGCATGGGGACATAATATCCAAAGCAAATTGGGTTGCCCTAATTTAGGTCTTTTCTTGGCAAAAACTGAGTCAGGCGAGAAGACCTTTCTATAGAGAGCTAGTTCAAGTCCTTTCTAAACTCTCACAATGTTGTAAATCATGATGTTGATTTGATTAATCACGGGTCTTGTTCCTGTTTTCTGTCATCACACACACACACACACACACACACACACACACACACACACCCTACTGTTGCAGAACTCCTAGAACAGTTTATAGACTCAATTTTGTGAATCTTTGAGCAGATTGGCAGGTTCTGTTATATTTCCCATAATTAAAATTAATAGTCTTTGACGTTGAAAGGTTTACGGTAGGAATTATAAATAATTGCCACACTCCTTCCCTGATACCCTTCTTCTCTGCTAGATTTAATATTTCTTACTGTATTCTCGGTGATTCAAGTGATGTTGAATATGTCTACCAGAGTATCACCAAGGATTCCTAGCGAGAGGTTTGGAGACCAGAGCTTTATTTAGGAGGTGGAAACAGATGGCTGGTGGGGGGAGGCCATTTCCAGATTTAGCTCCTCCCCCTGCTAGTAAGATTCCTGGTAGAAATCAGAAGCATTTCCTTTTCCTACCCCTTTTCAAGACATGCCTGCTCTCTTTCCTGGGGGAAGCAGGAATCAAGAGGCTGGGAAAATGTTCCCTTCTGCAGGGTTTTAGAGCTGGGACTCTGTGGGCTGACTCAGACTTATTTTGCTTTGTTACTACAGGTATTTTAGAGACCTGAATTTGAATGTTGTTTTTATACAGGCTACATACACTCCCATTCACCACAGTCCACACCACTCCCTATGGTCTCATACCTAGCCTATTTTGCTCATTTACATTCTTTGCCAGGCTTCTGGAAGCACCTGATCTGAGATTCCTGTCTTAGGGCTGCAAAATGACAGTTGTGAACAATACTAACGAATTGATGAGGTAGGAAAGAGGCAAGATTCTACATTCAACAACTCCCTTGCATTCACATTAAAAATACATCCAAGAGACATTTATCACCCAGTGATCTAGAAGAAGAAATCAAGGTTACTCTTACTTTTCTCACAAAATGGGGGGTCACTGCTCCAGCTGAGGTCCCACTGGCAGGTGAGGGTGTCGCTGCCCACAATGTCGTAGCCGGGGTCACACTGGTAGGTGATTCTGGCCCCCCTCACAAGCTCTGTGTGAGAAGTGGTTTTCCAGCCATTCTGGATCTCTGGCAAATCTGAGCAGGAGTCATTCCTTGATACCTCTTTAAAAAAAAATCATCCTTAGATCTTTTTGCTTGGGTCACCCTTGGTGAATGCTAATAGAAAGAATGAATAGAAGAAAAACCCTCCAGAAACAAGGTACGTACTTCCCAAATCCCTTCATCAGCCAGAATTCTTTTTGTGGGATTTCATAATTCCCTTCCCCATGGGCTGCTGAATTCACCAGGCATTCTCTTGGTTTGATAAAACCAGTATAGGATTTAAGAATTAGATGGAATCCTAACTCTGTCACTTACTAGACCAGAGACCAACACTTCTCTCTGGATCAGGTGCTTCACTTTTCACGAGGGAATAATCACAGCCATGTCTGCCTCGCTGTGGTAGGGAGCTTCTGAGGAGTCCTGCAACAGCTCCCACCTCCTCGAATTTATACTCTTGTGTAGCCCCAACAATACTCAAAAGGCTAATGCGGTGGCCAGCAGGTGGCGTGGTGGTTAAGGGTGCTGGACTCCCACATGACCAACCACAGTTTGAATCCCAGACCTGGCGGCTCACTTTCTCACTTTCTCCCTGCCCCACACTCAGTCCCTCTCTGGTCAAATTTTAAATAAATAAATAAATAAATAAATAAATAAATAAATCTTAAAAAAAAAAGGCTTGTGTAAAAGTGACCGTATGTGACTTCTAAGACAGACGACATCAAGGGTCTCTGTGTGTTCTTTCTTGGACTGCTTGCTTGGGAGCAGGCAGCTGCCATGTTGTGGGGATGCTCAGGTAGCCCTCTGGAGAGATCCACGTGGAGAGAAACGGAGGCCTCCTGCCAGTAATTGGCAGCAACTGCCTTGTCGGCCATGTGCAGGAGCCACGTGGAAGGGCACGTTCCAGCCCCAGTTAAGCCTTCAGATGAGAGTGAAGCCCTTGCTGATGTCTCAACTGCAACCTCATTAGAGACCCCCAAGACAGAATCACCCAATGACTGTTGCTCCTGATTTCCTGGTCCATGGAAACTGTGAGATAATATTTATTGATAATTCGTGCTGTATTGTATTACACAACAATAGCCTCATCCTAAGAATATCTGTAAATCCACAGGCTAGGTGAAATGTAATGTATATGTGTGTGCGTATATATATACAACCATATATATATATATATATATATATATATATATATATAGTTGTAATATGCATTAAGATAAATTCTTAAGTATTAAAATAAAAATAATTGCAGTGTTTTTCAAGTCAAGTTGCATATCATCAACATCTATTAACCATATTCCAGAAGAGCTTATGATCTTCCTCAGGCGTAATTCTGTTTTCCTCCTGCAAACTCGCGTTACTAAGGTAGCAATCCAAAGCCCACTATTACTATTCTTGCCTCAAAGTGCCCACTGCACAGATTTGGAGAAGAGAGCTAATTATGTCGTGTAATTAATTTGCAGTTCTTATGTGCTTCTGGGGAAAGCAAAGCGCCTTCATTGTCTGCAGGAAAGTCATTCTGAGAAGCAAGCAATGGCTTTTCCCAGGATTTCATCATGATTTTATTTGGGGAAGGGAGATCTCAGGGGTGTCTGCAAGAAGAACGGGCAGGAAAATGGCTTCTAGAATTGCGTAGTGGGGAACAGGAGCCTCTATTTTTAGTTTTTTGAAAAATCAGCCAAGCCCTGAATTTAGGACGCAGCTGTAAAGGCTCAAATTATGGATGAAAAGGCAGAAATGGAAGCAAACACTGGAAATGTGGTCTGCCCTGTGTCAAATGCCTTGAGACTGAGAAGCATTTGCTTGTCAGCCCTCTCAGGGTGAACCACATGGCTGCACACTCCTGTGGGACCTCCTGCATCCTTTGTGACACGCATCACATTTGTAATTACTCAGTGGTTGACACCATGTAGCAGAGCCTTGGCTGCATCTTGTCTCCACTGTTTACTAGTGGGTGACCTTGGCTACGTCATTTAGTTCTCCTGTTCTTTAGTTCTCAGATTCTATCTTCCAGAGACTGTGGTTCAGGAATCTGCATGTTTACTGAGCACCCTAATTGGAGGTTCTGGAATTTTCTGCCCCTATGGGCCTTTGTTAACTTTGCTAAACTAGCCAAGGAGTTGGAAGACATCTCCTTTACTCAGAAGCTCTGTGACTCCAGTCACGTCAATGAACTTCTCTAAGCCCTGTTGTTCTCATTTGCAGAGTGGGGTCAAGAATCATGACCTTGTCATTCCCAAAAAGTATGTGAAAGCTAATTAAGAGGCAGAATGTGACAGTAGTTGTGTGAATACCGAAATGAATTACATGAATTCGTTTAGGTCTTTAAGATTTTCTAAACATCTACTGGGTCGTTGGAAAAGCATGACACATTTTTTGTATAGAAAAACAGAAAAATACATCACAACTTTTCTTTTGACCCAATATTATATGCCAGGCACTAAGGCTACAGAGATCTAAAGTCATAGTTTTAGTCTCAGGGTTAAGATCAGCATCATGGTCCAACCTGTAGGCAAAAGAAATGCCTAAATACACTGAGCACACATCACTATTTACCAGTTTCACGCTCATGGCAGACATCACTAATCAATCACAGCATTCTCTTTAAATAAAGCTGAGCCTTCTCAATTCTCTTCAATGTGGTACTCCAGGGAACAATTTGGATTTGACTTACAACATGGAGGTTATTTATTATCCTAGGTTTATTCCTAGATGAATTCACACAAAAATCTCCTCCAAAACCACTCTTCACTTATATCTGACTTTAATTCCCTTCTTTTCCATGCCATTGACTGCAGACACTAGGAAAAGAATAGGAAGCAGTGAGAAAAACTGGTGTCTGCAGCTCTCTGCAAACTGGTGTTTGTGCAAAGGAGAATCCTGGTAGGGTCAGAATCATGTGGGCCCAGAGTCTTCCTATGGAAGGCTCTCACTATGTCCAGAGCAGATAAGTCTTTGTCCCTTTTAGAGCTGAGGTTAGGCCTTTAGGCTAGTCTAGAAGCTTCAGAATTCTCTAGAAGACCACAGAAATCCCTGGCCCTACCCCCTTATCTCTTTACTGAATAGAAGTTGCATTCATGTCTGGTCAAATCTAGACCCAGGATAGCAAATACATCTCCCATGTCCATTACAGATACCACAAATCAGCCATGGCTTCCTTTCCCATTGATTTCAGGAATAACCTCCTCTGAGTTCTTTTCAACATGGTCTTCAACGTAGTCACAAGCAAAGGACTGGCATTGAAATTAACTACAGAGGTCCATTTGCCATCCTTGTGAAATTAACGGTGTGTTGCTTTAACAGAAATAAGAGGAAATGGAATTATTCTCTCTCTCTCCTTACCCAAATTAGCCAGGCTGTGTATCCCTGGGAAACATTTTCTGCAATCCGATGCTTATCTTTTCCATGGCATCAGCACACGACCCTGACATTGTTAACTGGGCTGCTTCCCCCATTTTTACTGTCTGGCTGGAGGGCAGGGAGGATATTTATTCATCCCTAGATCCTGATGTCTAGCCCAGAGCCTAGCCTATAGGAAAAATCAAGAGATGTTGGTGAACCAAACTCTCTGGAAAATGAAGATGATGCCTTTGAAGATGAAATTAAATAACGTATAGGAATGTACTTGCCAATGGTACATTGTCACACAAATCTAAGTTTCAAGTTCAATGACCAGGAATATCTCTTCAAGATGTTGCCACATGGAATATTGGCCAGATTTTCTGGTTAACCTTGATCAGCCTTGGATAGCGAAAGATTTTCTCCATCAAGCTGAAGGCAGTTTTGGAAGACTGACTCGGCACCAGAGGAGACAAATGAGCAAAACTATGATCTCATCTTTCAGAGGGAAGGGAAGTCTAAGGAGAGAGACTGAGGCCAATTCAAGGGTAAAAGAAAGCCCCTGGGAAACTTAAAAAAGGCTAGATACTTGTGTTCACCTCTCTGAGAGGTGGACATGCCACATGCTGGGATGAGAAATGTTTGCCAGCTGGAAAAACAAAACAACCAAACAAAACAAGGAACTTAAGTTAGCATGCATGAGGTTTCTCGAGACAGCCATTGGTAAGGGTTGTTGCTTGCGGTTTAGAGCCAAGGGATGGTGCAGAGAGGACCATTTAAATTGGTAGAGATGGGCAATTCTTCAAGCAAAGTGGAGGAACCGAACACATGGAATCCAGCCAGAGGGGCTTTGGTAGTGATGGTGGTGGGTTGGGATTGGTAGGTGAATCTTCTTTTTCTCTGCTCTATTCTGGAAATCAAGATGCCAACTAGCTCCTGAGTAGTACAAGCATGCCCCCTAATCATTGGCTGAGTCCTGCCCACTTATGTCATTGATACAACCACCCACCATTCTAGATGTCAGAAGACGTCAGGTCTTTTTCTTTTGTTAAAAGAGAGATTCTTTTGCTATAGGGTACATGCACTTGCTGGAGAGACAGAGAGAGACAGAGAGACAGAAAGTGAGAAATCACCCCCTGAGGTTATGGCTATGTCCCAATTCATTCTCCTCCAGTCTCCTTTCAGGATTCTGGGCATGCACGCACATGTACCCGGCATAAGCTCTAAGCCTCCAGGTCTGGAACTTGAATCACAGTTGACTAGGTGGAGTCCAGTGACTCACGCATTATGCCCTCTGCTGATCCCAAGATGTTAGGTCTTAATTACCACCTGTGTCTCCCAGGTTTACTGCTGATACCAAGAATATCAGGGATGGAGGAACTCTTAGAGTTGGGAGTAAGGAAGCTCAGCGTTGCCCCCAATGAGAGAGCTCCTTATCCTTGCTGACCTGGAACTAATTCTGCTATGACATGACAGGGAGTGGCCAGATGCTCTGTGAGTTGTTCAATGTTCCTCTGGGCTAGGGTCATGGGACCTTAGATGGGACAGAGGAAGAAGAGTCTTGGAGGAGAACCTAACTTTACTTCAGGCGTGACGGTGAAGATGATGCTTTGAGAAGTTGTAAATATAGTGGAGTGTGTTGATAGTATGAACACGTCAGTTTCCTACACACAAAACATGGCGAATCTTAACATCATGAGGCATCACCTAGTAAGTGCTGACAGCAGTCTTGTGAGGAGGTATCCCTATTTCCCTTTCACAGATGACACAAAAGAGGCTCCGAGACGTCCCATGACTTTCCCAAGATCACATAGTCGTTGATAACAACACTAGGGCTCAAACTCTGCTCCTGACTAGAGAGCCCCGCTGCTTCTAAACTATTTATATTTACTGTGTAAACACACTGAAACACCCATATAGCACAAAATCTACAACAGATCTATCTAGAGGAAACCATCTCTCTCTTTTTTTTTTTTCTTTTTTCTTTTTTAGGGTTTTTGCCATGGGGTGTGTGCACTTACCAGAGAGAGACAGAGACAGTGAGAAATCACCTCTGGGGTATGGCCAATCCCTTCTCCTCCATTCTTCTCCAAGGAATTTGGGCATACACACACATACCCAGCAGGATTTTCAAGCTGCCAGGTCCCAGCAAACTGCTGACGGCCATGTGGGAGTACAGCATCTTAACCACCACGCCACCTGCTGGCCCCATAGGGGAAACCATCTTAACCCACATCTAAACACAAAGAAAAAATAGACCAGCTGAGACACCTACCTATGTAGTTCATGATAAATCCTTGGCCCTTTCCAAAGATGAGGCCAGCAGGGTCTGAGTGGAACTGGATGGTTAGGTCTGGCGTGGAGGAGTACAGCTTCTGGGGACCACTGTTCCCAAGGTATTGTCCCAAGATGTGGGGCATGACTTCATCACCGTCATAGATGGTCAAAATATCGCTGTTGCTCAGGTTCAGGCTTGGAGGGCAGAGAGAAGAGGATTCAGGTGAAGCAGAGTACGGACATTCAACACGGCTTTAATTTATTTTAAAATACAATTTCTTAAGACCCCAGGATTAGGAACTGGGGTTGAGATAAGTATAAACGACGCATGTGACCAGGGCACAGATTTGTGGATGAGTGGACACGTTCGTGAATGGTCTTGCATGTACGAGACTCCTTACAAAGCCAAGTACTGCATTGTCATAGGAATCATCTTCAACACCCCTGTCATCAGGAATCACTTCTTGGGTGACAACTCTGTGCAGTGGGGCTACATGCTGGCTGTATGACAAGGGTCTTTCTTTCTTCCCTGATGCAGAGCATGCTGACAGCTTGCTAATTATAACTTGCATTTTCATGTAGGGCGAAATACATTTTCCTTTATTATGCGGCATATCCTTCAACATCAACTGAGTTATCTATTACATGTAAGGGGTGGGACGGAGCATGAGGCAGAGGTCCCTTATTCATGAAATATGCTCCAAGCTGCTCTCACTCTCCGTCGCATTAAAGGGTGACACATTATCAAAGGCTCAAGTGCAAGAAAGTACCTCCATACTAAATATTAGATCCGCAGTGGACAATTAATAATCCAGAAAGCACATCAGTATGCCGCGGACGTGCGTGCCGTCTTAGGCGAGCTGGATGAAATTGATCTCTGATTGAAAGACTGCCAGACAATTCAGCTTTGTCTGCATTAATCATGACCCGATATCAACTTGGGTGCCTTTTTTTCCCCTTGTTGCTCTTCTTTTTCTCTCTTACATCTCTCTCTTCTTCTTGTCTCCTTTTCCCTAATATTTGAAAAAAACTTTTCCTTTGGGGCTGACAGGTGGCATGGCGGTTAAGGAGCTGGACTTCCACATGGGTGATTGCTGTTCGAGTCCTAGACTGAGTAGTTTGCTTTCTTGCTTTCCCTCGCTCTCGCTCTCTCTGGTCAAATAAAGAAGAAATAAATAAGTAAAATTAAAAAAAATAATTCTTTAAGAAAACGTTTTCTTCCTTTCCTTTCCTTTCCTTTGCATTTCTTTCCTCTCCCCTCCCACCCTTTTCCCTTCCTCCCTTCCTTCCTTCCAAGAGAGACCACAGGGTCTCACTCCACGTCCCCCCACAGCCCTTCCCAGCCAGCTGGGGTGAGGGGCACGCCCGTGCGAGCCTGTTTTACACGCGCCAAGCTTGGAACAAAACACGGGTCTGTCACGTGACTTCCAGCCTTGCAGGCATTGCACCCTCACTGTGCCAGGGCTTACCCAGCACGTCTTCAGCACATGGTACGTGTCTGGCACTGTGCTGTGTTCAGAGGAGTCATGGTGTAGCGATCTATTTAGTCAAAAATTATGGTAAGATTTAGGATTGAGGTGTAGAGCAGGGACTAACTCAGATTGGGGGTGGTATGGAGGACTCCCTGGAGGAAGTGATGAAGCCTTGAGACAGAGTGGGGGAACCTCAAGAGTGGGGAGAAGGCCAATCACAAGGCAGAGAGAGATAAGATGAGAGAGAAGTCATGGCCCCGGAAGGAACCAGAGTGCCTGGCCTATGGGTGAAGGCACGGGAGTCTGCAGAGTTCTGCGGGGACCGGACTGAGAAGGGCTTGAAGAGCCGAGGTATTGCAACAGCATCTTGCTGGAGCTGGGGACACACCACAGGGCTTTAAATGGGAGCAGCAGGACTGAGTAATTCACCGCCCTGAACGAAGCCCCTGGAACTGCTGCGGACAGACCAGAGCCGCCCCCTCCGCATGGCTCCACCCAGCTCTCCACAGTGAAGTGTGCTGCCAGTCGGGGAGGGGCGGTGGGTGGCAGCTCTCCATGCCGGTCTTGGAACCGGTAAGAGCGAAACAACAGAAACGTGAGGATGCTGTGGGCAGTTTGCTTCTAGGGGTAGGGACTGCAGTTGATCCACCCCAACACCTTCCATGGCACCTCTCGTGTGAGTTGCCCTGAGGGATGGTTTAGGGAGGTTTTATTTTATTTATTTTTATTTATTTATTTTTATGATAGGGAGTGTGTGCGCACACATGCCTATGTGTATGTGAGAGAAAGCAATAGAGAGAACCCTCAAAAAGGTCTCAGCAGTTGTGAGTCCCTTCCTAGCCCTCCAGCTTCTCAGGGTCTGGGGAACCCTTGTATGCTTAGACTGTTTTCAGGCTAGCCTGGGGATTTGAACTGGTGGTTGACACGTGGCTTCCAGCACTGTAGTCCAACATGCTATGGAGTGTACCCCCAGAGCTCAGCCCTTTGATGGTTTAATTGCTCCCCTCCCATAATCCCTATCAGCTTCCCTTCCACTATGACCCAAACAGCCTCCCCTAATAAAGCTGTCTGCCGGCTTCGCACTCATGGCTTCAAGTCAAAGTCTACAAATCCTTCCTACCCTCTGCCAGCTCTCAAGCAGACTGTAGCCCCGAGGCCGCTACTACATTGAGATCCCAGAATTGTCAACCTCTTCGCACACAGTAGGTCCTTGATACGTGCCATGGTCAGAAAGAGCCAGGCAGAGAGTCTGTCTGACAGCAGAAATGGCAGGGCCGATGTCAGTGCATGATGTGTGGCAGGGAAGAGCCTCTCTGGCTCTGAGTACCGTGAAGACATCAATCGCTCACCACGTGCTGGATTAGGCGAGGGTGAACGCGGTAGACGGCAGACACTTATTCCTTAAGCCGACTTCACAGCTGATCTGCTGGTAACAGTGGGCTGCAGACGGTGCACGAGTTGTCTTTATTCCATCATTCATTTCAGTGATCTAAGCACGGTAGAAGCATCTTCAAGGGTGCAAATAGCTTGCGTTTGAAAACCTCACTCAACTCTTTGTTCTCTGTGAAACAGGAAGCTGCACTGAGCCGGGAGGTCAGGAAATTTGGATTTTGTTCTCAGCTTTGTCACTTTTATGGAGGGGGTGTGATTTTTGCAAAGGGCCTTGTCTGGGAATCAGGCTTCGTATTTCCACTCTACGTCGTGGGCTTTGAGGAGAAGGAAAGACATGCAGAAGGTCTGGGATCAAATTCCTGGTTCACTGTGAGCACCTGAGCAAGCGTGGCCAAGTCATGGCTAATGTCATGTGATCATGTTCCAGTTTCCACTGTGGGCGTTGTGATGGCCACCACCACCACCACCATCCTTCTCTATCTTTCTATTTTAGGCTTTTGCTATGGGGCACATGTGCTCGCCAGAGGGAAACAGGGAGACAGGTAGAGGGAAAGAGAGAAATCATCCCCCAGAAGGGATGGTCACGCCGCAATCCCTTCTCCTCCATTCTCCTCTTGGGATTTTGGGCACGCACGCACACGGGCCCAGCATGATTTTCAAGCTGCCAGGTCTGCGACTCAAACTGTGGTTGGCCACGTAGAAATCCAGTGGCTTAACCACCCTGCCACTTGCTGGCCCGTATTTATTTATGTTAAAAAACAAAATAAATTAATGAATAAAATAACTAATTCTTAAAATATTTATTTATTTGTTTCTCCCATGAGCAAGAGAGACAGAGCCAAAAAGCGAGAGAACCAGGCATTTGCACCAGCCAGAGCAGGGGGCTGGGTCTTAGCTCCGCCCTCGCACAGGGTCTTGCAGGGAGCAAGCGGACTCTGGTTCTCACCCTCATCTCTGCCCGGGACCCTGACCATACCTGGCCTCCTACCTACTCCGGTCTGGAGAGCAGGACCCCTCTCATCCAGTCCCTGGTTACGCTCAGCCCTCGCTCCCCAGTGTGAAGTTGAAAACCTCTGCGTTGGGGGAGGCGGCCCTGAACGACTCTTGTTCTGTCTGCCTTCTGGGTTCCCGTTGCCCGCACCCTCCTTTCTTCTGGGATATGCAGGTCACTAGGATCAAGTCCTATGCCAACTAGTGCCCCTGCATGCCTGAGAAGCCAGCCATGGCCAGCCACAGCCTCCACTCCTTCCGCACCTTGCCGTTATATCCCACAGCCCCTGTGAGGGCCTGAGCAGACAGACATCTGTGGGCTTCCTGTCCACGCTTTCACTTCCAGCGGCCTCTCTCAGCTGGTCCCTGCCTCAAGACAGTAAAAATACAGGTCCCAGGGGCCAGTGGGTGTCAGGGTGGTGAAGGTGCTGGACTCCCACATGGCTGATGGCGGTTTGAGTTCCGGACCTGGTGGCTTACTTTCTTGCTTTCTCTCTCTCTCTCTGTCTCTCTCTGGTGAATGCATATGTCCTGTAGCAAATTAAAAAAACAATAGTAATGACAAATAAAATTAAATAAATAATTTTTTTTTTTGAGAGAGAGACTTTTGCTATGGGGTGTGTGTGCTCTCTGGAAAGACAGAGACGGAAAGCAAGAAATGACCCCCTGAGGGGATGGCCACGCCCCAGTTCCTTCTCCTCCATTCTCCTCTTGGGATTCTGAGCATGCACACAAGCATATGCACCCAGCATGAGTTTTAAGCCTCTGAGTTTGGGACTCAAACCGCAGTCAACTAAGTGGGAGTGCAGCGACATAAACATTATGCCACCTGCTGACCCCAATAACTATATATTTTTTAAAGGGTCCCATCAGATATCTTAGAAAGGAGTTCTCAAGACCACATTTAGTTCTTGAATAACTAGAACCAAGGTTGCTTACTAAGAATGAAACAGCCAAACACCTTCACTAAGGAAGACGGGCCATTGTCCCCATTTTACAGATGAGGAAACTGAGGCTCAACCAGGAAAGAAACCAAACGCAGGACTTAAACCTAGGTCTGTGAAATACCACTGTTTTGTACAGCATCCCATAAAAGCCACATATACACATCGCTGGGAAGTATGCCCGAGTTTGGTCCTGTCTCAGAAAGTGAATAAAACATTACAAATCAATCCCGTGGGCTGATAAGGCCCCATTTAACTGGCTCTCTGATCCTGGCACTTCTGATGTTCTTGCACTGTCACTGCTAAGGTGAATTTGCTCAGAACTGTGATTTCCAACGTTTCCCCCAATCAAGGTACTATTTCTTCTCTCCACTGACTCTTGGTTTGAAAAAGATTCTGCCGCCTAAACACTTTTTGTTTCTTGGTGACAATTGGAGTGATTTCCTTGCATTTTTATTATTGATCATGTACAATAGAGAGTTCAGTAAAATCAGTGTTAACCTGTTACTTCGTCTGGGTGGCCTTATTCTGGTAGATAAGAGACTTCTGTTATGGTTTTTGAAACACGTAGAAAAAGCCAGCTAGGTAAGAAAATGGTCAGAGTGGTTGCCTTTGGGGAGGGAAGCTAGATGGGACGGTTTGCCCAGAAAAGGTGGAAAATAATTTTTACAATAGACCCTTTTGTGCCTGTGCATTTCGAGTGATGGAATGTATTATCTCTTAAAAAAGGATAAAAATAGCCTAAGGGGACTCTCATTATTGCTTTCACTAGGGTCTAGAGAGTGGAAGAACTGAAGATGGCATGCGAATTAGAATCTAACACCAATCTGCAAACCCTTCTCTGATAAGGTAATTCTCCCCCTGGCCAGCAGAGGGCACCATATGCCTAAACTTCGTAGAACTGACACTTCTCTGTTGGTCTTCCGTCCTTACACTAACCAATCAGGAGCCGAGGTGTGAGAGTTAGGTGGTAGGGCAGGTGAGTAACTGTGGAGCTGGAGTTAATGTTCCAGAAAGGCAAAGGAAAAAATGATGAGCAAACCCACCCTGCTTTTCTTTATTCCTTTCTAAACGAATGTTTCACTGTTACTTGGAAATGCTGCTTTTAAAAGGCTTTCCTCACCCGCCCCCCAAACCAAAAACAAAACAAAACAAAACAAAACCAACTTTCCTACATGGTATTCACAACATGACGCTCGCCAGGCCAACATGTGTCTAATGGGTATGCATTTATGTAAACACGAATTAGAAAAATATATAAATATATGGTTTGCACACTAAACTTCTAATTTCATGGACATTATTTTGCTTAGTGTGTAAGCCAAGCGAAAAAGGCAAAAGCCAATTTATATGCAGTTCAGAAGAAAAAAGAGGCACTGGTAATAGAATTGGACTGGGAAAACAACAGAAAATAGCCCAGAGAATAAAGTCCAGTTTTTCAGCCTGTCCTTGCAGAGAGGTTCATAGCCAAGTCCCAGTGTGCCTTTCAAACATCTGGTATACCAGGTCCTTTGGGGCCCTAGACGGACTCCATGCATCAAGTACCTGGATTGCTGACATCCTACTACGTCACTTGATAATATTTTACTAATTCCTCGAGGTCTCTCTGTGCTCTCCACTGCACCCTGAATTTACAGGGATGTAGAAACTAGCCAAGGCTTCCACATGGCACCCAGGCCAGGATCTGTTCTAAGCATGTTACAAGCACCATTTCATTCTACTCTGAGACTAACCCCATAAGAACTACCATCCTCTTGGTCTGGCTCTGTAGGCTAGTGGTTAACCGAAGCCAGATCCCACATGGCCAGCTGAGCTTAGAATCCTTGTCCCAGTAGCTTGAGAAATGCAACGGGTGCATGGACGTAAGTACCCGAAATACCGACAGGATAGAGAAATGGAAGAGAAGGATTGTGGTGTGACCATGCCCCACTGGGAGTGTTTTCTCCCACTCTCTCTCTCTGTCTCTTTCTGGTGAGTACACACGCCCTCTGGCAATTTTAAAATAAAGACAAGGAACCACTAGGTGGTATAGTGGTTCGGGCACTGGACTCCCACATCGTAGCTTACAGTTCGAGTCCCAGACCTGGCAACTTGAAAATCATGCTGGGTGTGTGTGCAAGCATACTAAAGATCCCAGGAGGAGGATGGGGGAGAAGGGATTGTGGTACGGCCCTGTCCAGTGGGGGATGGTTTCTCATTTTCTGTCTCTCTGTCTCTCTCTGCCAAGTGAACATGTCCTATGGTGAAGACCAAAAAAAAAAAAAAAGGTATTTTCACCTATTTCCCTGGTAAACAAACTGAGGCATCTAAAGATGAAGAGACAAGCTTAATAAACTCAAACTGCTGATCATGTAGGACAGCTCAACTCAACTCCATCCACCTGTGTGGGCACCCTGAAGACACATAGCCCAGCAGAGGGCTTGTCGTGGTGAAATGGACTTTGTTGAAATGAACGAATCATGGTGAGCTCATCTCCATGTTCAAGAAGAGGGAACGGAGGTTGAGAGAAATGAAATGACTTTCCTAAGAAAACGCTACCTTGCGTTTAAGGCAAGATTCCACAGGGTAGAGAGAGTGATGAAATGAACCGTAGGATTTAAATAAGGGAAACAAGACAGTCAAAACCCATAACTACATTTGTAGCTGCAATAAAACTTTTATAAGACACATATTTTTTCTTGAAGGCCTTCAAAAACCCTGTTGTGAGTTCCTTTGGATCTATTTTCTCATCTGATCTCTTCAACCACCATAGCGAGATGGTCAGAGAAAATATTATTTGCCGGAGGGTATGTGTGCTTACTAGGAGGAGAGAGAGAGAGACAGAGAGAGACAAAGAGAGAGAGAGAGAGACAGAGAGAGAGAGAGACCCAACTTCTCCATTTCTTCCACGTTTTGGGGTTTTGGGCACCTGCACACATGTGTCCAGTGTGTTTCAAGCCACCCTGTCCGGGACTTGAGTCATGTAGCTGGCCATGTGGGATCCAGTCACCATAACCACCACGCCACTGCCCAGTGTGAGAAAACATTAACCCCATGATACAGAGGAGCAGACTGAGCCCCAAAGGCCCAGATCCCAAGGCCTCTGTGGTCCCTTGGAATGCTGCATGGCCCGCTTCAGGTACTCTCAGCACTTGGACTTGCTGAGGGACTTTTGGGCCGAGTGCTAATTTGGTTTCAATTTCATTTGGTAAAATGGCGGACAGGGTAAGAGACCATGTCAGCCCCAGAGGGGACACAGAAAAGCAATTCCTTTGCCTCCCCAAGAGGACACCTTAAAGTATAAAAAATGAAGCTTTATTCTTTTCTTTTTGTTATTTTCTTCTTCATTCTTTTCTTCTCCCTTTCTATTCTCTCTGTCCCTCTAAAGAGTCACCAAATGCTTGCTCAGATTGGGCTCAGAATCCAACCTTTGCCAGTGATCTCCGCTGGGCTGCAGGTCAGAATCCCTGGGGAGATTTAAAAACTCCTGATGCCAGGGCCAGCAGATGGTGTGGTAGCTACAGTGCTGGACTCCCACATTGTGGACCAAGGTTCGAGTCTTGGTGGCTTGCTTTTCTACCCCCCACCCCCACCCCGTCTCTCTCTCTCTCTCTCTCTCTCTAGTAAGTGCACATGCCCTTTAGCAAGCAAATTAATAAAAAATAAAGTTAAATAAATAATTCTTTTTAGAAAACTTAAAAGAGGTGGCATCTGTTTTTCCATCCTTCAAATCTGATCTCGCTCTTCCCTTTTGATTTGCCAAAATACATGTCACGATGCTGGGCCAGGTCCCAGTTTAGGTTCAAGAGGCCTTTAAAATATATATTTTTTTATTTTAAAGTTTGCTTATTTATTTCTTCCTTAAAAAAGAGAGAGAGAGAGAGAGAAAGAGCGAGAGAGCACGACCTCAATAGTCATCTACCCATGTTCTACTCCCGTCTCAGTTGGCCTGGATCACAAGCATGCACCTGTGTGCCCAGCATGCTCAGGAAGGTTCCAGAACGTGAACCCAGGACATTTTCCAGATGGGCCCAGTGGCATTACTACTATGCTACCACCTGGCCCAGAGAGGCCTTGAATGTTCTGCTCACTCTCTTGGGACCTTGACTCGTGATCATGGAAACAAGCCCAAACTAGCAATTGGAGGATGAAAGACATGTGGGGCAGAGACGAGCCCTCTCAGTCTCTGCCTGCCTGGACTGTCTTCTGGTCAGTCCATCCCCAAACACGTGGCAAAAGCCAACCAGTATTAGCAGAGCCACCTCCCCAGCCAGTAGTTGCCCACAGACACATGAGTGAGCCAAGAAGAAACACACACAGCTGTAGATTGAGCAATGATCTATAGTTTATGCCACTGATGGGTAGATTGTTACGCAGCAGTAGCTGACTGATAAAGTGGTCTCAGGGGAGTCTCTATTTCTAGGTCTCAGTTTCCTTTTCTGCAACATGATGGAATTTGGTCTCCATACATTTGCTACTCCTTCTTTCTCTGATTGTTTACAACTTTGGACTCTGGAGAAATTCTGTCTCTCTGTGATAGTGGGCTGAAAGTTCTGGGTGCAGCTGGTTTTATTTTTATTGTGGCCATTTCTCCCATGATTTCTGCAGGTATCTGGAACTCTGTTCTCTTGGGGCTAATGCTGCCCTCAACCTTTTAATATCCTTTCTCCTTGCCTGGCTCTCAGATGGAATTCTTGCAGCCCAAAGCAGTTAAATCACTGTTTGAAGGACTGAAGTGCCTCTGGACAAGGCACTTAATTTTTAGGGCTTGGAATTAACTTAGCACAGAGAGGGTTGGCAGCAGCTGAGGAGGAATATTCCACAACCATCAATCATTTGGTTATGGGGGTTTGTTATTGGGCCTTTTCCTTTCCTGGTTAGGGAACTATGCTGGGGCCCATAAACAGGGGGAACAGGGGGAGGTGTTGGGGCCAGGCTTTGCAATGATGCCAAGGAAGGCAAAGCTGCAGACATTTTTCCTCCAGAGCCAAGTGGTTATATGCAGTTGATGCTGGGAAGACATGAGGCAGGGCCCCTCTCTGAGTCTCAATTTCTTCTTCTGTATGATGGGGCTAGGAATTCCTGCGTTGTGTGATTAATAAACTCTTTTTGGCCCCAGAGACCTGAGTTCACTCCTTGACTCAGCCACTTCCACGTGGTGTGACCTTGGGCAAGCGACGTCATGACTCTAGGCCCTGGTGTTTTCATCTGTAGTAAGAAGATGGTCATGGAGACTCCGCATGGGTATTACACAGGGTACCAGCATTGCCCTGCAGAATTAATATGGGCGGAGGGCTCAGTGAATAGCACATGGTAAGCACTTAATGAATGTTAAATGTGTGAATGGTGGGAGAAAGCAGGTGGCGTGGTGGTTAAGGCTCTGGACTCCCACATGGTCAACTATGGTTTGAGTCCCTGACCCAGTGGTTTGAAAATCACACTGGGTTCATGTATGTTGCGTGCCCAAAATCCTGAGAGGAGAGTGGAGGAGAGGGGGTTGTGGCATACCATCCTCCCTATGTGGGGGGAGGTGATTTCTCATTTTGCTTCTCTCTTTCTCTGTCTTTCTCTCTGGTGAGCACATGTGCCCTTTGCCAACCCCTTCCCACCCCACCCCCCCAGCCGCTGCCCACCCAACATAAAAAGGATTTTTTTTGTTTGTTTACTTTGTTTTGTTTTAGAGGGCTTGTGCACTAGCCAGGGAGGGAGAGACAGAAAGAGAGAGTAAGAGAGAAGAGAAAGCCCCCCCCCCCAGGGAGTGGTCACACCATAACCCCTTCTCCTTCACTTCTCCCATGAAGCCAGAGTAAACACTGAGTTTAATCATCATCGTTATCCATGAGAGAATGCAGACCACGTATCTGGGATCCAGTAGGACTGAAAATAATGTTAGCTGTGGTTATTTGCTTATTTTCTGTCACAGACTTCACAAAGAACCTTATGTGTGATTTAATTGATCGACTCACTCAGCAGCTCTCTCCTTCATTTAACAAGTATTTATTGAGCACTTGCTGCGTGCCAGATGCTGGGGAGAAAGGGAGAAAATACCCACGCGAGGCAGGCTTCGCCACCTCTAGTACTCTGCCCGAGACCACAGAGCGAGCAGCAGGATCGGGACTTTTAAAAAAATTAAATGATTTTATTTATTATTATTACTACCTTTTTAGAGAGAGAATTTTGCTATAGAGTGCGTGTACTCTCCAGAGAGACAGAGAGACAGAAAGTGAGAAATCACCGCAAGGGAGGTGGGCCATGCTGCAATCCCTTCTCCTCCATTCTCCTCTCAGGATTTGGGTACACGTACACACACGCCCAGTGAGTTTCAAGCTGCTGTGTCCAGGACTTGAACTGTGGTCAACCATGTCAGAGTCCAGTTTCATAACCATTACACCATCTACCGGTTCCAAATTTTCTTTATTATTATTATTATTATTATTATTATTATTTTTAAAATTTGACCAGAGAGAGAGACAGAGAAAGAGAGGGAAAATGAGAAAGCAAGCTTCTAAGTTTGGGACTCAAACCGAGGTCAGCCATGTGGGAGTCCAGCGCCTTAACCATTACACTGGTTGCTGGCCCCAAAATGAGGATTCTTTTTATTTTTTAAGATTTGTTTATTTAATTTTATTTGTTATTATTATTATTTTAATTTGACCAGAGAAAGACAGAGAGAGAAAGGGAAGGTGAGAAAGCAAGCCGCCAGGTTCGAGACTCGAACCAAAGTTGACCATGTGGGAGTCCAGCACCCCGACCACTACAGCCCCTGCCAGTCCAATGCAGCTCTTTTTGACTCTGGAAGCTCCCGTGTCTCCCTCACTCGTGTGCCATATTCAAGGTGGCAGTCCTGTGCCGAGCTCTCACAGCCACAGCTAGCGCTCAAGCCTAGCTGGCCCTGACTCCAACTTCTCGTGTGATGCTCGGCAAGGTGCTGCCCCTCTCTGGGCCCCTCTCGCTGCTTCCGTTCTATGATGCCATCACTCATAATTCCTTAGCTCCCTGTTTGAGAGAGAGTGACAAGGGATAGAAGAAATCCACTAGGAGTCATAAGGTTTGTGTTCAGTTGTGTTTTTAGAGTAGGAGAGGAGTTCGGACAGAGCTGGGAGGTAAGTGATGGGCCAGGGAGGCCTTTGGGGTCTAACAGAGGTTTAGACTGTGGACTGCTGAGTCACATCAAGGCTGTGTACAGCCGTCATCACCTCTGAGGCCGACAATGAAGGCAGGTGGTTAAATGAATGGCGCGGTGCAGGCGTCCATCTCACGCCAAAGGTCACTGTTCTCACTGCTCACGTGGCCCGTCCTGACACGCTTCCTCTGACCAATGGCCCCTCATCCATATTCTTCCTGGTTGCCACTCTCTCTGCGACACTTCCACAGCGCACAGAGATAAATTCGGAGCCCTTCCAGCTCCCCAGGCCACCTGCCCAGCCTCTGCACTGCGCCTGCATCCAAGCTGCCTGTTTTTGGCTCCATTTCTCTCCCTGAGCTTGGAATTCCTGCAGGCCTGGGGGCCTCCTTGCATCATCACTGAGACCTCGCTGGTCTGCAAAGAGCCAGTTCAAGTCAGTGAAGGTGGGCGCTGGGGAGTGCACATGGTCTCTACTGGCTGTGTGACCCGAGGAAGCCATTGAACCTCTCTGGACTGTCATTCCCCAATCCATAAAGCGGTAATGATAATATCCACCTTATCAGAGAGTTCCTGATAATTAGTAATCTCAACTTCCGAAGCACCGACTACGTGCCAGAAACCACGCAATGTGCTTTGCATGAATTATCTCTAATTTGGGTAATTACCCTTCCGCAATTATCTCTACTCGCATTAACTCTAATTTGTGTAATTATTATTTCTACATGATAATGTGCACACTCATGATTGCTTATGGACATAAAACTATACAACTTGGAGCTCAGCACATAGTAGGTCCTTCATAAATGGGTGACTAATTGGAACTGTTATGTGCATAGCATCGACAGATCTGCCCGGTGGGCAAAGAGGAGAAAATGTCCCCTCTCGTTTGGGACAGGCGGCTGTGTCCTCATGCCTCGTGACCATGGCCCAGCCCCCCACCCGGGCCACCTACCCAGCTGCGTCTGCAGCGCAAGCTCCTTCCCGTCGTCGATGTGATAAATAACAATTACAAACACTTAGAAGTGCTGAGGGGCCCTGAGGATGGAATTATTTTTACTATCAAACCCAAATTGGTTTACTAAAACTGTCAGTAGAAACCAAGCAAGATAAATTAAACCCAGCAGCTCTTGGGCCTCACGTCACCCTGGCTGGTGAGATGCTATTTTCACTCCCTCCGTGGGAGGGAGGAGGTGCCAAGCTCAGAAGCCACTCTGCCAAGTGCGTGCCAGTGTTCGCCAGAGAGCCCCACTCTGGGGACTGGAGGGCTCGGCTGCCTTCTGCAAAGCTTTAATCCCTTTCCGTGACTCAAACCCTTCCCCGGCTGCCTAGTCTGGGGAAGCCCAGACTCCCTGAGACCTCCTTCACATCCCCGCTGGACCCCACTAACCACCCGGCTCTCCTACTTCATCAATGCTTCACTGAGCTCCAGAGCCCTGGAGACAAGTGGATTCAAACCCAGACTCCGTCAGCTGTGAAATCACAGGCACTTCCTCACCTCTGCGAGCCTCAGTGTACTCGTCTGTACACGAGACAGTCACAGAGCCACCATGAAGACACCCGAGGTGTGCGGAGTGACCAGCCAATACGAAATGACATGGACGAATGAGCAGAGAAGGGTGCTGGGGCCCAGAGGCTGGCACAGCACTAATGAACACAGCATTTTGCAGCGCTGACCCACACGGGAAGGTGCCAGGTTCACGTCTGGGAGACCTCCCTGAATATGCCCGCTGTGTGCCTGTGACCCAGGGCTGGCTGAGGATGGACTGCAGTACGAGGACCTTATTGGGGTGTTGTCTCTGTCCGTCTCGTCTCTCTCTCTCTGTCTCTCTTGCTCATGGAAGAAATAAATACATAAACTTAATGACAAGAAGAGAGCTGGGCTTTCTTGCCCCTGGAGCTCAGCACGCGCTATGTCTTTTGGACTAGAACTCCGTTCCCTTCCATCTTCACTCATCTTCTCTCTGCCTTTCAGGTCTCAGCATAGACCGGGGTTTCTCCTCCCTTGGTATTGCAGGCACTTGGGGTGAGCTAAGTTTTTGTGGTGGGGCTGTCTGGCATGTTGCAGGATGCTCAGTGGCATCCTTTGGGCTCAGTCAATGAGATTCCAGGAAGACCCCTCCTCAAATTGTCCCAACCAGAGATGCCTTAGAATCAGACTGTCCAGACTGGGAGGTCTTCAGGTGCTCAAATCCACTGCCGGAGTTTGGGCACCAAAGGACTGGGGTTTGGGGAGGCCGTGATGTCCTTCTAGAATGATCTGAGCACCAAATGCTGGTGGTGGGGGCAGAGACAGGATCAAGCAGGGGTCACTGAGGAGGCATTGTCCTCCTCAGGGGGTTGCCATGTCCTCTGTGGAGCAAGCAGCCAGTGTCACCCAGGGCTGTGGCAGGATGTTGGCCTACACCCTCTGGGGCAAAGTCACCCCTAGTTGAGAACCACTGACTTAGAGGTTACTTTCTCAGAAAAGCGCTTCCTCTGTGTCTTCTGCAGGCTCCTGCTGGACTCCAAGACCCCCGAGTGCATTCCCTTTTGTCTACGCCTTGTCAGCGTAGGCTGTGGCTCTCGAGGGCAGGGCTGTCTGTCTTACTCATTGCCAGAGCCTGGCCACCACGCCTGGTCCCTAGTAGGTGATCAGAGGATAACTGGAAGTAACTTGAACTTGCTCAGTGACCAAAATCACAGTCCTCACGACAAGTCCATGATGATTGCAATGAACTGGGCCTGCATTGATGCGGACGTCACTCCAAGTGCGACAGCCCTGGACGACACTGGCGGCTTGCCCCACGCAGAACATGGCAGCTGCCCTGGGGAGGAGGCTGCTTCCTCTCTGGCCCCTGCTGGAGACTTTCTCTGCCTTTTTTTTTTTTTATCGAGAGGTTTTCGCCATAGGGCACATGCTCTCGCCAGACAGACAGAGAGAGACAGAGAGACAGAAAGTGAGAAATCAGCCCCCAGGGGGGATGTCCATGCCTCAATTCCTTCTCCTCCATTCTCCTCTCAGGATTTTGGGCACGCACGCACACGTGCCTGGCGTGAGTTTTAAGCCACCGGGTCCAGGACACGAACCGCGGTTGACTACGTGGGAGTCCAGTGACATAGCCATTATGCTAACTGCTGGTCCTGAGACTATCTCTGCTCTCACCTCCACCTGCACCTCGATTACCATCTGGTGCCCAGATTATTCAGGACACCATGGCCTCCCCAAACCCCACCCTTTTAACTTAGCCAAAATGTTATTTGCTATCAACCAGATTTCTCGTCATGTAATAAATGTGAGTTTATTGACACATGGAGGTTGGGCCCAGAGGGTCTCCTCATATTTTCCTGACCCTTTTCCCCTCCTCTTTATGCATCTTAGCCAGCTAGTTATAAATTTAGGTTCAAATTCTGACTTGAAACTTCATGGCTCTAAGACCATGACAAGTTACCTTTACTTCACTGATTTTTATTTACTGAGCACTTACTGTGGCCAGACACTGGGCTATAGGCTGGAGTTATGGCAGTGAATCAAACAGAAAAAAAAAATTCTTCTATTTTCATGGAAGTGCTATTCTAGGTGGAGAAAGTGGAAGTTGAAATACTTCAATGAATACAACGTGTAGTGTGTCGAGTGGTGTGAACACAATGGAGAAAGTGGATCAAAGTGAGTATGAAGAGATAGAGTGATCTATGCAGATATTTGGGGGAGCAGAGCATCCCAGGGAGGGAGAAGATGGGCAGTGCAAAGGTCCTGAGTTAGGTTTGAAGGACATCAAGGGCACCAGTGTGGTCAAATGGAGAGAGCGAGGAGGAGCGTGCAATGCAGTAGCGCAGAAGACAACCAGGGCCCGCCCGTGCAGGACCTTTTGTAAGAACTCTGACTTCTAATCTTATTAAATAGTTTTTTAAAAAAGAATTATTTATCATTATTATTTTTCACATGAGTTTTACCAGAGAAAGACAGAGAAAGAGAGGGAGAATGAGAAAGCACGTCGCCAGGTCCAAGACTCGAACCACAGTCAGCTATGTGGGAATTCCAACACCTTAACCACCACGCCATCTGCTGGCCCCTTTTTAATCTGAATAAAATAGGACGCTATTACAGAATTTCAATCAGAGGATAATGTGATTGGACTTTGGTTTTAACAGAACCTCTCAAGGTGCTGCATTAAAATACCCTAAAGGGGGTAAAAGTGGGAACAGGAAAACCAGAAAAAAGATTGTTGCAACAATCCTGAGAGGAGATGGTGGTGGCTGGGGCCATGGTGGTAGCAGTGGAGATATCAGATGTGTTGGGACTCTGGGCACATTTTGTTTTTGTTTTTGAGTAGAATCTACAGGATTTACTAAAGATTTGGCTATGGGGTGTGAGTGAAAGAGAAGAATCCACTCCCAGTGAGGGGCTCACACTGGCTCATGAGAGCCCATAGCTAAATGTCCAGGCATTTGTCAACTATTCTCATTATGCTGGTAGCTCGAAGTAGACCATGGTGGGAATATTTACACTATGGAAATTGGCAAATGCCAAATGCTATGAACCAGGGTGTGGACTGATTCCTCCCCAACTTGTCAACAGAGTCGGTCGTTGTACATTTACTAGCATGTCACTGGGTCAGGTTGATTGATTGATTTAGTTTTGAGTTAATTACTCCTTGATTGATTGATTTAGTTTGAGTTTGATTTAGTTTGAGTTAACTACTCCTTATGGAAGTGGGAAAGATGGGCTGGAACAAGTATATCAAAGGAGAACCAGAAATTTAACTTTGGATCCATTTCATTTAAGATGCCTCTAAGACATTCAAGTGGAGTGGTAAAGAAGAAAGTAGATAAAAATGGAAAATAGTTGTACCTACTTCATAGGATCAATCATTAGAGCAAATAATAAATTCACTACTTATAAAAATAAAAATCAATGTTAAGAAAGAACTTCATGAATACACAGTGCTCAATACTGTGAATTTCTTCACCATTACAATGAGAAAGGACCATAATCACTATCTAGAGTTGCCACATTGATTAGAAGAAAGTCCACCTCTTGCAAACAATCCCTTTCTGACAATAATGCTGGTGGCCTGGCTTTGGGGAAAGATTTCTGCTTTAACTGCTTGAGGCTCTGGGATCATCCACCCTCTTGCGTGTGCTTCATGGTGGAAATAAAACGCAACCCAGTGTCAAGCTGAAGATTAATTGAATATTTGATGCGTAGAGGAGATGAAAGCAAGATTTTTATTCTGTTTCCTTATTCAGGCCTCTGGCACCAAAGAGAGTTGATGGCCAGTCTTGTTTAAGCAAAACCGTCCATCAGGGAGGCACCCTGCAAGGACAGATTAGCCATGCCAAGCAGAAGGGAGAGGGTCAGAGACAATTCCTGGGGTCTTCTGCCTGGGTGGGACCTCGGAAAAAAGCGACCAACTCAGGGGTTGTCTTAACTGCTCTTGGCCAAAGACGAAGGGGGTTTGTCCAGTAACTTTAGAACCCTACATTTATGCTTATCTTCATGATGGGGAGCAGAGAAGACTCCCTAGAAGAAGTAGCTTTAGAAAGGAGATTTCTGTTTGAAGCTTTAGCTAAGAAGTTCTAGAACCTCCCTTTAACCCTTTCCCTCCGTGCAGGAAAGGGTTACACAGTCTTCCTGTACCAGCCACGTTGAACTTCCTTTAAGTCCGCAAGCGGGCTACATGCTCTCATTTTCAGGCTTTGCAGATACTGTTCTTGCTCTCTGGGACACTCTTCCTTTCCCTTCTGCACTTGCTTATCTTCTTTTTCCTCTTCACTTAGAAGTCATTTCCTCCTGGAAGGCCCCCTGGTTTCTCTCAGCTGCCTCTCCTCCCTGTCCTTGCTCCTACCACACCACATATAGTTCCTTGTCTGCCCCACCCCATCAGCCTCACGGGTGGAGGCTGCTCTGTCTTTCTCACAGATGGAGCCCAGCATTTAACCCGGGGCTGGCACACAGCAGGGGCACAGCCATTTCTGTTTCTAGAGTTAAGAGAGATGATCCATTCACTCTTTTCCAGTCTATATCTCCCTACAACAAGGATACTAATCAGAACCTTTCCAGCACTGAAAACAGTGCTTGGCTCATAGTGGACACTCAAAAAAAAAAAGTCTTAAATGACTGAATGAACAACTTATTCCAGACTCCAGGAGTCAGAGAGAAGGGAGAGGGGAAGAGGATGAGCGTGGGTTGAGGAGTGGGTGAGTGAGGCAGTTGGCAAGGGGCTCACAAACCTCCAGGAGCCATGAAATACTGAGGGTCCAAGACCCCCGTGAGATGGGAAAACAGGTCCAGAGAGAAGCCCAAAGTCACGCAGCTGAGAAGTGAAGGGGGCGGAATTCTTTCCCAGGTGGCCTGGCGCCAAGTCCACAACGAGCAAGCAGGAGGGCGTCTGAGGACCCTTCTGCCTCGAAGGAACAACCTCACAGGTGCCATCATAACTTGTAAACCATTACCCTGTTTTCCTGCAAGCCTTCTTTGCAGAAACCCTGGAGCTGCTGCTTTTCAGCTCGTCGGGCTTTGGCATTTCCCTGTTTCTCCTCAGCCACCTGGTATGCCGGGAAGTCTTTTGCTTTGGCTTTTTCCAGATGCCACCATCTGCCTTTCCCCCCTTCTCACCTCCATCTCACCCGGAGCAGTGGAAAGAGCATGGCTGAGAAGCCTCTAGGTCCTGATTTCTGCTCTGCTACATGCTAGCTGGGGGATCTCCCTGAGTCTTGGCAGCCTCATCCAGACTGTGGGGGTACTCCCAGGCAGGGTCCTTCATGAGAACTACTAAGATATAAATGCTTAGAGTAATCCCTGTTGCATCTGGTCCAGAGGAGGTGCCTCCCTGCTCCCTCTGAGGAGTCAGGGGAATTCTGGATGGAGCATCTCACGGTCACCTCCATTGACTCTAGCTTCACAGCCATTTTTTTTTCAGGCCAGCCCTACAGCCTGTGTGTAAGGGAGCTGGGTCCCACATGGCTGACCATGTTTCGAATCTGGACCTCATAGCTTGAAAAACATGCCTGGAGCATGTATGTGCACCCCTAATCCCAACAGGATGGAAAGATGAAGGAGAAAGGACTGCAGCACGACCATACCCCACTGGGGTGTGCTTTTTTTTTTTTCCTCTCTCTCTCTCCATCTGAATTTCTCTGATGAGTCCATGTCCCCTCTGGAATTTTAAGAAACTTTTTCATCCATTGATTGTTTCTTGAGCAACTACTATGTGTTAAACTCTGTGCTAGATCCTGGGAACTAGTAAGTCAGACCTAACCAGGAGAACCTGTTGGTGTAGTTGAGAGAGACATCCATGAGAAAACAGTCTACTGTGGTCCAATGAGTACTTGCCATGGTGCCCTCCAAGCCCTGGCCACATGAGCCATTCTGTTCCTATTGAATGCATCCAGGGCATTCCTTAGTTTTGAGCTTTAGTATCAGATCCGTGGGGAAATCTTTTTTGATTTCCCTCTTTAAGTCAACTCTCCAGTATAGATTGCATAGCAGCATAAGCCTTTCCTTAAACTGCTTATTAAAGTTGGAGTATGAATTTGTGCTTGGTCTTATGTAATATTTGTTCCCTTAGTAGGCTGGATTTCATGAACATAGGGATTCCCTCTCTCTTTCTGCTAGTGCTGTCACTGTTGTGGTTGTGGGTCTGACCACGAGGACTCCAGTCCTTTGCATAGACCCTAGCACATAGTAGATGTTTAATTAACCTTGGCTGGAAAGGAGAAAGCAGCAGGAATGTCTTCCCAGAGCTCCCACATTGGACTCGATGGGAGCCCACTCATCATAAATACTCACAACTGGATATCTAAAAAGATCCGCTTCTCTTCCCCCACGTGGATCTTCCAGATACAGTCTTCACCTTCTACGTAGGGCTCTGGCCAGTTTGGCGACAACACCACTCCAGCCACAGCAGAAAGCTCCCCACCACACATAGCTGTAAAAGAGACAGACTTGATTTGCAAGGAAGCTACCATAGCAGAGCAGGCGTGAAGTCAGACAGCCGTGGGTCTCTGTGTGCAGAAAGGCACCCTCTCCATGGGCAGTCCACACACGTGTGGTACCATCATGAGAGCTGACCATCTGTCCCTTCTTTAGCTGAAGGTCGGCAAAAGTCGGGCAAAGCGAGGTGGATAGTTCTTTCAGGACCATGGACAAGGCCCCAAACCCCAGGAATCCTCAATGGCTACACCCTTGGAGAAGGTGAGAAGTGACTAAGAGATAGTACCCAGGTCCAGTGGGCCCAGATTCCAGTCTTGTCGCAGGCCCTGGCACTATGTGTTTAACTTCTTGGAACCTAACCCCCCTTCCTCTATAAATGGGGTGAGACCATGGGTGTCCTTGCTTGGTTATTCTGAGGCTTGATTAAGCCCATTGGTGTCAAACATGCAGCCCACTGCCTGGCACACAGGAGCTGCTCGGTGGCTTAGCTCATGTATTGTGACAGGTTCTGGCCTAGGGATGTGGCCACGGCTGGTCCTGGCCCTTTAAATTCCACTCTGTGTTTATTGCTTTGGAAAGTTCTCAATATGGCAGAGGCCAAAGCACCAATAAATTCCGCTCTGTTAAACCAGCACATTTAATACAAGGATCAATCCTTCACCAAGGCAAGACTGTGATTTCACGCCAACCGCCATCCAGCCGGCGACTGCCGGGAGAAGGGCTCCCCTCATGACTCCACATGCTGCCAGGAGAGTCAGTCTTGGGGTGGCTCTGTGGTGTTAGATAAGAAAAAGTCGGGAGGACAGGCCCCCAGGAACCAGTATAGATGAGGGTTCTATGTAGACCACATTGTCCAGGGGGGCTCTGAGCACAGGTCTCTGTAAACAGAGAGACCAGAACTCCTTTCCTGTCTCTGCCAATTACTGTTTTTTAATGTATGTCACATCCCACCGTCAGTTTCCTCATCTACAAGTGGGGCTAATAATATTTACTTTCTGGGGTAATAGAATAAAATCAGCAGATGCATATACAGCCCTTGGCAGAGTGCCTGTAGCATAATTATTGCACACCCATTAGGAACTATTATTATCATGATTATGAATGATAATCGAGGGTGCCACATGTGGTTGGGCAGGCTGTGCCCTGCACAAGGTTGCATGGCAGAGGGCGTGCATAGGAGCTGAAATCCAGGCGCTGAGCTGCTCCCGCACTGTGCACTGTGGGACCTGTGCCTGGAGGAAGGGATGCCTCGTAAAATGTACCTACTGTGTAATTTCCACAAAGACCAGCAGCAGCCTTGATCCAAAGGATAGTGAGCCCTGGAAAGGGTTCTTCTCTCCCCCCCTCCCAAATTGGTATATAAACTGGGGACACACCTCTAAGCTGGAGCCTCAGTCTTCTCATCTGCAGGGACCGAGGTCCCTGGGGCCCCCTGGGGAGGAGGCAGTGGCCCACTCACCTCTGCACAGGGGCTCCGTGTCATTCCAGTATGGGTCCCGCATGTTGATACACTCGATGATGGCCGGGCCCTGCTCCAGAGAGTGGCCGGGGTCGCAGGTGAACTCCACGATGGTCCCAATGTTATAGGTCGGGTCGGATGTGGTGAAGTTCCCGTTCTGAATGTAGGGCTCGTAGCAGTGGCCTTTCTCAAAGGCTGGAGTGGGGAATACAAAAGAGGGGCAGATAGGTCAGGGGCCACCCCCTCGTGCTGGATTTCAAAGACTGGCCCTTTCTCGCTATTCAGAAAAGCTCTGGGCAGGCTGAAGCTGGGGGTGGCTACAGTGGGAAGACCCTGTTGAGGTGCCTATTGCTCTGACATGGTGTAAATAACTAAACAGAAAAAGTCAGTCTGTCAGTCTGTGACCGGGTCACTCCTGTTTAGTTCAGGTGTCTACCTTCTGGAACTCAGTCTCAGCACCCCCCCATACTTCCTCTGCTCCCAAGTCACCAGACCAAGAGAAGAGGAAGCCCCCCAGGGACCCTCACCCTCAAATCGGATGTTGAAGGCTGAGGCCACTCGGGCCTGGTCGGACGTGAACTCAATGTGGATGGTATTGCCTTCGCTCAGCAGGCCCTCGAAGGGGACGCTCTCGGTCTGAAGGGAGTCGTACAGAAGTGATGACTTGTTGGTCTGTCCGCTGTGGATGGTCATCCTGGCAGTGGGAAAGAGGAGGAGGGACATTCGCTGACATGTAGCAGTGGTGACCGCCACCTCTGGGGTTCACTCTTGGATTCAGATTCTGATGTTACCTCTTCCCTTCCCAACCAGCTGCTTCTGCTTCTTAAACCTACTTCCTCTTCTGTAGAATGGGATTAAACGCATGTCTTGGGTTTCCTATGGATTTATTCTGAGGCTGGGGGAAAAGGGATGTGTCTGATGTAATGAGCCAAGCTAGTTCATTCATGTTGGTTACTGCTACTATTATTGAGAAGTTGGGATTAATGGACAGTTTCATTATTGAAACAGCAACATACAAGGGGACTTTAAAAAGTTCATAGAAGGGGCCAGCATGTGGTGTGGAGGTTAAGACACCGGACGCCCATATGGCAGATCATAGTTTGAGTCCCAGACCCTGTGGCTTGAAAATCAAAACAGATGAATAAATATGTAAATGTTAAAAAAAAAAAACTTCTTGGAAAAGTGGAATTAAAGTATGTTTTTATTTTGGTGCAAAAAGTTTTGAAATCCATGCACAAGTGTCCCCCCCCCTCCACCCCCCATAATAAGCATTTTCCATGAACATTTTGAAGACCCCGTATATGGTCAGGCAGACCCAGGTCTGAGTTCAGACTTTGTAACTTCTGAACAGTGACTTTGCACTAGAATATTTCATCTGCCTGAGTCTCTCTTTCCTGATCTATAAATTGGGTCTAATATCACTTATATCAGAATGTGGGGATTAGAGTACATTGAGTATAAAGTGCCCAGGACAGAGCTGGAATATAAGTCATATTTATTTGACCCCTACCAGGATTTATCTCTGATCCTTATTTCCTCAGTTTGAACTCCTGATGTCTAATTCTCAGTTCTTTTATGACTGAGGTCACATGGCTCAAAATCTCGACGCACCTCCGTTTTCCCCGCTGTGAAAGGAGGGAATGATAACATCTTTCTGATCTGCTTTATAGGTGGACTTTTAAAGTATGTCAAAATATAGTATCCTGAACAATAAAAAGGTATTAGACAAAATGTTGGGTCTCCACTTTTATTGTTATTAAAAACCATACTCAACTCCTTGTGTATCCTTCTATTTTTTAAAAAAAATTATGTAAAAGTGGGGAAGAAAACGGTACACAAATTAGATAGGTTTCTTTTATAGAGTCATAAACACATATTTAATCCTTTGAGCTTTTTACTGTGACTCATAAAAAGAGCTTATTTTATGTTGCCTCAATGAATTTCTGATGCCACTGAGATGCATAAATGTTGGAGCCATGGTTTATTCATTTTGCCAGGTGTCCAGTATGGCTGAGATGATGAAGGGGGTCTGGAAATGCAGTAAAAGCTACCAGTGTCCTACCCCCATCATACACCCTCAGCATTTTCTGCTGGCTTCATACTCAAAGCCTCCAAGAATCAGCTAATTCAACCAGCTCGAAGAGTGGCAGGCTGTATTAGGGGATTAGGTGTCCAACAGCATCCTTCATCCTTTATCCAATGGTGAGTGGGGCTGGTGGATAAACACCCCATTCTTCCAATAGGACCACTATGACATGCGTGCCATGCAGGGACTGAGGTTCCTAGCAGACGGAATGCCGGTTGTCCCAGCGATCACCTCCTTGTCAATGCATTCTGCATTCTCGATCTCACTTTCCCATGCCAAATAATTTACTTTCCATCACATCCTTGTCATTGTGTCTGTCTCCAAGGGAACTCAACTTAAGACAGACAATCCAAGCAGCTAAGGTGCTAGTTTTCTAGAATTTTCTAGAATATCCTCAAGTATGTTGAACAAGGTCTTAGAATATTAAAGTTTTCAGATTCTATGCTTATTACGGAATCTACAGACTTTTCTTTTCTTTTTTTTTTTTTTTAAAGGTTTTTACCATAGGGCACGTGTACTTGTCAAGGAGAGCCAGAGACAGAGAGAGAGGAAGAGTAAGAAATCACTCCCTAAGGGGGATGGCCATGCCACAATTCTTTTTCCTCTATTCTACTCTTGAGATTTTGTGCTTGCACACACACACACACACACACACACACACACACACCTAGTGTGATTCTCAAGCTGCCACATCTGGGACTTGAACTGTGGTCAGCCCTATGGAAATCCAGTGGCTTAACCACCATGCCATAGACCCCACACATGTTTTTAAATGTTGTCTTGTCACTTATCCCTAGCTATTTCACGTGTATAAGTCTAGTTTTTCTATCTCAACCTCCGATCACACCAAAAGCCAATGTTCTCTCCTTCCCTGTTCTCCGTGAAGCCTAGTACGTGGCTGGGCACAGGGAAGGTACTCAAGAAATACTTCCTCCTCATTCAGTGGCAAAAGCAATGTGCAGCAGAATGAATGAGGCAGTTCATTGCGGAGGGCCTGAATTCCTTCTTGCCTCTTGCCCTGCCTTGCTGTGTGACCTGGGCAAGTCTCTTTCCCTCTGTGTGCCCCAGTTTCCTTGTCTGTAGCAGGAAGAGATGGAAGCTGATGGTCTCTAACTTCTTTTCTTGACTTCCATGAGCTAAGCTTCAAGACTCCAAATCGCTAGGCATATTCTAACACTCTTGGAGAGAACCAGGCTGGGCACAGACCTTCAGAGGTTTACCTGTCTTTCTCGTGCAGTGACAGCCTTTCAAAATGCAGATGCAGTTTCTGTCCCTCTGGAGCTTCGATGGTCCACACGCAGAACTGGCTCCCATTGGTGTTTCCAGGGTAACTCGGGGAGAGGACACGGCCGATGGTGGCGTTGTGCACTGCCCCTCCGCAAGGGGCTGGGTCCAGAATAGAGGAGAGGGTGGGTGATGAGAGAAGAGCAGAAAGAGAGGAAGTGAATGTTTCATTCTTCCCTGACCCCTGCCCCTACAATCTAGTTAGGATGAAACGTGAGATCCCTGGGATGGGAGAAAATGGGGCAGAGAAGGACAGTTTGGAAGGGACTTGACTTCCTCCAAGGGAGTTATCCTCTTTGGCAGGAGATCTAGCTCCATGATTGCAACCATCAGTGTGTGTGTTTTGTGGCAGAACGTGATTGCAATTTTTCTTTTTTGAGAGGTTTTTGCTATAGGGCGTGTGCGCTCGCCAGACAAAGAGAGACAGAGAGACAGAAAGCGAGAAATCACCCCCCAGGGGGAATGGCCACGCTGCAATCCCTTCTCCTCCATTCTCCTCTCGTGATCTTGGGCACGCACGCACACGCGCCTGGCGTGAGTCTCAAGCCACCGGGTCCGGGACGCAAACCGCGGTCGACTACGTGGGAGTCCAGCGACATAGCCATTACGCTAACTGCTGGTCCCGTGATTGCAATTTAAGGACTTGTCCATAACACGGGCTGTGTTCTGACTTTTAATGATAAAATGGTGACCAGGAGGACATAGAGGCTGGATGGTGGTGCAGTGGTAACACATGATGCTCTGTGAGGAGGACCACACCAGACTTTCTTGTGTTAATGATCAGGGCTGGTTGAGGTTGGGTGGAGTATGGCATGAAACTTTGTTGGGGGTGCTCTCTTGCTTATAGACCAAAATACAAAAAACAAAGATATAAAGGGATCAGATGGCGAGGAAGTGGTAACCTAAGTGACCAGCCTCTGTGACACTGGCCTGTGTGGGCAGGTTATGGATTTACATATGGAGATCTCCCTGAATGTGCCAGGTATGTGCAGGCCCATGACCCAGAACTAACTGAACTTGGGGTGAACTGTGATGTGAAAACCTTGTTGGGGGTGTCTTTCTTTCTGTCTCTCTTGCTCATAAAATAAAGACAGCAATTTTAAAAACTGGAAAAAGGACAGAAATTGAGGACAGCTGGTAGCATGGCAGGAACGCGACACTCTGCAATGTTGGGCCTACCCGGGAAGGTTCTGGATTGGTGTCTGGAGACCTTTCTGACAGAGCTGGGTGCATGTGTGCCTGTGAACCGTGCTGGTTGAGGCAGGGGTGCAATGTGGCATGAAAACTATTTGGGGGTGCTTCTCTCTCTCACACAGAATAAAGAAAATTTAAGTAAGAACATAGTTCACAAAAGAAGAATATTTTAAAAAATATTTAGTAAACATTAAAACATTCAGATTCACTCATAAGAAAAGAAACGCCAAACTAAATGATTTTCTACTTTCATCCACCCAACTGCAAGATAATAAGCAGCAATAACACCCAGAGATGGTTAAAGGTGATGGGAAATGGTCACTTTCATTCATGACTGATTAGAACACAAATTGTTATAACCTTTCAGGAGGGCTATTTAGTGAAAAGTCTAAGATAAATTTTCAAACACGCTGACCTAGTAATTATGGTTCTGGGAATTTATCCTAAGAAAAGATTCACAGGCTTGCACAAAGATTTATGAATCAGGATGTTCGCTGCTCCCCATGTCTAAGGGTAAAAAACAAATAAAAACAACATGAATGTCTACTTATGGATGTTTAGTGCAATAATACATTTCATCCAGATGGTTGTTAAAGACCATATTCTCAAGAATACCTAAGAATATAGAAAAATGCTCACTCTTAAGTGGAAAAAAAGCAAGTTAGGAAATGGTCTGCCATACCTACTTCAATGAGCTATTTGCAAGGATCAATTGAGACATGAATATAAAAGTGATTTGCTCCTATCTTCAACACTTTTGTGTTTCTTGAAAATTATTTTTACCAGAACCATCTATTACTTGTGTCATAAAAATCTAATAAAGAAATATTAAAACGTGAGCCATGCACTGGAAAGAGTTATACTTTTTCCAGTTCACAAATAAGGAAATATTCTTATGCATACAGGATATTTGGTTGCCAGGAAATTGTTTTGTCCTGTACTATTTGGGAAAGCTAGTCTGAATTTTCTAAACCCAAGGAGAGCTGGTGGGTAGCTGGCACCTCTCATGGAGCTGGGCAGTTAGTTGGGGAAAAATATGAAGTACATCTGAGGATCATGCTTGGGTAAAGCCTCATACCGGCCCTAAGATGTCCTGAGAGCCATATCTATCTTTAAGGAGGATTAAAGAAGCTTGAAAAATCTTCCTTTCCAATTGCAGCCTCCTTAGTTTCTCCCTATTTTCAGAAGAATAGAAGAGTCAGGAGAAAAACTGTGGACAGGCCATTTAAATCCAGATCTTTTCTCATTTCCTAAGAGTCTCTGCTTAAATATTTCCTCCCATAACACTTCCTGCTTTTCTGCAAATCTTTCTTTACAGCTCTTATCAGTCATTAGGAATAGAACATACATCTTCATGTGCTCTATTATGCATTTCTCCCTCTACAAAATGTGAGTTCTGCGGGAGCCAGGACTATTTTTGTTTGTTTTCATCATACCACCAGCAACCAGAAGAGTTCCTGATATGTAATATGTGCTCGATAATTACTTAATGAATAGATAACAACCTTTCACTTTGCAAACAGGGAAAAAGAGTTCAGAGGCGTTAAGCCACTCATGCAAGGACACACAGTTAATAAGTGGAGCAGTTGGAACTCAGACCCGGGCTGCCTAATTTCAGAACCTGTTATGGAAACCAGCACCCTACCCTGACTATGTATTATTCATGACGATATTCAGCTGATCCAGAAGGATGTGCGGAACATAGTGGGTGCTTTATAAATGTTTGCTAAATGGAAGAATGAATGTGTTTTGTCTTTTTTTTTTCTTGGTATGTCTAGAACCAGTGCAAACATGGACGCATAGCAGGTCATCCTTAAATGTTTGTTGAATGGCTGTATGAGTGAATAGAGCTCGTAGTAGAAGAGCAGGTGACCATCTCTCCTCTCTGCTCTGGGCGCTGTGATGATCTGCAACACAGACACACTAAAAGAAACTGTACTTGTATTTTTCAGAACCATGGACAGAGTAGTCCATCCTAGGTTCAAACTTTACTGTTCCATTCATTATTTATTTATGTATTTTTTAATTGCCAGAGGTCACGTGCTCTTTGGGGGCAGGGGGTGAATCCCCCATTGGAGCATTGGTTATGCTTCAATCCCGGCTCCAACATTATTTCATCTTTTTGGGAGTTAGGGCACACATGCTCACATGCCTGGAGTGTTTTTCAACTTGCTGGGGCCGGATTGAACTGTGGTCAGCCATGTGGGATCCAACGTCCTTAATCACTAGGCTATGGGGCCTGCCCCCACTTGTGTCACCATTTGCTATGATCTAGGGCTGTTCATTTAAGTTCTCTGAACCTCTCATTTACCCACTGTGAAATGGTGGTAATTTCACTTCTTTTATATATTTTTATATTTATATATTTTATATATTTATATATTTATATGTGAGAAATCAGTGACATAATGTATATGGAGAGCTGGGTGCCATCCCTGGTGCAGAGTGGGTGCTCAGAACATTCCAGCATGATTGCCCTGTGGCTCAGGAGCAGAGTGATGAAGGACGCTGTCCCTGGTAGGGAGCACCAACCATCTGTCCTCCCTGAGTGCTGCTCATTTGCTGCCTTTCTGTTCCCCTTCTTTGCCTTATTAAGCCGACTGATGGCTCTGTTTGGCTTCAATTTGCCAGCCGTGGCTCCCTATCCATCTTTCTTAGCATAAATTGAGGCTTAATTCCTCTCTGATTTTGCACATAGATAAAAATTAACACGAGAGAAACACAGACCAACTGCCCTATGGTTTGAATTTTTTTCTTTGGTAGAAACAAAGAAAAAAGAAAAAAATTTGGAAGGGCCTTGGGGAAATAACACTGCAACAATTAAATCTCAGAATTTATCATCCGTTCTCCTTTACGTTTTGTATTCCTCTCGACTACAAATGCCTGGAGGTCAGGAGTTATGTCTTATTATTCTCAGTATTCTCTTGGCACATGGCACATAGTAGGTTAATGTGCACAACCTATCCCAGCCACCATTAGGACATTTGGGAACCTAAATGAATTTTGCTGTCTTGATAGATGAAGATAACCATGGCTGTGCCCTGTGGTTTGTGGACAGTGTGGTACAACCCCATGTTTCTCAAACTGCAGTGTGCACAGGAGTCACTCAAGGGTCACGTCAAAATGCGGATCCTGAATATGGAAGATTTGTTGCTGAGTGAAGCAAGTCAGGCTATGAAGGAGAGACATTGTATGTCTCCACTTGACATGCACCGACTGTCAGCACTCTATGGTAGAGACTGAAAGACTGGAGGACATAAAAGCATTAACAATTGTTATGGACACTAGAGACAAAGTGGAAGGAGAGTGTGGGAGGGGAAGAGAACAGGAAAGATAATTTGGAGGAAAAATGGAAAGGTAAGATATTTGTGGGACACAGATATGGTTTATTATCTGTTGATGAGGCTGTGTATAGTATTCTCAACTGGACTGAAATGTATATCATGCTGGGTAAAGTCTGTTTACAATCTAAGTGATGTATAGTGATTGAATGTATAAATAATAATAATAATAATAAAGATAAAAAAATGAAGATTCTGATTTTGCTGGTTTTCCATGGGGCCCAGAATTGTGTATTTCTGATGATCTCACTGGACTCAAGATAAACTTAGTGAAGGTATATGGAAAAAAGCTCAGAAAAAAAGTATTTTGGACTCATTTCTGCCACTGCAAGGCTGTTCTTCTCTCTAAACCTCATTCTTTTCACTGTGAAGTGCTAATCTGACCTCCCTGAGTTCACGTGGAGTAGTAGATGGCATCCTAACTGATCTCAGTGAATTCTTTCTGGTCACTTTCAATAACCTGTTGACCACATGGAAGCCAGAGTGATCAGTCCTGCTTAAATCCTTGCAGACATTTGCCTAGTTCACACATCTTCTCAGGGCCTGAACACCTCGAGCCACATGGTTGCTGACCACTGTCCCAAACATATCTTGCAGCTTTTGCTGCAGTTTGACCAGACTGGTCCTCCTAACTTTCTCAAACTCATCAAGTTCCTTCCCACTCTGAATCTTCCTTTGCATATGCTGGTTCACACGCTTGAACCATCTTTCCATACTCTTCCTTCAACAGTTTCTATCTGGTAACTTTTGGCAAATGACTTTACATCCTTGAGTCTCATCTGTAAAGTGGGGATAATAGTTCCCACCACACAGAAAGGTTCTGAGGATTAATTATAGTCCTTAGCATAATGCTCAGCACATATGAGAAGTCTTCAAAAAGTTCATGGAAAGCAAGTGTCATTAAAAAGCTTTGTGTGTGGACTTTAAAATTTTTTTGCACCAAAATAAATTTGTACTTTAATTCCATTTTTCTATAAATGTTTTTTCTTTTTCTTTTTCTTTTTCTTTTTATTATTATTTTTTTTACAACTCTCTAGACAGGGACAGAAAGAGACACAGAGCAAGAGAGGGAGAGAAAGTGAGAAATCACCCCAGGGGGAAGACCATTTCACAACTCCTTCACCTTTATTCTCTTCTTGGAATTTTGTGTGCACACATACCCTGTGTGATTTTCCAGCCGCCAGGTCCCAGACTCAAACCATGATTGGCTACGTGAGAATCCAGCACCTTAGCCACCAACCATTGCACCTGTCGGTCCCTTACAAGAACTCTTAAAAGTCCCTTCATATTTGTGGGGCTCAAAAACAGTGGCAGTAGTCATCCAGAGCACAAAAGAAACAAAACAAAACAAAAGACAAATTTTTATCAAAATTGAAAGCTTAGCTTATTAAGAAGTAGAAAGACAACTCACAGAATGGGAGAAAATATTTGAAAATCATATAGCTAATAAAGATATAAAGAAGTTTTATAACCCAGCAACAAAGGAATAAACAATCTAATTTAAAAATGGGCAAAGGGGGTCAGCCCATAGTTGGTGGTTAAGGTGGCTAGATCCCACATGGCCAACCATTCAGTCTGAGTCTCAGACTTGGCAGCTTGCAAAACACACTGCACGCAGTGCAACTATACAACACTTATTTATTTTTAAAGACGTGGAATAACCTACCATGTGACCTTGGGACAATGACTCAGTGCCTTAATGTTTCACTTTCCTTATCTTTCCAGTGGAGTATTAATAATTGTCGTGGTAAGGATTAAATGAGATGATGCAAAAAGAAATGCAAAGGTATATGTGTGCATGTCCAAAATCCTGAAAGGAGAAAGAAATAGAGGACAGGGGATTGTGGTGTAATCATTCCCCATATAAGGTGCTTTCTCTCTCTCTCTCTCTCGTGCTTGTGCTCTTGCTCTGTCTGGGAAGTGTACACACCCTCTGGCAGCTTAGAAATAAAAAGGGCAAAGGACTTCAATAGACATTTCTCCAAGTGGGGTATATATGGGATTGTCAGAAGAGTCATGATATATTTTCTATGTTTCTCTATACAAAAATGTGTCATGAATTTTCTGATGACCCAATAATGGCCAACAAACACATGCTTGACATCATTAGTCATCAGGGAAATGCAAGTCAAAACCACAACGAGATACTTTCACATCCACTACAATGTCCATAGTGAAAGTATCAACGTGGGTAATAATAAGTGTAGGTAACGATGTGGAGAAATTAGTACTCTTAGGCATTTCTGGTGGAAAAGTAAAATGGTAGTTACTATGGAAAATAGTTTGATGGTCCTTCAAAAGGTTAAACACAGAATCACTATATAACCCAGCAATTTCGCTCCTGAGTATATACCTAAGAGAAATAAAAACTTGTGTCCACACAAAATCTTGCATACAAATGTTTACAGCAGCATTTTTTTTTGAGAGGTTTTCGCTATAGGGCGCGTGTGCTCGCCGGACAGACAGAGAGAGACATAGAGACAGAAAGCGAGAAATCACCCCCCAGGGGGGATGGTCACGCCACAATCTCTTCTCCTCCATTCTCCTCTTGGGATCTTGGGCACGCACGCACACGCACCCGGCGTGAGTTTTAAGCCACCAGGTCCGGGACGCGAACCACGGTCGACTACGTGGGAGTCCAGTGACATAGCCATTACGCTAACTGCTGGTTCCCTACAGCAGCATTCTTTATAACCACTAAAAGATAGAAACAATCCCTATGTCCTTCAATGAATGAGTGGATACACAATATGTGGTACATCCATACAATGGAATATTACTAAGCCATAGAAAGAAATAAAGCCCTGATATACAGTACAACATGGGTGAATCTCGAAAACATTATGGTAAATGAGAGAAGACAAACATGTCATATACTGTGTGATTCCATTTACATGAATTATCCATACTAGGCAAATCTACAGAGTCAGAAGGTAGACTGTTGGTGGCCAGGGGCTAGGGCAGGAGGAATGAGGAGTGACTGCTAAGGGTAATAGGGTTTCCATTCGGTATGATAAAGATGTTTGGGAACTAGATAGTGGTGATAGTTGCACAATATCATGAATGTACCAAATACCTCTAGTGGTAAATTTCGTGTTATGTATATTTTACCCCAATAAAGAAAATCTCAATGGCATCAGTTATATGTATTTGGAGTAGTCTCTTCTGGCTGGGAGCCATTCTCTGAGGTCACTCCTGATGTCTTGGGGGTTGGTGTCTCCCCTCTTGGTTGGACCTTCAAGTTTGGACTAGCAGAGGCTGAAACGTACCTGAGCAGATTGGCTCCTGGCTGCTCCAGTGGGGCTTAGAGGCATTGATGCACGTCAGCGTCTTGGAGCCCTGGAGCTCGTAGCCCAGGTGGCAGTGAAAGTGGGCCACCCCGCCTGAGTGTAAGTCCATCACTGTGACATCCCCAGAGTCAGGCCGGCGGGGAAAGTTGCAACTCAGCATGAAAGCTGGGAAGAAATGCAAAGGCAGACATAGTTACCATCACAGGTGGAGAGCAAGACCGTGACCCACATCCTGGGAGACAATTTGCGCTGAGGATAAAGATGAGGCCCCTGGGGACTCCAGAGCACTGGAGGATGGTATTTTTGTGGTTCTCGTTGATCATACGGTGCTGACACTGCCAGATCAGCACTTTCTTGGGGCTCAAAACTCCTCACCTTGCCTAAATAGGGATAGCAGGTTTGAGATGATAAATGAATTTCCACACCTCATTTGAGCCTCTCTCCATGTGGACAAAGAATGGCCTCCTCTTTGGGCACAGAAAAGGCAGGATGATCAGGTAGGTCGGTCCCACTCACATGTACATCTTAGGTGTTTGTTAAAATTGCAAACTGTGGGCCAGATGGTCACTCAGCAGTAATGCAATTGACCTACATGGAAAGATCCCAAGTTTGTTTCCTGGGGCTGTCCTGATGCTCATGCGTGTCGGTGATACAGGCTGGTTGAGGCTGGGGTGGACTGTAGTGTGAAGACCTTGTATAGGATAGCTGTTTTTCTTTTCTTTTTTTTTTCTCTCTTTCTCTCTCTCTTGCTCATTGAAATAAATGAAAAGCTCTTCAGAAAAATGCTTAAGGCTTTGAAAACTTGAAAACACCCAACCTGGAAGGAAAGGACTTGGGCTTTGGAGGGAGATCATGTGCGTTTACATGCTTCCTCAATCACGTGGACACTATACAACATTTTTTTTTTTTTGAAGAGGCAGAATAACCTACTATGTGAACTTGAGACAATAACTCACTGCCCTAATGTTTCACTTTCCTCATCTTTCCAGTGGAGTTAATAATTGCGATAGCAAAGATGAAATGAGATGATGCCAAAAGGACTCTACTTGGCACAATGTCTATCACATAGTTAGCATTTACTAGATAGGGGTAGCAAAAAAGTGCATACAATTACAGTGAGCTCTTCCATTTTCTTAAGACAATGTCAAATTCATCCTGGCTCTACCCCTAGACCATGGTCTGATCTCTCCTGCAGCACAGACTGTCTCTATTCCCAGTGCTAATGGGGAAGACTAAACTCAAGTTCATGGTTCAACATGTTATTTTTTCCTGTTTGTAGTTATTATGAATTTAATAAAGGAAAAAAATAACACGTCAAACCATGATTCCATAACATGTGGATGACCACGAATGGGAATGTCAATTTTATAACAACATGGTTATCCACATTGTTATAGGAACATGTAGGGAAAAGTTAGAAATTGTTTTTTCAGTTATCTGGTCAACTTGATATAAATGTATAATAGATAGTCCCCAACACCTGGATTGTGGCTAATGAATTCACTTTTCATTCATATATTCTGGCAGCTGACACGTTTCCAAGAGAGAGCTCCTGACTGAGTGAAGGGAGGCTTGAGGTCCTGGGAACTGGCCAGGAGGTGAGGAAATGGGATGATAACAAAGAAGGAAGGAGAGAAGAAGTAAAAGGGGGTTAAGAAAGAGAGAGACAAAAACAAAACCAAAAACTTCAGCAAGCTCACGACTAGGAATTCATCCCGGGGGAGGAAGTCAGTATGTTGTAAAGACTTCAGCACCCCGGCGTTTATTGCGGCACTATTCGCAATAACCAACATATGGAATCAACCCAAGTATCATTTGATGTTAAATGGGCAAGCCTGGAGGGACATCATATGAGGTGTAAGCCAGGCACAGAAAGAGAAATACCACATGTTCACTCCCGTGTGCAAGAACTGAAAAATACGACCTCGTAGGAGCAGAGGGATGAAGAATAACTGCTAGAGTCTGGGAAGGATGAGTGTGGGGAGGATAGAGGGGTTGTGATTAATGGACCTAAAATCACAGATACATAGGGGGCCAGCAGGAGGCATGGTGGTTAAGCTACTGGACTCCCACATGATTAATCACAGTTCGTGTCCTGGACCTGGTGAGTTGAAAATTCACACTGGATGTGTGTGCATGGATGCCCAAAATCCTGAGAGGAGAATGGAGGAGAAGGGATTGTGATGTGGCCATCCCTCCCGGGGGTGATTTCTCATTTTTATTTTCTCTGTCTCTGTCTCTCTCTAGTGAGCCCACATGTCCTATGGCAAAACCTAAAAAAAAAATCACAGATAGACAGGAGGAATAATGCCTGGCGTTATAAGATACACTGAAGAGAATATTGATGGCAGCAACTTGTTGTGAATCTCAAGGAAACTAAAAGGGAGGATTTTGAATGTTTCTAACAAGTCATGACAAATGGTGAGATGATGTGTATGCTAATTATTCTGCATGAATCATTACACATTGTGTTCTGTACTGTAGAATCCTCTTGTTCCCCATAACTATGTACAATTACTATATGTTAATAAAAATACTTAAAAATAAATGAATAAAGAAACTGTGGTATATGTGACATTCAGTCATTAAAAAGAATGAAATCCGGGGTCAGCAGGTGGCATGGTGGTTAAGGGCACTGGACTCCTACATGACCGACTGTGGACCTGGTGGCTTGCTTTCTCACTTTCCCTCTCTTTCTCTCTGTTCCTCTCTGGTCAAATTAGAATAAATAAATACAGTTAAATAAAATGATTCTAAAAAATAAAAGAATGAAATCCTGGGACCAGCAGGTGGTGTGTTGATTAAGGCACTGGATTCCCACATGGCTGACCAGGGTTTGAGTCCTGGACCCGGTGGCTTGAAAATCACACTAGGTACATGTGTGCGCATGCTCAAAATCCCAAGAGGAAAACGGAGGAGAAAGGATTATGGTGTGACCATCTCCCCCTCTCTGTCTCTCTGTCTCTCTGAGGCAAGTGCATGTACCCTATGGCAAAAACCAAAACCAAAAACCCCAAGGATAAAATACTATTATTTGAGGTAACCTGGGTGAGCCTGAAGGACACAATATTCAATGAAATAAGTCAGGTACAGAAAGAGAAATTTCGTATTTGTCACTCACACATAGAAATGGAAAAGGATAACCTCATAGAAGCAGAGAATAGAAGAATAACTATTAGGGGGTAGAAGGATAGAAGGACAGGAGACAGAGAGATGCTGATTAATGGGAAGAAAATTATGAAAAGATGAGAGCAACTTGCAGTGTTATAGTTAACAGCAACTTACTGGATAGCTCAGAGAACTGCTAGGAAAAGAGGATTTCGACTGTACCCAACACAGAATAATGACTAATGGTTGAGGTGCTGCATATACTAATTATCTTGATTTATCATTACATCTCATAATGACAAATTGCATTATGCTCCATAAATATACATAATTACAATATGTCAAAAAACAGAAAGGAGAGTGTGAGAAGGAGGAGCAATGGAGGTGGGAGGAAGAGAAGGAGAGGAGACAATTCAGAAGTAAATGAAGCAACGAAAAGGGGAGATACAGAGAAGGAAGGAGAAAGGAGGGACCGATGAGAGGAATGACCAGAAAGGAGACTGAAGAAGACACAAAGGAAAGAAAGAAAAAGTGCAGAGGAAGGAAAAAGTGCCAAGAAGGACCCCAATGGTTGAAAGTCTTTACTGAGTCTTTGGATTTAAGGGGATCCACGTATCAAATTCGGGGACCATGAACCTGAAGGGGAAAAGAGCCTTGTTCCTGCTCATGAACCTCTATGATATTTTCTTTGGTCACACGTGTAGACAACACACTGTAACATATCAATCGTAGTAGAACCTGCAGCTTTGTCAGCACAAGAAATCACAGATAATTTCTGGGCTATTTCCTGGGATCTTCCTAGGTGGGCCAGTTGCATTACGACTCAGATGTAAGCCACAGTTGGCTACAGGGTGGAACTGGGTTTCTAGGGGGATTTGTGTTTCCCTGTCCCCAGTCCCTCATGGCTGTTAATTCTCCTTTAGATCCAGAATCAACACGATGATAAAAATAGCAATAGCTAACATGGAATGACAACTTACTAGGTGCTGCTAGTCACTATTTTCACCACTCCCATTTAGGCTCTGTGGGCTGATAGCTCACCCCACTAGACATCATAATGGATGTCTGAACTATTTCTCATGCCCCTCAGCATCTACAGTTAGACTAGTGATCAGAATCGCCAGGAGATACTACTATTTAATGTATGAACAATGAAACGCATAGATTATTATACAAGGGGTCTTCATAGACTTCATAGAAATGTTCATTAGGAGAAAAAAAACTATACATGGATTGCAATTTTTTTTTGAGTCAAAATGAACTTGTACTTTAATTCCATTTTTCCTTAAATTTTTAAAAGTTCCCTTACATGATGGATTGGAACAATAATTTTGAAAACCATAATCCAAAACGATTGGTTTCTTTAGTTTTCTTTCTTTTTTAAAAATATTTTATTTAACTTTATTTATTTAAATTTGATGAGAGAGAGAGAGAGAGAGAGAGAGAGAGAGAGAGAGAGAGAGAGAGAGAGAGAGAGAAAGTGAAAGTGAGAAAGCAAGCTGCCAGGTCCAGGACTCTAACCGTGGTTGGCAATGTGGGAGTCTAGTATTCTTAACCACCACGCCACCTGCTGGCCCCACGATTAGAGATTTTTGCTACAGGGCACGTTTACTCACCAGAGAGACAGAGAGAGACAGAGACAGAAAGTGGGAAATCACTCCCCCTAGGGAGGATGGCCACATCACAATCCCGTCTCCTCCATTTTCCGCTTGGGATCTTGGGCATGCACTCACGTGCACTTGGTGTGAGTTTTAAGCTGCTGGGTTCAGGACTAGAAGTGTGCTGGGCTACATGGGAGTCCAGCGATGTAACCATTGCATAATCTGCTGGTCCCAATTGGCTTCTTTTCTTCCTTTTTTAAAGAATTATTTTATTTAACTTTATTTATCCATTTATTTATTTATCTTAATTTGACCAGAGAGGGAGAGCGTGAGAGAGAGAGAGAGAGAGAGAGAGAGAGAGAGAGAGAGAGAGAGCCGCCAGATCCAGGACTCAAACCACAGTCGGCCACATGGAAGTCCAGCATCCTTAACCACCATGCCACCTGCTGGCCCAATTGGCTTCTTTTCTAATTGTATATATTCAATGCTTCTTAAAACATTAGTCTGAGAAGGGGTTTGTAGTTATACCAAACTTCCAGAGGGGTCCCTGGCACAAAAGTTTGAGAATCATTGGCTCCAGAGGGAAACTGAGGCAAACACCTAGATCTGGTTAGCCTGGGCTGGACCCTACCCTGGTAGTGCAACTGGAAGGTCCCAAGGCCGTCATCTTGGAAGGTCCGGAAGTAGACGGAGATGGTGTTGGTGGGGCTTCGGATTACCTGCCCCTCCACCAGGAGTGTCTGGTTGGCCAGGACCGTCAGGGTGGGGCCATCCACTCCACGGATGGAGAGCAGCTCCCCCTCTGAAAGGTTCACGCTCTTCACCTGGGGAAAGGCAGGGAGGACAGGAGAAGCTTTGAGTCACAGACAGGGCCCTCCCAGGCTGCGAGGATGCCTGTGCAGCAATCCCAGCTGGCCCCAGTCGGGGGAGCACCTAGGTCCCTCTCATCTCTCCAAAGCCTACGGTGACAGAGTAAAACCAAGCAGGGCAGAGGCAGTGCAAGGGACTTGTGGTGTGTGAGGCCCCCATCGCTGCACACTTTGATGGAGGCTTCTCGGCGCTGGTAGCTAAGAGAGGTTCTCCTGGAGCTGGTGGTGGTGGTGGGGGGGGGGTTTGACCAGCTCGTGCCTGATCTCAAAGTCATGCAACTGCAGCAGGCATTGCTGCTGTGCCTTACAATAAAATCTGGATGCTTGAGCGCTGTGCCACCCTGCTTTTCCATTCTTAGCTTACACACAAAAGCTTAAAAGTCCAGTGAAACAGGTGGGGCTTCCTCGTGTACGTGTGTTTGATAAGCAGGGTACCATGGAGCCTTCCTTCTGGGTATAATGCCTCAAAATGTATCATTGTGTCTCCTCCATGTGTTCCGAGCAATTTCAGCAGGGCGCTGAGCTGAGAACTTCTATTCATTTGCCAAAAACCAACTTAAATTACCCTGGCGAGAGCAAAGAACCACTGTGGTTAGGATGAATGGTCAGCCTGACTCAGACAATCCTTCAGAGACTTTCTACGGGAAGAGGAAGCCCCTGCAGGACATTCTTCTGGGGTTACCTGGAGCTCCACTCCATAGCCGGTGTAGACTGTCACGTTGTAAGTACACTCCAGGAAGTTGTTGAGGGGCAGCGGAGGGTAGTCGCTGGAGTCAATGTACCCCTCCGGATCGGAGAAGCTCACACTGCAGAGAGCTGGAGGGAAGCATTTTAATTAGGACACCCAGGACAACTCAGAGCTCAGCTCACAGCTGGGCTGCGGGGCGGAGCTGGGCTTCTAGGAGATTTGCATATTCCTGTCCCCACCTTCTCAGGGCTGTTAATTCTCCTTTAACTCCAACATGAAAGTAAATACTGCCATAGCTGACATGGAATGACAACTTACTAGTCACCATTGTGACCAGTCTACAGGGATGACCCTGTTTATCCTTATGCAAACTGATAGTTCACCCCCATTTTAGAAATAAAGAAAAACTCAGAGAGCGGCCACTTCGGGTCATGCTCAGAGAGCAAACGTAATTCAAGCTCAGAGCTCACGCAGCGTTCATCCAAGATGGATGAGCTTTGACGGTTGGGGGTCCCTCTCATGTTGGAAGATGGGAGAGAAGACGGAAGGAGAAAGACTGGAACACGAACGTGCATTTTATCCCATCCAGAGAAATGCATGTGATGGTCAAAGGCAAGCACCCCAAAGAGCCTAGAAACTTCTAAGCCTGGTCAACAATTCCATTCCAAGATGGAAAGGTTTTCTTGAATCCCACTCCCAAGTGCAGTCTCGGGCAGGCTGCTGTGGCCTCAGGGTCTCAGTGGCCTCATCTTTAAAATGGGGATATTTAATTCTGAGCCATAGCCAAGCTTGCAGCCAGAGCCCAGCAGAGGATGGCCATCAGATGGTGGCACAGGAGTAAAATGTGATGCTCTGACACGCAGGGGAAGGGTCTAGGTTTGCATCTGGGCACCGCCCCAAGTGCCCTACGCATGCGTGTCCATGATCCGGAGTTCACTGCAGCTGGGGATGGCTCACAGAGTCACAGCCACGTAGGGGTGCGGTCTTCCCCCGCCCTAGTCTCTCGCTCATGGAAGAAATAAGTAAATAAACTAACAACAAAAAAGATGGTAACTGACGGTGGGACCTGGGCTACCCCGGAACCCCTCATCCCCACCTCCTTGAGGGGTTAGTTGTGGGGGCTAGCGGGTCTCTGGCTGTTGTAGGAGGGCAGGGGCTGCCTACCTGGGGCCTGCTCCGTGGTGATGACCGTGGTGGTAATGATGGTGGTCGTGGTGGTCTCCTGGCTCTCCTCTGAGGCTGATCCAGTCAGTTCGTTCTCACCTTTGTCCATCAGGGTCAGGGGGCTGGAGTCCTCGGGGGGAACCTCATGGGCCTCCTCGGACATGGCGGAGTCCCCATCGTCTGGCCTCTGGGGAAGCGTGTGGGCCACATAGGCCTGCGAAGTGAAGGGAGAGATTTGCAGGGGTGCGGGCGTCGTGGGGGCCGCACCTTCCTTCCTGTCCAGCCAGGGGGGCACCTCTGATGACTCCTTGGAGGCAGCAGCGGGGTCTCCAGGTGGGTGGGGCTTCTCGGTGGAGGAGGAGAGGAGACCCAGGCCTGAGGGTGCTGGCTGGGAGCCTGCCCTCTGGAGGGCTGCTGTGGAGGTGGCCTTTGGTCTCAGCTGTTTCCTGGCCGAATTCACCTGTTTGAGGGAGGGCGGCTTCTTCCTGAGGGAGGAGGTGTGCTTGGTGCTGGCCTCTTCCGTAAGCAGCGGGGGCAGGGCCGGGGGGTCATGATGCCTGGAGGAGGCCGTCCCTTCCAGCTCCAGCTCGCTGAGCTCTTCCCCCGACTGCGTGGGACTCCCGGGAGCCGTGGTCACTCTCTCTTCCAGGCCTTCTTTGCTGATCCTGCTGTTCTCCAGTGCCCTTGAGGGCAGGAGGTGTGGGCCAGCAGGGCCAGCAGGGCCAGCGTCTCCCTCTGGGTGAGCATCTTAGAGAGGAGAAAAGACATCTGTTAGCTTGGTGCTGAGGGGTCTAGGAACTCCACCTTCTGCAGACTTTGGGGTGGCCCTCTAGGGGTGGCACCCAAGACTTGCCAGGCTGTCCTTTAAACCATCTCCTTCCCATCTCTCTCCTTTTCTCCTTCCTTTCTCCACTCACTCACTCCTTCCTTCCTTCCTTCCTTCCTTCCTTCCTTCCTTCCTTCCTTCCTTCCTTCCCCCCTCTCTTCCTTTTCCTGAAGACTGGGGGTCGGTCATGCCAGAACTAAGCTAAACATTAGAACCACAGAAACCAAGGGCACTGGAGGCTCGTGGTCCAGGAGTATATGTTCTGGGGAAGTGGGGGGTGTGCACAGGAAGTAGAAGCAAGCATATTTCATGATTCGATGCTTAGAAAGAGAAAGCGCGTATGCGAACAGGACCAAGCCGATGGACTGCTAAGTTAGTGTGCAGGGCAGGACTGCCATGGAGACTTGGGTAGGTTGTTCACTGCGCAGGGACACCCAGCTAAGAGGCTGAATGAGGTTATAAATCAGGACGCACTCTCTTCTTGGAGTTGCGTGCCCTGGCTCAGTGATGCACTGTCTCAGGTTTGAGAGTAGCACTATATATATATATATATAAATTTACTAGAGGTGCATGTATTCCTTGGAGGGAGGGAAAGAGATTGAGAAAGTGAGGAAGCACCCCAGGGGTGCCAGGCTGAAATCATCTCCTCTCAGGATTCTGTGCGTGCACACACATGGGCCCAGTATGTTTCTCAAGCCGCAGACACTGGGACACACTCTGTAGTCGGCCATGTGGTATCTGGCCACCTTAACCACCATGCCCCTGGCCCGCCACCATGTGGTAATTGTAAGGAAAGGCTGGCCCAGGCAGCTGTCTGCAGAATCACACCCGAAGTCAACTTCCTCGTTACTTATTTGTGACTTGCTTCTGCCAATTTCTGGGAATCAGCCAGGGACCCAGCTGGTAAGTCATTTCTCTCTCCTAGCCTCAGTTCCCTCAGCTGTGAAATAGGTCTACGATTCCCTGTTCCCTAGAGTTGCCATCATTCAGTAAGCTGATGGATGTAAGGCACTTAGCAAACTGCCTCGCCCGAAGTGAGTGCTTAGCAAACGCCAGCTGCCGTCATCATTTTACTGTCGTCATTGTTGTCACAGCACCCCAGTGAGACACTGGAGCTGTCCAACACCCCCGTGATGGTCTCGAGATAGAGAGGAATGACATCATGGGACAAAGGACTGAGAGCTGTCCTTGTCGATTTTCTGCAGAGAGACACTCACTCAGCCACCGTCTCCAGGCCCCTCAGCGCTGTCATTTAAATTTATTTCAGCAGCGGCTGGAAAGGCTCATTTACTTTCATGGAGTTGGCGGCAGTGGCTTAATCTATACAGACTGCAACAGTCTGCAACTAGCATCAACAAATGTTCCTGTTGTGTAATATCGATCACCAGCCAGGGTTCATTCCAGGCCCACGGCATCACTGGGGCCGGAGCGGGTACAGGGAAGGGAAGGGGTGTGGATGGTACCAGGATAGGTCAAGGCCATTCAGGGGCCCAGCAGGTTTTCTAGTCCAAGGCGGGAAGGGCTGTGCCTGCAGAGTTAGACCTGGGTTCAAATCCTGCCTGCTACACCGTGAGTTGAACGAGCCTGGATGAGTCTGTTCACTGTTCCGAGGCTCAGAATCTTCTTTTGTATAATGGAGATGGTCTTTCTGATCCCGAGGCCAGAGGGGGTCTGCCCTAAACCATTGCTTTCCATGAAATGATTGATATTGACCATCCATGTAGACTGTGGAGTGAGAAGAGTGGGGAGATAAGAGGAGCGGAGGTGAGAGGTCAGACACCAGCTCCTGAGCTCTAGCTCTGCACAGGGCTTGGGTGGAACCAGGGCTAGGGGGACCCAGGGATGGTTTTACATGGTTCCTTTCCAATCACATAACTTGGTGTGGGCTTCCTCTTGTCTTCCTCTCTTCTTTGTCTGGGTCAAGTGATGATGGAAGGACTCTTCTACCTCTGATAATGGTTTTTTTTATTTAAAAAAATTTATTAAGGTTTTATGTCATAGGGTGCATGTGCTCGCTGAGAGAAATAGAGACAGTGAGAGGAAAAGTGAGAAATCACCCCCGGAGGGGGTGACTATGTCACAATCCCTTCTCTTCCATTCTCCTGGGATTTTGGGCCATGCAGTCACAAGCTCCCAGTGTGAATTTCAAGCTACTGGTCCAGGACTTGAACCATGGTCGGCCATGTGGGAGTCCAGCACTGTAACCACTTTGCCACCTGCTGGCTCACATTGTTGGTTTTTGAAACTACAGGTGGCCAACAATCATTTTTAGAGCCATTCATGAACCCCATTAAACTGAGCAAAGTGATAGCTAAATCCTGATATGGTTGATGAGTTTTGTAGGGTGCCGTGGTGGCCCAGTCCTTTCCCAAATATCTCCCTTTGATCATGAAGTGGAATGAGAGACAGAGGGAGATGATGATCGGGAAAGCGAATTGTGTCAACTGCATTCAAGGAGGTGGCAAAAAGCACATCCATGCACCTTCGCTGTTAGAATAGAGATATTTATAACACGTTATCTTGTGTGGTTGGGTGCCCAGTATGTCCAGGCGTGTGCTCACCACTTGGCATTTCTTACCTCATTTAATTCTTTCTCAACTTTATGGGGCAGAAATTGTTATTCTTATCTTGTGGATGAACCAATGGAGGTGTTGAGATATTAAAGAACTTTCCAAGGTCGTGTGGCAAAGCTGGGTTTCAGACCCCAAAGACCCTACTACTTGTTTTTTGTTTGTTTGTTTTTGTTTTTGTTATAGGGTGTGTATGTGCTCACCAAAGAAAGAAGAGAGAGAGAGAGAGACAGTGAGAAATCACCCTCCCAGAGGGGATGAGCATGCCACAATCCCTTCTTCTCCAATCTCCTCTTGAGATTTTGGGCAGGCACACACACACACACACACGCACGCACGCACGCACACACATACCTGGTGTAATTTTCAAGCTGCCAGGTTTGGGGCTTGGACTGTGGTTGGCCATGTGGGACTTTAGTACCTTAACCTCTGTGCCACCTGCTGGCCCTACTACTAGCTCTTCTAAGAAATATGGGGTGTTGTGGGGCCAGGCGGTGGTGCAGTGGTAGCACTACTGAACCCACAGGGGAAAGTTCCTGGGTTCACATGTTGGGACCCCCCTGAGCATTTGGGGTCCACACACATGTGCCCACAATCTGAGCCAGCTGAGACTGGAGGTGGATCAAGGTGTGGGATCCTGCTCGGGGGTCCTCTCTGTCTGTCTGTTTCTCTCACTCATGAAATGCATAAATAAATACAATTTTTATGTCACTTGGCTCAATTTGAACCCCCTTCCCTGTCACACTCTCACTTTGAGTTTCTTCTTTTTTGTAAAAGTTTACTTTGGGGGCCAGCAGGTGGTGTGGTGGTTAGGTCACTGGATCCCACATGGGCAACTGTGGTTCAAGTCCCAGACCTGGTGGCTTAAAAATCATGCTAGGCACGTGTGTGCATAAGCTCCAAATCCTGAGGAGAATGAAGGAGAAGGGACTGTGGTATGGCCATTCCCCCCACCTGGGGTGTGATTTCTTACTTTCCCTCTTTTTTATTCCCCCCTCTCTCTCTGTCTCTGGCAGGTGCACACACCCTATAGCAAAACCTAAAAAAAAAAAAAAAGTTAATTTTGTTTGTGATAGAGAGCATGTGTGTATGCACGGAAGGGGGGCACCCTGGGTCTTGTCATGCTGCAATCCTTTCCCCAGCCCTTATGCTGGTCAGACATGTTTCAAGGCACCATCCAGGGATCTGAACTCATGACTGGCCATGTGGCTTCCAGCAGTGCAGTTTACTGGTGAGACAAGGTCACGTCTCACTTTGAGTTTTTCTAACCGTCCACATGATAATCCCCCCACTACTTCTCCCCTACACATACACCCCAGATTCTCACCTGCCACCTCTGAACCTTCAGAGTGGGTCTTGGGAAGCTGAAGACTGAAAGCCCCTCTGGTGAGATTGATGATCAGGGTAGTTTGGGAACCCGTGACCTTGCCAAACTGTCTAAGTGTTCCCCCCTAGCTCTGCCTTTTAGGTGTCTGACTTTGCAGGTGGCAGGAAACGGGGTGTGGGTTTGTGCGACAGGTGGACACTCTGCTTTCTGTGGCCTGTGACCTCCCTGGATGATCTCAGCCCTCCAAGCACCGTATAAAACCAACAGGGACAGAAGGAAGTACATGACGGCAGGTTCTTTACTCCATTTCCTCTCCAGAGCCCTGCTCCTTTGCTTAGGGAGCCCCAGGGCAAAGGGGACCCTCACAGCAGCTACCAGCACCTCAGGAAGTAAATCCAGTCGGGGTAAGAGTCAGTGTTTTCCCATTGAAACCTGATTGTCAAGGAGATTTCCCCACCTACCAGATAAATCCACCTCCCTGCCCTCAATATCCCTTCCTCCTCAAATCACATACAAGCTGGCTGCTACAGTCACGTACAAATCATGTTCCTGGCTGGCTTTAAACTCCAGGTCAAGTTCAAGAAGAATGAGCATGTATCTGATGTCTGCACCCGGTGCAGCCTGCAGACCTTGTTTTTAGCTGGTATGATGGCTTGATGGGCGCCACACAAAACTGTGTCCCACTGACAATTAGTCAAATCACATTCTGGGGCCTCAGAGATCCAGTAATTTTGTTGTTGTTGTTTGAGAGACTTTTGCTATAGGGTGTGGGAGCTCACCAGAGAGAAAGAAAGAGATAGAGAGATTGAAAGCAAGAAATCACTCCCCCAGAGGGGATGGCTGTGTAGCAATCCCTTCTCCTCCATTCTCCTCTTGGGATTTTGGGCACGCACACACACATGCTTGGTGTGAGTTTCAAGCTGTTGGGTCCAGGACTTGAATCATGATTGGCCATGTGGGGGTCCAGCACCTAAACTGTTATAACACCTGATGGTCCCGACATCCAGTAACTTAATAATTTGCTCTAGCAGGCCAGTTTTTCCTGGAACCTTAATGATCACTAAATTTAATTCACTCCTCTTTCTTAGAGCACTTAAAAATGTCAGTCAATGTCCCGTATCTGAAATGCGTCGGACAAGAGGTGTTTTGAAGTTTTCTGGGGTTTGGACTATTTATTCATCATGAAAATCTTGAGAATGGGACCCAAAATTAAATATGAGATGCATTTACGCTTCATATAGACCTTACACATATAGCCCGAAGGTAATTTTTTTTTTTTTACAGAGGGAAAGAGATTTACAGAAAGAGAGAGATTGAAGGAAAGAAAGAGAGGAAGGGGGAGTGAGAAAGAGCTCTCCGATGAGGCATGTCACACCACATCCCCTCTCCTCCATTTCTCAACCCTGTTGGGATTTGAGTACACGTGTGCATGTGCCTGGCATGTTTTTCAAGCCACAGGGTCTGAGATTCCAGCCACATGGTCATCCATGTGGGATCCAGCTCCCTTAATCACCAGGCCCATGGGACTGGCTTGCCTGAAGGTAATTTAAACAATATTTTGGTATTGAAGCCTTTCAACTGTGACCCATTATGTGAGGTCAGGTGTGCAATTTTCTACGTGTGACATCAGGTCAACCCTCAAAAGTTTCAGATTTTGGAGCATTTCAGATTTTGGAGTTTTGAGTTGGGGTTGCTCAAGCCGCAGTCACATTTGGCGGATTCTTTTATCACACATGTTCAGTGCTCTACTCAGACGCTGTCAATCAATCAATCAATCAATCCTTCATCAATGAAACCATATGGCATTGACTTTCTCCTCTGGTTGATACAGCTCCTGCTCTCAGGAAAGTTAGGAAGACAGATACACAGCGATCACCAAATCCAGAGAGCAAACAGAACAGAGGGTGCATTAATTAAATACCTACTGATGTTTCTCCCTCTGGACATTGAGGTAACCTAGAAGGCTACTGAGCATTTGTCCTGCCACTCAAGGTGGGGATGGAGCTTCTCTCTCTCTCTATCTCTCTCCTTTTCTTTTTTTTTTCTAACTTTGATGAGAAATGGGAGATTAGGCCGGGATTCCAATTGAAGTGGAAAAAGCACAAGTTCTGAAGCTGCAGGTGGATATCTGAAAGTGCCCAGCAGTGGCAGGAAGGTTGGGAATAGCACAGGATTGCAAGCAATGGCCCCTATCTCTGCGCAGGCACCAAGCAACGTGAGTGAGGGAACGCAGGGTTGGGAATGCTTCTGCGATAATGCTCAGTGAAAAGAGGAAGATATAAAATTCTATGATGTGTACGGAAACAACTAGAAACAACCGAGTAAAACAAATTGCAATGCGCAGCTGTGCTTTGACTTGAAGGAATGGCACTCTGAGGGTGGTCCTGGTTGCCTCTGGGTGGGGGGACAGTTGCTAATGGTTTTCTTTCTTTGATTTTTTTTTTTTGGTACATTCCAAAAGATGTATTAAAAGCATTGAATGCTTTTGAAAGTGGAAAAAGAATTTTTACAAAAGGAGTTGGGGTCCAGCTGCAAAAGCACAAAGAGAGCATCCCTTTGAGAAGCTGGAAGGTGATGGCAGACCCAGGTTCAGCTCCATTCTGGACACGCTAGGCGTGGTAGTGCGTGCCTGTAATCCTAGCTAATTGGAGGCCAGGGCAGGAGGATTGTGACACAGTTTTTACCCCCCAAAACACAAAACAATTTTTCTGTCAACCTCTCTCTCATAAAAGGAAAAACCCAAACAAAACAAGATGGGGTTTAAATGTGAGCTTCAGTACTGAGCGGTTAAGAGGCTTGGGGAAGGCAGACATATTTGTTCCTTGAAAGCACTTCACTGACTGAGCGATTGAACCTCTCTGGAATGCAGCTTCCTGGTAGGCTGAGAATTCTTTCCTCATGAAACTGGTGCTAGGGGCTACTTTTAGGAAGTAGGACTTGTGGGTGAACAATGGATACATCATTGGTAAGAGGTACTAGGAAATTGTTCGTTGCTATTCTAATCATCGCAACACCTAGTCTCATGGTTCTCTCCTATACCCCGAGACTCCATAAGAGGCACTTGATCAGCCTGCCCTGTTGGGTGCATTTTTATCCCAACAGGGACTAACCCAGAAGATAAAGATCCCTTCTTAAAGATCAAAGATGTGGGACCAGCAGGTGGCATATGGTTGAGGTGCTGGACTCCCACATGGCCGACTGCGGTTCAACTCCCGGACCTGTTGGCTTGCAGGGTGCAGGTGTGTGCATGCAGGGTGCAGGTGTGTGCATGCCCCAAATCCCACGAGATCATGGAGAATGTAGGAGAAGCGACTGTAGCATGGCCATCTTCCCAGGGAGAGGGGGTGATTTCTTACCTTACTACTCTCTGTCTCTCTCCAGCAAGGGCACACACCCCACGGCAAAAAACTTGAAAAACAAACAAAAAACACCCCAAAGGCTCCTGGAGATCATGGTTACAAACTGCCCAGAGAAGGAACTGGAGACCCATAGAGGTGAAATGGCTGTCCAGGATCACACCGCATGTTAACAGCAGTGACAAACCAGGCTATTTGAGACTTGAAAACCTACACTCGAGCCCATCAGGCAATAACAAAAACAAAACCAGGAATACCTGGACCACCCCGAAGACTCAGTTAATGCTATGCCTCGGCTATCTGGGCTGAATCTTTTTGGCTAAGGGCCAGGGCCTGTCCTGTATATTGTAGGTTGTTGACATCATCCCTGGCCTCTACCCAGCATATGTCAGTAGCAACCCTCCCCTGACCCACACCCAGTTAAGATGGCCAAAATTATTTCACTTATTGCCAAATGTCCCTTGGGTGGCAAAATTGCCTCTAGTTGGGAACCACTAGTTAATTAGAGTGAATAAAGCAGGAGTGACCTGGTAGTACTCACAGAACCGATCAAAGCTTCCTTCCCGTTCCTGAGCTCATCAGCTTTGTTTTGCTTATATCATTTGTTTTTAAAGTTTTTTTTTTTTTTTTATTTTTGCCATAAGGCATGTGCACTTGCCAGGGAGGAGAGAGACAGAGAGATAGGGAGAAGAAAAGTGAGAAGCCACTCTCTGGAGGGATGGCCATGCTGCAATTCCTTCTCCCCCATTCTATTGGGAGTTCTGACATACACGCACATGCTCCCAGCGTGTTTTCCATGCTGCCAGGTTGAGGACTTGAACTGCACAGTCTGCCATGTGGGATCCAGCTGTCTTACCCTCCATGCCACCTGGCTGGCCCTACTCTGGTGACTTCTACCTAGACCATGTAAATTGGACTTTGGGGCAGTTGGGTACAGGCTCGGTGTGTTTTGGACCCCCATCCTCACCCACCAGGTACTCTGTGGCTTTCTCTAGCTACTACTTCCTGCTGGAGCTGGGGCCATTGCTGGTCTCAACCTTTCACCAGTCTTGCCATACTTTTGCGCAAAGCATCCAGGGAGACCGGTCTGTGGTTCTTCTTTGCAGCTGCACCACACATCTTCCGTGTTTATGTAACAGACCAGGCTGGAGGTCTGTGGCAGATGTGGGCTGAGAAGAGCATGTGGATTCAATGGCCCGACAAAAAGGTTCCACTTAAACTGCAGTAGGTTTTGTCTGGTGCAAAATGTTCACATACTAAGTGTAAACAACATAACAAAATTCTGGAAACAACCCACATGGCCATCTATAAAACAACCCACATAGCCATCTATAAAGGTCTAGTCAAATAACTAGAAGAAATACACAAAGAAGGGTCAACAGGTGGCGTGGCGTGGCATGGAGGTTGAGGCAGCTGGATCCCACGTGCATGGTTTAAATCCTGGACCCGGCAGCTCGAGAAACACACTGGGTGCAGGTGGGTGTGTGTTCAAAATCCTGAGAAGAGAATGGAGGAGAAGGGATTTCCACATGGCCATCCCCACAGGGGGGTAATTTTCTTACTCCCTCCCCATAGCTACTGACAACAAAAGCAAACAAAAGAAATACAGCACAGAATGCCTACAGGTTATAAAGGAATGGGATGACATCGCTGAATAACAGAGAAGAACAGGTTAAGCACTTTTAAAATGATAAGTACATCTTTCCGTCAACCCAGAAACAGACATCTGGGAATTTACCCTGCAGAGAGATGTTTGCCCACGTGCAAGGGTAAGCATTGCAGTGCTGTTTGTAGTAGGGAAAGACCTAAAGACAAAATAAGTATCCATCAATAAGGTTAAATCTATTACAGAGTGTCTAGGCGGATGCCAGAACCCACAGAAGAGGAAGATGAGGATCTTTGTGGACTGAAGAGAAGAGACATCCATGTACCAACACGGTTGTCTGACCAGAAAACAACCAAGGTAGAGAGTGGTGTGTGTGTGAGTCCGTGTGTGCCAGGGGCACATTTAAGTACGGGGATGGAGAGTGCTCACAGAGAACGACTGAGGTTTGGGGTAGAAAAGAGACTCACTTTTTACTGTGTATCATTTTATACAGTTTAATTATTTTGCCATCTGTGTAATATTTTTATAGAAATAAAAAAATAATGAACTTTCTTAGAGTTGTCACCCCAACTTCCTAGAAGGGCAGAGAACATGCCCAGCCTTTCTTAAGGTTTCTAATTCCTTTTGCCTTGAGAAAATATGCTCGCTTCCAGCAGAGAATCCCCAAGAAACCACATTTTGGCTCGACCTCCCCTCTCTTTTTTAGGGAAAGACAAGATGATCTAATTGGAGGTGTTAGGGAGTGGTTGGTAGCCACTGGATCCTGTTTTCAAGGCAGAGCCACTGGAGTGAAAAGCTCTCTCTCTCACTCTCTTTTTCCCTCTCCCTCTTTCTCATTTTTTTTTTTTTTTTTTTTTTTTTTTTTGTACCCAAGTCAAAGTCACTTGAAGAGGATGCAGGTGGGTGTCAAACTGAGAGCTGCATCCCCTCTTTTTTATTTTTAATTTTCTTTTTTTGCATGCAATCACCAGATACACTTACAACACAGAACATACATTTTCTTTTAGAGGTTTTTGCTATAGGGTGTGTGTGCTTGCCAGACCGACAGAGAGAGAGACAGAGAGACAGAAAGCGAGAAATCACCCCCCAGGGGGATGGCCGTGCAGCGATCCCTTCTCCTCTATTCTCCTCTCGGGATCTTGGGCACACACGCACAAACGCCTGGTGCGAGTTTAAGCCACCGGGTCCGGGACTCGAACCGCAGTCGACTACATGGGAGTTCAGCAACATAGTCATTACGCTAACTGTTGGTCCTGAACATGAATTTTCCTAGGATAAATACACTGTATGTTAGTCTAGTCAAAGATATTACCATACATGACATCAACTACAGATAACTTCATGTTGTGCCCGTTAAATGTTTTGCCTCTTTTCCCCCTTAATTCCCTCTCCCTACTACATCCCTCCCCACTTCACACCCTCCTCTCACTCTGCATCTCCTCTGTACCAGTAATAAAGCCGTCAGCTCCACATGCCCTATTCTAGTTAGTTGAAGTCAGGGGTAAAAAGCCGTGAGGTAAGTTATGATCGTCCTTATTGCTGAACTGGCTAATTAGAGCCCAGGGTCTTTGGAGCGCCTTCTAAATGGATTCCTTCATCTTGTTTATTACACTTAGGTTAAGCACAAGCAACCTGGGCTCTGTCTAGCATGTCATGCTCTTCCAGGGGGGTATTGACTTTGCGGTTCTCACTGCCTGCCACATGACGCCTAAATTATTTCCATTCTCCCAAGTCCCATCGGTCAATGTCTCGCTCGTTCCCTCCCCTCTAACATCTCAACACTGCATATGCTGTTATCTCTCCTGGAATTTATTCTTCCTTTCTGGACACTAGCAAAGAGATGGGTCCAAGCTTGAATCACATCGCCATTGCCTGGTGTCTTCCCTGTCTTCCTTGCTAGGAGTAAGTTTCTTGGGAACAAGGACCATGTCTCCACTATCCATCACTCTCCCTAGAGCCTGTGCTATGTGCACCTGACACATAGAAGGTCCCTAATAACTATCTACATAATAACTCATGGACATCTCCTGCTATGTTGTGAACAAGACGAGGGATGTGAGACAAAGTCCGTGTCTTTAGGTGATGGGTCATAGACTTGTAGACGATTTATACTCGCATGAATAGTTATCATAAAGGTTAATCCTTGGCCAACATCCTCAACAAACATGCTTTGGTTCATGAGCAGAGACTATAAGTATAAATCACGTGGTTTGCTTTAGCTTCAGTAAGGGCAAACCAAAGCCCAACTGGCCAATTTGCTTGTTGGCCTCTTCGTTTTACTGGCACTGCCCAATACACCACAGTCATGTGGATGGAGGGAAATTTAGTGCAATGGACATGCCACCCCAAAACAGCACACCAGACTGTACATGTGAACTGACACCCCAGGTCCCCTGCTGAGTTGGCTGCGGAAACCCAAGGGGCTGTGGGATGTTGCAGCAGGTGTTAAGTGGGCAAGCTTGTATAGGAAAGAGACTCTTTCAGTGTTTCAGCTGGAAGAGTAATTATCCGATAATTGTCCTCTGTGAGCTGGCTTCTCCCCCACAAATGGGCCTCCTTTGTAACTCCTGTGGGGTTCAGAAAGCCTTGAACATCCCTTTATGTCCCGTTACATCTCATCAGCATGTCGGCTGGGCGCTTCATACATCTTTCCTGTGAATGAGCCCAGAGAGCTGCTGGCACAGGGGTGGGATCTTGCCCGTGTATCTTTACTGATCTGATTAACTGTGGCTGACATCAGTGCCAACAGATTAGCATTTAAACACTCCTTTCCCCTCCCACCTCCATCTACACCTCCCCCTGCCCACCCCTACTCCATTCAGATCTCATGGCGCGACTTTGGGATTTCTTGCTGGGAGCGAGGAGGAGAGGAACACAGCGTGATTTATTTGTGTACACAGAAATCAGTGAGTCATTGAGGGAGGGAGATAGACACACCAGACAGCTCAGAGAGGAAGCCCAGGGTGGAAAACCTACCCAGATTCAATTACCTACATAATCACAGAGACGAATAGAACACTTGGGCATGGATCCAGACAGTTTGCAAGTGAGTTTAAAAGACATCATGGGTAAGTTCACAATTTCTCTTCACCTGTTTGCTCGGATTCATAGACAAGAATAAAGAGCAGACTGACATTGTAAGATCCCTACAGAGATGGTTCAGAAGTGGAAAATTCCAGGAAATCAGAAGATTTGAGCACTGGTTTTGCCCCCAAATTGCCACATAATCTTTGGTGACTCCATCTCTTAAAGCCTCAATTTCCTGCTTTGTATAGTTGGGACAGTAATCCTGTCCTGGCCGACGTTATATAAACAACAACTGAGGTGGGGTAAGAGAACTCCATGGACAGTTGAGTTTTTTCGTTTTGGCCATCGGGCAAATGCACTCACCAGAGAGAGACAGAGAGAAGGAGAGTGAGAAATTACCCACAGGGATTGCAGGGTGTGTGTGGGGGGGATGGCCACACTGTAATTCCTTCTCTTCAACTCCCCTCCTGGGATTTGGGGCATGCATGTGCACATGCCTGGTGTGAATTCCAAGCTGTTGGGTCCAGGACTTGAACCGTGGTTGGCCATGTGGGAGTCCAGTGCTGGCTCCATATAGTTGAGTTTTAAGTTCTTGAGGGGCTGGACAGTGGCATGGCAGTTAAACACGATGCTCTGAAAGCTGATCTTCATGGAAAAGCTCTTTCTGAGTACACTGGGCACAGGTGTGCCCACGATCTGGGACTGGTTAAAGCTGGGGTGGATCACAGGAGACACTATTAGGGGTGTGTGTCTCTCTGTCTCTCTCACTGATAGAAGAAATAAAGAAAGGAAGAAAGAAATGAATGAAAAGATGTTGACAGCAGTTTTATCAACATGGGGTTAACTTGGGTGCATTTAAGAGAGGGGAGTCCTCTCTTCAGGCATAACACAGACAACAGTAACTTTATTTGCTGGAGATGTACAGGATATTCCTGGGAAGTAACAATTGTTATCTTCATTTTAATGATATGCAAACAGACTCAGAAAGTGGTGCCAGTTGGTAAATGGTAAGCCAGGATGTGAACCAGGACTGACTGACCGCCCCCCTCCGACCTCTGTCCCGGTGAGCGAGAGAATTGGCTGTATATATTGCCTGTGTCTCCTCCAGCTGGCCTTCGAATCCTGGCCTGGCTGCTTTCAGTTGAGCACCACCTACTACACATTAATACCAGAGCTCCTCCGGCTAAAAGGTCCCCAGTGACCCATTGGGGATAGATGGTGCGGTTGGGATTTGAACATATTTCAAAAAGCACCAGACAGAATGGTTTTTCACAGTCTTTCCACATCAGATGTCTTATGTAGAGGCGATCTTAAGGAACAATGTCTCTTTTGGGGCCATGGCTGAGAATGCACTGGACTTGGAGAGAGAAGTACTTTCTGTTTCTCCCTACTTCTCTGCTGTCCATGCTAGGAACTAACTTCTAAGTCAACTTCAAGGAGGATTCAGGCCCCAAACAGCAGAAGAAAATGTCCTGAGTCCATTCCCATCTCATCCAAACCACCCCAATGACCCCTTAGGGTAGGGTCCCTGAGGATGGAAAACGCTCAGTGTCTCCCAAGGCAGCAGAGAACTGCTCTAGCTGTAGACCGGGCTGCAGAAAACCAGCAGGAAACAACCTCACACAAAGGCAGGACTGAAGGCCCCTGAGAAGGGAAGCCGGCGTAGCACCCTCATTTTACAGATGGGCAGACGGAGGCTTAGAGACGTTGCGGTTAATCTTGCGAATCACGTCTTGAGCCCCGCTGCTCTGCGCTGGGGGAATCCCAGGGTGCCTCCCACGACATGCCTGCCCTCCACCTCCACAGTGTTCTCACCGGGCAGACGGGCCTACTGCACACTGCGGGTGGACTGGCACCATCTAATGCCAAGCCCCAGACTCCTCCATTCTCTGACTCCTGGGTCTTGATGTCTGCCTTCTGGAGCGCAGCCAGCCTCTGCCCAAGGCTGAACGAGCTCTCACAGCCAGCAGGAACAACGGCGGGATGTGTGTGGGCCTGAGGCCCAGGGTGCACAGAGCCACCTTTCACTCACAGCCCCTGAGCAGGCAGGTGCTGGGTGCAGGGCTTGGGGGAAGGCTGGAGGGGGTGCATTTGCTGGTCCTCAGAGTGGCCATTGTCAGTCCTCCACCCGGCAGGAGCCACACAGAGAGCCTCAGTGTCCTGGAGCCCCCCGGCCCCCTTCATGGGCACCGAGCCTGCACATGGTGGCACTGGGCCACCTCCCAGGGGTGGGGAAGGACATCCTCTATTAACTCAGCAGCCAGCTCAGCCCAGGTTGGCTCCGCACGCGTGGGGCTTGTGACACAGAAAGGGAGAGACAGAGGCAGAGAGACGGGAAGGAGAGATGCCCGTCTCCCTTTACCACGGACAATAACTGCCACTTTGTTCACAGTGATACTAAGCACTTTTCTCAGGGTGACAATAACCCTACTGCTTTTTGAACCTCGTGATATGGTTTTACACTTGTTACCTCATTTCATCCTCAGAGCTACTGTCTGGTGCGGGGTCTACTACTTCCCCCAGTTTTGCAAATGGGGAAATTGAGGTTCAGAGAGGGGAATTCACACACAGGGAGGGAGGTTGGTGGAGCTGGGATTCAAACCCAGGTCTGTGATCAAACAGACACGCTTTTTAACTACTAGCTGTACTACATTTTAGGTGCTGTTTAAAGCATCCTAAGTGCATTTTTGATGTTGATAATAGCAATTAATTCATTTGTTCATCTTTCACTCATCCATTCATAGCCTCATACAGTCATTCGACAAACACTCATTGAGAACCCAGTGATTGCCAGGCACTTAGCTAAGCCATGTGAAGGGTAATATAAAATAGACTGGACATAGCCCCTCTTTTTCAGAGAGGGTAGAGGATAAAAGGGAGGAAGGGACTAACTCCAGAGACCTGCTTTTCCCTCTCTGAGGCACCCACACCTGTCTGAGTCTGTGGAACCAGGAGTAAGGAGAGCCCCAAGGTTTGTCCTTTACTTCTGTCTGCACAGTCTGGGCACACTGGGCGTAAGATAACCAGATCTAGCCTGGCCCAGTGACGAACATCACCTGGTGTGTCTGGATGTCCAACACCTAAAAAACAGGAATGTCGTGTAGGCACCTTAGAGTCTCTTGGTCCCAAACATATCTTTTAATATTGCCAATAAGCTTTTTATTTAAATGTAAATAATTAGGGAACCAGCAGTTAGCGTAATGGCTGTGTCGCTGGACTCCCACGTAGTCGACCGCGGTTCGCGTCTCGGACCCGGTGGCTTACAACTCACGCCGGGCGCGTGTGCGTGCGTGCCCAAGATCCCGAGAGGAGAATGGAGGAGAAGGGATTGCGGCGTGACCATCCCCCCTGGGGGGTGATTTCTCGCTTTCTGTCTCTATGTCTCTCTCTGTCTGTCTGGCGAGCGCACGCGCCCTATAGCGAAAAAAAACCTCTCCAAAAAAAAAATGTAAATAATTATTTATTTTCATTTATCATTATTATTACTTAAAAATTTGCTACAGGGCATGTGTGCTCAGACACACACACACACACACACACACACACACACACACACAGAGAGAGAGAGAGAGAGAGAGAGAGAGAGAAAGCCAGCAAATCCAGGACTTGAATCATGGTTGGCCATGTGGGAGTCCAGCGCCTTAACCACCACACCACCTACTGTCCAGCTGATAAACTTTGATTGCACATACTGGGTATGTATGACATTATACACTGAAGAAATTCCCTCCAGTTTGAAGACTGGGCACACCTGGGTAACTAGCAACAGATCAAGAGACAAAATGTGGCCAGCTCACACTGCATCTTCTGGTCTATTCCCCTCAAGGGTAACCCTTCTTTTACCTTATATCACAGAGGACTAGTTTTGACTACCTAGGAAGTCACTGGATAATCACCTAACATTTCTAGTTTGGATCTGGCTTCGTCCATTCAACATTGTATTTGTAAGGTTTATCACGTTTGTAGTGATGGTTAACTTCTTTTCATGGCTGTGTGATATTCCACATTGTGACCATATCACAATTTATCCCTTCTACTGAGAATGGACATTTGAGCTGCTTCTGACTCTTGGCTATTATGAACAGCACAACTATGAACATCGTGTCACACGTTTTTTTGGTGTACGTTATACCCAGGTCATTAGCTATATTCCTAGCAAAATGCCAGTTGGAGGAAATGGCACCTTTGTCTTCAGTAAAAAAATAAAAAATAAAAAATAATAATGCAAACCTTCCAACTGTGATAAAAAAAATCTATCCAGCTGCTTTCTCATGCTGCCATAACCAGCAGTTCAAGGGAAACCTAATGTCGTTTATATACATATATAAGTAATAATAACTATCTTTATTGTTATTCTATGGTTTCCATACTTCAAAGGCTTGGCAACGAAGGCAAATGCTAAGTGCCAAAACCCAAACCAATGAACATCTGAAGAGGCCAATCAGGCGTTATTCTAATACAAATTCCCATTTTCCAGAGCTTGACCTCAACGATTCATCCTTATTTGGGCATCTGGATCAAGAATGGACACCTCATTACATCCATACATGGGGATTGCTTTTCACAGCTCCCTCTTTAACTAGGCATGAAATGAATTCAGGGCCCAGACTTGCCCATAATGAGTTTCAAGATGGCTGCCCGTGTATGGGTGTTGGAAGGCCAGGCGGCAGAGAGACCAGACAGGGAGTGGAAGGATGAGTGTCCCAGCAGACCCCAGAGAGTGCTTCTCCATGAAAGCCAGTTCTAGGCAACCAGGCTTTAGGCTGGAGACAATGCACAGGCACACTCCAACCTGACCTCCTCTTGATGAGAAAGTGATGAAAGGAGGGGTACCAAGGTGATGACGATTTTGCAGTGGTCTAGATTTTAAATCGCTAAAGGGTCTTAGTTCACATCATCTCTCTGTGGGATGCTGAAGATATCCACAGCTCTTATTTTACCAATTTGTCTCTTACTCTTTCGCCACCTTGGCATTGTGCTGTTTCTTTCACCAGAAGTGCATAACTCTTTGACACACAGGAACACTCACACTCACATACACACACATTCACAAGCGTGCACACAACATAACCATCGGCACCAGCATCTGCTTTCAAAAATCCCTGATAATTCTGCTGTTACAATTCGAGCTTCCTTTATGTATTTATTTATTGTAGAAATGCAAAGGAATCTTTATTTTATAGTTGGGGAAATTGGAGGTTTAGGAAAGGACAGCGACTTGTCCAGTGTTATCCCAGAAATAACAAAGATGACAACCACAACAATAACAATAGTATCTCAATAAAAATAACTGAGCTCTTACGATACGCCATGAACTGGGCTAAATGCTCCATCCTGCATCACGTTCTTTAATTCTTCTGTGTCAGGTTCTATTCCATGTTTATAGATAAGAAAACTGAAGTTCAGAAAAATGGGAATTATCATTGTGAAGCTTCTAGAAACACGCTTAGCACTGTCCCCATGTTTGTCCAACTTTGGGACAAGTGACAAGTGTCTTTTTTTTTCTTCTTGTGACAGAGGGCACATGTACTTACCAGAAAGACAGAAACAGAGAGAGAGGGAGAGGGGGAGAAAAAGCACCCCCCAATGGAGAGTGGTCATGTACAATCCCTTCTCCTCCATTTCTGCCCTCTGTTGAGATCGTGGGCATGCATGCACACATGCCCTGAGTGTTTTTTAAGCCACTGAGTCTAAGATTCGAACCACATTGATTGGCCTGGTGAGATCAGGCTCCATTGACCAGCAGGTCATGGGGCCAGCCCAAGGGACAAGTATTTAACTACATCTTGTTTCCTTGTTCCTCTGATTCTTGCTCCAGACTGCTTCTCCCTGACCCCACCCTTCTCATCCCCTCCTAGGACAGCTGCTCTCCCATCTTTATCCGGTCCTCCCCTTGTATGCTAGGTTGGTAGCATGAGAATGACAACTCATTGGCCACAGCTGGAATGACATGGAGGGGGGGGCGAGATCATACAAAATTGATCCTCCCACAGGAGACTCTGTTCCTTGTAGCTGAGTGGAAGGGAGATTAATGCAGGGCCGTGGTGGATAGCAAACAGCATCTGTAAGGCAGCTCCGTGACAGGCAGGATAACATGCTTTATTAGCCTCATGACAAGACAATGTTTTACCATAATTTTTGATCAGAGACCGGGTGGTTAGCATCAAAATGTGTTTGGCAGGCAGTCACGCTGCACAAGCAACAAATGAAAACTCAAGTCAGTGGTGGGGGCTGGCAGGCCAGAAACTGGGGTTAACCTCACATTTTCAAAGAAACACAGAAAATTCAGTGAATGCTCAGACTCCAAATAGGAAGATTAAGGATCCAATGCTGATTCTGCAGCAGTGTCGGCAACAACTTCTTCTCCCCATACTCCAGGTTTATGAACCCACTCAAGTTCCAGACCCTCTGCCAGCAGCCATGCGTATTGCCAGTACGGAGTTTGGGGGCCTTTTCTAGGACCTGTGCTTGGCTTTTCTCTTTTCCTCTCTTCTTTTTCTCTGTTTCTTCTTTCTCTTTCTTTTTCTTTTTTCTTTGTACTTGCTTTATTATCATTAAAATTTACATTTAATCACTTTTTTATTATTTTTATTTTGTGGTTTTTGCCACAGGGTGCGTGCACTCATCAGGGAAAGACAGAGAGAGGGAAAGTATGGCCACACTACAATCCCTTCTCCTCCATTCTCCTCTTGGGATTTTGGGCACGCATGCAGACACTTTCAGGCTGCTGGATCTGGGGCTCAAACTGTGGTCAACCATGTGGAAGTTCAGTGCCTTAGCCACCATGCCACCTGCTGGCTCCTTAATCACTGTACAGTGTACAAAATTGCTTTTCCCAACATGAATACAGAGCATATCAATCAAGTCAAAGGCATTACCATGTACACTATCATCAACAGATACTTTTAAATTTTTGTGTCTGTTAAATGATTCTCTTTTTTCCCCCATCCCCTCCCTCATACCCCACTACCTGCCCCTTCCCATACTATCTCTAGTATCCGCAGTTGCCATCATACGCTCCAGTCTTTCAGTTTCTGCCATCGAGTGCAGACATTTGGGATACATTAAGGGGGGACACACAATGCCTGTCTTTCATAGTCTGACTTGCTTTACTTAACATTAAATCTCCCATATGGGTCTAGCAATGCAAAGAACCAGGACCTGCATTTCTCAGACAGAATCTTCTGGGCTGATTTTTAAAATGCACACTCCTGGGCTTCCTCCAGATGCACCAAAATAGAAATTTTTTGGGGGGGGGCAGGACCATGGAGTCTATGCTTTTATCAAGTAGTCCAGGTGAGTCACATGCCCGCTGACATTTGAGAACCACAGCCTTAGGGATTTTTGGGCATGGAGAAAATCACATCCTATAATACTCCCTCTAAACATGTCATTATAAACCAGTCCAGGTGCATTGAATGGCGTAACAGTTATTCACAAGATATTTTTATAGCACTTTTTCATAGACGGCACACCCTCACGTAAATTGCCCTAATGGATCCTAGAGCAAAAACCCCTTGCTGGAGAGAAATGAGCTTTCCCATCTCTGGCTCAGAGAAGTGAAGGCCACTTCAAAGGCCTCACAGCTGGAAAAGGAACTAGCCAGCATTTACTCCCTACCCTTCCTTCAAACACATTTTTCTCTTTAGTGTTTTCTCTAGGCCAGTGGTTCTCAACTGGGGGTGATTCCCTCTCCCTCTCACCCCCATCCAGGGAACACCTGGGGATGTCTGGAGACATTTTTAGTTGTATGCCTGGGATAGATAGTGCTACTGGTGTCTAGTGGGGGAGAAGCCAAGTAGGCCGTTAACCACGCTATCAGGCATAGGACAAGTTCCCTCCACACGGCAGAGAGCTAGTCAGCCCCGGTGTTGGTGCTGCTGAGGTGGAGAATCCTGCTCTTCCCCATTCCAATTTTACTTCAGGTTCACTCAGAAGAGTTTCAGCTAAAGGGTCACATGACCAGGTTAAGGAGCTGAACCCCTCTAGCAGCTGAAGGGAGAGTGGGTTAGTGGAGGGAAAGTAAAATCAGGAGACCAGTTTAGAAAGTTAATTTAAGGGAACCAGCAGTTAGCATAATGGCTATGTCGCTGGACTCCCACGTAGTCGACCACGGTTCGCGTCCCGGACCCGGTGGCTTAAAACTCACACCGGGCGCGTGTGCGTGCGTGCCCAAGATCCTGAGAGGAGAATGGAGGAGAAAGGGATTGCGGCGTGACCATGCCCCCTGGGGGGTGATTTCTCGCTTTTTGTCTCTCTGTCTCTCTCTGTCTGTCTGGCGAGTGCACGCGCCCTATAGCAAAAGTCTCTCCAAAAAAAAAAAAAAAAAAAAGAAAGTTAATTTAACAAATTATTTACTATTAATTTAAAATTTTGCTATAGGGAACATCCACTCACGGTAGGAGAGAGAGAATGAGAAAACAAGCTGGTAGGAATGGGACTTGAACTGCAGCTTATCATGTGAGAGTTCAGCACCTCAACCATACCATTCTCTGGCCCTATGAAAGCTAATTTAATAGTTGTATGGTCTTGGATATGCCATCGTTTCTGGCTGAGCCTCAGTCTCCCTTTGGGTAAAACAAAAGTAGAGGGATTAGGCTAAATGAGACTCCTCCTATCACTTTAAAAATGTTCTCTGCTCTAATTCGATCTAATTTTCTGCTAATAGTGGTGACCTCCTTTGGAAGGTGAGACAAGATCTGAGAGGCTGGCCCTGGTGGAAGACAAAGTCATTGTGCATTTTGGCCAATCCATCTTCCTGCCTCATCAGCCAGGTTTGTTCCACATTAAAAAGGAACTCCCAAGGCAGAGAATGCTTTGGAAGGAAATTGGATTGGAATTTAATTGATGGCCTGGGCGATATGCCACAGTCATTAAACTGCCCTGAAAAGACAGCCCATTGTTCGTTACAGAAGCAACATGGCTTTGTTTGGATAATGGCATGTGTATGAATTCAGTCTCTCCCCTGCTGGCCCCACTGTGAGCAGAGGCCCTCTCTGATGCCAGTGGGCCAGATGCAAGTCAGCCCCCTGATGTCTTTCAAACACATCCCAGCTTGAATTTAGCAAACCCTCCAAACTCTAACTCCTGCGTCTTATTCTCTCTGGTTACCTTCCCTGCAGCCCTGGTGAGCTCTCTCATTCAATCATGTCATTTCCTGCTTTAAATCTCCTCCATAGCTTTCCATCATTCAGGCCGGCAATCCTCACACTCACTACTGTGTGAGATACTGAGAAGTGTGCCAAAAAAGTGAGTTCGAAGAAGCTTGCTCTTCCTTGTGGGTAATTGCAATGTCCAGCTTCATGATAAAGGTTCTGATAAGTCTCATAGAAAAAAAGAAAATGTGTTTGGCTTGATTTAAATCATGTTTCCCAATCATTTGCATGTTAATTCCTCTCCCACTCTGCCGCCCCTTTGTCCACATATCAATTACTTACGTCTTGTAAAATTTTGGGTTATCTGGAAAGTCATGGCAATTTTTGCATAGAAAAATACATGAGTTTTTCAATGACCTAATAGTGTTTCTCAGAATTCCAGTCTGGGAAACACTATCTTATATGGGAAAGTACAATTTTTTTTTAAAAGAGGTTTTGGACTTAGGGCACATGTGCTCGCTGGAGAGAGGGAGACAGAGATATTGAGAGGAAAAGTGAGAAATCATGCCCCCAGGAGAGATGCATCACAATCCCTTCTTCTCCATTCTCTTTCTGGGATCTCAGGCCTGCACACACATGAAACTGGTGTGAGTTTCAAACCACCTAGTCCAGTATTTGAACCATGGTTGGCCATGTGGGAGTCCAGTGACATAATTGCTATGCAATCTGCCGACCCCATGGAAGTACAAAATCTTTATTCTGGTATTTAAGGCTCTCCACAGAAAGGCCATTCATTACATAATCAACCTCACGTCCTACATTTCAGTACTCATCCTACAGCTGTATCAAACCCCTTGACATTTTCTAAACTCCACGTTTTGGAAGGCCAGGCAGGAAAACACAGTGGCTGGAGTCAAGCCTGGATCACTGACTCAGTGAAGTCACTGAATCACAGTTGTACTGCTTCCTAGCAGTGCGAGCTTAGAAAGTTTGCCTCCACGACTTCAGTTTCCTCACTTACAAAAGGGGTATGGCAGCTTCCCCTCATAAAATAGTTGCGAGAATTAAATGGGAAGATGCATGTAAAGAGCCTAGGACATAGAAAACACTTAATAAAGGTTATTTGTTGGCTTAGTTATATTATTAATATTATAACTTTATGTATTATTCCCTTGGTTGACAAGAGCTTCCTTCTTTTTCGCCATCTGGTAAACCTTGACTCATCTTGGCTCTGACATCATTTCTCTGAGAAACCTTCTCCACACCATTTTGGAAGAGATTTGTTCTTCTTTTCTCATATCTAGCACTCATGCATCTTGCACTCATTCATTCATCTATTTACACATTGTTTTATTTATTTAATTCTTATTGAGCCTCTACTCGGTACCTGTCACTCTTCTAACTATTGGGCACATAGTAGAAACAGAACTGATCTGTTCTCTTTGCCTTGTCTAGAAAGAAAGTCAGTCTTGAAATAAAAATGACACAGATAACGAATTGCAACAAGGGTGAGAGTTACAAGAATACTTACCAGGGTCCTGGTTTCTATTCTTGCTGTTAGTAGGTTGCATTTTTTCCCCCTTTAATTTACCAGTGTGTGTGTAGTCACTAGAGAGACACAGAAAGGAAGAAAAGGAGAGAGAGGGAAAGTGAAAAAGCATCCCCCACGGGGGATGGTCATACCTCAATCCTTTCTCCTCCATTTCTCTTTTAGGAATTTTGGGCATGCACAGGCACTCACCTGGTGTTTTTTTAAGCTGTCAGGTCTGGGACTGGAACCGTACAGTTATGGACTCTACCTGCCTTAACTACTACATTACTAGCTGGCCCAGGTTGCATTTTAATGACTTGTTTTCAGGTACCTTTCTTTTAGAAGACTGGAAGCTGACTTCAGGGAGCCAGAGTGACCACCTGGATCATAGGTGCCATAGAAGGCACACGCAGAATGTCTACTGGTGAGGAGACAGCCTGGGAGCAGCAGATGTGGGGATGAACTTTATCCTTCTGGTCCCCTTAAATAAATATCCCTGCCAGCTCCCGGGACATCAAAGACGGTGTCTACTCCTTGCCACCAACTGCAAACCCAAGCCCTTAAGGAAAAGAGAGAATGACCTGGTTTATTCTATTTGAAGAACTCAGAGTTTCCAGTGCCCTGGGTGCCTCTCAGAGTTCCATTTTTATTTCTTAAAGAAAAATAATAAACCAGGTTAGCTCTAAAGAAGATGAATAGGAAAGGAGGCAGGCTAATGGGCGGTCTGCCGCTCTCGGAGGTGCTTTCCTTGTCAGTTCCAGCGAGAGGGAGAGAGAAAAGACACAAGTCCTCAAATAGCTCTTCTCTTTTCGGGGAATATGTAATCGTCTCAATTAAAACACAGACCAGAATATTTAATGGCACGGAAATTGATTTTGATGCTATTTAAATAATTTCCCTCTAGAGAAAACGGGTATTACTTGGCCTAATTTGGTGGAAGCATTCATTTCCTTCTCCGCTCAGAACGTGCATGCGGGAGGTTCTGTTCACACAGGGCAGACTTGAATTTATATCAGGTCCAGAGGACTTTTCCAGGCTACTGGAAGGGACAGAGATGTAGGTGACTCAGGTCAACAAGAGAGAGGCCCAGGGCGGTTTAAGCATGCTTGCTCCAGTGACACCAAGTTGCCCAGCCATAAGAAGGAACTTCTAGGCATGGCACTGGTGGGACCCTGCAGCCTTGTCCAGGACATCATTCGGGGAGGAGGGGTGGGCCGTGCTACCTGTAAACCTCCTTCGCCTCTAAAACACATCCACGCAATGTGGGTGCACCACGGTCTGCAGGGTATCCATGTATTGGTTGTCCCTGAGTTGCCTTTCCTGAAAGAGGGTGTAAGAAAGAGGGAAAATGAGCCTGCGTTTGCTGCCCACCAGGCACTCTGTAGGCACTGGCAGCAGCTCCATGAAAATTCTCAATTCTACATCTCAATCATTTCCCCTTTCATTAAAAAAAATAAACTTGAGCCTCCACCTCTCTCTCTCTTTGAAAGTTTATTTACTTATTTCTTCTGCGAGAAGAGAGGCCTCAGGATACAGACCCTGGACTTGGTTGCATTGCAGAAGGTTGCATTGCACTGTGCCACCAGCTGGCCTAGCTTGTTCCTTTTTATGTTTTTCTTTCCTTTCTTTTCTTTTTCTCCCCCCACCCTCCCCATAGGGCACAAGAAACAGAGAGAGAGAGAGGGAAAGTGAGAAATCACTCCCTAGGAAGCATGGCCACACCACCATCCTTTCTCCTCTCAGGTTTTGGGTGCACACACACACGTGCCCAATATGTTTTTTGAGCCTCCAGTTCTTGGACTCAGTTGCAGAGTTGGCCATGTGAGAGTCCAGAGCCTTAACCATCACACTCCCTGGTGGCCCATGCCTTTCCTTTTAACAATAGAAAAGTCAGAGGTTTAAAGCAGAAGTTTGCAGACTAGGTCTATGAACCTAACCTGGCCCTCTGTCTGTTTCTATAAAGTTTTATTGGAACATGGTCATGCTTTATCTTTTATGTTACCTACCCGTGACTGCTTTCATGCTTCAATGACAGTGTTAGTTAACTCAAAGACAAATGACCACAGAAGCAGAAAATATTTACTCTCTAACCCTTTAGAGCAAAAGTGTACCAAACCCTTGTTTAAATTATGAACCTATGAAGTGAGTATTTTAGTAGATAAAAAGAAAAAAGAGATGCATATTGGTAGTTTTGCATGATTCAGTCTAATGCTTCATTTTGGTACTAAATCCAAGAAATCCCACAGCTAGTTTCATCTCTCTTTCTCAATTGTATTTGTAGAGTAGTTAGAATAGAAGCTCAGAGAGGTTAAGTGATTTGTCCAGGTCACACAGTTGGAGAGGAGCAAGATCAGGACCCAAGTCTGGTGGACCCAAGTCCAGGGTCACCGCTCTTCCTGTGCCTTCCCACTGCAAGCCTCAGCAATGTCTGGGCTCCGTTGTTGACCACGGTGCTCTTGCATTTACCAAGTATTAACATTCTCCCTGTGGAGCTTGCTCTAGCAAATGCACCCAGAGTCTGCCAAGAATTCAGAATTGGAATGACCCTGACTTTATTCTCTGTGTTACTAGCGTTAATTTTGTGATTACGATCCTCTCTCTGAGAGTGAGTCAAAGATTATCTTAGCTATCCATGTTGAAGGGCTTCGATGTTATCTCAAGAGTCAGGGAAATGTAAAGATGCAGGCAGGGGACATAACTAGATTTGCAAAAATCACTTTACTTTATGACTGGAGCTTGGACAGGGGTTAGAAGTGGAACCAAAGACCAGGCCAGGTGAGAGATGAGACTAAAAGGTGAATAAGGTTCAGGATAGATCTGTTTAGTGTCGAGAGGTCTTGGCATTGGATTGGGTGGTCTCAGAGAGGGGCAGGGTCAAGGATGATGCTCAGGCTTTGGCTTGAGCCACCAGGCAATGGAGACTCTCCAACTAGGAGAGGGGAAACTTTCTTGAGACAGAAGATGCTGAGTTGGAACCAGTTTTGGGAGAAGATCAAGTCTGTCATGTATTAGGTTGCCAGAAAAGTCATGATGCTTTTCTCTGTGCAAAAATGACTCATGACTTGCCTGACAACCCAATAGGTTACAGCAGAGAGGGGAAACTGTTTATCTCAAAGAGTTGCTGGAAGGGTTAAAAGAGATAACATTTGTGCAGAGCTGAACGTGTAGTTTGTGCCCTGCAAATGAATGGTTCAAGACGAAGACATATTAATAAAGACAGGATGGAGAGAATGTGGTTCTGGGGACAGGGAGACTTTGACTAGAACCTAGGGTCTACCACTTAGTCACTAAGTGGCCTTTGATGCTTTATTTCACTTAACTAAATCTTGAGGTTCTTCATCTAGTCACATGAAGGCATGGATGAGCAGGCACTGTGTCATGTGACTGTCGCATGTCTCTACTACCCTCACGTGCACCCTGGTAGATAGAGGCTACTACTACCAACACTGTTTTATAGAAAAGGACTAGCATTCTTGGGACCAGCACATGGCATAATGGTTATGTCGCTGGGTTCCTGCATAGTTGACTGCAGTTTGAGTCCTGGACCCAGTGGCTTAAAACTCATGTTGGGGTGTGTGCACACATGTGCATCCCCCAAATCCCAAGAGGAGAATGAAGGAGAAGGGATTGCAGTATGGCCATTGCCCTGGGGGAGGGGAGGCATGATTTCTTGCTTTCTGTCTCTCTGTCTCTTTGGTGAGTGCACATGCCCTACAGCAAAAATCTCTCTGCAAAAAAAAAAAAAAAAAAAAAAAAAAAAGGACTAACATTTTTTAATATATACTGAATGTCCACACTCTGTGGCCTGAAAGATTAGAAGGTACAAAAGCAAGAAGAACAATTGTGGATGCTAGGAACAGTATGAGAAGAAGATAGGAAATGGGGAGGATGAGAAGAAGGGAATCAAGGGGAGAAAGAAGCAAAAACATTTAAGGAGCACAGAATGAAAAATTATCTGTTGATGATAACATATATGATAATATCTTCTTATTTTTTTAAAGAGCTTTTGCTACAGAGCATGTGCACTCACCAGAGAGACAGAGAGAGACAGAGTTAGAAAGCAAGAAACAGTCCCCCAGGGTGGATGGACACACTATAATCCCTTCTCCTCTAGGGATTTTGAGCATGCATGCACATGTGTCTGGTGTGAGTTTCAAGACACCGGGTCTGGGACGTGAACTGCGGTTGACCAGGTGGGAGTTCAGTAATGTAATCATTATGCCATTTGCCAGTCCTGTTTGATAATATTTTTAACTGGACTAATATACAGTGTATTCGTGCTGGGAAAATTCATTTTACAAGCTGTAATGATACACAGTGATTGAATATATAAAATTAAATTTTAAATGAAGTTAAATAAAAAACAGTCCCCCAATACATTAGCTAGGCAAAAATTGCAGGCATCTTCTCATAAGAAGCTACAGATGGTCCCTCATAAGGTTCAAACATAGAAACAAAGTATACGTGTGTGTGTGTGTGTGTGTGTGTATATGTGTGTGTGTGTGTGTGTGTGTATATGTATGTATATGTATATGTATACATTGTATTGTGGAGTCATAGAGATCCCCGTCTCCATACAAGAGTGGTGGCTCTAGAGAGCAAGTGCCCAGGAGAGTCTCTGCTCTCAGCCGGTGGAGGGCACAACACCATCGGTATCACTAACGCAGCTGCTGTCCAAAGGCCTCTGGGGAACTGCATAGCCATTTCAAATACATAATTGAGAATGAAGGAAAAAGTAATGATAGTCAATTCAGCTCTCACCTGGTGGCTCTGATGTGCCCACTTGAGAGAATAAAAACCTGTGAAAGCTTCCACGCATGTTGGGATTGGAGAATCCCTAGGAAAGGAACCAATCAGCACTGGAGCCAAAGGACATCATCTGTCTCTGGGCAGACCTTATTTCTGAAGCGTCTCCATCTAATGCCTGGCACTGTTTTCATCAAATTGCACTGATGAACATTGGATGCCTGCCTAGATCATATTATGGAAGATGCCCGTCTAGATCTGAAGATGGAATGCTTTAGGGTTAAAAGAACCACAGTGATTCCAGAGTAGACATTTTTATGATATTTATTTAAGACTTACTGCTCTCAGACTTGGGATTTTCAGTAGGGGTAACTAAGTGGAAATCATATTTTAGGGGAGAGAAAATTGTTGTCACAGAGATGTTCACTTCTATTATTTTAGACACTGAGGAGCCTTAAAGCAGTGAGAGGGGGAAGAATTCTTACAGGACTTGGCTTTAAGCTGCAGTTCTATTCCTAACATTCTTTAATAAAGTCAACAAATTATGAACCCTTTTTTTTTGCCTCAGGCTTCTCTTTAAAAAATGCAGATGATGTGTCACACATTTTTTCAATTTAGATCTTTATATAAACCAAATTAAGAGTAATATGCATTGTTTAATACTGCAAAATATTTTTATGGGAAATATCAGGTTAATATGTGAAGCAAAAAAATAAGCAGAAAAAAGTAGAAAAAAGAGAAACCTCTATTTTTTCTTTCTTTTCTTTTTTTTAAAGAGATTTTTGTTATAGGGTGTAAATGTTTGTCAGAGAGACAGAGAGAGAAAAAGTGAGAAATCACTCCCCAGGAGGGATGGCCATGCCACAATCCCTTCTCCTCCTTTCTTCTCTTGGGATTTTGGGCACACACGCACATGCGCCTGGTATGAGTTTCAAGCTGCCAGGTCCAAGCCTTGAACTGTAGTCAGTCATGTGGGAGTCCAGTACCTTAACTACTACAACATCTGCTGGCCCCAAGAAACCTTTATATCTTTGTAAAACATTCTGTCTCTGATTTCCGTTAGCAATGTAATAGTGAACTAAGACAGCTGTGAAGACGGCTAGAACAGAAGAGTCTTCCAGCTGTGGTTCTGTGGTTCCTCACCTTCGTCTCCTCCTCAGATTGCCCTTCCAGGCAAAACTGTATGTTGAAGTCATTACTACAGGCTTAGGATGTTTGCCCCAAGTCTTCAAGATCATGAGGGAGATATCAACAATGATCCTACCTCTCTTGGGGCCAGTCATTTCATGATCACATTCTGACTCTGACCTTAACCCCGAAGCCCCTTCTCTTTCTCTCATTTGGGGTGAATAAATAACTTTTTTCTCACTTCAGCTATTGTATTATTTCTACCTCAAACCAGAAATCAGGAAGTCTTCCATTTCTGTTCCCATCATATCTGGACAATCACAACATTTTTTTAAAATTCTTTTTAACAGTTCTTTTACTACCCCCCCCCCCCCCCCCCCCCACCCATGGGCCTAAATTATCATTATCTCTTGCCTGGATGATTACAACAATAACAGCCTCCTCACTGGTTGCCATGACTCCAGTCTCTCCCTCCAAAAGACCTTCCTCCCATGGAGACTTTTCTAAAATTCAGATACGCCCATACATCCTCCCTGCTTAAAATCTTTCAGCTTTTACCTTCAGAATAAGCTCTGACTCTTTCCAGCATGTGTACAGGGCTCTTCAACCATCGTCTAAGCCTGTACAGAGAGCCCCTGCTCCCCCACTTTCCTGCCTACCCCAGCCTCTTTACAAGTCAAGGATCAACCGTACAGAATTACATGTCATTTTCTGGATAGATGCAGTACAGTATAGGGGTTAGAAACAGAGGCCCAACAGTCAGACTGCCTAGCCCTAAATCCAGTTCTGCAATTTAGAATCTGTAGGTAATGTCTTTATACCCCTGTTTCCTCATTTAAGCGCAGGAAAGGAGATACTATAGCAGTGCCTACTTCAGCTGGTTGTGTGTAGCATTAATGAGATAATTCACACAAAGTTCTAAACACTGAGCCTTTTTAAAAAATTACCATCAAATGAGTCGTGTTATCTGTGTTTGGTTCAGGCTGTTTTTTTTGTTTTTTGTTTTTGTTTTTGTTTTGTTTTTGCTAGAGGGTGTGTGTATTCACCAGAGAGAGAGGAAGAGGAAAACGCAACCCCATGAGGAGTGGACACACTGCAATCCCTTCTTCTTGATCTCTCCCTCCTTTCAAGAGTTTGTGCATGCATGCAAGCACACATGCCTGGGGTGTTTCTCAAGTCACCGGGACCTGGGACTCAAACTGTGTGATTGACGATGTGAGATCCAGCTGCCTTTGCCGCTAGGCCCTGGAGCCAGCCTTCATGCTGGTGCTTTTGAGCTCTCTTCTGCACCTAGTGAAGTGCTAGCTCCTTTTCCTCAACTCTCAATTCAGGCATCACCTCTTCCAGGAAGCCCTGTTGGATTCTTGGGCTGGGTTAATGACTCCACTCTCCCATAACCATGTGTGTGTCTGATACATGTCATGTGAGTGTGAACCATGTTTTTACTTTCTCCATCCTCAGTGCCTGACACAGGGGGATCACTTAGGTAGTTCCTGTCAAATGAATGGGTACATAAGAAATGTACTCTCCTGTGATCCTGTGTGTTTCAAGTGTAGACGCTTATGCCCCCTTTCCTGGTTTCCCCTCTGCAGCTCTCCACCCAGACCTGGGCAGAGTGGATGCTCACTAAAGGCCTTAGTTTGAATGAGTTGGAAATGACAGACTCATTCCAGGAGTCCTCATGTAGCCTCTTGATGCAGGGAGAGTGTGATCGGCTGGCAGGAGCATGCAGATAAAGCAGGCCAGAGTTGGTATAAGCCATTTATTCTCCTGGAAGAATGAAAGCTAATCTTTCATGAGCAGTCTAGTCAGACTCTTGTTTCTAATACCTGATGCTATCAGGGTCTTAGATGTGATAAACTCCCTGGGGTTCCTATAAGACTCAGAAAGCTGACTGGTGTTAAATGCCTGTTCTCCTCTGAGCTCTGGTAACTCCCTCCAGATCAGTGAACAGAGCACACCCCACTGTAGGGAGAAGCCAGATTCTCCTCCCAAGCTGGAGTAATCAAGATGGGATACGGCCTGCTCCTTCTCCCTATGGCTATCTCTTCTCAATGCTCAGTTCTCAGCACAGTCACCTCCTCAGAAAGGCTTATCCAACCAACTTAAATCAAGAAGGATTTCTTATTTTATTGATGTCCATGTGTACTGTGAGCCTCATGAGAGCAGGAACTATCTACTTGGCCTTCTATTACAAGAATCCCCCCTCAACCACAGTTTCACTTTCTGTGGTTTTGGCTACCCATGGATGGCCATGATCTCAAAACGCTAAATGGAAAATTCCATCAATAATCAACTGGGAAGTTCTAAATGGCATGCCATCTTGAGCATCATGAAATCTCAAGCTGTCCCATTTTGTCCCACCCAGGACATGAGTCATGCCTTTGTCCAGTGTGTCCACACTGTGTGTGTGTGTATACTGCCCACCTGTTAGTCACCTAGCAGCTGTCCCTGCTGCATCAGATCGACTGCTGAGGTATTGCCTAGCTTGTGTTCAAATAATCCTTATTTTCTAAATTAGTTTCATTTATACATTAAACTTTATCAAAGGTATGTATGTCTGGAGAAAACATAGTATATATAGATTTCACACATCCAAAGGAGGTCTTGGAAGGTATCTGCTATGGATGAGGGGGGACTACTGTGTACCCTCCATGCCAGCACAGTGCCTTGGACACAATCTTCAATAAACATTTATGGAATGAATTGATAGAGTGGAATGGGGAGTTCTGTAGGAACCCAGAAAATAATTTCCTTTCTCTGTTGTTTTTTCCTCTCCTACTAAACAAGGGAGCTGGATGGGATTTTGTAGGGTTCCTCCCAGGTCCGTTGTCTATGAACTTGTAGAAATGAAATCAGGAAGAAAACATTTTGTGTTGGGTGCTCATCTTCCAAGACTCGAGCCCTGCTAGGTACATTTGTCTAGACTGGGGTCTCCCTACCCTCGACACTGCTGAAGTTTGGGCTGCCTAATGCTTCATGGCGGGGGGGCTGTCCTGTGCATTGCAAGATGTTGAACAGCATTTCTGGTCTTTGCCCACCAACTGCCCCGGTTCTGGCAGATGACAAAGTGTCTCCATGTAATGGATGTCAGGCTTGAGTAAGCATCAGACTCCCCCAGGAAGACTTGATAAAACACAGATTGTCACCCCCCCATCCCACCCTCTCAAGAGTTTCCAATTCAGAATAACTGAAGGGGTCCGAGATTGGGTATGTCTAACGAGGTTCAAGAAGGTGCTGAGGCTGCTGGTTCAAAAACCAGACTGTGGAACTCGTGCCCTTTAGCCATGGTTCCTAGCTCTAGAGCTACCTAAGAGTCACTTGGGAACCTTTCAACACTCTTGTCCTTGGCCACACCTCAGTCCATTAGCCTCTCAGGGTAGCTCCAAGGTACCTGTGTCTAGACTGGTGGAATTTTGACCCAGGCTCACAAAACCCCCAGGAATCCCTCTTGTCCACGTGTTGGGGGAAGGAGGTGTGCAGTAGCCATCTTCTTGGTTTGGAAACCACTCAAACTTTGAAATATCAAATATAAATATCACATTTCTACACCAGGGGGGAATTCCTAGTTGCTGTCAAGGCCTACAGGTGCCTCAAGTGGAAAAGCTGCTATGGAGGACTAGCGCAGACCTTCTGAAAGCACTACCCAGGCTGCTGGGGGTTGGAGGGCATGTTTGCAGATGTAGATGCCCAGGTCTTGGGCGGACAAGTCGTAAGATGGAAAATTGGCGGTGGAGGCTTTGAGGTGATGAGATCACTCCAAACTCATCAAGTTGTATGAGGGGACCTCAAAATGTTTGTGAACATACAAAGTCTATCTTTCATAGTCTGACTAGCTTCAATATATAGTGAATGTCTGCTCTTTCTAGCAGAAACTGAAAGATTGGAAGGTTTAGTAACAGGAAGAGAAACTAAAGATACTAGAGATAGTAAGGCTAGGGGTGATACAGGAGTGGGTAATAGGGCAAGGGAGGAGAGGAATGGTGAAAATATTTAGTTTAATTGACACAAAAATGAAGAGTTAATGATAATGTCTTTGTATTGACTGATAAGCACTTTCATTCATGCTAGGAAAAGCCATTTGTGCACTGTAAAGATGTATAGTGATTAAAAGTAAATAATAATAATAAAAAGAAATAAAAGAGAAGAATGGTTAAAAAACGTTTGTGAAAATGGTATTTAAGTATGCACTTAGTTTGGTACAAAAATCTGAAATCCATGCATAGTTTTTCGTCAAAATATGTATTGCCATGAAGCTTTTTTTAGTTTTATGTTTAAAAATTATTTTATTCATCATCATTGTTACTGTTTTTTTTTTTTTTTTTACTTGACCAGAGATAGAGACAGAGGAAAAGTGAGAAAGCAAGCCACTACGTCCATAAGTTAAACCACAGTTGGCCATGTGTAAATCCAGTGCCTTAACCACTATGCCACCTGCCAGCCCCATTTTTTCATTTCTTTCTTTTTCTTTTCTCTCTCTCTCTCTTTTTTTTTTTTTTTTTTTTTTGCCATGGGGTGTATGAGCTTGCCAGAGAGGAGAGACAGAGAGAGACAGTGGGAAGGAAAGTGAGAAATCCCCTCCCTCTGATGCTGCAATCCTTCAATCCTTTCTCTTGGCATTTTGGTCACGCCCGGAATGATTTTCAAACTGCCAGATCTGGGACTCAAACCATGGTTAGATATGTGGGAGTCCAGCACCTTAGCCACTACACCACCTGCTGGCCCCTCCACGATGCTTTGGTGATCCTTAATACACTGTACGTGGAGTATGTCTACTCATGTCTGAAGCCATCGAGTCATCCCCGTTTTGTCTCTACAACTTTTTGTTTGTCAACCATACCTCAGCAAAGTAGTGGAGAAAAGGGGAAAGACTTGTAAAGGAATTTTAGAACTTATCTGCACAGTGCATCCACGCTGGTTCTATCAGAGTCTCTCTCTCTTATTTTTTTTTTTTTTGAGAGGTTTTTGCTATAGGGCGCGTGTGCTTGCCAGACAGACAGAGAGAGACATAGAGACAGAAAGCGAGAAATCACTCCCCAGGGTGGATGGTCACGCTGCAATTCCTTCTCCTCCATTCTCCTCTCGGGATCTTGGGCACGCACACACACGTGCCTGGCGTGAGTTTTAAGCCACTGGGTCCAGGACGCGAACCACGGTCGACTATGAGGGAGTCCAGTGACATAGCCATTATGCTAACTGCTGGTCCCATCTATCGGAATCTCTTTAACCAATGCAAGTGAACCCCAGAGATGGGGAACACTGACTTCCTCATCAGCACTGAGCTAGCACCAAGTGATAGAATTCTATGGAGAGGAGATAGCTTTCAAATTCATGCATGGAGACACCCACCCATTGACAGAGAGCTGTGTAGATACTCCTAGACTGAGTAGTTGTCACTGGCTTAGCTTTCTGGGGTTGTGCTGTAGATCTTCTTCACTAGGCCCCCTGACACTCGCTCTTCTGAAGCCCCTGAGATGGAACAGATGCTCAATTCTTCTGACCTTACTTTAGCCAGGAGGGGAGATGAAAAGGATGCCACTGTCCATGGAGCTCTAACCAGGTGCTGGCACTGTTGAGTACTTACATTTGTTAATTCTGTTTATTTCTTCCTTGAGTGGGAGAGACAAAGAGACAGAGGGAGAGAGAGAGGCAGAGAAAGAGACAGTACCTCTGACAGGGTCCTGGCACTGTGACCCACCCCCAGCCTCAGCCAGCTCCTGATCATGGACGTGTGCATACCTGGGGTGCTTAGGGAGGTCTCTGGACATGAACCCAGAACCTTCCCACGTAGGCCACTGCAGAGTCACGTACCCCTGCGTCACTGTCTGGCCCCTACGTGTGTTGATTTGATTTGAAATTCTTCCTTCCTTCCCTTTCTCACTCCCTTCTCCTTTCTTCCCTCCTTTGTCCTTCCCTTTTCTCCCTCTTCCCCCTTCTTTTGTTTTGTTTTTATTTTTTCCAAAGCTAGGGAGAGCTAATGAGCATTTTTATGCACACAATTTTTGCTACCATTGACTCGATTTCCAAACATAAATTTCCTGGAATGAAATCTTTTGGTCAAAGGGCATGAAGATTTTTACAGCTCTAGTGGAACCGAATTACCTTATTGCTTTCCTAAGGGGTCTTTCAAATTACAAAACACCCGAGCTTGCCAATGTTGCAATAACCTTGCCAGCACCTAGTGTTATTGGTTTAAACATTTTAAGCTAATTTAATAGGTGTAACGTGGTCCCTTAAGGGTACTTTCAGGAGCGTTTACTTGACCTCTATGAAGGATGAACATTTCCCATGCGTTTTTCACTTGTGTTTCATCCTTGGTAGATTAATTAGTTATGTACTCTGTGTTTTGTGGTCTGCATTTTTAAAATTAAAACTTTGAATGAATTATATAATAAATTCATGTTTATCATTTTTTTTCATTATCACCCATTCTGGGGGCCTTGTAAGATAAATTTTCCATGAAAACTTAATTCTGCAGATATATTATATGTCTCTTTATGTACTGTATGCAGATTGAGCTTTATATTTCCACAGGAACCCATGAACCAATTTTTGTCCCCTTGGGGACAATCCGGCCCTCATTGAGAATGCATGCAATAATCCAAATTCAACTAAATAGTTCAACGGAGGAATACTGAACTAAGACTTGTGAGCTAAATAATAATGGAAGTAAATAAATAAACTAAACTCAACAAGCATTTTCCTAGGCACCTATTATGTGCAGAAATAAGTTCGTCATTGTGGATGCAAAAATGAAGACGTCAAGGGTCCTATCTTTTCTTCTAGCACTTTCCATGTAAATAGATGAGGACATCGAAAAGGCTTTTAAAATTGGGAGGTAGGAGTGACAGCCTGAATAGAAGCCTGGGGACAGCAAAACAACCGCACAAACAGCAGCCGCAGCAGTGGCAGTAACAAAGGGTTCCAGACGAGGGTGAGCAGACATACTTTACACAGGAGCAGAGCCGACCCCTAGGGTTATGCGAGGGATCCAGCCACCATAGAACACCCTAAGATGGTGTGCTCTGCAGGCTGGGACCACATGGGGGACCTGGGTTCAATTCCTGGTCCAACCTAAAGTCCAGGCATGGTGGTATGTGACTATCATCCCGATAATCTGGGGAGGCTGAGGCAGGAGGATAATGAGCTTTAGCTTCCCTAGCCAACATAGCAAGGCCCCATCGAAAAAAGAACTGGGTGGGAGTCAGCAGATGGTGTGATGGTTAAGGTGTTAGATTCCCACATGGCTGACCACAGTTCAAGTCTCGGACTGGGCGACTAGAAAATCATACTGGGCACATGTGAGTGCATGCCCCAAATCCCAGGAAAAGAATGGAGGAGAAGGGATTATGGCATGACAATACCCCCGGGAAATGATTTTTCACTTTCTCTCTTACACTCTCTCTCTGTCTCTCTTCTGAGAGCACACATATCCCATGGCAAAAACCTTAAAAACACAAACACAAAACTGGGTGTGGTGGTGCATGCCTGTGGTCCCAGTTACTGAGAGACTGATGCAGGAGGATCGTGAAACAGCAAGGCATCATCAACAACAAAGGAAAAAAGGATTATGCTGGGAATTTCCTTTAGGTATGTAAGAATGGGTAGCCTGGTGGTCAAAGAGAGGACTAGGAGCAGAAAGCTGGTTCAAAGCCAAATTTGTCATTATTCTCTGGGTAGCCTTGGGCCAACCACATCGCCACATCTGTAAAATGGGCAGGTGTGAGGGCAGAAGGAGATAATGCTGTTCAAACTTTCAGCACAGTGCCTGGCCCAGAGGTTGGGCTGAAAGCCTCTTTACTACCATTATTATTGTTACACTTGGTCAATTTGGAACGAGTGGTCTTCGGGCTGTCAGACAGTCACAGGTGAAGGATGTGTCTGCCAAAAGGTTTTTCAGGGGCCTTGGCGGAGTGACCTTCAGATAGATAACCAAAAGGAAGTACAGGAGTCATTGAAAAATGAAGTCACTTCCTTTTTTTCGGAGAGGTTTTTGCTATAGGGCGCGTGCGCTCGCCAGACAGACAGAGAGACAGAGAGATAGAAAGAGAGAAATCACCCCCGAGGGCGGATGGCCACGCCGCAATCCCTTCTCCTCTATTCTCCTCTCGGGATCTTGGGCACGCACGCACACGTGCCTGGCGTGAGTTTTAAGCCACCGGGTCCGGGACGCGAACCGCGGTTGACTACGTGGGAGTCCAGCGACATAGCCATTACGCTAACTGCTGGTCCCAAGTCACTTCCTTTTCAAGACTCTTTTTTCTCAACCCTTTCCTCCTCATTCTCTCAACCAGTGTCTCCTCAACTTGAATGTGCACACAAGTTACTCAGGGATCTTGTTAAAATGCAGATTTTGATTCCGTAGGTCTGGGACGGGGTCCAAGATTCGGCATTTCTAACTACTGTGCAGGTGATGCGGCTTCTGGGGATAGGCCACCCTTGGAGTTCTGCTGGTCCAGTGTGTTCAGATGGGGGGTGTGGTGATCCCCGGACCCTAAAGGCATTCAGGGAGATGGATGTAGTGTGGACAGCAGGTTCCCCACTTACGTCCAGGGCCATGAGAGGCTACTCACAGGCCTACCTACCCCTTTGCTCCAGCAGACAAAACTTGAGTGTGTGTTTGGAGGCAAATGCCCTTCCTGGCTCAGGAGCTGTGAGTCAGTGTGGCCCTGGGGTGGGCCCCACAAGCACTGAGCAGTCTCTAGAATGGCAGCCCCTCTTCAGGGGGCACGGATCCTGCGCATGGGCACTTTACTGCCTCAGCAAGATCCGCCCAGCAGCCCTGGACTAAAAAAGATGGGACTTGAACACAAAGCTCAAGCCAAGGCTCCCTTGCTTCACCCCAAATGCACACACTCATGATGCCATACTCTTAGTATTTGCAGGCCCTGGAGCAGCTCTGGACGATGCAGAGCTAAATAAGAAATTCATGGGGTGTCAGAGTCCCCTAGGGAGGATCTCACATTGCACTGCACAAGGCTGTCTGCACCAAACTTGCAGCAGGCTCCTCCCCCTCACCCCTGGGATTCTTGGCCTCAAAACCAGTGCCTTTTCCACTTGCTCACTTGCACCAAGCAGAACAGCATTCAGTGTTTTATGTAATATCACTTTAACTTTTCAGAGTCGAAAACCTCTGAAAAGTCTAACCCAATCATCCCATCTCCATGCTGGAAGCAGAAGGCAGAGGGCCCCAGAGAGGGCTTCAGATGCATGAAGTCAGTCAGAATCCCACGTTCAAGTATGGAGTCTGTGGTTTTTGTGTCTGTACAACCTTGAGTCAGTTACTTGCCTGTTTCGTACCTCAGTTCTTAACCATACAAAGGAGATAATTACAGGGCCAAGTTGTGCAGTGGTAATACGAGTGGCTCACATGAGAAAGTCCTGGGTTTGCATCCTGGGACCTCCCTAAGTAGCTTGGCGTGAGCGTGCATGCCTGTGATCTGCACTGGTTAAGCCTGGGGGTGGATCGAGATGTGACCCTTTCGGGGTATCTCTCTCTTTCTCGGAATAAATAAAGCGAATAAACTTAGAAAAATACCAGTCGTGGTTCCCACTTATTAAATGCTTGTGTGTAAGGCATTGCATTTCCTTAATCTGCATCATGACTTGATGAAGCAGGAATGTCACCCCTGCGATATAGAGAGGTAGTCAGTGGCATTGACCCTGGAGACAGTGGCACTGACACACTCAGTGTTCTGAGTGTTTGGTGTGACATGTAGAAAGTGCCTGGTACACACAGTAGGTCCTCATCTGGGCAGGCATCAGGCCTTTGTCTAGGTGTGGCAGTGTTTCCTCATCCCTGCCCTGAACTCTTGTAGATGCCCAGGGAACTGTGGCTGGTGCTCTGTGATGGAGGGCCAGCTGGGGTGCTTGGCCTTCGTTCTCAGAGTCTGGTGACTGTCTGGACATGCTCTGGAGGTCGACAGAGTTGGTGGGGCAGTCAAGGGGAGGAGCCCAATCGGCCTGGGTCCTGCCCAATGATGCTGTCAATCTGCGACCACCTGAAGATGACGCAAGTAGCTGGTGCTGTTCTAAGCTTTGCACGGGTCATCTCATGAAACCCTCTGAGCAAGATGCAAGACTTTTACTCTGTTATCCCCATTTTATAGAAAACCAAAGGCTAAAGTAAAGGTATTAGTCTCGTAGTGCTGCTGTAACAAATGACACCAACTGGGTGGTTTAAAATAACAGAAATTAGAGACCAGCAGATGGTGTAATGGTTATGTTGCTGGGCTCCCATAGAGCCAACTGTGGTTCAAGTCTTGGACCTGGTGTCTTGAAACTCACACGAGGCGTGTATGTGTGCACCCAAAATCCCAAGAGGAGAATGGAGGAGAAGAGATTGCAGTGTGGCCAACTTCCCTGGGAGGTGGTTTCTAGCTTTCTGTCTCTCTGTCTCTCTCTATCTCTCTGGCGAATGCAAGCAACCTACAGCAAAAATCTCTCTTAAAAAAATCATCCTCTGACAGTTCTGGAGGCCAAGAGTCCAAAATCAAGATGTTAGCAGGACCATGCTTTCTCTGAAGGCTCCAGCGGGGAGTTCATCCCTGCTCTTCCAGTTCCTGGTGGCTCCTCACCAGGAGGAGCCTGGTGCAATTGCTGGTGCATTGCAGATGGGCCACTCCGATCTCTGGCCCGCATCATCCCATGGCCCTTGTCTCTGAGTGTGACTACTCCACATCTTCATGTGACCTTCTTGGGAGGATACCAGTCATTGGATTGATGGCCCAACCCTAATCCAGTAGGACCCCATATTAACTAATTGCATTTGCAAAGACTCCCTTTCCAAATAAGGTGACATTTGGAGGTTTTGGGTAGATGTGAGTTTTGGGAGGGATACGATTCACTCCAGCACAAAGGAAGAGTGGCTTATCTGAGGAAGTAGCAGATCTCCCGTCGGTGGCCTCAGCTAGTTCCCTAGCAACCTAATTGAGACCTATTTGAAAAATGCCCTTCATCTACTTGAACCTTGTGCAACTGTGTCTCTGTGGTTGGTCTAAGCAAGGATGTGGGGTCTTTCTACAGATGTGGCAGAGGTATCCCTCTCTCAACTCAGGCAACAATTAAACAGCACACCCTCGATGTTTGCAAAGCCCTCCAGAGTCTGCAAAGCACATACCCATGCAGCACTGTGCCAAGGGTCTTCCAACAATTTCATGGGGTTCACACTGTCACCCCCATTCATCTCACAGGAAGATCAGACCCAGACGGTGTCGTGAGGAAATGCATTGGAAAATGGGATGGAGGTTCCAAAGTACTGTGCTAGTGAAGGGGGTTATTAATAACTCTAATTAAGAGCAGCAGCAACAACGCTAATAGTCACTACCCATTACAGATTCAATTCTATGCAATAAACATTTCCAGGCGCCGTGCGAAGTACTCAATGAATATTATCTCATTTAATTCAATTAACGACAACAACCCAGGAGAAATATTGTGGGATTAATTGACTGTTGTAAGGAAGACCGCTAACAGGTTTGAAACTTTGTCTGCTACTTTCATACCTTAGAAATATTACTTCCTCTTCCTCTGGGCATTTGTTAGTAAAAGGGAAGTGAGAAAGACCAGGCCCAGAGGGAAGAAATTAGGTTTCCCACCAAGGCAGATATGAGAGGGTCTGCTTCTGCCTTCTTCTCCAGATGAATGCCTGGGAGATGTTGGGCTCAGTAAACAACATGCCCCACTCTTCTTTTCCTCCCTCCCTCTGCTTTCCTCCTTATACTTCCGCCCACAAAAACAAGTATCCACTTCATGCCAAATTCTCAGGTCGGGTTAAAGTTAGGGTTATGAATACAGTGGTGAACTGAACCTGGTCTAGGTAATGTCTTTTTCTACAGGAGGAGGGACTGTGTCTTCGAAGGATCTGAAGTCAGTATTGCGGTCAAGTTTAGAGTCATCTGGGGTGGAAACAGACATGCAACTCAGATTCAGTGTGGGCACTCAGGGATAGGAGATTTTGGCCAATTATTAAGATGAAGACAAATGAACATTTAAGGACTACCTTGCCTAATAAGCCTCAACGCTCACGAGCAACTGGGTCTTGATCTATGTATGAGGTAGTATTTCATTTCCATGAACTCTTTTCAGACACTCTGTCTCAAAAAGCGAAGCTAACAGGCTATGGCACTTCCTCTGATATAATGACTTCGCATTCTCAACTAAGTGGAATATTTACAGGACTCATCATCTTTGTCCTTTGCGGCAGAGATTAGTGGGGTAGGGATGAGAATAATAGCAATATACACAGCAATCATATTAATAATAGTGATGACAGGAGGTACAACCAACCACAGCAATAATAATAATGAGGTAAAGAGCCTGTGAGGTTTAGGAGAGGAGCCAGCATCTCTTACAATACATAAGGACAGGGAAATTGAAGACAAGGACACACGTGACAGTCTCAAGGCCACATGCCAGTCAGTAGCTGGTCCAAGGGGAGGCCCTGGTGTTCTGACAATCAGGTCAACTTTGTTTAATAACCATGCCAAAGAAAATAATCACTGCCAGCTTTTTGACCTGCTTACCCTGGGCCAGACATTGCGTAGGGAGCTTGGCAAACAGTATTGTAAGTCATCACAAGAGGAGATACCCACAGGTCAGCCCATTTTCCAGATGGTTCAACCCCTTATGGTGTGGGATTCATGACAAGGGGGATGGGTGGATTTGGCAGAGTCCCTGCCTAAAGGAAGGAGGAGGAGCCTTTAGAACATGTATGGGGGTGGGGGTGGGGGGTGGGGGTAGAGTCAAGAGTGGTTTCAAGGACTGCCTGGGAACTGCACCCCTGTTCCTACAAAAGAGTTCTGTCTCTACTCTCTCCGTCTCCCCTTCGACTCTCCAGAATCCCAATCTTTTTAAAGTCAGGCTTTCAGCTGCCAGGGATGTCGGCTTCAAGGTCCATGGGAACGGTGCCTGAGGAATTTGCATAGCTACCTTGGCTACTGGCAAGCAAAGGTTGTCATGGAAACCCTTCATCCCTTCCCAGACCTGCAGCTGGCTCTCCCTCCCCTGATGTTCCATCCCCCACCTCCCCTGCCACACAGGGGAAGGGGAACCAGAGAATCCTGACAGAGGAAGGTGCACTGCAGGTCTTCCTTTCAACACACGCACCTCCCTGCCTCCTTTGAATCCGTCCTATACACACTGTGTGAAAACCGATCTCGCGTCCGGTTCAAGTGGTGCCGTTCCCCTGTTCAGAACCCTCTGTGGCTCCCCATTGGCTGAAGGAAGTACAAATTCCTTGTTCTGGTATGTGTTTATTTAATTTTTTTGCTAGAGGGCCTGCACACTTGAGGGGGGGAGAGAGAGAGAGAGAGAGAGAGAGAGAGAGAGAGAGAGAGAGAACAAACCCCCAATTGGGTGTGGTCACACCACAATCCTCTGTTTTTCCACTCCATTAGGATTTGGGGTACATGCACACATGTGCCCATCATGCCTTTCAAGTCACTGGGGCTGTGCTTTGGGGTCAGCCAAGCAGGGTCTGGTTTCTGGTGCACTATGCTTAACCACTGTACCCTGGGGCCACCCTTGTTCTGACATTTAAATCCCTCCCTCCTCCCTAACACAGCTGCACGTGCTCACTAACATTCCATCGGTCTACGGGCCCCCCAGAGGGATTACGATGATCTTGTCCATGGTTACATCCCTGGTGCCCAGCACAGCTCCCAGCCCATGCTAGGCACTCAGGAAGGAAAAAAAAATAATAATAAAATAAATAAATAAATAAGTAGTGAAAAGTATTGACTTCTCCTGTTTCAACATGTCCTCTCTTTCAGCTGCCCAGGAGACACATTGGGGCTTGACAATCTTCCTATGGACTCCTCCTTTAAGACGAGGCAGATTCACACCTCCACTCTTCCTGCCAAATCTTGCTCATTCTTAGAAGGCCCAGCTCAAACGTCTCCTCCTCCAGGAAGACTTCCAATACTCCATTTAAATGCTCCACTTAGAATGTTCTGGAGCTTGCTGTGGCTGAACCCTGTGAGCTCAGAGCACCGTTCCCTCTCTTCTGTGTGTCCTTTGAGTGTAGGGAGCCTGCATCCTTCATTCCTTGGCCCACAGGAGCTAGGACTTAGCATGACAGGTGTGCAGGAAGCCAGTACGTTTTGGATTCCTTCACATTAGAGGCTGTTGTGATGCTCCATCATCCCAGGGCCTCTTAACTAGGCTCCTTGGAGGGTGAGGGTTACACCCTGACAAATGCACAACTCGTGTGATGGGTTGCCCTAGCGATTCTTCTTCTCTGGGGGTTTGATGAGTCGACAGAACCACCCAATGTATTGATGAACCTTAGTGCTGTCTCCACCTCGCCCATATCTGGCCTCTTTACAACCTGTTCCCGACACATTAGGCAGAGTGATCCTCACCAAATGTAAACCAGGCCAAGGCTGCTCTTGGCATGGCACAAAGCCCTCCCACGGCTCCCCTTCTCTTTGAGTTACAGCCGAGGCTCCCAGCCTCTGTGATGATTGCCCTGCCCTAGCTCCAGCCTCCCCTCGTGATTCAGCTCCAGGACGCTCCCTTCTCTGCACATCCCGACTATGGCCCTGCCTCAGGACCTTTGCACGTATTCTCTCAGCCGGCACGTGTTCCCCCAGTTACCTGCATGCTTCGTGTGCTCAACAGTCCTCTCTCACTGCTCAATGTCATCTCCACACAGGGCTTCCCCTGCTCTTCCATCACTTGAATCCCCCTTCGTTCTGCTTAGTATTCTTCATGGTACCCACCATCCTCTGACCTACTCTGTGCGTGTTTTCTCATCTTCTATCTTTTTACGGTAGGTCAAATGGTAGCTCTCCAAAAGATATGTTCAAAAACCCACATCTCAGCACCTAGGAATGTGATCTTATTCGGAAATTGGGTCTTTACAGATGTGACAGAGATGAGGGCATCGTGGATTTCGGTGGGCCCTAAGCCCATGACTGGTATCCTTACGAGAAGAGGGAAATCTGGACATGCAGAGAGAGAGGAGAAGGCCATGGGCGTCAGAGGCAGAGGCAGAGGCAGGGGTCAGAGTGATGCATCTACAAGCCACAACCGCCAGGAGCTGGAACAGTAAACAGATTGTCCTCAGAACCTACAGAAGGGCCCAACCTTGCCAGAACTGTGAGAGCGTGTTTCCACTGTTGCCAGCCACCTAGCTGGTGGTACTTGGTGATGGTAGCCCCGGGACACTCATACCCTCCTCTACTGGAATATCTACTCCAGGAGAAGAGGGAGTAGCTACTTGCTTCCCGCTGATTTTCCAGCTCCCAGCCCAGGGCCTGGCGTTGATAGGAACTCTATCAGTACCTTTTTAGATGAATGAAAGTACTCATTTTGCAAGTCTTCACCAAGACTGACTGTGTGTCCAGCACCATGTTAAGTTTTGAAGTTTCACAATGATCGTAGCGCCTCTAAAGAGTGTCCGATCCCACAGGAATAGCTGCTCCTAACCTACTCCTTGAGTTTCTCAAGCACCCCAAGCCTCATTTTTGCAATGACCCTCCATGGCAAGCCAATAGGCTGGAGATACCCTTATCATCATCCTGATTTTCCAAATCAGGACATGAAGGTTCAGAGGGTTGGATCACCCAAGATCACCCAGCCAGAGGAGTTGAACCCCGGGTAGTCTGCCTCCTATAGAGTAAGACAGAGCCCCAGGCCTGGAGGATGTCAGAAAGGAGAGTCTCTGGAAGCAGTGTAGAGGCAGAGTTAGGATGTGATTCTTGAGCTGCCGCCACTGCCCTGGGCAAGGCACACAGCCCTGCTTACAGAGGTAGAAGTAGGGCACAAAGCACTGTGGTCCTGGTGACCAGCTGGGGCAGTGAGTCTGAATGCCAGCTTCTGACTTGGGGAGAGTGGTGTGATTTGCTAAGTGGCTCCCTCTCTTTGAGTTCTGCAAGGCATCTTCCACCCTCACCCCCCCCCAACCCCGCATAGTCAGTTTTCCTTGAGCCTCTTGGTATAGTGATTCTCACCCATGTGCCCAAGTCCCCTAACACCTAATTAATCACAGCGTCGCACCTTTAATAGCGCTCGAGGACTCACGCGTCCTCTGGGTCTCCGTCATGCCCGGAGATATATGGCACTTAAGCCTGTAACGTGGATGGAGAGGAACGCCAGCCTGCGGTGTGAGGCACAGGAACGCCTCTTAAAATAAGATGGGAGCCCGAAAGCCCAAAAGCTATTTTTAAGAGAGTTCTAGAAGTGTTTGTTTTTAAAATAAAATGAAATGGTTATTACCAACTTTTTTTCCCCCTCCTGCCTTCTTCCCAAACAGGTGCAGGGAGATTAGTGGTAATTTAAAAACCAGGATTGCCTCTGTGTCAATTTCCTGCTAATGAGCAAAACACACCATGTAATTGCTATGTATTGAAGGAGGCAACAATACATTTTCAGTGGCTGTTTAATATGCCGGGGCTTGGGTTAGCAGATGTTCTGAGACTTGCTTTCCAAGACAGCAACCCAAGTCCCACCAGGAGAAGGGGATGTGTCCCTTTCTTTTGCTTCTATCCAGTGCTGGTCCCTTGGAGGACACGAGGCAGAGTCACGTGAGACACAACTGGTACTAGACTCCTGGAGGCGGGGCTGATGGGAGGGTAGTCCTTGTATGCTCTTTATCATACCGGGCACCAAATTCTTGGTTATAACCAGGACTTATATTTTGCTTGGACTTGCAACTAGCCAGGGCTGTCCCTTACTAAGCTCTGTGACTTTTCATGTGACTTTTTTTAAAAAAGGAATTATTTTATTCAACTTTATTAATTATTATTATTATTTAATTTGACCAGAGAGAGAGAGAGAGAGAGAGAGAGAGAGAGGAGAGGGGAAGTGAGAAAGCAAACCACCAGGTCCAGGACTCAAACCACAGTTGGCCATGTGGGAATCCAGTGCCTTTAACCACCATGCCACCTGCCAGCCCCTCTTGCATGTGACTTTTAATCCCTCTGAGTCTCAGTCTTGTCATCTTTCAAATGGAGAGCTAATAGCCACTACATCCTGTGACAATGAAATGAATGCCAGGGCTCTTTCCCTTCCTGGACGCTCTTCTGAAGAGTCTGCATGACTCACTTCCTCATGTGGGTGTGTGGACCCCTGCTGCAGGTGCCCCTACTCTCTCTGGCTCTGGTAAAGTCCCTTGTGCTGGAGAAATTTAGACGCGGAAGTTCAATGTTGCTGTTTTTGTGGGTCTCCATGCCCCATGTTTTCCCTGTAGCATGATGCCTTCCAATGCCCTAACTTATTTAAAAAAATTTTTTTAAGATTTGCTAAAGGGTCTGTGTAGTCGAGAGAGAGAGACAGAGAGACAGAGACAGAGACAGAGACAGAGAGAGAGAGAGAGAGAAAGGAAGGAGGGAGACTGAGAAATCACCTCCCATAGGAGATGATCACACTGCAATCCCTCCTTCTCCTCTTGGGATTTGGGCATGCACATACATGTACCAGCATGTTTTTCAAGCTGCTAGATCCAGGACTTGAACTGTCAATTGGCCATGTCGAATCTAACCACCTTAACTGTCATGTTACTGGCTGACCCCTTGTTTATTTTTAATATTTATGATTGTCTGTCTCTCCTTATTACAATATAAGCTCTACAATGTCAAGGATTCCTGGCTTGTATTTTTCTTTCATTAGTGAATCCCAGGTGCCTAGAGTGGTGCTTGGCACATAGTAGGTCCTCAATTAATGCTGAAGTTTGTACGTTGGACACTTAGCCTAGCACCCATAGCACAGTAGTAGCTCAATAAACGGTATCATATAAGTCATTATTTATTGCCTCAAAGAAGTATTTTCTCAATGAATTTGGTGTCCACTGTCTGGTAGGCATGAACAAGACAAGGCACATTGAAATAATTACCTTCTTGGTCCTCCCAACAACCAAGTAAGACAGGTACTATTATTTCCATCGAGTGGAGGCTTAGGGAGGTAAAGAGACTTGCCCACATTCACATGTTGACAAGAAGAAGAGGCCAGCTCTGTGTCATCTCAGCCTGACTTCCAAGTTCTCTTTTCAGGGCCAGCCCTGTCTTCCCAGTACCTAATGCAAGGAGGATCCCGATGAATGGGACCCTGTCTTCCCGATGGAAGAGGGGGTGTCTGGTTTGAGCTTTTGCAAAATAGAGTTAAACATGATGTATTTCTTGGGCACTTACTATGTACCCAGTCCTAGGTCACATGCAATCAGGGAGACTTGTTAAGAAATCCTTTCCTGCCTTAGAGAGGGGGCAGGAGGAAATAGTACCGATGAAACACCCGTGAACGATAAAAGAAGAGTAAAACATACTCCACAGTGTGATGGATCTTTGCAGCTCAAGAATCTCCAGCCCCTGGGTGCTTTAACTAGAATTTCCCGAGTTAAGCGGAGGGTGAGTTGTAGCTGGGGGCCAGGTGGCTGCCGGGGATTGAGGAGGGAAGACAGCAATGTGAATTAAATGGCTCTGTGCTTGGGCCTTGCACAGTAGCCCAGAGTCACACCAGCAGGTACAGGATGCATTTTGCCAGCTTGGAAAGTAAAAAGAGAATGTTTTCCAGTGCCAGTGGCTCTGGGAGTCAGAAAACTACAGCCATCCCATGCAGATAAGAACCAGAACAAGATACAGCCTCCCTGGGGTCCGAGGAAGAAGAGCCAGTGTGTGCAGCAGGGATTTGATGTGAGGGTCTCAGTTTGGTCTTGAATCTGTACCCCAGGTGGTTCCAAGGTGGGGGCTCGGGCTCAGGTCTGGATTCCACTTCTCATAGCCTCAGTCAATATGAGGATGACCACAATTCCCCCTCACAACTGAGTGGACAAAAACGATGCTGTGTGGATGATGTCAGAGAAGAGGGGACAGAAACCAACCTGGGGATGCTAGAAAGGCTTTGAAGGAATTTGCTAGTCAACCGGCAAGTGCTTGTTGACCACCTACTATGCATAAATGCTTCAGGCATGTGCTGGGGATGGGGAACATGAAGCCACTGCCAGTAGTTTACTAGCACCTATGACGCTTCGGGCAAGCAGAGTCAGGACCAGATGTTTCAATAATTTCCTTCTCAGTTCTCCCCACTCCAAGCAGGGCAGACAGCCTTGCTGCACTTCCTATACTTCCAAACCCGCAGCAAAAAGTCTGAGAGGAAGAACAAGCTAGTGGTTACCAGCAGGAGTTTGGGTCAGATGGAACTGGTTCAAGTCCTGGTTCCATCTTAACTGCGTAGCCTCAGTCAAGCAATAACTCTCTCTGAGCCTCGGGCTCACCATCTGCAAACCCAGGGTAAAAATAGGCCCCGTCGTGTCACTGAGCAACGGTGAGAATGAGATGAAATCAGTTAGGTGAAGCCTGGCTCTTTGTCAGTGCCTAATAAACAGCAGGTATGACTATTTTTGCCATTATGATTACTGCTGGGGTGGTTGTTATTTATGTACTTTCTTTATCTGGCCTCTTGTGCTGCTGCCTCCCAGAAAGCCGGGCCAGTGTTTTACTCCTGGTTGGCACCTGTGAAGGATGGCAGCCGTGCCTGGCTCGCTGCAGGTGCTGATAAACAGTGGTTGAAGTGGATGGAGTGATTGAATGGATGCCATCTTGTCATGGCGCCATCTTTATAAACATAGCTCCCCAACTTTTAGCTTCTTCCAGATGGACTGTGTATTTTTAGCTTTTACGCATCCTGCCTTGCCCCCTTTGGAGGACTCTGTGACAGCCCACAGTAGGGACTTATGAAATATAAACCTGAATGGTTGAATGGCCTTTCAGGCTCAACAATCTCGACATCAACCTGGAGGCCCCTTCTCAGGCCTCCTGTTCCCTCTGACCAAGCCCCGCCTCCTTAACTGATAAAGGGGGCATGATCTGCTTAAGCCCCTGTCCCTGCCCTTCTACTACCCTGGAATCTCAGGAAGACCCCTTCTCTCTCTCTCTCTTTCTTCTTCTTCTTCTTTTTTTTTTTTTAAGAATTATCTTTTAGTTAATCATTTATTTGTTTATTTACTTCTTTATTTACCAGAGAGGGGCAGAGAGAGAGAGAGAATGTGAGAAAGCAAGGCACCAAGTCCAGGACTCGAACCGCAGTTGGCCATGTGGGAGCTCAGTGCCCTTAACCACCATGCTGCCTGCTGGCCCCTCTTCTTCTTTTTAAAAAAGAGCTTTTTGCCATAGGGCACTGGAGAGACAGAGAGACACAGAGAGACAGAAAGCAAGATGTCACCCCCCCTCCCCCCAAAGCAGGGATGGCCACGCTGCAATCCCTTCTCCTCCATTTTCCTCTTGGGATTTTTGGGCACACATGCACCCACACATGCCCAGCAATAGTTTCACGCTGCCGGGTCTGAGACTCGAACCACAGTCGATTACATGGGAGTCCAGTGATGTAACCATTATGCCCTCTGCTGGTCCCAAGAAGACCCCTTCTCTTAAATTTTGGCTTAGTGCCCCTTCATCCAGGATAATTCCAGGCTGCAGGCCTGCTGGTGGGAAATGAATATTCTGGCCACTTTTCAGTTTCCAGATTGATTGGGGACAAACGGGAGCTCGGCCCCCTCAACCAATCATCCAAGGTAGTGAGCTGTGACTAGGTATACACTTAAACAGCTGGCCTGTGAAATAGCATGCCTGCACTCCGCTGATTAAAAAAATTCCCAATCATTATTCCCCACGGTCACAGGCTTGGAGACCTGAGAGCAGGTGGATGGGGTGGGTGGCAGATGGGGTCACTTCAGCTTCTGTGCTGTTTCATTATTAACAATCCCTCCCCACTAAGCATCGCATCCTATGAAATGCATGATGTCTTCCACGTCCCGCTGATGAAGTAATACATCACTCAGTTCCCTGGTTATATTATTCAAATAATAAGAGCAACACTTACAAGTTTGCTTTTACCAAGCACTTTCTGGGCATGGTCTTATTTTACCCCCTCAACGACCCACCATTTTACAGATGAGGAAACTGAGGCAGGGAGAGAGCTAAAATAACTTGCCCAGGTACACCCACCTCCTAAGGGGCTCCAGCTTCCACTCTGGCTTTAATGGAGTCCTCCATGCAAACATTTATCTGAAGGAACAGAAGGCTGGCCCCGTCTCCCTTGAGGTGCTGCAGGGAGCAGACGAGTGATGGAAGAAAGAATGAAAGCAGTAGCTACCGTGAACTGGAGCTTAACTGCGGCAAGTCGGGGCTAAGAGCCTTTACCACGGTAATCCCATTTGGTTCTCGTGACAATCCTACGAAGGCAGCTTGGTTGTCCTTATTGGGTACATGGGCAACTAGGGCCCAAGGTGACAAAGACACACTTTGAGGAAGTGACTGACCTGGGATTTGAACCCACTCCTGTGTGACTCAACGTCCAACTGCCTAGAGGGGCTCCTGGTTGCCAGCCCAGCCGGGATAGTGGGTGGCAGCTCTTGGGAGGCAGGGGGTGAGCAGAGTCCTAGATGAGGCGGAAGATAAAAGGGGCGGGGAGAAGGATTCGGATGCCTTCCAGATGTGAAAGAGGCTGGTGTGTTTGAGGGGTTGTGCACAAGCGTCTGCATGGCCAGAGGTCAGAGGGCAGTCTGGCAGCGTCCACACCAAGCTGAACCTCAAAGGCCAGCATCGATGTCATCCTGAGGGCGGTACTGATGATTTTTAAGCTGGAAGAACCTGACATTTCCGCTGGCAGATTCGGCCTTAGTTTTGTTCAGTTAAAATCCCCGTTAGGATTTTCAATCCCTTAGTCTCGCTCTTGGCCTTCTTTCAAGGACAATTAGGGTCAGAAGGCCCCAGATTTGGATCAGATGGATCAGTTTAGAGCTACCTTTTTGAAGGGTCCTTTGGAAATAAGTGTCACAACCCGAATTAATCAAGTTCATGGACTCGAAAAATTGGCCCACCTCCCATTCCTATTCCCGACATTTTATACGCTTACCTTCGCAGACAGAGCAAGCACATACATAAACAAGCAGAAGAAGAAATAGAACAGGGCCTGTTTGGGAGGGCCACGGGAAGCGGCTGGGCCCCACTGGGAAACCCATACATCATTCAGGCATGAGGAGGTTTCCATAACACCAAGTTCGCAAGCAATTAGAGGGCCGCTCCTGCTCCGTTCAGCTCTGGGAGACCTAATGGGCCGGCAGTTCCAGCGCTCCGGGAACGTCTGCCTTCAAACTCCAAATGTAATCACGAGCCCAGCGGCAGGTCCCGGGGCTCGGGTGGATCAAACGCTTTCCCACGTCAACCTGCAGAGCCCATCATGGCTCGGAAACCAGTGACTGGGAAGGCTCCTTTTGTGGGGTCAGGGATGGGATGCAGAGATAGCCATCCAAGATGGTGGCCGAGACTGAACTGGGAAGATGGGGTCAAGGCCAGGCCAAGGTCAGAGGTCCCTCTGATGTGACAAGAGCATCTCTCAGGCATACACAGCTTGATGGGATCTCTCTGTTAATGTGCCGCCAGAGTTTTTTTTCTTGTTCCCTGATTGTATTCCTTCTTTCTCTGCTTGGAATCTTCTGATGGCTCCCCAAGTTCCTCGGGATAAAGCAGAAACTCTTCCCAATGACCCTCAAGACCCTCTAATCCACTCCTTTGGAGATCTATACTCCAGGTATGCATAATTGCAATTATGTTTAATTTAGTAGCGGAGCTTCCTCCTCCAGGGAGCCTTCCTGGAATACACCCATCTCTCGGTTGCCCTCACCCCACATGGTCTACAGACTCCGAGCTTCCCTGTCACAGCTTATTTCTCTGTCTCTGCTCCTCTCTGCCTCAGCAGCGCCCTGAGGGCAGTGGCCATGGCTGAATCACTGTGTTTTAAGTGCCTAGCCCTTCGCCTGGCCTTGATAAATATTCAGTCAATGCTCCTTGCATGCAGGAATGAGAAATTAAAGGAGTCAATGAATGGATGAATGGATAGTCTGTGACCGTTCTCAACCAGGAACGATTTTGTTCTCAGGGGGACACTTGGCATCTGGAGAGTAGAAGCTAGGGGGCGCTATTAAACTCCATACAATACACAAGGTATGCCCTGTCTTCTACCCTACTCCAAACAAAGATCCAAAATACCCCAAATCTGGATAGCGCCAAAGCCGAGAGACTCCGAGCCATGGCGAGGTCCTGTGTTCGCCGATGGAGGGGTTGGAGGAGAAGGCACAGGCACCATTTCTGCCTGCAGTAAGTACACGGTCTGGTGGGAATCTGAGGAAGCACGGGGAAATACCAGAGGATGGTAACGTTTATCGAACACCCCCTAGGATAAGACGACTCCTACTCCTCCTTCCATAGCCAGCCTAACTATCATGTCCTTCAGGTAGCCTGCCCTGGGGCCCCAATCTGGTTCAATCTGTCCCTTCTCTCTGCTGCTGCGGCTTCCGTCACACTGTCCTGTGACTATTTGTACATGTGACTGTCTCCCCTCTAGACTGAGGACAGGAACAATGTCCCATTTGCTTTGATTTCTTTACTGCCTAGAGAATAGTCAGTAATTTACTAAACGTTTGGGGAAATGAACATCAAATCTGGCCTCTTCTAGTTGTTAACAGTCAGATTTCCCACCTTCTGGAACCTGGGAAACAGCTGTGTGAGAACCACCTCCGCTGAGATGCTCCGGCAGGAAGGTGCCCCAGCCTTGTCTGTGACCTCGCGTGGAGTGGGAGGGCTGTTCTGGGCTGTCCGTACTTTGTCACTGGCTTTGTTGCCAAGCCAGAGAGCAAGACGTTCTCCCAACGAGCACGTCAACGCATGAGCTATAAATTAGAAAGAGGGGGAAAAAAAAGGTCTGCTAATTCCGACCCACTCTATTTTTTCCTCGCAGCTGCTCGGGAGGGAATGCACTGTGACTTTCAGAGGGAACATTTCTTGGCTGTAGTTCCCTTCGCTCTGTCTGCCCCATTATTTTCCTCCCCAGAGTCCAGCCTGGTTGGCGCCAAGGGAGTGTGGGCTTTGGGATCACACAGACCTGTGTTCAAATTCTGGCTCAGTTGCTTCTTAAAGTTGATTTGTTTATTTCTTCCATGAGTAAGAGAGAGAGAGAGAGAGAGAGACACACACACACACACACACACACACACACACACACAGCAAGACAGACAGCAGGGTCCTATTTTTTCTTTTCTTTTAATGAGGTTTTTGCCTTAGGGTGTGTGTGTGTGTGTGTGTGTGTGTGTGTGTGAGAGAGAGAGAGAGAGAGAGAGAGAGAGAGAGAGAGAGATATCAAGACTGTGAGAGGGAAAGTGAGCAATCGCCCTTGGAGAGATGGCCATGTCTCAATTCCTTCTCCATTAACCTCCCAGGATCATGGGGATGCATGCAGACACACCCGGCATGAATTTCAAGCCACCAGGTCTGGGACTCGAACCATGGTCAGCCCTGTGGGAGTCCGGCGATGTAACCACTATGCCATCTGCTGGTCCTTCCAGCAGAGACTTGATGCTGCAATCCATCCCAGCCCCATCCAGTCTCACACCATGAGCACATGCATACCCAGTATTCTCAGGGAACTCCCTAGATGCAAAACTTGAACCATCCCAGGTGGGTCAGCCTTGAACAGTGCCACATTTTACTGCCATACCACCATGTGGCCTCCTGGTTCTGTTTCTTCTTAACCTGTCTCTCTAGGCCTCTGCATCCTCACCTGTAAAATCCCAACTTCTGAGCAGTTCAGGAACACATAGCAGTTCTGGAGAAGGAGGTTCTTTGGGCCCTTCACTCCAGACCCTCCCAAGTGTCTACAAGAGGATCACTGAGATCACCCTGCATACTGTTTAGTTCAAAAGAGAGTCAGGTTTTCAGATCCTTGAAAAGGGGCCTCCCCACTCCCCAGCTTCCAATCCCCAACCCTCTTCCCTCAATGTTCCTTTTCAACCTTCTGAGGATATTAACACTCTATCTGTTCAAGTAAAGGGCCCTCCAACATCGTTAAGTCATGCAACTCTCCCACTGCAGAGAGGAGAAGGGACCTTGGCTGGACCCCACAGAGAGGAGTACAGAGACGCTAGACTTCCTGACCTCATTTTCTGTGCTGCAATTTCTCCTTCATAGAAATAAGGATGGCATCAGCCATTGATTGATATTTTCTAATGTGCCAGGCACTGAATTATCTTAACACCCTAAGAGGAAAAAAAAAGAAAAAGGAAAAGAACCCATAAGAGGAAAAATAGATAAATTAAACCTCATTAAAATTGAGAACTTCTGTTCTTTGAAAGACAGTCAGGAAAATGAAAAGACAAGCCACAGATGGGGAGAAAGTATTTGCAAATCTTGTATCTGATGAAAGATTTGTATCCAGAATATTTAGATAATTCTCAAAACCCAATAATAACAAAATGAGCAATCGCTTTCCCCACCCCCAAGTGGGCAAAATATTTAAAGAGCTACTGCACCAAAAAGATATATGGCTGGCAAATAAGCGACATCATTGCCAATGTCAATGTCATTGGGCCCTTGATGCTCAATGTCCTTAGAATTAGGGAAATGCAAATTAATCTCACAAGGAGAGACCCTGATACACCTAATATAATGGTCAAAATTAAAAAGACAGACAATAGTAAGTGTTGGGGAAGACAAGGGGAAACTGGGGCTCTCATACATAACTGCGTGGAGTATAAAATGTGCAACTACTTTGAACAACTTGAAAGTTTATTAAAAATAAAGTGTAAACTTTTTTCAATTTTATTTTTTAATCTTTTTGTCACAGGGCCTGTGTGCTTGCCAGAGAGAGACAGAGAGAGGGAAAGTGAGAAATCATCCCGCAGGAGGGATGGTCATGCTGCAATCCCTTTTCCTTCATTCTCCTCTCAGGATTTTGGGCATGCACACACATGTGCCCAGTGTGATTTCTAAGCCACCAGGTTTGAGACTCCAACCATGGATGGCCATGTGAAAATCCAGTGCTTTAACCACCATGCCACCTGCTGGGCTCCCCTACCAAAAATTTTACTCCTAGATATTTACCTGAAAGATATGAAAACATTTACTCATGTAGATTTGTTCTGGAATGTTCATAGCAGTTCTGTTCATAAGAACCCCAAACTGGAAACTACCCAAATGTCCATCAATGAGTGAATGGATACACAAATTGTGGTCATTCAGTCACTAGAATATTGCTCGTTAATAAAGAGGGATGCGGGGAGGGCGGACAGTGGTGCAGCTGTAAAATATGATGTTCTGCAAGGCTGACCCACGCCGGAAGGTTCCGGGCTGTGTTTGGAGACCTCCCTGAGTAGGCTGGTCATGTGTGCCCATGATCTGGGGCTGGCTGAAGCTGGTCTAGGGATAGATTGAGGTGTCGAGACTCTACTGGGGATGTAATCTCTCTCTCTCTCTTTCTTGCTCTCTGTCTCTCACTCATGGAAGAAAGAAATTTGAAAAATTATCTCACCCCCCCTTTTCGTACCCTTCTCCCACACTGTCTCTGGTATCCACAGTTGTTCTCCATGCTTTTCTACCTTCCAGTATTTAAGTTTCTGCTACAGAGTGCAGACATTCGGTATAATCTTTGACTGAACCAACATACAGTGTATTCATGTTGGGAAAATTCATTTGGTATGCTGTCTTGATACACAGTGATTGAAAGTAATTTTTTAAATGAAAAAGGAGAAAAGAAAGATCATATTGTATGCTACAGGGATGTACAATATTGAATGGAAATAAATAAATAAATAAAATTCAGAAGAAATCTACCACGTCCATTCACTTTTTATCAAATACTGGGAAAATTCATTTTCTATGTTGTAAAGATGTACAGTGATTGTAAGCAAAATGTAAGAAAAAATACAATAAAAATAGATATTATAATCAACAAATTTAAAAATAATAAAAAGCAATTTATTGACATATACAATAACACATATGAGTCTCAAAAAAACACTATACTGACTGAAAAAAGCCAGATCAAAAAGCAGAATATAGCAAACATTTAACAGACACATACATGTGACATTCTTTGTTAAAAACAATGTATATAGTAATAGCTCTGATTTGATTATCACACATTGCATGCATGCTATATTGGGGCCAGCAGGTGGCATGGTGGTAAAGGGTGCTGGAATCCCACATGGCTGACCATGGTTCAGGACCCAGACCTGGCAGCTTGCTTTCTCATTTCTTTTCTCTCTCTCTCTCGCTCACTCTGTCCCTCTCTGGTCAAAATGAAATAAATGGATATATAAAGTTAAATAAAATAATTCTTTTTAAAAAAGGAAAAGCCATAGCATATGCCACAAAGATTTATGACCATTCAATGTAAATAAGAAAATATAAAATGAAAGAAAAACAGTAATAAAATTTGAGGTAATATTTTATTTAATCTAAAAAAAGAGATTACATTCTATGTGATTGTTTTTATATGAAATTCCAGAAAATGCAAACTAATAGACAGTGGCAGAAAGCAAATCAGTGGGATGGTGAGAGAGTAGGGAGGGGTGAAAGGAAAAAAAATACAAAAGGGCTTGTGAACTTTTTAGGGTCATGAATATATTCCTTGTCTTCACTGTGGTGATGTTTTCACAAATATGTGTACGTATCTCAAAACTTAACAAATTGCATATTTTATTTTATTTGTTAAAGAATGATTTTATTTAACTTTATTTATTTATCTACTTATTTTTTAATTTGAACAGAGAGGGACAGAGTGAGGGAGAGAGGGAAAGTGGGAAAGCAAGCCGCCAGGTCCAGGATGCAAACCGAGGTCAACCATATGAGACTCTGGTGCCCTTAGCCATCACACCACCTGCCGGCCCCGAAATTGTACATCTTAAACAGACCATTTATCAACTGTTTAAATAAGCCCCTATGTGGTAAATACTACTCATACTTCATCCTTAGTTTACAGAAGAATAAACTGAGGCTCAGAGACATTGGAGTCCCACAGCTTGTAAGTGGTAGAGCTGGGATTCAAACCTAGGAGGTTGTAACTAAGAAGTCCCACCTCTCAACTGCTAACCTACTTTACCCTCAGATCCCAGTGGCTTGATGTTTTCTGTTAGAGAGGTGAAATGGGGGAGAAGCAGAAAGAAACAGAGACAGAGACAAAAGGAGAAAGAGAGAGGGAGAGAAAGAGACAAGGGGAAAGAGACAGTGGGAGCGAGTGGGAAAGGAAGGGAGGGAGGGGATAAGGAAGGGGGCGATTGAGACAGGGAGAGGCCCTGGGAAGGGAGGGAGAAGGAGAGATGGGGGTAGAGTCGGAGAGAGAATGACTTTCAATAGTGGAGAAGAGGCAGCCTGGTCCCCTGAGCCCTCTACCCTCCTGGGGGCCACTCCTGTCCCCAAGGACATTGCACAGAGCACCCACCGTCCCACGCTGCCCTCTCCCTGCAGTCCTAGCTGATTAGCTGGCCAAGGTGGGTGCTACAGGAACTCTTTCTGCCCGGTATACAAGCTGATCTCCTTTGAGCTTCCTGTGGCACTTAAAATGCCATGCAGACACCTTACCTGGTGACAAGTCCCTGGATAGCCTGGCCGCCTCTCTCCTGCCCTAACTCATCTATCTCCAGCCCTCCCCTCCCTCACTGCATCTGACCTGTCTTCCTCAGAGCTTCCCAAGGGACAAGCCCAGCGGTTCAGGAATCACTTCCCTGCTCTCTCTCAAATGCCGACGCTCCAGTCTTTCTACAAGGTGGTCAGAGGGTCGCCTGAAGTGTCAAGTGGTTGACTTACATCTCCTCCCTTCTGTGGCCTCCAGCCATGCTGAGAATAAGATTGAACTCCTACACCAGTATCAGAATCCCACAAGGATTGTCGTGTCCTGGCTCCCAGCCGTGCCTCCTGCATACCCGCCTTCATCCCCAGCACCCAGCTATAATGGCCAGAGAAGCCTGGCCCCTGTCTAGCCCTTCTCCCTGCTTGGAGTCCTCTCCTCCCAGATCTCCACATGGTCAAATGCTCCTCACTGCCCAGTCTTATCTCAAATGCCAATTTTTTTTTTTTTTGGAGAGGTTTTTTGCTATAGGGCACGTGCGCTTGCCAGACAGACAGAGAGAGACAGAGACAGAAAGCGAGAAATCACCCCCTGGGGGAATGGCCATGCCACAATCCCTTCTCCTCCATTTTCCTCTGGGATCTTGGACATGCACACACACGCGCCCGGCATGAGTTCAAGCCACTGGGTCCGGGACTCGAACCGGAGTCGACTATGTGGGAGTCCAGCGACATAGCCATTACACTAACTGCTGGTCCCGCCAATTTTTTTTTTTAAGAGAGAGATTTTTGCTATAGGCCATGTGTGCTCGCCAGAGAGACAGAGAAACAGAAAGCAAGAAACCACCCCCACCTGCCGGAGGGGAATGGCCATGCCACAGTCCCTTCTCCTCCATTCTTCTCTCTGGATTTTGGGCATGAATGCACATGCAATCAGCATGAGTTTTAAGCCTCTGGGTCCAGGACTTGAACTGTGGTCAAGTACATGGGAGTCCAGTGATGTTACCATTACGCCACCTGCCGGTCCCACAAATGTCACCTTCTAAGAACCCCCACCTGATCCCACACCGTCAGCTTTCTAGTTTGCCTGCTTTGGACAAACACAATGCGCAGCAGTAACCACAATCTGAAATCACCTGCTTCGTTGTGGGTTTGTTTGTCACCTAGAGCCTGTCTGGATTACAGCCTTGCATGCACTAAGCAGTCAATAAACATGCATGTCTGACCTGGCACGTCCACCCCATGCTTGGGGAATCAAAGACTAAAAAAAGTCAGTGTGACCTTGGTCCAGGTGGTCGACCTCTCAGAACCTCAATGTCCTCATCTGTCAAAGGGACACAAGAGTTTCTCTTTCTCATGGTGGTCTGCAGACACTGGGTGCTGTGAATACATGCTGGGCTTCTTCATTCCTGATCATTTCCTCCCTGAGCCGAACAAGGAGGACCTCCAGGACCCTCCGCAGCCCGTGATCCCAGACAGACATCTACCTTCCATCTGCCACATATGTGCGGGGGGGGACTCCCTCCACACGTGACAGGAGGAGGCAGCTCCAGGAAGAGGCCTCGTGTGAGGAGACAGGGAAGGCTCCTGAAGAAGCCACTTTGCAAGACGCAAGGGAAAGCTTCAGACAGTATCTCATTTGTATTCTCCAAGCAGTGCAGAAGGACACTGCATCTCTAAAAAGGGAACAATCGGAGATTAGGGACGATTGCTGTGAGAGAAAACCTTGTTTAAATCTATTACTGAACAAAAATGGTCTGTGAGTTTTGAATGGAAAATTTGCGTTTCTGCCCCGATTGCAAATTAACCCGTGGCGGAGCTTCTCTGAGCACATAACAGGGTGTGGGTGTGGGTGGGGGTGGAGGAGAATGTATAATAGCTGACATTTATACAGCGATTTAAAAGACCCTGTGCTAAGGCCCTGCAGGGTCCCTCTGAAGTCCCGGACCTTGCTCTGAGGGAGGCACTATGGTCACCCCCATTGTACAGATGAGGAGACCGAGGCTCAGAGAGGGTAGGTAGTGTGTACAAGGTCACACAGCCAGGGGCGGGAAGGCTGAGATTTGAGCTTATGTCCGTAAGTGTCCATTTCCAGAGTCTGTGCTCTAAACATAGGCATGAATGGGTATGTGTTTGTGTGTGTGTGCGTGTGTGGGTGTGTGTGTGTGTGTGCATGTGTGTACATATATGTGCATGTGACTACATGACATCATGAGTTTCAGGGAAGAAGATACCTCAGAGGTCCGCTCTTATGGTCACTTCCTTTTGTAAACGGGGAAGCTGAGACTCACTTGGGGGAAGGAATTTTCCTGGTGCCCTGCCCCTACTGAAACTAGAAAAAGATCAGGAATTCTGGTGGAATGAGTGCTTATTAGGTATCAGGCACTGTGTCGGGCTTGCCCATTTCTCTATTTACTCTACGAGGAGGATAGCACCATGAACCCTCCTTTAGAGCTGAGGAAACTGAGGCTCAGAGAGGCTGCGTCACTGATCAAAGGGATGGAGTAAGGAGGTGTCAGAGCTGAGACTCAAACCCAGATGCCCATGCTCACTGCTTGAGGACTCCTTGTCAGGTAGGCTTCCCCTCCACATGTGTGATAAAGTCGCTTAGCAGAGTCTTTTATCTCCCCACACTCACACAGAGGGTCTTTGCTCAAGTGGGGCTGAAGGGCCTCCCTAACTACCTTTCCTGCCAGCCAGGATCCTGGGCATGCTCGTGTGCCTGGTGTGTCTCAGGTCACCATGGATCAGAGCCTCAGCCTTGCAGCACTGATGGCAGAGTGGCACCAGAAAGGGGTCTTTTTGACAGGGTCTCACCATGTCTCGACCCTCCCGCCCTAGCCTCCCAGTGAACTGGGATTACAGATGTGGGCAATGGCACCATGTGCATTCAGGTGGGTGTGGGATAAAACCCGGTCTCTCATGTACCCCAGCCTCACACAGTGACATCCTCCCACTTGTTCTTGTGGCTGGGCCAGGCGTTGGCATTTGTTAAAATATTCTTGAGTGACGACAAGGTATAGCCGTGGTGAAGGACTGCTGGTTATACAGACAGGAGCGGCAGACTCAGCATCACCTGGAGGCTTTTTGTCAGACCCCAGATTGCCAAGCTCAACCCCAGACCTGCTGATCCAGAGCCTCTACTGGCAGTGAGTGAGGCTCAAGAGTCTACAACTCCTAATAAACAGCCTGGTTGATGGCTGAATGTAGTAATTATTAGTTCTTTTTTTAAAAAACAAAATTTATGGTTTGGCTATAAGGTGTATACACTTGCCGGAGAGAAATCACCTCCCAGGGGCAATGGCCATGCTGCAATCCTTCTCCTCCATTCTCCTCCTGGGATTTTGGCATGCATGCACACGCACCCGGCATAAATTTCAAGCTGCTGTGTCCGGGACTTGTACCATGGTCAGCCATGTAGGAGTCCAGCACCTTAACCACCACACCACCTGCTGGCCTTACTAGCTCAATTTTAAATACTAGCTTTATTGAGGTGCAATTCACATATAATAAACACATTTAAGGAGCATCATTTGATACATTTTGACATATACACCTCGGAAACCATCTCACTATGCAATCAAGATAATGCACACACCCATCAGCCCCAGAAGTGTCCTCATATGTGCCTTAAAACATTGAGCTTCACTGGCTTAGACTAAAACTGCCAACGTGGGCACAGTAACTAAGAGGCCAGACTCCGGCCTGAGAGAGACGTGGGTTTCTGTTCTGGTGGCACCGTTGACTTGCTGAGGGACTCCAGGGCAGCTGATTCTCCTCTCTGGGCCTCAGTTTATTCATGGTGATGGTCCCCGAGTCACCAAGTTACTGGGATCATTGTAGGAGATATCTGGAGAGCACTCGAAGCAAAGTGAGCCCCTCCCCATTGGCAACCACCATTACTATAGACCCACAGCTACCTCCGTTATCCTCACGGCAAGAAAGAGAAAGAAGGGGGAGGAAGAGAGGTCTGGGAAGTTGAGGAGACTTAAGGCAGACGGCGGTTGTCTTCTCGCTTGGGTGCCCTTGCTCAGCACTGTACTGGTGCATGCTTGGCTTTGGTGCACACGGTGAGTGACAGTTCACAGTCACATGCCAGGCCCTGGGGCAGGGGGGAGGTGTGCCATCTTCCTACCCTGACACCACCTCATACCTGCAACACCCTTCTCTCCTGACCACGTCCCTCCCCACTCTGATGAGGGTCACAAGCCTCCAGCCTGGTCCTCCATCCCTCCAGACTCTTGTGTTTCAGAGCATGGTTATTTCCCAGGAAACACGACCCTGCCTTTCCTACCTCCCTCGTTCTCTTCAGAGGTTCATTTGTTTGTGCGTTTGCTCATTTAGCCCATGGTTTGGGCAGGCAGGCACACTCATTTAATCACTGCTGTGTCTCTCGGAGCGTGCCTGTTAGCCCAGCTCCGAGCTGTCCATGGTAGATGATTGATAAGTGCTTGTTACCTAAGTCGATGAAGGCAAAGCTCGCTCCTGTTTGTAGAAACAACTTCATCAGTGCACGATTTTGTCCTTTTCTCTACTCCTACTAAGGTCCATGTTCTTTCTGTGGTTATTTCTCTCCCAGACTATTAAGTTCTTAGACAGAGTCTGGTCACTCTCGGAATAGGGTCACTGTCTTCCTACCTTGAACTCCCAGCAGGAACCACAGTCATGTGCCACCATGCCTGGCTCTTTTTTATCTTTTTCTTTCTTTTTTTTTTTTTAATTCTTTTAGATTTTTTTTTGCCATAGGATTTGTGCACTCAACAGAGAGGAATAGAGAGAGAGGAAAAGTGAGAAATCACCCCCCAAGGGTAATGGCCATGACACAATCCCTTCTTCATTCTCCTCTTGAGATCTTAGGCACACACACACTCACACCTAGCATGTTTTTTTAAAACTGTCAGGTCTGGACCTTGAACTTTGGAGTTAGCCATGTGGGATCCAGCTCCCTAATCACCAAGCCATCTGCTGGTCTCTTTTTAAGGAAAGGGTTTCACTGTGTTGCCAGCCCTGATCTGGTGACGTTCCTGCTACAGCATCCCCAAATTGCTAGAATTCCAGGCACATGCCACTGCCTTTCGGTTGGACTGGAGATAGACCCTAGGCCTCCCATATGGTCCCAGTGACTTGGCAGTAAGCTTCACTGTGGCTAGGCCACCACTAGCACATTGTCATTGAGTGGCGTTGTGAGATCTCCATGCATCTGTACAAATCTTTTCTCACCAACTGAGCTGCCCAGTCCTGGAGGGCAGAGGCCACTTCACAGACCTTTGCCCCTGCAAAGTGCCTATCAGAAAGTCTCGTACACAGTCCACACGCAGACGGACAGATGGAGGTGAGACTCACTCGTAATCATGATGAGCAGTGGCTACTGTTTATTGAGTCAAGGTCTGACTCAGAATAACACCCCCCACCCCAGGGATGATATCATTAATGCTTTTGCACTTGAGGAAGTTGGAGCTCAGAGAAGTTCAGTGGTCACACAGCCCTCAGGGGCAGAATAGGGATCTGAGTCAGGCATAGAGACTTGTGGGACCCCAAAGACAGTGCTCTGTCCAGCCGCTCATTCAACAGATGTTGGCTAAGAAGTTATCATGTGCCAAACCCTGCACCAGAGATGCATGATATGAGTTTTCCATGATAAAAATGGAGTCATTTTTGTCAAGCCTGATTGAACAGAGCCAGGAAGATAATGGAAGTGTTTTCTCAGTCTAGCATGCCTGATAGTAGGAACTGTTATTTAGAGAATCTGTAGAGCCATAACCTTGTACAAAGACCACTACGATGTGATTTCTGCAAGGACTATTGCCCAGAGACTTCCTGACCAACTCGGAACTTATGCCACCTTTGTTATTAATCTGGGTAGCCAAGGATATTTGTCCCAAACAAATTAGTATAATCCTCTCTCTTCCCTCCCTACTGGTTTGCAATTTTCACCTGTAAAACCTGTTCAAAGACTTTAAGAACTTTATGAGTATGTCTGGGAATTATGCTTATTTGGGCTATACCTAATTTGGTTCTCTCTTTTTTTTTTTTTGGGAGGTTTCTGCTATAGGGCGCACGCGCTCACCAGAAAGACAGGGAGACAGAAAGCGAGAAATCACCCCCTGGGGGAATGGCCACGCCGCAATCCCTTCTCCTCCATTCTCCTCTTGGGATCTTGGGCAGGTACACACACGCACCCAGCGTGAGTTTAAGCCACTGGGTCCAGGACTCTAACCGCGGTCTACATGGGAGTCAAGCGACATAGCTATTACGCCAACTGCTGGTTCCCCTAATTCGGTTCTCAAACTGATGCCCAAATAAAGTCCTTTTTGCTTTACACGTTTTGCCTCAATTTACCTTCTTTCTTTCTTTCTCTCTTTTTTTTTGGGGGGGGGGTCAGCAGTGCGGAGCACAAATAGACATAGTTTATATCCTTGTGTAGCTCATACAGTTAGGATTTAATCCAGAGACTAGTAACAAGAAACCCTAACACAGTGCCATTAAGAGGTGGGTGCTAAGTGGACCAAGACTGACCAGGCTACTCAATGGTAGTGATAAGGACGAAGCACCTCTTGCTGTTCTTCCATTCTTTTGTGTGGCTTCACTCTTTGTGGCTAAAGGCTGACCTATCTGCATAGTCTCTGTATTTCAGAGAGTAACAAAGAGAAGGGGAGAATGGCAGTGTCTGTCCTCTATTAAAATCTCTTCCACAAGTCTAGATCAGGGCTTTCTGCTTCTATCTTATTGGCCAGACTGTGTCACAAGGTCATTCCTAGGTGTAGGGCAGGCTGGGAATTCAACCATAGTAGAGAGAAACTAGAGAAGATGGAGTTGGGTGTTCAGTAAACTCATCTACAGTTTCAGTCATAGAGCTCACGGGGAGACAAAGTTCAACAATATAATAATAGAAAAATAAAGGCACACTGACTAGCCAAGATAAAGGCTTAGAAGGAAAAGAATTCAATTCTCTAAGTATATTTAAGGATTTGATCTCAAATGCAATGGAACTTTGGGGGAGGGTCATGGGACAGCTGCTCTGCAGAACTGATGTTTGAACTGGAATTTGGGGAATGATTAAGTGAATTTGGTGAAAGATGGAGAGAAGTATGAGGAGAACCTCAGAAAATTCATGGAAAAATAGAATTAAAGTACAAGTGTATTTTGGTGCAAAACAATCATGAAGCCTATGTATCGTTTTTTCATAACATGCATTTCTGTGATCTTTTTCAAGATCCTTCAGAAGTTCCAGGCTGATGGAACAGCTTGTGCAGCGGCGAGAGGTGGGCAGGGAACCAGACCATGCTAGCAACAGTGGACCATATTAATAATTTTGGTCTCTCTTCTAAAAGCAATGGGGAGCCACAGAAGGGTTTTTGAACAGGGAGATATCATTGGCAGATTCACATTTTGCAAAGATGGATTGAAAGGAGGAACAGCTGGAAGCCAGAAGACCAGTGAGGAGACTGGCCGTTGGCCAGGTGAAAGCTGATGATGACTAAGACCTGGGTGATGTCAACAGGGATGGAGAAAATTAAACTGCTTTCAGAAATATTTAGGAGGCAAAATGGATGGGACTTGAAGATGGATGGATAAGGGGAATCAGCAAGAAAGGAGTCATGGGTGACTTTAAGTTTTCGTCTTCCTCATCCGCACATATGACAGCACCATTCACCAAGCCAGCAAACACCACAAAGAGAGCCCCTGTGGCAATGGGGGGAAATTGTGTGCTGAGAAGTGGGAGGCAAGGGAAGGGCCACTGCTGTGTGGAACTGGAAGCCATTCTTTGTTTGTGAAGTCCTTCACCTTCCAGACAGCCACAGTCAGCCTGGTTTGTACACAAATGCAGCTACTTCAGATTTCTTGTTGTGTCCCATTCACTTACTTCCTGTCCAGATTGCAAATTGCCATTTGGGGTGGTAACAATTTTCCTCAGGCACATCCCTAATCCCTCTTTCTCCATAGGAAACACAATGTATTATTCCAACGTGACTAAGAGCATCATCTTGTTGGTTGTCTTCTTTCTTTGAGTCATCTAATTCCTCAGTCACAGATGCTCTGCCAGGGCCATTGTCTGTTTTCCCTTCTATGTGTTCAGCTTGTCCTTGAAAAGACCCCCATTCTCCTTCTCAAAATCAGCCAGCCCCAGAGCCTAATGGTTTCTGACAGGCTGAGTGATTCTGCTGCTTGAATTCAGTAATGGGGGAGCAGGGAGGGACTTGGCAGTGTTGTGATTCTTCGTGTTATGTGGATGGCATCGATCAGGGAGAGGCAAGTCAATCTATGACTGAGTCGGCTTCCTGACCAGTGACAAGCTTGTCCTGTGTTTGGCGTGACAAGCTATCTGCCCAACGAAGTTCCTGCCAGCCGCACAAAGCTAATCAGAACACTGAAATTGCTTGAGGCTGGGAGAAATGAAAGTATACTCCACTCTCTGGCTGCCCAGAGTTGTTGGGTGGCTGGTACGAATCTTTTCAAGTCACTGTACACTCATACCACTACAAATTCTTCTAACCATTCATTTTTCTCCTTTTGCTCCCAGCACCTTATTTAATATCCTGTTTTTAGACCCCAAAGTCAAACATGTTCATGATAGAACATGACCATGGTAGAAAAGCTAGAGGCATAGCTAAAAAATATTTCCTAATTGGAATCAAGTTGAATAGTAGATGACTACAGACCCATGCTGTTGCTACTCTAAATCCTTGAGTTGAAGATTATATGTTATGCAGCATTATCACAGCAATGGCTGACTGATACAGGTATCAGCACACATCTAGCTGCTTAAGCTCTAACCTCAAGGAAGCATCCTTGATTGCCTACTTTCTCCTTTGCCCTCTACATCCAATCTATCAGCACCTTTGACAACTTGACTTCCAAACAAATTCCATATTTGTGTGCTTCTCTCCATTCTCATCACCCTAATCCTACATCAAACCACTGTAGACTCTTACCACGTGACTGCAGTAACTTCCTACCAGAAGTTATTATTTCTTTTTATTTCTGAATAATTTGTTCTTCTTTGGTCCCCAATCAGTAGCCAGAGTGAGTCCCCCCCCAGCCCAGGTTTTTGCCATAGGGCATGTGAACTTGCTGGAGAGAGATAGACAGAGATAGAGACAGGGAAAGTGAGAAATCACACCCCCCTTGGGGGGGGGATGGCCATGCCACAATCCCTTCTCCTCCATTCTCTTCTTGGGATTTTGAGCACACACACACATACACACATGACTGGCATGATTTTCAAGCTGCCAGGTTCAGGACTCAAACTGTAGTGGGTCATGCTGAAATCTAGCACCTTAACCACCACACCGCCTGCTGGCCCCAGGCTGAGTTTTTAAAGTTTATTGATTTATTTTTCCATGAGATAGAGATAGAGATAGAGAGAGAGAGAGAGGGAGGGAGGGAGAGAGGAAACCCCAGCAGGGTTTTCATGCTGTGATCCACCCACAGTCTCAGCTGGCCTGATCATAAGCACATGTGTGCATGCCCAGCATACTCAGGAAGGTCTCGGGACACAAACCTAGAACCTTCACCATGTGGGTCCAAGTTGGTCCAAGCCAAGTGGTAAGGCACAGAGACTACCTTACCACCTGGATCCCAGAATGAGTTCTAAGCAATTATACTTAAAACTGAATGATCTAATTGCTACAAAGACATTCCATGACATGTAGAGTAAGCCATGGCCTCAAAGATGCTGGATGACCTGTCCCTGTATGCCGGTCTGATATCTCATACTTCTCTGTCCCTCTACCACATCTGGTCATGGGGAACAGAAACAGAGCCAAATCTCGGCACGCTGACTTTCAGTCCAGAGGTCCTTGTGTGCTATGGAATAACCCCACCTTGGCATAACAGATGTCTTTATATCTCCTAGCTTCCCCTGGGTCACAGGACCTCCACCCATTTAGAAACTCTTGAGAGAGGCAGAATAAGTTTAATCCTTCCTTATTTTCCTTCCTACCTTGGTTTCTGCTTCCAAAGCTCCCTCATGACTTATAACTTTCTTGAAATAATGGTTAATAGTGGACAGATTAGAGATTTTTCCATTGGAATCAGGATGGCATATTAATTCAGTTTTTTTCCCCATGAAATTCTTTCCTCAATGATGATAACCCACCAAGTCTGCCGGTGATCCCTTGATGCTTAGTAACAAGGCCATTTTAATAGTAATTAATTCCAATATTGAATATATTTTCATTAAAAGCAGAAATGACAAGTCAGTCTGAGATGTATGTCATGCTGGGTAAAGTCTCTTTACAATCTAAATGATATATAGCAATTGAATGAATAAGTATTAATAAAAAAGTTAAATAATAAAAAAGTAATACTAATAAATAAAATACATAATTCTTTTTTTAAAAAGTGAAAAAATAAATGACAGGTCAGATTTAGTGAGCTATAAATGGTTAGATCTAGATTGCACCAATTTTGTTTTACACATACTGAGTATCCTCAAGACTGGCTATTTCTCACTCTTTCCCTATTCTGGGGTCTTAACTATAATAACAATGATAATGGTAATAATAATGATTATTTTCAACATTTATTGAGTGTATCCCATAAGCCAGATACTGAACTAAGTGCTCTCATGCATTATCTGAGTTAAAACATACAATAATCCTCTCAAGTGAGTTCTATATTATCCCAATGTTATGGATGTGAAATCGAGTCCCAGAGAAGTGGAAGGACTTTCTCCGTCACAGATGATGATCAGCAGGACTGGGATTCAAAGTTAGGCTGACTGTAAAGGTTGCATTATTAACTCCTAACAATATTTTTTTCCACTGAGGAGGAGCCTGACAGGCAACAGGTTGGTCTTGAGATTAAACTTAGAAAATTCAATTGACTCTACAACATAATTAAAAATAGATTGTGTTTGATGCAGAGCATTTAGTGACTTATCTTGTAGCATTTCAGTACATGGGGTTTTTATCTACCGGATAAAAAGCAGCTCTTGAATATCATTAAATTTGGACCCAGACAGATCTAGATTTGAAGTTTAACTCTACATCTTAGCAGTTGCATGATCTCTGCTGGAAGAGTTTGTTCATGTATAACCTAATTTTTCTTTTTTCTTTCCCACTTGATGGAACACCACCCTAATATACCCAGTCTGTGGATCTGGGCAAAGTTGTCCCCATTTGTGAGCTATTGCTATGGACAAAATTCTAACAAGAACACCATGTCATGGGCTACTGGAAGACTGTGTGTGTTTGAGGGGGGAGTTGCCAGAACTAGTGTTTATACTGCCTCCTAGTGGTGGCGGTGTCTACAAAAAAAAGTCACAGGGCCAGCTACTGGAGCCCAAGAAGACAGCAACAAATGAACATTTTAGATACCTGGTCTTGTGCTAGGTCTACATGTACACTGGGGAGGAGAGGTGGTGATGGTCTCTCAGAATCTCACAATGTTGAGCAGAAGACAGACTCACAGGTAAACAATAGCAGCAATAGTAACAGCTGATACAAGCGAGTGTTTGCTATGAGCGGGGCCTCACAATAAGCTTACCACTTGCTTTTTCATGATGTAAGTCTTTCTAACACCTCTATGGGGCAGTGACAGCGTCTCTGTTTCACACATGGGGCACCAGAGGCTCTAGGAGTTGGAGTAACTTCCTCATTCACTTTGTTATTAAGTGATAGAGCTAGAATTCTCCCAACTTGTCTTCCTCCTAAAGCCCTGTGATCTTAACCACTACCTGATATTAATAAGGGTTGGTTTCAATTAGGAGATGTGAGGGTGTGTAACCAAGATGCTAATTGGCAATTAGACAATGGGAGTGCTCCAAGGTTAGAAAAAAGACCAATCTCTGTGGGCTGGAACAGACAGCAAGGTAAGATTTAATTGAGCCTTGAAGTCTGGGGGGAGACTCTGATCAACAAGGGCATGGGGTAAGTTGTGGAAGTGGAAGAGTGGATTTGAGTTGCGTTTCATTCTTTCATTTCTGAACATTCATCGATTCGTCCAAAGGATGTTTGCTGCTCCTCTCTCCATACCTACTTCTTTCCTTGTCCCTTTGCTCTCCTTCTTTTATACTAACAACTGTCCCTCCTTTCTCCCTTCCTTCCACCCATTCATCCATCCATCCACCCTCTCACTCATCCATTCATCCACTCACTCATTTATCCATCTATCCATCCAATATAATTTTGCTAATTACACAGCATGTATAAATGCAAGACAGAGAGAGACTCAGAGATAGAGAAGCACCCTCCACAGGGTCTGGCCATACCATGATCCCCTTCCTCTAGTCTTCCAGCCCACTGAGCTTGGGCATTCACACATAATGTCCGGTGTGTTTCAGGCTGATTGGACCAAATATACCCAATATTTATTCCATGATATAAACCAGACATTTTCCTTCCTCTCTTTCTCCTTTCCTCCCTCACTTCTTTTCTTTCCTTTTTGTCTTTCTTTCCTGATTTATCTATTCTTTTATTCAACACGTGTTCCCTTCCTGAGTGTTTACTGGGTGCTGGAGCCCATGGGATATGTGATGGGTGGCCCCTGCCATAGAAGAGCTCACAATCAAATGGGGGGGTGAGAGAGGCAAGATCATGGAGTCCCGTAATTGGGGAGCTATGTGCTGCATAAGGTGGTACAGAGAGGAGCTCCAGACTGAGGACAAGGCCTGTGCAGTACTTGTCCCATAATCTCACCTGGCAATGAGATCTGAGTCACCCAAGGGCCCTAAATGGAAAGTCAGGAGCTCCATCCCATCATGCTGGGTGTGCTCCAGGGCCTCAGTCTCCTATCTGTACAATGGGGACCCAACAACTGCTCCACTTGTCCCAAAGGAGTGTGACAGACTTGAGGAAGGGAGAATCAGCAGCAGGTTCATTATTATTACTGTCTCTGACTCATGAGTCTATGCAAATGTCAGCTCCACCAGCAAGGGTTTGCCTGTCTTGTTCAGGAGGTACCTAGAACAGTACTTAGAGCAGTGCCTGGTACATAATGGGTGCAAGTAAATATTTGCTTGATGAATATATGATCATCTCCTTTCTGCAGATATGGGATCTGTGGCCGAGAAAGGTGAAGCCACTTTCCCACGAGCAGGTGGTAGATCTGAGGTTCTAACTAGCACTATTGGGCTCTAGCATCTGAGTCTTTCCACTTCCTGCAAGGCTAAATTCAAATCACTGTCAGATCCCATAGGTATCACACCTCAGCTGACTCTTCACCCACCTCACTCCTTGTTGGACAGACATTGTTCTTTAATTATAATTGTTGTCACCGAGTGCTGCAAGTCCTTCTTCACTGTCTAGGTCATGTCTGCTACTGACATCAGCAGTGCTTTAATGAGTCCCCCTCGAACTTTGCACCTCCATTGTTTTTATTGGTGCTTCCCATGATATGAGAATAAGAAAAATCCCTTAGAAAGAAGTGAACTTCGTGGCTTAGTTAGGTGTCCTGGACTCAAGGGATAATTCACATAAGAAGGTTCTGGATGAATAAAGGGAAAGGGGACCTGGTGATAGTGCAGTGGGAGCATAATGCTCAGGGAACATGAGAAGGTTCTGGGTTCATGTCCTGAGGCCTCCCTGTATGTACTGGGCATTTACATGCTCATGCCTGTGATCCCGGCTGAGGCTGGATCACAGCATGAAGACTTGTTGGGGGGACCTGTTTCTCTGTCTCTTTCTTCCTCTCTCTATCTCTCTCATGGAAGAAATACAATAAATGAATAAATAAACACTTACAAAACCGTTCTTGGAGTCTGAAACGAGTCCACATAGCACATGAAATAGCAAATCATTTTCTCTGAAAAATTTGAACTTCTTCATTCTTTCAAACCATTAATTTATATGACATTTTGTTTTTTTTTAATAATTATTTATTTTATTCACTCATTTATTTTTTGGTTTGAGCAGAGAGAGACAGAGGGTGAGAATGAGAGAGAGAGGAAGTGAGAAAGCAAGCCACCAGATTCAGGACTTGAACCCTGGTCAGCCATGTGGGAGTGTCCAGCACCTTAACCACCATGCCACCTGCTGGTCCCCTATATGACATTTTGTAAGAGAGACATGAAGGGTCTAGTCTTGGCTGATCTTGGTTCCATTGGGGAGCTATTCCCACCCTACCTGCTTTTCTACTGATATTCACCAGGAGCAGGGGAAACCTGCTTTCCTTGAGCATTTTCTATGAAGATGAACTGGGAGTATTCACAAGACGTGTTTTATTTAGGCATAAAAACCACCCTGTGAAGAAACTTTAATAAAAGGAATTCAACTTCCATCTTAGAAGAGAAAGCTGTGGGGGGAAAATGGCTAGCAGATGGCATAGTGGTTATGTCATTGGACTCCCACATAGCCAACTGCAGTTCGAGTCCTGGACCTGGTGGCTTAAAACTCATGCCAGGCATGTGTGTGTGCGTGCCCAAGATTCCAGGAGCAGAATGGAGAAGAAGGGATTGTGGCATAGCCATCTTCCTTAGGGGGTGATTTCTCATGGTCTTTCTCACTGTCTCTTTCTCTCTGGTGGGTGGGCACACGTGTCCCAAGGCAAAAACCTCTAAAAAAAAAGAGAGAGAGAGAGAGAGAGAAAGCTGGGTGCCTCACTTTCCAGTGCAGCAGGTGGCAAGGGATTTTAGTAACTTCCCAACAGCAGAACTAGGTGGAAACTGCGCAAGATAAGGACCTGTGGGACACGTTGTATTTGCCAGGACCACCTGGGGATTGCAGAATCCCAATTTGGATGAGCCCTGGGGCCTTGTCATCCATTATACAGATTTGTCACTCATTTATATAGAGTGAGACCCAGAGAGGGAGGTGAATTTGCTCAGGGTCACACAGAAAGGAATTAGATGAGCTGGAACTTACATAATGACCTAGTTCTAGAATCGCCTCATTCATGTGGAATCACAAATGGATGGATATCCCAGAGGAAGAGAGAGAGTTGTCTGTGGAAGTGACTCTTATGCTGAGATCTGAAGGATTAGGAGGAGTCCGTTCAGCCAAAAGGCAGGAAGGGTTTCTCCAGGAAGGTGTTTAGGGAGAGGAAACAGCAGGTGCAAAGTCCCTGTGGCAGGAGGAGTCCCAGGAATGTCAGTGTGGCTGAAGCAGAGAGGGTGAAAGGAGGGAGTTAATGATATGGGAGTGAGCCAGGGCCAGATTGTGCCTGGCTTGTAAGTCCTGAGGAGGGGCTCGGGTTTGGTTTCAAGAGCAGGAGGGTTGTGAGCAGTGTGCTGACGTGAGCAGGTGCGTTCTGAAGTATTACGAGAGAGGCACAGAGCGGGAGATGAGGCTTTCTGAGTCTCAATTCTGTTAAGTGTTAGCAGTACGACCTTCAGGGATGCAGGTTGTCATGGCAGCCCATAAGGCTACTGGGTGGAGTAAATGAGATGATACTGAATGAGTTATTATTATCATCATTAGTCAGAAGAGAACTGGGCTAAACCCAGGAGTCCTGGGTTCAAATCTCAGTTCTTTCCATCCCCCCCCCGGGAGCCAGGATGGCCCAAGAGTGTTGACACCAGCTATCTGGAGTCCAGACCAAAGCCTATCACTCACCTCCTAATTCTATGGCCATCAGCACATGAGTTTTCTTCTCCAAGCCTTGGTTTTTCCATATGAAAGCAAGATAGTAGAGGAATTAGCTAGTGGAGTGGTCATATGGATTTAATACATTAAAAAAGTTTATTAACTTATTTCTTCCATGAATGAGAGAGAGAGAAAGCACCATCAACAGGGTCTTGATACCATGATCCACCTCCAGCTTCAGCCAGCCTTGGATCATGGACACGAGTGTGCCTGGAATACACAGGGATGTCTCTGGATGTGAGTCTGGGACCTTCCAGAACCTTCCCACGTGGGTCAGCCTTACAGAGCATCATATTTTACTGCTGTTTCATCACCAGGCCCCAGAGTTAATAAAAATTAATAGTATGGTGTCTGATGAATTATGGCTATTATTATTATTATGGCAAATTAGTTTTATTTCTCAGACAAAACACTAAAACCCGGGGACAAGTCAGTTGGACCCTCAGGGTAGAGGGTCTTAGGAACAGTTCTAAGACAACTCAATAGAAAGACTGATGTCACAGCAAAAACTGGATTCCACTCCCAGGCCCTGTGGCCTTGGGAAGATCTTCGTTCCCTCCTCCCTGGGTTTTGTTTCCAACAGGAAGAAGCTATCCCTTTAAGCTTGCCAGAGGAAGGGAATGGTCTAAGTTGGTGGCAGGATGAGGGGAGGATGGGAATCACTCAAATCCAATTTCCGAGGCTTCATCAAGTGCTCCCGTCTTGCGATAAGGAGCTGCCGGGACTTGGGCTCTGCTTCTGTCAGTGAGAAGCTGGATGGTTCACCCTTGCCGTGTGTGCTCATTGCATTAGGCGGTTCATGCTATTTGTAGATAAGCTCAGCAGTCAGACGAGATGCCCTATACCTTTCCTCAGACCTTGGCTCACCTCCACAGAACGGCCCCTCTTCTCAGAGGCAAACACATTTGAAACGATACCTGACAAGTCACTGGGATTGAAAACCCGATCCAAACCTACCATAGGCTGCGGGGGGCAGGGGGGGAACCTTCAATCTATGAAATGAGGGCCTCCAGAATTATTTTTATTCATTCATTTTCTTTCTTTCTTTCTATTTTTTTTTTTTAAGTTGTTTGATGTAGGGCATGTGTGCTCATTGGAGAGAGAGTAAGGGAAAGAAAGAGAGAGAGAAAGTGAGAAATCACCCCCCGGGGGAGGGGGGATGGCCAAGCCACAATCCCCTCTCTTCCATTCTCCTCTTGGGATTCTGGGCATCACACGTAACTGGCGTTTCTCTCAAGCCACTGGCTCTGGGACTTGAACCGCACTGTTGGCCATGTGAAATCCAGCTGCCCTAAACTCTATGCCACTTGCTGGCTCTCATTCATCTACTTTTTTGTAGAATTTCTTTTTCACTCCCTTTTTTCTCTCTGCCTCTCCCAATTTGGCTTTCCAGTTTCCTTATGGATCAAGACTTTCCTTCTCTTCCTTTCTGTTCTAGTCTGTTCTGTTACTAACAAGAATACCTGAGTCTGGATAATTTATAGAAATAGAAGTTTAGCAGGTGGCAGGTGATTAAGGTGCTGGAATCCTACATGGACAACCATGGCTCTGGTCCTGGACCTGGTGGCTTGTTTTCTCTTTCTTTCTCAGTCTCTCGCTGTTGAGCACATGTGCCCTATAGCGATTTAAAACAACAACAGGGGGGACCAGCAGTTAGCGTAATGGCTATGTCACTGGACTCCCACGTAGTCGACCGCGGTTCGAGTCCCGGACCCGGCGGCTTAAACTCATGCCGGGCGCGTGTGCGTGCGTGCCCAAGATCCCGAGAGGAGAATGGAGGAGAAGGGATTGCGGCGTGGCCATCCCCCTTGGGGGGTGATTTCCTGCTTTCTGTCTCTCTGTCTCTCTCTGTCTGTCTGGCGAGCGCACGCGCCCTATAGCAAAAACCTCTCCAAAAAACAAAACAAAACAAAACAAAACAAAAAAAAAAACAATAATACATAAAATTAAGAAAATAGTTCTTTAAAGAATAGAGGTTTATTCTACTCATAGTTTGGAGGTCTGAGGTTGGGGCTGTATCTGTTAGGGCTCTATTGCTGGTGGATCACATAAAGGAAGGGAAGGGCTTGAGCAGAGAAGGGAGAGTCTGAGTTCACGTCTCTCTCTGTCTGTCCCTGTCTCCTGATGTACCCATCAGGTTTCCAGGGGAGCCCACTCTGATGCCTAACCACTTCCCAGAGTCCCACCTTTAAGCACTATAATCAGATTAAGTCTCCTCTTAATCTCTTCACGGTACAACCAAATCCCAACGCGTGAGTTTTCAGAGGACACATTCAAACCAGACCACTAGCTTTCATGCTGTCCTGAGTCTCCATTAAGAGTCCATTTTCTCTAGAAAACAAGAGGTCCTGCCTCGGCCATTTTGATGTTCCATTCCAAGATGACAAATGGTAGCTCATCCAGAAAGTTCCCCAAGGCAGGCTAAAGAAAACGAAGACTTTATTCAAAGGCAGTGAGGGCTGGCAGGTGGCATGGTGGTTAAGACGGTGGATTCCCACATGACCAATCATGATTTGAGTCCCGGACTGAGCAGCTTGCTTTCTGACTTTTTCTCTCCCTCTCTAGTCAAAAAATTAAATTAATTAATTAAATTAAATAAATAATTCTTGAAAAAATAACCAAAGCAAGTGAAAGTGTATCTTAGGCTATAAGTGAACCCAGTGATGATCTCATTTAACATCATAATTAAAAAAAATAAATCACAAAAGTTTTGTACACAGATATAATTCAGTTCTCACTTCTAGTCAAATATTGCCCATATTAAAAAAATAATGGGGGGGGGGGCGGCAGCAGCAGATGGTGTGGTGGTTAAGGCTCTAGACTCTCACGTGGCTGATAGCAGTCTGAGTACCAGACATGGCAGCTTAAAAATCACACCAGGTGCATGTGCGTGCATGCCCCAAATCCCAGGAAGAGAATATAGGAGAAGGGACTGTAACATGGACCTCGAGCTATTTTGTACTCCTCTTTTCAAAAGTATGTATCACCTTCTACCCATTTCTTTAGTCCAATAGACACTTATTTAGTACCTGCCTAATTAATACCTAGAAACTGACATTAAGCCCTTCTTGTCATTTGCCAGGCACTCGAAATGCGTTCTCTCACTTAGTCATTTATGCATTTAGCCTTCTCTACACTTTGGTCCATCCACATTAGAAGTTCAATAAGTACAGTCCCCCTGAAACACCAAACAACCAAATCAACCCTGAAACCATGTCCGTTCCCCAGATCAAGATTCTGTGATCTACTTCTCTTTTCTCTCTTCATTTGGTCTGTTTCTAGCTGCAGGCTGTCCACTCTTTTCTTCTTCTTTGAATCTGGGCCAATTGGCTCCCAAATTCTTTTGTTGAGGCTTCTTAAAAAAAAAAAAAAAAAAAAAAAAAAAGAAAAGAAAAAAAGAAAAACCAAGGTGTTGCTGGTTGTCTGTTCACACCTTTCCTCTGGGCAAGCTGCTTCCTTCCTGAAATTGCATAGACGCTCTGGCCAGCAAATTTTCATATGTATGATTCTACATAGTATTCCTGCTTTTACAGTTTTGGCTCCTTCAGGACTTTAAAGTTTTTATCTCCTCCTTTTTCTCCATTAGGGAATTCCTAGCCTCCAGTCCAGGGTCCTGCAAAATGTTCTAGGAGGGACACAGATCGAGGATGACAATAGCGAAGGTTAGCTGACATTTATTTGCTCTTTCAGTGCGTCAGACCCACACTAAGTACTTCACAGGCATCCGCTCATTTCACCCTCAGGACAGCTCTGTTAGGCAGGCATTATTATTGTTTCCATTTTTCAGATGAATAAACTGTCACAGAGAGGGGAAGTGACCTCCTCCAGGATACACAGCTAGGTTTATGACAAAGTTTACTCTCAAGACTCTTGTTTTGTGGGTAGGAGTGGGAGGAGGTCTGCCATAGGGTGCATGCATTTGCTGGAGAGAGACACAGAGTGAGGGAAAGTGAGAAATCAACCCCCAGGGAGGATGGCCACACCACAATCCCTTCTCCTCCATTCTCTCAGGATTTGGGGCACGCATGCACATGTGCCCAGTGTGATTTTTTTAAGCCACTGGGTCTGGGAATCAAACTGCAGTCAGCCATGTGGGAGTCTAGAACCTTAACCTCCACCCAAAGCCTGCTGGCCCCAAAGCCTCTTTGTTAACCAGCAGACTTTATAACTGCTTTTGCCCCAGTTGCTTGTGGAGGCAACCTACTTCTCGAAACCACCAGTTTCTCTTGTGGGGAGTAGATTTCTGTTAGTTCTTCAATGACGACTGTGAATGCCACCGCGTTGTAGGCAATGTGTGGGCGGATTTATAATCCTGTAGCAGATTTATAATCTTGTCTCACTTCTGAGTCTCATACAACATTGGACTCAAAATATGGGGGGCTCAAAATATGGGCCCAATCCATGCTTGTTCCTCCGGTTCTAATCTAGGAACTTCGGCGGATTCCAGCTGCATGGTAGGTGTTAGGAAGGGAAGGGAAGAACACGTCTTTGCCTTCAAGTAAGAAAACAAACAGAAAGTAGACAGAAGTCTTTCATTTGAAATGCAAGGATAGCCTCTCAGGGGTTATGGTCTGTTAACCAACTGAAAATCCCAGTGGTGTGTGCAGGTGGGGTGACCATGTCCTTAACTGTCAGCTGATTATATCCTCTAGACAGATAAAGCTCGCCTGTGATATGACAGCTCCCATGGCAGAGGAGAAATTGAAGATAATATGGAAGAATTATCGTTCCCACTCTGCAGATGGAAAAGATGGTGTCCATTGTGGTAAGAGGACACGCCCAGGGCCTTCTAATCAGCACCCGGAGCCAGAAACTGAATTCATTTCTTTTCTCTTTCCTATTAAGTTTTGGGTACTCATTTAAACTTCTAATAGTCCAGTGATGAATAAAGGACACTTCCCCCCAATAAAGGAGTTGTTGGAACCAGCAGATGGCGTAAGGATTACATTGCTGGACTCCCACGTAGTTGACCGTGTTCGAGTCATGGACTCGGTGGCTTAAGACTCATGCTGGGGATGTGTATGAGTAGGCCCCAAATCCTAAGAGAAGAATGGAGGAGAAGGGATTGCGGCACAGCCATTCTCCCTGGAGGGTGATTTCTCACTTTCTGTCTCTCTGTCTCTGTTACTTCAGTGGGCACATACACCCTATAGCAAAAATCTCTGGGGGGGGGGGGGGGGAAACAGATGTTTTAATTTAGGAAAAAAAAATCAAAACAATGGGACCAGCAGGTGGCATGGTGGTTAAGGCTCTGGACTCTCACATGGCTAACTGAAGTTCAAGTCTTGGACTTGGCAGCTTTAAAATCATGCTGGATACATGTGTGTGCATGCCCAAAATCACAAAAGGAAAAAGGAGAAGGGATTGCAGTGCGGTCATCCCCGCTAGGGTGATTTCTCATTTTCCCTCTCATTGTTTCGGTCCCTCTCTGAAGCGCACATGTCCTATGGCAAAAACCAACCAACCAACCAACCAAACCCCAAAAATCAAAACAAAAACAATGCCTAGAGTCAGGAAGAGACTTATGTGGATAAACTGAACTTCATCTCACGCAGTCACATGATTCATGGACAGGAATACTATTGGTGGGAGGGATTTAAGGAGCCACAACTCATTCATCATCCTCTAGGATTTGGGATCCAGCCCTCCCACATGCTTCGACAAATGGCTTTGGGCTTTGGTTCCCATAATAGCTTCCTCAATCCAGAGTCTCACCGTATGCCTTATTAATTCTCCTTTATTTCCCATAATAGCTGTCCCAAGAATGGAAGTGCTAACCCTAAGGAGGGGTCCATTTTTTCACTCCAATCCCACTCTGGTACTTGACTGCCATGTACAGTCTTACTGTCCAGGCACCATAACCTGCCTCCCCTCTCATTTCAAGCTGTAGGCTCTTTCCCCCCCCGCCACTTCCCCTTCTCCTTTTCAAGAGGCAGGGTCTCCTTCAAGTCCCCTCATCTTGAAGCATTGCTGGATCAATGTTTTGTTCCAATTCTTTCAAACTATAGGATCTTTTATTTCAATGAGAACATAGCACAGAACTCAACAGAGAAAGAAGATAAAAATGAAGTTTTCCGGTTGACTCCATGGGGCTATAAAACCTTTACATTTTTCTTAGGATAAAGATCAAGCTCCATACCATGATCTGAAAGGCCCTGTGTGACCCAAAACCTCCCTATTTCCTTCTCTCTTCTCAGCCCACTGACCTGCTTCCAATTTCTTGAACTCCCCAGGTTCCTTCCCACCCCAGAGCTCTTAAATATGCTACCCTCTTTCCCTGGAACATCCTCTGCCTGCTCCTCTTTGTCTAGTTTCCACTTGCCCTACACATTTTATTACTTCACTGGGAAGACTTTCTCAACACCAGGCCTAGGCCGGAAACTCTGTTAGACAAACGCCTAGTCCCATGCCCTCCTTTCATCTATATCTGATTTCTGTTATATGGTCATGGGTTCTGCATACTTTTGCTTCCCATTGTTGGCCAGTCACCAACTACGCACTGATAAATATTTGATGGATGCCTGAATGGGATGGGAGGCTCAAAAGCTCTTTGACCTGACTACTCACTTTCATGATTTGTATTGGATCATACTGAAAAAACAAACAAACAAACAAAAACACTGGGCTAAATCATTTGCAGAGTATCTTCTGAGCTTAAAACGTGCAGAGGATGCATGGTTGCAGCTCTAGTGCATACACAACGAAAGCAGTAGTATATGCAGAGTTGGGTCTATCTTTCTTTAGATTTTATTTTCTGGGTCCAGGATATGGAGAGGAGGAGGTTATATTTTTGCTCAGAGCTTTGCTTCCAGATGGCATTATTCTTCAGTGACATGGCAAAGAGTTTGGCCAATGCCATTAACTGCCAATCTCACTTCAACAGATTTCATCAACTAAATGCCTTGGCAGGACTGAAAGTTGACTGTAGTAAACTCTTAGAAACAAACAAACAAACAAAACCCAAAACCTTGAATGAGTCCTTCCTGTCACTGGGTAGAAATTTGCATTATGACAGCACAGGCTTTCATGGTTCTCTTCTCTAAGAAATGGAGAGACCTAGGCAAGTCTAAGCAAGTCTATGGAGGAGACCAAGACTTAGAGTAGGACTGGCAGGTTGAGATGCCCACAAGGACTAGGCCATGCAAATAAGTGAAAGGGACTAGGTGAGACCATGGCATATTAGAGGATCCATGCCAAATTAAGAGGCAAGCCCCAGACAACTGTTGGAGTGTAGGAAGGTGTGTTCTGAGTTGTTAACCTTCTGATTTTTCTAGGGATACCTAAAATTGAAATTGCCATGCAAAGTCCTCGATTTTAAATGTAATGATATTTCTAGGCCAAACCACAAGTCGCAGGTGGATTAGCTTTGGCTTATGGACTCTCCTCTAATGAGGAGTTTGGAAAAAATTTCCAACTTCTCTTGTCTCTCCAGGAGTCCTTTGGATTGTAGCCAGACATCTATTCTGAGAATGGAGATGGGGAAACAGGAAATGTGCATGAGGATGCTTGGTGAGCATGTGAGTGAATGTGCACCCACTCTCTCAGGCAAAACACAAAAGAAACCACCTTCAGGGACGCTGACTAGGCCGTGGTGGCGTGTCACTGACATTGGAATTACATTAAATTATCGCCACATGAGTGCCTCCTGCTGTTGTTATTTGTGTTCCAAAATGCCTCAATGAATTCTAAAAGGAGCGCTATGTTCTCTTAAAAAAAAAAAAAAAAAAAAAAAAAAAGCACACAAAAAAATCCCTATGTTCTGTCCTTTATCAGAGCCCACTCAGGAAAATGAGCTCTCTGAATGTGAGCCCTCCCTCCTTCTTGCTGGGGAAAGAGAAAGAAACAGGGAAAATTGATTCAAACTTTTGACCATTTCACTGAAAAGGTTTCTTTTGTTTTTATTGTTGCTTTGTCGTTCTTCCATGAGAAATACCTGATCTGATCTCAGGTTAGAATGAATGGGGAGATGTAGCTTGCGCATTGAGTGGCAGCAGGGGAAGGCTAATGGTTCATCAGCACCGAGAGGCTTTCTGAGTGGTTGGACTGAGTGTTATCCTCCCACTTTCTCACCTTGGCCTACAGACAAATGATAACTGGTGCCAGTACAGGTATGTGAGGAAGACGGGAGTCTTTCCTCCATCTTTCTTCCTTCATCCTTCCTTCCTTCTCTTCCTCCATCCATCCATCCCTTTATTCAGCAAGCATTTACTGAGCACCCTTATCTGCCAGACACTGTGCCAGGCAAAATTAAGCAGCACTCAGTTGAGTCACATCAGATGGATTCTTAAGTTCCATGAATTCATCTACACAAACTTAGGGAAAAGAAAGTTAAGTAATTTGCATGATTTGGCTTAACATTGTATGAAATGAATATCTTTTCTTTTTGGAGAGGTTTTTGTTATAGGGGGCGTGTGCTTACCAGAAAGAAAGACAGAGACAGAGAGACAGAAAGTGAGAAATCACTCCCCCCTCCCCCCACCCCAGGGAGATTGGCCACACCGCAATCCCTTCTCCTCTATTCTCTTCTTGGGATCTTGGGTATGCACGCACATGCACCCGGTGTGAGTTTAAGCCACCAGGTCCAGGACTTGAATCGCGGTTGGCTACGTGGGAGTCCAGCGACAGCCATTAAGCTAACTGCTGGTCCCTGAAATGAATATCTTTTAAGAGCTTATGTATGATAGGCCATAGATACCTTCTACTTATTCAGCCAGTTCCTGTCTTTTCATCTCTCCAAGTGGGAGCATCTTGCACCACTAAGTGAGTTTAGATCACAGTGTAAGAAAAATGTGGCAGAGGCTTCTGGAGTTCCACTAAAACTCATTTCTTTTTCCTCTTGGGCACAAAGCTAAACTGCATGTTCCAGCCTCCTGTGAAGTGAGGTACTGACTGAGTTCTGTATGCAGGATGAGGACAGGCATGGTTGTATCACTTCAAGACCATTAAAATCCCCTATGTGATCCTGCACATTCTTTCTTCCTTTCTTCCTTGGATACTGAGGGTCCATCAAAGAACTCCAAGGCCCAGGGATGGTAGAACTTCAACACAGAAATAATTTGTAAGCTTAAAAGATCATGAGGAAGGATGCTTATTGACTTAAAATGTCTGCAATAGACATTTTATGAGCAAGGGATAAACTTTTACTGCACTAAACCACTGAGGGTTGGGGGTTTATTTATTATAGCATCTAACATCACTTACCCTAAACAATATATAGGTTATTCCACCAAATGAAGAAAGATAATCTCTCGTAAGACTGGATTACGATCTAACCATGTTGGACTGAGAGAGGGAAGGTGTGTGGGTCTCTAATATGTCTCCATGATATGTGATTTTTGCTTTATGAGCTGCCTCATAATCTCAATCATGGATCTTGAATGCATGTTCTCCATACGAAGTATACTCATATGGAGTTGTTCACAGACAATGCAATTCAAACTAAGGCTATCTGGTACACTGAGGAACTGAACCTCTCAACTCTCATCATCCCAACACATATTACCCACAGCAATTTCATTTACTGTGCCATTTCTGTTCAAGTGGGATCTTTACCTGGCTTTCCTTGATCAAATGATTATAGCAAATTTCAAGTATTCTTTCATTACCTTAATTAGTTCTGTTCTGGATCAGGCTGGAATTCAGTTCACCAACATTTACATCCCAGGTAGTTTTACCAATCTTTAAACAATGACTAAAACATCAATTCCAAAGATTGTGTGTTATAAATGAGTAATACAACAAATGCACATACACCATACACACACACCCCACACACACCTCCTGTGCCTGATACACAATGCCCTTTTTCTTTATTTTATTCTTTTTAAGTTTATTCATTTCCTCTGAGAGAGAGAGGAAGAGAAAGAGAAGGATCTTCAATAGAGTCTTTATGTGATGATCCACCCTAAGCCTTAGACAACTGGGATTACTGGTACACTACATCCACACAGCTTGCACATGGAGACCTCTGGACACAAACCGTACTTTCTTATATGGCCTCAGCATCAGGAAGTGTTGTGCCCCAAGGGCTATCATGCATGGCCAACACAATACACTTTCTTAAACCTTGTAAAACCAGACTCAGATTCCAATAATGTTTATTCATAGGCCAAAGACTAGGAAACTCTCCATAATGTAAAAATATAATGATGATGGATGGCTCTGACCATGCACAAATAACAGCTAGGAAACTTTGAAGGCACTGGAAGGTGAATGAAAATAGGAATACTCAGTAGGAGAGTCAAAGTTTGGAAGTGAATGGAATGGGTGAATTATTTGTTTCTGTGGATTTAGCTTTAAAGGAAGCCGAGATCAGTCCTGCTCGAGGATGCTGAAAATTCAAGAAAAAAAAAAATCACAGTCTTTTTGGCTTAAGGAGACTAAGGGTAGAATTTGGGGCAACCAAAGCTGCTGGAAAGTGAGAAGGAATCCCTGAAAGTCATATTAAAAAAAGGAAGAGACCCTAATTTTGTGTAGTGACTGTCCAAGTCTTTGTCTGATCTTAGAACTTCATACATATGAGAATATACAGTAAGCAGTTTGGTTAGAGATAGGAGAACTGAACTGAGATTTGAATGATCAAAGTAAAGACATAATTTGGTTAGAGTCCAAACATCAATTTTCAACTAAAACAAATACATCAACACTCTTCAGAGGACTACAACAAAATCTCAATTTCAACAATTTAATATTAATATCATACGGAATACCACCCCAAATATCTTGACATACAAAGAATTAGGAACATTTTACACAGGTTCAGGAAAATCATCAGCTGAGACCCAGCTGAAGATAATCCAGATGTTGGAAGTAAAAGGCAAAGGTTTTAAACAGCTGTTATAACCAAGTTCAGCAAGCTAAAAGGAAATATACTTAAAATCAATGAAAAGATAGAAAGTATCAGTAAAAGTGTGGGACCAGCAGATGGTGTAATAGTTATATCACTGGACTCCCATGTAGTTGACTGTGGTTCAAGTCCTGGACCCAGCAGCTTAAACTCATGCCAGGTGTGTGTGCGCACATGTCCAAAATCCCGAGACGAGAATAGAGGAGAAGGGATCACAGATGGTCATCCCCCCTGGGAGGTGATTTCTCACTGTCTGTCTCTCTATCTCTTTCTGTCTCTCCAGCAAGTGCATGTGCCCTATAGCATAAATCTCTCTTTCTCTCTCCCCAAAAAGGAAAGTATCAGTAGAAATGAGCCAGATTTTGACAGATAAACCCTGCATATCCCCACTCAATAGGTACCAAATGTCTGCACTCTATGGCAGAAAGTGAAAAATCCAAACATATGATAAGTAAAGAAGCTAAGTGTAGATACCAGAGACTGTAAGTAAGGGCAATGGGTGGTAGAGAGAGTGTGGGAGAGGGTGGGTGGGAGAGGCAAAGGGAAGAAATGTTTAATATACAGAAGAATAAAAAATTCTCTGTTAATTTTTGCTTTATAAAAATTAAAAAAACATAAAAGTTAGTAGAAATTCTAGGATTGATAACTATAACTAAAATTAAAAAATCATCAAATGAACTTTAAAGTAGAACAGAGATGACAGAGAAGAGCCAATAAACTTGAAGATAGATCATCAGAAAATTTTCAATCTGAAAAGGAGAAAGTGAAAAAAAAAAAGTTAAAAAAATAACCTCAATGATTTGTGGGTTAAGGCCAGCAGGAGGCATGGTGGTTGAGGCGCTGGACTCTCACATGGCAGACTGCAGTTCTAGCCCTGGACCTGGTGGTTTTAAAATCACACTGGGTATGTGTACGTGTATGCCCAAAATCCTAGGAGGAGAGTGGAAGAGAAGGGATTGCAGTGTGGCCGTCGCCCATGGGTGATGATTTCTCATTTTCCTTCTCATTGTCTCTCTCTGGTGAGTACATGTGCCCTATGGCAAAACAATTTGTGGGGCAATATAAAAAAGTTAGACATACATGCAATTGGAGTCAAGAAGTAGAAGGGAAAGACAATGAGGCAGAAAAGGTATTTAAATAGATGATGGCAGAACATTATGCTCAATGTGGTAATAAAACATACCTTTACAGATTCAATGAGCTCAGTAAACTCTAAATAGAATAAATATAAAGAAAACATGCATAGGCACATCATAGTCAAACTACTAAAAATGAGAGATAAAGAGAAAATTTTAAAAGCAAAGAAATCTAGCACATTATGTGCAAGATGTGTTTGAAATTGTGTACATATTGCATGCACACATATTGTGTGTGTGTGAAAATTTGCAATTTCATAGATTTCTCATCATAAACTATGAAAGCCATAAGTAAATGGACCAGTATCTTTAAAGTGCTGAAAGAGAAAGTATTTTTCAGAAAAAAATTCTATATCCAGCTAAAATGTCTTCCAAGAATGAAAGTGAGGCAAAGATATTTTCAGTTAAAAGTAACTAAGAAAATGCATCACCCAGCAGAACTAAAGGAAGTTCTTTAGGTTGAAGGAAAATAAAAACTACATGGAACTATTGTAAGTTCTTCAGGAAAAATCAGGAACATTGAAAATTGCCAATATCTATTTGAGTAAATACAAGCAACTAATTTTTTTCTTAATTTAAAAAAATACATGTGACTATTTAAAACAAAAATTGTGACATTGTCTTGTGGGTTTATTATACATGTGGATATAATACACTCAAAAATACACTCATAATACATTCAATAACAACTCAATATTCCTTAATAGACTAAAGAATGATGGTCAAGGGCGTCAGTACAAGGTCAATGGTTGCAAGGGTTCTAAATTTTATGTTAACTGATAAAATAATAACTCTAAGTAGAACATGACAAGTTGAGAATGTATGTTATGATCCTTAGAGCAACCACACATACACACAACAAAGCAAAGATATGTAGTGAAAGCACCAAGAAATAAATTAATATGTAATTATAAAAACTCAAAGGGAACCTGGAAAGGAGGAATAGAAGAGTAACACAAAAGGACAAACAGAAAATAAAGAAAGAGAGAAAACTAACATGGAAGATTTAATTCACTTATATCAGTAAATACACTAAATGTTAACAAGTGACAACTAATATTTACCGAGGATCTACAGTGTGCCAGTATTTTATCTAAATTATTTCATCTAATCCCCATAATAACTTTGTGAGATAAATATTCATTTTCATTGATGAAGGAGTTAGGGACCAGGGAGATGAAGTTTCTTGCCTAAAGTGAAAAAGTTAATAAATATTAGAATCAAGATGTAAAATCTCACTATGAAGCTTATGATCTTCCTCTAACATCCTACCTCTAAGATGGTTATGAAGTTTTGTGGTGTCAGGCCAAGAATGAATTTCTGTGGTAACCACTCCTCTCCACTATCTTATAACAATTACAGTTGATGCATTGGACTTGAAAAAGCAACAGGGAAAGAGCATCAAAAGACAAAATATCTATCCCAATGTCTACCTTCAGCAAGAATGACCCTATATGCTGACCCCTAATAAAGCTCATATTGAAGTTTATGATTTTTACCTTAAATAAAATTTTAGATGCATTAAACAGGAAATAAAGGTTGTCAGAGTTCAAAAAAAATTTTAAACCACTGGATTATTCCAGAGATCCCTTTTAGGAATAACTTGTCCCCGGAGCTTTAAAAATAAATTACTGTGGCTTTATCAGGCATAGCAGATTAGCTTTAAGTCCAATGCTTCAATGCCATTTTCAATTTTCTGTGCAGAAAGAGATGGCTCAGTTTCTCTGGGGTTCATCCACCTTTCTCTGATAGTTTACTTTAAAAGAAGTTTCTCCAGGTTATATGACAGTGCCTCACATGCACACTGTTTCCCATGTCCTATGTTACTCTGATGATCTCAATTTACCACAGATAACGCCATTTGGGTGGGTGGACCATCTCACTGTTTTAACATAAATATCAGCCTGTGTGTAGTGGGTTTTTGAGTTTTTCACGCTATTGGTAGTAGTTTAGTGTTATTCAGACGGTGTGGCTTTGAATCTTGACTCTTTATCTTATTAGCTATGCAATGTTGGACAAGTGACTTTACCTTTCTTGAGGTATAGTTTCCTCATTTTTAAAATGGAGATGAAAATATGATCTATTGTATAGGATTTTTGAAAGGTAAGGAAATATAATATGAAAGCACTTCAAATATTCAAGGAAAAAGGTATTAAAATATGATTTTAGTTTTGATGCAAACTTGTTTGACATTCATGCATAGTTTTTTCATATCACACATTTTCTATAAATTTTTCATAGATGCCTTACATATGTAAAGGACATAAAAATGCTTAGTATATGATACACACTTAATTAAATATTTTAAAAAGTATATGCTATACAGAACTTTGGGACCCTAGAGAAACAAGATACTATCTCTGCCTTAGAGTAGGAATTGGAGGGATAAAAGGAGGTGGTTCTGGAAATTTTCTCAGAGGAGGGACAATTTGGCCACGTGAGAGTCCAGCACCCTTAACAACCACCCCACCTGCCACCCCAGGGACGATTTGGATTCTACCTTGAACAGTAATTTTCTGTGGAAGTGGGGTGAAATGATTAATCCAGATAGTAGTAACAACATTTGCAAAGATTCGTGGTAAAACATTGGCTAAAGTGGTAGAATTTGGGATGGAAATTTATAACGGTGCAATGTTGTACATGGTTATATTTGTGAAAGTGAAGGATTTGAGCACTCATTTGATAGGAGAGACCACCAAGATATTCAATATTATACATTGCAGGGTCTTTGGGGGGTAGACCACCACAGCAGCAGAATGGAGTGATGGTTTCCATGAATGCAAATGGTAATGTAGACAGGATAGTGTTTCAAATCATGACAGAGAGTTCTAACCAGTTTCTGGGAAATGCTTGAAAATTAAAGAGATTTATTCTCTTAAGGAGGAAGAAATTCTACTAAATTGATTCTTGAAGGAACACTCAAGAGAATTAAAATTAATTCAAGAAGAAAACAATTTAGTTAGAGCAGTGTGATTGGTTTGGAGGAGTTGGTAAAAAGCCAATTTCACCCCCCCCCCCACTTCCATCCTCACCCCCGCACCAGAGATTCTGGTGCAGTCTAGGATGCAGAAAAAGAAACCATATATATGGTCCCAATAAAACATATTTTTAATAGATGCTCCAGGTGACTCTGATGCAGGTGGTCAAGGACTAGTACTTTGAAAATTAGTAGTTTTGGGAGGCCGGAAGAGCTACAGGCATGGTGTAGTTAGAAAGCTATGCAAAACAAACGGATGTAAGGGTTTTATGGGATAAGCAATCAAAGAAAACCTCAGGGGGAAGACCAGGTTTGAGTTGAATCTTGAAGAAGGATAGGGAACACATTTTGGGTAGGGAATCCAGTATCAGTAACAACTGATGTCTTTCACCAGCAATGAGAAGACCAACCCAGCATATGTAAATCATTGAAGATCATATTAGAGAATAAAAAGTAACCAGACTTGGGACCAGCAGACAGTGTAATGGTTACGTCGCTGGACTCTCATGAAGTTGACTGTGGTTGGTTCAAGTACCAAACCTGGCTGGGTGTGTGTGGGCGTGCGTGCCCAAAATCCCGAGAAGAGAAAGGAGGAGAAGGGATTGCACTGTGACCATCCCCCCCCCACACACACACACACAGGGGAGCGATTTCTCTCTTTCTGTCTCTCTGTCTCTGTCTCTCTAGCAAGTGCACACACCAAATGCCAGGTAAGCAGTGGTCAAGGGCAGTGTTAGGTTGATGCACTATGCCAAAGACAGTCACACCTATTCGTGAACTAGGAAAGGCAGCAAAACCCACCAAATGCATGGTGCCCCATCTTTCTTTAGATATCTCTGCAGATTCCATCCATGGAAGGGAATAATGAAGAGAAAAACAAGGGCAAGAGGGAACCAGGTCTGGTGGCTCAGATATTTCTTAGTTACATAACATGGGTCTGTTCACTCAGCAAGCCCAATGGGTTGCTGATTGGCATATGTCACATTGGTTTAGAGTGAGATCTTTCATCAGAGGGTGAGAGAGAGAGAGAGAGGCAGAGAGAACGGCGAAGTGCACTCGGCAAGGGCATTGCTCAGAACCGCCATACGAATTGCTCTGAAGTTTCTTGAGAAAGCTGTCAGGAGGTCCAGAAACTGGATCCAGCTCCTTAGAGCATCTCTGTTCCTGTCTTTGGCAATCTTGGAGCTCCAACCTGCCTGGAGTCCTCCCATACACAGTTCCCTTTGGCAGAACACCTCTCTGCCTTCCCTCCACCTGGTAAACTGTCATATCCTCCTACTCTCAGCAAAAAGATACTTCCTCAAGATACTTCCCACCCCCAGACTAGATTTACACCTGTTTTATTTAGCTATTCTGGAAGCAATAGCACTTGGTGGTTAAGCACCTAGTTTCTGGAGTCAGACTTTCTAGACTTAGGTTAAGCCACTTAGCAACTGTGTGACCTGGGAAAAACTCCTTAGTCTCTCTGAGCCTCAGTTTTCTCATTTGTAAAACAGGAGAGATGTTAATCACAACATTTACTTTGTAACGCTGAAATTTTTAATTGAGTTAATGCATACAAAGTGCTTAGATTAGCGACTTGTACGTATTAAGTGCTATATTTGTGGTAGCCATTATTTTTACAGCCCTTCAAATTTTTTTTCCAAAAACCTGTAGCACTGGTTATGTGTGTAATTATTGGTGTCATGATCAATTCCCCATGTACCTAAAAGCCCCAAGAGAGACTATGTACTCTGCCTTGCTACAACTCCAGTGCTTGACACATTGTAGATGCTCAATAAATATCTGTTAGATGAAAACATCTGATACAATCTTTGTGGTACAGATGGAAAAGCAATGAAATACAGGGATGGAAAAGTAGTTTACAAAGGTCATGCAAGAAGGACCTTAGAAATACAGAGTGGGCTTTTAAAAATATATTTTTTCCATTTTCATTTTAATTATTTCTTTTGAGGGAACTGTCAAAATTTTAGTGTTTAATAATTAATAGCCCAACTGGTCGAGGCCCCAAATGTGAAGACAACATGTTCAAGACACTGGGGGGAAACCACTCTTAAACTCACTATATAGGACATGATTAAGAATGTATACTTGATCATATAAAACCTGTCTATACACAGTGGTTAGCTCAGAAAACCAGCTGGTCTCCTCTTGGTGTTCCAGATTTCAAGGTCAATTATTAGCAACCTTCTCCCCTTCTGTGTGGCAAGTATTTCATTTTCACTCTCCAGTTCTTCTATCTTTGCCTGTGTCATGAGGTTGGTGATATTCTTCTCCAGATCATCAATGCGACTACTTGTATCACCAAGTCTTCCAATGATCTTGTCGGACATGGTCTGAAATTTATCTTGCATCTGTTGCAAGTGTTTCTGCACTGCAGAGGTCAGGTCTGGCATGGTCTTGGGGTCAATCTTGGCCATCTCCCTGGTGCCCAGCTTGGCGGTGGTTTCTCAGACCTTCAGAGTGGGCTTTTAATATTTCAAACATTTGGGAAGACACTTTGGAATTTTTTAAAAATTTCCCCATGCAAAACCATGGTAGTATGACCTCTTTTGCTTCACAAGATTCAGGGCATATGATCAGAAAAAGGGGTTGAAACATCACTTTATGCTCTCTCTTTCACTCACTATCTCTGTTCCCATGTGTTCAGTTTTGAAGGTATCTACATTGGTCAGGACTCTTTAAAGTAACCCTACCTGTCCCTGATGTGACAGTTCAGATCATGAGTTTTTGAGTGAAATATACCTAGGTTCCAGTCAGGGCTACCTTTCAGACTCTTATCAAACTCCCACACCTCTCTGAATCTCAGCTTCCTTATCCATGGCATGAGAGCAATTAATTTGTCATCTCCTAGGATCTGTAGTGAGAAAACAGTGCCTGGTTTATATCATGTACTTAGTAAGTGTTCTTGTGGTTTTTACAGCCTTATTTTCCATAGAGAAACTAGTCCCAGAGAGAGAAAAATGTGACAAAGGATAAAACTGTTGTCATTGATTCAAGATGACAACACCTTCTATGAGGAGACTTTATAAAACTTTCGGAGAATAGAATTAAAGTATGAGTTTATTTTGGTACAATGTTTTTTGAAATCCATGCATTGTTTTTTCATAATACACATTATTTTAATGAACTTGAAGACCCCTTGTAGTGCCTACTTATTATCTGAGAGATAAATAAGAAATAGTCATACCTCAAGGGACTCAGAGATTGGTGGGAGAGGTAGAGATATAAACAAACAGAGATAGAGAAGGGATGACAGTGTAGCCATTCTCCTGGGGGGATGATTTCTCACCTTCCCTCTCTCTGTCTCTTTCTGTCTCTCTCTGGTTTCTCTGTCTAGCCAGAAACATATCTGAGACTAAGGGGGCATAAAAATCGTACAAGTCTGGAGGGCTCTAGGGAAGGGTAAGGAATTCTAGACAAAGGTGCATCATATGTAGATGAAGGTAAGGAAGTTGTGATTACTAGCTTCATTTATACTTTCAACAAATATCTATGGGCAGGTATATGTACCCCAGGGTGTTCTAGGACCTACAGCGATATTCTAGATCCAGATACCTCGACTATTCATTTGTGAATCACAAGGGAACAGATTTGCAGTGAAGCTACTTCTCACCTGGGCAATTTCAGGAACTGCTCCACCAGGGGGAGCTACAGTGATAATCTGTCTTCAGCTGTTGGCATAGAAAATAAAACCCCCAAAGAGGTATATGCAGAAACTTTGTTACAAACTTGAAAACTAAATGTTGAGGGATTACAGTTAAGGAAAATTACTCATGCTGCTATTAACTTTTTATTATTTCTATTAAACTTTCGTTAATGTTGATTAATGATTTGTCATAGGCAGGCTCAATAACACAGTTAGTAGAGAATATTCTAAATCATCTAGGGACTGATCATTCTTCTAAAGGTCCGCTCTATTTTTGCATGGCTATGATTGAATAGAAGATGTGCCCTTCCGCCCACATCATCATTAAATTCTCCCTTTCCTCTGCCACTAACCTCATCAGAGAGAAGTAAGACATAAAACTGATGAATTGTTTACCGGGAGAAGAATATCAGAGTTAACCCCTGTCACCTTCCTGTCCCTCTAACTCAGGATTCTGTGTCTGACCATGGCCTCGGGGGAGAGTTTTGGGAATGAGGCTGGGCAGCCTTCTCATCCATCAATCTCAAAGGTTAGGAACATTCCTTAGACAGCCTGTGCCTCCTTTACTGTCTGTTAGAGAATGTGTTGTTTTGGATTTATGGAGACCCATGGGAACCTTTCTGCCTCTTCATCTGTACCATTCTGTGGCTAAGGAGGATGAGGAAGTGACCTTTCCCTTTTCTTGTTGGGATCATCTAGCAATAGTTTCTACTTTTACATGTATCAGAAATTTAACTGTTTGTTTAAAGGAATATAAGTAAAGATAAGGTGATGGGGCTTCAAAAAATTCATGGAAAATACACATTATAAAAAACCTATGGGGTCAGCAGGTGACATAGTGGTTAAGTTGCTGGACTCCCACATGGATGATTATAGTTTGAGCTCTGGACTTGGTGGCTTGAAAATCCCACCAGGTGCATGTGCATGCATGCCCAAAATCTCAAGGGGAGAATGGAGGAGAAGGGATGACAGTGTAGCCATCCTCCTGGGGTGATGATTTCTCACTTTCCCTCTCTTTGTCTCTTTCTGTCTGTCTCTAGTGAGTGTATGTACTCTATAGCATAAAACTAAACAAACAAAAACTATGCATGGATTTCAATTTTTTTGTACTTCAATTTCATTTTTCTACCAACTGCTTAAAGTCCCTTTGTAGACACAAGTATGAGTGAGTACAGAATATATGATGATGAGGAAACTGAGCCTAAGAAGAATTAAGACAGTTTCCACCAAGTATGGCAGCATGGGCGTAGAGTCCAAGGAGTCATTGCCAAGGTGATGCTTCCAAACAGTACCCTCTACCTCCACCACCAGAGATGTGTTCATCGATCATGTTAACAGTTAAGGAGTGTCTACCCTATGCTAGTCCAACCAGAGGGTTAGACTCAGAGCTGAATAAAACTCACTGTCCTTGGAAATGTTTACAGTCAGCAGGGAGAAAGGACAAGTCTGCCGAGACATGAATTCTAGATGAGACATGAGAAAGGATGCAAGGAGCCATGAGATTCATGAAGGCGGATTATGGTCTTGTTGGGGGTCGGGAGGAGGCTTGGAAGTCTTTGGATTAGGCTGGGATTCTAGGTGGGGTTTTGACTGGCTGATGGTGGGGAAAGAATTCAGCCAGAGGATCCAGCTTGATCAAAAGCTGAGAGGTAGGGTATGTGCTTGGGAGGTGGTGAGCCATCTGGGTTGACTCACACAGAGAGTGGTTATGAGAACGAGGGTTGATAATGGGAACAGGAAATGCTGTGTTTGATCTATACAGAGGTGCCCAGTCTGTTTAATCAGGGGACAGACAGGATCAGAGAAGTGCTTTGAAAATGACGTATTTGGCAACTGCCTAAAGGCTGGGAATGCTGATGACACACAGGGACCACACAGCCATAGCTGAGCTGGTCTTCAAAGCCACATTAACTAAGTCCACAGCTGGGCTGTGCCTGTGACACCATATTGTCCTTTCTCACCTCCTTCGCCTCTTCTCAGGTAGAAGAGCATTGCAGAGGTCAGGTATGGTGAGATCTTGGCGAGGGAAAGGAAAGTGACACTGGCCAGGGAGTAGATGACAAGGACTCCACCAGCCCTGACTATTGACCTGATGCAGGACTGAAGGAAAGGGGGACTCACTATCAGTTTGTGAACCCTGGAAAGGCAGAGGTTTCCAGTACCAACAAACATACCTGGCATCTAGTCAGTGCTCAAAAAAAATTACATATACCACAAACACACAGGGACACACGAACACAGATATGTGCACATGTGCACACTGATGTAGTATGAATGCTTGTATTCCATCCCCTCCCTAATTCATACATTGAAATCCTAGCCTCCGAGGCGATGGCATTAGGAGATGGGGCCTTTGGAGTGATTCAGTCATGAGGTGTCCTCATGAATGGGATTAGTGCCCTTATTTATTTATTTATTTATTTTGAGAGAGATTTTTTGCTCTAGGGCATGTATGCTCGTTGGGGAGACAGAGAGACAGAAAGCGAGAAATAAGTCCTCCTGGGGGGTGGGGGACGGCCACACTGCAATCCCTTCTCCTCCACTCTCCTCTCGGGATTTTGAGCACATGTGCCCGGCATGAGTTTCAGGTTTCCAGGTCTGAGACTCAAACCATAGTTGACTACTTGGGAGTCCAGCAGCATAATCAGTATGCTACCTGCTGGTCCCAGATTAGTGTCCTTATAAAAGAGGCCCAAGAAAGACCCTCTGCCTCTTCTGCTTACGTGAGGACACAGCAAAAAAACTCTGCCATCCATGACCCAAGGGGATGGGTTTTCCTCCAGGCATTTTATCTGCCCACACCTTGATCTTAGACTTCCTGACCTCCAGAACTGTGAGAAATAAATTTCTGTTGTCTATAAGGCACTCACTTGGTTTATGGTATTTTGTTTTAGCAGCCTGGTTGGACTAAGATACGCACATGCAAACACATATACACATACAAACACGTATGCACATACAAACACATATGAGGGGACTTCAGAAAGCTCATGGAAAAATGGAATAAAAATCCAAGTTTATTTTAGCATGAAAGTTTTTTAAATCTATGCATAGTTTTTCATAATATGCTTTTCTATGAACTCTTTGAAGATCCCTTGTATGTGCCCACACAAGCCCACCTCCAATGTTGCAATACTGGAGGGGAGGAGGGAAATGATAAGGAAACATATAAGTTAGGGGAAAGAAATGGCTTGAAACCGGGAGACAGAAGGAGAGGGCTGTGGGAAGGCTTGTGAAGCAGCTACACTCCAATTCCACCCTCGCTGCTTGCTGCTGGCATGATCAGGGCTAAGTAACTTAACCAGTGGATCTCCTTTCCTTATCTGTAACGTGGAAATAAAAACAGCACCAAGCTCACAAGACTGTTGTGAGTTGCTTAAAAAATTTTCTTTCAAAGTTTTTTTTTGCCCTAGGGTGCATGTACTTACTGGAGAGGAAAGAGAGAGGCAGAGAGAAGGAAAGTAAAAAATCACCCTTCAGGGGGCTGGCCATGCCACAATCCATTCTCCTTCATTCTCCGCCTAGAATTCTGGGTATGTACACACATGCCCAGTGTGGATTTTCAAGCCACCAGGTCCAGAGCTTGAATCACAGCTGCCCATGTAGAAGTTCAGTGCCTTGGGGGTCAGCAGGTGGTGTGATGGTTAAGGTGTTGGACTCCCACATGGCCAACCATGGTTCAAGTCCTGGACCTAGAGGCTTGCTTTCTCACTTTCCCTCTATCTCACTCTCTCTCTCTCTCTCTCATTCTGTCCCTCTCTCATCAAATTAAAATAAATAAATAAATAAAGTTAAATAAAATAATTCTAGATAGATCAATTAAGTTAAATTAATTTTAAAAGAAAAGAAATTCAGCGCCTGAAGTACCACCCCACCTGCTGGTCTAAGATGGTCGTGAGATTTAAAGGAGTCACTCTAGTCAATCTTCACTCCTGAGAAACAGAGTAAAGGCGGGAACTGATGAGAATCACCAGCACGGGAAGAGCTCTGCAGATGTCAGCCCCCTTTCTCTTTTATATGTATGTGAAGTCTGAAGGCCTGTGGGCCTGACGCTACAACAACTTGCAATCTTGGCACGCTGAAAGAGGACTCGACCCATTTACTGAGAGTACAAATTAGCAGAAGGGAATTCGACAAACTGCTCAAAAGCACTGGCAGTGTGTAATGAATCCTTGCCTTTGGCCATGGATGTACCTCTCTTTGCTTAAGTTTTGCCACATAAATATGTTTTGGAAACATCCAGAGGTAATGGAACTTCACATATAAGAGAATCAATTAAATTAACACCCTCCAAAAAGCATCAGGTAGATGAATCAAACCGACGTAATTAAAGAGATTGCTTTTGCTTCTCCCTTAAGTCATAAGTTTGTATAAAGTAGCTTCCAATGTCATCAAACTATGGGTTTCTTCTCAGATGAATACACACAAGTTAAACCCATTTGGATAGCTCCCTCTCTCCCAGATTCTCTATGCTGGAGAGATTGGGCTAGTGACTGACTGAGAAGGTGAACGTAAGCTATGTGTACAGTCCCTACTCCAGAATAGACCCTGGATGCCTTCAGAGCTGGATATAAATCATTGTCTTCATTTCTGAATCATAAGCTCCACCACAGTAGTAAGCACAGAAGGTTGGTCAGTGATTGGCATAGGGTTGGTTTTTCTCCATTGTTAATTTGCAAAGGATCTGGGCAAGCCTTTTCCATTCCCCGGACTTCTATTTTCTCATTTTACTAGTGGATGAAGGGCTTTATTTTAGGGACTCATTCAGAGTTGGTAATCTCTAACTTGTCCTCAGTAGTCTGGACTTGCCATGAAATTCCCAATGACTCTTCGAGTATTCTATTGTCTCCCCAAGTTCTTTAGAATAATTCCCCTAGAACTGATGAAGGGAAGACTGCTAATCGCCCCCAGGAACTTACCCCACCTCTGTCCCTTAATAATATAACCTCCACATTTTAGCTAGCCACTTAGAGTATACACTACATTCTCAGCCTCTCTGGCCATTGAGTGTGCTCACGTGGCTATGTATTGAACAATGGGAAGTGAGTAGAAGTGAAGCTACAACTCAGTGAATATCTCACGAGCAAGTGCCTTCCACATCCTCTTTCCCCTTTCCCGTGGCCTGGAAGGGCGATATAAGGACAAGAGCGGAAACACCCTCTTTGGCAATGTGAAGGAAGTCAGAGGTTGAGGACGGCAGAGCAATGAGTTGGAAGAGCCTGGGCCTCTGATGACTCCAAAGCTGCCTTGTTGGCTCTGGACCATCCACACTGGCATGACGGAGCAACATCTTGGTTAAGCCATAATCACATTCTACCTAAGCAGTGGATCCAGGATGCTGACTAATGCAACCTGAAAAGTGATTTTTGTTTTACTCAATAATTGCATTTTGTTCATTTGTCAGTAAACAGACTTATTTGCCTTAAATCACCATTTCAATGTGACTGGAGGAGCTGTATATTGGGATAACTGAAAGTGAGATTTTTGGAGTTAGAGTTGAGTCACAGCTCTATGCTAGCTGTGTGGCTTTGGGAAGGTATTTAGATAACTTGTGTCTTCATCTTTCTTATTTACCAAGTGGAAGTGATTGTATTCATCTCACAGGGTTCCCCTGAAGAATAACCAAGTTAATGAATACGAAGTTCTTAGCATGGTGTCTGACCTATAGTAAATCACTCTATAATATTCAATGGAATTACCTGAAAAAAAGATTAGTTCCAGAATTTACCAGCAGAAATTCTGACTCCCTGGGTCTGAAGGGAGGTCTGGGCATTTGTGCATTTTAAAACTTTCCCAGTTCCTGCAGTAGTTGAGAATGATTAAATTAAGGGACTCTAGTGAGAAGGGGGATTTCCACAAGTCAGTTCCTAATTTATCTATTATGCAAATCAGACACACGTATGACGAAACTTCTGTCCCATCTTCGTGACGAATTTCCCTTACCTGTGGTCCCTATGGTTTGAAGGTTTGTGTCCTCTCCAAAATGCATGTTGAAACTCCATGAGACAGCATTAAAAGTGGGGCTTCAGGAGATGATGAAGTCACGATGGCTCCACCCCCATGAATGAGATTAGAACCCTTGTAAAAGGGCTCACGGGAACTAGCTAGACCCTTTTTACGCTTCTATCTTCAGCCTTGTTAGGCCACCATGTTAATCTTTTCCAGGAGATGCAATAACAAGGCTCCATTCTGGAACAGATCACAACCCTCCCCAGACACTGGGCCTGCTGGTGCTAGCTTCCAGATCTGTGAGAACTAAGCTTCACAAAGTACCCAGTTTGTGGTATTTTATTATAGTAGCATGACCTGGCCAAGACTCTTCCTGTTCATACATGTGGGCCCTTGCCATACTGTCCACCCCATAAGCTTCTGAATCCCTGAATCTAAGTTTACTGTCTCCACATAATTCTAGGGACACTCAACATTTCTAAAACTATGTGGACTTTCTAAAGGACTTTCACATGTATTACCCACTAGACCTTGGCCATGGCCTTGCAAAACACTTAAAACTAGTTTTATCTTCATCTTAATCAAACTATCACCTCCATCTAACAGGTGAGAAAACCAAGGTTCAGAGTGGTTAAATAATATACCCAGCAGAAGGCAAGACTTAAACCAAGTTATGTCTCTTTTAAAAGTCTGTAATTCATCTCTGAACATATCTCCTTCTCTAATACTGCTTCATGAACATTGAATGAGTCATTTATTCAATACGTGTCTGTGATCTCAAAGAGCAAGGAGATGGATAATTGCACGCGCTAATGAAACCCCGGGTAGATTAGTCGCTTCTCCCTTTTGCTCAAATCAAGTTGTAAGTTTGGTCAAATCTATAGAGAGATTTGAGGCCAGCTAAGACTTTTGGATAATTCACAGAGAGAGAGTGAACCATGTCAGAATTTCCTGGGAATTCCAAGTGCGTCAGGGAGAACTACACTGATTTCCCATTTACCTCTTTCTCTAAATGCATTCCTTGTTGGACAGAGATATCCACCTTGGTTAGGGCAGATTGAACACTATCCCCAAACCACTCTCTTGTCTCGGTCACTCAAATCTACCGGAGATCAGGAGCATCAGGGTGAAAAGCCTCTGTCACCTAGGAAGCCTGTGTTCTATTTAGAAAAAAAAAAAAAAAAGAAAAGAAGTGTTTCTCTTACATATTATATAACTCCAGGGAGGCAGTTGCTTAGCAACTGAACCCAGTTGGCTGGGCTGGGAGTAGTTATTAACTCTTATGCAGTCAATCGACATTGTCAAGTCTTCCTGGAAGGCCACCAACCACCCCATTTCCATAACGAAAAGCTCGTGCCTTTGTTTCTACACCAAGACCCCTCCTGGCTCTCTCCTCACCAGACTTGCAACTCTCTCCTCCTAGGAAGGAGGCTAACATATTCAGCAAAATGTGCAGCTCACCTCCCAAGACCAGCCTCAGTCTTTCCTCAACCCATGAGAATCCATATGGCCATTTTAGTACATGAAACCAAACACCTGTCAATAGAAGGTGTTTCTGTTTTTCATTTCTTCTCATTATTTATTTCTTTTCATTCCATCTCCTCTACTAGAAAGTAAAATTCATGAGTGTGGGGCATTGACTATTATTTTGTTACCTGTGATGATTTCTATCTTTTCTATCTAGCACCCAACCCTAGGCCTGCTACCTAGGGGTTGTTCCATAAATTACTGTTGAAATCACAAGGAGATTGTTTGTATATATATATATATATATATATATATATATATATATATATATATATATATATATAAAATATATATGTATATTATATATATATACACACATACATACATATATATAGTCTTCACATGGCTGCATGCACATTTTAGCTTCTATTTCAGGTGTTTCTGTTTTCTCCTTTACTCCCACATTCCATCCATCAGCAAGTGTCTTGACTTTTAATCCAAACAGACTTTGAATCTGCCACTTCTTCCTACCTCTACAGCAGCTACTAAGTCCAAGCTACCATGCTGTCTACCTGGCATGACTATATAGTGTCTCACCTGATCGTTCCTTACTTTACTGTCCCCAGCAGCCAAAGTGAGCTTTCAAAATGGAGCTCAGCCCCATCACTTACTCCTCTGCTAAATACCCGAGAGGGACTTCCTTCCACTGATCTTAGGCTGCCTCCAAACACTCCCTGCAAGGCCCTGTGTATTCTGGTGCCTGGCTACTTACGCCCAACTTCTGAGCATGCGTGCTCTCTCCTTTACTGGGCTCCAGCCTCTCTCTCGTCACCCAAATGGGACGAGCTCATTCCTTCCCTCAGGGCCTTTGTCCATGCTGATTCCTTTGGTCTTGGACTGATGAACCCCAATTCACTCCCCATGTCTTTGTTTAAAGCTCACTTCCCTCCCTGACCATGCAACCCAGCACCCTGGTCGATTTCTTCACAACACCTTATTCCTATTTGAAAACATATTGGGAGACTAGCAGTTAGCGTAATGGCTATGTCGCTGGACACCCACGTAGTTGACTGTGGTTCGAGTCCCGGACCCAGTGGCTTAAACTCACGCCGGGTGCATGTGCGTGCGTGCCCAAGATCCCGAGAGGAGAATGGAGGAGAGGGGATCGCGGCATGGCCATCCCCCCTGGGGGGTGATTTCTCGCTTTCTGTCTCTCTGTCTTTCTCTGTCTGGCGAACGCATGCGCCCTATAGCACAAACCTCTCAAAAAAAAAAAAAAGAAAACATATTGGGATACTGTATGTTTGTGTATATACGCTAGTTTATATGAAATATATACACACACATATACACACATATATAATTTAACTTATTATCTTCTCTAATAGATCGAGGTTCATCATGAGTATCTACCTATGGGGCTGGCATATATAGGTCCATTTTAGATTTTTTTTTGCTAAATAAATGAATAAATATGAGATCATAAAATATTGGGTCATCAGAAAAGTCATGACACATTTTTTTTTGCATAGAAAAGCATAGAAAAATGTCATAACTTTTCTGATGACCCAAAAACTAGAATTGACGGAGGGATTACTACATCCTAAGCACAGTGGCAAACACTTTACTTACGATGGACTTGCTTAACCTTCATTATAACCCAACAAAGAGGGCATCATTATTCCCATTTCAGACGTGATTAAACTGAGGTTGAGAGAAAAGAGTTGGTAAGACTGAGGTTGCCTAGTGAGACAGCAGCTAGGCTGAAATTTAAACTAATTTCAACGTTCGAAGCTGGACTTTAAAGACAGTACAAAATTTATAATATTCTGAAGAGTTTTACAACACTTTTTCTCACCCCTTCCCAGCTTTACTGCATGAGCACTATTTTCCTCCTGACAGCAGGCATGTCAAAGATAGCTTGAGAGTTGGAGGTGGCCCTTCGGCTGAGCTCAGTCTGGCTGGTTTTGCAAAGTCAGGCAAAGTCCAGTTATCTGAACCACCAGAGCAGAGTAGACAAAGGGTGAATCAAAATAGCTCTCCACACTGAATCATTCCTGATCATGCCTGGGAGGCTCTGCAGGGCATGTGGGGATGCTTTGCGGCATACAACATCTCCCTCGCTCTTTTTGTCCAGCACAAACTGTTAGTACAAGGAATATGTCATGCGAAGTGGCTGGCCCCCAAACAGTTCTGGAGGCTGAGGGAACTCTATTTGGATTAAAATAAGATAATGCAAACGGCACCATTGATTGGGCACTTAGGAAGTGCTGAGCACCGAAGCGAGATTTTTACATGCATTTGTATCCACAGAAAGTACCCCCAGGGGGGAGCTATTCCTGTGCCCATTTGAAAAGTGGGGAGACAAAGGAAGCTGTAGTTTGCTCTAGGCTGCCCATCTTCTAAGTGGGGAGATGAAATTCATATCCAGGTAGGTCACGGTGCAGAGTATACGAGCTTAACAATTGTGTTCTACATTTTCTATAACACTCGGAGCATAATCCCTTTCCATTTTCTTTTCTTTTTTTCTTTTGCTTTAATTTGCTAGAGGGCACATGCCCTCACCAGAGAGAGACAGAGAGAGAGAGAGAGAATGAAAGTGAGAAAGCACTCCTTATGGGAGATAGTCACACTGCAATCCCTTCTCCTCCATTTCTCCTTTCATGTGCACACATGCCCAGCATGTTTTTCAAGCTGTGGGATCCGGGACTCAAACTGTGTAGTTGACCATGTGAGATCCAGCCACCTTAACCACTAGGCCATGGGCTGATCTGCTCCAAATCACTTTCCAATAATCTGTTACATACTATGCCCAATAGTTGATTCACATGTACATTTCTAAATGGCGTCAGCTTAACTAGGATGAAGCAGTAATTGTGTATCACAGACAGGGGATGAGCAGTCCAGTCTCACTGAGATTGAGTGCAGGGTCAGCTTTCTGAATTCAGGTATGTGAACAGAGCTTCATGTGCATATTTAATCCACATCTCCTTAGTTTCAGGCAGCCTAGTTATAAGGAAGTCCTGCAGGATAATCATATAGATAATATCACTGGCTTCTGTAAAGCCTGAGAAGGCTATTACCACGTGTAATAGCAGAGTGGGCCTCAAGAAGATTTTGGCCTCCTTCTCCGTGGCACGAGAACTGTGGACACATGGCCTAGTTACAGTTAAGGTTGTTTTCAGTCCCAAAGTTCTTGCCGCCAACCTTTGGGCTTTCTCATTTCTGAGTTTGCAGTGCTCTTCTCTCTCTCTCTAATTTTTACTTGGCTAAGTTTTCATCATCCATTGGGATTCAGCGGGAATTGCCTCCTCCTGGAAGCCTTTGCGGATCCCCAGTTTGGATCAGGTGTAGCCTTTGACTTCTATGGCTTGTTATGATCACAACACATACTGGTCATTGTCAAAATTGTTCTGTAGAACTCAATCTCCCACCAGCCTCTGAGTCTGATGGGAGCAGGAATTATGTCCTAGTCAGCTGCTGCTGCTGCTTCTTTTTTTTTTTGCAAAAATCAGAGCAGCTTCTGACACCCAGAGGACACCCAACATGGGTGCACTACGTACATAATACCATGAACTCCAGCATGGTATTTTTTTTCCTGGAAGAATTTGGTCCAAATGGTCACAGGGAATTGAGCAGAATTGAATGCTATGGAAAGTTTGAACATCACAGACTCAAGAAGCATATAGAAACATAAAGGGAAAATTGCTTTACAAAATTGTAACAAAGAGAAGAAAAGATCTGCACAGGCTGTTCACATAAATTTTCTTGGTACGGTGAGGTGCCAAGGGATAATTAACTTTTTCTACACATCTCTCAGATGACCAGAAATGTCAAATAAAGTAAAAAGCAAATTGCAAAAAAAAAAAGTACCTTTTCCATTCATGCAATTCCTACTATTTTAGGACAATGTGGCACCATGTGATAGAGGAAAGGCATCGGGCCAGGGTCAGCGCTTTGCCTTGGTACAAACTTGCTTTGCGATCATAGGTACATTACCTTCTCTCCCGGTGTCATGTATACTTCACCTTTAAGTAAGAGAGACAGACTAAGATATTCACCAAGGGCTTCTATTCACATACATTCTTCAGGCATCAAGCCATGTTTTTCTCACATGGATTCTTCTGGTGACAAACTGTGGGATTTTTTTTTCCCCCTTTCCTGGGGATTTCTATCGTTTTTCCATGTTCAAAGACACACAAACTGCTCACAGTTCCCTGCTGTTGTGAGAGCAATTTGCCTTCATTACCTTAAACCTTTCAGCATTTCTTGAAACCTCTTTTTATATGGAAAAAATGCTCCCGATGTGATCACAAGACATAAATCTGCTATTTCACATTTCAAAAAGTAATCAAAATGCTCCCCGCTAGAGTAGGTACTCATTACAATTTATAGTGAGAGCTTGAAACCACCTTTATCTTCCTTTCTCATCTGTCTAGAATTATTGTTTCTATTTGGGACAAGAATGCCTAAAGGGGTGGAGGGTGAGGTGAAGAAATCTCTTCAGTGTGTTTATGCGTTATGTGTGTTTGCTTTTTGCATCCATTGGATTATCTTGGGCTGACCAGATAGCTCTTTTACATAACCTTCTTTCTTCCATTTAATTAGCATCTAGAAAATGTAGGAAGGTTGGTAAAAGGCTTGGGAAGTAGGCCTATTTTACCCATTAGGCCCTGAGGCCTACACGCTTTTTAAGAGCCCATGAAAACGTCTTCAAGCTGAAAACAATATATTGGCTCCAAAACAGTAAAAGAAAACTCCAAAAGCAAAATTAATAAAGGCTTAAATTAAATACCTCCATAACATACCGTTATGTCAACCTCCATATTTTCTTAAATTTAGTGTTCATAAAAGTTCCATTATATTCGAATAGCATTGATGAGTTAGAGTCATTTCACAAGAATTCCAGAGTATGCCTGATGATTTTCAAGAAATTACAGGTAAATATAAATTGAGAAATTTACTGGTGATAAAATGATTTCAAAAATATAATTTTAATACCTCTTTTAAAATGTTACAATAAAAATGCTTTTAATTTGCATGGTACTTACTCTATGCATGTAGGGCTCCAAAATAAAACTTCTAGGCCCAATCAAGGTCTTAAAATGGCCTTGCATAGGATGGGTTGATAAATTGACAGGTTGGTAGAAAGATGGAAGGACGGAAAGACAGATGAATGGATGATTCATTAACAAGTGGATGGATGGACAGATGATTGGATGTATATAAGGATGAATGAACAGATAAACAGACTGATGAACAGAAGGATAGGGAGCAAAGGACAGGTGGATGAATGGATGGATGGGTAGATGGAGGAACAGATGGGAGGATGGGTGGAAAGATTAATGGATGAATTGATGAATGAATTGGCAGAGATCAATGAGCAAATGAATGGAAAGACAGAAAGATAGATTGACAGATGAATAGATGGATTCATTAACAAATAGATGAATGGAATACTGCTGGATAAATGGACAGATATATGTAAGGGTAGGATAAACAGGTGGGTGGATAGACACACAAATGAATTAAATGATGGATGGGCAGAGAGTGATGGATAGAAGGATGGATGGAGGGATGGATGAAGATGTGGGTGGATGAATGAACAGACTGGTAAATGGAAGATTAGATTGACAGGGACTGATAGATAAATGGATGGGTAGATGGATGGATGAAGTAACCTGCTCAATATCACTGAGTTAGTGGACATGCATTGATTCCTTACTTTCAAGCTGTCACAAAATTTAGTCACAATTCCTTGAGCATGAGGACCAGAAATGTCCCCAAGACCATCTAGTACAACCTGTTCATTTTATAGCTAAAGAAACAGAGGCTCACAGACAGGAAGGGACTTAATTGATGGCATATTTTCTTTATTCTCATCGAACATGGATAGATGGAGGTTGTTGCTGTAGTGTTCGCCTCTCAGAGAGACCAGGCACAGGCCTATTTCTCATGCCCCCTACATATTTATAGGGTAATGTTTCAGAATTGATGACAACTTGCGGCTAAACTGACAGGTCTCTGTCATGCCAAGCCCCAGGATCTTTTCTACATGCTTTCCCTACTGTTTCTTGCAGAAGGCAGGGTGGTGATTGGTAGTGTTGGGTCTGGGCCCAACTCACTTTGTAGACTTGCTGAGAAGAAACCAATCTGTTTAATTTACACTCAGGTCACCTTATTCTTGGCACGTACGTAGGCCTGTCCTGAATCTTTTAGCTATTGATTGAGACATGGCAGAAAAAAAGAGAACTTCTTGTTTCTTTAACATATTGGATTTTTCTGAGACTTTTCTCTTGCTGACAACATTCTGACTTTCCTTTGAGAGATCCCATCTTCCACCTTCAGACCATTTTTGGGGAGCCTGGGGCTGGCAGTCAGAGTCCAATATCACCAGCCCCAATGACTTGTTCAAAGATGAGCACAGGAAGAAAGTCTGACTTACAGTATGAATATTAGCCTATTAAATCCTGTCCACAACCATGTAGAATGAGTGCTATTAGAAATACCTGATAAAGATAAGAAAACTGAGACACAGTGAGATTAAATAATTTGCTTGAGATTCTAGAGCTGACAAGTGGCAGAGTTGGGGTCTGAACTCAGGTAACCTGATTTCAAGTCAGAATGCTTAACCTGGCACTATCTTGTTTTCAGTAATTGATGTGTAATATGTCCTCCAAAAATACTAGTTGATGGGTTTTATCACAGATGCTGAAATGTATATGTGTTTACTTCCATTAAGTGCTTAACTTCAACTTCCAAGTGAGTTAGTCCTTGGGAGAATTAGACGCAATGACCTCTCATGGAACTTTGTATATAGAACAACTTGTTTACCTAGAAATTTACTTTCTGGTAACTTCAGGATCTGGAAGACACTAAGAGCTACGAGCAGGTGAAGAATAAAACCTTCCAAATGATCAAATATTCTGCAAAAGGTGGGTACTAAAGTTGGTGAAAGTTATTCATGAAAAAGTTTCTCACTCTGATTTTGCACACTTTTTTTTTCTTTTTTCAATTGCCAGGAGACATGTGTGCTCACCATAGAGAGACACAGAGGAAGACAGAGAAAGCATTCTTTAAGGGCCATGGTCACGTCACAATCCCTTCTCCATTTCTTCATCCTGTTGGGATTGGAGCATGCACACACATGCACCCAGCATGTTATTCAAGCCACAAGGGCCAGAGTTCGAACTGCAGTCAGCTTTGTAGGATTCAGCTCCCTTAACCACTAAGCCCGGGGGGGGGGGGGGGGCAGCCTATACTCTATTTTCATATGAATGTTATCTGTTTTCTCAGCTCAAAGTAATTTAGAAAAGGATACTCTGGGAGGAAGTCAGTATAGCATGATAGAATCATTGATTCATGAGAGTTAGACTGATTCAGAGACAAATCTGAGCCATAAAACTGACAAATAAAAGACTTCACCTCTCTGAGCCTCAGTATTCTCATCTGAGAAGATGGTGGCAATCCTAGCATCCACACTGCTGCAAGAGGAAATTAAATCACTGGTATAAAGTGCACATAGTGTGTCCTGCATAAATTACATCCGTTTTGACTGACAAGTTGTCATCCCTTCTCAGCCTCAATTTCCCGATTATAAACTATGGAATATGTATATATATATAGTCTTCCTGGGGCATTTCACAAAGCTGTTGTATAAAGAATTAAGGTAATGAAAATAAAAGTACTTTTTAAATGGCCAAATGCTGCTTAAGTGTGAGGCAGTATTACATTTATTAGTGCTAGAGCAGTAGGAATTATACTATTGTTAATACTTACTACCACTATTAATCATTCTTATGACTACTGCTTTAGTATTACTGCTGCTACTGGAAAAGAATATTAATATGGGCCCTTAGATCCCTGCAATATTTCATAATAATCTCCTAGGTTCAGAGTGGCCACTCTTGGAATGAACACCCAGAATTGTAGCTTTTCTATTGAATCTGAACCAACTGTATCTCTTTTATTCCAGAAATAAATTAGACACAGGTTCCTTTGTGCAAGGAGACACAATCATAAACTAACAACTGAATATAGAGTGGTAAGTACCTTGCAGAGTCCCTGCTAAACACAAGCTGGTAACAGCACTGTATCTTGAATAAGTACAAGAGAGAGGTAGATTATATTTAGCTGTCCAGTCTTCATCTCTCTCCCCAATCAAGAGGTGGAGACTATTTTTCCTTCCTTTGAATCTGAGCTGACCTTGTGACTTGTTTCACCAACAGAATGTTGCTTGTGACCTCTGAAGCTGTCCTTTAAGACATCTTCAGCTTTGACCTTTGTTCTTGGAACGTACCCTCTTGGAAGCCACGGCTAGGCTGAGTGAAATCCAATTCACATGGAGAAATCATGTAAGAAAACTCTCAGACACTTGAGTAATAAGCAGATCATGCTGCCTAATATGTGGTTGAGCCCCTTGGTCCTTCAGTCTAATCAAGCCTCTAGATGACTTTGGCTCTACCCAACACCACGTGAAGCAGAAGAACCTCCCAGCTGAGCCCAATCAAACCACAGCAACATGTATGATAATAAATAAATGGTTGTTATTGTAAGGCACTAAGTTTTGAGGGTGACTTATTAAGCAGTAATGGCTAGCTGAAACAAAGTGGATGTAGGCGCCCTAATAAGATGTTCCTAACTCAGCTTAGATGAGCAGAGAAGGCTCCCTGGAAGAAGGGATGTGTGAAAATCATGAGATTTGTAGCTTATATAGGAGATGAGGTATCCCAGCCCTCAGTCATGGTTCAGCCCTCTTCTCTGCATGATGCATTTGAGTCCAAGACAGGTCAATGATGACGACCAGAATTTTAAAATCTTCCTTCACCCAGATAATTGTTTCTGCTCTTTAGGGATTGGCCCCACTTCCCTGGCTTTAAATCAAAATGACAGGGCCTCCAAATTGGTTCAGGTGCTCATGCGTAGTAAAAATGTCTCTCTCTTTTTTTTTTTCTGGAAAAGGCCTGCTATGTCTAATTTCTGCCCCAAGCACATTTTTATAGTTAAGCTATATTATAAATGTCGTTTAATTTACCCAGCAATTTCAGGCCTACATTAAACGGAGAGCCAGAGATAATATATATAAAGATCCTTTTTGTATAGTCTGATCAGGGCTTGGAAAGAGGGAAGAGGTAGATTTAATCATCATTTGCCCAAATTTATATTCTTTTCCTCTCCTCTCTGCTGCTATTTCTGTATTCTGAACACTACAGAGGAGGAACAAAGAAAACTTTTCAAAGCACCTGGCCAGGTTTGAGGGGCCAAGGCTGTGGATGAGTTGAAGGTTTTAAACATAGCTGAAGGGTCAGGGGCTGGGAATCATGCAGACATTTTAGCAGGCTCAGTGCATCAGCCTCCCTTCCATGGCAGTGGGAGAAAAATTTTGCACTGGGACAGGTGAACTGGCCAGAATGGAGTTCAAATGGTCTTTGGCCTTCTCTGGGAAGTAAGAAATGGTGAGCCTGTCTCATGGTGGGGGCAGTGAGGAGTGGAATTCACTCCTTAGTCAAATAAGTCCTCTTTATGAAGGTCTCCTAAATGACCTCTCTCCCCACCTTTAATGCCTCTCATTTCCACTTTGCAGACAGCATTTTCAAACAGGCTCCTGTCCTGCTTCCCAAACGGCTGATAGTAACCCGCCAGCATCTCCTGGCAGGCCTCTCTGTCCTCCAGTTTGTGGCCCCACTCACTGACAAGGATTCTCCGCTTCATCAATCTTTAGTCAGGCTCCTGAACCATCTCCTAGGTCCATCTGTGCCCTTCTTTGTAAAATCTAGTTTTAGTGAAGAACCCTGCTGAGGTGGTTTGGCAAAAACCCGCACCTCCACCCCCAGTCCCTCACGTCTGATCATCCTCTAGGTCTGATCAGTCGACACTTTCTCCACCATCCCCCAGGTGATGCCTGTTCATTCTGGACTGTCTTCTCTAGTAAATCTGTCCATTCGGTTTAACCAGAATCCCTCCTATTGTGGTGTTTCTTCTTAGTAGTTTTCCATCCAGTGACCCCCTCACTGCTCTTTGGCTGTAAGTTCCCACTAGTCAATGCCACATGTAGAGTTGAGCCCAATCTCTGTCCCCCACTGCATAATCCCGCTGCAGTGGGCCCTATACCTATTGCAATAGTCCTGGATAAAGTGTTTCTTGCCCTTTAACAAGCATCGTTGGATAATCCTTCTCTTGAACGTCACCGCTTAACTTTGTCTAGACCACTTCCATCTCTGTTCTTGATACTCTGGTCATGCTGGCTTAGTTCTTTCAGTGCCTAAAACACTGGCGACTTAACCCTGGCCAAGCCCGGAGTCGAAGTGTGCGTGCCAACACACCCCTGGCTCCGCTGCTCTCCTGCAAGTGCAAGAGCGGAAAAGAGGCTGATGGTAGCAATAACTCATGTCAGGGAAGCTGTCCTCTGTGCACAGCAGACCTGTGCTTGGTTCTCGGGAAGCTGGGGTGTGATCGATCACACACTTCATGGGCACATTTATTTGGCTCATTAAAAGAGTTAACTAGATTTTCAGAGAAGAAAGGAGCCAGGAGACCAGGGCCACCTCTGAGGAGAGAACATCGTGGGTAAAGAGTAGACGCCCACCCCCATTCATACCACAGAGAGGCAACGAATTCTTTTAAAGTCACATGTAGTTATGTATCCCAGCTCTGGGTCTCACTAACTATGACCTTGAATAAATCTCTTAATCTTTTCAAGCCTCAGTGGCCACTGTTGTAAAATGGGACTATCAGCCCCTGGACTATTATGCGTTATAGATGAGATCATAGGAATAATGGCCAGTGTTGGTCATAAAAATAGTAAGTATGATGCTCATGAACAAAGAAATCATACATGGTCATGACTTAGGGGTCAAATAATCCAGGCAAAAATGATTAGTGCATCGGAAATTCCCAGGAAGCAGCGAGTGGAGCTCAATCAGGGGTCAGGCAAGAATGTAGTAAGGATTTCTGGGTCTTTAAAAACTCCCCATGTGCTTTTTTAATATTATAGTCCACATTGAAAACTATGGATTCAGCCCAGGCCCCTAAACTTAGAGATGAAAAAACTGAGGCCCAGAGAGGGACAGAGATGGGTTCAGGGTGTCACACAGCACCCCCTACACTTTATTTTTTTTACATGCCAGAGGGCATGTGCACTTGCTGGAGAAAGACAGAGACAGTGAGAGGGAAAACAAAAAATCACTCCCCCTGGGAGAGTGCTACACCACAATCCCCTCTCTTCCTGTTTCCTCTTGGGATTTTGGGCATGCGCACACATGCACATGGTGTGATTTTTCAAGCCACCCGGTCTAGGATTCAAACCAGTCACCCGTGTGGGAGTCCAGTACCTTGACCACCATGTACCTGCTGGCCCTACACAGCCCATTTTGGGCAGTTGTGTCGGCCACAGAACTCAGCTCTCTGACTCCCACTTGGGTGGTCTTTCTGCCAGTCTATGCTGAGAAATTACATTAGGTGTGGCCAAGGTACCAGGCTCTGGCTGGTGCCTCTAAGAGTGTGGTAGGGAAGGATTCTCCTGAACTCATGCTCTGTAAGCTTTCTGATGCATTCAGAGTCCATTTCTCTTTTTAACCCCTATCCGCAATGCTTATGAGACTGTCTGAGGTTCTTTGAAAACTATTTGCTACCACAGATGAACAAGCCTAACCTTTTCTCTCTCGTTGCAGGGGTGGGCCATGATTTTCACCCCGTTATGCAAAAACCGAGTGATCTGTGGGCTTCAGGATCTATAATCCAACACATAGCACATTAGTGTTTATTGACTAAATGAATGAGTGTATTGGCTCTATGAATGAATGAGATCACAGAGATTGTAAGTTCCTTGAGGGCTGGCACTGTCGATTTTTATTCCATGCCCACAACCAAGCCTATCTAGTAGACATTCATTAAATGTTTGCTATTTGGGATTGAGTCAGTAAGTCAGATTCTGAATTTCCCATGGCCTAGTGGGAAAGACAGATGCATAAACAAATACTAAGAATAGCGCAGGCTTGTTACTATAGCACTGTTGCATGGCGGGGCAGAATCATCTCAGAAGGGATCCCAGAGGAGGGTATAAAACATGCTTGTTCCACATTGGAGCTGGGTAGAGGAGTCAAGGAAGAGAGCCTGAATCGGGGGATCCTAGGCTTTATTCCGATAACGGGAAAAAGGGCAAACAAAGAAGGAGAAAAGCAAGTTACAGGACAATATGAAAGGCACACGGACATTTTGTAAGAAATGGAAAGTTTATATGCTCAAATTGAAGGACATGTATCCTATAAAATAACGGGCCTTTATCTTTTGATAATGGATCGGTTCCATGGTGGAGTCTCTCTTGGAAACCCTCGGTTTCCTCATCTGAAACACAGGACAATTTTTCATTGCACTAGCCCCTCAAAGTTGTTTGTGATGATCTAACTCAATACTGGGTATACTCTGCCATGTGTTATGCAGAAAAAAGGACTATTTTTTTTTAAACTACTTAGAATAAAACTACCCCAGGACAGGAAAGAATTCATTTCTTTTGGGCCAAACCTCATTAACTGATTGTCCAAGTTTATGCTTTATGGACATAGTGTGCTCGTTATTTATGTATATGCACAAACTCAGCTTCATCGATGTAATTCTCTACAATTCTGCTCAGGATATATTTTCCCATGTGCGCAAGAGAACGAAATGCCAACATATTGTGGCAATAATTGAAGTCAGTTACGTCGCTCTCAGCAGGCCCTGTTGGAGTTCTCATCTGCCTCTGTGAAGGCTGGGATGGTTATTGAAGGTTCTCTTAAAGTGACACATTTATTTGGCCTATTAAAGAACATCAGCTGGATTTTTTTTTTTTCTTCTAGAAATGAGGATAGGAAAGACTAAACCAGCTAGCTTTGTTTAGACAACAAACAGGGCTATAAGCAGTGACCCTGGGTATTCATGGCTTCCTTAGAGAGCACGGCCCCCTACTTGGAAGTCCTTAGGGCAAAATGGGAGGGGGCAGGGGTAGAGAGGAGAAATGAAAAGCACTTCTATTTCTGAATCATAGCTGAATTGGAAGAATGGTTAGATGTCAAGTTCTTTGAGGGCGAAGATATGTTTAGTTCATGGCTGCATTCCTAGCCCCTATCAAGTGCCTGGTAGAGAAGAGATCATCTTTTCTGTTTTTAATTTTAAATTTTGCTATAGGGTGTGTGTGCTTGCCAGAGAGACACAGAAAGATAGAGAGATCTCTCTAGAGAGAAATTTAGAAAGCACCGCCCCCCCAAAGGGAATGGCCACATCCCAGTTCCTTCTCCTCCATTCTTCTCTTGGGATTTTGGGATGCAAGCACCCATCCCTGGTGTGTTTTGCAAGCCATTGGGCCCAGGATTTGAACTGTATGGTTGACCATGTAGGATCCAGCCACCTCAACCATCATAGCACTGGCTGGCCCCTAGAACATCTTGCATAAAGAAGAAGTAGGTCTTAAATGAATGAGTGAATGAGTCCTCACACCAGCACTGTTAAGCTATCTGAGCCCAATTCTTTCTCTATAATCAAATGATTGTAATAGTCACCTTTGAAGGTTCTGCTAATAATTGAGATTCTATAAACAAAGCGATAGCAGGATTATAGCATGTCATAGGCATTTCTTTCCTTCTCAACCTTTCCAAGGGTCTACTTTCTTTGGAAACAGGGTAGAGGTAGAGTGGAGAGAAGACACTGCCCTCCAGAAGACCCTTTCTCAGAGGCTACCCCTGACACCGTCTTTCCCAGGCAAGAAGGTTTATGGAGAACAGGTTGTGCCCACATGGTTCCTCCTCCAGGGTTTTGTGACTGATCTAATATAAACCTTGTTCATAAAACACCAGCCAGCGAGTGATGGATTCACTCACCTGGACCCTTGTCTTCTGCTTGGAACCTCGATTTTATTAAACAAGATAATAAAATACCTTAAATTGGGAAGCAGCACATAGATATGGTAGTTGTAAAGGCATGCTCCTCTTCAAATTCCCACAGAACGTTTTATCTGTGGGAGCCATAAATTTGTGAATTCAGTGCCAGCTGGTTATTATACATCAAGGGCCTCTTTCTTGATCAAGACTCTTGGGAAAGGTCATTCATTCACTTCTTCATAGTAGCACCTATATTGAGTACCTAATTTGTGTGTCAGACACTGTGGTAAGTCTTGATGGAAAATTCCTTATTTGTTTCTCATCAATTCAATGAGAAAGGTACAGTTATTTTCCCTGCGTGTACTATTTCCATAAAGCACAAATAACTTGCCCAAGGTTATACAGCTAGAAGATGGCAAGGCTGGAATTCAGACTCAGGCCACTGTGACCCTAAATTCTGAGCTCTAGCCACTGCCATACACCCAGTGAACACCTGCTAACTGACTAACAGACACTCCTCTGAGCTACATGTTGGTGACATGGACAGACGGAGTTCCTAGTCTGACAACCTGCCATTAGCATGCACGCTGCTAAGAAGCACTTTGAAATACAATATGCATATTGTATTTTTTTCTTTTTGTTTTACTTGCCAGAGATTGTGTGTACTTGCTAGAGAGAGACAGAGACAGAGAGGGAGAAAGCTCTCGCCCAGTAGAGCGTGGTCAGCTGTAATTCCTTCCACTTCATCTCTCCATCCTGTCAGGATGTGGGGCACATATACACATGCACTTGGCATCTTCTTCTGTCCATCGAGCCAGGATTCAAACTATGGGCTGCTGTGTGACATCTGGCTCCCTTAACTACTAGGCTAGGGGGCCAGCCCATTTTCTGCATATTAGATGAATGCATGAGTGAATGTTGAATGTTCATTCATTCAGCAACTGCATTTATTGAGGTTATTCTCTGGGAGAAGCAGTGCTGAGAGTTGGGGATTGAAAGAGTAATAAAGTATACTTCCTGCCTTGAAGAATCTCAGCATCTAGAATGAGAAGGGCTTTCTTTCTCTTTTCTTTTAGAGATTTTTGCTATAGGGCATGTGTATTTTCCAGAGAGACAGAGAGAGACATAAAGTGAAGAAGCCACTCCCCCCCAGGGGTGATGGTCATTCTCATTCCCCTCTCCTCCACTCTCCTCTCAGGATTTTGGGCATGCACATGCACCTGGTGTGTTTCAAGCCACCCAGTCCAGGACTCAAGCCTCAGTTGACCACACGGGAATCCAGTGCCTTAACCACTATGCCACCTGCTGCTCCCAGGAGAAGGACTTTACAACATGTGCATGTATGGGGCAGAGGTTAAAGATCATTCTAATCCATGTGATGGAAGGCAGTCATGTATCCTGATGACTGGGCTACTGTTAGGTTCTAGCATGACTCTAGGTTCTGGACTCCAAATGTGGCCACAGTGATATTACATCCTTTAAAATTTTCTGTCCTATCAAGTGTAGGATTAAATACATTGCCTTATTAACAATAATGATGATCTCATCTATTTTATTGTATATTATATATGCAACTATTAACATATTTTATTGAGCTCTTACTATGTACCAACCACTATTCTACAAGCTTTACAGGATCAACTCATGATCCTCACTACAATCCTAAAATGTAGGTTTATTTATCATTTTTCATTTCACAGTCGAAAGAACAGAGGCCTAGAGAGGTTAAGTTACTTATTTAAGCGTACACATTTGGATAAACAAGAGAAGTCTGAGGCTTTCTTTAAAAACAACAACTGCCAAAAGAGAAAAACTTTGTTTTTAACCCTAGTTGAAGTTAAAGTATGCAAATTAGCCTAAGCACATCATTTATTATTTATGCCATAAATTAGGCAAATTCCCTTTCTGAAGCCCTGAAAAGCTAGGCCTGATTCCCCATATTTTGCATTAATTTCCAAGGTGGCTGGCCCAAATTAGCTTTACAACTTGATAAACCTGATTTAAAGGGGGGACTCAAAGGTGGAGGCCTGATCAAAAGTCTTTAGGGAATGATACGTCTGAGCTCGGTTCCTCTCCCTTTGCAAATTGATTTATAGTTTAATGGTGTACTTCTGTAGCAAGAGCTGCCAAAAACAGCTGCATAGGTTGTGCACTGCTTAATTCCAGGAGTGCCGTCACACGAGCTCCTCCAGGGGTTGTCCAGGAGGCGGCCCAATGTGTTCCTTTTTCTCTATTCACTCGGCAGAGCGACAAGGGAAGTATTATATTCAAATTTTGCAAGTGAAAAGTGAGACTTGACTTCCTCCAACATCACCCAAGACAATGACAGCAGAGTTGGGATCTGCATTCAGGCCTGTCTCTGTCCTAATCTAGTTCTGAGTCTGTTACTCTCAGGAAGCTCACTCTGAGTGCATTCTTTGAAACACGACCTTGCCCTGATTCCATACTATTAAAGCTTTGGGGAAATGGTTACTAAACCCATGCACAGAGCCACTTGTTTGAAAAGCACATCCTGTCTTCTCAGTGACCTCCATTATTGTTTCTAAATGCATTGTCATCATTTGGGATGAACATTTATGGGAAAGAGGAGGGCTCCTGGGACCTTATCTGGAAACTTCTTTCACTTTCCATTCCAGCCTGGTTTTCACAGAGAGTGAATCATCCTTCAAAGCCTATGAGGAGCTCGCTCCCTTTCCTCTGTCACCCCCAACTCCTACCATAATTATTGGGTTGTCAGGAAAGTCATGACACATTTTTTTCATAGGAAATATTTTATCCTAAGTCAAGTTTACCCAAATGATGTACTTTTTTTTTTTTTTCTTGCAAATGCTTTGTGTCCTATGTTTGGGCAAACACTTTGGGCCATGGCTAAAGATTGCATGTTATTCATCCCTTAATGTATTCACTCATTCACTCACCCAAACAGCCGAGAATAGAGAGAGAATAAAAGTCAACCTCTAATCCTAAGGATCTCATTTTTCAGCAGGGGAGGGAGATATGTCAACAGGCAGTTACAATGCATTATGATTCTTCCTAGCTCTTTTGGATATGTTTATCAATGAGGCCACAGCTTGAATATGTATGTACTTTCAAAAGAGTTTCAGAGCCACATCATATCAATGTGAAGAGTTGGTAAAGCAGCTATCGAGACCAGCAGAGCAAGTATGTGAGATGTCAGTGCAATTGCTCTACCCAAGGCACGGTCCTGGATGGTCTTGTCTGATGCTACATGGCATGCTTACCACAATAGCCATAGATGACTAGATTAAGCATGAACGGCTAACCTATTGACTGGTGAAAAGGGCTGGAAACACAATCTTAGGAACTTCGATTACAAAATATGCTGAGTATTAGAAGATATGTCTGAACTGCTATGATCTAGAAGAGTCTGACCCACTAGAACTTCCTGGAAGGAGTTGAATTGTGCTGTCTCCACGCTATCCAATGTGGCAGCCACTAGCCACACTACTGAATTCTTGAAATATGGCTATTGTGAATGAAGAACTCAAATTTCAATTCAGTTTCAATTAATTTAAATGTAAAAAGTCACAGTGACTGCCATAGTAGTGCACACATGGAGTCTGACCCAAGGAAGCCATCATGGCCCATAGGCAAGTAGAGGTGATGTAAAAGTGATCTCTTGTGAGTGAGCAGAAGGAGGGAGCCAGAACCAATACATGTACAGAGAAACAGATGCCGTAAAAGAGAGAAATGGGGGAGGGAGTACTCAGTTCCTAGGACACCCTTGGCTCAATATTTGCAATATCCTTATAGCAGACCTTCTTTTTCTTGAGATATCCTCAGTGAGTCTTTGGTCTATATGTTTCAGTCTTTTTGGGCTTCTATAACAAAATATTATAGAATGGGTAGTTTATAAACAAACAAACAAACAAACAAACAAAACAAAAAAATTAGCTTTCACAGTTCTGGAGATTGGGAAGTCCAAGACTAAGGCATTGGCAAATTTGATGTCTGGTGGGATCCGTTTCTCATAGATGGCACCTCCTTGCTGTGATTTCATGTGAGCAAAGGAGCAAGTTCTTTCTCGGGTCGCTTTTATGAGGGCACTGACTCCATTCACGAGGGCTCCACCCTCATAATCCGATCACTTTTCCCACGACTCCCCCTCTATCACTTAGAGGGATTAATTCAACATAGTAATGGGGGCAGACACAAACTTCAGACCATAGCACTATACAATAAAAAAAAAATCATATTAAAATCTGATGTTTCAGGGCCAGCAGGTGTAGTGTGGTAGTTAAGGGCTCTGAACTCCCAAATTGCTGGCCACAGTTCAAGTCCTGGACCTGGTGGCTTGCTTTCTCATTCTCCCTCTCTCTCCTTCTCTCCCTATCCCTCTCTGGTCAAATTCAAATAAACAAACAAACAAATAAAGTTAAATCAAATAATTCCTTTTAAAAATGTTTCTTTTCTTTTTTTTTTCTTGGAAGCCAGCAATGCTCTAAGAATCTGAGACTTAGTTTAGAGTAATAACAACAGCCATAACAACTAATCACTGTCGCATCATTACCATCCACCTTCATCATCTCAGAGTTAAGTGACTTGTACAAGGTCACACACGTAGGCTGTAACGAACATCTCCTGAAATCCATTCTGTGCTCTTTATTGTACTATATTGCTTTGCCTAACTGGACTCTAGGCCCTGGGCCAGTGATCTATTTTGGCATTCTGAACTCACTGATTTATGATGCTCAGCTTTGGCACATGCTCGATCTCAAACAGGAAATGGATGAGACCACACAAGGAAACTGTCACCATGAGGCTCATACTCAGCCCCTCTTCTTTCTAAGACTTGTCCTAAGTTCCAGACTGTAACTTGCTTTAACCTCCAGTTCCTCATCACTGCTGGTGTCTAGTTACTTGCCCAAGGCTGGCAGTGGCTACAGTGTCTATGACTCACTCAATCCTTCCCTGGCTCTCCCCACCCCAGACTCCTACTGGGTTTCTCTCTCAGCCACTCTCTGAGACCCATAGTGAGAGCAAGGAAGCACAAGAGGTACCTGGCCTGGGACCTGGGGCTCCCCCAGCCTCTTGGGTTAATGTTTGCCTGCTTGACTCGAGCCATCTGCTTGGATGGCACCATTCCCAGGTGCAAGCTGGTCTGCTGGTGCCTCAGAGATTCAGGTGCCAAGTCAGCAGGGGAGGGAGCTATGGCTTGATTTCAGCTTCTACTAAAGCTGTTCTGTGCAGTCACTCTGCCATGGCTACATAATGTAAATAACCGGTGTGGCTGAGGGCTGCTACTGGCTTAACGGAGACAGATGCCCCTAAGATTTCCACGCCACATCTTCTGAGGTCTTAGGACATACACTTGGGGGAGAGCGGGGACATTCCATTTTGCTTTTCAAAAGGGTGAATTCACTTGCGAGTGGGAGTCAAGAATGGGAGTGAGAGATCTGAGTCTGGGCTCAGTTTCTCACTTGCAATGAGACTTTGAGTAAGCCTCTTCCTGTTTCCGCATCCCTTTCATCAGTCAAATGAAAATATCAGGGAGAGGATCGAGGCAGGTGGGAATCCTAAAAACTGCTATGATCTGTTAAAAATTGCAGACTCCAGGGTGGTGTAATTTAACTACACCAACCTCACATTCTCCCTGGAAAGTGGGCAGAGCATAGACGATCACACCTATGCAAGGTCCAGTGCCTGCTCAAGGTGACAAAGTGGCTTGCTGAAGGACACACACCTACCAAGGAGCAACAGAGTCAAAATCAGGTTGCTCTGACTCTGAACCCTCTGTTTTCATTCACTCTGCCATACTTTCCTGCTTTCAACGGGGTGCTTGCTGTTTTTGCAGTTGCTAGAGACCCGCAAGAAGGCAGGTTCTATAACAACCAGAACTGTGACTGGTAAGTTTGTTTTGAAATGAGCTTAGCCACAGGGTGGATAATTGCAGTTGATATTCCCTTTGGAAAGAAAGATGGCTTCGGAAGGACCCGCTGAATGGCTCAACTTGTGGTTCTATGTTTGCATAAAGCTTTCTCACCCTTTGCAAAGCGTATTTCTCTCCTTCTTTATCTTCTCATTTTTCTTTCTCTTTCTCCTCTTTTCTTACATGATTTCTTAGTGATTCTCCATCTATTATCTCATTGATTTTCTCATAGCAACCCTATACAGTAGGACACTATTATTACTCCCATTTTTCAGATGAGGAACCAAAACTTAGACAGGCTGCCTGAGACCACAAAGATGTAGGGAAAAGAGTCAGGGATTAAATTCACATCTCTATTTCTTCACAGCAAAGATTAAAATGACTGTAGAGTGGTAATAAAAAGCTCTGTGTGGTTGACTCACATGGGAAGGTTCTGAGTTCAAGTCTGACGATCTCCCTCAACATGCCAGGTGCATATGTGGCCCATGATCTGGGGCTGGCTCAGGCTGGAGGAGGTGGATTGAGCATGAGGACTCTATTGGGGGCCCTAGTCTTTCTGTCTCTGCCTCTGTTTCTCATGGAAGAAATAAATAAACTTTTTTTTTTTTTTTAAAAAAAAGAAAGGTAATTTAACAGTTTTATAAATGGATTGAGCACTTATACAAAGTTAGGCACAGATGGAGAGAAATGTGGATGAGTAAAATTCAGTTGAGGTTTTCTAAGAGTTCATTGTCTAAGGAGAGGGAGACATAAAAACTGCAATTTATGCATCATAAGTATATGTGTTACCCATCAGAAAGTATAAAAATGTGATAAGGGGCCCAAACGAGCATTTATAAATGGTATAATGAGAAGGGAGGCAAGATAAGCTTTTATAAATAAAATTAGGGGAGTTTGGGGACTGGGTTTTGAAGGATGCATAGGAGTTCACAAGTCAAATAATAGTAGTAAGAATGGCACCTTTTTATTGAGTGCTTGAGATGAGCTAGGCACAGCCACACACATTAACTAGCCTTAACAATCATGCCAGGTTAGTTATAATCCTCCCCTTTTCATATCAGGCCAAACAGGCTCAGAGAATGAAAGCAAATAGCTCAAGGTAATGTTGCTTTTGTAAAATCAGCCAGCTGGGAATTTAATCTAGCCCCTAACTATACAACCAGCCATGCATTCTTCTAGGGTGACAGCCCAGGCTGTAGGAATAGCATGAGTAAGACAAGGCAGATGCTTCAGCTGGAAGCTGCAGAGTGGATATAGAAGAGGTTGAGAGGAACTGTTTCCTCTCTTAGAAAGCTGATTTGGGACACTTTCCAGTTGCTACAGGGTGAGAAAACATCTCCCCTCCCAGAATCCAGTCAAGCCACCTTGATTTCAAGGCTTACATCAGCTCTCTGAGGGTGTGTGAAACCCACCTTGCACTCCAGCAGCCAAACAGCCTGGGGCTTTGGAATCACATAGCCCTGGGCTTGAATCCTAACTTGATTACTCATTGCTGGTGAGACCTTGTGCAAGTGCCTATACTTTCTTTCTTCTTCCTTTTTCCTTTTCTTTTTTAGGATTTTGCCAAGGGCGCATGTGCTCGCTGGAGAGATACGAGACAGACAGAGAGAGGGAAAGTGAGAAATCACCCGCAATTGGGAATGGCCATGCTACTGTCCCTTCTCCATTCTCCTCTCAGGACTCCGGGCACAGGCACACACGTGACCAGCTTGGTTTATAATCCATTTTACAGATGGAAAAATTGAGGCTCATGGCTAGGAAATGGTTGAGCTTAGGTCTTGAATTTAGGGGCATATAGAAACCAGTTTTATATAGTGTGAGTTCTCTACTAGTGGTGAGGTGACCTGGGGATGTGGGGATTCACTAACAGCCAGAATTGGAATGCCAACCAGTGAGGTAGCCAGAGGATACGTACTCCTCTTTCATGAGATCTCCTTTCCTTGACCAGGAAAAATAATCTCTGTGCTCATGTCTTTAGGAGCTATCGAAGGCATGGAATCACTCTAGTTGACTTTGGTTTCTGTCTTGTCAGTCTTTGGAGTGTGGTGAGCTGGAGGTTGGATCCCTCCTATTGACTCTGCATGTTCATGGTGGAGACATTTTCCCCAACATCTCTTAATACAAGTGGACCCGCCTCGGAAGCCATCATTCCTCACAGCCATGCACACGTGCTCAGCAGTCATAGGACCTGGATTCAAATCTCACCTCTGCTACTTCCTGCCAGATGACCTAAAGCACATGCCTCAGCCTCTCTAAAGGCTGAGCCTTTAGGCTCACCTAGAAAATGAGGTTTCCTCATCTAGAAAATGGAGGGAAATGGGGAGATTAGATAAAGTAACCATCGCGGGGTGAAATGGTGATGAAGCCATAAAACATGGTGCTCTGCAAGGCTGACCCCCACAGGAAGGCTCTGGGTCTGTGTCCAGAGACCTCCCTAGTATGCTGGCCACGTGTGTGTGTGCCTGTGATCGGGGGTTGGCTGAGGCTGGGGCTGGATCTTGATATCTCAAGCCTGTTAGTGGGGGGCTCTGTCTCTCTGTATCTCTCTCATTCATGGAAGAAAGATGAATGCTCAGTGGAAATGCCTGAATATATTAAGTGCTCATTAGCTATTAGATCGTTGGAAAAGTCATGATGCATCTTTGCATAGAAAAATACGTCATGGGACCAGCAGTTAGCGTAATGGCTATGTTGCTGGACTCCCACGTAGTCGACCGCGGTTCGCGTCCTGGACCCAGTGGCTTAAAACTCACGCCGGGCATGTGTGCGTGCGTGCCCAAGATCCCGAGAGGAGAACGGAGGAGAAGCGATTGCAGCGTGACCATCCCCCCTGGGGGGTGATTTCTCGCTTTCTGTCTCTCTGTCTCTCTCTGTCTGTCTGGCGAGTGCACGCACCCTATAGCAAAAACCTCTCAAAAAAAAAAAAAGTTGCTGGACTCCCACATGGACGATTATAGTTTGAGCTCTGGACCTGGTGGCTTGAAAATCCCACCAGGTGCATGTGCATGCATGTCCAAAATCTCAAGGGGATAATGGAGGAGAAGGGATGACAGTGTAGCCATCCTCCTGGGGTGATGATTTCCCACTTTCCCTCTCTTTGTCTCTTTCTGTCTGTCTCTGGTGAGTGTATGTACTCTAGAGTACATAGAGTACATACACTATATAGTACAACCTCTCAAAGAAAAAAAGTACGTCATGACCTATCTGACAACCCAATAAGATACCCATGAATTAATTGCCTACAAATAAAACTATAACCTATTTCACTTTATGATTCCCTTCAGTCTGACCAGATTTCCTCAACTGTATATTATGCATCAGGCACTGAGCTAGGTATTGGGAACACTTTCCACCTGTATCTACTAAATATTTACTGGCCTTTCCCATGTACGAGGAGAATCTGTACATGGGCTTGGGGGTGCTGAATGTAAGAGGCAGCAGTGGCACTTGGTGTTAAGGATTTTCTTTCTTCTTTTTAAATTAAAAATTATTATTATTTGCTAGGTGGCATATGCTCTCACCAGAGAGAGACAGAGAGAGGGAGAGAGGAGAAAAGCATCCCATATGGGGACTAGTTATGTTGCAATCTCTTCTCCACTCTCTCTCCTTTGGGGATTGTGGGCACACACACAAACACACACACACACACACGTTCCCTGCATGTTTCTCAAGCTGCTGGGTCCAGGACTTGAGGGATCCAGCTGCCTTAACCACCAGACCACTGAGCCAGCCTAGAGATCTATTTTCTAAAGTATACAACATGAAGTTGCAAGATAGAGATACAGAGTAAAATGGTTACTGTAGCAGAATAAATGAACATATCTATCCCACCACCACCACCACCACCATTGCAGGGATAGCTGTCATCTACTCCTTTAGCAAAAATCCTAAATACGGTACACTTGGGGTTAAGAGATTCTGGCACAGACCTGGCTTTGATGTGGTATTGCGACTGCTTCTTGGCTCTGTGATGCTAGGCACATCGCTTAAACTCTCTGTGCCTCAATTTCCCCAATCAATACAATGCATAATGACCACATTTTTTCTTCTGGGTCTATTGTGAGGATTGTCCACATAATTCTGTACAAATGATTTATCCCGAGGTTTGGAACAAAATCAACACTCGGTCAATGCTGTTTTGACGGCTTAGACACAATCCTTGCCACATTCTAGTAAATTATGTCACACCAGTTCACTAACCTTCTCCCAACTCACCATCCTGTTACCTTCCCCCCCCCCCCCCCAAGAATGTCTGTTCCCTGCCCTGCTCCCTCGGGTCACAACCACCAAAGGGCTGCTTCTAAGGAACTACAGGAACCAGAAGATTATGCAAATATGCAAATCCAGCAAAGCAGTGTTTACCCGGGGCTGAGCTGCGCTGACTGAGCTCAGCAGCTGCCTTCCAAGAGAGGAATCCTTCGGTGTCATCACAACCTCTAGTGGACGACAGCGAACACCGCGGCTCACAGTCCTTTGTCCCAGCTTTCCTCTATGGAGCACAGGGAGGCCAGGGGGGACAAGGAGGATGAGCCAATCAGATGATCTTTTTCGAGCTTGAGCCTGTGCATCTGCCTACCTAGCCCTCCCACTCACTCCTCTGTTTCCCTCTCTCCAACTCCATGGGGATGTAATAGGTTCTGAGAGCGAAGCCTTCTTCTGGATTTCCCTATTTTTCTCTCCTATTGTAGAAGAAATCTGTCCTTTGGCTGCTTTTTTTTGTCCTTTTAAAACCAGCTCAAATGTGACCTCCTCCAGGAAGCCTTCACTGATCACTCCTGGAGAGAAGTGAACTAATCCGCAAATAGAGCCCCATAGCTCACTGATATCCCCTACCAGAGTGCCTACTACATGGCATGGACACTGGTGGTTGGCCCGCAGATGCCTCTCGTTAGGTTGCTATTACTCGGACAGGGACTTCCTCATGTTATTCTGTGTCTCTAGCACCCATCACGGGGTCTGTCACATGCAGAATGCTATGGGTCAAATGCCTGTGACCCCTGAAATTCACATATTAAGGCTGTAAACCCCTGTGTGCTGGATTTAGAGGTGGAGCCTTTGGGAAGTAATTAATTGTCAATAAGGTCATGAGGGATGAGAGCTCCCGTGATGGGATTAGTGCCTTCACAGGGGTTCTCTATCTTTCTGTCATGGGAGGATTCAGCTAGAAACCAGCCATCTACAAACCAGAAAAAGGGTTCCCCCCTCTAGATACCCAATCTGCTAGTGCCTTGATATTGGGCTTCCAGCCTTCAGAAATATGAGAAATAAATTGCTGTTGTCTAAGCTATCTAACCTAAGGTTTTTGTTACTGCAGCTCAAACTGACTGAGACACACAGAAAGTGGTCAGGGAATGTAAAGGGATGAATGAACATCTTTTCCCAGAAGACTCTCTCTTTTTAGACCTTTTAGTTCAACCACTAGCCTGCCATTCTACATCTCCTGCAACTCCATGACCACGAATTCTGACTCTTCAGGATCATCTTGATGTTCAAAGAGCGAAGGCGCAAGAGTTTGGAAAGGAGGGATGTCTACACAAGACAACGCAAAATGCTTCCTGTAAAAAGCAGCACGCAGGGAGCTGGGGCTGTTCACTGCCCCTCCATCTCTTCTACTTTGGCCGAGATTATCCCAATAGTCATGCCAACATGTGCTTCATACCAGCTTCACGGCTTGGCTTTCTTGGTGCCTACTAATAGAAGCAGTTCACTCTTTGGAAAAGCAGGGAGGACACAGAATAAATATTACTTGAGCACTTCCCATGTGTTAGATGCTTTTTGATCTGTTATATAATCCCTGCAGCCATCCTTCCAGGAGTGTACCAACCGTCCCCCTCTCCCTACTCCCATTCTACAGAGGGTGGGAAGAAACTTCACGGAGGAGCATCCTGCTGAACGTTAACACATTCACTAACAGTGGAGCTGGGCTCTGGCCCTACGTTGATCTGACCCCAAAGACACACTTCTTTGCTTGAACCCTATAAATCTCATTCCAGTGGCCAGCCCAAAGTCCCAGAAACAGCCTCACTACAGCCTGTTTGGTGTTTTGCGATCCAGCCTCATGAAGGAAAGTGCAAACAAGTATTCAAAGGGCAGTTGGACTCTGCATTCGAACAAGGTCCTCCTTGGAACATTCTTCTCCTCTCGCACTTTCTTCCTCTTTTTCATTGTGACTCTTCTATGAAAATAGGAATCAAGTATAATTAGCAGGAAGAGGGAGGTAGAGAAGATGGAAAGGCCACACCCATGCTGAGAGTTCCATTCTGCTGACCTTTGCTATGAAACCCACTTGGGGGTTCCTCAGGTCAGAAGTCACCTGTCTTCTACCCTCAGTCACCAGCTATAGCTTTGGATGCCCCTAGTGGAGGCCTGCACCACGGGCGTGTTGCAGAAATGTTCTGTGGACCAGGTAGGAAAACCAGAAGACTGAGCCTAAGCGAACACCTTGTAAGAAAACACTTGCAGGCAAAACCCAGAAAACAAGCCATCCTGTTCAGGAAACATCCTTGGGCCTTGGAAGGAGAAGAAAAGAAATGTAACATCATTTTCCTGAGGCCACAGAAGACAAGGAGAGTCCTTCAAACTTGGATAAGGTGGCCCCTGCCTGGGGCATCCAAAACTCCATGGAAAACAATGCCAATCTATAATGAAAATACTCTTTAAGTGAATCTAACAACAACGCACACAAGAGACTAGAGGAAACAGCAAATCTGAGTCTTATTGAGCAATATCGAATTTGCTTTATTAATTCGAGAGAAGGAGAAAAGAAAATGACACCCAGGCTCTGCAATCTTAGCACGTCGTCACAATTAGTCCCCATGTGCATATCTTAGACAATAAGGAGCCTCTTCAAAAACAAGTTATACTTTATACTTATTCATGCCTTACAGCAAAATGGCCCAGAGAATCACGTGACCGGCATACGAATGTAGCAACAAGTCCCTTTCAAGTGTTTACAAATCCCGTCACTCTCCTGCAAACAGAACTCCTCTGCAGGACTGAATTAGGTGAACAGTTCTCCATCCAACCTTACTGCACATTAGGCTCCATGTTAAAATGGAATTTACTGTGGAAGGTCACTTGTTTCCAAATGCACCGTCAGAATTGGCAATGCTCATTGGCTTCCCTCACTCCCTCATGACTCAGAGTCTCAGAGTCAGATACACACGGTTATTAATGAACCTTCTGAAGTAGTACATCAGTCGACTTTAATTTGGTAGTGACCTGAAGTTAATTAAAAATATATGCTGCCTAGCCATCATCTGGAACAGTGGAAAAATAACACTAAATGTCTTAAAAATTAAACACCCCCATCCGCACCCACACACTACATGTAACCCTCCCCCCAACACACACGTAGTAAGTTCGAAGCCAGTGAAGGAGATAGGCTATGAAAGCGTGGTCTGGGATAACAAGATAGTTCAATATATGCTCTTATGACATTTTTCCTGAAGGGTGTTGTATTGGAGATTGTAATCTTCAGAGGCAAGACCACTTTAGAAAAGCCAGCAAGCCGCTTGGTAGCTCTGAGGGGCTGTGTGTGTGTGTGTGTGTGTGTGTGTATGCCTGTTAGGCTTAGATTCAAAAAAGGTGGGGGGAGGGAGATCTGGACTCAGCTCAAGGCCACTAAGCCATTGTTGGGAAGAGACAGCTAATTAAGAAAGGCACGCTGTGGTAGAAACGATTTCAACCAGGCTCTTCCCCCATCTTTCCAGGAGAGATTGTCCAGAACCGGGGTAAAACAAGGGAGGGGGAGATCTTTAATGATATGCTTTGTTAAACAAAAGGTGGTGAATTATTTCCTTTGCTTTGGGACTCCACACTTCAAGGGAAGGGGGTGGGGGATAAGATGCCTGATTTATGCTGAGGAGGGCACTCTAGGCCACCGGGAAGTTGAAGGGAAAGGGACCCCGACCAAGGGCTCTTGGAGCTGAGAGCTGTCCGGGCCTTTGGTGCTGAAAACAGGTGTGTGCGCCTGGGGTCCAAAACTCCCCGGGGAGAGTGGGTGCCGCCTGTCTTCCAACTTTGGGTCAAGACGGTCCAAATGACAGAGACGCGGCTCCAGGTGGCCAGGATGCGCTGTCTGCCTTCAGCCTGGGCAGACCTTGCCGCTGCCTGCTTTTTGCCACGTGAGGAGCGCGTTTCTGGGAACCGGAGTTAGACCTTGTGAGAAGGCGAGGTCCGGTGGCCTAACCACACTCCCCAAAGTCCGGTAGCCTGCCCACATCCGCGCAGCCCTTGGGGTCAGCTTTGGGTGCGTTAGGCGTCGCACCCGTTTTCCCGTCCCCAACGCCCCCGCCTCCCGCCACAACTTTTCCTGGGGGACTTCTGCGGGGTGGAAAGAAGCTGCAGCTCCAGATCTGGAAAGAGGAGCTGCCATCCACCGCTAAACTCGGACCCCTACCCTCCCACCCAGCAGGCACGTGCTAGGTGGAACTAGCGCCCCTCCCCCATCCCGATTCCTCACTGGGATCAGAAGCGAAGCTGTCGGGAGAGAGAAGAGCGGACAATCCGCTGAGGTTCGAAAAGGCCCCCAACACCTCTTCTCCCTCCCCCGCCAAGTTCTGAGAACCCCGAGCCCCCTCCACCGGCCTCCGATGAAAGCCACACCCAAGTTCTGTTTCCTGAAGCTACGTTGGGATCCATCCTGGGACCCGGCCCCTCGGGGCATCCCGAACCAGTGGAGGCAAGGGGTGCTGGGGTAGGGGCGAACGGCACTAGGATGCAACCCCCCAGCCCCGCAACCCCAGACGCGCTGTTTGACTCTAGTCCTCAGTTGCAGGGTGGGTCAGCTGCTCCCTTTCCTGCCCTCTGCCCGGGAGGGAGAGAATTCTCTGGCATGCAGACCCTGGTGCAGTTGCAGAGAGCTCTGGAAATCTGGGGTTTCGAGGCGACCCCACTGTGAGGAGATCCTCTGGGGCTGCCAAGGGGAGTCAGCCCCACAGCCGGGGAAGCCAGAAAGCGAGCCCGCAGCCAGGCAGGGAAGCGCCGGAGTCCTTCAGACATATCCTCGCGTCCACACTCGCATCAGCCCGGACCAGGGGACTCGGTTTCAAGCCCCGAATTCCCGCAGCCGCCTCCGCTCCCCACCGGGGCAGGAGGTGCGTGAGCCGCCGGGTCAGCCACTACCCCCGCCGCCCCGCACTCGCCGCAACTTTGCCCCCTCCCCGCCCCGCCCCTCCCGGCGCTTACCTCCCGCCAGAGCTGCCGCCGGGTTCCCCAGGAGCAGAGCCAGGAACAGCGAGATCCCGCCGAGTCCCGCGGCGGGCGGCCGGGCCGCGGGCATCGTGGCTGCGGGGGGCGCGGAGCCGCTGGCTGCAGGCGGGCGGACTGCGAGGGAGCCGCGGAAGGAGGGAGGCGGCGAGCGAGGAAGGGAGGCGGGAGCCAGGGAGGGGGCCGCGGGCCAGGGCAGCCGCCGGAGCCCCGAGCGGACGGGGACGCGCGCTCAGCCCCGCGGTGGCTCTGGCCGAGCTGCGCCGGGCGCGGGCGGGCGAGTGAGGAGGAGCCGGCGAGCAGAGAACGAGCGGAGCGAGCGGGAGGAGGGAGGGGGCTGGGGCCGAGTCTGAGCCGAGCGAGTGCAGGGAGGGAGGGGGCGGCGGGCGGGCAGCGACGGAGAGGGGCCGGCGGCGCCCGGGGTGCCAGCCTCCTCTGGCCGCCCGCCCGTCGGCCCTGCAAAGTTTAACGCCAATTCCCCTCGCGTCCTGTGGGCCGAGCGTTCCCCCTCTCTGCTGATGCTCAGGGCAGCCCTGCCTGGCGAGGCGAGGCCAGAGCGCCCTGACCATTTTCCAGACCTAGACATGGAGGCCTCAAAACCAAGCCGGTGAGCTTTCACTGCCCCGCTTTCCCGAGGGATCCCAGTTCCAGTTCCCTCCAGGCCCCTCTGGACCCAACCAGGCCTCCTCCCGCGGTGCCCCGTGTTTCCAAAGTGAGTTCCCATAACCTAGAAAGAAAGTCTCAAACTCAGCGGAGCCCACGAGAGCTGGGAATTTCCATGGAACGCTACGCGCGGCTGCAAAATTGCTCATCCAACACCTGGGAGTTCTGGACCCCGCTGCAGGCCAGCCAGAGACCCCGTTCTAATGTGACCCCATCTCCCATATCCCCATTGTCCACAGAGCATGGGAGCCTGCAAGGCTCCCTGCTAGGTCTGCCCAGGCCTCTTCCCCCATGGAGCTGAATTCTAGGCCCTCCCTCCGCAGTACTCTGGTCTGGTCTTGAATCTCAGCAACCTCCCCCCCCCCTACCCCCCCCACAAATAGAGGCAGAGGGGGCGAGGGATAGGGACAGGCTAGGAGCTAGGTGATGGTACTGGCGGGGATGGGGGTTGGGTGGGGGGAGGTGAAGCCTGGGCACATTGGGGACTTACTGCCTGGCACTGCCGAGCCCTCGCAAACCCAACGCTTCTGGCCTCTCACCTCAATTTAGAAGGCCCCCCTTGCAACATTACACACTGCAGCCTGATCAGGCACAGCCTGCAGATGGGGTGAAGGTTGAAGACAGCAACAGGGGGGAATCTGTTATTAGCAGAGCCAGCCCACATCTCTAGAATGGGTAAGGTGAATGGTAAGGGAGGCCAGGAGGGGAGAGGGGAGGCTCTGGGTCAGCGACTCCAAGCGTCTCCATTCTTTCACTCCCGCTCTTTTGCAGGCCACTCCCTATAGGCCCAGACCTGTGTCAGGTCTTAGGAAACAGATAGCCCCCCAATAAAACCTGATCCTCGGCTGCTAGAAGTTTTCATTCCTGGCAATAAAGCCAATCAATTTTAGTAAAAAGGGAGGCTGAGGCAGAGGTTCAGATTTCTTGGGGGAAGAGGATGCACTCCATTGGTCTTTGTAGGAGGCAAGCAGCCCTGTGGACAGTGGCCTTGCCTTCTGCTCACCACCACAAGAAAGCTCAGAGTCTGCGCCGTTCCAGCGCACCCTGGCTGCTCCATGGTACTTGTTGAATGGAAACATAAAGAAGCAAGGAAGATAGACAAAAAGGGAAAGAGGAGAAAGTTAGCGAGAGGAAAACAGCGATAAGGACCAGCTGCGCACTTGGAGGCGAGGAGAGGAATGTTCACGAGCATCTACTGTTTGCCAGGGGCTCCACTGTATTCACGCACACATTCTCCTGTGATTTCCTAGTGGTCCTGACAGTGAGTGTGGTTGTCTCCTTCCAACGGATAAGTGTCTGACCCCAGGCAGGGTCCCCACCTGGCTGAGAACACTAGGTCAGGAACTGGTAGGACAGACCAGACTCAAAGCCAAGTCTGAGTAAGAGGATAATCCGTGTCATCGCAACACATTCCTTCCAGCATTTCGGTGACTGTCTCTGTGCTAGTATTTGGTGGGTATTCCCTGGCGCTTTAATACCTTCTTATTCCCAGTAGCCACAATGACTAAATATCTGTTGGGAAGGTCCCTCTTCTCGGCCAGAGCACTGAGTCACTAGCTAGTTGTTGCTTGTGTGTGTGCAGGTGTTTTATGAGAAAGGAACAATGCCGTAAACCATGAACCCACCCGACCCGGGGTCAGGGATTTACTCTGCATTGGCTGGCTGAAACACAGCACCAAGAAAAGCCCTGAGAGGAAGGGCACAGGCCTGGTCAGCTGATATCGTGATGTAAAGGGATTATCTAGGAACAATGTCAGGCCTGTCTCTCTCTCTCTCTCTCTTTTAGACTTTTGCTATTAGGGCACGTGCACTTGTCAGAGAGAGACAGAGACAGTGAGAGGGAGTGAGAAATCACCCTCCCCTGGGGGGGATGGCCACCCAGCAATCCCTTCTTCTTCATTTTCCTCTTGGTATTTTGAATACACATGCACATACACCTGGCATGATTTTCAAGCTACCAGGTCCAGAACTTGAACTGTGGTTGACCATGCCATGGGCGGAGTCTAGTGCTTTAACCACCATGCCACCTGCTGGCCCTAACGGGGGGGGGGGGGGGGGGTGGTTTCCCTTTGCAAGAAGAAATACCACAGTAGGAATAGACTCCCATGAGGGAGCAATACAGCTTGCAGACAACTCTTCCCCCATCACTATTTTTTTTTTTTTGAGGTTTTCGCTATAGGGCGAGTGCGCTTGCCAGACAGACAGAGAGAGACATAGAGATAGAAAGCGAGAAATCACCCCCCAGAGAGGATGGTCACGCCGCAATCCCTTCTCCTCCATTCTCCTCTTGGGATCTTGGGCACACATGCACACGCGCCCGGCGTGAGTTTTAAGCCACTGGGACGCGAACCGTGGTCGACTACGTGGGAGTCCAGCGACATAGCCATTACGCTAACTGCTGGTTCCCTCAATTTTAATACCTATTTTATGGGTGAGAAAATGGAAGTTTGAGGAGGCAAAGTGACTTGCTCAGTATCACAAACTTGTTTGACGTCTTGCCCAGGCTTATGCTCTCTCTACCACCACAGGCTCTTCTGGCCCAGGTTCTGTGGTTAGAGTGAATTTCCTGTTACCTGCTGCTGCCCTCGGGGAGAACCTCAACTTCTCTGCAGGGTAGATGACACGGGCTCACAATTCTGTGCACCTTATATGTTGTCCTGTGATACATCAGCTCTTACATGGTAAGAATCAGTCCGCTAGAGACAAGGGATTAAGGCCTAGCCTCACCTCTTCCTTGCAATATGACAAGAGCAAGTTGCTTAACCTGAATTTTATCTTCCTCTTTGAGGAGTAGGGATATAAATAACACTTTTCACATTGAGCTATTGAACCAAGTGGATAATAATAGCTTTGTGGTATCAGGGATACAAGAGCACTTATTTCATAAGGCTATCAAGAGGATCCCTTGAGCTGAGAAACTAAAACATGTAACCCGGTTTTTGGCACACAATTGGAGAAATCATGGCCATCATTATAATGATCCAGAATGTAAGAGAAACATTCATTTTTCACTGGCAAGTGTTGGAGATGAAAGAGGGAGCATTGGGGTAGGAGTCCTGAGTGCTGATTCCTCTTCTGCTGACTTGCTGTGTGATCTTATTTCATCCATCCCTCCACTCACCTAGCTATCCAACCACTCACATACTCATCCACTCACTTTTTCATCCATCTACCCATCCATCCATCCATCCATCCATCTATCCATCCATCCATCCACCCACCCATCCATCCATCCATAAATCCATCCATTCATCTAGCTATCCAACCACTCATGTACTCATCCACTCACTTTTCCATCCAACCATCCATCCATCCATCCATCCATCCATCCATCCATCCATCCATCCTATTCATCCATCCATCCATCCATCCATCCATCCATTCACCTAGCTACCCAACGACTCATGTACTCATCCACTCACTTTTCCTTCCATCCATCCATCTATCCATCCATCCATCCATTCACCTAGCTATCCAACCACTTACCTATTCATCCACTCACTTCTCCATCCATCCATCCATCCATCCATCCATCCATCCCTCCATCCAGCCATCCATTTGTCTACTTATCCACCCACCTAAGCATCCATTTATCCATCCCCTTACATACAAATATTGTTTAAGCATCTTCTATTTATTATGTGGCTACTAGATGCCGCACCCTGTGTCAGATGCTGGAGACACAGCAGCCTCCATATCTTCTTCTCTAGGGCTGGCAGTCTAGTGAAGTCTGGCAACATAAAGGACAAAAGTCCTTCTAAGATTAAAGTACTTTACTAGGGGAGGCAGTATATTAGAGTGGTTAAAAGCCCGGGCTTTGAAACCACAAACCTCAAGTTGAATGGTTTCTCTTCTACTAAAAGCTGTGTGACCTTGACCAACCAACTTAACCTCCGTGAAACTATTTTGACAAAAGACTGCCATTTAAGATTAAATGGGACGATTATTATGAAGCACTTAAGAGAGTGCACAGAGCACACAGTAAACCCCACACCTATCTGTCTGTTCATTTATCCATCAATCCGCCCATCCACCCACCCATCCATCCTTTCAACAAATGTTTTTCCCAACACCTATTAGGGCCTAGGCTCTGTCCTTGGCACTGGTGATACAGCAGTGAACAAGACAAAGTTCCTGCTCTCCGGAGTGTACCTTGTACGGATGAGAGGTACACAGTAAAAGTGTTTAATAAGTAAGAATTTCGGAGAGCTCTAAGTTATATGAGGAAGATACCTTGAGAATAAAATGCACAACCGGAGTCAGAGGGAGGCAGCTGGAACTCCAGGCTGTCTGCAGTGGGTTACTGAACGCTGTCTCAGGTAGACAGGACATTTTTAATAGCCCCCTGCTCCTCCCTGCTGCCCCACACTGCCTACTTGGGAGAAGGATGCAAACCATCTTGTGCAAAACAAGATGATCTGAAAATAAAGGAGGTAAATTATTTTTGATGATCAGGGATGGCTCCTAGAGTAGGAGACATCTAAGTGGAGGAGTGAGTGGTCAGGTGGAGGTAACCAGGTGCAGACTGGAGGAAAGCATGTTCTAGTCAAATGCAGCATCCAGAGGCTGAGCTAGAGCTGTTGCAATTAATGGTAACCATTGTCATCACGTTTCTCCGCTGCCAGTTTTTTGCCTGCTCGGATCATTCCTCAAGGGCTTGATTTTGAGTTCATCTGCCAGTCTACGCTCAGTGACTACTCTCTTGATCAAAGCACAATTCTTATTCACTCCTCCACTCCACCCAAACCCAGCGGCACATATTCCCTTAGGAACATCTGGTCGTTGGGAAGAGTTTAATCACCAGAGGGAAAAAATAGAGAAAAATTCTTTTGTCTTGGAGCAAAAATAAAACACAAAAGAAGATATCTTAAAAGAGGGGAGAGAGTGAAAAGAAAAATAAAAGTTCCAGGACTTTTTTTTTTTTTTTTAAGCATATCCCAGGAGGCAAATCCACCCTGGATCTTTGAGGAGAAGGCAGAATATTCCATTCCTACCTCCATTGTCTGTTTTTATCTTGTGTTTATAGCCACGGTGAGCCCGAGCAGCCCATGTGGGCAGCCTGTGGCCCTCACATCCCTCTGGTCAGATATTAACAACGGAATGATCAACAGCAATGCAGCCGGCACCTTTCTGTGAGTCCTCATCACCTGGAAAAGAAGCAATTATGTCTCTTTGGTTTCCTTGGAAATGCTTGGTCTGTCTGTACCACCTGCCCTGGCTCTTGAAAAATGCCCGAGCACAGCAGAGATTCAACAGGGAGACAATGCTTTTATTTTCAAACTGAAAGTTTACAGAATACAAAGCGAACCTCCACGATGGATTTATGTCCTCCAGAGGCTTGTCTGGCCAGATGGGGAGGAAAATCTGTGTATCCTCGGGAACACAAAGAGAAGGACAAACATTTTGGATTGGATAAGGCCTCGTAGTCAAGTCCCTGCAAACCCAGCTGGAAGAGTCCCTGACTAAGGGCTGTATCTTGGACCTCAAAGGTGAGAATAAAATCAATTAAAAATATTGTGTGTACTTCTATACTCCATTGGCATTATGCATTAAAATGGCATTTTTCAGATCATAAAGAACAGCCTGTGACAGCATAGATGCACACTCCTAGGGGTTATTCTAGGATTTTTATGTGTAAGGACCCTGTGAGCACTAGTGTGCTTTGGAATCAGCTGGTTTATTTGGAGGTAGACCTGCCTGAGTTTGAGTCAAAGCTCCCTCCTAGATGGATCGGTATCCTTGAAGCCTCGGTTTTCTTGTCTGTTCAACGCAAGGACCGTGAGTAATTATGTCATAGCTTACGGTGGGGCTTAAAGACTGGATATGTGCTCATCGCTGCACTCAGCACCCAGCATGTAGTAGATGCTCAATAAACAGGAGCAACTATGATAGTGAGTGAAAAACAGAGCATGAATGCTATAAAAAGCTCTTCTCTCCAAGGGTATATTCAGTGCATTTATGTGTGTCTAGACCTAGAAGCAAGTCTGGCTGGAGTTAAGGGTACAGAAGATACAGCATAAGTAAAGCTCTCAAACCCATCAGGACTTGACCAATCGAACCCATTTTTCATGTGATTTGCCTCCCTAGGAATGAACCAAGACAGCATTGTTCTGCTCAATTCCAGAAACATTCTTTAGCTCACTGCCTTCCATGCAAACCTCGCTGCTCTTGTGAGTACAGAATACTGAAAAGGCCAGGCTGGGTCAGGTCCCTGCTGGTCGATATCCTGTCCTTTCTCCCAGTTACACGGTCAAAGCCCAGGCTCTGTGGCCAAGAGGACAGAGGAGGGAGGGGAAAGAGGGTTGATGTCTGTGGACTGTCTGGGGCTCAGAGGGAGAAGCCATGTACTCAAGAGCTGCAAGTCTGTGGTGGCTTTCCATGACCCCATACCACTCCCCAGAAGGGAGCATCACCCAGCAAGGGCAGGAGCACAGGCCAAGGAATTCCCCCTTAGAGGCGGTGTCACGTGCTGAGCGCAAAAGCCCACGCACAGAGGGTGGCAGTCAGAAAATTCAGAGCCTCCAGCACTGATTCCTGAGTGACTTATATAAGTCCATTGCCCTCTCTGGTATTTTAATTCACCCACATGAAAAAGTAGGATAGTTTAGAAAGTGATACCCTAGTTCTGAAATTCAATGGTTCTACGATGTCGGCTTCTACAGACGACTGATAACAGGTTCTAGTACACTTTCCTCGTGAGAGTAAAGGCTCATTTTTCTTAAAGTTGTTTTTAAGAATTATCAATTTAATTTTATTCATTATTGTTATTATTATAATTTGCTACAGGGCACATGCGCTCACTAGAGAGAGACAGAGAGAAGGAGAAAGAGAGAGAGAAAGTGAGAAAGCAAGCTGCCAGGTCCAAGACTCAAACTGTGGTCAGCCATGTGCGAGTCCAGTCCCTTAACCACCATGCCACCTGCCTGCCATAGGGCCTGTACACTTATAGGAGAAAGATAGGGAGAATCAAAGTGAGAAATCATCCCCAGGGGATTGCCACATTGTAAGCCCTTCTCCTCTAATTTTCTCTTGGGTTTTTGGGCATACATACACATGTACCTGGCATGATTTTCAAGCTGCCGGGTCCGGAACTTGAACCATGGTCAGCCAATGTGGGAATCCAGTGTCTTAGCCACCACACTTCCTGCTGGCCCTCAAAGCTACCATTTTTAAGCATCTGCTTAGAGTTTGTCATTTTATATTTTGTTTAATCCTCACAACCACGCTATGAAGTTATTATTATTACTTTCAGAAATAATATTTTGAAGTTTATTTATTTCTTCAAGGGAGATAGAGAGAGGGAGATTAAGAGAAAGATAGACCCTTGATAGTGTTTTCTTTTTTTGAGAGAGAGAGAGAGAGAGAGAAAGAGAGATTTTTGCTAAAGGGTGCATGTGCTCACTGAAGAGACAGAGAGACAGAAAGTGAGAAATCACCCCCCAGGGGGATGGCTATGCCATAGTCTCTTATCCTTCATTCTCCTCTTGGGATTTGAGCACACATGTGCATGTGCCTGGTGTGAACTATAAGTCGCCAGGTTCAGGACTCGAACTATGGTCACCTATGTGGGAGTCTAGAAATGTAACCATTATGCCATCTGCTGGTCCCACCTTGATAGATTCTTGATGACCCAATCTACCCCTTCTTCACCCAGCATGTTCAGGACGGTCTCCAGATACAAACCCAGAACCTTCCCATGTGGGTCAGCCTCAGAGAGCGTGTTTTACCACTGCGCCACCATCCAGCCTCCGAGACTAGTAATATTATAACAAACTCCCACTCTAGCCAATAGATCCTCATCTGGCCTCTGCTCTGTTTGACCTTATCTTGTACCTCCCTTAATGAAGCTCCGGTTGCAAACATTCCAATCTTAGATCGTCTGGTACAGCTTCTCCTGCCATTCCCCTGCCTGGAAGCCTTTCCTCCTAAGACGTTAACAGCTGCCTCTTTCTCATCCTGCTGTGGTCAGGTGCACAGCACCTCCTCAGAGAGGGCTTCTTTGGTTTCTCAGCACGTATCACTATCTAAAATGATCTTTCTTCTTTATTTATGTGTCTACAGGAGTACTCTCTGTGTTCTCCCACTAGATTCTAAGCTCCATGCAGGGATCGTTTTTAGCCCAGAGCACAGTAAGAGGTTTTCAATGAAGGCTTGTTACATTGTGAATGAATGAATGATTCTCCACTTTGCAGATGTGTAAACGAATATTCAGAGGGGTGATGAAATTGACCAAGGGTCACCCATCAGGAAGATTCTAGGCAGAACTAGAGCTGTCTGACCTCTGGCTTGAGTCTATAACCACTCGGCCACACGGCCTTTCAGATCCAGGAAAGGGTCATGCTTCCCGACAGTGAGATTCTAAACCAGCGGGAGTTCCCAGCCGGAGACATGATCTAAGTACCAATGTCGGAATGTCTGTGAACATTTTCAGTCGTTTCAAGAAAAGACGACGTTAGCAGTGCCATTAAAGCCTGCTGTTCTGCAGCCATCGCTGCCATCCCCACCTATTGAAATAATGGCATGAAAAATAAACAGCCTTTATGTACCATTTTATATAGCGCGTGCATTGTTTGTTTCTCCTACGGTTACCATGGCAGTGATGTACTCAGGATAACTTCAGGTTTCTACATGATGGAAAGAAATGGAATAAAATTGTTTGGGGGAAAATTGCCAAACAAAAGCTTTTCCTTCTCCAGATGCCCCACGCCCCAGCGTGCAACAGCGACTGTACCCTGAAGCCTGATGCACAGTAGAAAGGCAGTCTCTTAACCTACAGCCTCCCGTGGCTCCCCAGCGCCCATGGCAGGAGGGTCTTGGCATGCCCGTAGGGCCTCTACTATCTGCCCTTTACCTTCCTGTCATGTACGAGGACACTTCAAAAAAAGTTTGTGGGGAAAAAAATTAAAGTACAAACTTCTTTGGGTGCAAATTATTTTTGAAATCATGCATGGCTTTTTGTAATATGTACTTTCTATAAGCTGTTGGAAGAACCCCTCGTAGACCCACCTGTAGACAGTCCCCACCCCTTTGTCCCTCTATCTGGGTGTCTCAAAGCATTGCCTATTTGCTGATGCTTTGGGGGCTGCCTGAGTTACCTACACCTCTGCCAGGCCAGGTGTTCCTTGTGGCTATGGTGTGACCCTGCAGCCCTCTCCTTCCTCACCCACCCCCTAATCTGGGTGAGATTCCTTTCCCTCCTGTCCCCATTATCCCCTCAAGCACTGTGCTCAGTCACTGTATGACCACCCAGGCCCCAAGCCACACGAGGGCAGGCACAGTGCTTTATTCAGTGTCTAACTAGGTGCCGGGAACCTAGTAGGTGCTCAGCAAATGTTCGTCAAATCAAATTAGGAAACAAAAAGCAGATGGTCTGAGAGGCTGCCCAAGGGCACAGTGTCTGTCTGGGTGTGTCGTCTTCTTTGGGAGTAAATGCGAGAATTTAAATCAAAACCCTGAGCAGTGCTTCTCAATTTTGCTGGATCTCAGAATCACCTGAAGAGCTCTTAGAAAGTCCCATGCCCAAGTCGTGCCCCAAGTTAATGATTCTCCAAGAGTGGGTTCAGGCATCTGTGTTCAAAAAATTCCCCAGGTAAGGGACCAGCAGTTAGCGTAATGGCTATGTCGCTGGACTCCCACGTAGTCGACCGCGGTTTGAGTCCCGGACCCGGCGGCTTAAACTCACGCCGGGCGCGTGTGCGTGTGTGCCCAAGATCCCGAGAGGAGAATGGAGGAGAAGGGATTGCGGCGTGGCCATCCCCCCTGGGGGGTGATTTCCTGCTTTCTATCTCTCTGTCTCTCTCTGTCTGTCTGGCGAGCGCACGCGCCCTATAGCAAAAAAACCTCTCAAAAAAAAAAATTCCCCAGGTGATTCTTTCTTTTTCCTTCCTTCTTTCCTTCCTTTCTCTCTCTCTCTCTCTCTCTCTCTCTCTCTCTCTCTCTCTCTCTCCTCCCTCGCTCTCTCTCTCTCTCTTTCTCTCTTTCTCTCTTTCTCTCTTTCTTTCGTTTGTTCTAGAGTAATTGCCCTTGCTGGAGAGAAAGCGAGACAGACAAAGCACCTCTCTAGGAGAGATGGCCACACTGCATGTCTTTCTCCTCCATTCTCCTCTCTGTACATGTACACGTTCCTTGTATTTTTCCAGCCTAGGATTTGAACCATGCCCTTGGCCATGTGAGTCCAGCCACCTTAACCACTATGCCACTAGCTGGCCCTCCCCCAGTTACTTCTAGTGTGCAGTCTGTGCTCAGAGTCATGAGGCTCCAGGTTCTTGGTCAGAGTCCTAACCATGGGTTTGGACAAATATGTAGGGACCAAGGCCTCCTCAGTGGCTGAGTCTGCCTCAGAATCCAGGGACCCCAAGCCAGGGCTGGGCCAGAATCCTGTGCCTAGTTAGAGTGACAATTGTAACATCTAATGTTGACTGTGCACACACTAGGCACTTTCACGGATTTCACCCTAATCTTCACTTTACCCTGAGAAGGTGGCACTCAGAGGGGCCTCAAGAGGGGTGAGACGGCCCAAGTTCACATGGCAGAGACAGAATTCGAACACAGGTTCACCCATGTCCCTCACCTATACACTTGACCAGTTCCCCAGTGTAGGCAAGGTGGGCAGCAGGGAGGACCTGGATGTGCTAGAAGTACCCTGTCCACCAGGGCAAACCCCAGTAACCCACTGCGGGTGGCCCGGAGTTCCACCTGTCTCTCTCTGGCTGGGATTATATATTTCCCTCCCTCTTAGTACCCTGTTTTTCTGTTCTCTCTCATTTCTGTCTTCTTTCTCCCTCTTCTCTATCTCTCTCTTTTCTCTCTCCTCTTCCTCTTCTCCCCTCCTCTCTTCTCTCCCAGTTCTTCCTGAGCAGAGGGTGAGTGGCAGAAGCAGCCGGAGCTGCCCAAGGCCCCTAATTAGAGCAGCTAGGGGATGAGGGTTTGGCAATTGCACGGCACCCTCTGAGGCAGCCGCCTTAGCGGTTCTGAGCTTGGTCTGGGGCCTCGGGGAGGCAGCAGCCCCAGGGTGATGGCTCAGGGCTGGAGGAGGCGTGCTAGTGTTTCCCACATACTCCAGCACTGACTTGGCATCTGCATGTTTCCTCGTTGATGCTTATTGTGTACTTGCAAGTTTCAGCTCTCGTTTTTACAACAGCCTGATAAACCGAGTCACCTGCAAATTTATTATTATTATTATTATTATTTACTTTTTTCACATGAGAGAGAGAGAGAGAGAGAGAGAGAGAGAGAGAGAGAGAGAGAGAGAAAGCACTCCCCCTCCCGAATAGGGCATGATCATGCTACAATCTGTCTCCCTCCATTTCTCCATCCCATCAGGATTTGGGGCACCCATGCCCCTGTACTCATTGTGCTACTCAAGTCACCAGGATGGGGTTAGAACCATCGTAAGCCATGTGGGATCCTGCTCCCTGTGTACACAGGGCTTAACTGCTGTGCTACAGAACCAGTCCCAGCTGCTGTCGTGATCCAGCTAGGACAGGTCATGCTGTGCTCACAAACATGCTTCAAGACATCAGTGGCCTCGGATAAACAACAGTTTATCTCTCATTCACAAAAATCCTGTGGGTGTTCAGCTGCTCTACAAGACTGTCTTCCCTGTAGTGACTTGATCACCTAGGTCACGTCCATCTTGTAGCTTTGTCATTTCTACATGTGGCTCCCTGGCCACCGCTCTTTAATTTCCTTCAGACAGAAGTGCCATGGTTCTGCTCACAGGCTATTGGTCAGCACTAGTCACATGGCCTCACTCTAACCAGAAGGGAGGCTGGGAAATGCATGGAGCATGTGGGATATTTGATGAGTCCTGCCGTCTCTTCCACATACACAGATTGCAGGAACACTCCCCAGTAATTAAGGCCATGGGAGTGGAAAATCAGCCCTAGGAGGAGCACAGAAAAGCCAACATGCCTTTGAGTGAAGGCTGGTGATTAGAAGTCTTGAGGCTCTTTATTTTATATTCTATTCTTGCCTGAGATATACCATTCCTAAGGACTGGATATTGGAGATGGGGAGTTGACATTGATTAAATGACGAGTTTCACGCCAGGAATAATCCACATCCCTCATTACATCCTCAACATCCCTTTGAAAGTTGTGCTCATTTTATAAATGAGAAACACAGACGTAAGGAAATATAATGACTTGTCTGAGGCTGAAAAACTTATGAGTGGTATAGGTTGGAAGGATGTCTGAGTCCAAAGCCGGGATGTCTCCACTACACCGTGAAGTCTACCAGAGCTAGGGCAGGCATTGCAAGGGATTTCTCTTTACTGGATGAAAACAACAGTGGTGAAAATGATGATGATGGTGAAGGTGTGCATGGTGGTGATGAAGGTGATAGCACCTCCTAATCATTGATGTATTAGGGATCTTCAAAATATTCATGCACAATACATATTATTAAAGAAGTATGCATACATTGCAATTTTTGCATCAAAACAAATATGTATTTTAATTCTGCTTTTACACAAATACTTTGAAGTCATCTTGTAGTACATGGTGAAAAATCTATAATATGATTAACCCTCCTAATCTTCCTATGAGATAGTTCAATGATTATCTCTATTGTACAAATGAGAAAAGTAAAGTTCAGAGAGGCAAGACACTTCTCCAAGATCAGATAGCTAGTAAATAACAGACTTGAAATCAAGGTCACCTGATTTCTAAGCCACTTTATAAAAAAAAAATCAATTGGTTGTTTTGTTTATATACCTCCAATCACCAGGTTTGACTAATTATTTTTCTTTAACCACTTTTATATAGGCGTTTCTTAGACATTTTCATGACTTGCACCTTTTTTTCAAGACAGTTCTTAAAAAGGAATGAGAATGAGGAACCAGTAGATGGTGTAGTGGTTATGTCACTGGACTCTCACATGGCCGACTACAGTTCGAGTCCTGGACCCAGTGATTTGAAACTCACACTGGGTGCATGTGCATGCATACCCAAAATTCCCAGAGGAGAATGGAGAAGGGATTGGCATAGCCATCCTCCCGGGGGGGGGGGGAGATGATTTTTCACTTTCTGTCTCACTGTCTCTGTCTCTCCAGTGAGCGCACATGTTTTAAAGCAAAAATCTCTCTTAAAAAAAAAAAAAAAAAGAAATAAGAATGATGTGGCCTGCCTCACCTAGGATATGGAAAGGAAACAGAAAAGCTCTGATTATGTTTCCTGTAAAAATATACATTCCCACCTCGCTGTCCTTAACAAAAGACAGATGCTAATTAGAGTTTTCACTAGCATTTATAGGCTCAGTTTTAATTATACCAGATTTATCTGAATTTACTGTAGCCCTCTGATTAACAGGGGAAGAAAATCAATAAGCATACCCCAAAATTTGGATGTGTTATACGGCTAATTCCAATTTTATATTATAATCATGTTTTAATGTGGGTCCTAATTACCATAATTAAGCTGCCTGTGACAGTGCTGGCTGGGACAGAAGCTGTTACTATTCTAAGATGACTTGTCAAAGGCTTTTCCCAGATTTTGGGTGCATTTTCCCATTTGGCGGGTTTGGAATGCTGTGAGGATATGAACAGCGTGTGTGGAGGTGAAAGTCCCTAGAATCCTGTGCCTTCCCAGGAAAGCCTTGGATCTAAGATGAAAGCTAGAGCAGGTGCAATGCCCATGTCATTCACTTGAGCCTTCATCAAATATTTATTGAGCACTTACTATGTACCAGGTGCTGTGTTAAGCACTGAGAATACAGATGAACGTACGGATGAACGTTTTCCTTCCACTCCTAATACATAATAGTCCCACACATGGGAGGAGTCTGCCATTCAACAACTAATTACATAAGTGGGAAATATCAGGGGATGTGAGGGTTATTGTTATCCTATGTACAGCTGGCATGATGGAGAAATTCGGGAGGGCTTCTCTGAAGAGGTAAATTCTTAGCTGAGCTGTGAAGTGGAAGGAGGCATGCCTTAACAGGAGATCACTCCTGGCCAAGGAAACAGTATTTGTAAAGGCCTGGAGTTGAAGAGAGGCCAATGTGGACTGCTACATAAAAGCGAGTGAGTGATCCTGGGAATGCTGGGGTTTGAGTGGGACCAGACCAGTAGGGTCTTATGGGGCCCTCAAAGAATGCTTAATGCCTGGCCACTTTAGGCTCCAAGCCTCTGAGACCCCTTTTTCTTTCTTCCTCCCCTCTTTCCTCCCTCCCTCCCTTCCCCTTCTCTCCTCCTCCTTCCTGTCTTTTTTCCTTTCCTCCTTCTTTCCTTCCTCCTTTCTTTTTCTTTCCTCTCGCCTTCATTTTTCCCTCTTATCCATATGAAAATCATTCATTGAACACTACATACCAGAATACCAGAACATAGACTTCCAGCTCTTGGTTCTGTTTAATGATTATTCTGTCATTAACTTTTTCAAGAGGTTTTTTTTTTTTTTTTTTTTTTTTTCAGAAATTTCAAGTACCAGATTTCCAAGGCCTTGCCTTGAACTCTATCCATTATTAAATGCTATTCTTTCAGCTACTGTCTCCAAAGGCTAACTATGTGTTAAGCATATAGCTCTGTTTATTAAATATTTAGTTATTCATCTATTCAAGTCATCCTAGCATGGGGTCCCTCAGCAGCTGCCCCAGGCAAGGATTTGAGTGTAAATAGTTGACTTGGGAGGCGCTCTCAGGAAAGATCAGGAATGGCGGAGAGGTGAGAGAGAGAAGGGGGAGGGAGTCAGAGAGCCTGCTGTGGGCGGCTGGGGGCTCCGTCCCACTGGGAGACCCTCAGAGACAGCAGAGGACCCAAGTCTCAGAGTTATCTGCTCAAGGGTGATGGAGTTGAGGCATACATACACCAACTTCAGTCAAGCTCTTGGTTCCAGGCCTGCTGGAGGGCAGAAGCTAATTCCCCAGGACTTCCGGGCTGCCATGCTTGTAGGCAGCAGAGAAAACACCCAAGCAAAGAGATGTAGATGCTACAGGTCAGGGCTGGCACAGTGAAACAGTGAGGGTTGGAAGGAAATGGGTGCAGCTACCATAGCATCATTTAAACCACTACCTCGCACCAAGTATTTTCATGTCATTTACTGACACATATTTATCAAATGGATATTTACCGGTCATGCACACAAGATCCCACCCCAGGCTGCTTACATTATCCACCCCAGAGTATACCACTCACTCTTCTGTATTCTTTCATCAAACGTGCACTGGGTTCCATGTATGACAGACACTTGGGATGTCAGCCTTCATCTCTTAGACTCTAGGAAGCAAGACTGGTCCCTGTAGGGACGGTATAAAGAGGTTAGACAGACCACAGTTTATTCTCTGCTGTCTGGAAGCCCTGCCCAGATGGGAGTGGTCTCCTGAGGTCTGAGCTGTTATGGGGGAGGCCAGCCATGGTTGCTCTGGTGTCTGTTCATGACTTATGGGAGGCCACGCAGCAGCTAGGCAGGTAGCCAGGTGTCAGTGGAGTCCGCTCCCTGGAGCCTGGTACAGCTCCTGCAAATTCGGATAAAGACCAGGCTGGAAAGCTCAGGTTAACTCCTTCCTGTCTAAGAAAGAACACACAGGACTTTGGAGATCAGCTGCACAGGATGTTCAACCACTAATCACTGATTCTCAACCTTTCATATTCCATAAGAACCACTTAGGAAGCGTGTTAAGCAATGTGGGCCCCCTTCTGGGTCTTCTTTTTTTTTTAAAAAAAAAAACAATTATTTAACTTTATTTATTTATTTTAATTTGACCAGTGAGGACAGAGTGGGGGGGTGGCAGGGGTAAGTGAGAGAGCAAGCTGTCAGATCTGGGACTCGAAACAGTCAACCACATGGGAGTCCAGAGCCCTAACCACCACGCCACCTGCTGGCCCGTAGGTCTTCATTTTAACTAGTGCAGAGGTGATTCTGAAGTGGATGAGCCAAAGGGCACACTGAGAGAAACACTACTGTAGCCTAGTAGCCATCTTTTTAAGACAGGGACACCGAGGCCCAGGGAGAGATGCAAATTGCAGTAAACTATAAACTAAGATCTGAGCCCTTCAGCTTGCAAGCCAGAGCTGCCCCTTGCTAGAAGAGAGGAGACTTCTAGAGCTCACAGGTACTTGAGCATTTCAGGCACACTCTCTGTTATTGACAGGCGCTAATGGTGGTAATGAACTAAGGAGACCTGAGTTCACCCAATAATTGCAGGTGAGGCTAAAAGAGTAAATATGATCCTCATTAATGTAAAGCAACCTCCTCTGGAGAGATCTTACAGGAAGCTTTAAGCCCAGGCAGAGGCCAATCACATCCATTCAAGCTTTGTTTATTATTTATTTAGCTTTCAGAAAAAAAAAATTCATAATATATAAAACACATAGAGGAAAAGAAATCAAAGCTATAAGTCCCCAGTGCAATGTATATATATTTGAGTAAGATGTGATGCATGTATACACAGACTGTACCTCTCTGCCCACAGTACATGGTTACCTGAATGGGGTGAGGAAAAGACGGACGAACACATACACTCTAATGTTAATTGGATGCAGAGTGTAAAATTCTATACAGACATTCCTGCGGAAGTATAAAAATAAAACAAGTAGATATGCGAGTTCTTAAAATAAGAAACTAAAAGGAATTGCCAAGTAATTAAGTTGGTTCCTCCCAACACACTATTTCTTGCACACACACACACACACACACACACACGTAAAGAAAGGAAATTGAAGAGAAAGAAATATGAGAATGTAACAGTAAGAGAGTGTGGGAAATAAAAGAATTTATATTCTGATATGCGTGCCATAAACCTGTATTATAAAACTTTCTTGGAAATGAGGATAGTGTGGAGGGTTGTGAAAAGGCAGAGTCCTTGGCTGGTGGTCAGAGATGCTGATTTTAGTGAGCATTTCATGTAGTCTGACACGTACTGTGATAGGATAGTTTGATCCTAGAGAGTAACGTTACCCTGAGCCCCTCTTCTACCCTAGTCCAATGTGTAATCCCAGATAGAAACTATCTCCTATGAGATCATGTAGAAATGTAATCTCTGTCAAGGGGATCATCTCTAGAGACTGATCATTGTGATACCAGGTGAGAAGGTGAATCTGACCTCTAAACCCTTTGCTAAGCCTGGGTTCTTGTTCTAAGAATAGCAAGTGTTTGTTGACCTTTTAGTGTGTGTCCAATACAAAGAGCTTTGCATGTTCTCAATAGTACCATTTCTAAATAAGAATACTGAGGCAGAGAGAAGTTAAGTAATCTGTCCAAAGTCACACAGCTAGGAAGTGGAAGAACCAGGTTTTTGTTTGTTTGTTGTTGTCTGTTAAGTCTATTTATTTCCAGAGAGAGAGAAAGACAGAAACAGAGAAAGAAGCACCCTTGCCAGGGTCTTCATGCTGCGCTCCTTCCCACAATTCTACAGTCAGCCAGGATCCCAGGCATGCCCAACAGGTTCAGGGAGGCCTGGGCACCATAGCTGGCACCTTTCCAAATGGCTTTCAGCAGCAGCACCCTCATATAACCGGTACCACTACTTAATACAAACATCTTTCCATGTGCTTCTTTGCCCTCTTTCTATTTCGTTAGTGAAGTGTACGTTCAATTCTCTTGCTCGTTTTAATTTTTATTTCTTGCCTTTTAAAATTATTGTGTTATGGGAACCAGCAGTTAGCGTAATGGCTATGTCGCTGGACTCCCACGTAGTCGACCGCGGTTCGCGTCTCGGACCCGGTGGCTTACAACTCACGCCGGGCGCGTGTGCGTGCGTGCCCAAGATCCCGAGAGGAGAATGGAGGAGAAGGGATTGCGGTGTGACCATCCCCCCTGGGGGGTGATTTCTCGCTTTCTGTCTCTATGTCTCTCTCTGTCTGTCTGGCGAGCGCACGTGCCCTATAGCGAAAAAAACCTCTCCAAAAAAAAAAAAATTATTGTGTTATAAGAATTCTTCACATGTTTCAGAGACAAAGTCTTCTTTTGGATACATATTATATACATATTTTCTCCCATTTTGTGGTTTGCTTTTTTGCTTTCATAAGTATATCTTTTTGTTTTAAGATTTTTTTTTGCCTTAGGGCATGTTCACTTGCTGAACAGAGACAGATAGAGAGAGGAAAGGTGAGAAATCACCTTCCAGTGGGGATGGTCACACTGCAATCCTTTCTCCTTCATTCTCCTCTCAGGATTTTGAGCATCCATGCACATGTGCCCAGTGTGATTTTCAGGCTGCTGGGTCCAGGACCTGAATCATGGTTGATCCATGTGGGAGGCCAGCACCTTAACCACTATACCACTTGCTGGTCCCTCATAAGTATATCTTAAGGGGAAAAATATTTAAATTTCGACCTCATCCAACTAATTGATTCTTTTATAGTTTGTGATTGCATCATATTTTAAAACCCTGTGCTAATTCCAAGACTACAAAGATGTTCTCTTAAGTTATCTCCTGGATGTTTTAAAATTTTAGCTGTTAAATTGAAGTATATGATCTTTTTTGAGTAATTTTGGATACACACACACATATATATATATAGTATATGCTATCCAATTTTTTCAGCACCATTTAACAAAAAGATTGTGCTTTCTTTGTTGAATCACCTTGGCAAATTTGTTGAAAAATCAATTAATCATATAAGTCTGGGTCTATTTCTCAACTCTATTCTATTCCATTGATCTGTATGTCTAACTTTATGCCAATACCACACTGATTACTTGATTACTGTAGCTTTATAATACACCTTAAAATCAAGCAGTGTGTGTATTCTTTATTCTCTTTTCTAAAAATTATTTTTGCTCTTCTAAATTTTTGTATAAATGATATAATCTCGTAAATTTCTGCAAAAAGTTCTGCTGAGGTTTTGACTGGAATTATATCGAATCTGTGGATCAATATTTGGGAGATATGGGGTCTTACTAATAAATGTTCTGACCCATAATTGCAGTTTATCTCCCTGTGTACTTATGCCTTCTTTAATTTCTCTCAGCAACATTTGGTAGTTCTCAGAGCACAGATCGTGAATATATTTTGTCAATTTTATCACTAAATAGCTCATCTTTTCATGCTATTTGGTAGATTATTTCCAAAGATTTACAGAATACTGTTTATTTTTTGTGCATTGACCTTACTAAAGTCACTTAATACTTTTAGAAACTTCTTTGTAGATTTCTTAGGACTTTCTACAAAGATGCTTATGCCTTCCACAAATAATGTTGGTTTTATTTCCTCCTTTCCAGCCTTTTTTTCTTTTCTTTTCCTTCATTGTCCTGTGTGATGTTGAATGGACATGATGACTAGACAGCCTTGCTTCACTTCCACATCTTACAAGGAAAACATTCTGTCTGTTACCATTAAAAATTATGTTAACTGTAGGATTTACAAAACAAACAAAACAAAAGCAGATACCCTTTATCGGATGAGAAAGTTCCCCTCTCTTATCTCTTATTTCTGTTTTGATGAGGGTATCTATCAAGAATAGATGTTGGAAGTTTTCCTTTTTTAGTCTATGTGGTGAATTTCATTTATTTATTTTCCAAGTTCTTGTTTTGGGAAAGAAAGCACGTGACACGCACGAAGGGAGAGAAACAGGGAGAGAGATAGAGATAGGGAGAGAAAGAAAGATAAATCCCTCTTCACAGGGTTTTACGGGGCTGTAATCCCCTTCCCCAGCCATCGAGCTCCTCAGAATCCTGGGTCCCTGGTGTGTTTCCAATCTGACCTGAGGATCTGAATCCACGTTTGGCAATGGCTTCCAGCCTTGCACGGCACTTGCCTTGCCTCTCTACCACAGTGGGTGGGCCTGATTTTCAAACCTTAAAACATCTCTGGATGTCTCAGATATGCCCTCTCCTTAACCATGAAATGTTATTCTCTTTATATATGGATTTTATTTGACAAAACTTGTTTAAAGATTGTGTGTCTGTGTTCATGAAGATTGTGTGTCTTCAAATCGATTGATTTGAAGTTTTCTCATAATGCCTTTGTCTGATTTGGGCATCAGGGTAATACTGACCTGATACAGTAAATTAGAAAATGCCCTCTTTTCCTATTTCTTGAAAACGTCTGTTTTTTTTTTTTTTTTTTTTTTTTGGCTATAGGGAGCATGCACGCACCAGACAGACAGAGACAGAGAGACTTTAGAAAGTGAGAAATCACCCCCCAGGGGGGTGGCCACGCCACAATCCCTTCTCCTTCATCCTCCTCTCGGGATTTTGGGCACGCACGCACACGTACCCGGCATGAGTTTAAGCCACTGGGTCCAGGACTTGAACCGCAGTCGACCACGTGGGAGTCCAGCGACACAGCCATTATGCTAACCGCTGGTCCCAAAACATCATTGTTTTTTGTATATGTACATCGACAGGAAAAAAATTGTATTATCGCTTCCTTAAATGTTTTGTAGAATTTTCTAGGGAAGTCATCTGGGCCTGGAGTTTTCTTTGTAGAAAGGTTTAAAACTACAAACTCAAGTTCTTAAAGAGATATAAGGCTATCCAGGCAATCTATGTCTTCTCAAGTGAGCTTTGGTAGTTGACATTTTTTGTGGGATTTGTCCATTTTATTGGGTTCTTGGAAAAGTTATGATGTGCTTTTCTGTGCAAAAATGCATCATGACTTTTCCGAAGACCCAATATCTAGGTTGTTGAATTTATTGGCATAATGTTATTCATAACATTTTAAAAATTTTTTTAAATTTAAATTTGTTTTTTATATTCATTTACTATACATTATTATAGCATACAAAATGAGATTTTCCATCCAGAATACACTGTATATTGGCTCAATCAAGCACATCAACATATGTGTTATCATCAACAAATACTTTTCCATTTTCTGTTTTCTGTATACTTTGCTTCCCCCCCATCCTTGATTCTTTATCTCTCACCCTCTGCCATCTCCCATACTCCTCCCACCCTGTCTCTGGTATCCATGGTTGCTTTCTATGCTCCCCCCCGCCCCAATTTATTGATTCACTAAAGATCTTAATTAATCTAAATATTTTCAATAGCAGTCCTAGAAAAATCCACCACGAAGACAGAGAAAATGGCCCCCGAAAATGAGAATATACAAGAAATACTAGATACCATCAAACATCCAAACATAACATTTTACAAATTAACCTTATTTAGTACTTATTATCTTTCTCATTCCTGCTATTAGTAGTTTGTGTGTTCGCTCCTTTTTTTCCCCCATTTATTCTGGTTAGAGGTTTATTACACTTACTGCTATTTCACAAATATCTAGCTTTCCTTTCATTAATTCTACTCTTTTTATACTTCTGTTTTATTGATTTCTGCACTAATCTATATTATTTCCTTTCTTCTGTTTACTTTTGTTATAATGAGATCGTCTTTTATTAGTTTCTGAAGGAAGAAAATGAATTGTTAATTTCAGACCTTTCTCCTTTTCTCATAAAGCACTTCATGCTATAAGTTTTTCTCTCAGTTGTACTTCAGGCGAATACAACTCGTTGTTATATGTTTCACTTTTAAAAAATTCAGTTCAAATTCATTTTTATCTCTTTTAGTAAAATATGTCATATGCACTTGAAGAATATGTATTCACAGGTGAACTGTTCCATAAGCGTCAATTAGACTCAGTTAGTTGATCAAGGTTTTCAGGTCCCTTACTGATTTTACGTGTACACTTCTATCAATTATTGAGGTAGGGTTGTTGGAATCTCTAACTTTAATTGTAGATTTATCTATTTTTGCTTTTAGTTCTACATTTTTTGTTTATATATTTTGAGACTTTGAAATAAGTACATATGTATTTATTATTGTTGCTTTCCTTAATGAATTGATGGCTTCATTCATTATGAAATAACTCTTTTTAATCCTTGGTAATGTTCTTTATTCTGAAATATACTTTGTAAAGACACCCGTTATTTCTCAAAGACATAGGGATGATGTTATTGAAAGAATTCGGATCGATTAGGATCTAGGTACATTATGGAATGATGATGATGGTGATGATAAGGAAATGGAACATACCTGGCATTTGCTGTTTACTGTTTTCTAGGAACTGGATCAAGTACCTTCCATGCTAATCTCACCCCCATAGTCACATTATCTGGTGGATTTTGACATTATCCTTCATTTTATGAAAGACAATCACTGCAGCTCAAGTTCAAAAATATTTAGGGGTTATCTCATTCAACTCCCCTTTTTTGCCTAAGGGGGTAACTAAAGTCCGGAGAGGTAAGACCACAGAGTAGTTACACAGAGAGTCATCATTTAGGAGAAGTTGTTTTGCTTTTAATTATACTCATTCCCCCCAAATGGGCAATAATTGAAGTCTAAGTATCCGAGTACTCTGAATTAACACACATCTCTTTTTTCTATTGTTTTGTATCATTGCATCTCATCTATTTTCCCATGTATTTGTCCACCCACTATCCATTCATCATCATCCACCCATCCACCCATTCATCCATGCATCCATCTATTCATTCTTATCTAATCTTGTATATATGCCCAATATTCTTATTATTCTAGAAAAAAAGTTAGGCATCGCCCCTGCCCTCAGGAAGCTCATGGTCTGAAAGAACAAATATATTTATAGGTACACGATGGCTTCACATACAGGTTAAAGTACAGAACTGTGTTTGGTGTTCTAAGAATCCACAGGACAGCTCGACCTTTTCTGTATAGGGAATCCCATTGGACTTCTACAATGAAAAGATACTTGAAGAAGGTCTTCAAGGAAGAGTAAGAGTTTAAAACAAAGGTTAGATAGAAAGGACCCCTGGGGCAAATAAAACAGAGCATCTGCCTTCCAAGACTAGAGCATAGGCCAGTGAGTCTCAAAGTAAGATCAGCAGAACAACAGCATGAATGTCACAGGACGTTGCAAATCAGTACAGCACGTTCGGACTCGGAAAGTCTGAGTGTGGGGGACCATAACTTACCTAGCCCTTCAGGCGGTTGTCATACCCCTGCAAAGTTTGAGAACCACTGTTTGGGAGGAGAAGACTACATCATGATTATTCCGTGTGATAAGCGCTGATGACACAGAGGTGAGAGCCAACCACTCTTCGCAGATGCCCATTTCCCTTCTTGGTTAGATGGTGAGCTCCTTTAGGATAAGAACTGCATCTTGCCCTTCACACCATCTCTCTAAGGCTTTACCCATCATTGATGCTCAGTAGGTGAAGACTGGCATAAAGTAGACAGACCCCAGTGCAGGCTGCCATGCTTCCAGACGCCCAATAGGGAGAGCGAATCCTTTGCAAAACTCGGGCAGATGGCCACAGTGGGTGGTAGAGAATGGGGCAGTTTTCAGAAGACTTACACAGAGACTGTGCATCTCCTGGAAAGACTATCTGAAGCTGGAGTAACCACCATCCACTACAGTCCACTTCTTAACATGTACAAAAGGGCTTTTGTAACCTTGGTCTTATTTGTTTTTTCCACCAAGCCTAGAAGGAAGGCATGGTGATGGCCCCATGTTGCAGATGAAGAAACTCAGGCCCAGAAAGACTCAGTGACTCAGCCAGAGCCACACAGCCAGTTCCCAGACAGAGAAAAATCTAGAACCAGGTCTTCTGAAGTTCATCCATTCCTTTTCAGAGAACTCCAAAATGACATATCACTTCCTGAACCTTGCTTGGTCTTTGGGTATGAGAATGCATTTTATGTTCTTCCTATTCTGTAATTCAATGATTTACTCCCCTCTAAGAGTCTAAGGAAAATAAGGAGTGGTTTGACGAGGGCCATGGAAAATTTCCAGTGGAAGACAGGAGCTGAGAGCATCTCTACGTACCTGCTTTTGGTAAGCCTCTGAGTTTGCCTAATGTCTGCTTGCCCACAGGGAAACTAAGAGGATTCGCTTCTTGCAGTCCGAGACTAGAGATCTATTCCCCAAAGACTCAGAAAATCTAATACCGCATTGCTTTTCTTAGTTGGCAATAACAACCACTACAGACTGGGTGGCTTAAACAACAGGAATTTAGCTTTCACTTGCCTGGAGGCTGAGTCGTCCAAGATTAAGGTGACGGCAGATTCAGCTCCTGGTAAGGGATCTCTTCTTGCCTTGAAGGCTGCCTTCTTCTCACCATGTCCTCACATGGCACGTAGGCCTGCTTCTGCAACACACATACATTGATGGTATGTATGTAGCTTTAAATCTCCGTAACTGAAATATTTGATTGAATCATAAAAATTGCCAACAATTCGCTTTTAAAAACAGCTTTATTGAAGGGTAATTTGCATTCCACAAAATTCATCTATTCAAAGTGTACGGTTCAAGGAGGTACTGTAAATTCATAATCTTGGGCAACCATCACCACGACCCAGTGCTAAAATGTTTCAATCACTCCCGAAAGGCCCCTTTCACCTGTTTGCAGTCAATCTTCCTCCCCACTCCCAGTCCCATGCAAACACTAATCTGCTTTCTGACGCTATAGTTATGTCTTCTACAGACATTTCATGTAAATAGAACCCTACAATATATGGTCTTTCGCAACTGGCATCTTTCATTTGGCATGATCTTTTTGAGGTGCAACCGTGTTGCCAGGCATATCAGTAGTCCGTTTCTCTTTATTGCTGAGTCATAGTCCATTGCTCGGCTGGATCTTATTTTGTTTATTCATTCACCATTCAATGGGCATTTGGGTGGATTCTACTTTCTGGCGACCGTGAAAACCATTGCTGTAAAGATTTGTGTACAAATCTTTGTGTGTGCATATGTTTTCACTTCTCTTGGATGAATTCCTGGGAGTGGAATTGTTGGGTCAGATGGTAAGTTTATGTTTAATTCTGTGCGGAACTGTCAAACTGTTCTCCAAAGTGGCGGCACCATTTACATCTTCTCCAGCCATGTATGGGAGTTCCAGCTTCTTCATCTAGTTACTGATACTTGCTATTTATCAGTCTCTTTATCAACTGATTTATTTTTCCCTTAGAGATTTTTGCCATAGGGCGTGTGTGCTTGCCAGAGAGACAGAGAGACCAAAAGCAACAAATCGCCCCCCAGGGGGATAATCACACTGCAACCCCTTCTCCTCCAATCTCCTGGAATTTGGGGCGTGTGTGCACATGCATTCACTGTACGTTTCAAAATGCCAGGTCCAGGACTCAAACCACAGTTGACCGTGTGAGAGTCCAGCACCTTAATCCCTGTGCCACCTGATGGCCCTATCAACTAATATTTGGCCTACAAAAAATGGCACATCAGGGGCCCGATGGCGGTGCAGCAGTAAAATGCCATGCTCTTCAAAGCTGATCCATATGGGAAGGCTCTCGGTTCATGTCTGAAGACCTCCCTGGGTACACCAGGCATGCATGTGCCCATGACCTGGGGCTGGCTAGGTCTGAAGGTATTTCATAGCATTGAGACCTTGGGTTGGTGGTGCTGTCTAACTCTCTTGCTGATGGAAGAAATAATTTTTTAAAAATTTAAATGGCATTTTAGATAGTTCAATGTAGTATTTCCATCCCATATTACAGATGGAGAACTGAGACATCGATGCAAGAAGTAGCATAAGCTGGATTCAAATTCCCATTAGCCTGTCATGCAAACCCGAGCTTCGTGAGCTGAGTAGAGCTGCCGTCCTTTCTTACTGGAAACTCAACCCTGTTTTTTCTTTCCAGCCACCAGAGGGGCATGCTCCAATCTCAGAACCCTTTTATCCACCTCTCAGTCCCCTGGAGACTGGCTGGACCTATAGGTTTGCTACCTAGATTTAGCTAGAGAGACATCCCTCCCATGCCTGCTGCCGCTGCAGGACCAGTGCGGAAGGAAAACAGTGCTTGCTTAGGTGTGTCTGAGCCCCGTGGGCTTATTCCCAGATTGGTATTCATACCAAGAGTTCCTTGGCTTCTACTTAATGCATCCCCTATAAATTGTGAGATAAGCTTGCAGAGTCTGTTTCTACCTTATTGTTATAAGAAATCCTCTTTTAGGTTTGCTGAGTTTGTGCTGTTACCTGGGGAAGAAAAAAAAAGTGTGTGTGTATATATATATATATATATATATATATATATATATATATATATATATTTTCCCTTTCCCCTCCAGCTATTTATCAGCTGACATTTCTCTGAAAACACATTATTTTAGAAATGTGTTCTGACACTCCAAACAGCTATGCAACCCCCCTGGAAAGCCTTGGTCGCGGGTAGGAGGGCAATGCCTTCGGAATGCTGGCCTGCAAACATAGGCTGGTCTCTGGTGAGGTGTCCATTGCTCCTTGGGGAAATGAGAAGAATGTTGAGGAAGCACTCTGAAAGCCATGATTATTTAAAGGGTTTCCTTTGTGCTGCGATTACATTTCCCCCCTACCTTTGAGGTGTTAAATGCCCTTTGCTTTATGAAGTGATGGTGGCGAAAGAGGGTAGCTGTTTTGATAAATGCCATAGTTGGCAAAGTAGAAAATGAAATACGTTACATCGATCTAGAACTCTATCTGTATATTTATCTATTATTTAATGGGTTTTGGTGAAGAAATGGTGTGCAAATGTATGAGAACCATCCTCCAGGTAGAAAGGCCACTGGAATGGGAGAGAAATGATTAAACCCCCTTTTGAGCTCTGCAGGCCTGGTTTTAAATATAGCTCTGCTCCTTTGTTACTATTTGATCTTGTAATAATAGTAACAACAGTAACAAAGGCAGAGATAAAGGCTGCAGAGCCAGCTCCGTTCTGAGTACTTTGCCTTCATAAGCTCATTTGGTCTCTATGATACCTCGAGGAGCCAGCTGCTGTGGCTATCCCATTTTACAGATCCGGGATCAGAGAGGGAAAGTCATTTACCACTGGCTGCAGAGCCAGGAGGGGGCTAGGGCTCTAACTTCAGAGGCATGATAATGCCCATGAGATCTGTCACTTGGAGCCCCTGAGCCTCAGTCTCTTCAGCAGGATGGCAGTGGGTAAATGAATGTGAAAGGCTTCAGTGACCATATGTGTCTAACTGGTGCTCTGTTTCCTTTCCTTCTCTTCCTCCGAGTAAACTCTCTAGGTTTCTCCTAGGAGACAGGTGAGCTGGTCCACAGCTTGAGTCTGGGAATCCTACGGACCTGGATTTAAGTCCTGGCTCCTCTGTTTCTTAGCTGTGGAATCCTAGGCAGCTTGTTCACACTCTCGGTGTCCTCGATGGTTGAAACTTGAGTTGAAGTTATTTCTCCCTTCATGTACGATTCCTCCTTCGTGAGTGAGAAGAGCAAGCACGGGGAATGGAAAGCGAGTCTGGATTCTGCCTCTCCGCTTTCCCCCTCCTGGCCTGGATCCACCACTGACTGCAGTGATGTGTGACTTAGAGTCTTCAGCCCTCTGCCTGGAGAGCTGGTTCCCTCCAGCCCCAGCGCCCCGCCAAGCTCAGCTGCGTAGCCGGCACTAGCGCCAGCAGAGGAAGGCCTGGCTCGCCGCAGTGGAGCGTTAAAGAAAGCCTGAGTCAAATTTCATTTCCTTTTGCTGAGGGAGCCTCGCCTGCCCCGGGCCGGGTGCCAGACCACAGTGCAGTTGGCAAAGGAGCTGATGCTGCGTGAAAGCCTTGCTCTAGGTGCCCAGCGGGAGCAGGCACTCACACATCCACCCTCTCCCTGCCGTCATGCAGCCCCCAGAGGCACCTGTCCTCCCGCATCGTGTAGATGAGCAAACTGAGGCTAGGATAGGCAAGGTTGTTGCAAAATAGCCAAGAGAGAAAAGCAATGACTGGCACTTGGTTCCAGGTCTCTTCTGGTGCCAACTGTCCTCACTTTCATGCCTTTTTTTTTTTTTTTCCCTTGGCCTTCTTGCTCTTAGGTACAAATGACTCATTAACACAGCTCAAAATATGATGTCCTCCTTGGAGAGTTGCCTGCAAAGAAAGTTACTTAAACGGTGCTGATGGAAGGAAGGAGTTTAGTGGTGCAAGGGTTGTCTTTCAGAGTCTAGAATGGTGCCAAGTATTTTTTTTTTAGCACCTAATACATACCACAGGCTGGGGTTTTCACATATTATCTCATTTAATCCTTATAATAACCTAATGAGCTAGTCTCAGTACCCATTTTATAGGCGAGAAAGTTGAGGCTCAGAGGATAAAAGTGGCTGGCTCAAGGCCGCACAGTCAGGACAGGTGGGAGGCAGGATTTGAACTCAGGACTGTGGCTTCAGCAGAAATTTCCTGTTGACCTCGAATGCCAGCTCACATGGCATCAACTCTGCCCTCCTGAGGCTGGCTTAGGTGGTAAGTTATGTATGCTGAAGTAAGTCCTTGGCATTTTCCTGTGCACAAAGGGCCAGAGATAGCATCAACAACTTTGTGGCTCTAGTGGAAGGTACCCAGCTGGGGAACATGGATACCTGGTTCTAGTTTTGGCATTGCCACTTTCTGGGTGTCCTTTCCCTCTCTCAGCCTGAATTCAGATTTAATCAAGGAGGGCAATTAATTCCAACTTGCATACCAACTTTGATCAATCGGTAGCTGCTGAAAAGGATCATGAAGCTAGGGCTAGCTGATGGCATGGTGGTTAAGGCAGCTGGCTCCACATGACCAACGGTGTGCCCAGACCAGGTAGCTTGAAACACATGCCAGACACCTATGTATGTGTGCCCCAAATCCCAAGACAAGAATGAAGGAGAAGGAAATGCAACATGGGCATTCCTCCTGGGGGGTACTTTCTCTCTCTGCCCATCCCCTTCCTTCTGTGAACACACACACCCTATAGCGGATTAAAAATAAAAAAAAACTGAGGCTAGGCACCAGCAGTTGGCGTAATGGCTGTGTCTCTGGACTCCCATCAGTTCAAGTCCTGGACCCGGTGGCTTAAACTCACGCTAGGTTCATGTGCGTGCCCAAGATCCCAAGAGGAGAATGGAGGAGAAGAGATTGCGGTGTGGCCACCCCCTGGAGGGTGATTTCTTGCTTTCTTTCTGTCTCTCTCTGTCTTTCTGGTGAGCGCACGGGCCCTATAGCAAAAACCTCTCCAAAAAAAAATTGAGGCTAAACAATCGATTACTGAGGTGTTTCTCTAAGAGAGGATGCTGAGTTTAAGGGCAACTTAGTTGCACTCCTAGCTCTCAAACCTGGAGATTATTAAGATCCCTACAAAGAGCTATAACCCTATCTCAAAAAGCAATAGTTGCTTTTCACGTGAGCATTAGGCCAGGGAGGCCAAGAGCTTAGGACTGCCAGATAAAATATATGCATTTTGTATTTTTACTTGCTAATTCTGTCTACCTTACAAACGCTATAAATCTAAGAGACGCCAGGAGTACCTCTCGAAAATCCAATTTAACCTCTACTTTAGCCACAGTAGATATATATGTAGCTGAGACTGGCCGCAAACTCATGTGTGCTTTCTTCTTTATAATAAACTCAGCTTACTCCACGAGCCTGTTTTCTACCTGTAAGTGGAGATATTAATCTTGTTAAGTCTGAGTTGTCTTGCTTCTGAGTTAAACTCAGTCTCTTCTGGGGTAATTACGTAGTCAGTTCAGGATTCTTCTTCCTTGTCCCCTTTCCGTATCCTGGAGTGGTATCTGAGTTCAAGGAAAGATCTGGCCTTCCTGGCCCTTCTGACCTGCTGTCCCATCTCAGGAGACAGTGCCACCCAGCTAATGCCTCAAGTGCACCAACATTTGCAGACGTCGCCACCATAAGCCATTCTTCTTGCTCCGAACAGAGACACTTTTTTTTTTTTTTTAGAGGTTTTTGCTGTAGAGCACGTATGCTTGCCAGAAAGACAGAGAGACAGAAAGTGAGAAATCACCCCCAGGGGGGATGGCCACGCTGCAATCCCTTCTCCTCCATTCTCCTCTCGGGATCTTGGGCATGCACGCACACGCGCCCGGGGTGAGTTTAAACCACCGGGTCTGGGACTCAAACCACAATGGGAGTCCAGTGACATAGCCATTACGCCAACTGCTGGTCCCAGAGACACCTTTAAGAGGAGGCCAAAGAGCTCTGAGTAGATTCCTCAAGTCTGGATAGCTCCGGTGGCCACCGAGCATGTTGGAGTCAGTTCTGTGGTTTTGGGAGAAAGGAGCCCTGGGGTGTGCCTCAACATATGAAGGTTTCAGTGGCCCCATCCCTTCTCTGCCCGAAGGTCAGGGTCCTGGGGGACAGAGAGCCTCCTTCTAATTCTCCCTTTCATAAGGGACATTATGCCTCGTACACTCTAATTTAGGTTTCAGGTTCTTGATTTGAGGCCAGTTTCTGTACTTTAAGAAGGGAGAGGCCAGGACCAGCAGCTAGCGTAATGGCTATGTCGCTGGACTCCCATGTAGTCGACTGCGGTTCATGTCCTGTACCCAGTGGCTTAAAACTCATGCCGGGCGTGTGTATGCATGCGTGCCCAAGATCCAGAGAGGAGAATGGAAGAGAAGGGATTGCGGTGTGGCCATTCCCCCGGGGGTGATTTCTCGCTTTCTGTCTCTCTGTCTCTCTCTGTCTGTCTGGTGAGCACATGCACCCTATAGCAAAAACCTCTTGCCTCCACCACCAAAAAAAACCAAAAAACAAAACAAAAAAAAACAAAAAAAAAAACAGGCCAGGGACCAGCAGGTGACACAGTGGTTAAGAAACTGGACTTCCATATGGCTGATTGTGGTTTGAGTCCCAGACCCAAAGGCTTGAAACTCACACTGGGCACATGTGTGTGTGTGTGTGTGTGTGTGTGTGTGTGCTCCATTCTCTGAGAGAAGAGAGAAGGGACTGTGGCATGGCTATCCCCCCAGGAGGTGATTTCTCACTTTCATTCTCTCTGTCTCATGCATGTGCCCTATGGCAAAAGTCTCTCTTTGGAAAAAAAAAAAAAAAAAAAAAAAAAAAAAAAAAAAAAAAAAAAAAAAAAAAAAAGGAAAAGAAAGAAAGAAAACTGAAAAAAAGAAAAGGGAGGAGATTTTTAGAAAACTTGAACATTTGATATTTTCCAATGAAATCCACAGCTTTCCATACCACAGTTTCTGTTACAGATTCACAAAAGTCTATTTAAGAACTCAAACCCAATACTTTGATTCTTGATTCTTTTTTTTTTTTTCCTCCTTTCCCTGAGAGAGATGTGATAGCATCCTTCACTGCTGCCAGGAAGGAAGACAAAGAGAGCGAGCTCAAGGACTTGAATATAAATATAGTATTTAATATCAATATATGATGCTGCTATGGCTAAATTTGGAAGAAGTTATGAAATCCACAAACCAAAACGATACTATCCCTGATTCAAAAAATGCTCATATAAACACAAGCTGTGCATCTCCCTGACTTATTTCCAGGAGTGTTTAGAAGTCTGTAGCTACAATCCTACTTTCCCAAAGGTATTTCTGTCCATCCACCATCACATTTCCATCTCGGCCACACCGTGAGAAGGCTGCGGAAGCCTGATTTCTAGAATTCTAGTGCCCATTTTTTATTCATCCTCCCTGTTATTGATTCATCTACCTACCCATCCGCAGTATTTTTTTTTTTTTTTTTTTTTTTTTTTTACACCTGCACTCCGAGTTAGGGATCTTGTGAAGAAGCTCTCAGTCAAGTATATAATGGAGTTTCAAGAAATGCCTGGTGAATAAGTCAGTGAGCTCTCACTCAATATCCTTTGTTTGCTGGATTAGTTTATAGGGCTGCTGTGATGAAGTACCCCACACTGTGTAGCTTAAACAAGAGACATTTTAAATCTCAAAGTTCTGGAAGCTTGAGCCAGTTCCATAGCACAGTGGCTAAGGTAGCTGGATCCCACATGGCCAACTGCAGTTTCAAGTCCCAACCCACTGACTTGAAACGCACCAGAGGTACATTTGCATGTGTGCCTCAAATCCCGAGAAGCGGAGAAAAGAAGATGGCGGCATCACCATGCTTCCTCGTGGGATGCTTCCTCTTTCTCTTTTTCTCACACACATACACTTTGGCAACTAAAAAACTAAGTTCTGGAGGGTTCCAACATCAAGATGTTATCAGCGTTGGTTCCTTCTGAAAGCTTTGAAGGAAAACCTCTTCCATGCTTCTCCCTTAGCTTCTGGTGGTTTGCTGGAAATTTTTGGTTTGAAGAAGCATCATCTTATCTCTGCCTTTATCATCACACGATGTTCTCCCTGTGTTGTGTCTATGTCCACATTTCCTTTTTTCCCTTCAGGATACTAGTCATATTGGATCAGGAGCCATTTTAGTGACCTCACCATGACCTAAGTAATTACACTTGCAATGACTCTATTTCCAAATAAGGTCTCATTCTGTGGTACTGAGAACGAAGACTTCAGCACATGAGTTTTGGAGGGATACAATCCTATCTGTAACAGGTGGGCATACAGTTCTCACATCAGACTTCAAAGCTCTTTGAGGATAGGCTGTCTTTCACGCTTGAGTATCCCCAGATGCAAGCATAGAACATGGCCTGTAGTGGGTACTCCATAGCTATGTCTTGAACCTGGATATTGTCCATCAACTCATTGAAGGAAAAATGGATAGAGCGAGGTTGCTCAAGATCATGGATGCAGCCAGTGCCTGGCATAGAGTAGAAACTCAAGAAGTTCTTATAAATGAGGGAATGGAGGCAAGACCAGAAACTAGATGCTTGACTTCTTTATAATGTAACGCCTGCTCATTCATGCACCAGACAAGGACATCAAAGAAAGGTCATTGTGTGCAAATGTATGAGTGTACATGTGTGCATTTCAATGTGAAGTTGAGTGATGAGCAGGTGTTTGGGTATTGGGAATGTGTCTCTGTATGTGCACATTAGAGCATGTGAGTGAGTTCGTATGGGTGTGCGTGTAAGTGTGTGTGAGTGAGAAGAAGAGTGCAATAATGGACTAAGCAGAAATTAGCATAGATTAAGCTAATTTAAGCAGGATGGTTAAGCAGGATGGCATTGCTAAAGATATCTGAAAATGTGGAGTTGGCTTTGGAAATAGGTAATGAGAAAATGGTGGAGAAACTTAGAGGTGAAGAAAAGGAAAAGCCTAGACCTGATGAAGGCACAGAACAAAAACAGTTTAGAAATAAACTGTGGTTGGGGACAAGCAGGTGGTGTGGTGATTAAGACAGTAGACTCCCACATGGTTCAACTGCAGTTCAAGTCCTGAACCTAGTGGCTTGCTTTTTCAATTTCCTTCTCATTCTATTTCTCTCTGACGAGTGTACTTGCCCTATAACAAATTAAAATAAGAATAAGAATACATAAAATCAATTAATATTTTTTAAAAAAGAAATAAACTGTAGCTTTTCAGATATTTATTAAATGGTGGTGACCAGAATACTAGTAAAAATATGGATAATAAAGGAAATTCTGAGATTTCAAAGGAAAATGGGAAATATCTTTTTATTCTTTTTTTTTTTTTTTTTTTTGCTATAGGGTGTGTTTGCTCACCAGAAAGGGAGGGAGTAGAGAGAGAAAGAAAGAGAGTGAGAGAAAGTGAGAAATCACCACCACCACCCCCCAGGAGGGATGACCACACCCCAATCCCATCTCTTCCAGTCTCCTTGGGATTTTACATATGCACACACTCACACCCAGTGTGATTTTCAAGCCACTGGGTCCAGGACTTGAACTTCACAATTGGCCATGCAGCATCCAGTGCCTTAAACTTCATGCCAACTGCTGGCCCACAATGAAGAATATTTTATTAGAAGTTAGAGAAAAGGTCATCCATATTACACCATAGCAAAGAATTTGGCTGCAAAATATTCATGTCCTGCGGCTTTGTTCAATGATGAATTTAAGAATGATGAAGATCTAGCGAATGAAATTCCCAGGCAAAATATAGAGGGAACAACACGGTTATTGTTAGCCACATTTAATGAAGTGAGAGAGGAATGAGATGACCAAAAGATAGACTTGGTAATTAAAAGGGAATCATAGTGGACAATTTTGGAAAACTTGCAGCCTTGCCATGTGAAAAAAAAAAAAAATGAAAAAGTGTGTTTGGCAGAGAATGCTGAAATATGGCAGAGAGACTCGTTGCTTAAAAGATTACCACTGATACAAGGGTGAAAATGGTCAGGACAATGAAAGTAAAGCCCCGAGGGCATTTTAGAGATCTTCAGAGCAGACCATCCCATCACAAGTGCAGAGGCTTAGGAGAGCAGAATGGTTTCAGTGGACTGGGCTGGGGTAGGCTAGTCGCACTGAACCACCTTGGGACTGTGTTTCTCATATTCTAATAAAGAATTCCTCAGTCCTGCTGTGCTTTAGGGGTCCCAGGTGGAGCTCAACCTACTGCTAAGACCGCTACTCCACCCTCTGCTCCAGAACGTGCAAGCAGCAGATCTTGGTGACGTGCACATGAAGGTAACTTGGCAGCCTCACAGGATTCAAGAACAGGCACGCAAGATTTCAACGAATGCACTGAAAAGTCTGGGAGTTTGGGCAGAGACATGCTGCAGTGGCAGAACCACTGCAGAGAACTTCCATTAGGCCAAAGTAGAAATGTGGTATTGGAAAAGAGAGTCTCCACCAGGAGCTGTGGGAATGGGATTGCCTTTGAGACCTCGAAATGTAGAGCCACCAGCAATACTCAATGGCTGCTTTGGAATACAAAGGCACCAGGTTCCAGATGTGAGCAGCTACGTGGGCTGCTACCAGCAAAGCTATGGAGGTAGGGTTTCCCAGGACCTTGGAGGTCCATCCCCACTGGAGGATATGAGACAAGGAGTCAAAGGAAATCCTTCGCAAGCTTCAAGATCTGTCTACCCACTTGGGTGTTGGACTTTCCTAGGGTCTATTACTCCTTTCTTCTTGTATAATGGGAATTTTTACCTCTTGTCTGTTTCACCATTGTACTTTGGGAGCCCATAATTTGTTTTGACTTCACAGGCTCATAGCCGGAAGGAGCTCACCTTGAGTCTCAGATGAAACTTTGGACTTTTGAGTTGGTGCTGGAACAAATTAAGCCTTTTGGGACTATTGGAATGGAGTATTTTTTCACATATTTTAATATGTGAGAAAGATATGAGACTTGGAAGGCTAGGAGAAAAATGTTACAGTGTGATTAATGATTTGCCCCCAGAGTTTTATGTAGTAGTCTCCAATGTGATGGCAATAGAAGGTGGTAAGGCTGAGTGGGTGGTGACTAGATCATGAAGGCGTTGGCTTCATGAATGGATTAATACTGCCTTGTGAGCAACTGAGTGAGTTGTAGCTCTCCCGAGGAGGGGTTGGTTCTCACAACAGTAGGTTGTGATGAAAGGAAATGGCTGCCTCCAGGTTACTCTCTCTGTACCTTTCTGTCCTCCTCTCTGCTTCTGTCAGCTATGTGTCATGTAGGCTGGCCTAATGTTATTCCTATGAATTTGGATTTTCCAGTCACAAGAATTGTAAATCAAATAAACCTGTATTTCATGATCAAAATATAAAAACAACACAAATGCTCATTGAGTACTTACTATGTGTTCAACAAAGTCATTCATTCACCAAATTTCTGACTCCTACCCTTGTGTCTACAGCTGACATCAAGGCTACTATAACAAATTACACGGGGAAACTTCCATTCATTCAATAAAATGTTCATCGCACATCTATGTGCAAGACAGAGTAACTCATTCATTCACTCATCATAGATTTATAGGGACCCTGTTCTTTGCTAGGCCAGTTCTATGTACAGAGGTGAATAAGATAGACACAGTCTCTCCCCTTGGGATATCTTGCAGAGTGTGTGTGTTTCTAAAGTATTAGAATGTCCAGAGGAGAGAAACCATCCCAGACTTCTGTGGATCACCTGAGGGGTCGAAGGTGAGGATGACGATGGAGCTGCATCTTCTAACTACTCAGTAACTACCCCCAATTGCATTCCTTACAGACAGCCTGTGCTGCATCTGTAAGAACCTCTGTTCATTAAAGACAGACTGCAGTCAGTCCCGCTCCCTGTCTGCCCTCCCTCAGCCCAGATACAGCATTTTCTTTTTCCTTTGAGTGCTTCTGCCTTCAGACTACTTTCACTTTGAAAGCATGGTCACAAAGTATATTCAGTTCATCCCTAGTCAACACTGAAGAGTCTATGTCCGGGTGAAGGGACTGCACATCTAATGATAATGCTTGTCATTATGATTAAGACTCACTTCAGCCTTCAGTCTGAGCACAAATGAAAAAAATCACACCAGTTTTCCCACTAGGCACTTCCTGGCCCTGGCTCTTCTGCAGGAACTCTGGCTCCAGGCAACTTCTCAGGGATTCCAAGGCTTTCTTGCCTGACCAAGCTGATTTTTGTTTTTTTTCTGTCTCTCTTATTCTCTCAAGGTTTTTTTCCTGGCATACTTGCTGGAGATACTCTGGCTTTGCAATGAACTGAAATGTTATTCATTGCAGAAGAAAACAACAATAAAGCCTAGCAAAGTTAAGGACTGCATCTTCACATTGGTAAGACTCTGAGCTCCACAGGCTGGAACCACATGGGAGGCCTGGATTTGATTCCCAGTCATCAGAGAAAAATCTGTGGTGAGGAGTGGAAGTAAAAACTTAACTCAGTAGCCACGTTCTTGCCATGTGCTCAAAGGAGTCCACTTGGATTCCAGCCAGCAGAAGGCTTGTCAGGAACAGCAGCCAAAAAGGGCATTGAAGTGAGAGGCAGCTCAGCCAGAAGGGTCCAAGCAACTGTTCATTTATTCACTTACTCATTCATTTATTTAATAAATATTAATCAAATACCTTTTTGTGGCAGTCACTGTTTTAGATGCTTGGAATACATTGATGGGCAGAGTAGACAGACTTCCTGCTCTAACAAGTCTTGCAGTTGTGGGATAGAGACACACTCTAAAAAATTATCCATTGGGGATAATTTTTAGACACATAGGCACACATACCCAGTATGTTTCTCAAGGTGCTAGGGCTGAGATTCAAACTGTGGTTGGGATGGTTAGGGTGGCTGGATCTCACATGGCTGGTTGCAAAGTTCAAGTACCAGACCTGGTAGCTTGAGAAATATGCAGGGTGTGTGTGCATGCATGTCCAAAATCCTGAAAGTGGGAAAAATGGAGGAGAAGGAATTGCAACATTTCCATAGAAAGCATTTCTATGGAAATTGCTTTCTTACTCACCTGACCTCTGTTAGTCTTCAGTGAGCACATATGCCTTTTGACAAAATTTTTAAAAAATCCTAAGAATGGGCCAGCCCCACAGCCCAGTGTTTAAGGGAGCAGGATTGTACATAGCAAATCACATTTTGAGTCTCAGCCCTGGTAGCTGGAGAAACATGCTAGGCATGTGTGCATATGTGCCCAAGGTCTTGATGGAATGGAGAAGTGTAGGAGAAGTGATTGCAGCATAACCACACACACATTGGGGAAGCTTCCTTCCCCTTTCTATCTCTGGTGAGTGTACACACCATCTGGTGATTAAAAAAAAATTACCCAGCAACTTATGGAATGGGAGAAAATATTTGACAACTGTATATCTGATAAGAAAGTAATATCAGAATATACGAAGAATGTATACAACTCAACAACAAAAAAATCCAACAACCCAATTTTAAAAGTAGGCAAATGGTTCTCAAAAGAAAATATGCAAATTGTCAACAAACATGAGAAATGATGCTCAACACCACTAATCAATAGAGAAATGCAAATCAAAGCCACAAAGAAGCCCAGTCATGATGGTGCACACTGATAAGACTCTGAGGTCCACAGGCTGGGACCACGTGGGAGGCCTGGATTTGATTCCCAGTCTAAGCTAAAGGCCAGGAATGGCAGCTTATGCCTGTAATCCCAGCAGCTTGGGAAGGCTGAAGCAGGAGAATCGTGAGCTTGAGGATGTCATGAGCAACATAGTGAGATCCTGTCTAAAAAAGAGCCAGGCATTGTGGCACATGCTGGAGTTCCTGCCTGAGACAAGAGTATCTCAATGAGACAGACCCTGTCTAAAACAACAACAAAATCACAAAAAGATATCACATTTCACCATTAGGATGGATACTATTTAAAAAAAAATAAAAAGTAACAAATGTTAGTGAGGATGTGGAAATATTAGAACCCTTGTGCTTTGTTGGTGGGGATGTAAAAGAAATGAAATACACCTGTCACAAGAAGACAAATACTGTATGGATCCACTTGTGCAAGGGACCTATGGAGTTAAGTTCATAGAGACAGAAAGTAAAATGGTAGTTCCTAGGTCTCAGGAAAGTAGGGAATAGGAAGTAATTATTTAATACAAAGATTTTTAATTTTGCAAAATGAAGAATAGTTATGGAGCTAGATAGTGGTAATGGTTAAACAACATTGAGAAAGTACTTAACATTACTGAGGGGTAGATAGTTTTATGTTGTTTGTATTTAACCACAATTATAAAAAATTATCCAAATGCATGGTTTTAAATTTTACCAAGTGTAATGTGAATAAAATGCAGAGAGCTCTGACCAGAAGGTCCAAATTGTATCTCGCAAATGATGGAGGAAGGTTTCCCTTATCAGATGACACTTAAAGACCAGTAGTCGAAGGAAGAAAAATCGAGAAGATAAAGAAGAAGAGAAGGGCATCCCAAGCAGAGGGAACAGCATGAGAAAGGCCGGAAGTGGGAGGCAGGATGTCTGTGGACTGGGTAGATGGAAAAAAAGATGGGGATATTATAGCAGGAGATGAGGTTGAAGAGGTAGAAAAGGGCAGAGCATTTGTCTGTATCTAAAATCCAACGGGAAATCATTGGAAGGTTATAACCAGATTCATCATGACCAGAGTCATATTTTAAAGAACAGTCTTCAGCTTCATTAAAAAAAAAAAAAAATCACTCTCCTGCATAATGAACTGTGGGATCAGAGCAAAGGAAGGGAGACCAACTGGTCCAGGTGGGGGGTGATAGTTGGTTGGCACATGGGGTAGCAGTGGGGATGGAGAGATAGCCTAACAGTTGGAGCTCATGAACAAGGAATCAAAAAACCAGGTCTTTAATGGAGAATTGAGACAGAGCGGTCCATAAAGAATGATGTTGATATCATTGTGATAAGAGCTACAAAGAAGAAAGGCATGGGTTATGACAGAGGTACATATGCCACTCACAGTGTTCAAGGTGTAGAGACATTACCTATGAGAGGTATCAACTCTAGGAGAATGCACTCAGGAAAGACTTCCCTGAGCAGATGACCTTTGTGTTGTTTTGAAGACTGAGCAGGAGTTCATAGGTAGGTGAAAGGGGAGAGAAGAACACTGGCTTATGCAAACCTGTAAAAGTGCAATATCAGGCCCGCCCCCTAACTGGATGAAAAGAAGAATCTAGACCCCAGAACTGAACTTTGGGTGTCTACTTCCTTCCAACAGTTGAAGGATGCTAAATGTGGACTGGAAACAGGTAACTAAGGCAACCAAGTCCCTACTTTAAAAGCTTATACCAAAGAGCTTGGCCTGGTACTTTGGTAAGTTGAGGGCAGCATCCCTCCAATAGCTGCTGATTTTTTAGCCAGGAAACAGTCAAGTGGCCTTGGTTGGCCATTTCTCCATGGCATGACATGACTGCATGAGCTTGTTTAATTCAAACTCATCCCAAATTTGGCCAAAATAACCAAGCTTAGATGTTCTTGGCAGCTCTAAGGAGAAGGGAGAAGGTGAGTCGCCCTTATCCTGAATCGCTGCCTTAGCCACGCACCATTAACTCCCTTCACGAAGCCTGATAGAGACTCAATGACAACATCACTCTCCCTTCAGAGCAAAATGCCTTTATGGCCTGCTTCTTTCTGATCAATGAAAGCTAGATTCTTTGGCTGTCAATGGTTTCTACAAATGTCTCTTTAAGATAGTCCCTTGGCAATAATAGTAATAATAGCTAATGTGTACAGAGAACCTTCTACATGCCAGGCGCAGGGTTAAGTGGTTACCCTCATCCTTTCAAATAATCCCCACACGCCCTATGAAAGGATTTTATTATTATCTACATATTGCAGGTACCTCTCACAGAAAGGCTGAGTTGTTTGCACAAGGTCACACAATCATTAAATTGTCTAGCCCAGACTCAGAACCTGTCTAACACCAAGCCCAAGGCCAAGTTCATAAACACCATGCCACATTCTTCCCTGTAGCCCCTTCATCTCCTCCCTCCCCTCGAACACAGAATTGACATTTGAAAACTTGACTTTTTCAGGGCTCAGACCTTTTCTTCAGTATTAAGCTAACAGGAAAATCTTTTTTCTTATTGATGTAACTCCCCCCATTATCAAATCCATACACATTTTAGAAATATTTTTGCACAAATTAAAGCAGAATGAAAAAAGTTCCATTACTGCAACACGAGGGTGGTCACTGTTTTGACACATGTCCTTCCAGTTTTGTTCTGAATATTATATTTGCCATTGCAGACTTGTCTTTCTGTAGTTGAGATTAATTATATACATACTCAACTGTATTATAAGCACTGTTCTGGCTGACATATATATTTTGTAATCATCATTTTGAATGGCTGTGTAATATTCCATTGCATGGATGGTACAGAATTTATTGGCTATTTTTTTTGGGGGGGGGGAGGCAGTTAGATTGTTTTCTATTTTTCAACTTTTACAAGCAACCTGCCAGCTCACATGTTTCTATCCATAAAGCTTTTATTTCATATTTAGGATCATTTCATAAAGAAGGAATCTCAAAAGTACAGTTATTGCAACAAAAGTCATAAACAATTTAAAGGATCTTAATATCTCAGTTCCTCCATTGCTTTCTGTAGGCATTTGCGTCAATACGTGTGGCCTGTGGCAATGAATGAGTCCAACACTGCTTCTTCCCTTTATTTTATTTTATTACACAAATAAAACATTTGTTCATTTGTCATAGGAGAGGAGGGCAAGTTTTTAATAAACCCAGATAAAGGTTTCTTCCCCAGGGTCATGCAATTCATTTTTTTTTCCTTTCCTTTCCTTTCTTTTTTTAAAATTTTTGTTTTTCAGATACTGTCAATTTAGTCTACTCCATTCTTAGGGGGGTCCCGGTTGTATTACCCAGGGGTTACTACAGCAGCACAGAAAACTTAAGGTGATCATTAGTTCTTACTAACTCAACATTGTGAGACAAGAATAGGGCACTTAGGGCACCCACCTAAACAGAGACAGGCTTCAGGATTTTTCAACAATAGCCTTCTGTCAGGTGGTGCCTGTAGGATGTCCCCCTGTCTCATAAAGCTGACTGTTGTAACTGCAGTGAATACATAAAGACATTCCAGCCCTCTTGGACACCAAGTCTTCAATGGTACCGTAGAGTCCATGCAATCAGACCTCCAACATAGAGAGACTCATTCCTACACCCCTTGTTCCAATCCCAGACCTCTTGCTTGCCTCCGATTTTGACTTTGTGACTCATTTCCTGCATATAGCCTTACACACCTCAGACCTTTGTAGCTCTTGCCACAATGATATCAACCGCATTCTTTATGGATCTCTCTGCCTCAGGTCTCCAATGAAGGCAGGAGTTGTGTCTCTTGTTATGGGTGTCATCCTTAGCAGCAAGCAGTACTTGCACACAATTGTTCTTTAGTCAATATTGAACAGGTAATGAAAAAATAAAGGAATGAATGCATTTTCACCTTTCTCATTGTTCAATGTTACCTATTCCACAGATTTTTTTTTCTCTTTTGAAAGAAAGATAAGTGCCAAGGTTGAGGATGATGTTTTTCCTTTTCATTGGTCTCTCTCTTATGGTGAACATGGAGATGCACGGCCCAGATCTTTGTTCAAGGGCTGTTGGCAAATGTCTCCTTCAAGGCTATCTCAGCTGCAGAGAATCACCTTGCCCAAGGGTGTGCCTCTCTTGGGGTAGACCATATCCAGTGACTGGTTGCTGTAGAATATAAAGCCTGGTCATCTTGGCCAAATTTGGGATGCAGCTGAAGGGCTCCCTTCTGGGCATGGTTAAGACTGATTCAGGTCTATATCATAATTCTTCTTCTCTATGCCCAGTTTGGGATCCTCCACCTTTCTTTAGTGGGTGTTCTTTTTCAGGGCTGTCTTTATTTTTCCTTAACTCCATCTCAGGAGTCTGGCCTGCAGCATCTCCTTTCTCTGCACAGCTTGGGGCATAGAGTAACTTCTTAATTATTTCCTGAGTGAATAAATGGGTACATGAATCCTTCTTTGAATGATGGTAGTTCTGTCTGCCTCTCTACCTCCAGTCTAGGTTGTAAGATTTCCGTGGAAGTGATCATGACTAGATCTTTTTCATCCCTCTTACCTCTTGTGCTTAACATCATTCCAGTTATACAGCAGGCACACAATAAGTGTTGGATGAACTGTGGGTAGGAGAGTTTCATAAGAGGACAGATTTAGGCAAGAGAGAGTGTGGAGGTCAGCATCAATTTGCTTCCACTTGTGGACTTCACATTTAAGCCACAAGGGCCAGCATTTGAACTGCAGACTGTCATGTGGGATCTGACGCCCTTAACCGCTAAGCTACAGGGCCAACCCTTGCAGACTTTGCATTTTTAAACCTCTTTCAGCAGGTATTTTGCTGGAGGTAGACCAAGAGCTCAATTTCCAGAATGATCAGATGGAATTAGTGAGTTTTCTCCCCTGCTTTCCTTTCTCAAAGGCCCTTTCCATATTGTTTGTTTGAGGAATAGATGCTGGCTTGGAGCATAGATGTGGTTGATAACAATAAAAGCCTCTTTAGAAATGACTTCCATTACCTGTGGTCAATTCGAGACTCGCAGACCATAGAAACAGATCTCAGCAGGTTTGGAGTTGTGAGAGATTAGCACAAATTGATTCTGGCAATTAACATGGGAGTTCTTTAAAGCCCAGACCCACGCGAGCCTTCCCCTCCCACTGCAGCCTGAGCTAGGTTGGTGCAGAAGCAACCAGAGCTGAAAATGACTTCTGAGGTTCAGGAGCAACCTATGGACCATTTCCTAGCTGTGTGACCTCAGACCATATCTCCTCAGTGACCTCCCAGAGAAGTGCAGTAGCCAGTTCAGGGCTATCATGAGGAATATGGACAATTTCTTCCCAGTGAGACTTTCACTGCAGGTTAGGTTCCTCATCCCATGAAAGCAGGCTAAAGGTGGGTCAAATCAGGATGCAAACTAAATCAGATAGAGTAGTTGTGAATGCCAACCTTGCTCCTTAACTGCTATGCGACCTTGAGCAAGATGCTCACCCTCTCTGAACCTCAGCTATTTCACCTGTAAAATGGGGCTATTAATACCTATTTTCAGAGGTTGTTAATAGAATTAAGATATTGTATGCAACATGTTGAACGAACTGCTGGATTCTGAGCCCAGTTTTGATATTGTAATAATTCAGCTTATGGTTGCAATTCCATTACCAAGGCAATTATTTTGTAAACTCTGTGGAGTCCACAAAGGGGCTGACAGTGGCTGTACCAAGTCCTCATCACTGGCTGGCCCAGTTATTTCTTACCAACCACTATCATTATACATTTTATATTATATATATATACATATATAAATATATGTATATATATACATATATAAATATATGTATATATACATATATAAATATATGTATAATATAATAATATATAATATATGTATAAATATATGTATAATATAATAATATGTATAATATATGTATATATTAAATATATATATGTATATACATATATATATATATATATATATATATATATATATAAAATGCTTCATCTCTATTTTCTCTGATTGCATAAGTAACACATGTTCATTGTAGTATATTTGGAAACTACAGAAAAGCACAAAGAAACAAATAAATATCAGCCAGAGATAAACATTGCTAATGCTTTGGCTTATTTTCTTACCGTCTATAGTCTATGCTGTATTCACATATGCACATGTACATAAACATTGGCACTTCCTTCCTTAATTTCGGTCATATGGTATCATATGGTACTAGCCAGATTGTAACCTGCATTTTCCACTTAATATATTATGGACATTTTCCAGTGTAATAATATATTTTTTCATAATATGATTTTTTAATTGTTTCATAGTTCTGTATTTTAAAACTATTTTCCATATCAAGGCTTCTTCTCCCCCAAATTCCATTAATGTAGACAACACAGTGATGGATATCTTTGGGTCTAAATCTTTGTAGTCCTTTCTTTCTTTCTTAATTATTATTATTATTATTATTTATACATTAAATCACTATACATTTTAAATTATTTCTGTAGGGAAAAAAATCTTTAAGAGAAATTCCTAGATGACAACATACACATATTTCTGAGGAAAGATTCATGAAACCAAGGTTCTTGTGGTGTAATATGATCTATTCGCACGTTAAATATCAACATGATTTCTAATTATTCTGTTACCAAAATGCCACCTAGAAAGGTACACCAATTTGCATGCTTTCCAGTGAGCATATGAGGCAACCTTAAAAGCTTTTGGAAAACGTATATTATGAAAAAATTATGCATGGATTTCAACAATATTTTTTCATTAAAATAAATTTCTACTTCAGTTCCACCATTTTATAAACTTTTTGAAGTTCCCTTTGTATGACTGTGCTATTTTGCCATAACATGCCAATATTGGCTACCCACGTCTTTTTTAAAAAAAAGTTTTGTCTAGTGGGTGTTTTTAATATATGGAAATCAAAGTCAGCCCAAGATTCTTCATCTATACTGGATTCCACCACAAGCTTGCCATGTAACTTTGGGCTAGTCACTTCCTCTCTGGACTTCAGTATCTTTATCTAATGGGGGGGAGGTAAATTTTAGTAGGAGTCTTTCAGTTGCAGTGAAGAAGATAAATTATTAATTCTTGCCTTAACTGTTTGACTATCAGTTCATGCAACTGTAAAGTTCAGGAAGTAGAACCTCAAGTACAGCTGCATCCAGTACTCAGATAATGTCATCAAAAATTGGTTTCTTTTGTTTTCCAGAGGTTCTGATTTGGTTTGCTTCTTGGGCAGCCTCTCCTGTAATCACATCTGGCATCTCTAAGCTAATGTCCCTCCTGTAAAGCTGCACCTCTCTTGTAATAGAGTCCCAAGGTTCATTCTGATTGAACCAGCTTGAGTCATGTGTCCATTATAAACCAATCACTGCAGAGAAAGGGGCTGGACTATGCTAATTAGACTGAGAGCCTAGACTCTCCCTGTGGGTGATGAGTGATGGCTCCTAGGAAAAATCAGGGTGGTGAGACCAAAAGCAGGCAGATCCATGTCAGGCAGGCTAATCAGGCTGGACAACCTCTGAGGATCTGCTAACTCTGACATCCCAGGAGTCTGGGAAACTGCTTTGCACAGGACGTTTCCTGCAGAGGTTTTGTATACATGGTTTATCAATGGCCAATGCCTCCTGCCCACTAAACTCACGGATGCCTCATTTCAGTTATCTTTGCTTACAGGGGTATCAGAATAAAGGGGCGGGTAATTACCATATAGATTTATAGACCTTTTTCAGCAAACAGACCCTTTTTTCTGCCAAAGTACAAAGCCAGCTCATAAATATTAATCAAAAGGAAACGGCAATCAACTCAAGTGGGAGCGGAAATGGCAAATTACTTTTTCCTCTCTAGGACATAAAAGCAACTTTCATTTGTTGCATGACCACAGGCTGTCTGGCAGACTGCCTGTCTCTCTCAGTTTTCAAAAATAAAAATAATAATAATAATAATAATAATAATAGCTACTTCTTATGAGGTATAAACATGGAATGTCATGTGCATGAATTTCAACTCTTATTTTATATACTAGACGAGGAAACCAAGGCTCTGGAAAACACAGCCCGTATGAATTCAGCTAGTCTACCTCAATCGCTGAACCATTTCTACTCAACAGGCCGCCTAAGCTTTCTCTAGGAGGGAGAAACTTGATTGTCTCTTGTCATTTGAGTTTATGGGATATGCAAATCGAATTTTTATTTTATGTCTTTTTGGGCATTAGGGAAAGTGGCAAGGAGAGTTGTGACTATAAAAAGCTGTTGATGGACAAGCCTATGGCTTGCTGGTTAAGGTGGCTGGATCCAATGTGGTCAACTAAACAGTTCAAGTCCTGGATCCAGGAACTTGGAAAAAAAAAAGAAGAAGAAAGAAAAAGAAAAGCATTAGGCATGTGTGTGTGCCTGGCCAAAATCCTGAAAGGATGGAGAGACAGAAGACAAGGGACTGAGGCATGACCATGACCCATGGGTGGTGCTTTCTTTTTCTCTTCCTCTCTGGCAAGTACACATATTCCCCCTCGCAATTAAAAACAAAAAAAAAAAGTTGACACGGCAGACTTTCCAGAGTAAAGACTGGAAAGATCAGCTATAAATTTGGGTAGAAGCCAAGTGCTAGATTTATACACTTTATTCTTTGCCACTTAGCTAGTCTCAGGTTCATTTTGTACACAAGGACATTGAGGACAGAGGAATGATTGAGACTAGATCCCAATTTTTATTCATTTACTCAATGAATATTTAATTAATTTTTAAAAAGAAGTGTTTAATTTTATTTATTATTATTATTATTATTTTAAAACTTCCTATAGGGCACTTGCATTCACCAGAGAGAGACAGAGAGAGAGAGTGAGAAATATGGAAGTCCAGCTCCTTAACCACCACACCATCTGCTGGCCCCTACATGATTAGGTAAATACTAAACTGAATCTTAGACAACTTCCTCTTTACCAACCTGCCAAATTTCCAGGTTTGTCACTCTCTTAATACAAAGCATGATAACAGATGCCCACTGCCCGCTGGTGGTCAGTAGCCATCACTCTCATTCTTTTATTATTGTTGTTATTATTCTTTTACTTATATTTAATCATTGCACATCTTTACAGTATACAAAGTTTTTTCATGTATGCATGAATACAGTGCATATGAGTCATCATAGATATTACCATGTACATTATCACCTTAACCACCAGGCCACCTGGCTGGCCCCAGGAATTTTTTTTCTCATGTGTATTTCTTTTATGAATGTGAGAGACAGAGACAGAGAAAGGTTGTCAACTTCAACAGAGTCTCACACTGAGAACTCTCCTCCCTTCTCAGCCAGGATCATGGGCACACACATCTTCTGTGTACAGGTTAACAAAGAAACAACTCACAACTTTCCATATGCGTCCTGTATCCCTTGAGCAGTGTGTTACCACTGCACCACTGAGCTACCCCAAAACTTAATTTTGTTCTCACCTTTTTTTTTTTTTCCTTTTAATTAGTTGGTTAATCCTATGTGTAGTCTATAAAAGGGCCAGCAGGTGGCATGGAGGTTAAAGCACTGGACTCCCATGTGGCTGACCATGGTTCAAGTCCTGGACTCAGCTGCTTTAAAACCATGCCTGGTGCGTGCGTGTGTGTGCGTGTGTGTGTGTGTGTGTGTGCATGTGTACCCAAAAGCCCAAGAGGAGAATGGAGGAGAAGGGTTTGTGGTGTGGCCATTCCCCAAGGGGGGGTGTTTTCTCACTTTCCATTGCTGTCTCTCTCCAGTGAGCACATGCACCTATGACAAAACCCAAATTAAAAAGAAAAGAACTGCAAGATTGTATTCTAGAATGGTTATTCCATTTTACATTCCCACCTGCAATGTATAAGTATTCAATTTCTCCACATCTTTGCCAGCATTTGGTGTTGTCACTATTTTTTATTTTAGTCATTCTGATAGATGTGGGGTGGTATCTCATTGTGGTTTTAATTTGCAATTTTCTTTTTATTTATTTATTTATTGGAGAGGTTTTTCTCGCCAGAAAGACAGAGAGAGATAGAGAGACAGAAAGCGAGAAATCACCCCTCAGGGGGGATGGCCACACTACAATCCCTTCTCCTCCTTTCTCCTCTTGGGATCTTGGGCACACACGCACATGCGTCTGGCATGAGTTTAAGCCACTGGGTCCGGGGTTCGAATCTTGGTCGACTACATGGGAGTCCAGTGACATAGCCTTTACGCTAACTGCTCATCCCTTAATTTGCAATTTTCTGATGGGTGATGATGTTGAGCATCTTTTCGAGTGTGTATTTGCCACCTGTGTATCCTCTCTGGTGAACTGGTGTTCATTTACACATGTATCACTGTCTTTACTGACAAGCCCCTTCCCTCTCCTAAGAACAAAATCTGACCCACAAATAACGTTCAATCAATATTCCTCAAATGAACAGATTTCAGGACTAGCAGCATGTCGATGCTTAGATCCAATTTGCCCAGGGTCAGTGTCCTCCTCCTACAGAATAGACTTGGCCACCAATGCTACATATCTAACCCCTGCACACCAGCATGCAACCAACAGTGTCGGTAAATTTCATCTAGAAAGGATTCGATGCCCAGAGACTTGCTCTTGCTGTATAATTAGGTCTAGCAAAGCTTATGAATGTAGTCCCAGCTCATAATCACTTTTTAATTATATTTACCTTTGTCAGCAGAGAGGTGAGGTGTATTATTGGCTCTGGGAGGTAACAATTCAAATCTTCATCCAAAGAGGCAGGTGCCCTGAGGAGGATATACAGAGAAAAAAAAATGCTTGGGAAAGGACCAAAGAAATGATCAAAGATCCACAGACACAGAGCGCTGGTCTCCTGACTGTGCCTTGTACTCTGAGGCCAGGGAGTTGAGGGGCTTATTTTTTTTTAAATTTTTTTTTTGATTGTCCATGTACCAGGAGGGCAGGAGACGAATAGCAGAGTTCCGTTCTTGAGTGTTGACCATGTGCTGGTTACTAGGCTACACACTTTCTGAAGAGGCACGTCAGACTTCAGACTCAGCTCAGCCAGATGTCAGAGCCCTAGGAGGAAACTGTAATGCTATAGAAGGCTCTGACCCTGCTTTCCTACAGCTGCAGACTGATTTAGAGTCGTCTGTATTCCTAGCCTTCTCTGTCCACCCTCATTGGCTCAGAAAGTATTACCCTGGGCAGGTCCTTTGGCAATCTCTTTCCTCTCACAGAGCTGGAGACATATAGTGACATACTTCATCAAGGACAGCATCTTTCCTGGCAGGAACATTCAGTATCCCTTGCCTGAGTGTTCTCAGCCAAAAGCATCAGGCAATGGTGATGAGGATGATGTTGATAAAGTTGATAATTACAGTAGTTTGTTGAGCCCTTACTATGTGCTAGAAATGATGCACATAGTTTTTATTTAATATAAATTTTCTTAGTAGTTCTCAGATCATGGTCCTGAACCAGTAGCACCATCGCCTGGGAACTTATTAGAATATGCCAGTTCTTGGTCCTAGAACAAGACTTACTTAATCAGAAACTCTGGGGTTAGAGACCAATGATCTAGGTTGTTTGTGTAACAAAAGGTAACACACCAGTGGTGAGACATGGATTTGAACTCAGGTATATCTTAACAGCAAATCTTTCTCCTTAAGGGAATGTGATTTCAACTTATATGCAGTGAACTCGATGAGATAGGAAGCAAGTGGTAGAGTAGAAGACCCAGCTGTCTCCTTCTGCCATGGATAGAGCAGATAAATATCTAGAACAGTGATTCTCAACCAGGGACAACTTTGCTCCCCAAGGAATACTGGCAATGTTTGGAAACTTTCTGGTTGTCACACTGGAATGAGAAAAGGAACTATTGGCATCTAGTAGGTATAGACTAAGGAGGCTGCTCTGTTTCCTTCAGTGCACAAGGCAGTCTGGCACAACCAAGAATTATCCAGCTCAAAATGTCAGTTACGCCGAGACTGAGAAACTCCGAATGAAACCCTCTATGAGTGGACTGGGGTTTAGGATGTAGCCATGTTCTAGAGGTTCCAAACATGGTGGAAGAGGCTGGTCTTTGGGCTGGAGAAGAGACACTCTCTGCCTCTTATCAGCTGTGTGACCTTGGGCATTTGACCACCTGTCTCTGAGCCTTAGCTTCCTCAACTAGAAAACAGAGAAGATAATACTGCTTCATGGCTGATTGTGAAACATAAATGAGTTAACTTAGTGGTGCTCAGACTTGAGTGTATATCAGTGACCCCTTTATCAGACAGAGAAGGCTAGGAATACAGACAACTACAAATCATCTCCCAGGCGGTGGTGCTGCTGGTTCAGGACCATGATCTGAGAACTACTAAGAAAATTTATATTAAATAAAAACTATGTGCATCATTTCCAGCACATAGTAAGGGCTCAACAAATCACACATATTCACTGTCAGGATTATCAATCCTGGGTTTGAATCCCACTTCAGTACGGTTACTTATTAGGTGACCTTAGGCAAGCAAATTCTACCTCTTATTTCACCTCACCTGAGCCACAATTTCCTCAGCTATGAAACAGAAATAATAGATGTATATGTATCTCATTGGCCTTTTCTTCATAGAACATTATTTCCTTCCATTTCTATGTGCAAAATTCTTCTTATCTCCCAGAACCACCCTGGGTTCCACTTTATTCAGAAACCCTCCACTAATTCTTTGTCTCCTCTACTCATCTGTTCTGTTTTCTGTTTGTTATAACATGCAAGTTTTATACCTCAGGACTCACCATGACACCATTAGTTCTGGAAATGTCTGCCTCTATACCAGGTCACTGTTTTATTTTTAAGAACATTATCTAAGGACTCCAACCCATTCATCTATCTGCCTCTCTATCCATCCATCCATGGATCCTTCCACTCTCTCACTCATCCACCCATTCAACTACCCATTGCTACATCCATTTATCTGTCTATCCATTTACTTGCCCATCCATCATCCCTCCATTCATTCAACTGTCCATCTCTCCATTCATCCAGTCATTTATGATCTGTCCATCCACCAACTTTACCACTTATTTGTTTATTAATTAATTCATTTGTTCTTCCACTTCTTGAATTTATAAATTCCAAAAAAGACTTATTGGCTTTTGCTCTATGTGATGGTTAATTTTTTTTTTCAATTTTGCAAGACCTTGGTACCCAGATATTTGGTAAGACAGTAGTCTAAATGTCACTGTGAATGTATTTTATTTTTAGATGAGATTAACATTTAAATCAGTAGATTTTGGGTAAAGCATATTACATTCCATAATGTGGGTTGTGATATAAGACATAAAGGTTTCTATGTAAACCTCAGAAAAGGTCACTTAGATATAATAGGTCTGCAAAATATTTGACAGAACTAATCAATAGTTCAATTAACTAATTATTTAAGTTATACACTAAAGTTGATTTAGGAGAATCTAAAGAGGTTGTATTTGAGGTGAATAGGAGTTATTTTACTGCTATCTGATGAGAAGGAAATTTTAAATCAAAGTGAGAGGCATGTAAGCTTGGAAGTATATGCTGTATTCACGAGACTCCAATATTTTGGTGCATCTGTTATAGAGAATGTTGTTAAAGAGAGACACATTTCCTGGACAAGTCAGCAGCAGTCAGTCCCAAAAGAATTGTATAGCCCATGTCAAAAATTTTAGACTTTATTCCAAGGACAATAAGAGCAAATGAAGAGATTTAGGTAGAAAATGTCATTATTGGAATTGTATTTTAGGAAGGTTATTCTCTGCTGTTTAGAGAATGAATTGACAAGTATTTTGGTAAGTTATTACTTATATACTTCCCAACTTAGATTAAAACATTTAATAATATTTATTATTTCATATTTTCTGTGGGTCAAGAATTCAGGAATACTTTAGTTGAGTTATTCTGGCTTAGGGTCTCTCATGTGGTTGCAATACAAATGTCAACTTGGCCTGTGGTCATCTGGGACTGAAGAGCCCTCTTCTAAGATGGTTCATTAACATAGTAGTTGAAAAGGCATCAGTTCCTTGACAGTTATTGGCAGGAGGTCTCAGTTTCTCGTCATATGAACTTCACCCCAGAGCAACTTGAGTGTCCTCACAATTCGTTCAAATAATGGAGAATGAGGAGGTAAATGAAGGAAGAGAGGAGGAGGAGAAAGAGAGGGTGAGGAAGGAAAAGAAGGAGAGGGGCAGGGAAAGAGGGGAGAGGAAGAGCAAGAATAGTACCTCTTCTGAACAAATCTTAGAAGTCACACACTCTCTGTCACTTGCACCACATTCTATTTGTTAGAAGTGGTGAACCTGACCCATACTCAAAAGGAGAAGAACTAGGCTCTACTTTTTTCAGAGACCATTATTAAAGATTTGATGGACTTATTTTAACACCACTAGGGTTGGAGACAGAAAGGAGGCAACTGGGAGAGAGTTACAATTCTATAGGGAGAAGATGTTTATGGAAAAGAGTTACAACATGTGAAGGTTAATTACCTTTGTGTATCTGGGGTGAGGAGTTCAAAAGAAGAGCCCAGAGTAATCCTCAAGTCTGGTTTGGGCAACGGATTGCATGACGGTACAAATTCCCACATTGAAGATTATAAAGGAGAAGCAAATTGGAGGTGGTGAATGTGTATGTTGGGAGGAGTCTATGTATCATACAAGTAGGGAAATATAGAAGGTGGTTTGATATATGGGTTCATAACTCAGATGAGAATCCTCAACTTGACCAAAGATTTGGAAGCTCTCAGCATATGTCTGAAGTTTGAAACTATGGGCATGGGTGCAATCCTCTAAGGAGAGTTTGGAGTGATGAGAAGAGAAAGGGGTTGATCATGGACAATCTCTGGAAAACACTGACATTTCACAACCAAACAGTAGACAAGAACCTGAGTAAAAGTGGGAACATAAAGAAAGAACCAGAGAGCCATGAAGGAACCCAAGAAAAAGAGTGGATTCAGAATCTAATGGAAGAAAAGTTTCATAGAAAGATGCTATCAAGAGTCTACAGTGGCAAAAAGAGGTCAACTCATAGCAGAAGTTTTGAAATCTTAATTCAGCTGAACTATCTTGTTGAAGTCCCTTCCCTTCAGTGTACTTTTATTTCCTCATCCAGAAATGACAAAAGTGATCATCTTTGGGATAGTGTGAACATTTGGACAATGTGGAGAGTCTAGCAGTGATTAAGTAAGGGTAAGTTTTCCTTTAATATCCTTCATGATAGGCTCATACGAGTGCATTCAACCAAAAAAGAACCAGAGTATCTTCTATGAAATGTATGTTTTTTATTCTCACACGTGAAGAGGGTATGTGTTGTGGGAGAAGCAATGTGGGCAGATCGGGTGATCTTTCCTCGCATGGTCTAAGCTGTCAAGGACTGACTCTTCCAGCTAAAATCCATGGTGACTGTCATCTGACACTACTAAAAGCCAGCTCAGAGTAAACTCCCACAGCTACGAGACTGCCACTCCTGCCCTTGGCATGCACCCTTATCTGCCGCTGACGAAAGGACTAGGGTGGCAGAGCTGTCAACCCAGCCTCTTATTTGAACAGTGGATTTCCAGCAAATGGAGTGTGTGTATATAATTATCAGAGATGTAGATCCTGACATTAAAACAAACTGTCTCAAACCCCCGTCATCTCTAACGAATGGCAGTTTAGGAGGGAGCTGGGGGTAGAGCCGACATGTCAGCAATGATTAGGGAAGTCATATAATTCGGCACGCTGGGGAACGCATACAGCAGAAAAATGGAGGAGGAATTTAATAGCACAGATTATGTTTTTAATTACTTTAGCAAACGAACTGTTCTTGTGCTCTGGTGGCGTTGTTGGAGAAGCCACCCCCAGTGTTCCCAAGCTGCCTGTGAGTCACAACCAGGATGGGGGCTGGTTGTAGGGAGCCAGAGGGCTTCCAAGACAGTGCAACTGGGCTTGCAAGCTATGTCTCCTTCTTAGGAAATCCTCTGTCCCATTCATGTAGGGTGCAGTCAGATAACATGGCGGGTTGAGATGACAGCATGACTGAATTTGAAGCCTAGCTCCACCATTTATTAGCTGTGTGATCTAGAAAGAGACAACTATATGGGTTGAACTATATGTTCCCAAAACTTGTGTTGGTGTCTGAATCCCCAATATCTCAGCTCATGACACTTAGAAATAGGCATGATGCAAGTGTAATTGATTAAGATGAGGTCATACTGGGGCAAGGTGGTAGTCCCCTAACTTATTAAAGGGGGAAATTTGGACACAGAGACATATCCAGGGAGAAGGCCATGTGAAGATGAGGATGTAGACTTGGGTGATGCTTCTATAACCCAAGGAATACCTAAGACTGTCAGCGAACTGCTGGCAACTAAGAGGGGATGAGGACAGACCTACCTTGGCACCTTCACAGGGACCATGACCCTGACGACACCTAGATTTTGAATTTCTGGCCTCAGAAACTGTAAGAGAATACACTTCTGTTGTTCTAAGCCACCTAGTTTGAAATATTTAATTAAAGCAACTGTAGGACACAAATACAAGAATTGTACATGTCTATGTGTGCTTCTCATTTGTAAAGACAATGGCGGTACTTAGACATCGTGGCATGTTGTGAGGCTCGAGTGCAACTTATGTAAAGCACTTAAGGCAGTGCTTAGAATATGACTAATTCCCAAACACCACAAGCTGTTTCATACTGCAAGCCCTTGTAGGGGGGAAGTGTCTTTGAATGGGGATTAAGAGAGGACATTAATTTCTATTGTGTACCTAATATCTCATGGGAGTTGGGCTAGACCTTCATACCTTGGTTTATCTGATACATCAAGGTGGTATTCTAATCCCGTTTCACTGTCAAGGAAGGTGAGGCTCCAAGAGGTGAAGTGACATCTTGCCACAGGTTACCCTGTACACAGCAGATAAGATTCAAAGCATGGGGCATCTGACTTGGAAGGCAATGACCACACCCTCTTACAGCTTAGTGTCTCCATGTGCATTAACACCGAAATCGTTTGTCCTCTCAGCTGGGAGAAAACAGGAAGTGGCCATAAGGAGCCAGCTGCATAGCTAGTGAGAAACCACCAGGGCTAGACTCTGCACCTTCACCATCTAGGCTGTGTGACCGTGAACGAGTAACTGCCCTTTTCGCTGAGCCTTCACTTTGTCATCTGTGAACAGAGAACAATAATCTCTCCCTTGAAGGGGAATGGTAAAGACAGCATTCAGTAATGCGTGGAGCTCCGATGCCATTCAATAAATCCTTGTCGGCATGACTATTCTCACCAGGGGAGAACACTTCCATTGTGTCTGTTACGTGCCAGGATATGAAGGGGTCTCTGCTTGATCATTTCTGGGCCTCGGTTTCCCCACTTATGAGTGAGATTATGAGTCATTATAATCACTTGAAGTGGCCACTTGGACTAGTCTCGCTTCTTTGTTGAGCTTTGACTTTAAAGCCTTTGTTTGTATGGAAATAGGAGCTGGAGGGTCTCTTTCATCAATGTTTGCGCATCCCCCATTGTTGGGTCTTCATATATTAAATCATTAGAGAAATCATGCTGTATTTTTCTGTTTTCCTATGCAAAAATGAATCACGAATTTTTCAATGACCCAATATTTTGGTGGTTCAGTCTTGTTTCAGTTGCTGCAGCTGTATAGCAAAGTACCCTAGAACTCCGTGGTGTAAAACAACCATTTAGATGCTCATAGAGTCTAAGGGCCAGGGATTCAGGCAGGGCACAGTGGGGATGACTTTTCTGTGCTCCACAATGCCTGAGGTCCCAGCTGGAAGACTTGAAGGCTGCGGCTGGAGCCATCTGGAACTGTCTCACAGTTGATGTCTACTATCAGAAGCAGCCCCGGTTCCTCTCTGCAGGGTTTCTCTCTGTGTGGTCTCTCAGCACGAGCTGGTTTGGGTTTCTTTAGAGCATGATGGATGGGTTCCAAAACTGCATGGAGGGGTGGGGGAAGGAGCAGAAGGGTGGGGAAAGGAGCAGAGGAAAGGAGCTTCCGAAGAGAACAGTGTTCTTTATATGACTCCACCTTGGCGGTCTCAGAGCATCGCTTCCATCACTCTCATATATACACGTGCACATTTTTTTTTAAATTTTTTATTATCATCATGTTCTTCTATTATATTACATTGAATTACATATAACTTTACAGTGTATTACCTTGCTTTTTAAAAAGGGATTGCCATGCATATCAGTCAGTACAGAGACATTAATCTCCCCACTTTAACATACAATATCTCTCCCATGTTCTTTCATGGCTTGTAGATAAAATAAAATACATCATCAAAAGCCCCTAGAAAACGCAATGTTTAGCTAACAAGCAGCAGAAACCATGCATGTTTGTACAGCAGGACGTGCTCCTCCTAAGACAAAACCTCCCATGCTCTGTGTTCCAGTCTGTTGTGTAACAAAGTATCTGACTGGGTAATTTATAAGGAATTGGAGTTTATTTAGCTCATAGTTTTAGAGGCCTAAGGGGGTCACATTTGATGCGGGTCTTCTTTTTCTTTATTGTCAGAGTGTGTGTGCTCACCAGGGTGGGTGAAAGAGAGTACCCCCCAAAATGAACGTGGTCAAGTTGCAATCCTTCTTCTTCCATCCTCCTTCCTATCAGGATTTTAGGCATGCACACACAGGCAGGCACCCAGCCTATTTTTCAAGCCGGTGGGACTGGGATTTAAACTGCAGTTGGCCATGTGGGATCTGACTCCCTTAACCACTGTGTTACAGGGCTGGCTTTGATGAGGGTCTTCTTGCTTGTGGGAGCCCCTGCAGAGTCTCAAGGCACCACGTGGCAAGAGAGCAAGAGCAGCACAGGGCAGAGAACACTTGTCTGTGCTCAGCTCATTCCCACCAGGTTCCAGTCACTGGGCCCCAATCCTGATGACTTTAATCTTAATCATGTCCTGAAGGCCCCACCTCTTCATCCCATCATTGGATTAAATCTCTACCCTGTAAATGCTTACAATGGCTCACCAAATTTTAACACATGAATTTTGGAGGGACACATTCAAACCATAGCAATCTATTGGGCCTGAAAACAGTTTGTAAGAGACAAACCTATCAGATGATGGCCTCCTGAGGCCCCTACCAGAGAGAATACTGCAGACCCCATTTTCCTGGTTACTTTTGGGGCAGGGGAGTGAAGGATTCAGCAGCTCCTATTATATTTTTGCTTTGTTTTTGAGAAAAAAAATTTACTTATTTTCATTGTATTTGTTATTATTATTATTATTTTTTTTTTTAATTTGAGCAGAGAGAGAGAAAGGAAAAGTAAGAAAGCAAGCCTCTAGGTCCAGGATGCTAACTAACCATAATTGGCTGTGTGGGAGTCCAGCACCTCAGCCACCATGCCACCTGCTGTCCCCGTTCCTATCATATTCGAAAGAAAACACTTCCCCACCTGGGAAGAGGGGTGGACGATAGCTCATGCTCCCCACTCCACCCCAATATCTAGCTCCTGCTCGAATCCAGGAAGGTTTCACCTTGGTTCAGCTGGATAACAAAGAACATAACTCAGCCACATTCGTTGTCATTTTAGTGCAGAGTTCCATGTCATGAGGCACAGCATCCTGAGCTGGACTATTACCCCATGTGGCTACCTGTGGGGCAGGAGGTGAATTGAGGATGCATTCTTGGAAACCTCCCAGTAACACTCAAACCATGTCTTATCAGACAGTGCACATGGGAGGGGATAGCATCTTTTCATCATTTATTCAGGGGAAAAAAAATCACTGGAGGGCCCACTACATGCCAGGTCCTGGAAATATTATGAATAAGCATGGTTTATGGAGTCACAGTCAGGAAGTTGTAATTTGGTATATTGAATGGTCTAATGAGCAAAGTGGAGGCAGATATGGGAGTTCAGACAAAGCCCCTAACTCATTCTGAGGATCAGAGAAGGCTTCCTGAAAGAGGTGATGTCTGGAAGAAGTCTTGAAGCTAGAAAAGGAGTTAGATATGTGAAGAGGAGGGGAGGGTCGGAATGGGAGCTTCAGGCAGAGGATGCCACATGTTCAAGGCCCAGTGGCCAAGAGCCACAGCTGTCAGTTCCCAGTCGTGGACAGGGAAGGTTTTCATCTTACCACCACTGAGACCATTGTTCCTACTGCTAGCTGGAAGCTCTCCCCACCTGGAAGTAGTCTTCAATTTAGAGAGCTAAGGGTCTTGAAACTTCCAAGTGGATAAATGGGATGGGAAGGAAACTGTCAGAAATATGGTGGTAGGGTTGGAAAGTGCAAGATTTTCATGAAGTAATTGGCAAGAGTGGGAACAGAGAGAGTAGGGAAAGAAGATAGGATAGAGGCGATGGTGCCGTGAGGAAGCGGGGCAACAACTAGCTGAGTGGAGACTGGAAAAGGCAGAGAAAGGACAGGTGCCAGGCACAGTGACAACTGATGTAAGGGGGAGATGAAGGCTCTGTGTGTGTGAGCACACAGGTGTATATGCGTGTGTGCAAGCATATGTATACGTGCATATGTGTGAGCACTTGTGTGTGCATGCATGTGTATGAGCATGTGTATTTGTGCATGTATTAGGTTGTCAGGAAAGTCATGATATATTTTTATGCAAAAAATGAGTCATAACTTTCCCAACAACCCAATATATGAACAAGTGTGTGTGTATGTGTGTGTGGTGGGGACTTGCTAGAGGGGATTCAGGTGCTTGTGTAGTCATGGACACACACATACATACACACACACACACACACACACACACACACACACACAGAGTTTCTCATTGGTCATTTAAAGTGCCCAGGAGGGGCCTTTGCCTTGGCAAGCTGTTCTTCTTGTAGCTAGGGAGATGACCCAGGTTCTCAACCCAACGAGACCACGGGGAGAAGTCTCGAGCAGAAGATAAAGAAAAGCCTGTGCTGTCCCTGCAGCTAGAAGCAGGTAACATTTATAAAACACTGGTCCCAGGCGCTGTGTAAGTGATTCTCACGGATTTCTCTGATGACCCCTATGCAGACCCCCAAGTGGGCTGTGGATTGGCTGGCTGGAAAAGGTCTTTCTCTGGGCCAGGTGGTGGTGCAGTGGTAATGCAACCGTGATCCACATGGGAAAAGTCCTGAGCTCAAGTCCTGGGACCTTTCTGAGCATGCCAGGCGTACACGTATGTGTCCGTGATCTAGGCGGACTAAGACTGGAGGGGGGTCACAACATGTAGACCTCTCTTATTTCTCTCCTCATGGAAAAATAAACATTAAAAAAATAAAAAAACAAAAAGACCTTGCTCCATTCTAACCTGGATATATGCTCTGTGAGATTAGACTTACATTCTGAAGCCAAGGGGACCGTCAGCCTGAAAGAAGCCTATTTCTTATAGCTCCACAACATTATTTATTTGAGGGGGTCTTTTCAGATGAAATAAACATAATCTATGCCCTTGCAAAGCATTTCTTGCAGACACCTGAGTTCCTCCTGGTTGTTGGACACAGGGAGAGCAACTCGGTGAAAGCACCCTGAGCAGCATCTTCAGACCCATGGCCACACCTGGGTCAGTGGCCAGGTGAGCTTGGAAAAACCTCCCTTTCCTCCTCACCAGTAATCCAGAAAGTCCATGCCCAACCTTGCACCATCAGAATACCCTACAAGAGCAGGTAACCCTGGGATCAGACCCATTTTACATATAGGGACACCATCACTCTACTAGGAGACATAATCTGAGCATAGAAAATCAGTAATACACACTTAGTCAGTGGTAGAAGTCAGGTGTGGACCAGGAGTTATGAATCTATAGTGCATGTATTCAGTCTGTCTTTGATACCCTATGAAATATTATAAGTACATCTAAGAATGGAATACTCTGAAAGTGTCTGAAGAAAGGACAAAAAAATTCACCCACGATTTCAGAATGGACAGGGCAATGAGGTTGGGTCTTCAAGGCTGCATGGGAATTTGACTGATGAGGAAGGCATGATAGGGAAAGAAGCAGTACATGCACAGGTGCAGTAGTGCAACAAGTTCAGGTGAATTGAGGAGTTGGTGTGGCTTGAGAGTGTTGTACACAGTAGGAGGAATGGTCCAGAAGATGAGTCAGGGACCCCATGTGGAAGGATTTGGATGCCATATTGAAGTGTTTACAGTTTTATCTTATGGGCATCAAGGACCCCAATGAGTCTATAGAGGCCAGCGATGAATTGCGTTGGTTTTCTAATGAGGCAGGGTGCTCAGTGGCTAAGAACGAGCAAAGCAGCAAGACTGCTGCAGGCATTCAGACCTCAGATCGGTGTCTCCTGGTTGTGTATCCTTGAATAAATTATGTCAGTTTTCTGCATATTTAAAATGGAGATAATGGTAATAAAAATACGTAACTCAGAGTTACAAAGGGGAGCACGTGATATAATCCATACTTCGTATTACGTAGTGTCTGTCCCATCATAAGGGCTCAATTGATATTAACTGCCATTATCATTATTATTGAAGGAAGGCTCTGGGGGCAGCCTTCAGGTGGCAGGGACCGAAAGAGGACTGGAATTTTGAGGCTACAGAGAAAGTTTACACAGCAATAATGGATCCTGGTTCAAGGCTAAAGCTGTGGGGACACAATGCGGAGGGTAGGTTTGAGAGAGGACTGGTGAATATCATTTAAATAGATTAAATAAGCTAACGTATAGGAAAGGGTTTTGCAAATGGTACACATTTGAGTGTGATTACTATTAGGACTATTTTCATCAGCTTTATTTCTTGGGGCCTGTCAGCCTCAGTTCTCTAGAGAGAAAATGCCATTTAATTCTCCCAGATCAAATATTTAACAAACACAACACTGAATAAACTGAAGCTTGCCTATTTAGCATGCAGTTGGTATTTTTAGTTGCTGAGTGAAACTCCAGAGATTTGCCACCTTGGCTGACATGATTCTCTGTCTGAGACTGATTATCTGTACTGGGGACTGTACACATGTTGTCATGGCCAAGAACAGACTATCTGGAGCCCAGAGGCCTGGGTTTGAATCCCAGAGCTCGGCTGTTTAATGAAGACCCTTGGGCAAACTACTTAAACTCTTTATGTCCTCATTGATAAAATGGAGAGAAAAACAAGTTACCTCATGAAGTTGTTATAAAGATTCAGTGTGACAGTAGGACAGGATCCTACATGTAAGCACAACTATCATCACCGTCACCATCATCACCATTACAATTTCATTATCACCATCATCCTCCTCACAATAACCACCACCATCGACATCACCTCCATGATTATCATCATCATCACTGTCACCGTCATCACCACCATTATCATCATCACCATTCTCACGATCACTACTACCAGCATCACCACCGTCATCATTAACAATATCACTGTCATTACAATCACCATCATCATTACTATTATCATTATGATCATTACCATCACCATGATCATCATTATCACCATCATCACCATCACCACTATCACCACCATCACCATCACCACTATCACCACCATCACCATCACCACCATCACCATCATCGCCATCATCACCACTGTCACCACCATCACTATCATCATTAACCATATCACCGTCATTACAATTGCCATCATCACTGTCATCTCAGTCACATCATCATTACTATTATTGTCACTACCATCATTATCATCATCACCAGTATCACTACCATCACCATCATCACTCTATCATCACCATCAGCACCATCACCACTATCACCATCATCACTATCACCATCATTACCAGCATCACCATCACCACCTCACCATCATCACCATTATCATCACTATCACCATCGTTGTCACTACCATTATTATCATTAACTTATACAGCCCAGAAAAGTGCACTCCTCCATATGAAACATCATGGGGCTGGAATGATTAAGACAGACCATGTCTTCAGCCACTGTAGGTGGGAGACTGAGGCTCAGAGAGATGATATCACTTAATTGTGATTTATGTGTCCATGTCCTCAGCCGGAGAGTGAGACACAGAATAAAAACCATGGATTATTCACCTCCATACCTCTAGTTTTTAAAGTACCCGAGATATGTGTTGAATTGCCACTTGCTAAAGAAATGATTGAGTAGATGATGAATAATTTTGACCCTGAAGCCTTAAAGTTTAAATAATTTTGACCTTGAAGCTTTAAAGTTCTTAAAGTATGGTCCAGTACCTTGCAGAGGGTCCCTTCTCTTAACCACATGTCTGTGTGAGTTCCAATTTTGTTCAACCAAAAAACTCATTGCAACAGACTGAACACAGTTGAAGCTGGGAGAGTACAGGCATTCTATTCAGTTTGGCATTAAAGAAAATTGCCAAAATGCAAAGCAATGTCCCTCCTCTCAGTTTCTTTTTTGGTTGTACAAAATCTAATTATTTTTTCTTGAATATGCTGTTTACGTTAAGTCATAATAGATTTATTATTGTTATTTGCAATAATTGCAATAATTCATAAATGCTTGTTTTTAAACAATGTTTGTTTAATTTCTAATGTGGTAAGTTCTATTGGTATAACTCACATCAACAAAAGCTCTTTGGGGTCTTTAATCATTTAAGAGTACAAACAGTCCTGAGACCAGCAACTCTGAGAACAAGATAGAGATTGAGCAGTCTCACACAACAGGCATGGAAACCTTCCGAGTTCCTGTGGGTAACTGAGATCAGTCTCAGGGCTAAGCCTGCAGTGGGATTTGTGGAACACACTTGATAGTAGGGACTACTGATCCTGGCCAGACAGGACTTCCCTAGCCAGACAGGTCTTCCATGAGCACAGCTGACTGTTCCAGATGGGAGGGAAGTGAGGTCTGACCCTCTCCCCCAAGTCAGTGATTCCAAAACCACTGCAGACTGACCGCCTTCCAGGAGCCACAGGCTGAACCTCATAGTCACTGCACCACTTTACGGGCCATTAATCTCCCCCGAGTCAGGACAAACTGCCTGGCATGGCTCCATTCATTTGTTCGCTCTGAGAGTTGTTTTACTGTCTCTTTAGTTTGGCCCCAAAGAGCACCACTCTACTAATTAAAGTGGCCTTTATTCCTGAGTCCTCTAGAGAGAAGGCACACACAGAGTTATTAGGCAGGGACTATGACTGTCCCTCATCCTAATGGTGTCCTTCTGGGGAGAAGAGCACAAATGAAACTTTTCTGAGCATGCCCTAGGGAAGGGCAGAGTGTCCATAGTTCCACATACGGTTAGGAACACAAGCATCCGATCGACCCCTGCATGCTGCACACAAGCTTTGTGACCCTGGGCAAGTCTCAGAGCCTCTCTCGTCCTCAGTGTCTGCATCTGTGCAATGGGTCCAAGCGTCCATTGTGAGACTGCTGTGAGGATGCAGTGAGAATCCTGTCCACCCCACTAGCTGTTGCAGATTAAGCATCATTAGTAAGTGCCTGTTACTATCACTGAGAAAGTTGATCACTATTCGTTTGTAAATTCATTATTTCATGAAAGAGATAAAGAGATACAGAAAGGGGCCCTTGCCAGGGTCTTGCCATGCCAAACTCCTTCCCCCAGACTCCCAGGATCCTCTCTCCAGTTTCCTGGCTAGCTGGCATGCATAGGTGCACCCAGAATGCTCAGGTCTACTTGGTATCCGAACCTGGGCCTCTCATGTGGTTCCAGCATTGTGCACCAATGCCAACCCACTGGACCTCTGCAGCTGGGTCCTATCGCTACTATTTTCAGAAAGCTCCCCAACAACCCAAGGAGTAACAGAAGAGGAACCCAGGGCTCAGAGAGAAAGTCAGTATTCGAGACTGCACAATCTTCATGTGGCAGGGCTGGATTGGAACCCAGTTCTGCTCACATCCTACACAGAGAGTTCCATGAGTGATTCTCCCTGGGGGGAAGGGAGTTGAACCCGGGAGCTGAGCGAGCAGATTGTTTGATGACTCCTGCTGTTTCCACCTGAGATCTCATTTTCTCTCTTTTCACCTTGAGGCAAGTTGCTAATATTTGATAGGGAACCTGAGGAACAAAGACAGGAAACACGAGATGTGTGTAATCATTTTGTCTCTGCCGCTTACCTTATTTCTCTGTCCCTGAGTGGCAAGGAGGAGATTTGCAGACCGTCTTTTTGACTAGACCAGCGGCCTGGTTGCAAACAGCTTTCCAACGATCCAAAGATATTTCAAATCATTAATTTCTTTTTCGTGAAGGATATCAATTGGAAGGCTATTACGGGAAGCAGGTGTGAAATGAATAAAGAACGGGGAGGGGAGAGAAGTGTGGGAAATGAGGCCTGGGAGGGACAATGGAATGAACATTTCGAAAATCGAGCTGCTGAATTAAGGAATCAGGAAAATGCCCCAATTATGGTATCAAATTGAGGGAACAAAGAGACACGAAACGTACCTTGAAAATGAACAAGGGAGTGGGAAATTTAACACCTTCCAGAGCAAGGGCTTCTACCCATTCAGAGGAAAGAGCTGCCTTTGTCTCTTTGATATCGTTTGAGGAAAAAGAGAAAATCTGTCAGATCAGGTGTGTGTAAGAGAGAGAGAAAGAGAGAGAGAGAGAGAGAGAGAGAGAGAGAGAGAGAGAGAGAGAGAGAGAGAGAGAGAGAGGTGGAGAGAAAGATGCAGAGAAAGTGGAGGGGACACAGGTGATAGAGATGGATTCAGTGAATGCTCCAGGCTCAGTCCCAACAGAGGTGGATATCCGAGCTCTCCCCATCTGTCAAAAAGCCCTCTTTCTCCACCCATCCAAGCCCTCCAGAGAAGAGAGCCCAGTGGCCACCATCAGTCTGGAGGCCCACAAGCCTCGTTTCCCTGGTGGGACACCCCATCTGAGTGTCCAGTCTGTATCTGTGAGAAATGAACAAGCTTCCACCTGCCATCTGCACGAGGGGATGTGGTGGACAGGCCTGGACGAAGAGTCTGAAGGTCTGAGTGCAGACCCAGCTCTGAGGGAGCCTTGGGCAAACTCACCCAACTACTCTAGGCCTCAGTGTTCTCATCTATAAAACGGGAAGAATCCTACTTGTCCTTCCTAACTCCCTGGGGTTTTGTGACACTTAAACAAGATTACAGTCATAAAAAAATATTCAAAAATTTTCAAAAAATGTGTACAGATGAAAGAACTCTCAATTATTACTGGTGGTATCAAGGTTCACCTGGTTGTATTTTCGGGATAATGCCCCCGTTCTTCCTTTACCCATGAGGAGTCAGTCTTCCCAGTAAAAGATCATTGTGTTTTCACACCGAGGGAGGAAAATGTTCAGAGAATTTATGTCTTGTTCTATTCAGAGGAAAATCCCTTACAACAGGCCATGAAACTCAATGGGGAGGAGAATGGTCACGATGCTGTAATAGTAATGATAATAAAAAAGGGAAAACAAAAGCCACTCAGATCAACTAGGATAATGTATGGCCAAGGGAAGTGTTATGTGCTTTTTCCCTCTTCCCCACAAACTTCCTGGCCTAGTCTCCATCACCTGTTTTTGAATGGACCAATGACACCTAGGTCATTCCTTTTGGGAACAGTTTGCAGAAATGACCTTCTGTTTCCATCATGCCCTGGGTCGCTCCTTCCTTAGCAACCCCCTGTTAGTCTTGAGATGGATTCTGAAAGGAATCAGTCCACCAGGGCTCTCATTCTGGAGTTCAGTGTGAACATCCCTCCCTGTGCTGTTCAGAAAGAAGCCCGGAGAATTTACCGATGGGAAGAAACAATGCAACCAACACTAATTCCGGCCAGGAGCCAGCCATTCTCTCCCTCTCAGGCCTGTGGGCAGCCTGTGGGCAGCAGCTCGATAATTGCTTACTAAATCAAGGGAGTTGGCAGGAAGTGGATTCCTTTGGGCATCTCCTTCCTTGTTGCCTAGAATTTGCCAGAAACAGGAAACGGAACTGCTTCATGAGTAAGCATCTTCTAGAGGTAGCTAAATTATCATCTGCCAGGATCCGGGAGTCCATGCAGCCCTGCAAGCGTGCCTAGCACAGTGCTCTCCTTGGCAACTGTAGGCAAGCAGTCCTCACGCCTGGTAGGTGGAGCATAGAGTTGTCATGGTGACAGAGAAGGTATGTGGGCTCTGAAGGGTAGAGTAGTAAGAGCTGGGACTCTTTCTGTGTCTCCTACAATGCCTCAAACCATTGAGCCTCAGTACTATCCTCTATAAGGTGGTGAAAACAATTTAAAACTTGTTGTGTAGAGTGGAGAGAAAGTGCAGTAGAAGTATTTTGCATTGTATAGGAAATAAAACAAATGGGAAAAAAAATACCCTTAGCTCATGGATTAAAGACCTCTGAGAAGTTTAGTAACTTTACCAGGGCAATGTTTTTTTTTTGTTTTTTGTTTTGTTTTGTTTTGTTTTTGTTTTTTGTTGTTGTTTTTTGTTTTGTTTTGTTTTGTTTTTTTCTGGAGCCAGAATAGGATTTGAACCCTGGTAGTTAGACTAGACTTGAGGGTCTAGACTCTTACATCCAAGAGAGGACACTAACATTTTGTGGGAGAAATGGCTCTCTCCCCTTTGTACCCCGCAGTTTCCTACCACACCCCTTCTTTCCATGGAAGACCCTTGGTGTTTTGCCTTCCCCTTCATCAAAACTCCCCTTACCAGAGCCTCATCCATTTACAGTGCAGCCTTCAGCATTTCCCCATTGCTTCAGAATCCAGACCCGATGTTTACAATCCAGTATCAAAATCAAATAACCACAGCGGCCAGAGAGTCGTGATGAATGTGAGAGGCAGCCAGATATGAGACATCAGGGAACACAGGCTAGGCAAATGCAATCTAAAAGCATCCCAATTAAAAATATAAAGAAAAAAATGAACAAAGACAAAATATATGTCTCTGGGCTCCAAGTAGCTCACAGAGCACCTGTAACCTCTGATCCAGCTCACTGTTTTCATTCTGCAGAGAAAAATGGGATTCACCCACAGCCATAGCATAGATAAAGTGGTCAAAGCCACAATGCTTTAAAAGATCCATTTCTTTTTCTTTTTTTAAGAGAGATTTTTGCTATAGGGTGCATGTGCTTGCTGGAGAGACAGAGAGACAGAAAGCGAGAAATCACCCTGAAGAGGGATGGCCATATCGTGATCCCTTCTCCTCCATTCTCCTCTCGGGTTCTTGGGCACACACACTCGTGCCCAGAGTGAGTTTTGTTTGTTTGTTTGTGTTTTTTTTTTTTTTTTTTTTTTTGAAAGGTTTTCACTATAGGGCGCGTGCACTCGCCAGACAGACAGAGAGAGACAGAAAGCGAGAAATCACCCCACGGGGGGATGGTTACGCCGCAATCCCTTCTCCTCCATTCTCCTTTCGGGATCTTGGGCACGCACGCACACATGCCCGGCGTGAGTTTTAAGCCACCGGGTCCGGAAGATGAACCATGTTCGACTATGTGGGAGTCCAGCGATATAGCCATTACGCTAACTGCTGGTTCCCCCCAGAGTGAGTTTTAAGTCTCCGGGTCTGGGGTTGGAGCCATGGTCGACTACATGGGAGTCCAGAGATGTAACCATTACGCCATCTGCTGGTCTCAAACGACACATTTCTTTACTATTCCCAGGTCAGGACTTTCTCTGCTCTGTGATCTAATTCACACTATCGCGTTAATGATTGACTAAGCCTTTACGTTGCTCTTAGAGAGGTGGCAATACCGGTAGACATGTAAATACTATGGCAATGGGGACATAGCTGAGGGCAAAGGTGCACTTGGTCCATGCCATGTACACGTCATCTCTTCTGCATACATTTATTTCCCAAAAAGGACGGAGCATTTCCAAGGCTCCATCCTGGGGAAACAGCCCATTGGTCCACTACGGCTCCTTCCCTTTCCAGGTCATGGACTCTCTCCCAGGAACTGTCGTGGTAATGAATGCAAAGTTAATGCTGTCTGGCTCTATTTTCTTAGACTTTCTGCAGGCGGGGAGAAAGTAGCATGCACTTTATTTGAATTCCATGACCTTTGGGAAGCACACAGCTGCGTCTTACATTGTTCTGTCGTGCAGGGAAATGTGAAAGCCCAGGTGATGGGAGAGGAACCTCTGAGACCCCAGAGGTTTCTCTTGGCTCTGGTTTGGTGATGTGCGTGTCAGGAAGCTGCATGAGCTTTGCAGACAGAGTGTTAGTTTGCATGGCACAAAGTTTTGGGGGAGCCTCCATTTTCCCATCTCAAAAATGGAGAGAAGGAGGAACCAGCAGTTGGCATAGTGGCTACGTTGCTGGACTCCCATGTAGCTGACCGCGGTTAAAGTCCTGGACCCGGTGGCTTAAACTCACGCCGGGCATGCATGTGTGCATGCCCAAGATCCTGAGAGGAGAATGGAGAAGGGATTGTGGCATAGCCATCCCCCCTGGGGGGTGATTTTTTTCACTTTCTGTCTCTCTCTGTCTCTATATTTCTGAAGAGCGCATGCACCCTATATTTTTAAAAATAAAAAAAAAATTGGAGATAAGGAGAATATAAAGAAAGAAAGTTGATATAGGAACTGGTGGTGTAAGGATGAAGCCAGACGATGTAGCCCAAGTGCCTGGCACAGTGCCTGGCACCTACTAAGTGCTCAGTAATGATGGGTAGCATGAATCAGCTTCAGGGTGACTGGCTATGACGCACAGGCCAAATGTGGTAAATAGTTTCACTAGCACACAGTCGTGGCCACTCGTTTATGTATTATCTGTGGTTGCTTTTGTGCTCCAGAGGTAGACTTGAGCAGCTGCCAAGAGTCAGTATGGATCACAAAGCTAAAACATATACTATTTGGCTAAGGCTTAATGATCTCTGCTCTCACAGAATCAGAGTTGGGTTCATAGCCTGATGGCTAAGGGGCAGGCTGCTTTGCTTCTCTGAGCCACCCCCATCTCTAAAATGGGCGTAATAATTGGCTAACATGTCTCGTAGGGAGGTCATGGAGAATCAATGAGACAGCTGTATACATGGTAGAGACTTAAACATTAGCTCTCCATCTCCCCGGTGCCTACAGCCTCTCAGCCTCGACGGGGGCCCTCTGAGGTCTTGGTCTCTCTTTAAGGGTCTGCAGTGGTCAACACCACTAAGTCAAAAACAGCTGCCTTGATGTTGCTCTAAGAGCCGCCATTTACAGAGTGAGGGACAAAACCCCCGACCTGCAAAAGCACAGTTTTTTTTCTCTCAGTCCATTTTGTGTTGCTGAACTCAATACTGCTGACCGGGTAGCTTACAAACAATAGGAGTTTATTTGGCTCACGGTTCTGGAGGCCAGGAAGTCCAGTTATCTGGTACCATTGGTGGAAAGGTGGAAGGCACAAGTTTGCACGTGAGACAGAGAAAGCAGGAAGGGCAGTTTCTTTTTATGACAACCTGTTCACGTGATTCCTATCCTACTCCCATTATGATGACATTAATCCACTCCTGAGGGATCCTCCTCTGTGACCCAATCTCCCCTTACTAGGCCCCACCTCTCAATGCCATTACATTGGGGATCAGGCTTCCAATATGTGAATTTAGGAGTCACATTCAAACCATAGCAGTATCATTCTGTGCCTTTGGTACGTTGTCATACCTGTTCTACAGAAAAGGGAATGGAGGTTTGGAGAGTTTAAGTTCAGTAGTGGCAAACCTAGGCTTTGGATGCAGGCCTGTCTTCAGAGGCCACGTCTGTGAAAAGCCTCTGCTGGAACATGCAGATGAGTGAGGGAGCTGCTGCAGGCTCTGAGACCAGAATGGCAAATTCCATCTAGAATGTCAGAGTGGGAAGAGAGCTCGCGGAGCACCAAGGGGTCCAATCAGCTCATTGAGAGGTGGGAAGACGAGGCTCCCAACGGGCAAAGGAGCTCATCTAAGGCGAGTTAGAGGCAGAGCAAATGACCACAAGGCCCCTGGCTCCCACCTCTGTGCTTTAACTGTGGGCTGCTGCCCTCTGGGTACTGTTAAGCTTACTAGCTAGCCTCTCGCCATCCCAACCCATCCCTCGCCCACTGCACCAGGCAGATCAGGCCCCTCGTGGCTCCTGGCAAGTGTCTTCTCTCACCACCATGCTTTTGACAAGTGGATCCCTTTAAGCAACTTCACCTGAATGACTCTTATTCATCCTTTGAATCCCCTCTATGCATCACCACCAGGAAGCTTTCCTGAGTTCTCCTGGTCTGAGTCAGGAGACTCCTCCTCTGGGATGCTGAAGACTCTGGTGCTTTCCTCACTTTGGGTTATGGTAATGTCTCCCCCATGAGGAGCTCAATCAATCTGGGTGAAGAATAAATGACTGAGCAAATGAATCTCCCTGGTAGAGAGGCTTTGGCGAGTAAATAACTCGTGAAATAAGGAACCGTTAAGTGTTGCCTTTCATTCTTGCAGTTCCTGTTAGTGCTCCTTCCTACCTCCAAGAGGGGGCGCTAGAGAGAAAATCAGGAGATGGCTTCAGATGTTATTCCAGCCATGGCCTCGTGGAACTGTGTCGTACCCTTCCTTTCTTGAGTCCAAGTCTCTTTATGGATGTACCCAAGGGAGGGTCAACCTCCAACTTGCTGAGGGCTCATTAGCAAGGAAGACACAAGAATCAGCCTCATGCTCCATCCTTAAATACCCCCAGGAGGTTTCCTGAAGATGACCAAAGAGTTCTGGGCCTTCTTATCTTGTTCTCCAATCAAGAACTGACCGAGGAATCAGAGATATTTTCCCATAGACCTTGAAGGTTGGACATGAGAGAGAAACACAAGGCTTCATGGCTGAAGATGGGTGCCAAGCTAATATGCTTGGTAAACAGTCCAGTGCTGAGGACAGGTTCACTCTCATTAATCACAATGAAAGCGGAGACCTGTGCCTAGGACTGGGAAAACCAGGAAAATGATTATAAGGTGTACTCGCCAGTTCTTCAGTGTGTGTCTCAGGCAACTGATTTAGTTATTCTGTGACTCAGTTTCCTTCTCTGTCAAATAGAGGTGACAGTGATAGCATTGTCGTGAGGGTCAAATGAGCTACTGTAGTCATGGATTGCTTAATAACCAGGTATGTTCTGAGCGTTGCATGGTTAGGTGATTTTATCATCGTGCAAACATCACGGAGTGTACTTACACAAACCCAGATGGAATAACCTTCGTCACCCAGTACAACCCTAGTTTATTTGGTGTAGCCTGTTATCTTATGGGACTGCCATTGCCTGTATGGGCTGTTGTTGACTGAAACATTGCTAGGCCCCACACCGCTGCATTTGTAACAGTCTCAGGACATGCCCTGAAATACAGGAAGTTCTCTAAATGTATTTTTTTCTTTTATAATTATTTTATTTAACTTCATTTAATTATTTATTTAGTTTGTTAAATTTGACCAGAGAGGGATAGAGAGGAGAGAGAAAGAGAGAAAGTGAGAAAGCAAGCCACCAGATCTGGAACTCAAACCGTGGTCAGCCATGTGGGAGTCCAGAGCCCTTAACCACCAAGCCATGTGCCAATCCCAACCTAAACATATTTTCAAATGAGTAAAATCAGTTTCCTAGCAAGGGTAGCAATAGTTGGCTTATATATAAGAATTGTGAATGGAAGGGGCAAGAAGGGATGGGATGGTGGTGCAGTAGTGAAACACAACGCTCTGCAAAGCAGGCCCAGCATGGGAAGATCGCCAGTTCGAGTCCTGACATCTCTAAGCTCAGCAGGTCATGTGTATGAGTATGATCAGGGCGGCTGGAACTGGGGGTGGATTATAGTGTCAGGACCCTGTTGGGAGTGATGTCTCTCTCTATATATATTTTCTTTCTCACTCATGGAACAAATAAGGAAGAAGAAAGAATGTGAGGGCTGACAGAGTAGGGACCTTGTCTGCTTTGTCCTCTGTTGAGGGCAGCTCTCACGCTCACTATTCCTATGACTACGTGTTAGTGAGTGTATCCGTGATGCTGATGAAGAACTATATATAAGCTCTACCGCAAAAATAGAAAGGGGCTTCTTATGCAAACACGTTGAACATGCAACGTAAGTCTTAAAAGAGAACGTGTTAGAAAAAAATGATGGCATTTGTGGGCAATAAAAGTAGCAAGGACATTTATAGCTCTCACTACAGTCTGGGCACTTCATACACGTGGACCCAGGTAACCCTCACAACAACCTGGGATCACTCCCATGCTGCAGGTACGGCAACTGAACCACAGAGCAGTGGAGTAAGTTGTCTGAGTCCACACAGCACGAAGGTTAGTGGAGCTGAGATTTCGACTCCAGCAATATGACCTGAGAGGCCATGCTTTTAACTACCACATACCACGGTCCCGTCTGAGTCAGGGCTCAGGAAATTGTGACCACAAACAACTGCGTAAACAAACACTACCATCCACACGGGCACACACAAACCTAAAGCAAAGTGTTCAAAAAGTAGAAAGTCCCTCTTGTTTTAAGGAAATACAATCTTGGAACACAGGGGAAGGCTTCTCCCCTGTCTGGCCCTCAGTTTCCTGATCTGGAATATGGGAAAGATACCCCCCCCCCGGGTGGCCTCTCCCATTTGGGGTCCTGGGTTTCTTTGAAGACCCTTCATTTCCAGTGGCAGAGCCAGGAGCCTAGCATTACCACGAAATTCAGGTCCTGTGGGCTGAAATGCGCAGCTCACTTTGCAGAAAGGCTTGCTTCCCCATGGGCTTTCAACATGCGGAGCAAAACGGAAACCAGAGAGACGGAATATTTTTATCAAAGGAACAACTCTGGGAGAAGCTGGGAGGCCGCGAAGCCTTGGGAAGGCAAATCAAAGGCAAACTTGGAGAAACACTTTGTATAGCAATAGAAAATTCCATCATGTTTGCAGCAGCGCGATCGACTCGATGGAAGGTAATTTACTTGGAGCAGAACGAGGCTGCGTCTGCTCGTGTCTCCATGCTGAAACCGCAGAAGCAGAAGGGAAGTCGGACAAACACCCGGACAATCTGTTTGTCAGATAATTGGCATCCAAATGTTGCTTTTCCCTCACCTCTTGAATTATTTGGGTGGTTTGAGAAGGATCCTACATCCTCACATGTTATCGGGAAACACAACCATGAAGACAGATTTGTTCTTTATCATTTCCTCTATTTATGTACAATATGTATTAGATATATACTGGGGTCTCTCTATCCGTCCATTGATGGATCTCTTGTGTATCTATCATCATCTGGCATTTTTCTGTCTAGCCATCTAATTATCATCTGTCTATCCATCTATTGTCTATCTATCTAGAAAACCTAATATTTATATATAAAGTAGTATATGGGAATTTAATATGTATCATGGGGAGCAAGAGAGACTTTTTAAAATGATTATTTATTTAATTTTATTTATTTATTCATTTATTTTAATTTGATCAGAGAGATACAGAGAGAGAGAGAGATAGAGAGAGAGAGAAAGCCACCAGGTCCAGTACTCAAACCATGGTCGGCCATGTGGAAGTGTCCAGTGCCTTATCCACCACGCCACCTGCTGGTCCTGAGAGACTTTAGCAGGCATCAGACACTGATAAGACAGAGGTGATCTGGTCTCAAAGAAGTCATCGTAGGACACTACAATCCTGCTAAATGCTGGGTAAGGGGAAAGGGGAAGAAAGAAACTCTAAGATCCGAGGGAGGTCCCGAGGCAGCTGAAAGGGTGGGGAGAATGGTGACGGTCAGGGAAGGACTTATGGAGAAAGACACTGCTCCTAGGGACCTGAATGTCCTTGTGCATAAAAATCATCTCAACATTTCTCAAACTATGTTCCACGGAACATTTGTCATTTAAGACATTCTATGGAAGAAGTGTACCCCAGACAATCAACATGAGAAACAGCATGGGAGCCTTCGCTCCTGAGAATGCACCCTGCACTTTCAGATATAGTAAAGGCTCTAACAAGTCCCGCGGTAAAACAATAATAATAACAATAACAATAACAAAATTCAACTTCATTTCCAAAACCTCTTGATAGTACATGCTTTTGAAATAGAATCTTTAATTCTAGGGCTCTACCATATGCTGTTTGCAAAATGCAGACAAATTATAATGTCATTAAAAACACCTTACATGTGCATATTGTTTAAATTTCACAAGTATGTTCATAATGCCCTGCTTAATTCTCACAAAAAGTCTGAGAAGGCAATACAACAGCTCTCTCTTTCCCTTTTCTCCTTCCTTCTTTCTCCTTCCCTTCCTTTCTAAAACAATTTTATTTTTTTGAATGCCTACATGGACCAGAACTTAGTTATAAAGATCTAGAAAGAAGAAGCAATCCTTCCCAAGGACACCAAGAGCTGGTGTTAGAACCTGGGCAGTGTAGACCAGGTGGAGATCAGGATGGCAAGCCAAGGACACCAGCTCCACAGCAGCAACGTCTCCTATGGTCACCTCTTCCATGAAACCATTCCCGCCTTGTCCCACATAGAATTTACCATTGGCTTTCTTATATTTTCATTTTATGCTCCTACCAAAGGTCATAAACTAAAACCCTGTAGAGCTCAGGGAGGCAGTGTAAATGAACCCAGTGGACAAGGCATAAGACAGCGGGGAGTGGTGGAAACTGAAGTAGAGATGGAGAATTGAGCCTTTCGAGGAGGGAGTAGCCACTACTCAACTAGCCGATAGTGGTTCTATGGGAATCTAGTCACGCCAGATCTTCTGATTTGGGTTGGGGCATGCTAAATCAAAATCTAAATCTAAATTTTTAGGTGACACTTTCAAATGATCCTTAGCCATAAGTTCAATGTCTTTTCTTTCTTTTTTTCTTTTTTAGGTTTTTGCTACAGGTTACATGTGCCCACCAGAGAGTGACAGAAAGACAGTGAGAAATCACCCCCAGGAGACACAGCCATACTGCAATCCCATCGCCTCCATTCTCGTCCTGGGATTTTGGACATGCATGTACATGTGCCTGGCATGAATTTCAAGCCACTAGGTTTGGGACTCGAACTGCAGTCAGCCATGTGAAAGTCCAGCACCTTAACCACCACGCCATTTGCTGGCTCCATCTGCTGGCTCCAAGTTCAATTTCTATGAGCCCCTCAATATACACTCATAGGCTGAATCTGACTCAGAGAGCACTAGTAGAAATTCCCCCAACAATATGCTTCCCTCACAACATTTGATGCCCCCTTTTTATACTCCATTCTTACATAGTTTTTTTTTTTTTTTTTTTTCTCTCACTACTGGATGGTAGCCCCCCAGAGGAGAGGAATTCTGCATTAATCATTTTTGCATATTCCAGTGCCTATCACAGGGCTGGCTCATCAAAGGAGCATAACGAATATTTATTGAATGAATGTTTGCCTCCCCTCCCTCCACAACAGCTGAAAAATAAATATATAATAGCTTTTAATTAAAAAGAAACAGGATGAAATATGCATGAGAATTCTATTCTTTGACAGGAGGCAGCATGTTAAAGAGAAAGATTTTCAAATTATGTTTGCCAGTGATGCTCCCAATAGACAAAAAAATAAAAAAGTTTTCTGAGCCTGCCGTCTCAGCTGGTGAAATCCCATTCTCAGTTCTGCATTGCGACTAATACTCACTATGTTTGGATAGTTCTCAAAGAACAAGAAGGTTGCTTGTTAAAATAGATCACCACCCTTGTCGGCTCTATAGGGATCTGCTGCTAGGGAATCAGAACACCTCTCAGTTGACCTCGCAGCTATTGTTTGGACGGCTACTTCCTGGGAATACCTTTTCTCATGTTGACAATGACATAATACTGATCACTTACAGACTCCACTAAGAGACTTACTATAGCAACATGAAGGTTTAACCATGGGCTTCAAAATCAGAAAGATCTGATTTGAGATCCCTGCTTTGGCACAATTATCAAGGTGACCTTGAGTCAGAGATTGAACCTCTCTGAGCAGTTAGCGTAATCTATGTCACTTCCCACGTAGTTTCAAGTCCCGGACCCGGCGGCTGAAAACGCCGAGCGCGTGTGCGTGGCCCAAGATCCCGAGAGGAGAATGGAGGAGAAGGGATTGCGGCGTGGCCATCCCCCCTGGGGGGTGATTTCTCGCTTTCTATCTCTCTGTCTCTCTCTGTCTGTCTGGTGAGTGCATGCGCCCTATAGCAAAAACCTCTGAGGAACCTCTCTGAGCCTCAGTTTCTTTTTCTGAAAAATGTGGGTAATAACGCCCACCTCGAAGTTTTGTTACTGAGGGATGGAAGTGGCACAAGTGAGGGCCTTGGTGAGAAAAGATGGTGAATAAATGAGAGCTACCATCATCTAAGGAGATGGTTTCCAAACTTCTTTGAAGCAGCAGGACGCTTTTTCAAATTAAATCATACCCGGAATTATGACATGGGAAACAGAGGAAATAAGAGATGTTCGGGCTGGAGTGGGGGTGGGGGTTCAAATCTGCACCCCTCCCAGGCTTTACACTGCTAGAACCCTGAAGGAACAATCTAGAAAACAGAGGTCTCTTCCAATGATTGTTCTCCTAGATATGAAGATTGAGTTCCAGGTGGGGATATAACTTGCCTTAGGACACACAGTAGGTCCTCAAAGGAACTGGGACTCAGACTTAGGAGGCAAGGATCCCAGACTAGCAGTGCTAAGAGACCAACAGAGTGGAGATGAAAAGGAACAGTTTGGGAATCTCTCTGTGCTAGTTCGTTCCCTGGACCCATCCCTGCAAATGGGGTGTTAATGGATGAGTCACTTACGCTTTGTGGAACCTATTTTCTCTCTCTGTAAAATGGAGACAGTGATTAGTACCTAACTCACAGAGCCATTAAGAGAAATAGGTAAGGAAACGTACATAAAAGAACCAGGCAGGACACCTGGCTGCCACATGGCTGAAACTGTACCAAAAATGAGCAATAGAAATAATTGGGGCAGCCCCATGACCTGGTGGCTAGGGGAGCCAGACCCCACATGGCCAACCAAGAGGTTTAAGCCCCAGATCCGGTGGCTTAAAACACCTGCTTGGGCAAATGTGCATGCATGCCCAAATCCAAGTAGGATGGAGAAGTGGAGAAGGGATTGCCATATGATCAGGCCCATTGGGAGGGCTTTCTTCTCCTCTCTCTGTCTGTCTGTCTCTGGAGAGGACACATGCTCTCTGGCAAAGAAATCAAAAAGTAGTAATAGAAATGATTCTAGCCATATTAATGATACCTTGAGTCCGTATAGAAATTCACATTGAAGCAAGGCTTTTAACAGTTGTTTTAGTCTCACAGGCACCAATGAGGTAGTGATTATTCCTCCAATTATACAGATGAAACAAATTACAATAATTAAACAAAAAGAAAATGCAGAGAATGTCATCACTTGTCTAAGATCACATGGGTAACAGAGTAGTGGAGACAGGACTTGGATTTATCTTCTGACAAGGATCCCTTGATCTGACCCTCTCTCTTATTTTCTTAGAGCTAGACTCCCATATAGTTAGACTGATAAGTTTTCCACAAAGCTGTCTGGATCTGACTGATTCATCACAACCATTGACTTCTGTGCTCATGGCAGACATTGCTAATCAAACCCTACAGATCAAAAAGGACTGATGTGTGGCATATGTTCTATTATTCTCCACTTCCATGCTCATAGCAGACATTGCTAATCAATATCTATAGTCTTTTTTACCCATCCTCAAAATGCTTCTTTGTGTATGGCTCTGAGAAGCCACTTATAATCAGTCCAAGCAAATTGAAGATAGGCTTAGAAGCAACAATTCTTCATTCACATATTACCCACACCCCAGTCTCCTGCTCTGGGCAGTTGTGAGCCCCGAAATCTTGGTGCTGTTTTGCTTTACTGAGAACATAGGGCTCTTAGTTGATTGGGTCAATGGGACATCTTCCCTTGTCCTTTGGCTCTCTGCCTGAGAAAAGGAACAGCTATTACAGAAAAAGCTATGTGTGCTTAAAAGTAATCCTTTATCTAAGAATTGAATCACATAATTAGAAACCCTTCCCAAGAAGATATAACACTGTACCAGTGGCCGCTGTCCACTCCCTCTCCACCTCCCTGTTGAATTGAGCATCCTTCCCTCTGCCTGTGTCCAGTAATTTCCTTGTACAAATTAGACACTGAAGAGAGTCTGCTTGTCCCAAATTGGCCCCGTTGAGATTAACGCCTATCCAAGGCAAGGGGGCAGAGGGGGGACTCAAGGGCTTTGGGGTGAGAGAAGAGAGAAGAGAGAATCATTCATATTTTCTCAAGTACCTGCACTTTGTTTTAAAGACACTCGGGTAGGGGGAACTAAGAACAATCTCAACCACGCACTTCTTCGGCAACTGTTGCTCCTTTCTTCCTTCTTCCCTGACACTCCATTTTTCTCTGTTTCCCCCCATTCCTCTGGTTTGATGGGGGAAACTATGATATGTTAATGCAGAACAAATGCATCAGTCACTTTAAGATCAAAATATATGCAGCTCACTTCACAATTATGAAGCTGTCACATAGCCGACAGCTCTATCATATTTCTAAGAATTACAATACCTCCTCCCATATCCCCTCAAGGTGTCTAGGTGTGTAACTGTGTACGTGTGCTAGAAAGACAGAGAGAGAGACATGGAAAGGAAGAGACAGAGAGAAAGACACACATATGCACACACACACACACACACACACACTCACAGAAGCAGAGGCAGAGATGGCGAGAGGCAGGTGAAGGTCTATTGTCATCATCACTCCTTTGTATTCAACCTCAAAATCTTTGTTTCTCACACTCACCTAGAAAAACCTTAACTCAGATTAAATCTAAGTACCAGCCTTTTTCACACCTATGGCTCCACAGCTCCACATGGCTACAGAAAAACAGAGAAAGAAAGAAGCAGCCAGGTTGACTGGTATTGCCTTCAGTTCATGCTCACTGTCCTTATAATCCTCTTGCATATCCATGATACCAGCTGCCAGACGACTTTCTTAACTCTTTTCTTGGTTCTTTAACTCGTCTTAGTTTTTGTTCCTTTGTCTGCTTCCTTTCTTCTGAGGAAAGGATTTTCTCTGTGCTGTCCTTCTGCCACCCTCACACCTTCCAGCGTTCCTCAGGTGAATCCCTGCCTGTTCATGGACTTCTGTGCAGACAATCTGCTCCCTGGAGTCCTGGGTTCCTCCACTCAGACTCAACCAAGCAGGTCGACCCAGTGGTCAATTCTCTCTCTCCTGAGTCATCAGTGTTCCCTTTCTTACTGGATCAGTCCCATCAGCGAGCAGACTAGCTACAACAGTTCCCTTCTGAAAACAAAACGAAACAAACAAAAATAACAAAGAACTCCCCTTGACCCCAATTCAGCCACCATCTGTACCCTTTAGAAAAAAAAATAGGCAAAACAGTTGTCCAGATTTCTCCAGTTCTTCCTCTCTTGTTCTTCCTTGAGTCCACGCCAGTTGAGCTGCCCTGAGAACGTTGGCAAGATCACTCATGAGCTCCTTCCTGCCGCACCCAAAGGGCCATCCTCACTGTTCATCTTAAAGGAGCCATCAGCAGTGTTTGTTGCAATTGACTGCTTCCTTTGTCTGGAACTACGGTCTTCACGTGGCTTCCAGGACAGACATGCTGCTGGCTTCCCTCATCCCTTCCTGACTGCTCCATCCCATCTCCTTCCTTGGCTCTTCCTGACATGTGGTCATCTCAGGGCTGGGGACTCTTCCCTCTCTGCACTCACTCACATAGGGTCTCATCTAGTCTCTGAGTGTTAACAAGGTCTACTCTGGAAATGCCCACATGCAACACACATGTCCAGCCTCAGCCTCTCCCTTGAACTCCTAACCCATAAGGTCCTGCTCATTTTCTTCCACGGATGTCTCACGGGCATCCAGCCTAAACGTCCTCCCTCGTCATGCCTGCACCTTCCATCCCTCATAAATGACAACTCCATCCTTCCAGCTGTCAGAATCAGTTTCGCATGCAATCTGTCAGGAAATGCTGACCTCCCAAATAATCAGAATTTGATGACGTCTTAAAACCACCACTGTGATGATTCGTTAGTACTCTGCTTCAAGCCACCGTCACATCTTACCTGGATTATTGTAATTGCCTCCCCATGGCCCTTTTGGCCTTCATATCTGTCCCCACAACCCCCTCTCCATGTACAACACAAGGACCCTTCTGAAACAAAATCATGTGATGAGCTTTCTTCACTCAAAATTCTCCAGTGGTTTTCTATTGTCACTTGGTGTCAAAGTCGAAATTCTTACCACAGGCTATGACCTGACCTGTGCTACCTCTCTCTTCGTTGCTCATTCTACTCTGGCATGGAGCTTCCTTACAGTTCCTTGGACATGCTAGCCACAGTCCTGCCATGGGTGCTCATACTTGCATTTCCCACTTCCTGTCATAGTCTCCCCAGGATATTTGCATGATGACTCACTCTCACTTCATTTGGTCTCGTCTTGAATTTGACCTTTCATCAGAAAGGCCTTTCCTGACTATATTGAATAAAATATCACACCCTCCACACACACGTACACACCCTGAGAGGTGGGAGTTGGTGAAAAATACCCCAGCTCTCTGGCTCCTTGATGGACAAATATGAAGTGTGTTTTTCAGTACCTTAGAAGGTCCCCAGCAGGACTGAATGTTGGTTTTCCTATAGCAAAACTCAATCATCGCCTTGTCTTTGACAGGCTTTCTTCCTTTTCTTGTCTTAATTTCTGACTTCTGGGTGACTTTTGGGGTCCATCTCCTAAATTAAAGACCTCCACTGAATCACCTACTCAGGATTGTCTTTTAGGGAAAACCACATAAGTCATGTGTTTTTTGTTTGTTTTTCATTGCCATAGGGCATGTGAGCTTACCAGAGAAGAGAGAGAGAGAGAGAGAGAGAGAGAGAGAGAGAGAGAGAGAGAGAGAGGAGACTCCCAGTGGGGTATGGTCAGGTTGTAATCCCTCTCTTCCATTTCTCAATCCTGTCAGGATGTGGGACATACAGGCTTATGCACTCAGCAAATTTTTCAAGTCACCAGGGCCAGTATTCAAACCACAGTTGACCATGTGGGATCCAGCTCCCTTAACCACTAAGCTACAGGGCTGACCCTAAATCACTTTGTGTTATCAATTGCACTTACATGACATGATGCATATTTATTAAATTATAATTATTATTATTAAATTGCCTGTCCCTTCTCTCTGGAAAGTAAGCTCCAGGAAGGAGTGCCCTGTGCTCTCTTGTCAGAGCTGATGGGCATGAAGCCCATGTTTTCTCAGTGGAGGGGGTTCTTCATGTATCTGACAAGCAGTTACTGAATGCCTGCCCTGTGCCAGGCACCCTTCTAGTTTCTGGAGATGTGGTAGTGAGAACAAACTTTCTACTCCTAAGAAGCTTACATTCTGAATGGATGGGTGGTGTGATGGGTGGGTGGATAGATGAATGGATGAGGAAGGTGGGGTACAGTTGGATACTAAGGGGTTATATCTATTTCAGGCTTTTATTTATTTATTTATTTTTGTGTGTAAACAGCTCTTCCTGTCCTAGGCTGGCTTCTTCTACTCTGTTACTTCTGCCTCTTAGCCATGTCCCTGCCAGATAAAACTTTCCCAGAAATGCCTGTGTCTTTTTCTCACTTCAGAACCTGCACACTGGGCCTGCTCTCTGCCCTTTCAGACTCAATTTCACACCTGCTAATGTCTTCCCTGCTCACTCCGGTTCCGTGGCGACCCTTCTGGCTGAGGACTTTAAAAGGCAATTCTGCCCAAAGTACACGCAAAGTAGCAATCTCCTTGTTCCCTTTGTTGAGTGGAGTGTGGACTGGGGTTCGTGTTCATAGGAAATTCATTTTTCTTGTTATTAAAGGAGCAAGGCAGAATGGCGAGGGGCTGAGCCTTTCAGGTAGGGCTCAGATAGGGTGACGCTTGTCAGTCACGTCACCTTGGGCACCGACTTTACCTCTCTGGGACTCAGCTTACTCATCTGTCAAACAGAGATGGGAATGGTCCTCTTTCTCCAGAATTATCAGGGAATCAAATGAGGAGAGCAAAGAAGATGAATTTTTATTTTAACACTGGTTCTGTCTCCCACTCGCTGTGTGAGCTTGGACAAGTGTCTTCACCTTTCATACCCTCTGTTTGTACAGCTACAAAATGAGGAAAACTGTGATGATTTCATTAGGTTGTTTGAGGATCACAGAAAATCATACTTATAAAATACTTGGCTCAGAATATGGGGCATGGCAAATGCTTACTAATTTTTAAATTATTATTATTATTTTTTGCCATAGGGCATATGCACTCACTGAAAAGAGACAGAGAAACAGAGAGAAAGCTGAGAGATCACCCCTCAGGGGGAATGGCCATGCCACAGTCCCTTCTCCATTCTTCTCTTGGGATTTTGGGCATGCACACACACACATACCTTGTGTGATTTTCTTTTCCTTTCTTTTTTCCCCCCATGTGAATTTCAAACTGCTAGTCTGGGAATTGAACTGAGGTGGGCTGTGTGGGAATCCAGAGCCTTAACCACCATGCCACCTGCTGGCTACACTTAATTTTTTAAAATTTACATTTAATCATTGTACATTTTTACTTCTTTTTTTTTCTTTTTTTATTCTTTAGAGGTTTTTGCTATAGGGCGCGTGCACTCGCCAGACAGACAGAGAGAGAGATGGAGATAGAAAGCGAGAAATCACCCCCCAGGGGGGATGGCCATGCCGCAATCCCTTCTCCTCCATTCTCCTCTCGGGATCTTGGGCATGCACGCACACGCGCCTGGCGTGAGTTTAAGCCACCGGGTCCGGGACTCGAACCACGGTCGACTACGTGGGAGTCCAGTGACATAGCCATTACGCTAACTGCTGGTCCCCCCACCTTTTTTTTTTAAGAGGTTTTTGCTATAGGGCACGTGCACTCACCAGAAGGACAGAGAGAGAGACAGAGAGACAGAAAATGAGAAATCACCCCCCAGGGGGGATGGCCATGCCACAATCCCTTCTCCTCCATTCTCCTCTTGGGATCTTGGGGATGCACGCACACGCGCCTGGCGTGAGTTTAAGCCACTGGGTCCAGGACTCGAACCACGGTCAGCTACATGGGAGTCCAGTGACATAGTCATTACGCCAACTCCTGGCCCATGTACATTTTTACTTCTAATATTGGGTTGTCTGAAAAATCATGATGCATTTTGACATAGAAAAAAATATGTCGCGACTTCTGCGACAACCCAATCATTTGATAAAGTGTTTGAGCTTAACCACCATAGCAGAAAACAGCCACTGAGCAGTCTGGGATATCCGAGTGTTCCAGTAAAGTGCGATGTCACTGGCAATAAAATCTAACTTAAAATTGTTGTGTTTCTGGGCTTAGAATCTTCTATCCTTCCTTGGGCACTTCGCTTTTCAAGGAGCACTTGAGAAGCAAGCCAAGTTTCTTCGATTCCGAAGGATGCAACTGCTGGAAAGCGCAGGGTAAAATATGAAAGCCTTCCTCTTCACACTTATCCTGCTAGCAATCTTAAAGAGGGCAACACACCACCCTTTTATCTTCATCTGCAGATGAATGTAAAACACGCTGCTTGGGGGATGATGAATGGGGTAGGCTGCTGAACAGATCAGCTTCTTTCCAGAAGGTTGAGGCTTCCTTTGTGAAGGCAAATGCATCATCCAGAAGCATACAGAAAAGGGTAGATGTCAGCCGGGAAAAGGGAGGAGGAAGGTGTTGGTTCTTTTCAATAATTAATTCCATTTAATCTTTTAAAAATTTTATTGTGGAACGGATCATAGGCACCACATACTGCAAAATCTATATGTGGCTAGAGTGTAATAAATATCTGTATACTAGAGCATAATGAATATCTGCATAAATATCCATATACTCACCATTTGACTCGCAAAATAAAACACGATTATGATTATTCATTTAGAAGCTGCTAAAAGGTACCACTACCCTGTATTCTGTTTTCATCAGTTCCTTGCTTTTGCTTCCAGTTATGGCATCACACACGTGTTCCTAAGTAATAATGGGAATGGTGGTGATAACAACAGATAGGCAAATTAACAGTCTGAGGAACACGTTTTCCGTGTTTACTCCTGGCCAGCAAGCCTTCTACACATTTCACATGTATAAATTCTTTTTAATAATTTTTCATTTTTCTTAGGTTTTTGTCATAGGGTGTGGGCACTCACCAGAGGGGAGAGAGACAAAGAGATACACAGAGAGAGAACACAAGAAATCACCATACAGGGGGGGATGGCCTGGCAAGATTTTCAAGTCACTAGGTCCAGGACTCAAACCGTGGTTGATCATGTGGGAAACCAGCCAACTTAAACACCACGCCACCTGCTAGGCCCGTACACTAGTTCTTTTAATCTTCACAGTAACTCTTTGAGGTAGGGATTATTGCTCTTCAATAGTCTGCAGATGAAGAAACTAAGGCACAGAGAAGGTAGGTAACTCACTGAGTCACTAAACTACTGTTGACTCCAGAGTCATTCCATCTCTCAAGGCAGCATTTACTTTTCTTATTCTTGAACTTATATCCTATGGATTTTTTAAGGGATTTTTGCTATAGGGTGCATGCACTCGCCAGAGAGTGACAGAAAGTGAGAAATCACTCCACAGCAGGGATGGCCATGCCGCAACTCCTTCTCCTCCAATCTCCTCTGGGGATCTTGGGCACGCATGCACACATTCCCGACGTGAGGTTTCAGCCACTGGGTCCGGGACTAGAACCATGGTCAACTACATGGGAGTCCAACAATGTTACCATTACGCCATCTACTGGTCTCTGGATTTTTTAAAATTTGCCAGAGAGTACATGTGCTTGCCGGAGAGAGACAGGGAAGGAGAGAGGGAAGGGGAAAGTGAGAAAGCATTCCACCTGGGTAATAACTTTGCCACAATCTCTTCTCCATTTCTCCCTTCTTTTTGGGATTTTGGGCACATACTCAGATGCAGCCAGTGTATTTTTCAAACCTCCAGGCCTGGGACCCAAACTGCACATGTGGGATCCAGCCTCTTTAACCACCACGACGCTGGCTAGCCTGCTATGGATTTTTAATGGGTTTTGTTGCTTTGGCTCTGTGTTAAGTTTCTGAGATTCATTCATATTAATGTAGGTGGCTAACATTTATTCATTTTTTACAGCTGTGTAGCATTCCATTATTCTTCTCTTGATGGAAACGTGGCTTGGTTCCTGATTTTTCCTTTACCTTCTGTAGAGTCCACCAAGAAGAATATGACCCTCTGGGTTTTATGGAAAAAGAAACTGAGGTGCAGAGAGGAATGAGTTGCAGTTGCACGTGCAGAGAAAGGTGTCAAACTCCGAGACATCCAACTTCTGAGCTCCCAGTCTTTCTGACTTTCTATGCTAAGATGCCAACTTCAGAGCACAGCCTTTTAAATCCAAATCTGTGGTGTTATTTTTAGTGTTTTTTTTTTCCCTCCCCTGGGGAAACAGCTCTGAAGGCTCCCTTTTCTTTCTTCTCATAGAAACTACTTCCACCCTTTTATATACACAATGTAAGAGGAGACTTCAAAAAGTTGTGGAAAAAAATGGTATGAGTATATTTTGGTGCAAGCCTTTTTGCATTTTTTTGTACTATATGTTTTACATAAACTTTTTGAAGACCCCTTCCCTCCTAAATGACAAGCCCTGAGTTAGGCCTTTTAGAGAGAGAGGTAAGTAAGACATTCCTAGACTTGGAATTGCTTTGTGTGTAGGGAGAGGGGCCAGACATTGCCACCAACAGTTCAAATGAACCTTGGGTCTTACAGGAGAGAGAAGCAGAAAGGGTTCTTAGAAGCACAAAGGAGAAATTAAAATCAGAAAGAGGCTTCCTGAAGAGGAAACATTTAAGATGGGCTTTGAAGACTGAATAGGAGTTATCCCATTCTACAGGGGAAGGTATTTACAATGGAGGAACAACACAGGTCAAGACCCTGTGGGAGGAAAGCCATGGACTGTCCAGAGAGTGGGAAGCCTGGGTTGGCCTGACCATCAACTTTGAGAATAAAGGAAGCACTGGGAGACAAAAATTGGATGGTAAGTAGTCTTGGGTGCCAAGCTGAGGAGTTGGGATATGGCCCTATGGGGGCTGTCACTGAGAGCTTCAAGGCGTGAAGGTGACATGATGGGACTACCATTTCAGAGCAATTCCATTATTTGTGTTCAATAAGAATGCTAGCCATAGAGGTTGATCATGGAGCTCCCACTTTGAGAGAATGAAAGTCTGGGATCCTATTCTGGATAATGCTGAGGATTCGGAAGGAAATTTGCAATCTATGTTCCCAACCTATTCTTTGCTTCACAATAACTATTCATTATATGTTTGGCACCGTCCCATTAACTGCATGAGCTGGGCAGAAATCATCTAACCTCTTTGTGTTGTGGGTTTCTTACCTCTAAAATGAGCATAATGATAGCTCCTGGTAATGGAAAGGAGTTATGACAATGAAATTCATTCATACATGTAAAGCAGTTAGAGCTGTGCCAGGTACACAGTCGTCAATATCATTGAATGTTTAATGCAGTCTTTATCACATCATCACCACCACCATGAACATTATCATCATCACCACCACCACCATCATCATCATCATCACATTTTCAGGGAACAAAACCAGACTTATAAGTACATTTAAGGATATTGAATCTTTTGGCTGTCTCTGTGGAGTGAGTAGTACAAATATTTTCCTGCATTAGAGGAAAGATCTAAGAGGTTGAGAGAATTGCCCAGTGTTGTAAGAATGAACAGTAGGCTTACAATCTCAATCCACATTCAGAGCCATGACCCCTTGCACCTATTCTCAGGCCAGGACATTCCCTTATGCCCTACATAGAACATAGAAGTCCTTGGAAAGCAACCATGTGGATTTTGCAATAGCTCACCTTGGACAGTGACAGACATTCTTAAAGAATTAAGCACTTAAGTCACCGGGCAACATTCCCCCAATGTTCACTCTAGCATGGCTACCATCCCCCTTGCAACACATTAAACGGCATCTTCAGGGGGAGTCTACATGCTTCCTTACTCACCGTATAACTCCACAAGGCATTCCCTCACCCTACACTCTTCTTGTTTATCTTCAGGGCTAATACTTCGCTCTGATCACAGTGGGAAACATGTGCCCAGTTCCTGAGCAGTTAATTAAGGTCAAAACTCATTTCCACAAGAAATAGCAGTGAGATTAAGGATGCTGAGTGTAATGTAGCCTTCATTATTCAGAAAATGAGCATATGTTTGAGGCAGACTGTGGCTGGAGAGAAGATAAAAAGGAAAGGGTAAAAATGTCCAGAACCTATTGGCAAACTCATCAGTAAGACCATTAGGGTTACGATTCCAAAAATTCCATTTGTTGGGATTTCTGGGCCAAAAACATGAGGACCAAGAAGAGCGCATCCACTTGAATAAGTCCTTTGTTCTAAATCCTGTAGATTAAGGACCCCAGTAAAGTCTTCCAGTGACTTAACCACACTTCTTCTGAATCCAGAATGTTTTCCTTAAATGTCCTTCTTAGTGGAACTAAGGAGGATTTACACATGAATAGCGTAAGTGGAACGGTTTCTCTCTGCAGCAGCTTTTACTTATCTTCAGTATTTGGACTAATTCTGGCTACCAGGAGCCTGTTGGGCTGCAGCTGGTGGTCTAGTGGGGGAAAGAACCTGAGTTGGAAGCAGGAGACCTGGATATGACACCAGCTTGTTCTGTTACCCGAGCCCGTCCTTTCCCTGTCTGGGCTTCAGACTCTGCAGTTAATACCTGTCTTGGCTTCATTGTTGGACTGTATGGTTCAAAATGCAACCACAGGCAGAACGATAGAAGCACTTTGAAAAAGTAAGTCAACACCAGGGAATATAGTACCCAGGTTTACCTCTGATCTCAGATAGTTCAGTAATTATCTGTCTAGCCATTTATTTCCCAAATGAGTGTGAGCTGCTGCTTCTTTTTTCCCCCCTCCTTTTAATTTTTCCTACAAGGTACGGGCATTTGCCCGAGAGAGATAGACGTAGGAGGCGTGAAAAATCACCCTACATTCAGTAGCCACCCCGGAACCTTCTCTCCTCTATTCTTCTTCTGGAATATTGGGCACGCACACACACATGCTTGGTGTGTTTTTCAAGTCACCGAGTGCAAGACTCAAATCTCACTGCCAGGCATCTGAGATCCAACTGTCTCAACTGCCGTGCTACCAGCTGGCCCCAAATGTGAGCTTCTTAAGGCCAGGGTCTGTAACTTATTCATCCTTGAGTTCTTAGCACCCAACACCATGTCTTGAACAAGGTGCCTCTCACTAAACGCGGGAGGAGAGGCAGCACAGCCCACTAGTTGAAAGTATAAGCTCTGCTATCAGGAAAACAAAATCACGCACTGGCTTTGTCACATCTCAACACTGTGACCTTGGGCCAGTCTCTACAAATCTGTCACCCTGTTTCCCCCTCTGTAAAAGGGTGATGACACTTCACTGGGTCACTGAGAGCAATAAATAAGGCCATGATCTAAGCCATTTAGAAGAGTTTCTGGTATCTAGTCTGGGCTAAACAAACCTTAACCAACATAGACATCTAACTCTGTGTCATAGACTGGGAAGTGGTTTCACAAGGGGGCCTGCAATTGCAAAGTGGGTGCTCTGTCCTTTTTTGTGTGCTTATTCCAAAGCTATTGCAATATGACTGTTTCATCCACCAGTGGAGATCCAGAAATAGCCAGTCTCCAGGTGCTGTAGAAAGATGGACAGATCTCAGTTGGATCTGATGTTGACCCGCTGTGAGACCACACATCAATTGCTTTCCATCTCTGGGCCTTAGTTTCCCTATAGGTAAAGAGGGGACCAGAACGGATTTCTAAGCCCATCCCGCTGTTTCTAAGCACCATGAATAATCTATGTGCTAAAAGGAGGTCATCCTTTCAGAAACCCCTGCAGCTGCTTCTTCCGGGAGGAGTGGAACATAATAGAACAAGGGATGCTTGCTTCGGGGACAGAGCCAAGATGTTCCCGTGGGCTTGGAGGTTGGTGACCCCATCCAAAATGGGATAACTTCAAGATACATTTCAAAGCTCAAACCAGAGCTGATTGCTACACGTTTCATTTGGGGTCAGCTAAGCTGGAGGACTCTCCAGATCCCACTCTCATTCCCTCAAGGAGTCATTTTCCTTGGGTAACACCTTTCCCTGAGCTGATTACTCTCTGTTTAAAGGCATCAGCGACCAGGATTCAGTAAGTAGACTATTGCTGCTGAATTTAAAAGGACATGGAACTCAGGTTCATTTAGGAAATGGAGTGATTGCTTAGGGAATTGCACAAAAACAAACGAACCAAACAGGCTTTTCCTTACCCCCTTTGGAAAGTAAAGTATACCCACCCTTAGGTTTCAGGAGGACCAGAAGCTGAATTCTCTTTGTATGACCTTGAGAGGAATCAAGACTATCCCGGACCAGACCTTCTTTGCACGTTTGTTTGTGGACAAGATGCACGCTGCGGGGAAGAGTCTTTCCCTCTCTGAGTCTAGTACTCAGCTGCCTATTCTGGCATTTGCCTTTTCTGCCCTAACTCAAAATCAAGCAATAAAAAATCACCCAGGATGGGGCAAATGCACCTACTATGAGTTCAGTATCACCCTGCATGCTGGAGGTGCAGTAGTGAGCAAGGTACAGTTTCTACCCACCTAACGCTGGTGAGTAAGGGAGGCAGAGGCATAGAAAAGTAAGTGGGTAATTGATTTACCAGAAGACGAATGTTGGGGGCAGAACTGGAGAGCATACAGGTGCCTTGGGATTTTATGGAAAGGGCTGGGCATCTGTGTACACATTCATATGTGTGTGTGTGTGTGTGTGTGTGTGTGTATGTTGTATGTATACATGGGTGTGTATGTTAAGAGGAGTCAGAGAAGTTTTCCTAGATTATGGGTATCTCAATGGGAACATAAGGGAAAAGACTATGACTACTATGTTTTTGAACACCTACTACGTAACAGATAAAGGATTATCTCATTTAACCCTTAAACACTTTTTTTCTCTTTTATTTATTTCTTTTTAAGGTTTTCACTTTTTGTACACTTTTTAAATTTACATGCAATTGTTGTGCAACTTTACGCTGTACAAAAACATGTTTTGAGGCAATCTTATCATCGTGCTTATGTTAAGGACGAGGAAATCAGGCTCAGTGAGGTAAGTCATTTGCTCAAAGCTACAGAGATAAGAAGTGGCAGAGCTTGGATTTGAACCCAGACCCTTAGGCTAAACATTCATGGAGTAACTGAATCGCCTCTCTTCATGGAAGCCGGTCAAACAAATATGTGGTAAAAGGGAGCTTTCGATAGAGAAGAGTAATTTGTGACAGGTCGGCAGGTGAGTGACAAGGCGCTGAGTCTGGGAATGGCTGCTGTGTACACTAGCTAGGATGTAGAGTGTGGGATGAGAAGGGTCAAGGAAACATTTGGTAGCATCAGATGAAGCAAAAAAATAGCAGGTAAATTTTATGCTAAGAAATTGATACTTTGCCCTGAGGCAGAAAGAAACCACTGAAGAGTTTCCAGCATAGGAGTCGTTGTCAGGCTTATGATTTAAAAAATCCACTCACTTTGGCTGCCCTGTGGAGATTGGGGTGTCCCTGCCTGGTGCTGGTGACTATAGGGCTTTACCACAAGAGACAGTGAGTTGTCACCCCCGGAAGAGCAGTTGCTCAACTATCGACCTCCTCCCTTCACTCATTGTCTTCACTCCATGCATGACCCAACACGCTTCTGTTAATCATTTTGACAGCATCTCACAAAGGATCAGCCCCATCAGGTAGGAGGTCAATGTTCCATGACAGACACAGCCAGAGGCCTGCAAGTGTTTAGTGGAAAGGGCCATCGGCCATTCCCTCTTCATCCCAGTCACGATGTGGGGAAGACACCCGTCAAGAAAGAATTGATAAACTGGAAGGCAATGAGCGGCTGCCCAGTGGGAGCAATTTGACATTTGTTTTCTAATGCAACCCATGTACCCTGCTAGACTCCTTGATGAAAACTACTCTGGTAACTTGTCTTCTTCTCATCTGCAAAAGGAGTTGGCTAAAGAAAGTCAGTGTTTCCCAAAGCGTACGCCTACAAACTGGATTTATGACCTCGTCCATGGAAAAGGGATTCCATGGCCAAATAACTCTTGGGAAAAGCTGTTTACTGTGGCTCCTTTTACAAAATTCACCTATCTCAGCACATTAAAGGCTCTGAGAAGGTCTGCAGGAAAGACGTGTGCTTACCCCATAGGGCCTGACACTTGACCACGAAGCTTTCCCCCTCTCATATCATCTCTCTGAGCATGTCAAATGAGTGTTCTGCAGCGTCTACACTGGGAAACTTTGAAATAGATGATCTCTAACTGCATTCCTTCTTCTAGGAGTCTCCAGTTTGAGATGAAGAATTCCTGGAGGAACTAATTAGAAATAATGCCTCACACAGTTGGCATAATGCAATATTAGATGAGAGGGAGAAATCCCGCTGCCCTCTCACCCAATATTATAGACTGCTCTTATGGATTTCATGCCTGTTTATAACCTAAAGATAACCCCCAATCTTTATGTTTTACCTGGTGCTGTATGATGTATTGGCAGTTCTCATAACTACCTATTGACCATATGTGATGTGCCAGATTTTGAGGTACCTATTGTATTGTACATAAGTGGATGCATTCTCTGCTTTCCAGTGGTTCAGCCTCTGAGAGATCTGGGAAAACAGCAAGAAGTCTATTTACAGAGAACGGTGGGTGTTGGACATCATTTGTTTGGCTTCTTCCCTTCTCCCTTTACTCTGTCCTCAGAGCCTGACCCACTTGGACTGCATCAGCTGACTCCCTAGTCTTCTCACTGCTGTGTTCTACCAATGAAAAGCACCCACAAGATAATACAGTCAGAAGAAATTGAGGTTGAGAGTTTATCCTCCCAACTCTATCCTTGACAGGTCACTCTGGGGTAAATGTGTCCCTCTCTCCTGCTGGAGTTTGTTTTTCCTCTGTAATTCTAGCCGTTGTGGATTTCGTAAGCACTCCTTCCTTTGCAGCTTCAGGACTAGAGATAGTAACAGCTCCCCAGGGCTGCTAGCTGCAGGCACTGCACTTTGGCTGTCGGTTTCCTTAAATTCTGCCCATGATCGTGTATACTCCACTGCAAACATTCCCTTTATTATTATTTCCTAATGTTGTCCGTCCCAGTGGCCATTTATTCTCAACTGGTCTCCTAACTAACACAGTGTGTCATGGAAGGTGCACTGGTAAGTATGGAGTTAACCAGCTGGGCAGGGAGTTAACCAGAGAGGAGGGTGGTGATGGACATTTCAAAGAGAAGCAGACATTTAGGGTTTTGAAAGCTGAACAGGAGTTACTCAGGAATATGTTAAAATGAGGAGGGTACATTGAACAAAGATATCAGCATATAAAGAGACAGTATTGGGGAGAAAAACTAAAGTTAAATGATGCTCGCTCTTCTTAAAACCATTCTCCCTTGTCTCTAAAACCAACCACCTTGAAGAACATGGAGGCAAATAATGGTCACAAATTCCTCAGATTTAGTGACAAAGATGCTACAAATGAGGCCTGTCTGCTCAGAGTGCAAACAAAGAGTTCGTGAAACAGATCAAACACCCGAAGGGTTATATTGGACTCATAAATATTTTAAAGAAGAAAATTCAAGCCAACACTTTAAAATTGCGATATTGAAAATTCTGGCTTTTGGGCTGGCCCTGTGATTAAGGGAGCTGGATCTCATATGGCTGGCTATGGTTCAAGTCCCAGTCCTGGAACCTTGAAATATGTGAGACACACGTGTTTGCCTGCCCCAAATTCTGACAGGATGGAGAGACAGAGAAAGGATAGTGGGGTGCAACCATGCCACACTGGGGGGCGCTTTCTCTCTCTCTCTGTCTCTCTCTGGAGAGTATAAGCACCCTCTGGCAATTAAAAAAATAGAAAATAAGAAAATTCTACCTTCTTAATAAAGAAAGAAAGAAAAAGAAATGATTTGGCAATGATGTGCTTGCATTCTTATCTGGCAGTAATCATTTGGCGCTGAGAAGTCCCCTCTCCAAGACACACATAGGGTCTACTGTTTGCCACAGTCCCCATCGGTCCCTAGTCTATCTTGACCAGGCCTTTTTACTCTTTTCCACAAAGCTCTGTAAAAGTTATTCCCTGAGCTCTTTGCAAATTCAGATGGATGACCCTGGCTATAGAGAAACCAACCCCATCTATAAATTCTCTCCTGTTCCTTTTTCCTTTGCCTAGACCTTAGTTAAACAAAAAACTTTATAACATGCTGACCTGCCTTTCTCCTGCTCAGTGTCTGGGAGAGGCTGGAGCATGCTTTTCACTTCCCGGTCTTTGTGAGCTTCGCACACAGCCTTGTTTTTAAGCGGGTAGAGGGTGGGTTTGATCTGCTTCTTATGATCAGAGCTGGCAGGGTTTTAAAAAGACTGCTTTGGAGAAAAGCTCATTCTTTGATATAGGAAGCCAGTCCCAGAAGGACGCTTGGAGCATCGAAATCAGGCCCCTCATTTTACAAATGGGGAAAGAGATGGAGCGAGCGGCAGGACTCACACAGACTCCTGTCACGAGTAAGGGGTGGGGTGGGGAAGAGAAGAGAAATCAGTGTTTCCTAGGTGTATCACGGGGCTGGTGGTGGTTGCCTCACAGTCAGCTAAGTGGCTGTCAATCCTCTTCTTACGAATGAAACAATAAGTGCTTGGAGCAATGGAATGAGATGTCAGAGAGCACCCCACCAAAATATTTTAATGGTTCTCAGCTTGGGGGTTCCAGAGTCAAATGGACAGAAATACGAAAACTAGCTCTGCTGGTGACAAGAGGAGTCACTGCTTATCCCACTGAGTTATCCCAAAGGAACAACCCAGGCTTCTAGAGGAAGAGTGAAGCAGTTCTGGACACCACAGGGTTATCATGACGGGGGTATCCTCTCTCTTTGTAAGGGAGGCTTGTTCCATGAGGTTTTGGGGCTCTGAGGTGTATGTGCTGGAGAACAGAGAGCTCTTGATCTCAAGGAATTGGCAATCTAGGCGGTGAGAGATGGGCAAATGCAAAAACAGCAAGAAGGACAATATAGACCTGTGCAAGGGAGCTGCTAGTGTGGCCCTCATGTTTTTTCCTTGCCTCTCAGTATAGCAGCATCCTCTCCTCTTGGAAAACTTTCCTTCTTCCCAGAAGCAGAGCTTCTCTGGTGGGACTACCCATCGCAGATGGCCACAGACACTCATGAATAGGCCAAGCCTGGTCAGTGACATTGTGTTGGCCAAGACTTTGAATTCTGACCAGAGACAACCAGGAATAGAAAATAGGATTGTGACATCCATGACAATACCTTTTTTTTTTTTTTTTTTTTTTCTTTTGGAGAGGTTTTCGACTATAGGGCGCGTGCACTCGCCAGAAAGACACAGAGAGACAGAGAGATAGAAAGCGAGAAATCACACTGCCCCCAGGAGGGAAGGCCAAACTGCAATCCCTTCTCCTCCATTCTCCTCTTGGGATCTTGGGCATGCACACACACACGCCCAACGTGAGTATAAGCCACTGGGTACAGGACTAGAACCACAGTCAACTACATGAGAGTTCAACGACAAAGACATTATGCTAACTGCTGGTCCTCCATGACAATATCTTATAGAGACTACCCTCCAACTCTTGTTAAGATCCTCAAAGCCTGCCTGGTCTATGTTCTCCAAGAAGCCTACTGGTTCCTCCCGTAGCTCCTTGTTCTATTGCCAATGAGCTCGGGTCAGTTTCTGATACTTAGACTCTAGTCGGGACCTGCAGGAGAAATGTCTTGGCTGGGAAAGAAGAATGATGTGGAACACAGAGCAGAGGCAAGTCTATCCTAATGAAATACGTGGTAGGGAGGGATGGTATTCAAGCTGTGACCACTGAGAAGGCCAGAAGCATATTTCAGGCACAGGGAGTATTTCAAGCGCAAAGGCCTGGAGGTATAAATATGCAGGGAGAGTTTGAGGATTGTGAAGTTGAGAGTCTGTAGCATCAGGCGGGAAGCAGTTGGGGTAGACAGGTTTAGAGATGGGGTGCAGTGAACCAGACCACAGAGCTGTGCATGCCACATGAGGGAGTTCGGATTTTATCTTGCAAGCTAGAACGGCAGGTCACACGTTTTAGATAGGTCACGCTGGCTCCAGGGTGGAGGCTTATGACTGGAGGTCTGGCAAAAGCCAAGGTGAATATTACTATTTTCTCTGGATAGTTTCTATGTTCAAGCCTCTGTTTATCACATTCCAGAGTGAAGTGGGACAGGACATATCTCCATTGTACAGACGGGGAAGTAAAGACCCACCCAGAGGGGCAAGGAAGCTCATCACAATGAAGCGGAAACTCCATCCAGTGACTCCGAGCTCTCGATCTGGGGTGCTTACCACCGCAGTCAGTGAAGTGGGGTCTCTTCGAAGAGAGACTTCAAAGCAAGCCAGTGGGTCTTAAAAATGCAAAGGATTCTGGAGCCAGGCAAGCAATAATAAGTGAGCAAATTAGATCTGAGTGAGCCAGTAGGAGTGAGAATGGGAGTGAACAGGTGACAAGGAATGGTGTGGCCAGATCCCAAGAGAAGATCTGAACTTGATGTGAAATTTCCTTATTTTTGAAATACTGTGCAGATCAAACCAAAACATTCCAGCCAGTGGGCTGCAAATCTTCAGCTCCCACATCAAATTTCCAGGAAGCCCCTTAGCTGAGATTGTCAGATTTAGCAAATACAATAGAAGATGTCCAGGTAAATGTAGATCCCAAATATTGCATGGGACCTATTTGGGCTACACATTATGTTTTGTTCTGTTTGTTTTTCACCTGAAACTCAAATGGAGCCAGAGTAGAGTTTAGGCTTAGCAATCCTCTCCCAGGCAGACCTGCTCACCTCGCCCAACACGGAGGACGTGACCTGGCTTCATTTCCTCTCCAGGTCATCTGGAACCTGTGTTAATTCTGTATCTTTATCAGTGATCCTTGCTGGCTTCTCCACTGTTCCCTTTGACACTCACCCTGTCACTTCCTCCTATTCCTCTCAATGGATGGGGACTATAGAGGCACGTCAGAGGTGGTGGCAAGAGCCCCACCGTGCAATCAGAACTCCCAGCCTCCACAGCACAAAGTCAATGTTCCCTCCCCAGCCTGCACTGGGGCAATGAACATGGAGGATCATCTGTCTTTTGATCCTTATGAGAAGGGAAGGAATCCCGCTGCCCCTCACAAAGCCAGGGGTTGTGGCTATCTGGTGCTGAATAGACTCCGGAACAGGCTTTTGGGGATCTGCCTCCCCCACTTTACAGATAAGATGGTAAAATGTCGTGCTTACTTGGATATATTACTTGGAAATGTCTAAACAGCCAGATGCAGAGAGGTTTTTTTCCCACTGCCCACTGGGTACTCATGCCCCTGGTTGCAAAGAACCTTTTCGTTCTTTGTGAGATGGCTGAGTGATTAGGGTGTCTTGTTTCTCGTTCTTTTCTTCTGACTATCTTCTGTGGATGCCTCTGAATACCCTGCCCTGAATGGTCCGCTGTCAGGTGGAGATGAGGGGACAGAGTGTTATCTGACACTCGGTCTGCTTCCCCTGCCAGGCCCAGCAGTTTGGACACCCACTCACCTCTCTGTGTCTCGAGGGAGAAATGTGAATGCCTTATTGCGGTCAAAGACAAAATGAACAGGATTTTCCCAACTTCTTAGACATTGGGCATCTGTTTTTCTCTTCTACCTCCATCCTGCTTCTCTGTCCATGATAGCCTATTATGGTTTAGTCTTTTGTTTCTCTCCAAAGCTGTTTCAGCTGCCCCTAAGTGGCCTTCCTGACACCAGCCTCAATCCAGTTTCACTCTACAATAAGCCCAGAGTTGGGAGTACTTGAAATGATACAGAACAAGTTTGGAATCTTGTTCATTTCCTCAGAATGCAGCAAGACTTTAGACAAGTTACATCCCTTTTTAGAGGCTCAGTCTTTGCATTTGTGACCCAAAGATTGCCATCCCAAGTTCACAACATTTTAGGGTCCATTGAATCTTGTATGTGACATCAGTGATGGGGAATGGAGGAAACAGCTGTGCCTGCAGAGAATATTAGCTTCTAGAACATTCCCCATGCTCCAAGCACTGTCAACTTACGTACCAAGCACTTGGTATAGACTGTGCTATTTAATCTCTGTCCTTCCCATGCCATAGACATGGCTATGGCCCCTATTTTATATAAGAGGAAACGTCACCTTAACAAGTATTTACTGAACATTTATTGTGTACCACATGCTATAGCAGAAACTGAGAATACAACAAATAAAACTGACGTGGTCCTTCCCTTCCCTTCCTGGAGTTTAAATTTGGCCAGAGGAGACAGGGATTAATAAAAATAAACAAACAAAAATAAAATCACAAATGACATGAATGCCACAAGCAAAATGTAGAGAGCACATTGTTCACATTTAACTCAATGTCCTGAGAAGGCCCGGATCTCAGAGTGCTTCCTGAAGAAATGAATGACATTTGAGCTGAGAGTCAAAGTTCTTCTTTGAGTTTCCCAGAAGCAGATTCCAAGACAAGGATTGAATAGAAGTGACTGATTCAGGAAGTGATCCAGGGAAACACTTACAGAGGAGTAAAACGATGAGACAGAGAAAGGAAAGAACCAGTTGAAGGTGTATTATCAAGTCAGGAAACTAGAGCCTGTAACTCTGAGAAATGGTGTAGAATACACACTTCAAACTTTTTCTTTTTGCTATAGGGTGCATGTACTTGCAGAGGGGGTGGGGGGGGGGGAGAGAGAGAGAGAAAGCACCCCTCAGGAGGGATGGACACATGGTAATTCCTTTCTCCTCCTTTCTCCTCTCAGAATTTTGGGCGTGCATGCACATGTGCCAGACATGTTTTTCAAGCCACCAAGTCTGGAACTTTAACCACGCAGTCGGCCATGTGGGATCCAGCTGCCATAACCTCCATGTCATCTGCTGGTGCCACCTGGGGGACCAGAGAGTTGGAGTGTTTACCCCTTCACCCCCATCAGTCAGTGCTTAAAGGATCTTCCCCAAAGGCAGGAATTCCCCAGCACTTCCGATGAGCCATGTGTAAAGGCACAAGAGTGCAAGTGCCCATGGGAAACGCTCTAGCCAAGGGACTGGGTGCTGGCTGTTGTCATCGGGTGGGTGTGCCCAGAAATGGTCAATGCAGGGGACTCCGGCAGGGCACCAGCAGTATCCACTGAAAATTTGTAGGTCTCATCTGCACCAAGAGTTGGGGTGGGGTGGGGAAGTAGTCCTTCCAAAAGGGGAAGCCTCTGTACAGGACCTAGATGGGGAGAAGCAGCCTGCCCCCAGTCCTATTTAAATAAGCAGCAGAGCCAGGTTCAAACAAGGGCCCCATGGACTCCAGAGCCTTAATTTGTAAGACGTCCCACCTCTCCTCCAGCTGAGTCCAGCAGGAGCCAAAGCCATAGGCTGGGATCACCCACATGACAGCCTGCAGAACCATGATTTAATTACAGCAATGCCAGGGGCTTTGGAAGCTCCAGACTAGGTGTTTAAAACCCAGGAAATATGAAGCGCTTTGCTGTGCCTCACTTTCCCTTCAAGGACTGCTCCTGGGGACACATCAAACCCTCCACCTCCTTTCATCTTCCTTTTGCTTTTCCAGCTCTTTAGCTGTGGACTATTTTTTTTTCCCTTCCAGATAATTATTTACACAGAAAGAGAATAATTAGCAGCCCAAGAAACGCTGCTTTGTTCTCAGCTCTCTGCCCCTGCCTGCCTCTCTTGTCTGAAGTGGTGCCGCTCACTCGGAAGAGGGACATCAAAGCCCAATGAGGGAGGGGGGCTTTACTCAGAGAGGGATTTTCTTTGTCTGGCTGCAAAGCAAAGAAAGACAATCTTGGCTTGTTTGTCTCTGTCCCTGACTGCACCATTTCTCGAGGGCAGGAGGACCCACTGGTGACCCTGGGGAGGTTAGAATAATAGACTGCTTCTCTGGGTGGGTGTCTTCCCACTGGGGTTCAGTCTCTTTCCCTGGACCCCTCTTACCTTTTGCTCTCTTGTTCTTGAAGGCATGTTCTGCCATTTCAGAAAAATATTAGAATCGAAAGAGAATGGTCTGGAAAACACAAACTCAAATGCTTTGTGGCCAGCAGGTCAGGAGCTGAGTGAAGCAGGCAAGTGTGAGATAATTGAGAGGGTAAGGTCCGGAGGATGCACAGAGGATATGCCCTTCTAAAACCTATTTGTCATGTGTTAACAGGAGCACAGGGGGACTGATCTTTCAATTTCTAAATAAGATGGACATCTGAATATTTGTGTGTGTGTGTGTTTTTGGAAAGTTTTATTTTTTTCCTATAAGACACATCTCTCTTGCTGGAGAGACTGAGATGGACAGACAGAAAGTGAGAGAAATCACCCCCCAGGAGGGATGACCATACTGCAATCCCTTCTCCACAAGCTTCTCATGGAATTTTGGCCATGCACGCACATGCACCTGGCGTGAGTTTCGAGCCACCAGGTCTGGGACTCAAATCACTGTTGGCCACATGGGAGTCCAGCACCTTAACCTCTATGCCTCCTGCTGGCCCCAGCATCTGAATTTTCATATGTAAAATACTGTGCAGGTCAAATGAAATGCCAAAAGGAGGGCTGGATCCATCCCACAGCCACTAATGTGCAGTGTCTGATCTGCTCTGATCCAATCTTCTTACACAGTACGGAAACTGAGGCTCTTACAGGGATAATAACATAGCGAAGATAGCATGTGAGTGATACAGCCAGGACTCCAAGCTTTCAAGGGTCTCATGGCCATTCTCAACACCTAACAATGAGCATTGCGCTTGGAACATAGTAGAAATTCAAATAGTTGTCAACTAAATAATTAATAATAATATTTACTTTATATTGTTTGCCTATTATGCTGGTGTTTCATATCCTAGATATATTCATTAGGGCTCTTTTGGTTGCAAAGACCAGAAACCCAACTCAAAATAGTTTAAACAAACAAAAAATGCGTTCGATGCCACATGCGAGTATGGTGAGCTTCAGGAATGGTTGTATCTAGGTGTTCACATCAATTGCTGCTTTGCCTTTCTATCTTGCATTCTCTTTTTCTCACTTCTACTTTGCTGGAGGCAAAGTGGTGAATTCATTTTTAAAAGGTGTAAGATGGTAAAATCAGTCACAGATAAATCTAGGTTTGTTCTGTTCCTACTAAGACTCTAGTAGGCAAAAGAGCTTCCTTGTCCCAAAAATTCAGCAAAAGTCCCAGGGATGACTCTGATTGGACTGACTTCAGTGATTGTTCATCTCTAAAGCAATCTCCATCCCCAGGAGGGTGGAACGCTCTGGTTAGCATTAACAGCCAAAGAAGCTGAGTGCACATTTATTTAAAGCAAACGGACATGCAGCGGCCACCTCTCCCCTGGGACTTTGTCCATCCACTCACAATAAGCTGGAGCATACAGAAGGGGCTGAGCTAATTTCACCCTCTGGAGAAGGCATTCCAAATGCTGGGCCCAAGGTGAGTTCAAGTTGGCTGGAAAAAACCCTTTGACCATGGGGTCAGCTCAAATTCTAGGATTCCAAGGAGACCCATGGGCAAAATGAAGAACTGAATGATCAAAAAAAGAAGCCTTAGTCACAGTTGTGCTTGTTTTGAGTCTCTGATACCTTATGGTTTGTGGGACTCTATAGTCACAGTTGCTGCTAGAAAGGCTAGCAACTAGAAAGGCTAATGTTGAAAAGAAAACAGAAATATTCTAGCAAAATGGTGTTCACTATTGGGGCAAACATTAGACCTTGAGGTGGCTGCAAAAATAGGAATTCAAGTCCCATGTTGACCAGAGAGGAGAACTAAGCAACCAGCCCTATCTGATGTTATGTGACGATAACTAGACTGGAATCAGGCATCTTGCATTCAACCCCTGACTGTCCCTCTCTGGCCCTCATGACCTTAGACACCTTGAGTCCCATCTTCTTGGCCACCTCAGTGATATTCTCTGCACAGAACTAATCACCTTCACCTGCTCAGAGGGTGGTTCTAGAATCAACAAGATGGTTTGCAGAGGCACTTTTCCAACGTTGAGTGGCATTGGGCATGTAAGGTGGTATTTTCATTGTTCTCTTCATGCATGAGGTTCTTCTCATTTCTGCCACTTGTTTACACCTGTATTCTTGGCACTTCTGCCATTCCACATGAGTAATTCTCGAATTAAAACAGCCGCTCAGCAGGAAGGCCTTGGAGTCTCTCATTTATTAATCTGAATATCATTCAAGTCAACATATGTTGTTTTCTAGTTGTACTGAGTAAATCATTCCAGGGATGGAATCAATGATCTTTGGTGCTGGAACAGCGTCGCAGCAGGGAAGGCAGAAATTTAGCGTAAATGCAGAAGCATGGTATAATCCAAGTTGGGGGCATGGGGCCAAGTGATACCCTAAGGCCCTACCCAGTAAGTTTACATAGACCAAGCTCTATGATTCTTAGACCATGACCTGGCTTTCGGAAGATGAATTATGGATGGAGCTTACCCTGTGCTCTTGTCTTACTCCATCTGTCTGTTTCTGGTTCAACCCCTCACTTCTATACAACCTCTTCTTTTTGAGGACCTGGAATGGGTAGGACAGAACACCAGGAACAGAGCTTGACCTTAGGAGTTGGGTTCTGAGAATTCAGGCTCAGCAGTGAGATTCTGACCCAAGGTGGTGTGGCACATACACTGAATTAGAGGAGGCTGTGTTTTTGCCATCTCTTAGTCAGGCATATTTCATTTACAAGGGGATAAACTATGAACTCAAATTTGCTTAAGCAAAGATAAAATTTTAAATGGATAGTAGGATTTATTAGCTCATGTAATTAAGAAGTCAAAGGGGTGGAAATAACCTTGACTGGGTCTCGAGGCTCGGGAAATATTGTCAGGGTTTCTCTCTCTTTCCATCTCTCGATTCTGCCATCTCCCTTGGCTTGGGTTTCTACTCTAGTAGATCTTTCCACCTCATAGTCATTTGGCTCCCTGAACCATTAATATCCTGGTAACTCAATATCTCCAGTGAAAGAAAGAACAAATCTTTCCTGAAACCTTTCCTAGAAAAGTCTTAGTAAGGACCTTGATTGGCCAGGTGGAGATCTACTCCCATCCTCAGCCAATCACTGTAAACAGAACAGAGTCATGTCACCTTGTTGCTAGAGATAATGGCAAACAGGTCAGTCCCACCCACACTGGATGAAAATATCCTCTGACTTGAAAGAGGAATTCTATCACCAGAAGAAGGACTACAGGAGAAGGGTGGGGATGGGGCAGACAAAAGTAACAAATATTCATCATTTCAGAGAATGTTCCATGGATCCCACATCCCATCAGATGTTTCACATGCAGGAGAAAAATCCCATGCTCAGAGTAGCTTTGAAAACACTGTAATCTCATTTGCGTGTATATATATATGCACACATACACACAATCTTTAGCTATAGGGTGTATGTGCTTGCCAGAGAGAGAAAGAGAGAAAATGAAAAAGTACCTCGTTGGAGGATGACCTCACCACAATCCCTTCTCCTCCATTTTCCTCTTGGGATTTTGGGCACACATGTTCACATGCCCAGCGTGTTTTCCAAGCTGCCAGGTCCAAGACTCAAACCACACAGTTATGTGGAATCCAGTCGCCTTAAACTCCACACTGCCTGCTGATCCCCTAAACTTTTCATTTTCAGAATCAGTTTTAAAATCTTAGAAAACACATGGGCTAGGGAGAGCAGGCTCAAATGCTGAGAACATACCAAGGTCAAACAGTCTGAGGCAAGAGAGAAGCTGGAGTTACTGGAGGAAGAGGATGGAGTTGAGCATAGGTGTGGCAAGAGTGTGAGCAGCTTAGGTATAAGACAAGAGCATCTGATAGATGAACATTTCTTGGCTGTTAGGGCCATAGTGCTTGGGTATGCTAGAGTTGCCATGACAAAACAGGAGCTGAGAATTGTCACTGCATCACCTATGTGGGGGCCATTGAGAAGGAGAGCAATACTGGAAGATGGAGATGGGTATTCATCTGGTGTGGGTAGAGAAGCCATGGTCCTCATAAAGGTTCCTTAGCTAACGGACCATCTGTTTTCAACACATGGCAGAACAGAGCCACTGCATAGTCAGAGCAACACTAACAGCTTCTTCTTGGTGAAAAATCTAAAGCCTAATGGGACATTCAGATTATTACCTGGGATATAGGGTCAGGCCTTGGATCTGTCAGGACCCTGCTAGTAAAGCAGAAACCAGCCTATGAATTAAGCCCAGGGAACTGGTTATACTGATGATGGAAGGGCTAAGATGCAAGAGTGAGAACACAGAGTAATACAGCAGGAAGTCCCGGCTACCTCTTGGCTGGATGGACAGTATTGTCAGGGTCCAGGGTCTGAGATCCCTTAGCAGAAGCTGACATCATGGAGGGCTAAAGCAACAGGAGTTGGGGTCATAGAGGGGATATAGTTGCTATGGAGGGGTGCTTACCAAAGTGTACTTGTAAGTAGGTGGGCATGTGCACACATATGTAACCCCTTTCTTCCTCTTCAGTCTGCTGCCAGTCCCTACCATTGCTGGACCCAGACAGAAGCCAGTTGACCTGGGAGCCAGAAATACAACTCCAGGAGTTAGTCCCTTTGCAATGTTCTGTTTTGCAGAACAGAGCAGGCCAGCACAGAACTCAGCTTTGAATGACAGCGTCTGGTGATTTCCCAAATTAGGGATCAGCAAACTTTTTCCTGCAAAGGTCTACATGGTAAATATGTCAGGCTCTGTGGGTCATTGCCTGTTGCAACTCTGTTGTCATAGCACAAAGCACCCATAGACCCTATGCAAATAATTCACTGTGTTCCAATGAAACTGAATATAAATGAGCAGTGGGCTGGATTTAGCTTGCAATCATAGTTCCCTGAGCCCTGCCCTAGCGAGATTGTTAAGGGACTCTGGGGATATAGGAAAGATAGTTATTACCTTTGCACCTGACACTCAGGAGGTGAATATGTTGTACCTCCCAGCAGGAACAGAATCCTGACTTGCACAGATCACAAGGCTAATAAAAGAACTATTTTAAAAATATTTTTATGCCTAAAGTTGTTTCTCCCAGGATTCTGACTTACAAAGTCTGTCCTAGGCTGTCACAACAATCTACCACATTGTTATCACACGTGTATTTAAGATGCGCCAATGTGTTGCAATTTGGACGTGAACACTTTCTTCGACCTCCTCCAGGACAACATGTAATTTCTTCTTCCAAGAACCCCAGGCACAAGGGAAGCTTGAACAACAGGAGGTTGATTTTGAATTGCACATAATGAACCACCAGTCAAGGGTTGATCTATCATTGGTGTGAAGAGGCTAATTCTGTCTGTGGAATTGTGAAATAATTCTCTAAAATTCCGTCATGGTGTTTGAAGCTAGATTGAAGCAACATGCTCAAGCTGGAATTCGTTCAAAGTAATGCAGACAGGAGATGCTGTCCCATTCCCCAAGCTCAGGGCCTAGCCCATACCTGTCTGAGCTCTCCTTGCCTATGGAAGGGGCTTGGTTCTGAACTTTGACACAGCCATGAAACAAAATTTCTTTCATGAAGACAAACATCTGTAGAAAATTCTGTTGGTGTGGAGAGCGGCCAATCTGAGCAAATACGGTGACCTTTAGGTGCATGCAGAAAGCACTTCCATGAGCTTCATTTGCATGGTTAGGAAAGCACTTGTGTACAAAAGTGTTATCTGCCTGTTGTTGTTGGCTATCTCCCTGTTGTTGCTCGGTCTATTGCAGAGCAGTATCAGGCTAAAAGGAGCCACATGTGTTTATTAGATTTTGCCCCAAAAGGATCAGAGAAATTACATGACACCAGTCATTTTTGAATCTTCAGATGATTTACATCCAAAAGCAACTGGTTTTGCATTCCATTTCCTCTTCCCCCATTTTCTATCCTTTAAAAGAATAAAGCCGTTCCTGGTCACAGCTTTCACCATCAGAGAAGTTGGGCTCACCGATTCTTGCTTTTCTATACTTGTGCTTTTTTTTGTATTTGTTGTTACATTTATTTCTAATCCACAGCTCCCCCACCCCCTCAGAAAATGTGTTCAGCTGAGCAGGTCCCAGCATGTTGGGACCAGCAGATGGCATAATGGTTATGTCGCTGGACTCCCACATCGCTGACTACAGTTTGAGTCCTGGACCTGGTGGCTTCAAACTCATGCCAGGCACATGAGTATGTATGCCCAAAATCCTGAGAAGAGGATGGAGGTGAAGGGATTTTTGGCATGGCCATACCTCCTGGGGGGTGATTTCTTACTTTCTGTCTCTCTCTCTCTCAGTCTCTCCAGCAAGCACATGGGTGCTTTAGCAAAAACCTCTCTCTCACTAAAAAAGAAAATTCTCCTGTCTTAGAATTCCCAAAGGAAATAGAGTCACTCATATTGGCATTTGTAAACTGCTCTTTCTAACTGGAGTTAGGTTGTTCTAGACCCAATAACCCTTTAGCATCTTCATCTTCCTCACTCCACATTTAGGTCCTCTTCCTTTTTTTCTTAGACTCACTTTTCTTTATTTATTTTTAGCTTTTTGTCATAGGATGTGTACATAATTTCCAGAGAGAGAGAGAGAGAGAGACAGAGAGAGAGAGAGAGAGAAAGTGATAAACCATCCTCCTCCCAGGGAAATGACTACACCACAGTCCCTTCTCTTTCAGTCTCCTCTCAAGATTTTGGGCACACACGCACACATGCCCAGTGTGATTTTCAAACCATGGGACTTGATCCATGGTTGAATATGTGGCGGTCCAATCCCTTAACCAGTACACCACCTGCTGGCTCCTTGAATCACTTTGTTAATGCTCCTAAGTAGCCATGGCCCTCAAGGAGAATAAGTAACTGGCATGACATATTTGCTGGGCTAGAAAGAATCTGGATGGATTTTGATGATCACCTCACATCCACCTCTTCTAGGAGTCAGGAAACATCCAAATCCAGGTCTACTTCAGAGAGGAAACAGTCCCAAAGGTTTTGTAAGGGCTGACACTACATCACCCATTCCTCCCAATTCTACAACCTGTCCTTTTACCATCTTCATTTATATATAAAAAAAAAGGTGAGAAGCAAAGAGAAGAGTTAATTTGTCCAGACATCTTAAATATATGCAACAATGACTATTTTTTAATCTGCTCCATCAACTTTTAAATAGTGGCTTTGTCCCTAAAGCCTAGCATGTACCATCTTCTCTTGCAGCTGTCTGTCTTGGGTTTCCCCCTTGTCAGAGTACATGAAGTCTTTATAAAGTTCATGGAAAATATGTATTAAAAAATCTAGGCATGTATTCCAAATTTTTTTGCACCAAAATAAATTCATACTTTAAAAATGTATTTATTATCTAAGAATTTGCTACAGGGCACATGTGCTTGCCAGAGAGAGATGAGAGAGAGATTAGAGAGAGAGAGAGAAAGAAAGTGAGAAAGCAAGCCTCCAGATCCAGGACCCAAACCATGGTCAGTCATGTTGGAGTCCAGTGCCTCAATCACTATGCCACCTGCTAGCCCAATAAACTCATACTTTTAATTCCATCTTTCCATAAACTTTTTGGAGTTCCCTTTTACTTCGTTCCGATGGAGCTTCATATGTTCACTGAAGTTATTTGTCTTCTCATATTACCTGGCTTCTAGTAGTCATCACCTTCTCCCATTTATATCACGTACCCTCACGGTGTTCCTCCCCCCTTTCTCATCCTGGTTATCTTGACCTTGTGAACAGGGTATGCACACGAACTCATAACATTGCCTATCTCCAAAAATTACTCATTAGAAGTTGGTCACTCCTGGTACTTTGAAAAAAGTTACTTTGGACTGTAATAATGATCTTTTTTTAAAAAGTTATTTTACTCATAATAAAAAGAGAGTGAGAGAAACACCCTTAGTAAGGTCTTATCATGCTGTGATCTCCTTTCCCTGGCCTCCAGCTCCCCAAGTTCCTGGGCACATGTTTTCAAGTCCACCTGGGGATCTGAATTCACCATTGGACATGTGGCTTCCAGTACTGCAGTTGAGTTTGCTACCAACTATGCCAACAGGCTGGGCCTGAAATAATTTTCTGAAAGTGATAAGATTTTTAAAGTAGATACTAATTTTGTGCATGTTTATGTCATCTTGAGGGTCTTGAATAGTGTTGTGTATGGTGTCTGTAGTAATCTCATTTGCCTAATCTAGTTGATTGGGAATGCCTGCCTGGAGTCACATTCAGACACAATAGGAGTTCTATGATTGATTAGTAATGCCTGCTCTGAATATAGGTTAGGAGAGTGATGACACTCTTGCTACTTATCTGTCTCCTTATGATAGGTGTTCAACCATTACTTTCTGAAGTTGAGTGGCATAGAAAGGACTCAGACCCTGACATTACAAAAGCTAGGATTTAAAAATGAGGATTGGTGCTAATTAGCTGGAGTGATATTCAGAAAGTCTCATCTTCTGTGGGCATCAAGTATACTAACTATCAAGGGAAAAGTTGACCAAAACAAAAACCTACATAACCTGGAGCCCCCCCAACCTTGCAAAATCTTATGACAAGATTGATGGGTATTTCCCAAATGAGTTTCAATATTTCAAAGAGGCTGATCAAAAGGCATGTTGTGGTTAAGACTGACTTTATGGTCAGATAAACCCAGTGTGAAGTCCGTATGAGCAAGGTATAAAACTCCTCTGTGCCTCAGTTTTCGAAGCCATGAAATGAGGACACCTTCATGACAGTCTAGTAAGGATTAAGATAAACTTTGTAAATCCCTTAGCTGGGCTTAAGTTGGCATACAGTAGATCATATTATTACTGATATTATTATTATTTTAGATGAGACAGACCACTTTTAGAGACATTGTATTAGCTGAGTGATCATTAGTTGTATAGATTCGTGGTTATTCTGTAGGAAAACACATCCTTTTTTTGATGATCAGAACAGTTTAGTTTGCTGGCTGCATCCTTCAGAACATGGGACCCAAGGGAAAGAGGGGAACTATCAAAGAACCTTCTGATGTGAAAAAGGCTGGGGACCCCAGGGATGGTTGCCCTCTAAAGCCCGTTCTTATTTTGAACATCTGCACTCTTCCAAATGCCAGGAATGCATCTCCAAAGGGCTTGGCACACAGGCGGCACCCCTGATGGGAGGTGAATCCATTCTGAGATATTCTGTACTATTCTGTGACTTGGTGTACAGTTCACGTCCCCTGTTGGGCCAATTACCGACTTAAAATGTACTTAGGAAAAGGCAAGCACGTTCATTATGTAGCAGCGAGCACTCCGGCCCAGTGGTTTTCTATTTATGCTGTTTGAAAAGCCATTCTTTCCTAGTCCTTTGTGTGTACATGTCACCAAAAGGCCTTCTAATCACAGATTCTTCCCTGGTAGCTGTCCATCGCCCTTCCCCATTCCCATCCATCACCCTCTCCTACTCGGCAGGCATCAGCCAGGACAGCAATCGTATGAGCTGCTGTCACAGATGCTAGGTCTTGCGACAGGGAAGAGAATGAGGTAAAAGCGAGGCAGAGATTACTTTATCAGGTCACCATTCTTGTGGCTCAGATTGAGGTGAGATTACAGGATGCCATAACCATAGGTGATTTCAGTTACAGATAAACCAACAGGTCTACTCTTAGGAAAGGGATCCAGGATTAGGAGTGAGGTTATTTGGGTTTTAGTGAAGGCCAATTAGACCTTGAGGTCTATTTGACCTTGATCAGGTACTTGAACCTTTCATTTCTTTTGTGATTTTAAAAAAGCATGCCAGAGGAGGACCACCAGATGGCAGAATGGTTACATCGCTGGACTCCCATGTAGTCAACAGCAGTTCGAGTCCTGGACCTGGTGACTCATTACTGGTGCTTGCATGCCTAAAATCCCAAGAGGAGAATGGAGGAGAAAGAATTGCAGCATGGCCATTTGCCCCTGGGGGCGGGGGGGGGGGGCGTGATTTCTCGCTTTCTGTTTCCATCTCTCTTTGTCTCTCTGGTAAGCACATGTGCCCAATAGCAAAAATTTCTAAAAAGAAAAAAAAATTTGCCAGAGGGTGCATGAGCTTGCCAGAGAGAGAGAAGGAAAGGAAGAAAATATCTCCTATGGGAAATATTCATGCCATAATTCTGTCTCTATTTATGGCTCCTTTTTGGGATTTTGGGCTCATCACACACATGCTCAGTGTGTTTTTATCAAGCCACTGGTCTGGGACTTGAATCATGCAGCAGACCATGTGGGATCCAGTTCTTTTAACTCCCAAGCCACAGGCTGGCTTATTAATCAAACCCTCCTAGTTCCCAACTTATTCTCCTGCAAATTGAGATTGTTAGATAAGATCTTCACTGTGTTTCCATTTAGTACCTATAATCTATGGCTTATGATTCTATTAACCAAAGTCAGCCAAGAAACCAGCTTCTTTGGTGGGTCTTTATCGGGGCTTTATACAGACCCTGTCTCAGCACTTGGAGAGAAACCCACCTGTCCACAGTTGAGGATTTTCAAAGATTTGGGTACACTTTGAATAAATCCACATTCAAATTCGAACTTGAACAATCTGGAATTCTACTTGCTCATCTGGTCTTTTTCTTTCTTTTTCCCTTTCCTTTTTTTATCCTGTGATACATATTTTATTGCAAGAAATACATACATAGGCGCTTTTGATTAATCCGAGCCTGCTATCAATCAAGAAACAGATTAATGCGTTCACTTTGCTTTTCCTAAGCAAGCAGAATGAGCTCCATTCAGGCATCGGATTAGCCCCTGCAGCAATGCAGGCTCTTTTCTGCATCTTCAAGCCAGTTTGACATCTAAAGCCTTTGCCTCATCAGGTAGCCGTTGTTCACTAACTCAGCTTTGGCTGTTTTCTAGGTTGGCTTTCCTCATTTTGTTTTTATTTTCTCTTTAAAAAAAAATAACTTGCTCTAAATGATAACGCACAGGTTTTCAGAGGAAAAGTTAGAGAGCCTAGATTTCCTGATTAGGTAACCACTAACTCTCATCCCCTCCCCTCACTCTTGCCTCAGGACAAAGATAAGAAGTTGCAAAGTGGTTTCATCCCCTTTGTCTACACCAATTGCCTTGATGGCTTTTCCCCTCTAAGCCAAAGGGAGTGCTTTTCCTTTCTCAAAAGAGAAAGCTTCCCCCTTTCACTAGAGCCATCAGTATCTTAGTGTTTACTGATTTAATATGACAATGGTTTCCTTAGCAACCTCACTCTCACTGGATTAGAGCAGACAGTCCCTCTACAAAGCTCCAGGTTGCAAGAATCCCTGTCTAGCCCAGCACAGGGCCCTCCCAACACTGGTAAACACAACATAATGAGGTTATGAAAAAGCCAGGGTTAGAAAGTCGCTTCTCCCTAAGTAGCAAGAGAGGGTTTAAGTCTATGCATCGGTCCTCTCTCACTAAGGGCCAGGCACGCAGCGGCTGGAGTGTCATAGTGGCCCTATCCCTAAATGAACTGTGCGTTTTAAAGGGAAAAGGCTTTAGAGGATGCTTACCTCTTAGTTTTGGATTATAAATGAGGGTTCACAGCAGGGAGTCTGACGTGCAGGAGGTGGTCACCGAGGAGCTTCGGCGCATGGAAAGCTCACAGTCTACATGACTGGATGCTCTCGGAAGACAGGGGACCAATCTTCTCTGCTCGGTGTCGATGTTAACTGTGGTGCCTGGCTCATGGCCACCGCTCTTCTCATTGGTTCTGCTTAAGACCTGTGTTATATCGTTGGCACCTGAGACACCACGTGAGTCCCCACCTGCTACACGTGAAAGCAATGAAACTGGGAGCCATGTCTTTGGACCGAGCTTCCACGATCAGAGGCAGAACCAGGTTCTGTCCCCCAAGTCCAGTTAACCTTGGAGCCCAAACCTGGACCACGCTACAGTCTCAGCAAAAGTTGCTCTTTCTGTGAGGTCCGGGAGGAATAAAACAAAGCTCATGGTTCCTCTCCTGGGCTCGCAGGCCCTAGTTACCTGGCAGCCTGGAGGAAGCAAGTGTGGTGTGGAGATTCCCCTTATGGACTTTAAACGTGTTTGTAGTTTTGAAATTCTGTAACTCCACCTGCCCTATCTGCAAGCTCCCTCTCCCCACCCTCTCCCCAGGGAAGTTGCCTCCAAAAGCTTGAGTGATCCAAGACTCACTCTGATTCACGGAGGAGCGCTGACTCTGCTGCTTTTCCAACATATGTTGGTCCAAAGTAACCGTAGTAATGGAGGATGGTACATCCCTGGCGTGGGGCTCTGCAGCCTGGACAGATTTTCTGGGCAGGGAACCCAAACCAGAGCACATGGGACTTGGGAATAGTGTAGACGCAGAGCTAATTTGATTGAGCCTTAATAAGAGGCCCTGACGGTCTCCTTCCATAGGGCTAGGACTCTGGAATAAGAAGGAGGCAGAAATGTAGTTGTCAACATCTAGGTAAGCCTTATAGTTCATGGCACAGGTTTGGCAGTGGGAGCCCCAGAAAGCAGGTGGTAAAACAGAACTGTTTTCCAGGGCTGCAGAATTTATATATGGTCCTGGGATTCCCTGCTCCAGGCTGATGCAAAGCGGTGACCTGGGAAAATAGCAGTCACCCAGAAAACTCAGGGGCATCAAGGATCCCTCTGATTCTTGATGTTCGTACCCAGTTTCTGCCTTTCGTAATACCTCCTCTCAGCTTGATTTTGCTCCTTATCATCTCTTTCTTAGACTTTTTCAATTGTGTCTTTCCCTTTGCAAGCCCCCCCTCCCCAATGCCTCTTCTGATGTATCGTCTCCCTTGCAGCTGGAGTGATTTTCTTAGAAGGCCAATCAACCCAAAACCCTTCAAAGGTTTCTCGTGTCTTTACCCAACAGTCAAATCCCTTAGCCAAGCATTCAAATCCCTCATAGCTAGTCCTTGTCTGCTCCTGCATTCTCACCTCTTTGCACCTGGATTCACCCCTTCTTAAGCATCAATAGATTTCCTCACCTCTACGTGGCTTCACATGCTGTTTCCATTATCTGCAAATGCACTGCAGCTTTGGTATTCTTTAAGCCGTTCCTAAGAGTTGGTGCTTCCTCATCTCCCAAGGGACACATTCTAGCTCTCCAAGAAAAGTCTCCATTACTGTAAATTTTGGGTTCACTCCCAAGAGGCTCGAAGGCATATTATGCAAATTACACACACCCTTCCATGACATACGTTACACTAACGACACATTAATTGGGATGATAGGGGATTTGAGTAGTGGCTTACAAAATAGATCCACGTGGATGTAAAAGCCAGTCCTGGCTCCAGCCAGGAGGCCAAGCAAAATGCTGAGGCACATTTAGTCTGGCCTTCTTCCTCTGTAAAATAGAGACAATAATATTACCTACTTTATTAGACTTTTGTTATTGAGGTAGGAGATAGGTTTGGGACCCAGTGTTAGAGTATAAGGCTCAAGATGGAGACACAGTAAGCTACCCAAGATGGAGTAACAGTGGCTTTTATTGAAGGGGGAAAAAAAAAGACAGTGAGAAATCACCCCCAGGAAGGATGACCATGTCGCAATCCCTTCTCCTCCTGGGGTTTAGGGCACATACACATATGCGCCTGGCGTAATTCTCAAGCAACCAGGTCCAGGACTTGAACCACAGTGCACCGTGTTGGGAGTCTAGCAGTATAACCTCTATGCCACCTGCTGGCCCTACTGTAGCTAAGTTTTAACAAACAGAAAGCTGGCTACACTAGGGCTCAAAACAACTACAGTTAGGGGCTACTGTTTCTATTTACTAACTACATTGCAATAACAATTACAGATCATTATGGTCTACCAATCCTACAAAGAGTAGGGTAATAAATCACCCAGACTACTCTGTAACTGTTTTCTGAAGCCCACTTCCTTATTTAGAGAGCCAGCCCATGGCTCAGACTGCTAGGTAAAAACCCTGGGAAAGAGCCCCAAGTCAGCAACCTTTTTCTGGGACCCCTCTCTTCTTTGGGAGCCTTCCTCTCCTTCTCAATAAACTGCTTTGCTGTCTCTCTGTCCTCCTTTCTAATTCTTCATGAGCACGAGACAAGAACCTGGTCACCCTGCAGTCTTGAATCAGGCACTGGTGTCGGACCTGATCACCCCAACATCCCTCACTATTATGAAAGACGCCTAACGCTCCATCTTTTGCACAATGTGTTTAGTAAATAGCAGTAATGGTGACAAGGATAGCCGATGATGGTGATGGTGATGACAGCATAACCCAAGTAAATTCTGGGCACCACAGGGTCTAGTTTTGAAGCCATATGAGCTAGTCCTGCAACCAAAAGTGCTGAAAAGCAATTCCAATATTTGCTTCTCTTTCTCAGAAAGACATCCAATTCATAATTTCCAGCACTGTGTTTTGTTTGTTTGTTTTGGAGAGATTTCTGCTATAGGATGCATGCACTCGTTGGAGAGACGGAGAGAGAAAGAGTGAGAAACCACCACCACCACCACCACCACCACCCCCCCCCCCCCCCCAGGATGGATGGCCATACCACGATCCTCCTCTTTGATTTTCCTCATGGGTTTTGGGCACACAGGCACGTGCACCTGGCAATAGTCAAGCTGTCGGCTCCAGGACTCGAACTGTGGTTAATCATGTGGGAAAGGGAAATCCAGTACCTTAACCACTACACCACCTGCTGGCCCCAATTCTCAACCTTTAATAGAAAACTCGGTACCAGGCTCAGCCATGGTGGTGCAGGCAGTGATGCCTCACTCTTCAACGCTGGAAGTCACTTAGAAAATCGGGATTCCGTTTCCAAATTGACCTGTTCAAGTACGCATACACATGGCTCCTACATGCATGCTCTTGGTCATGGCTGGCTGGGAAGGCTAGGAAGATGATTGTAGTGTGCAAACTATGGAAGGTCATTTTCTCTCTTTTTCATGAAAGAAATAAAAAAAAAAAAAGTGGTGTGGAGGTTAGGGCACTGAATCCCACATAGTCAACTGCATGGTTCAAGTCTCAAACTCGGCAGCTTGGGAAACATGCCAAGCACACGGGTGTGCATGCCAAAAATCCCAAGAGGTGAATGGAGGAGACGGGATTATGTTGTGCCCATCCCCCCTTGGAGGGAAATTTCTTACTTTCTCTGTCTCTTCCTGTTTCTCTCTCATGAGTGCACATGCCCTAACACAAAGCGAAACAAACAACACCTCAACACCCTCAGCATCTAAGCGGCCAACTTTTTCTCTTCTGTTCATTTCTTTTCCCTTCTGAATAAATTTCTCCAACCCCATCTCTTGGTTTTCCTGAAGTAAACTTTCCTTCTTTCCGCATAATAAACATTCAGACCAGAGAAAGGGGTGGTGAGAGAGCTAAGCAAATGATGGCAAAATTTCCCTTAGTAGGAGAGGGGAGGAACTGAGGCTGAGAATATTCCTCCATTTAGTCGTATTTTTTTCCTGCTAAAACAACAGTAGGACACTCCATGACACGCTATGCACAATGAACTGGTGAACTGCCACCTTCGTCTTCGGTCACCAGCTCTCTAAATTGGGATGACCTTTTTATTCTATGAGAAGACAATGTGTAAAACGATCAATACCATCTCAAAGCAAACTACAGGCAAACGGGAAGGAGTCCTATTCCCCAAACCTATGCCTCTAGCCCCTGGAAATCCAACCCACAGAACAGGCAACAACAGAGATTAGAGTAGTGGGATGGCCCCCATGGCCTTGTGGCTAACGGAGCTGGATTCCACAGTTCAAAGCCTGGCTGGTGTCTTGAAAAAAGACATGCCATGAGCATGGGTATGCCCCAAATCCTGACAGGGTGGAGAAATGGAGATGGGATGATGGCATAACCATGCTCCATTGGAGGGTGCTTCTCTGTCTCTGGCAAGTGCATGTCCCCTCTATCGATTACAAAAATAAATAAGTGAATAAATAAATAAATAAATAATAGTGGAAACCACCAACTTCACATGTCAGCAAAATCTACTGAAACAAGAATAACAATGCAGCATTCAACTTAGCACTTACTTTTAAGAATTTACCCTACAAATGACCTCAAAGATATACCCAAAGACGCATGTGTAAGGATATTCATTGCTACATTGTAGAAGCAAAAGTCTAGAAACAACCTAAGTGCTCACCCTGAGCGACTGGTTAAAAATGTATGGTACATTCACTCAGTGGCATATTCTGGTGGTCCTTTTGTGCTGATACAGGAAAATATCTCAGGCATATTTTTAAGTGCATGCAGGGACATCTACTTAATTTTGAATGTGGGTTTTTAAAATTGTCTTTACACTGAAAATGTGTATGTTTTATATTTATGCATGTCCGCACATTAAAAGAAATCAGGAAAGATTAACAAGAAATCACTGGGAATGGCTACTCCTGGAGAAAGGACCAGGGGTGGAGGCAGAAAAGAAATCTTTTTCATTGTATGTCTTTTGGTATTTCTTTTTTTTTTTCCTCCCCCTGGTCTTACTTTGTAATGAAAACCTTTTTTCAAAAATGGAAGAAAATTGCATTCATCTGGAGATAGACTGAGATTCAAATCCTATCTCTTCATGCAGTTATGTGATTTGGAAAAGCATAACACATCTCAGACCTCTGTTTCTCATTGTAGAGTGGGAATAATTCTATCTGACCTGCTTGTGAGAACTAAGAACATATTCACAGAACATCTAGCATGTACCTGGAAGATAATAGATGGTCAATAAATGTTTTATCTCCAAGTCTTATATATTTTGCAAGTCCAACAGTCTCTCTTTCTTCCTGCACATGACTGATTTCCCAACTTTTTATCCTTATCTTTCTCTTTCACCTTCTCTCTTTCTCTCATAGAGATGCCTTTGAGCTTCATTGTTATCCAGGTTCATCTTTTCTAGAAATTATTTAATTTCATTTACTTATTATCATTTAATTTTGTTACAGGGCATGTGCACTCACCAGAGAGAGGGTGGGGGAATGAGAAAACAAGTTACCAGGTTCAGGACTCGAACCATGGTTGTCCATATGGGAGTATAACACCTTAACCACCATGCCAGCTGCTGGCTCTCCAGGTTAATCTTTAATGATTTCTCCTCAACAAAGTTTTAACTCTTTCCAATATCTTTTCTATCCAAATGTATCCCATCTTGGACCCTAAAAATGGGACTGACTAGCTGCTGAACATCCTCCAAGTGCCGCATCACTGCCCCTGACCAACAATGACAGTATCTAATATTTACTGGGCATTGTCTATGCACCTACCACTGCTTGTACAAACACATAATTCATATAAATACACAAACAAGTAAGGACTATTGTTATCTTTATTGTCCAGACAAAGAAACTAATGGTGGAGAATAGTGGGGATAAGGAAGTGGCCAAGTGGTCCACCCAGTGGCATGGTGGATAAGGTGATTGGATCCTACATGGGCAATCGCACTAGTCGAGTCCCAGACCAGGAGGCTTGAAAAATGCTTGTGTGAGGGACCAGTAGATGGTGTAATAGCTACAACCCTGGACTCTCATGTAGTTGACTGCAGTTCAAGTCCCAGACCCAGTGACTTAAACTCATGCCAGGCACTTGTGTGTGCATGCCCAAGATCCCAAGAGAAGAATGGAGGAGAAGGGATTGTGGTGTGGCTATCTCCCGTAGGGGGAGGGGTGATTTCCCGCCTTCTGTCTCTCTGTCTCTCTCCGTCTTTCTGGTAAGTGCATGCACCCTATAGCAAAAACTTCTCCAAAAAAAAAAAAAAAAAAAAAAAAAAAGAGAAAGAAAGAAAGAAAGAAAGAAAGAAAGAAAGAAAGAAAGAAAGAAAGAAAGAAAGAAGGAAGAAAAGAAAGAAAGAAAAAGAAAAAAAGAAGAAAAATGCTTGTGTGCCCAAAATCCCAAGAGGAGAATGGAAGAGAGGGTTTGTAGCATGGTCATCTCCCCTAGGGGGTGATTCCTCACTTCCTCCCGCACCAGCCTCCATCTCTGGCAAGTGCATGTGCCCTATAGCAAATAAACAAACAAAAAGAAAGTTGCCAAAAACTGGGAAAGTGGCAGAGCTATGGTGTTCTCCTCCATCCTGTACCCCTAGTGTACCTGCCTGGAAAGTTCCCATACCATAAGACCTGGAGACCCTCCATTCCATCACCCCACTTTTTTTTTTCTTTTTTTGGAGAGGTTTTTGCTATAGGGCACGTGCGCTCGCCAGATAGACAGACAGACAGAGACAGAGAGACAGAAAGCGAGAAATCACCCCCCAGGGAGGATGGCCATGCTGCAATCCCTTCTCCTCCATTCTCCTCTCGGGATCTTGGGCATGCACACACACGTGCCCAGCGTAAGTTTAAGCCGCCGGGCCCGGGACTCGAACCGTGGTCAACTACGTGGGAGTCCAGCGACATAGCCATTACGCTAACTGCTGGTCCCCCATCACCCCACTTTAATAAGGATACCTCACCAGGTCCTCATCCCTGCAACCAGACTCATCATTCTGTTCCTCACAGTTCTTTAACTGAAATGGCTGTAGAAGGAGATCTTTAGAAATCTCCCCTGCCTGGTCCAGAGGTGTGTCTGATCTCTGAGAACATTTCCCGTTCACAGTCCATATAGCAAAACCCCCAAGGAAGCTACCTTGCATCCATTATGCTGGGGCTCCAATTGGACCCTGGAGCCCACACTACAGAGTTGCAGTGTATACTTATGACACGAGGTGCACTTGGGAGCCCATCTCCAGCCACAGATGAGTGGCTCACTTTCCACACTGCCAACTCATGCTTACATGGCGGCTCTGTAGAAGGGATCAGGCATTTAACGATGGTTCGTTAATTCCCCTGTACCCATTTCCATGGCCTGATGGGTGGTATTCACTCCTGTGCTATCATTTACCACATTTCCCACCAGGGATAAATAGGGCTGTTCCTTTGAGAGCCGTTCTTGTAAGAATTGAAAACAACTCAAGTGGTAACTCAGAATTGCTTTGTAAGAACAGCCATACCATAAGTTTAGAAACTCAAATATATTCTGTCTGGATTTTGACTCTGCAATGCAAAAGGAAGCCTGCCCCAATATTGCACTTGGATCCCAGGACGGTGCTCAGCCATTGAGTCCTTGGGAAGACTACAGAGGCAGGTGTAGAGGAGGAACCAAGGACCAGAGGAGTGAAGTGATTTGCCTAAGATGCTTTAGAGGTAGGGTCAGGCCTGGAATCCCAGCGATGTGATATTCCCCTCTTCATCCAGCGGTGAACGAGGTGCTCACACTTCTGTAGTTACGGAACCTTTAGTATTATTTTATCAGAGTTCATTATGCTTGCAGAATAACCTTGCCCTCGCATTTGCCAAGCACTCTAAAGTTTACAAAATGCATTCACACCCATTATCTCATTTCCAATAAATGTACTGCACTCCTTGATGCTTAAATAAATAGCAAACGAGCCCTGTGACTCTGGACTAGCCTGTTATTGAAAATACATCCTCTTCCACTCAATCTTCCCCAAACCAGAGGCTTGTGTTTACTATCCTCGTAGCGATTGCATTTAAATTAAATTACCATCCTTCTTTCACTCGCTTCACTCTCCACTTTCTGCTGCTCTTACAGTGCTTGTTAGGTCTCTAGGTCGGTGATTTTTGTTTTCCACTGCCATTGCATCCCAGATGAACAGAAATGTGCTCAGGGCTGGGTGTCACCCTGGAGACATAGAGGGTGCAATTTGAGAGTTGAGGGAAGTCCCTGACTAATCAACTCCCCTTCTAGAAGTCTGTTCTTTCTCCACTAGATATTTATTCCCTTTTAGTTTTTAATAATTTATTTTTGGAGAGGTTTCCGCTATAGGGCGCGTGCGCTCGCCAGACAGAGAGAGACATAGAGACAGAGAGCGAGAAATCACCCCACAGGGGGGATGGTCACGCCACAATCCCTTCTCCTCCATTCTCCTCTCGGGATCCTGGGCACGCACGCACACGCGCCCGGCGTGAGTTTTAAGCCACTGGGTCCGGGACGCGAACCATGGTCGACTACATGGGAGTCCAGTGACACAGCCATTACGCTAACTGCTGGTTCCCAAGTTTTTAATAATTTTTTAATAATGGGAGGAGACAACAAGCAAACATTCTAAGAGTTTAGCCTCAGTTACGTGTTCACAGTCGCACAGATCATAATAAAAGATTTTTTGTTTTGTTTTGCCCCCAGGGCAATAGGGACCCATAGAATGATATATCTCCCCTGTAAGGGAGTCTGGCACTTTTATATCACCTTCATTTCTGCTGATGGACCCTGTAGGTAGACAGTAGGAGCCATAGTCTGCTCCTCTTCTCAGTTCCTGAAAATTCCTCAAAGGTTAGTAACCTCCAGCCAATCAATAATCATGATAATAGTCATAGTGCTACTTGTAAATCAAAGACTTGATCTTGTGAAACATTTATCTCATTGGTCTAGAGTAATGGGACTCTTCAGTGTATGCCCCAGGTTCATTCAGGACATTTCTCTCTAACAATTATACATTGAGTTCCTTCTTCATATTAGAAAAGGTTCCCATCCTCATGGGTTTTACTGAGTCATGGGTGGGGCAATAGCAAATGAGCAGAAGGAAATCAAAGTACACCTCATGCTGCAGGCCATGAAGACAATAAATAGAACTCTTCACCTGCTCCAATAGCTTCAAGTGCTTCCCTGTGTTTTCCACAAGTAGCTTTGTAGTTTGAGGCTTTACATTTAGACTTTTGATCCATTTTGAGTTGACTGTGGCTAATGGTGAAAGAGAGGGGTCTAGTTTCATTTTTCTGCAGGTGATATCCAGTTTTTCCAGCATTGTTTGCTGAAAAGACTTTCTTTTCTCCACTGGATTATCTTGTGCCCTCTCAAAAATCAATTGGTTGTATGTTTTGGGGGTTATTTCTGGATTCTCTTTTCTGTTCTATCTGTCTATGTTGTCTGTGTATATATATATATATATATATATATATATATATATATATATACACACACACATATAAATAAATTTAGGTTTTTGCCATGGGGCATGTGCACCCACTGACCCACTGGAGAGAGACAGAGAGAGGGAAAGTAAAAAACCACCCCTCAGGGAAGATGGCTACACCACAGTCCTGCAATCCTTTCCCCATTCTTCTCTCAGGATCTTGGGCATGCATGCACACCCACCCGATGTGAGTTTCAAGCCACTAGGTCCAGGACTCAAACTGCAGTCAGCCATTTGGGAGCCCAGCACCTTAACCACCACGCCAACTGCTCTTCCCTGTATTTTGAGGGAGGATGGGTAGAAGGAGCCAGGGAAAAAGCACTTAACAGACACAATAATGTCAGTTTTTTTGCTGTAAACAATGTCTATGGTAATATCCTCCATTTGATCATCACACTCTGTTCGCAAGCATTGAAAAATGGCATTGTCTGTTATTTACTTTTTCCCTGAGACCTTCTTGATTTGATTGTCATGCATTGCTTGCATGCTTTGAAAAACCATATCATATGCTATAGAGATGTACAATTTAATGTGAATAAGAAACCATAAAATTTGAGCCAGCAGGTGGCATGGTGGTTATGGTGACTGGATTTCCACATGATCAACTGTGGTTCAAGTCCTGGCCCTGGATGAAAATCATGCTGGGCATGTGTACGTGCATGCCCAAGATCCTGAGATGAGTATGGAGAAGGGAAGGCAGCCTGGCCATCCCCCCGGGGGGAGGCAGTGATTTCTCACTTTCCCTCTCTCTGTATCTCTCTGTCTCTCTCCTCTCTGGTGAGCACATGCACCCTATGGCAAAACAATACAAAATACCATGGTAAAGATTGTGTTTTTATTTGGAGTGAGATGGGGGAACCACTGAACAATCTTGAGCAGAGGGTTGAGTGGATCTGACTTCATTTTTAAAAGGATCGTTCTGACTATTGTGCAGAGAACAGACTGTTAGGGGCAAGAGCGGGAATGTGGAGTCTAGGTGGAAGACGGTCCCAGCATTCAGGTGAGGGATGTCGGTGGCTCTCTCAGGGGGGCAGTGGTGGGGCTAGAGAGAAATAGACCTACTGGGGATATTTTCATGGTAGGGAAGTCCATCTGAAGGGCTGGATAAAGGAGAATATGGAGGGAGGAGTTGAAGTTGTATGAGGGTACTTCAGGGACCAGCAGTTAGCGCAATGGCTATGTCCCTGGACTCCCACGTAGTCGACCGTGGTTCGCGTCCCGGACCCGGTGGCTTAAACTCACGCCGGGCGCATGTGCGTGCGTGCCCAAGATCCCGAGAGGAGAATGGAGGAGAAGGGATTGCAGCGTGGCCCTGGGGGGTGATTTCTCGCTTTCTATCTCTCTGTCTCTCTCTGTCTGTCTGGCAAGCACATGCGCCCTATAGCAAAAACCTCTCCAAAAAAAAAAATAAATAAATAAGAAGTTGTATGAGGGTACTTCAAAAACTTTGTGGAAAGCATAGAATTAAAGTAGGCATTTGTTTTGGAGCAAAAAAAAAGTTTGAAATTCATACATATTTTTTTGAAAACCCCTTGGATGTGGGGAATGTTTGGAAGGAGCCTTTGAAGCCTACCAGAGACTTTCACATCTGTCATGGGCCCCACTCCAGAATAATCCTTAGTCAGTGAAAATTAGAAGTCACAAGTGCCTTCTCTCCCTAGAGGACATTATTTATGACATTTCCCCAGGTTCAATGAACATAACCCATCTAGACCCACCCTCTGTCCCCAAGTCACAAGTGTGCAAGTGGATGAGCATAAATAATTAGCAAGTGTTCTAAGGTTTTCTGACGGGGCTGTAGACTAGTGGCCCCTCCCACCTGCTCCAGCATTTGCTAGACTCCCACAAGTGTACTAATCATTACAAATTGATACTTAATAGCGTCATTAGCCCAGACATGAAATGGAAGTGGGTTGCCTAGCAGAGTCAGGAACACTGTGTCTATAATATCTATCCACAGGAAAGCCTCCATATTTCCCCAATCAGAAGTGAGTCACCTGCCAGTTGGGAGCAGAGCTAACTTGTTGTATCTGCTACCCATGGCCACAATAATGCTGCGTAACAAACATTCAAAAAAGCCTAGTGGTATGCAATAGTAAGTGTGCATTGCTCATGTGCCTGATCATTGGGTAGGTGACTCTGCTCTGCTCTGCTGGTCTTGGCTGGCACTATTAGAGGTGCACTGTTGGTATCTTGCTTTTTTTGGAGTGGTTTTTGCTATATGGCGTGTGTGCTCGCCAGACAGACAGAGAGAGACAGAAAGCGAGTAATCGTCCCCTAGGGGGGATGGCCACGCTGCAATCCCTTCTCCTCCATTCTCCTCTTGGGATCTGGGCACGCACACACACGTGCCTGGAGTGAGTTTTAAGCCACTGGGTCTGGGACGCGAACCGCGGTCGACTACATGGGAGTCCAGTGACATAGCCATTACGCTAACTGCTGGTCCCGGTATCTTGCTTTGAAAAGAACATTATGCTTAGTGGCAAGGGCTGCAGCTGGACAATTTTTTAGCATATTCACAGCCTTGTGCAGTCACCATCATAATACATTTTAGAACATTTTCCTGTTCCCAGTGGCTGTCTCCCCTACATTTCCTGGAGTCTCTCTGTGCCAGAACTGATAGTTTTCAACATGCTGGTCAAAGGCAAATATAAATGCAGTTCTGTCCTGCTTAAAAAGGGAATGTTAGACAAGAATTTGGGGAATAAAGAGGTGATTAGATGAATGAAACACAAGAGACCTAAATGAGGATCCTTCTGTGTGAAAATGGAGATGATGTTCGTACTTACTTCATAGACTTGTTAAAGGGAATCAAATAAGATGTTCCATATTGGGCCAGCTGATGGTGTCATGGTTAAGGAGGCTGGATTCCACATAGCTGAATGCAAGGTTCGAGTCCTGGACTCAGCAGCCTGTACGTTTGTTCCCCAAACCCCAAGAAGAGAATGGAGAAGGGATTGGGCATGACCTTTCTCCCTGGGGGTGGGGGCTTGCTTTCTCACTTTCCCTTTCTCTGTGTGTGTAATATCTCTCTCTCTCTCTCTCTCTCTCTCTCTGTTGAGTGTGTCTGCCCTGTAGCAATTATTTTTTAAAAAGAGACCCTCTGTTAAGCACTTGATACACCCCTAGTATATCATGTGTGATCATAGACTTAAACATAAAAGCTAAAACAGAAGCTGCTTAAAGAAAGAACAGAATAGCTCTTGGATAGGCAAAGTGTTCTTAGAAAGGATTCAGAAAGCATGAGTCACAAAATAAAAAAAAAAATAATAATAAACTGGGCTTGACCAGAAAACAAAAAGTCTGTTCATCAAAATACGTTCTTAAGAAAATAAACAGGCAAGCTGCAGACTGGAAGAAAATATTGCAAAACATATATCTGACAAAGGACTAGCATCTAGAGCATATAAAGAATTCTTCCAACTGGATAATAAAAGACAGGTAATCCAGTGTGGGGTGGGTGGTGGGTGGGAGGGGAGCCTTGGACAGACGTTTCCTGCAAGAATATATGCAAATGGCCAGTAGGCTCATGAACAAGTGCTCAATATCATTAGTCAATAGAGGAATGCCAATTAAAAGCACGATGAGATACTGCTATACACCCACCAGAACAGCTAAAATTAAAAAACCAACAGCACCAAATGTGAGCAGGGACGGGGAGGCGCTGGGGCTCTCCTACATGCTGGTGGGAGGAGAAAATAGCACGACTGCATTGGAAAACAGCTTGGCAATTACTCAAGAAGTTAAACATGCCTCTACCCTGTGCCCGAGCAATCCCTTCCTAGGTATCTGTGTGAGACGAATAAAAACAAATGTTCGCAAAAAGCCTGGCACACAAATATTTGTGGCCTCTCCCTTCACAATCTCAAACTGGGGACAGTCTAAATATTCATCGACAAAAAAATAGACCAAAGACAGTGGTCTATTTACATGATGAAATATTACTCAGCAATAATAATGATGATTAAAAAATGGGACCCAGCCACTGACCGTGGTGCAGTCTGCTAAGATGCTGTGTTCCACAGGCTGAGACCACATCAGAGGCCCAGGTTCAGTTTCCAGTCCAACCTAAAGGGTGGGCACGGTGGCATGCACCTGCCACCCCAACTGCTCAGGGATGCCAAGGCAGGAGAAATCATGAGCTCAAGGTTGGCTTGGGCAACAAAGTGAGACCCTGTCTAAAAAGGAGCCTGGTGTGGGGCCACGTGTCTGTCAACCCACCCGACAGGCTGAGGCAGGAAGATGGTGTCAGCGAGACCCTGTCTTAAACAAGCAGATAATGAACTACGGATTCAACCAATGACTTAAGTGAACTTCAAAAATGGCGTAGTAGTTGGAATCACAAATGGCTGACCGTAGTTCAAGTCTTGGACCCAGCAGCTTGGATATCACTCTGGGCATGTGTGCATGTGTGCCCAAAATCCTGAGAGGAGAATGGAAGAGAAGAGATTGCAGCATGGCCGTCCCCACTGGGGGATGGGGGTGGTGGTGGTGGTGGTAGTGATTTCTCGCACTTTCCCTCACTCTTTGGTGATTGTACATATATATAATTATCTTTTTTTTTTTCCTGAGTAAAAGAAGCCCACACCATAAAAGTACATTTTCTATGATCCCATTACTATGAATGTGTAGCATAGACAAACCTAACACAGGATGATACAAATCAGGACAGGGGTTCCTTGGGAGAGGAGGAAAGACTTGGCTGGGAAGAGACATGAGAGAACTTTCTGGGCTTATTCCAAATGTCTTACTTTGCTACGCATTGGTCAGAACAGATTGCACGGCGCACTTCAGAGCTGAACATTTCATTGCACGTAAACTAGACCTCCATAAACAAAGCAATGCGAGTCATGGTTACTATTATTGTCATTATTGGCTGTTTGTGCCCCAGGCCCCATGGTCTTGTCCTGTACTCACTGAGCGGTCAGGGCCTGGAAGACAGGACCCTGTCCCTGTTACCCTGCCCGGTTGCCTGGCTGGGACCTGGCAGAGTAGCTGGAGCATAATCTAATGAATTGAGTGAGTTTGAAGAGGGGGTGAGCAGGAATAAAAGAAATTTCTGATTTTAAGAAAGTAGAGCTGGGAGAGACACAGTCCTGATATTTACAGCCCTCAAGCTTCTCTGTTCTGGTTTGCTGGACAAATGGGGGTTCCATTAGCACTCATATCTATGTATTTACAAGACAGCCTGGAGGCTGCTTGGGAACTAATTCGGAATCTCTAGGAAATCATTTGCCTTTAGAAAAGAAGATGTAAATATTCCCCACTCGGCTGAACAGAATGACTCCACGGGCCTCCCCAAAACGGTCCTTAAGAACATCCTTTAACTCGGGAAGGTCTGTAAGGGGAGGTCAGCAGGTGGGTCCTGGGGTAGAAAGGACACTGACCTTACCGAGGGCCTGCTCTGGGTCGCGGCTCCCGCGGGGCTGAGCTCTTCGGAACAGTGTCTCCCTTACTCCTGGTAAAGCAGCCAGCAGGGATCATCGTGTCTGTTGCAGGTGAGAACACAGACATGTCCGAGGTGAATTCCACTCTGCTGTGGTCGACATTGCAACCAGGCCTGCCTGACACATGGCGGGGCGGGTGAATGCAGGGTGAAGTCCCACCTCTGAGCTTTAATTCGCTCGTCTGGAAGAAGAGGGCCCAAGCCCTGCCATCTCTGCGTCCTCAAGGGGAGCTGTGAGGGCAGCTCCTGGAAGACACTCGGGAAGGGCAAGCGGTCACTATTCTGGGCCTCTCCCACCTAGAAAGCAGTGGGGCTGCAAGGGGCCCCAGGAAAGGCAAAAATGTACTCCATTCTCGCCCCACCGGGGGAGCTGGGCATGTCCCGCCGGGAGGTCACCTGCCAGGCTGTCAGTGCAGGGAGCAGGCACCCCGTGTGTCCACCGAGCCTTCCCCACGGCGCCCACCACTGCTCAGACCTCACAGATACCGCTCTGGCCCGAGCCACCTTCATCCCTCACCTGGGTCCGTGGTCCCTGAATGGGTCTCCCTGATTCAGTCTTATTCTCTTAGTCTATTCTCTACCCAACGACCAGGGCAGTCCTTTCAACCCCAAACCCCAGGTTACTTCACACCCAGGCTCTGCTCCAAACCCTGCCATGGCTCTCGGTGACCACCTCGTCCTGGCTTGCTGGGCCTTTCTCGGTCTTAGCACTGAAAACTCTGTGTCCTGGCGCCCCCTCAGTCCCAGGCCAAGGAGGCTGGTTGACCATTCCAAATGCCATCTCTCTTTTTTTTTTCCCCCAGAGGTTTTTGCCTTTGGATGCATGTCCTTACAGGAGAGAGAGACAGAAACAGAGGAAAAGTGAGAAGCCACCCCCCCAGGGGGTATGGCCACACTGCAATCCCTTCTCCATTCTCCTCATGGGATCTTGGGCATGCACACACATGTGTCTCATGTGATTTTCAAGCCACTGGGTCCAGGACTCGAGCTGCAGTTGGGCATGTGAGAATCCAGTGATGTAACCACTAAGCCACCTGCTGGCCCCATGGCTTCTATTTTTACTCTGACTTTTAAAGTGAACAGCTTACAAAGTCCTGCACACTCCCTTCACCTCTCTAACCTCTCCCACCCCTCCTTACCTTCTGGTTCTGCCACTCCAGTCCCAGAGGCCTCCTTGCAGGTTCTCAAACACATCACAGTGCCCTTTGCCTCAGGGCCTCTGCCCTGGTGGCTTCCTCTGCCTAAATGCCCTTCCACAAATTACAGACACAGTTGGTCTCCTTTCCTTACAGGTCTCTTTCTCAAAGAGGCTTTCCCTTGGCCACTCTATCTCAAACGATCTCTGTACCAGTCCCCAAACATCCTAGGCCCCTGTCCCGCCTCATGTTCTCCACACTTTTAATTCTCCAACACCTCATTCAGCTCAGTTACACCTTCGGTCTACCATCTGCCCTATCCTCAATCAGAATGTGAACCCCGAGAGGGAGCAAAGATTTGTCTGTTTTATTCGCTGCTTTATCTCCAGGGCTAGACAGTGCATGACATCTGCTAGGCATTTTATGAAGGCAATTCCTTGGGTGCAGAGGGCAGTCTGTAGACAGATCTGCATGTGCGCTGCAGACAGCACAGAGCAGGGGAAGGTGCGCAGGAGGCGGGGCAGAATCGCCTAGCCCCACCTGGAAGTCCGGGGATGCCGAGAAGGGCAATCAACCAGTGGCCTTAGAGTATAAGCCTCTGAGGCCAGGGCTTATCTGGGTTGTTTGATTTGTTCAGCTGATGCCCCACACATACCTGCTGTATGGATAATCCAGTTAATAAATTAATAAGCGAATGCTTTAATTGGACATGGAATCCCAGGAGGGAGAAAGATCAGGATGGAGTTGAGGCAGTGTCAGGATGAAGGCAGGCAAGACAGCAGGGACATCACTCCAGAGCCCAGATGTGGTCACATCTACAAAGGACAATATCAACAGCTGCGATGACAATGACATCCCCCCCACACACCCAGCAGGGTGCTCACAAAGCACTAGGTGTGGCTCAGGGTGCCTTTCACGGACCCATCTGTATAACGCTCCAGCTTAACGCAGGCTCTCTGGGAGATAAATGCGAGGCAAGGCTGAAATGCCTGTGTGCTGCCGAAAGGTACAGTCTCAGGGAGGTGAGTCTGGGGGAGACAGGAAGTGAGGCAGGAGAGATAATGCATGAGGTCAGCCACGTGTCACCAAGCTGACCCTGGTGGCCGCTCAGCTGTGTCGTCTGTCTTCAGAGGCTGGTGGGACAGATGGAGGTAGGAGTAGAGATGGAGAGTGTCTGCCAGAGGTGAAAGTACACACCCACAAGGAAATTCCCTTCATAATCTGAGAGTGGTGGGAGCCAGAGAGCCCAGGCTTTGGGTGCGGGCCGGGGCTCTACCATGGACATACAGTAGTTGCTATAGAAACAGCTGCAATTCTAGGAAGCTACTGAAGGTCCAGGAGTTAGATGAGGCCAAGAGAACCTGAGCAGGCGGATGCGATGGATCTAACGCCATCACCCTTACGCTGATGTTAAAGAAAGGAAACTGAGGCACGGGGAGGCCAGTGGCTTGCCTAGATGCACAGCCAGTCGATGGTGTGTCTGATGCCACGCTGAGCAGAAGCTGGGCCATGTAAGGGCACAAAGAAAGAAAAAAAAAGTAGGCCCAAATCCTTGAGACAAAAATGTGAGGGTGCTACAAGGATAGGGTTCTCTAGTGCCCCCTGATCACCCACAGGGAATCCAAGGGTTGAATGATCCTCAAGTCATTTCTCTCCAGCCCCAGGAGGCAGCAAAACTCAGAGGTAAACACTTGGCTCAGGTCTGCTCCCGAGCTGCTGTGACTTTGGGCAATAAATGCTCCGTCTCTGGTCCTACTCCTGCAGATGAAATGAATGGGGCCAGTCTAATGCATTAGCACCAGCTGGGCAGCAGTGCCTGCTTTGCCGCCACAGAGAATATTCCTGCCTGTGCCCACCTGTACCCTCCAGTCCCAGCCCAGGGATCTCCAGGCGCAGGTAGGGTGGGCTCTAGCCATGGAGCATGAACCACAGTACCCACCTAACTCTGAATGAGCACCTGAGCAAGCAGCAAGGGTAATTTCCAGTATCTCTCTCTCTTTGGAAATGTCACATTTAAACCCATCTGGCCACTTTTCATGCCATGACAATTTGGTATAAGTCACTCGAGCCATTAGCCATGAAATTGGGTTCCTTGAAGATGGGAGAATAGGCTGGGTCTCTATGCATATATCCTACCAGCCTACTCCTCTTAGGAGGGAGGTTCTTGAGACTGGAGCAATGAGCACAGGTGAATGCCTGCCAGGGCCCAGAGTCATGCCAGGCCCAGTCGGGGTGGGGGGGGGGCCTACTGGTGCTGGGGCTGAGAACCCTTCAGTCTTTTCCCACACTGGCGAGACAGCCAGGCCCTGAGACTACAAGGAGGCCAGAGAGTGGCCGTCTTAGGGCGAGCACTGAGCTTGAGGCAGGAGCTCTGACCTCCAATTATAGCGTCTTCATCGTTGACTCAGGTCACTTGGCCTTGCTGAGCCTCAGCTCCTTCATCTGCAAAATGGGTATAATAGTCCTTGTCCTGATGCTTCTAGGGACCAGAGAGGGTTTACAAATCAGGATCTCAGGGCCAGCAGGTGGCATGGTGAGTAAGGTGCTGGACTCCTACATGGCCAACTATGGTTTGAGTCCCGGATCTAGTAGCTTGAAAATCAGACACATGTACATACATGCCCAAAATCCCAAGAGGAGACTGAAGGAGAAGGGATTGCAGTATGGCCATCCCCCTGGGGAGTGATTTCTCACTTTCTCTCTCAGTCTCTCTCTGGAGAGCACACGCACTCTATGGGAATACACAAACAAACAAATGAAAACTTAAAAAATAAATACAAAGCAGGACCTCCTCCTTGGTTACTCCTCAGGTAGAAATAAAGAGGAGTAATCCTATTTAGAGGGATTTAATAAATTTCTCAAGGTCACATGGCTTAAAAAATGGCCAAACCTGGGGCCAGCAGTGGTGTAATGGTTATATCACTGGACTCCTACATGGTTGACCACAGTTCTAGTCTTAGACCTGGTGGCTTGAAACTCATGCTGGGTATGTACGCTTGTGTGCACAAAATCCCAGGAGGAGAGTGGAAGAGAAGGGATTGAGGCATGGCCATCCCTATGAGGGGTGATTTTTCACTTTCTCTCTCTCTGTCTTCTCTCTGGTGGGTGCACGTGCCTTATGGCAAAAAAAGAAACACACAAACAAAAAAACTTAAAAATAACATGGCAAAGCCAGGGATAAACCTAAGCCTGTCCCTGGAGACTGGGCTTCATTATGTCCCAGCCAGAGCAGCCAGTCCTGGCTTTGTTTAACCAAAGGAAGATGGTGTAACGTGTGACTACCCCATGGACACATTCTATCAGCTGATCTTATAGGAAAGTACAGTCTACACTGCTAAGCCTTGCCCATGGTATTATTTCCTAGAATACCTGGGTTGGAGTCAGAGCCCTGGGTTCGAATCCCAGCTCCACTTGTCTGTAGTTCTGTCCTCTCTGAGCCTCAATGCCTGATATGAGGGTGAGGCATTCACTTTCTGCCTGTCCCCTGCTGTTTCCCTCTCCCCTCTGACTGAGTAGTGAACAGTTGCTATTTAATTGTCCCGAGGCAGCCACAGTCATTGGACTCACTTTGCCGAGAGTCGAGGCCAGCTGTGCCTTAAAGTTCCACATTCTCAGTGTCCTCCCACCTTCTGCTGCAGGCCTCCTCCAAGCAAAAGTTGGGGGACAGGGTAAGGCTAAGGGCCTTCAGCAAATGCAGCCAAGTCTCCCCTCCCATCTGTAGCAGGCCTAAGCAGGACGATTATAAACTTTGGATTTCGGGAGATGGGAAATGAAAAGTGGGTAATTAAACCATTCCACCAAGTTCTTCAAGCTACAGGCAAGTGCTCTGAGCATGATTTTACCACGGAGCCCAGAAGAGGGCCACCAGGCCTTCATGTAACTGTCTGCAAAGTTGCATTTGGGTCATTTTCTATGTCTCTTTGCTTATGTCGAATGCATGGAGTGGTTGACAGGGCACTGTGTGGCCCCCCGCCTCTTAGAAGTGGTGTTCAAATATTATCAAGCGTGCTGTCTAGCTCCTCACAGACACATGACTCCTCATGTGGGAGCTGCCATGGCTCCTAACGAGGGGGGAGAGGGACCCTGTCTCACTGTCACTGGGGCTGTTGCTTAGCACCTGGCACCGTGCGCTGAAGGCAGCTGCCTGCATTGACAGGTAAATAAGCAACCAGATCTAGAAAGTGGAACCCAGCCTAGGCTGCCCATCACCTCCTAAAGATAGTGGTGGAAACATGGCCAGTTCATTAACCACATCCAAAAGCCTTCAGACAGTCTTTGACATCTGTCTCTCCCTATTGTAGCAACTGTTTCCTCCTGTTTTCTTTCTTTTTTTTTTTTTTCCTCCCATTTACAGTCTTTGTGAGTAGTAAAGAATGCAAGCTCCAATCCCTCAGCTCTGAACTCGGCAGGGAGCCAGAGGCCTCGGAACAGGGCTGGGTCTGTGTTGGCCTGGAGTGGACCTCTGGGTAGGTCTGGGATTGAGCAAGCACAGGAGAATGACCTACAGTTGGTGGACTACTGGTGGGGCAGCAGGTGGCAGAGAGATGGCCAACGTATAGATCTCCAAGCATGAGGGGACTTCAAAATGTTTGTGGGAAAATGGAATTCAAGTATGAGCTTATTTGAGTGTTTAACTACTTTGAAATCCACACATTTTTTTTTCATAACACACATGAACTTTTTGAAGACTCCTCTCATAAATGACCTGTTTTCTCCAGTAAACTATAAGCTTCACAAAGGCAGGGTCTTCTCAGGTTTTCCTATGGTGGTTGCAACTGGGCCAGGGATTCGAACCGTGGTCACTACGTGAGATCCAGATTCTCTTGAACAGTGCATTACTGTTGCACCATGGAGCCAGCCCAGGGGAGATTTTGAATGTCCCCAACACAAGTGATGAGAAATGATTGAGATGACAGGTATGCTGATGTCCCTGAATGAATCATGGCACATCACATTTTCATGCTGCAAACTCACGTTGTACACCCACAAACATGTGTAATGATTAGATGTTCACAAAAAAAATTTTAAATAAAAATAATAACTATGTGTTGAATGAATGTTGAGTCCTGAACTTGGCTCTGCCTTTCAGACAAAAATTGTCTTCCTCTCAGCCTCATTTTCCTCACCTGTAAGATTTCCTTGAGGTTTCGCTGTCTAGAGTTCTTTAAGACATGGATGTTCTGTTGAAAATGGTCTTGAGGCAGCTCTCTGGCCAGTTGATCCCACATGGCCAGTTGTACAGTTTGAATTCAGGACTTGGTGGTTTGAAAAACAAGCCAGGCACGTGTGTATGTGTGTTCAAAATCCTGGAAGGAGGGAGAGGTGGAGAAGAGGGGATTGCAGTGTGACCTTTCCCCAAAGGAGGGGCTTCCTGCTGCTCTTCTCCCTATCTCTCTGTCTCTCTTTGCTGAGTGCACCTGCACTCTTGAAAAAGAAAGAGGAAGAAGTCTCGGAATATGGTAACAAGAAGAAACATTTGGAGAAGTCACTTAACCCACCTGAGTCCATGACACCCACACCTCTCCTTTGAGTAGCTTTGGTTGTTAGCAGAGAAGCCATGGCAGGGTACCGCCAACCAGGGGAGCCTCAGACATTGGTGTCAGGGAACAGTGCTTCTGAGCCCAAAGGACAATGATGCCATGTTTGCTGTTGGCCTACTGCTAAGTGCATTGTGGGCATCCACTTCCTTACGAGGCCATTGGGCTGGATTCTTGTTCTAGACCCATCTTATAGGTGAATAAAGGAGAGTCTAGAAAGAACTGAACTTGGGACCAGCAGTTGGCTACGTCACTGGACTGCCTTGTAGTCGACTGTGGTTCAAGTCCCGGACCTGGTGGCTTAAACTCATGCCGGGCATGTGTGTTTGCATGCCCAAGATCCCAAGAAGAGAATGGAGGAGAAGGGATTGTGGTGTGGCATCCCTCCTGGGGGGTGATTTCTTGCTTTCTGTCTCTCTGTCTTTCTGGTGAGCACATGTGCCCTATAGCAAAAATCTCTCCAAAAAAAAAAAAAAAAAAAAAAAAAAACTGAACTCAAAGGTCACACAGGGAATGAATGACACATCTGGGGTATGAGTGGCAGAGCCCGGGGGATAAGGCATTTTGCTCTCGCAGGTAGCAGAAGGGGTGAAAGCAAAGGCTTGGATGGCACTTACTGCCTGGTACGGGCCAGACTCGCTGCCTGCATGTCGCCAGGGCCCACTGTGGAGTTGCCGGACTTGGCTTACAGGGAAGAGGATCAGGCTGAGTCAGTACCTTCTACTTCAGGCTGGGCTGGGTTGGGCAGTCTGAGGCAGAAGGGTGCCAGTCATTTTCTAGAATGTTTAACTGTTTCTAAAAGTTCTATTTCTTTCATGATCAGGAGAGATACAGAGACAGAGACAGCACCCCAACACAGTCCTGATGCCACAATCCGGCCCCTGCTTCAGCCAGCCCAGAATCACGGGCATGCACTTGCCTGGCATGTTCATGGGCACGCACATGCCTGGCACCGTCCAGATTCCTCAATCGGCTTTTTTTTTCTTTTTCTTTTTTTTTTTTTTGGAGAGGTTTTTTTTCGCTATAGGGCGCGTGTGCTCACCAGACAGACAGAGAGAGACATAGAGACAGAAAGCGAGAAATCACCCCCCAGGGGGGATGGTCACGCCGCAATCCCTTCTCCTCCATTCTCCTCTCGGGATCTTGGGCACGCACGCACACGCGCCCGGCGTGAGTTGTAAGCCACCAGGTCCGAGATGCGAACCGCGGTCAACTACGTGGGAGTCCAGCGACATAGCCATTACGCTAACTGCTGGTTCCCTTTTTTTTCTTTCTTTATCATTATTATTATTTTAAAAATTTGCTATAGGGCTCATGTGCTCACCAGAGAGAAAGAGAGAGAGAGTGAGAAGGCAAACTACCAGGTCCGGGACTCAAACTGTGGTCTTCCATGTGAGAGTCCAGCGTTTTAACCACCACGCCACCTGCTGGCCCCCCTCAATTGACTTTCAATGAGCATCTTCAGGATTTCTATTTACTACTGGACAATGAGGAAAGCTTTGCTATTGTTACTCAGCGTTTAACCTTTTTGGGTATGGCACTTACACATTACTGAAGAATAATGACAGGTTTCCTTTGCAAACATGTACTTCATAAAATAAATGTCCTATAAATGTTTAACAGGGAACTCACAAGATAATTTCATCTGTATCTTTCTTTATAGTACTTCTTGCTCTCTGACCGTATATTTATCTTCTTATTGTCTGTCTCCCCAGCGAGGAGAGTTCCTGCACGAAAGCTAGGTGGCTTTGGCGGTTTACTGCCGGCTCCTCAGCACGGGGAACAGTGCCCAGCACTCGGGAGGTGCTTGGTGAATATTGGCTGAGCCGCACTGCTGGCACACACAGAGCAGCTCACAGATTCTACACCCCGAAGTGTCCATGAAACTCCAGTGCCAGGAACAGTGTGGATCTGTTCCTGACTTCCATAATTGCTTTTGTTTGGGGATCGTGCCAGGAGCTTCGGACATGTTTATCTGCTCGCTGCATGAATAATAATTACCATTATTAACAAATTAAACCACCACTTACTTTCACATAGCATGTGTTAGGAGCTAAATTTCATCTGTTCAAGTCCTTAACCCCTAGTATTTGCGGATGTCTTTGGAGATGAGGCCTTTAAGGAGGGGATTGCACTAAAATGAGGCCCTTGAATTGGGCCCTCATTCATTCTGACTAATGTCCTTTTAAGAAGAGAAAGTTTGGAGACTCCAGAGGTGCACCCTCCCCTCCACACACACAGAAAAGACCATGTGGGGACACAGTGAGGAGGCGGCCATCTGCAAGCCGAGAAGACTCAGGAGACACTACCCCCGAGTTGATTTCAGGCTTCCAGCCTCCAGAACTATGAGGAAATACATTTGTGTGGTTTAAGCCATCCAGGCTGTGGCATTCGGCTATAGAAGCTCTAGGAAACCAGTACGGTTCGCTATATCCTCCCTTCCCGGCATGTCATTGCACCCTAATCGTTATCATTCCCATGCCAAGGTGAGGAAGCGGAGACTGGGTGAGGGAAATGACTTGCGCAAGATTCTAAGTCTCCAAGTGTTCTACTGTTGGAAGCTTTGGGGAACCTAGTACATGAGCCTGGGTCTTACACCCCGCTGGCCCCACGTCCCAGTGTCTGTGGGCTTTCGGGCGCTGCCCTCCCATTTGCCAGGGCTCATCTCTCACAGAGTCCCAGCTCTCTCCACTGAGCTGGGGCGCCTCCTGTGAATGGCAGGCTGGTGATGGGTGTTCCTCAAATGGAATTTACCTGGGCTCGATGGTGGTGCATGATAACACAGCGCTCCATAGTGCTGGACACACACGGAAAGGTTGGGGGTTCGTGTCCTTGTGCGTGCTGGGTGCGTGTGCAGCTTTGTGGCCCAAGTTGGCTGAGGGTGGGGGCAGATTGCAGGTTGGAGATTCTTTTGGGGATGCCTCTCCCTCTTTCTCTCCTCCCTCTCACGAAAGAAGCACATACATACATACATACATGACATTTTCCTATAGACTCGCCAAATGGAAGTATGTACCTGTGCCAGAGAGGACTGTTCTACTGACTTACCCCATCAGATAATCAGGAGATGGCCAAGTCATCCAGACAGGGCCCACGTATACTTCCCTCCTGTCCCACTTCTACCCGTAGCCTCTGGTTGAGGATGGTCAGAGCTGAGATCCCCCCTTCTGGGGGACAGCTCTTACCAGTTGTTATGGATTGAATTGCATGCCCCCTTTCCCTGCCAAAAAGAAAAAAAAACAAGATATGTTGACGTTCTAACAACCCCCAGTACCTCTGAAAGTGACCTCATTTAGAGACACGGACTTCGTGGAGGTGATCAAGTTAGAAATGAGGTCATGAGGGTGGAGCTTCGTCCAGTGTGCGTGGTGTCCTTATGACAAAGGGTCGTACACTCACCAGCTCTGCCTTGGAAAAGGGGCAATCGTTTCAAGACCGTTGAATGCTGACGTGGGCCCATGATGGTACCGATGTCCATGCAGTCGTCTCTCGGTATCTGTGGGGGATCCCAGCACTCCCCAAAGAGAACACAGTCTGTGGATGCTCGAGTCCCTTACGTAAAGTGAGTGTAACTTATGCAAACCCTCCTTTGCATCAGCTCTGTGTTACTTGTCATACCTAATACAATGGAAGTGCTATGCAAATCCTTGTCATCCTGTACATTTTTCATTTAATTTATTTCCGAAAATTTTTGGTCTGTGGTTGGCGGAATCCATACTATGGACTCCACAAACATAGGGGGCCAACTGCGTGTAAGTATGTCACATGCGTGTAAGTATTCAAGGTGCATGGGCTCACATGTTTGTTCGAAGTTTCTTGAATGCTTGTACACACATACGCACAATGTTGGTAAATAAAGAGACAAAGGGAGTGTTATAGATTAACTATGGAAATGAAGAGAGCATGGAGAAGCATGTATTTCAGTGTGCTATATCAGGGAAGACTTCCTGGAGGAGGAACCATTCAAGATAAAAGTCGCTAGGGGAAGAGGAAGAATTAACTCATTGCATGTAGACACACATGTGGAGAGAAATGGCAGTATACACCCCAAACCACAATCACTGTGAGTTGGTTCCATAGTTTGGAACCCTTGTACCCCTAGCTGTGCCCCTATTTATGCCCTCCAGATCCCCAAGTAGTACGGTTGTAGAAATAAGAGAAGGCACAGATGCCACGGAGCCAACACTTTATTTTGCACAGACTAAGCATGCTGGGAGCCCCATTCTCCTGTGGGATACGCCTCTGCAGACCCATCTTGCCTCTTGAGGGTCACCATGCTGAATGGCTCTGGATCGATGGCCTCTGGGGAGGCCTGGCCCGCTTCTCTCTCTCTCCAAACAGTTATGGAGTCAGGAAGTCTTCAAAGGCAGCTGCATCTCAGGAGGCTGGAAGCGAAGGTAGGTCAGAGCTGATGACTGACACGCAGGACGGGTAGGTTTTGATGGGGAGAATGAATACGGGTGGAGGCCCTGGAGTTCTACATTCCCAGGTGGCTTTACTGGAGAGACTCCAGTGAGAATGGTGATGTACGTGGCAGAAGGGGAGCAAGCGGAGAATAGACTTCTTCAAGGACCTGGCTTTCTGAGAGCAGGATAACGCAGCAGGTACCCAATCCACTGGGGCCAAGCTTTCTGCTAGGGATCTTTTGTGTTCTCATTAAACCCACAATGTTGAGCCAGGAGGTGGCGTGGAGGGAAAGGCTCTGGATCCCACATGGTTGACTGCACTGTTCAAGTCCCAGACCCGGCAGACTGAAAATTGCATTGGTGTGTGTGTATGCATGCCCAAAATCCCAAGAAGAGACTGGAAGGAAAGGGATTGTGGCATGGCCATCTCTCTCTCTCTCTTTCTCTCTCACTCTCTCTCTCTCTCACTGGTGAGTACAAGCACTCTACAGCAAAAAATAAACAAAACAAAAAACAAAAACAACCCATGATGTTACTTTTGGTGACGGGTAACGTCTTCACCCCTCTATTCCAGCTGAAGATACAGATGCTTAGCGAGGCTCCACCGCTTACTTATAATCTCATGGCTAGTTATAGGGAAGCACTGAGCTTTGGGGGCTTTTAAAAAATTTTATTTTAAAAAATTTTTGCTATAGGGCATGTATATTCACTGGAGACACAGAAAAAGAACACAGGTGAGAAAGCACCTCTCCAGGGGCGATGGCCACACCGCAATCCCTTCTCTCCCATTCTCCTCTTTGAATTTTGGACATGCACGCACACGTGCCCTGTGTGAGTTTCAAGCTGCTGGCTCTGGGACTTGAACCATGGTCAGCCATGTGGGAGCCCAGTGCCACAACCACTACGCCACCTGCTGGTCCCTGTGGGGCTTTTTAAGTTCCAGAGCCCACTATCCATACATCTCGGGGACTGGGCTTGTATAGCATAGTTCGAGACTCCAGCATGGAAATCAAACCTGGGAGAAATTGTCAGGCAGGTGCTCTGTTATCATGGTGAGGATCCTTGGAGAAGAATCTTGTTTGGGGGAGGGAAGGAGATGAGGTTTTTATGTTGGGAAAAAAAAAAAAAAAAAGGACAGAGACAAGATGTTCCGGGATGACTCCTGCTAAGGACCAGACCCCTTACGGACGTGTGCCCTTTACTTGGCCTTTGAAACTGCCTTCTGTGTCCCCGAGAGCATAATAATGTAAATGAATATCAGATCTTTACTCGGTAATTGAGAGCAGGGAGAAGGCCATGTTAAGTCAAATTCATTTGCTCTGATGTAGTCAAGCCCGTCTCCACGGCAGAGGCGATGGCTTTTTGATGGGCTGAGGGTGCCTCTCGAAGAAACAGGTCTCCAGCAGCGGCCGTTGGGTGGCTCATTTCGGTCAAGGAGGCCTGGGGACTGTGGCAAGGCCCACGCCAAGCGGCCCGTGAAGTTGCTGGACCACCTGCGCTCGGAGGGCTTTGCGTCCTGCGATTCGGTAACTGGGAGCTTTGTGAAGCTCGAGGGCTTCAGGTAGCTCTGACTTCACTTAGCAAGAGTCCTGGAGTGTGTTCCTAAGGAAACATACTGTGGATCGAAGTAAGGATTCGAGAGTTTCAAAGCTCTGTCCTGCCTGGGTGATTTTGTACAAGTGACTTAAGCTGTCCAATCCTCAGTGTGTCAGCCTGTAGATGGGAATGGATGACAAGGAACTTCTTAGGGTGACGGTGTATATCAAATGACTAGCTGCTATACAAGGGTACTTCAAAAAGTGAGTGGAAATGCAATTAAAGTATGAGTTTATATTGGTACAAACAAATTTGAATCCAGGCATAGTTTTTTTTTTTCATAATATACATTTCAATGAACTTTTTGAGTATCCCCCAGTACACACTCAATAAATGCAAGCCATTATTAGCAGTGAAGTCTCCTTACCTTTGTCCTAGAGATTAGGGCAGGGTGGAGAGAGGGGGAAAAATAATCACCTCTCCCACACCGTTGTTCTATGACCTTTGCATCTGACCCCAACCCCCAGCCTTGGGCCTCAATTTCCCTCTCCATACAAGGTGAAGAGTTGGACGCCGCTATCCTAAAGACATCTATCATCCAACCTGGCTTTTGTGGATCTGTGATACCGCCACAGGACTCCCATCATATGCGGACAAATTGCCACCCCTGCACCTCCGATCCCAGGTGGGGTGGGCTTAGGAAAGTGAGACTAGAGTGGGGAATCTATAAACGTCTGGCACCTTCCACAGCACCAGCCTGCAGGACCCTCTTGTTTTCCACTGTGTCTGAATTTTTTTAAAAAAAATTTTTTGAAGAATTATTGAATTTTATTTCTTCTTCTTCTTCTTCAACTTGCTATGGGGCACTTGTGCTCACCAGAGAGAGACACACACACACACACACACACCACACACGCAGAGAGAGACAGAAAGCTGCCAGGTCTGGGACTCAAACCACAGCTGGCCATGTGGGAGTCCAGCGTCTTTAACCACCGTGCCACCTGCTGGCCCCTGTGTCTAAATTTTAAAGGACAAAGAAATAAGCACCTAGCAGAGGCCTTCTGATCAGCTTTGTATCCGGCAGCATGTGGTTTCAGCTAAAACCTCTGAAACCCCTGGTCTCCCATCGGCCACAGCGCGGAGGGCAGCAGCGGTGCCTGGTGTTCTCCAGGCTGCAGGACCCGGGGGACGCTCGTTTCCATCCCTGAGAAGAACGCTCCCAGCCTCCGCCTTTACCTGCACTGGCTGCTACTTCTGGAGGTACTTCCTCATTATGCTCTCAACGTCGTCATCCTTCCTCCCTGCTCCCGGCTCTCTGACCTCGGGGGACGTCCGCTCACCACCGTCACCATCGACTCGTGGGATTCTCGGTCGACTCTTGATGCTGTCGGCACTTTTGAAGGACAGGATGGAGCTGGAGGATGAAGATGAGTCGGAGAGGTGAGCTGGGTCCTCCTGGGACTCTGAGCTCTTTTTCAAAATGGTCTTGATCCCCGAGAGAAAGGAACGATCAGCCTCTTCCGTCTCGAAGTGGACACTTGAACGCTGTGAACTATCTTGCCCACTTTTGGCTGCTCTGGCCAAGGACGTAGGCATCTCGGGCTTCCGGATGGCCGGGAGGAAGTCATCGAAGTCCACTTTGGTCTTGCGTTCATAGTTGAGGCTTGGGAGCTTCCAGCTGAACGGGTCACTGTCTAGAGGTTCCTCCATCAGGTGGGCGAACTGGCGGTTCTGGAAGACAAGTGGCTCTTTCCCAAGGTCTAGACAGCCTGCATCGTCCACTGAGGACTCCAGACACCGCCTCCGAGGTCGAAGTGTTGGCGACAAGAGTGTGTCCCTGGGTGCAGTAGGGGAGCTCAGTTTTCTCCTCAAGCCTGGTCCTGATTCCAAGAGGGACTCGCAGGAACTGAAGCGGGTCTTCAGTGTCTCGGGCAGTGGGGCTGCGCCCTCAATGCCATCCGAAGAGATGCATTTCATGCTGGTTGACCGTAGGAGACCAGCTGATGCCCCGCCTGTGGCCCCTTCTGTTTCCAGGGGTGATTTTGCCCCACGCCTCAGTGAGAGGTGTCCCTCATCACTGCTGGCCCTGCCCCTCCTCAGCGTGGAGGCCCCAGTCGTTTGGTAAATGGGGAGGGTGGGCCAGTCCTCCAGGCTCAGTGTGGACCCCCGGCCTCTCTGGCTTCTCTTCCTCCGAAGTCCTTCCACGAACTCCGAGAGAGCCGCTGAAGGGCTAGGCAGCTTGTCCCTGGACAGCGGGGAGGTATCTCTACTCCGAGAAGCCGGGGAAGGAGATAGGGCTCCTAACCTCTCCGTGGGTTTTTTCTGGACACCAAACCCTTCACCATCCCCAAAATGGCAGTACTTCTGTCTGTGGGCAGAGAGGGGAGAAACAGACTTGTCCCCCGAGGTCTTGCTGCGGACATCCTGGGCTCTGCTCAGCGCCGACGCTGGCTGAATCCTCTCGGCATCCCCAGCCTCTTTGTTCATCCTGTACCGAGAAGAAAAATGCAGACAGTAGAAATGGTGCCATTGGTACAATTTGTGCAATTGGTGTGAGAGCCACTGAGCACAGGCACTAATATTATTTTTCTTTGGAAATGCCATCCCTACCGCACTCTCAAATGAACCGTATGATTTAATGTGCAAATTCAAGCCATGTAAATTATTTCTTGTTGCTTTCTGAAATGCAATTTCTGTCTATAATTAAACCCAGCTAAGTACGTTTGAGTAGATTAAACTGTAGCTAGGATGGATGACTTAGATTTATGAGGCATCATATCTGACATGATAGGACCTATCATCCCAGAGCCTACTGTGAAATAAGTAATTTGCTTCTCTAAGACTGGAGGGGGCCACGCAGGGGAGTATTTATTTATTTAGGGCCAAGTCCAGGAGATGGTCCCACCAAATGGGACTACTGAGAGTCAACGACCCCAAAATGTGTCTCAGCACGATGCTCCATGACACTCCTGTCTCTTGGAGTGGGAGTGGGGGCGAAAACTGTCCCCTAAAAGGGAAAGATTCACATGAAATCAACTCGAAACCAAGACTATACACAGAGGACAGACGGTTTCTATTCTGGGACTACCAGACTCGGCTTTTATGCAGAGAGCATTTGCAGCAGCTGAGCCCAAAACACTTTGCCTCTGAAAAGTAGGAACCTCTCAGTGGGGTGAAATTACAGGCTGTAAAATAAAGGGTGTCATGTAAAGGAGAGAGACTGGAGTCCATCAACCTTTCCTTTGATAAATAAAATCATGCGTCTTCCCGCAAAGAGAAACTATCCCCTTCCTGCCCACCAGCAAAGTTATAATTTATTAAAAATTAAGAAGGAAAAAAGAGTGTCAAATGTCAGGAGCTTTGGCAAAGTGCACAAAGCTGTGGTCTCAGGCCTGAATAGAAGCTGAGGGTGATGTATATGCAGTTTTCTAACCACCAGGCCTATGTCTGCTCTGTGGCTCTTACTGTAACAACCAGGACAATTGTAGGATTCAGCTTACAGAGTGTGGGAGGGATTCTGGAACAAGACTTGGGAGAAGGCTCCTGGCTCACCCAGTGTGATGCCACCACCTCCACCCCGATCACCCAGGACAGTTCAGAAGGAGAACTGATCACAATGTCCTTTGGGATTTTGAATCTGGAAAAGAAGGCAAGCCAGATGCCTGGAGGTGATGCCCCCAAATGGGAAGGGCAGACAAAATAAGGGATCAAGGTCTTTCTTTTCCCAGGGAATTGGGTAGAGATTGCAGTGGACTAAATGTTTGTGTCCTCCCTGCCCCAAATTCATCTATTGAAGCCTAATCCCTGAAATGATGGTCTTAAAAGCTGGGGCATTTGGGAGGTGAATAGCTTGTGAGGATGGGGCCCTCATGAATGAGATTAGCACCCTTATAAAACAGACCCCAGAGAGAACCCTTGCTTGTCCCACCACGTGAGGATGTAATGAGAAAGCTCTCTACAAACACCACTGATTCCACCAGCACCTTGATCTTGGACTTCCCAGTCTCCAGAACTGTGAGAAGTAAATTTCTGTTGTTTATAAGCCACTCAGTCTATGGCAGTCAGAGGAAGCCAAGACAGGCACAGACACTGCCTTCCTGAGCTCCTGAGACCGGAACTCCAATGATTCCATACTCCTCTCTCCTGTGGGTCTACCAGGATGCCCCCATGCCCCGGGACCTATGGGAGGTCACCGGGGCAATGACAGTCTCTGTTAGAGGGTTTCGTGAGGACAAGACACAGAACTGGTTGTGCTCGTCCGGCTCTCCTTATTCCCTACGTCAGCGGGTGGAGGAGGGTGGGTGTTGTAGTCTGGGGTCAACGAGGAGAACATAGGGTCGAGGGTGCAGATGAGCTCCCTCCTTACCCACAATCCTCACCAACCTCGGTTCTCCTGTAGGGTCAGGCTCCCTGCTCAACCACTTCTCTAAGGAGTTGCCCTCTTGCTCAGCTTGCTCCAGCCATGCCAATCTCCTGGTACAGGTCAAGCTCTTTATGCTTCTGGGTTTTGCATGGACTGTTCTCTTCACCTGAAGCATTCCATCTACCATCCCTATGCCAAAGTCATAGTCCTGACCTCTGGGACAGTTAGAAGAACGAGAGAAAAGCCCTCCGGACAGTGCCTGGCAACCAATTAGTCAAATAACAATGAATGTTTATGATGGATAATTAATGGCTCTCAACCATTAACAATGAACAGCAATCATTTTTATTTTCACTAATCTCTGAATCTCCAGAGCCTGGCCACCACTGGGTTCAGTGAAAGTCTCTAGGGAAGTTCGAAGAGGGATGAACGGAAGGAGGAGTGAGCAGGTTCCCTTGCATCTTGTTCTTTAGAAGAAGGGTTGGCCCCCATGTGCTAAAACAAAAGCCACACACGTGCCCAGAGCAGCTGCTCCTTTCTCATGTCCTGTCTGTCACCTACTGTCCTCAGCATAGCTGGGCCTGAGCTGGGCGATCATGACTACCTGAAGGTGGTACTGTCAATGTCATTGCTTTGGAATCACTCCCCTAATATACAGCAAGATGACATTCGCACTCTTCTCTCTCTCAATCTCTCTCTCTCTCTTTCTTTTAATAAACAGCTCAGAGCTGTCAGGGGCAGTGGGCTGCCACAGAGCTCACAAGGCATTTCCATCCTGTCTTGGCCCTGAAAAGAGGTGGGCTTGATAAATGTCTCAGGCCCTTGGTCTCATCTATCGCCTGCTATGTGGGGATGGCAGCGACCAGGGCTCCTGCGGTTGAATTTCCCAGGACCCGCCATGTCCATTGGGATTTTGAATCTGCAAAAGAAGGCAATTCTGCTCACTCCAGTTCCTGCTGCCTCTGCTGGCTGCAGATGCCGAGGCAGGCCATGAGGAAAGAAAGGAAGTCACAGGAAGAGGAGGAGGAGGGAGGATGACAGAGGACACAGGGGAAAAAAGATATACGAAGGGGCGGATGGAGTGTCCTAGACCACGGCCCGATTCTCACTTCTGCATTTCCTGTGGTAGCATCGTGCCCGGGGCGTGGTAGGTGCTCAGTAAATGCTGAACTCATACGAGGTCGATGAGGAGGAGGAAGGAGGCAGGATGAGACCCGTGAAGGAAGGACAATGAGATGGGAGAAGGAGCAGGACCAACGGGAGGAAGCTGAGGTGAGAATGGGGTGGGGCGATGGTGGAAGAGGAGAGAGACCAGAGACTGGTGGTGGTGATGGAGGAGGAGAAGGAAGAAGGAGGCCGAAGCTCCAAGGCGAGAGGGAGATGGGGAGAGTCGCAGATGCTCTGTAGGCTGGCAACGGAGGATCTGCCCTATTCATCTTCTTTTGTTGTTATTAGTTTATTTATTTCTTCTATGAACGATAGAGACAAAAAAGAGAGAGGCACCCCCAACAGAATCTTCAGGTCACGATTGACCCCCAGGCTCGGCCCAGCTTAGGAAGGTGCTGGGATCGGAACCGAGGACCTTTCTCATGTGAGTCCAGTTGTGTTACTGCCCCCCCGCACACCTGACCCTTGTTTTTTTCATCTTTGACATGAAGCTGGGACAGGCAGAAGACAGAGTGAAGGAGTCAGTAGATAAAATGTGAGGATCTAGAAGTCTCAGGCTGTGAATGCTGGGGTTCAGGTGCACGGCACAGGCTCACTGACCCCAGCTCTGCCAGTGCACGGGGAGACCTTCCTGACTTCCCTGGAGCCCACCAGAGCAATGCCTTCCACGAGGCATGAATGCCAAACCGTACCACTGTGACCACTTGCATGACAGTCTGGCTGTCCCAGGGACAGAGGGCAACAAGAGTCTGATGTCTTGGGATGGGGGTGGGCAGAGTAACACCTTTCTGAAATGGTCTGGTGCCTAGAGAGCCTCAACTAATGAGCCTGAAACAAGAATCCAAGAATGGAGTCTCCAGTGTAGATGCCCGCAGAGCTGGAATGAGGAGGGAAGGAGAGATAGGGAAGGGAGGGCAAGAAGGGGAGAAAGAAAGAAAAACTGTCCCTGACTGAGTGCTCACAGATCCACCCACATCTCTGCAATGACTTCTCTTTCCTGTCTGCACCAGCCCTCAACCCCACAAGTGCCTCGCGTTTACTCCTTTCTGTGTGAAGCCTGTAGAACTTCATCTGAGTTCAGGCACCCTTTTGTAGGTTTGGGGATGAGGAGCTCAAGTTCTGCTTGTCTGAGGCTAGATGATTCTTTACATTTCTGTCCCAGCTCTGGACACTTCAAACATCACTTTTTAAAAAGCTATTATATTTATTTCTTCTATGAGAGAGGGAGACACACACAGCATCCCCAATAGGGTCTTGACAGCACAGTAAACACCCAGGTTCAACCAACCCCAGATCATGGGTACAAGTGTGCCCAGTGTACTCTGGGGAGGTCTCCAGACATGAACCCAGACCCTTCCCACATGGGTCAGCCTCCCAGAGCATTGCAGTTTACCACTGTACCACTGTCTGACCCCATCAAACACATCTTGCCTGTCTTCATCCAGGGCCTGAGTAAGACCCACGTTTTCTCCTCAGCTGTGATCACGAGATGGCGTGGCTCAGATGGAACGCCCCTCCATCGGCATTGCATGACGGATGGATGGCAGATAATGAAGACGCTGCCACACCTGCCTCCAGAGCCATGGCCAGGGAGATCGATGATGTACAGAAGGCTCTTCGAGTCACTGGGAGACAGGTGTGGACAAATGCTAGTCTGGGGCTCTGTTAGTCTACAAGAAGAGGTTCCAGGAACATCTTGGGAACTTATGGTGCCTGCCCTATAGTCTATCCAAAAAAGGACGGCCTCTTCTACACCAGTCATGATAAGGAACCAGTGGACAGTCCCTGAGCACCAGTTACAAAGCCACCAGGGCTGGTCCTATGATTGAGCGGCAGGGATCATCAACAATGACCACTTCTGAGTACTACGGTGTGCTAGGCACTGTGCTAGGAACCAGGGATACAAGGGAGAATAAGCCGACGGTCCTTCTGCCTGTCTGCAGTGGTGATTATGACCTTCAGGCCCAGGGAGGTGGAGTGACCTCTGCCACCACACACAGCCAGGAAATTGCAGAAGTGGGGTTCACACCAACCCCAGATTAGCTGACCCCACAGTGAGGATACTGACATGGTTGGCTCAGCCTCAGAGCAAGCCAGCTGCGGAGACACAATCGCTCCTGCCTGGACCAAACTCCTTTCTCTACCAGGGTTTCTTGTGAATGTGGCTTCATTATTATTATTATTATTATTATTATTATTATTACTATTATTTTTTTATACATTCAATTATGAAATATTATTTGTCTTGTAAAGAGAATATATGAAAACACACCTCAGACCAGTCCAGTTGAGAATACTACACATGTTATCATCACCAGGTAATAAACCATTACTTACTCCACAAACGTCTTGCCTCTCTATTTTTTCTTCCTAATTTCCTTCCCCATACTCTTACCTCTCCCACCCTCCTTCCACGCTGTTTCCAGGTTTTTTAATATATTTTTTTAGAGGGTTTTGCCTTAGGGTGCATGTGCTTGCTAATGAGAGAGAGAGAGAGACAATGAGAGGAAAAGTGAGAAATCACCTCTTGGGGGGAATGACCATGCTGGAAGCCCTTCTCCTCCATTCTCTTTCCAGGATCTTAGGCATGTACGCACATGCACCCAGTGTGATTCTCAAGCCACTAAGTCTGGGACTCGAACTATGGTCAGCCATGTGGGAGTCCAGCAACGTAACTGCTATGCCATCTGCTGGCACCATGGCTTCGTCATTTTAACCTCTAGTGTTGACCACAGCAGCAGATGCTCTATGAATATTACTTGAAGAATGAAGAAGGTATCTATAGGTGCGCACAATTTATATAGTTCTTATCACTGAGGTCAGAAGCATCCTCAGCCCAGTTTTCAGGTGAGAAAACTGAGGCTTGTTCATGAGAAACGATTTGCTCAAGGTCATACTGCAAAGTGGCAGGATACGGATTTGAACCCCGGTCATCCAGATCTGAAGTTCATTCTTTTTCCTTCCACTGCATCATACCCTCCCCAGGCAGAAGCCTGAGTACAAACCTCAACCAGTTGAACTCATACCCACATGTATATATTTTTCAAAGTCTGCCAAGACACAATGAACAGAAATGTTAGGTTCACGTCAAGGAGATGCTGGATTCACTGGCATTAGACATATAATCACACAATAAAAAAAAAAATCCCTAGGGCTGTCTGGTCAAAGCCTGGGCCAATTGTAACTACAGGAAACTTGATGCCGACTTAATGACACCATGAATCATCCCCAATGGCATGCTGTCACCCCCATTCTTCATCCACACCCTGAAATTAAAGAGGAAATTAAAAATATATTGATGTTCTTGAATGCTGGCAAGGCTTGGGGTGGGAAATGAGATGTCCTTTTAAGATGGCCTGAAGATTTTGTAACTGAGTCTAAAATAACAGTTGGTAGTCTGTAATAGACGTTGACATGGTGCCCAGGACTGTAAGACATGGAAATGTGAGGCATTTATTAAGCCTCTACAGCATCCAGGTGAACTCCACGTGACAATATTGTAGCTTTAGGCTCTGTAGACTTTACTGATTTTTGCTTTTGTTTGTTCTAGACAGTGTCATTATGTCACAATCCTCCTGCCTCAGCCTCACAACTAGAACTATGGGCATATGCCACCAGGCCTGGCTGGCCCTTTTTAAGAGAGGGTCTTGCTATGTTACCCAAGCCAGCCCCAAGTTTACGGCCCTCCCTCAACCTCTCTGAGTTGCTGGGATTACAGGCACATATCACTGTGCCCAGCATTTAGACTGAACTGGGAATTGAACCTGCGTCTCTCATGTGATCCCAGATTACAAAGCACAGATACAGCAGCTAGACCTGATATTACTCAATTTTATATTTACAGCGGTACTCATCAGCAGATACTATTACAATTTTCCCATGTTACAAATGAGGCTCAGAAAGGATAAGCAATTTGTAATAAATGGGAGGAGCACAGATTGAAACTAAAGAGCCAAACACCAGATCCATGTGTCCTAACCACTCTGCTTTACTACCCTTTATTGTTCCATTTCACAGATGAGGAAGCTGAGGTCACTGATGCAAATGAGCTTGTAGGGACCAGCAGTTATTGTAATGGCTATGTCGCTGGACTCCCATGTAGTCAACCGCAGTTTGCATCCCGAACCCGGTGACTTAAACTCACGCTGGACGCATGTGTGTGCGTGCCCAGGATCCTGAGAGGAGAATGAAGGAGAAGGGATTGTGGCATGGCCATCCCCCCGGGGGGTGATTTCTCGCTTTCTGTCTCTCTGTCTCTCTCTGTCTTCCTGGCGAGCACACCACGTGCCCTATAGCAAAAGCCTCTCAAGAAAAAAAAAAAAAAAAAAAAAAAAAAAAAGCTCAGGAGGTAGCAGAGCTCAGACTCTTACCTCCATGTTTTGTTTTGTTTTGTTTTTTTTTTTTTGAGAGGTTTTTGCTATAGGGTGTGTGCACTTGCCAGAAAAACAGAGAAACAGAAAGCAAGAAATCATTAGCCAGGGGAGATGGTTACAACACAATACCTTCTCCTCCATTCTCCTCTCAGGATCTTGGGCACGCATGCACATGTGCCCAGCATGAGTTTAAGCCTCTGGGTCTGGGACTCAAACCACGGTCGACTGCGTGGGAGTCCAGCAACATAACCATTACACCATCTGCTGGTTCTGACTCTTATCCTCATTTGTCTAGCTACCTAAAACTCTGAGCTGAGCTTACAGAAGAAGAAGGGCTGTCTTCCCCTCCTAGAAAGGTGTGGGGTCTGGATAAACCCAACAAGAAGAATCTGTGGTACAAGATCCTGGATATATAACATTTCTGGAGGAGGTGGGTTTGAGTAAGGTTTACAAGATGGGCCGAGAAAGAAACTCTAAGGAGGAGAAGATTCATCCTACCAGTTATAAGCTTATTCAATATACAAAATCCTTGATAAGCAGGGTTGGTATCTAAATTTCATAGGCAAGGAAAGCAAAGTTTTAAAAGATCAGCCAGCTGAGAAGGAAGACTTAAAGAAGGAGGATGCTTTGGGATGACATTACCAAGAAAGCAGGTTCTACTGCAAGTCATTCCCAAACCTGGTTACTTCGGGCCTGAAGGCAGAGAGAACACAGTCAGGAAACAGATGCTGTAAAAAACCTATATTTCAGGTCAGAAAGTGGCACAGCAGTAACATGCTCTGGGGAGCAATCCCCCATGGGAATTCTGGAGACCCCCTTGAGTACACCAGACATGTGAGTGCCCATGACCCAGAACTGGCTCAGGCTGGGGGACCGTATGTGGCATCAAGACCCTACTGGGGGTTCTCTCTTTCTTTCTCACTCTTGGAAGATAGAAAATTTTTTAAAATCCTGTATTCCTTATAATATATAACATTGTTTCTGAGAAAAGATCATTTTCATGCATTGCTTGCTGTTCTCTTAGTGCTTAAGTAGGTAAAGAATCCTTGACACTTTAAAATCAACCCAGTTAGCTGCCTTTAGTGGACCCCTGCCTATATACTTTCTGTAGGTCATATCTGGCCCCCCTCAGATATGGCACTGGCTTTCAGACACTAGAATCAGTGGTGTTTGTATAGAATTGCCCATTAAAGTCACCCCTAGAACTCTATAAAAACATCTATTTCAATGGGGGTAATGGAGGATGATGGGGAGTAAGGATATTATTCTAATATAAAAGAAACTAAAAGCTAATGCAAGATGTTAAAATTAAGAAAAATATGTCCAAGGGGATGGAGATAAGTGAGAGATCTCTATTTTCAATGCAATCTTTCTGTAACTTAAAATTGTTCTAAAATAGTCAGTTTCCTGATGATTAGTGATGTTGAACATTTTTTTTTCATATGCTACTGGTCATTTGTATGTCTTCTTTTGAGAACTATATGTTAAGATCTAATTGCTCATTTTTAAGTTGAAGTTTTTTGTTTTGTTTTTGCTAATGATGGCTGTTTGCATTTCTTATGTATTCTGTTTATTAATCCCTTGTCAGATGTGAAACTTATAAATATTTTCTCCCATTCTGTAGGTTGTCACCACACTTTGTTGATTGCTTCCTTTACTGGGAAGAAGATTTTTAGTTTGGTGTAATCCCTTTTGTCTATTTTTTTTTCTGTTGTTACCTATGCTTTTGAAGTCTTATTTTAATAGTCCTTGCCTAGTCCAATGTCCTGAGGAATTTCCTCTGTTTTCTTTGAGTAATTTTATGGTTTTAGAACTTACATCTAAGTCAATCCATTTTGAGTTAATTTTTACATATGGTGAAATATAGGAGTCCAATTTCAGTCTTATCCATATGGCTATCCAATTTTTCCAGCACCATTTATGGAAGAGACTGTCCTTTTCCTAATGAATATTCTTGTGGCCTTTCTCAGAAATTGGTTGGCTGAAGTTGGCCTCGTAGTGCAGTGGTTAAGTGCTGTGAAAAGGGACCTAGATCCCATATGACCAACTGCAGTCTGCCTCCTGACCCTGGCTACTTAAAATACAAGTTGAGCATGTGTGCATGCATGACCAAAATCCTGATGGGATGGAGAGATGGAGGAGAAGGAATTGTGGTGTGATCACACCCCATTGGAGGAGGTTGCATTCTCTCTCTCTCTCTCTCTCTCTCTCTCTCTCTCTCTCTCTCTCTCTCTCCCTTATTTTTCTCCCTCTTGTGAGTACATGTGCCCTCTGGCAGTTAAAACAAATTTAAAAATCAGTTGACTGCATGGTTATGGATTTATTTCTGGGTACTTTATTCTGTTCCATTGGTCTATGTATCTGTTTTTGTGCTGGTATCATGCAGTTTTGGTTATTATGGCTTTATAATATATTTTCAAGCATGCAGTGGGATGCCTCCAACTTTGTCCTTTTGCATGTGATTGCTTTAGCTACTCAGGATACTATTCTGTGTATTATAAAATGTTTGGCAGCATCCATGGCATCTACTGATTAGATGTTAGTGCACTCCTGAGATATGAAAACCAAAAATGTCTTCAGATATTGCCAACTGTCCCCTTGATGGGACACACAGTTGTTTCCAATTGAAAATCACTGTTATGGACTACAGAGCAAGGAAAACAAATGAATTATTGCCACAGGCCACAATGTGGACACATCTCAGAAACATATATAATACTGAAACAAAAAACTATATACTGGATGCTTCAATGTACACAAAAGTCCCAAAACAGGCACATCTAATTGAGGGTGTGTGAAAGTTGCCAGAATCAAGACATTTGTGTCAATTTGTACTAAACACTGACTAAATGGATTCAGAGAAGGCCAAGGAGGTGTGGGAAGGATCTCAGGCATATATGCCTGATAACAAGAACTGTCACAAGCACTCTGCCAGACCCACGACCTTATGCGAAGGCTAGTGCAACCTTACATGAAGAATACCACAAGCACATCTGCTCTCTCAACTCCCAGAAACTGCCCATCCAGCTTTGGACTGACATCCTTTATTAGATCCAAGGATAGTAAGCAAGGATAACTGTCCCAAAACGATTTAAATAATCCCTCATTTTTTTCTTCAAAAAAATCCTCATCTTCCTCTAAATTTGTGCACTTACTACGGCAGTGTATTCTACATTGCAATGCTCGCTACTGGATAAATATAATTTCACTTTTAGAGTGTGTGTGTGTGTGTGTGTGTGTGTGTTATTTAGAGACTGGCAAGTGTTAAAAGTAAGCAAGGATGCTGTTGGTAAGAAAAAGAGGTGGTGACTTGAATGTGCACAAGAAGGTTTTAGAGGCACTAGAAATGGTCTGGCTTTGATTTGGGTAGTAATTATATGGGTATAATCCATTTCTGAAAATGTCATCAAGATGTGCATTCCCTTATGTACATTTCAATAAAAAGTTTATTTAACAAAACTGTAGCTCAATCAGAGAATCACAGTTTCCAACCATGGTCTGAGCCATCAATAATTAATCTAAATGCTTTTACACAAACTGGCAGTTAATTTAGGTGAGCCTTAAATTTTCTGAAAGGTCTGCAGACTTGCTACCCAGGATCTAGAATTCAGGTGGAACACAACTCTCCCTTCCATGTAAACCCATCTGAGAGTGATGTGGGCCCCAAGGATAAATCCCGTGTCCACAGCCAGACTTCACTTGGCTTCACTTACTCAGACCTTGGGTCCATGAGTAATGTATTTGCACTGAACGTTTCTGTGCTTTCAGTTTCAACATCTTTTCTGCTAATCTTCCTAATGCTGATAAAACTGAAAAGAACCCTTATGTCCTGGGAAGACATAAAACCATATTCATGAGAGGCCCGTTCATTAAGCATATTCAGCATGGATTAAAATTATCCTGAGCTCTGGTTCTAAAAATGAAGAAACCAGTAAATAAATGTACTATTGAAATAAGATTAGCAGCGATGCTTAACCTACTCTGAGAACAAGCTGTTTTTAGCACTAAGTACCATCCATTCCCATATACATAATTAATGAACTAATTACAAACAAGTCTTATCTAATCATTTGAGCAGGCTTCACATGACCTATCCTTGGCTTTACGTCTGTAGTAGACTAATTGCATTTCCTTGAAAGGAATACAACTTTATTTTGAAAACAATAACACTATAATTTAGACCTTTTGACTAATTCAAACCAGCCTTATCCCAAATACAAACAAATGGGGGTGTTAGTGGCATCTAAATCTTTTTGTTGTAAACTAAGAACTGCAAGCCAACAGGATGGGTCTACAAAAAAAAAAAAAATGTTTACAGAAAGCAAATTTTCCCTGGAAAAAAAGGAAAAGTTGTAATGCCATCGTTTAGCCAAACGAAAAGCAGTTGTGTTAAATCGGCACCAAAGCAAATGATACATACAACAGTAATTAGCGAAGATTACACAGTAATTAAAATCACGATGATTATGTGAGTGAGAATAATTTATACAATAATCTCCATGCTCACACTGCAATATGGTACAAGTCCAACGGCAACAGTAGAGAGTCGGGTTTGGTAATAAATTCAAATCACAGTATCACTAATTATGTAGTGATAGATCGGCCACTGAAATGTAGGGAAGAAAGTCTCTGACCAAGACCCACAATTTTATTTGGATTTTCCAAGTCTACCAAATGAGGACTCCAAATACACTGGTAGATTTTTCTCCTTCTGCCTTCCTCATTCTTGCTCTTTCTCTATTTTTTGTGTTCATAATCTTGACCATGTAACCTCTCCTGAGTGGAGAACATTTTCTATGCTGTTTTTTCTCTACTCTGTCATATTCTCCTGCTTCAAGTAAGACTCTCCCCCCATACCTCCACCCCCATTTTCCTTTGGAGAATCAGTGTTACTTCAGTGTTCCCATGGTTTGGTGAGAGCAATTCCCCAGAGCCAGGTGAAAACACTGACTTAGGCCTCGGGTATGAGGCTCCTTCAGCCCCCTTGTCTGTTCTGACTAGTTCAGTGATGGACATGTGACCCACTAAGCCTTGGAACTTTTGTGGAACTACTGAGAAGAGAAAAGTACTCTTACTGGGATTCAGAATGGTACAGAGCTTAGATTGTTCCCCGCCATCTTGCTGCCTTAGTAAGGAGCCCACATAGAGCAAAGCTGAGCAGAGAGGTAGATGAAGGACTGAATCCCTACAATCATTTTTGAGTCCTTGGACCCAGCAATGACTGACGCTGGCTCTACCCTTGGATTCCTTAGCTGTAGGAGAATATATATTTTTTTCACTCTTGCTCAAGCCATGTTTAGTTGGACTTCATGTCACCTATTCTAACAAGAATCCTAATATTATGGAGAGAAGTCCTGGTATCTTCCTGGAACTCCAGGACAGAATTTTAAACTTTCTGGGCAGCTCCAATGGGAAGTATCCGAACATACTAAGCTCAGCATATTTATAAATGAACTCACCTATTTTAAAAGGAACTCTACTTTTATTACCAAGAGATTTTCCTTTATGCTCATGCTTTTTTTCCTGTGAGTCTGGCCCATGTTCATCATTTCTGGCATGTGAAGCTCCCATGATAGTTTTCTCTAGTCCTGCCTGTCAGCATCCTGGGCTCCCATGGAAGTGTCACTTGGTCTGGTCAGGGATGAAGGGAGGAAGGTGGAAGGGAGCTTCTTCTGCTTACTAAACATGACCTTGGTGCCAGGCCTACCACCGGGTACTTTGAAGCTAGTGATTCTTAAGCACTGCAAAAGAGATACTTAAGCCCATATCATGGAGGAGAGAATGAGACTCAAGGCCTGTAACATGCTCATAGCCAGGAATCTAGAGAGTAACATTAGAAACCAGGTCTATCAGACTGCAGGGCCTATTGTCTTTCTCTTGCCTCCCTTGATGTATATCTTCAAGGTCTCCTTATCAACCCAAGTTGAACTCTATGATCCCACCACCTGCTTCTGCCCCCAGTCTGCACTCTGGGTAGATCAAGCCCAGGCCTTCAGTCTTTCCTAGTGTATTCCATAAATCCTGTATCACTAAAAACTTGTTTCATGATAGAAGACAGTCAATAAGTTTGAAAAATTCACCCTTGGTTCTTTTCTTTTTTTTTTTTTGAGAGGTTTTTTGCTATAGGGCGCGTGCGCTCGCCAGACAGAGAGAGACATAGAGACAGAAAGCGAGAAATCACCCCCCAGGGGGGATGGTCACGCCTCAATCCCTTCTCCTCCATTCTCCTCTCGGGATCTTGGGCACGCACGCACACGCGCCCGGCGTGAGTTGTAAGCCACCGGGTCCGAGACGCGAACCGCGGTCGACTACGTGGGAGTCCAGCGACATAGCCATTACGCTAACTGCTGGTTCCCACCCTTGGTTCTTGATCTCAGCATCATCCTCTTATTTATTGTTTTTGTAAGTTTTTTTTTTCCTGTGGGGCATATATACTCACCAGAGACAGAGATGAAGAGAAAGAGAGGGAATGTGAGAAGGAACCCCCAGGAGGGATGGACACACCACAATTCCTTCTCCTCCATTACCCTCTCAGGATTTGGGGCACTTATGCACACATAGTGAGCATATCTTTTGAAGATGCCGGGGTGGGGACTTGCACTGTACAGTTGGCCATGTGGGCTCTCACTGCTTTAACCACTGCAGTACCTCCTCCCCCCAGTTTTACTCTTTTAATAGTAAAGAGCCACTTAACTTTTATCCACTGGTCATTTATCTTTTCAGTAAATATTTAGTGAGAACCTACTACATTCAGGTATTATAGTAGATGTTAAGATTGAAGAAGGACAAACACAAGACTTGTGTCCTTAAGGGGCTCATAGCCTGATGAGGGAGACAGTCACTTGCACAGATTCTATCTACACAGATTGGCAGGAGTTCTACAGGAGTGATATTTAGGGCCTGTGAAACTACAAGAGAGGGGCACTCTTCCACCTGAGAGTCAGGAAAGACCCTGGAGGCAGATGATGCATGACCTGAGTCCTGAAGGGTAAGAGACAAGTGAAGACAAATGGGAAGGGTGATCCATTCAGAGATAATACTATGTGCAAAGCACCAGAGGTGGGAAATAACACAGTACCTGAGAAAGTGCTAGGAGCCATTTGGGGCACAAATTATGAAGTAGAAAGGGAAGGAAATGAGACCAAAGAGGTAGGCAAGGGCCAGATCATCAAGGGGACTGCAGGCTGGAATGAAGGAAGTTGAGGGCATGGGAGGAGGAGAAATGAATGGATTGGAGTGTTATCAAGGGAAGGAGGGCATGGAAATGAATTAGTTTCAGACAGGACTGGACCAGACCTCACTGTCTGAGACCACAGGGAGATAAATATATAGACAGCATAGCAGAAGTTGAGGCCATTGTTATTTTTACTTGAAGGAATCATGTTGAGGAAACCTCCTGAGAGTGTTGAAGAGGGGCTGGAGGACAGTCAAAGATGGTTTAGAATAATCGCCCAGTTAAATGAGAGCAGTGACAGACCAGGACTGACCAGTGACAAGACATTTGCAGTTAGCACAGTCGGGTCAAGCAATGCCTGTAAGCACATGAACCCTGCAGCACTGTGAGTGAGTGATTAAGTCTAGGGTCCTGTTGGGCGTGGGGCAGGGGGTCTAGAATGAAATGGGGCTCAGACCAGCTGGGGAGGCAAGCATGGGTGAGCTTCGTAGCTTTATCGCTCTACTCCAGCAAAGCAGTAGCCTTAGAGGGCAGGAAGGGGAGGCCAGGTTCACAGCAGGGGCTAAGACCGGAATGCCAGCCCCTGGGTAGCCCTGACCCTTCCTGCAAGCCAGATGTTAAGAGAGACTCCTGAGCAAAGTGCGGCTACAGCCACTGAACCCATAAACTCCCTGTCTAGGGGCCACAAAGGTAATTTAGTGTCCCCGTCTCCAGAAGCGCTTGCATTTATCAGCAGCAGCTGCACAATTCCTGGGCTGTAAATCACCGAGCTTTAGGTGTATTTCTCTTGAGCTGACATCTCCTTATAAATAATATGGGGGATGCTTTTCTTTTCTTGGCAGAAGAATGCTTTTTCCTTCTTCTGCTTTTAGAGTGACCTTCTTTCTCAGTCAGGTTGGAAAAGTCCATGAGACTCATTCAGTGAGTCCTACCACATGAGGACAGGTGTCCAGGAGTCCTGTTCTCCACCATTACACAGATCTTCCCAGCAGAAAGGACACTTGGATGATTTGGTAATATCCATTCAGATTTAAAATGCAGTGCCCTTTGACCCAGAGAATCATTTACCCATGTGCATAAGGATATGTGTTTTTTGAAGCCTGACAGGTGAACAACAAATATCTGTAAAACATCTGAAAGTGAACTAAGAAGTCTATAGTTAAATACCGCATGGTGTAACTTGAGGATGTTCTGTAGGACTTTAAAATAATGAGATAGACTTACGCATGCTGGTAAGAAAAGATCTCCAGAGTATATTGGCAAGGGAAAGAAAGAAGCACGCTGTAAGAATTTATGAATGTTGTATCATATCACATCATATACATAGTATCATATCACTTGTGTTTTTTAAAAGGTTATACATATGCTATATATTTACTATATAGAGAAAGGTGTGGATGGGTCTATACCAAACTGAAGATGGAGGATCCCTCTTGGAAGGGAGCTACATTTGGGGGTGGGGGACCAAGGGGATTTTTCTGTTGTCTGATATTTTAAGTTCTTGAAGAGGGGGATAACCTTTGTGATTAAAAAAAAGAAGAACTAGAAGTTAAGACACCTAAATTCTGAGCCATTCCTTATTCCAAGTTTGGGTAAGAAATTTCCCTCTGTAGACCTCATTTTTTTGCCATCTATGTAGTAAGTACGTTAGACTGAGATAATCCTAGTGGCTCTCTTCAATTCAGAATATGTAGAACCTTCATATATCAAACATTCCAAGGAAGGGGTTCAAAAGATTCAGGGTTTTGTGCAATGGAATCTAGTGCTAAGTAGACAATAATTTATTGTTTTTTGTTGTTGAATAATAAACTTTGGGCAGTTTTAGTATTAAGGACAGCCCAGCTTCTTCCCAGTAAACTGCCAAGTGAGTGACCAACGTGTTTAAATGTCAGAGAGCCATGGCAGAGTTGCAAATATGAATACAGATGTTGGGGGGGATTCAAACCAAGGTTCAACTCCTGACTCTTCACTTCTCTGCTGTGTAACATTGACGGAGTTACCAGCCCTCCCTAAGTCACAGTCCATGCTGAGTTGTGACTATTACAGTTAATGTTTCTGCTCCAGCTTTGGGGATATAGTCATTTATTCACAAATAAACATTAATTGAGCACTGAATGTGAACCAACCCTGGGGACTCCAACATCAACAAGACAGACAAGGAGACCCTTCGTATGGAGATGTATCTGCCTCACCTCTTGTCCCAGCACTTTCAGATGCAGGTGGACTTCCCTGGGGCCTTGGAAAGAATGAGGGCAGGAAAAAGGGGTGAACATTCTGGAGGGGACTTCCTGGTGGTGCTGAGGACCCAGCCTGTCTGAGGGCAGCAGCAGTTGCAAGACCTGTGGTTAGATCATCTGAGCATGGATCCATTGCTCCCCCTTTTCTAGATCTCAGATTCCTCTTCTGCTACTAGTAGGTAATGATGTTTGTCTTCTGGGATTCCTCTGGGCATCAAATAGATACCATTGCTGATAAACTGGCTAATTTTCCTGAGCTAGTTCTAGGTGTCAGGCTCTTAGTGAACAATGACATGTGCGTCATCACGTTAATCTGGACAACAATCTTGATTTACTCATGAGGAAACATGAACAGATAGGTTAAGCAACTTGCCCCAAATTTCACAGCTTCAGAAAATACAAATATAGCATGGGAATCCACGTTTTGAGTTCAGACTATACACTTAGACCACCAACCTTGTCCTCTCCCTTTCAAACAGGTGCACCAAGCAACTTAGGGTACAATTCATGGGCTAAGGATCCTTATCATGCACCCTAATATAATTATTATAATTATGAAACTTAGATATTGTGTTAATAAACATTCATGCTTTCTTCTGGCTACTGATAGTTCTCTTTCTGCTGCCTTACACACTAACAGACAAGGGAAAACAAAGGTACTTAGTTATTAGCAGAGAAAAAGTCCTCATCATTTGGGATTCATGGAGGACATGATCCTTTTGCCATATAGGCCTTTATTTTTAATTGAGGACAGTAATCAGATAATCTAACTTTAATTAACTCCGCAGACGAACCCACTCTTGGAGCCTCCATTTGATACTTTCTACATCAAATTCTTCAGTTTAAGATGATCTGCAGACATGCGCCAGACATTTGCCACTTGCCAAATATGCCTAGAAGGTTAGCATGAACTCCCACCCCCTTTCTTGTGTAGAGACAACCTCCTGACTCAGAGCAAACACATTTTGAATCAAGAATGGGGTCGTCTGGGTTTGCTCCATTAGTCTGTGATCTTCCTTTCCATTTTACCGCATTGGTTCTTCTGTTATCAGAGACACAGTGTGCATTTCATCTTAATTATGCATCTGCTTAATCCATAATTTCTGATTTATGGCCATTAGCTCCTAATTACATGAGGGTCACCCTTGAAAAGGAAAACCAAGTAAGCTCAGAGAAATAGAGCTAAAAAAACAAGAGGGGTGGTGACTTTAAGTCATGCAACTAAGAGCGAATCTCAAGGCCCATTTGTTGAGGCAATTTGTTGCTGGCAATCCTGTAGACATGTGAGGACCCCATCTCAGGCCATGACTAAATTCATCTTCTTCTGTGATAGGGAAATAATAAAATTCTGACATTCACATAAAGCTGAAATCTCCAAGTGTGGAATCATCTATCTCAACCTTCTCTATAATGACTCTCATTTTTAAAAAAAGTATTGAATATGTTTATAAGGAAAATATTAAACCCATAACTATCCATCAATGGAAAATAAACACATTTAGAATGTGTATAGAAGGCAACTATAATAAATCCATACCTATTTTTTTTTAAATGTTCAACAGTGTTGTTTAATACCAAGTGTATAAAAACACACTTTGGGGAGGGCTTCATTAGATTCTCATCATTTCAATCATTTGGGCTAGTAAATGCCCTTATATTACTAGTTTTTCAGATGATGAAGTGGAGACTCAAAGAGGCTAAGTGTCCTGCTTAAGTCAAAGAGCTAGGAGATGGTAGAATCATATTTCAGTTGTTCTTGCCTAGGCCAGAAGAAGTGGAAGACTTGAACAACAACTTGCAAAGACTGGGGTTTTTCAAGATGTTTGTCATCCAGAAGCATCAGGGAGATACACTTACCTGGGGCTAAGATTGTGGCTGCTGCTGATTGACTGCCGAGAGGGTGTCCTTATGGTGTCTGTGGCCAGAGACAGAGTACAGCTCAACCAGGACTGAAGACTTCCCTCTGGCTGGGAGCTGAGAATGGAGACATTATCCCTAGAACCAGAAAATAGGACACTGCCATCACAATGACAACCACAGTAACAGCAATAACTAGATATTTACCCAATAGCATAAAACAGATATTGTGCTACCTGTTACATATGCATAACTTCACTCACCACGCCTGATGAAAGCCAGTGTCATTGCCATGATAAGATAGGAGTACTGTGATTTGGAGAGGCTACCTTGGGTCTTGGCCAAGGTTACCCAGCTAGTTAGACAGGAAATTGGGATCCAAGTTCCATTTCTTTCATTCCAATATCTATTCTATTAACCACTGAGCTCTTCCTTAGAGAGATACACACTCCAGTACAGATGCTGAGACCTCTCCAACTTGGAAATAAGACTTGGCATTGAATTATATACCAAATGTTATGCTCGTGAAATGTGTCAAGCGAGGTCTTAAACTTTCCCTTATAAATGGAATGACTTTGTTAACAGTGACTTTATTTTTATGCTTCATGATTCTGAAAGCAGCACAGGGAAGGGCCCACACAGGCACTCAATAATTATTTTGTGATTGGAATATTCACTCAACATTGTGTGTGTATGTGCACATAGTATGTTTTATAAGATATTTTGCCAGGCACCAAGAGAAAGGAGTTGTACACATGAACTTAACATTGACCCTGTCCTTAAGATCCTACCTTATCAAAGAAGATAAACATTTATATAGATAATGACAAAATTAAGGAGAAATTATGAATCCCACAGAGAGGGACAGAAGGTAGGTTTAAGGACAATAAAGAGGGAAGCTTAACTTTCTTCTTAGAGGTATAAGAGAAGGCATACATAATGGCATTTAGCTACATATTCCTTGAAAGTAAGGGTTTGACTACACAGAGAGAAAGAAGTTTTAGCTGAAAGGAATAATACGCAAATAAGCATGGAGCTTCATAAAAGGACATGGCATAAACAACACGGAAAGTAGGAATTGCAGATGGAGAGGAAGTTAAGAGTTAAAATGTGCAGGACATAAATTTCAATCTAAAAAGCTTATTCTTGAGCAATGGGGAGTCGCTGAAGGTGTTAGAGGATGGTAGCATGATAAAGCATGTTCTCTTTGTCTGAAAGAAGCCAGACAGTTCAATAAAGCCCCTTAGAGCTCTCAGGGGCATTGCTGATTGTTCTTCAAGTAGCGGGGGCTATTCTCCTTATAAACGGAAAACCCTTGTAAGCATCTCAGTTCTTCTTGAGGTTAACTTACATCTCTTTTCTGCCACTGCCACCACAGTCCACTGCTGTCTGGACACTAAAAAAGACACAAGAAGAATCTGTTATCTTTGTGTTTCCAGGAGCTGAGGAATGTGGCTGCCAATATTAGACGTATTTGGGTTTGAGTTCTACAGCCACCTTCTGCTGCTGTGTGATCTTGGGGAATTCACTTGCCTACTCTGAACCTCCTGTCTTCCTTTGTGAAATATGGGGCTCTGCCTCCAGAGTTGTGGAGCAAACTAAGTAGGATAATCCTTGTAAAGGTTTCAGCATGGTTTCTAGCAAATAGGTCATGCGAATTAAATAGTAGCAACCATTACCTCTACTCTTGATTTCATATAATTAGTACCACAGTTATTAATAGCATCGTTGGCAAAAAGCAAGGCTTTTGCTTCAGGTTATTTGTGAGTTTTAGGAAAACAGACATGGGGAAGGGTGGCTTCTCAGAGCACCCTTGGAAACTCTGAAACTAGTAAAGTAGTAGTCACTGTACTAGAGGGCATCTTTTCCTTCCACAAATATGCTATGTGCACAATCTCATCTACTCACTCCGTGTGTCCCCATTCTAGAGGTGAGGAGCCTGACATCCTTGTCTAAGGCCACGAAGCTTTGACTTCCAAGCCCAGGGCTGCAGGGTCTATTAAGCTCATGCTCCTAAGCAGTATGCAGCTGCCCAGCGTGTAGATACAAATGGCCAAACCACAAACCTTGGATTCCTGAGAAATCATTACTTTTCTCTCTCTCTTTTTTCCCCTTCTTTTAGACAAGGTCTCACTATGTCACAATCCTTTTGCCTCAGCCTCCCCAGTAGCTGGGACTACAGGTACATGACACCATGTCCAGCTGCTAGGGTGGGCTAGAAATTGAGTATAGAGGGGCAGCTGGTGGTGTGGAGGTTAAGGTGACTGAATCCCACATGACTGACCATGCAGTTTGAGTCCCAGACCTGGTGGCCTGGAAATCATGCTGCGTGGATGTGTGTGCATGCCCAAAGTCCCAAGAAGAAACTGCAGAAGAAGAGATTGGGGTGTGGCCATATCCCTGGGGGTGGGGAGGAGGCTCTCACTTTCCTCTCTCTCTCTCTCTCTCTCCCCCCTCTTTCTCTGATTATCTCTCTATTTCTGTATTTCTCTGGTGAGCACATGCAACTTATAGCAAAAGATAAAAAGAAAAGAAAACAAAAACAAAAACAGAAGAAGTTGAATATTGTTCTCCCATGTGGCCTTAGCCTGCTAAGTAGCAGTGTCACCACCATGTGCTGCAGCGAGTCTGCTACACTTTCATTTCAGTCCTGGTACTCAGGCTGGGACCTTACAGTTTTATTCAGCACTGGAATTTGGGTAATTCATTTTGTGGAGGACTTGGCTGCTGCCTCCTAGGAGTGCACCCAGGATGCTCCTTGGTCCCCACCCTCAAGGACCTGTCACCCTCGGGGGCTTCAAGTCACATGTACCTCTCCACACCAGACTTCCATGGCCCTTGTGAGCCAAGAGCATATCATGTTTGTCTTTCAGATCAGAAGTTTCAGATCATACTTGGTGAGTGCAATATAAAGAGGGCCCAGCACACCACAGTCCTGGGCCTATTCTAGCTTACCACTTATTTTTATAGATACATTTCTTTTGCCTGTGATTGTTTTTGCAATAGCTGAGTAGAGCAGTTGCAACAGAGATCATGTGGTCCAAAAAGGCCAGGCTAATATTTTACATGGTGAACAGGTAGGAAGCAGGTATGACCCATCATTACTCCATTAACTACTAGTACATCCCTTTATGACCACTGCATGGGGTGGGGGTGGGGGACGATAAGAACTCTCAAGAGGCAACCTTGTAAAAATAAAAGATTATCAGCAATCACTATCTGCCCCTCCTCAGCCTGTGCCTCTGGAAAAGAACCAACCTTGAGGACAAATAAGATGCAAAAATGAATGCCTACTTTTTCCTCTTTGTTTATTTCTTTCATGAGAGTGAGAGAGAGCGAGAGAGAGCATGTTAGCAAGAGAAGCATTCTCAACACTGTGTCCCCCCTCAACCTTCTCAGCCAGCCAGGATCAGGGGTGCATGAGTGTGGAACCAAAATCTTCACTGTTCTATAGAAACCCAGCATTGCTCAAGCAGCGCTGCTGAGTCAACAAGGTGCCCAAATACCCCATGTGTATGAGGTTGCCTCTGTGAACCTGTTTCACTGATTTTGCATAGAACCTCTGAGGCTGATGTCAAGGCCTTCCAGGTGGTCGATTTGCCCACCTGTGGTGAAATATCATCTGGACCAAGGGTGGTGTCTATTCTGGACCACACACTAACTACCACATGGAAAGCTTTCAACAAAATAGTGTCTGAAATAGAGGCTAAATGGATAAAAGTTTGCAGAAGCTACGTCCCACATGTATTGCAGGAGCAAATGCTGAAAGTACCTAACACCTTTATTTATCTTTAAGTTGAAGTAGAGGTTTAAAGGAGCAAAGAGAGGAAAAGCTTTTTTTTTTTTTGAGAGGTTTTTGCTATAGGGCGCGTGCGCTCGCCAGACAGAGAGAGACAGAGAGATAGAAAGCGAGAAATCACCCCCCCCCAGGGGGGATGGCCACACCACAATCCCTTCTCCTCCATTCTACTCTTGGGATCTTGGGCGCGCACGCACACGCGCCCGGTGTGAGTTTAAGCCACCGGGTCCGGGACTCGAACCGTGGTCGACTACATGGGAGCCCAGCGACATAGCCATTATGCTAACTGCTGGTCCCGAGGAAAACTTTTGTAGAGGCAGCAGGGGACTTTGGTTCTGCCTGTTCCTGAGAAGTGTGAGGTCAGGTCAGTAGGAACAACCACTATGTTGGCTTTACACAAGTCATCCGTTATCAGACCTGGTAGGTACATAAGGCTTTTAATTTATTTATTTATATAGGGTATGTGCACTCACTAGAGAGAGACAGAGATAGAGAAGGAAAGTAAGAAATCATGCCAGGGGAGATGGCCATGCCACAATACCTTCTCCTCCACTCACCTCTCAGGATTCGGAGCACACATGCAACACATTAGGCTTGATTTTCAAGTCACCAGGTCTGGGTCTTGAACTGCAGACAGCCATGTGGGAGTCCAGTGCATTAACTACCATGCCACCTGCTGGCCCTGGTACTTGAAGTTTTAACACTATGGAGGATCACACCTTGGAATTCTGGGAGACCCCATGGGGCTTATCAAGGGGTCAAGAAGAGGGATCTATGAGAAGTGCTTAGTCTCAAACCTTCCTCTCTCACTCCAATAGGAGGATGGTTGCACTCCATTCTAAGCTATAATTTTCTGTAAGCATTTGCTTTTGTGTAAAAAAATAAAGGGAGGGGGTGTTCTATTAAAAGGTGGGAACTTAAAACCCACCACCTACTTTTTCATTATGTGGAGAAAGAATCCGGACTACCAGCTACCAGTTCATGTCCATTTGCTCTCCACTGTAACCCTTTTCCTAACACACAAGGTGTTCTTGACTACCATCTGTGGAGTGGGCAAACAGAGGCCAAGAAGACCAATGGCCTGTCCATGGTGCTGATCCATTCTGTAGTAGAGCTGGGACTAGACTCCTTGTCTCCTGACCTGTGGTCATTGGATCTCTTATCTTGGTGTATGTGATTTTTTTTTTTTCATTAAGAGCTTGTTCTAGGAATTTGTAAACAGAGGACTGATGATGAGCAAGACAATTAATTAAATGTCTTCAGATGTATTCCTTTAGGGCGAGTGGTTGTCAGACAACTCCAGTCTAAATGCAAATATTGCCTGGGAAGTAACAGGAAGTCATTGGCCTCACATCACCCTGACAGACACAAGTTCACCATAATGACAGGCCAGTTACTGGGCATGGAACAGATACCTTGACAAGGGAAAGGTGGAGAGAGGGGTGTGTTGACATGACAGCAGGGCTTGATCGCTAGAAGTGTGGGTCAGCATAGAAGCCAGAGCACGATTCCCATCACTCCTGTGTGGACTGAGCAATCTTCTTGACTTTCCTCAACTCTAGTTCTGTTATCTGTAAACTAGGTCCTTAGAGCAGCAGTCCCTAATACTTTTGGCACCAGAGACCAATTTCATAGAAGACAATTTTTCCATGAATCTAGGAGTGGGGTGGATAGTCAGGGTGGAAGAGGATGATTTCAGAATGATTCAAGCACGTTATGTTTATTGCCACTCTTGTAGGTATGGGGTATATTATTGTATGCCACCAGCCCATGGCCCGAGGGTTGGGAACCCCTGCCTGAGAGTGGTGGTGAGGGCAATCAGCACCAAAGAGGCAACATACGTGGTACCTGGCACAAGTAAGTCCTCAGGAAAAAGGAGATAAAGATTACTTACTTACTTATTCTGGAGATAAAGATTACTTTATTAGTTTATTACTTCTCCAGAGTAGATAAAGTAATCTGAGCCCCAACGCCCCATGAGCCCCATTAGCTGGGTATATGGGGGAATAAATAGCTAAGAAAGCCAGGTGACCTGTGCAGCATCGCTTCAACAGGTATTACCCTGCATGAGGGCACGGCCAGCGTGGCAAGGCAGACTCTGCCATCAGCCTTTCTGGATTAAAGGAAAAATGCTTTAAGCCGGCCCCTCAGGTCTGGAGTGTGCTCATTCCTCAGGGAAAGCAAGCTAGAAGGTGAGAGGAAGGTTCTGTTGGGCAAACTAGAAAGTACAGAAAGGGCTGTTGGCGGTTCCAAAGGCTGACCTACTATGGAGCAGGAAATTCTATGGTCTGGCCAGAGCCTGGGCCTTCCAGTGAATACATCAACTTAGAACTATGTCCTCGGTGGCAGCCACAGTCTTTGGTTAGACCCAGATCTTTCTACTTGTTCCTCTGCAGCCTAATTTTAGCCAGGTTATAAAAGGATATATGCTGGAAACGGTCCAATTCACACTCCACACAGCGACAGAGGACTCTCTTCCAGAGCATTCATCTCAGATTGGGCCAGCTGGAATTGATGCACTTTTAGCTGATCCAGAGTCAGGGGTCAACCATTGACCTCTTCACACCCCACCCTACCCCCCAGCCAAGATGACAGAGAGAGCAGCTGCAGGTCCTGGGCCAGGAATAGATGGGGCCGTCTGTCAGCTAACGCATCCCTTCCTCCATGAATAATGAGCTTGCTCCAGGCCTGGGGGACCAGCTTAAAGCATTTCTCCATTAATCTAAGAAGACTGACACCACACTCTAAGTTACCAAGCAGGGCCCTAGTGTAGGATGGCACAGGTCTAAATACTGGCGCGTAGGCCACCTGGCTTTCTGAGCACGTAGCTGCATTTCTAGCCTGGAAAGCCAGTTACGCTCAGACCTAATTCCCAACATGGGGAAATGTGACTTTTCATAATTCGAACAAGTCTCTCAAAGAACCTCACTTGCAAGTGAAGCACCTCTCTCTGTCCCTCCCCCCCCCCTTTTTGTCTCCTGGGGTGAGTTTGAATCCTAATCGAGAACTTGGTTTGGAGAAATCCCTCAGAGCAGTCCCTGAGGCTCCAAACCAAACCCTTTACCCCAGATGGTGAGACACTAAGAGCAAAGTGCAGTGTGGAGCTGCCATAGGGGATGACACAGGCTGATGCTGGGGTGGGAGCAGGGGGCTCTGCTCCAGACAGTGGACTTACCTAGAAACACATTGAGTTCTTTTATTGCTGGTAACCAGTTTAATTGCACTTTAATCAGAAAATGTGCTTTGTATAATATTAATTCTTCACAATGTGTTGCAAGTTCTTTGTGGGCATTTGTTTTTCAGTTTCATTTGTGAGATCTTATTAAGATCTATTCTTTGTTTCCTTTCCAAATCCGAATACCAAGGCAGAAAATTAGGACCAAGGGGCTGAGAATTGAGAAATACTCCCAAAGGACCACCTTCAGAGGCAGGACTGGCTTCATAGACTTGTGATCCATGCCCAGAATGGCCTATGCCTGTCACCATCTTAAAATCTTACTAAGTTTTGAGTAAAGAGCCCCCCAACACACACACATTTTCATTTCACACTGGACTCCACAAATTATGTAGCTGATCCAGTCCGAGTTTCTGGGGCACCTTAAGGAACAGGGAGTCTCAGTAGGTTCCCATGGGCCATTCCCATAAAGAAAAATGGTGGCAGAGAGAGAAGGAAGAATTTTGTTTTTCTTTTAGCTTTTACTGTAGACTGAATGTGCTCGCCAGAGTGAGAGAGACAGAGAGAGGGGAAAATGAAAAACCACCACCTGTGGGAATGGCCATGCTGCAATCCTTTCTCCTCCAGTCCCCTTTCAGGTTTTTGGGTATGCATGCACACGTATCTGGTGTGAGCTTCAAGCTGCTGGATCTGGGACTCAAATTGTGCAGCCGGCCATATGGGATCCAGCACTTTAATGGCTACACCATCTGCTGGCCTAACACAGGTCTTTCACTTTCTAGAACATACCTCACTCTGCCCTTACTTGTTTTTCTCCAGCTCTTCCTATGGCAGTCTCCTTCTCATTCAGGTCTCAATTCTAATGCCTTCCTCTCGGAGGGGCCATGTCCACCTATCCTGCTATTCACTGCAGCACCAGGTCCTCTACCTTCATAAATCCAATTGCATTCTTATGTCTCATTTCAGTCTGTTCACTTTATTCACGCACACACACTCACACACACGCACACAAATACACATGAACACTCCCCCATCAGAATGCAGGTTCCAGAAAGGCAGGGCCATTTCCACATTCCTCTCTTTCTTTATTCCTCAAGAATTCAACAAACCCAGGGTCTAGTTCCAGTTCTGAAGGTTAACTTCTGCCTGATTCAAGCAAGTTACTAAGACTCTCTTCATCCATACAATGGAGAATAATGATAACAAGAAACAAGTAGAATAACACAAACGCATAATACAAGATCCAACGTGGAATGGATACTCAGTAAGAATTTAGCAAATGAATGAATGCACATAACTGACAATGGCTGAGCCCCCAATATGTGCAAAGTGCAATGTAAGGGAGGTACTTACTTATTATTAACCCATCTTAGAGATGAAGAGACTGAGACTGAGGTTCAGAAGAACTGAATAACCTGCCCAAGGTCATACAGAAAATGACTACAGACAATCCAAAAATTTGATATTAGAGAGGAGAGGTGCAGATACCAGAGACTGGAAGGAAGGGGAGTGGGTTGTAGAGACTGGGCAGTGGGAGGTGGGTAGGAGGGACAGAGGGGAGAAACATTTAACAGACAGAAGAATGTGAAGTTCCCTTTTCAAAAATGAAACTAATTTTTGCTTTATAATAGATAGATGATAGATACTAAGATAGATAGATAGATAGATAGATAGATGATAGAAAGGTGATTGATGATAGATAAATAGATGATAGATAGATAGATGATAGATTAGATAGATTAGATAGATAGATAGATAGATGCTATGTAGATAGATGCTATGTAGATAGATATAGATAGATGATTGATGATAGATAGGTGATTGATGATAGATAAATAGATGATAGATTAGTAGATCAGATAGATAGATGCTATGTAGATAGATGACAGATGATAGGTGATTGATGATATATAAAGAGATAGATGATAGATAGATAGATAGATAGAATAGACACATTAGATAGATAATAGGCCATGGGATCCCCAGTTAGAAATTGGGCTCTTGGGGGACCAGCAGTTAGCGTAATGGCTATGTTGCTGGACTCCCATGTAGTCGACCGCGGTTCAAGTCCCAGACTCGGTGGCTTAAACTCACGCCGGGCGCCTGTGCGTGCGTGCCCAAGATCCCGAGAGGAGAATGGGGGAGAAGGGATTGTGGCATGGCCATCCCCCCTGGGGGGTGATTTCTTGCTTTCTGTCTCTCTGTCTCTCTCTGTCTGTCTGGCGAGCACACGTGCCCTATAGCGAAAACCTCTCCAAAAAAAAAAAAGGGAAATTGGGCTCTTAGACACAGAGCCTACATCCTCCTCAGTTCTTTCACTTCCGATTGCAATAATCCTACACTCTTGCATGGAACTTTCCAACTACAGGGTATATTCATTACACCTGTAACTGTGTTCTGAAGTCATTTCATGCCTCACAGCAACCCTGAAATGCAGGCGAGGTCTCTTCCAACTTTAGGAACTGTGGGTCAGGTTCTGTGAGGAAACTACAGTCGAGGGAAGGCTTCAGAAGCTCAGCAGGGAGGAAGAGTTAAGGCCCAGAGACAGAAGGTCATGAATGACATGGTGGTTAAGTGCTAAATCCTACATGGCTGAATCTATGATTCAAGTCCCTGATCCAGCAGCCTGAAAACCAAACCAGGCATGTGTATGTGTGCATGTTCAAAATTCTGAGGCGAGAATGAAGGAGAAGGAGTTGTGGTGTGGCCATCCCCACAGGAGATGATTTCTCACCTTCCCTCATTCTCCTCTGAACACAGAGATTTCTATGGCAAAGAATTCTAAAAAACAGACAAATCAATAATAAAATAATAAAATAATAATAATAAAACCCTGACAGAAAGTTAGGGTTCAGATTGGATTCCTCAGTGACCAGGGCTTGGAGTGCAGAAAGGTGGATCAGAAATGAGGATGAGTCTTACTATCTGGAACAGAGATGAATAAAGATCTCTCCTATTAGGATGAGGGTGAGAGTAGGTCCTTTTAAGACCAGAGGATCCCCCAAGCCAGAGACTAGTGATACCTGGGACCCTTTCTTACCTCACCTCCAGGATCTCATTCTGTAAGTAATCTGTTCCTTGTTTCTTGTCACACTTTCTGCTCCACTGTCAGCAGCACCTCTAAACACAGACCCTTGCCTTTTTCCAATTTCATAATTTTTTCAAAAAAACCTTTCACTGGGTATTAGGAAAGCAATCTCTAGCTACACAAGTCAAAACAGTTCAAAAATTTTGCTCATTGGCCAGATATGCTAACATCTACAGTCATTCATTTCCATTATAATTAATACAAAAGCTTTCGTGTTTCTATTAATGGAAAAGCCAGCCCAAGCATTGAACGAGTCATATTGACAAAAGAGGTTTGTAATTACAGACGAAGTTCTGTTGTGACACTGAGGAAACTGGAGAAGAGGGCAGTGGAGGGGGAATCTCAATGTAATTGTGAGCTAAGAAGCAGCTGCAACCTCAGCGTTTGCCTCACCAGCAGTTTGACAGCTGTGAAAGTGATCAGGGGATGGTGGCAATCCTTGGGATGTACAGGGAAGCCACTTGTACACAACCAAGGGAGAGGTTTGTCTGATTGATTGATTTGATTTGATTTAATCATTCATTCAAAAATACATACATACTTGCTAGTGGGCACATGAGAAAGACATGTACTTACCAGAGAAAGAGAGAGGGAGAGAAAGTGAGAAGGCAAGCCACCAGATTAGGGACTTTCTGCCATAAGGGAGTCCAGCACCTTAACCACCACGCCACCTGCTGGCCCTGAGCAAGATGTTTTACATAAAGTCCTTTATGTAGAGGCAAGAACATGAGATTTTAGAGCCTACTGTCTTGCTGCTACTGAGCATAAACATCTTCTGGGAGTTTGACCAAAAGCGTTTCTGACCAGGTATGACCAGAGCTGCATCTATCAGGAATCTGTGAAGGCACTTCAAAAAGTGCATGGAAAAATGTGACCAGCAATTAGCATAATGACTATGTCGCTGGACTCCCATGTAGTCGACCGTGGTTCAAATCCTGGACCCGGTGGCTTAAACTCACGCCGGGCGCCTGTGCGTGTGTGCCCAAGATCCCGAGAGGAGAATGGAGGAGAAGGGATTGCGGCGTGGCCATCCCCCCTGGGGGGCGATTTCTCGCTTTCTGTCTCTCTGTCTCTCTCTGTCTTTCTGGCGAACACACACGCCCTATAGCAAAAACCTCTCAAAAAAATAGAAAAAAAAAGTGCATGGAAAAATGGAAGGAAAGTATGAATATTTTAGTGCAAAAAAAAAGTTTAAAAGTCATGCTGAGTTTTTCATGATACATATTTTCCATGAAATTTTTGAAGATCCCTCATCTGAACATTCTAAAATTAAGTGTACAAAGTACATTACTTATATGAAGGGACTTCAAATATTTCATGGAAAAATGAAATTTACTTATATGAAGGGACTTCAAATATTTCATGTAAAACTGAAATTGAAGTATGAGTTTATTTTGGAACAAAAATTGAAATCCTTGTGTAGTTTTCTCACAACACTATTTTTTAAAGAGACTTTTGCTATAGAGTGTATGTGCTCACCATAGAGACAGAGACAGAGATTCAGAAAACAAGAAATCACCCCCCAGGGAGATGAGCACACCACAATCCCTTCTCATCTTGGGATTTTGGACAGGCACACACACATACACCTGGCATGAGTTTTAAGCCACTGGGTCCAGGACTTGAACTACAGTCAATTATGTGGAAGTACAGTGATGTAATCATTATGCCATCTGCTGGTTCCCTCACAACACTTTTGAAGACTCTTACATGACTAAAATCTAAATAGGGCACTGGTATAGCTAGGGATTTGTGCATGTCATATATCTTTTATGTTGGTTTATAAAATATAAATAAGCTTAAAGAAGAAAAAACTAAGTCACTACTGCTATGGTTTGGATGCCCCCAGCCCCTCCCCCAAAATCATGTGTCAGAATTTGGATGTATTGTAAAAGTGTTAAGTGAAAATTTAACTTTCATGGTAGCCCAGGGTGGGGCCTTTGGGTGTGAAAAGGTCATGAGGGTGGGGCCCTAAGTTTGAGTTCTGGTGGGTTTGTAAGAAAGAAAGGAGACCAGAACAGGCAGAAACATGAGCAGTCACACTGCTTAAAACCCCATCTGCTGCCCTCTGCCATGTTGTAGCTGGCCTAATGACAGCCTCATGCCTGTGGACATTTTAGCCACTAGCATCATGAGTCAAATAAATCTCTATTCTTTACAATTGTCCAGTCTCAGGTACTTCCATAAGTCACACAATAACTGAGTAAGACAACCAGCAATGCTTTCCCTCAGTGTTAAAACCTTGTGGGGCTAGCCCTTGTGGCCTAGTTATTAAGGGAGCCAGATCCCACACGGCCAACTGTTGGCTGAATCTTGGCCCTGGAGGCTTAAAAATCATACCAGATGCATGTGTGTGCACTCCAAATCCTGACAGGATGGAGAAATGGAAGACAAAGGATTGTGGCATGACCATGCCTCATTGGGAGGAGCTTTCTCTCTTTCCCTCCCTCCTTACTCTCTGTCTCTCCATCTCTTCCTTTGGGGTGCATATGCACTCTTAGCAATCAATCAATTAACCAATCAAATGTTTTTGTGTTTCTTTCCACTTTTTTCTTCTCACCTAGAAACGGTCAGCCCTAATACAGATGTCCAGTTCTTCCCAGTGGCCAAACTAGAGCTGCCCTGTAGCTATTTTTGCCCCCCTTACTCATCCCATGTCCACACCTCCCAAAGATCAGCAGCCATCTCCTGCATCCACCTGGTAAGAAAGGGGCAGGTGGCAAAGATCTGGGTAGGAAGCTCGGCACACCTGGATCCTAACTCAGTCTAACCTTACTTTGCCGTGTGACCTTAAACTTCTCAGAGGTCAGGGTCCTCCTGTGGAAAAAAAAGGGGGTTGCATTCAAGGTCTGAGATTTGATTATTCCAGATGAAGCAGGAACCAGCCCTTGGCAGAGAGGACCAAGAAGGGTTGATTTCCAGTGTGGCCTGCTCAGGTGTGTGTAGAGTGGGCTTATAGACATAGGGAGGGAACTGAATCTGTAGGTTCACTATTGCAAAGCTATGGGATATTATTGGGTCACTGGGAAAGTCATGATGTATTTTTTCTACGCAAAAATGAGTAATGACTTTTATGACAACCTAATATTCTCTGTTGCCAGGTTTTTCCCTAGAAGATGGGATGGGGGCAGAGATGCCTCCTGGAAACAGGAGGCTTTGGCTATTTGCAGGGGCTGGGTGACCCATGTGCTCAGCTAGGACACCTCAAGCTCCTTCCACTTGAATGGCCCAGCCATGGCCTATAGCTGCTTGGTACTCTCATGGAGATGGTAGGAAGAAGCTTATCTTCTGAAAAAGTCAAGAAGCCCTGACATGGAACTTGAGTGGTCTCACCAATCTTTAGTCCTTTAACCCTGCATCCTTGGGCCAGCCATTGCCTTTGTAAAATAATGCCTATTCTTTTGTGCAAACATAGCTTACATATACATAGCACTTACACACCCAGCATTATTCTCAGTGATATTCATCTAGGAACACTTTCAACTCTCACAACCCTCTGAAGTAAGCAGGAGGTTGGATATATGAAGCTTCCCGTCCACAGATAAAAAGCGGTTGACTCTTGGCTATTTCCTTGATGCATTCTCTTATTATGTCCACTTTATAAATAACGGAAATAAGTTCAGACATGTAACTTCTCAAGATCACACACCGCCATCTACTTTCTGGCTACATTGCCTTGCCCAGGATTTGCTTAGCTTAGTTTCAGTGGTCAGAAGGAGGTTAGTAGCATCCTGTCTCTTTTTATTCAGGCAAGCCAGTTATCTCTCCAGCTCCGGAATGGGTCTCTCAGCAGATGTGGTCCCCAAACCTGCTAAAGACCACAGGGCTCCCCAGTATCCAGTTCACCTGTTGTGCCCAGCCCCACCTGTCCCTTGCAAGTTACCTTTCTGTATCACTGTCACTGGACGCCACCTCTTCCAAGGCTGCCTGAAGGTCTGCAATCCGCCGTATGGACGTCTCCAGGTCTGTCTGGAGGGTCTGCCTCACTGCTGCGAGCTCCTCCACGTACTTCTCCTGGAGACAGAGACAGCAATGTGTGTTGACCTTGGGCAAGAACCCACCCACCCAGGAGATCTTCCTGGGAGGGAACGGACACAGGCTGAGCTTAGCTCCTATGATCTGGTAGGTACTCCATGAAAGACTAACTCTACAGATGGGCTTATGGGATCCTCAGACAGGTGCTCGACACTTTATAGAAAAAGGAATGGAGCTCAGGGCCCAAGGGCATGAGATCCAGAGGCAGAGCTTGCTCACTCATGCAGGGGGTGCTGAACCCAGTGTCTCTCATCCAGTGAACCATACTCAGAAATTACACCACAACGCTTTCTGGTGCACAGTAGGTGTTCAACTCATTCTCTATGGAAGACTGAATATGAAACCAAGAACAGCCACAGAGGCTGTTTTTGGAAGCCATGCCCTAGGGATGGATCTGGTGCAGGAGGTTGTGAGGAAGGCAGAACAAGAACAGCTTTCTCTCAATTCTGTCGTCCAGTAGCCCCCACCTTTCTGTACTCTGCAAAGGCAAAGATACAAAACCCAACGGGCTTTCTTAGAGCAGAAGACACTGCTGGCAATCGCTGAGTGGGTTGGGTGAGTTGTCTTCATGACCACACTCACTCCTCAAAGACTGGCAGGAGTCATTACTATTTCTCCCATTTCACAGGGGAGGAACTGAGACCTTGAAAAGTGAAGAGCTCATGGCAGTGTGAGCACTTGAGCTCAGTGCCTCTGACTCCCCTCTCAGTGCTTATTCTCTGTACTCAGTACTCTCGTGCTTCCCTAATCAGATTTTGTCTGGACTCGGGAAAACCCCCGAGCTCCATTTGCAACCTATTTGACAGATCCCTACCCTTTACCATGATGATTGCTCATTGAGAATGACTTGGCCTCCACCCTAGGGGACCCAAGGCAATCTCTGGAGACTTTTTATTTTTATTTTTATTTATTTTTTGCCATAGGATGTGTGTGATTGCTGGATAGAGAGATGGAAAGAGGGAAAATGAGAAATCACCCCTCAGAGAGGATGGCCACACCACGATCTCTTCTCCATTCTTCTCTCAGGGTTTTGGACACATACAGACAGCTCCTGGTGTGATCTTCAAGCTGCTGGACCCAGGACTTGAACTCTGGTCAGCCATGTGGTAATCCAGCACCTTAACCACCATACCATCTGGTATCCCCAATTGGAGCCATTTTTATTTGTTTTTTAATTTAATTTTAATTTTTTTATATATATTCAATCTCTGTACATCACTACAGCTTATAAAATGAATTACCCAACATGAATACACTTCACAGTCCAACTGAAGATACCATACATGTTATTGACAGACAATCCTCCATTTCTGAGTCCCTTCTATGTCTTGCCTATTTTTCTCCTTGATTCCTTTCCTATCGCGCTCTCCCATTTTTAATCATCAGAACTTGGGGGGCATGCTACTGACATCTAACAGGTAGAGACCAGCAACACTGTTCAACATTCTACAAAACACAGGACCACCACTGCCATGGCCACAAAGATTTATCTGGCCTGAATGTCAAGAGTGCTGAGTCTGAAACCCAGGGTTAAACCCAGAATCCCACCTTTTGGAAGTAATCCTATGGAGAATAAATCAAAAAGCAAAGCAAATCTCTGTGCCCAAGGATGCTTGGAGCGGCGCTATTGATGACAGAGAGAAACTGAAAGCTGCCTCATCACCTAGCAATTGGAAATGGTTAGCGAAATCACAGCGTGTCATTTTGATGCTATTAGGCAAGCATTAATGTTAGAAATAAGGACTGTGGTAGCGTGGAATGCTTCTGTAAGATAATGTGGAGCAAACAGAACCAGAATCTATGTGATGAATACACACACTTGGAAACAGACCTGGAGGAGTGGGAATATTAATAGGTGCAAAAGTGGAGTTATGAATAGGACTTTCATTTTAAATTGTTCTAATTTTGTAATATTTGATTTTTGACTATTGTTTAAAGGAGCACACATATACCAATGGAGGAGAATATATAGAGGTGAAAATATAAGGACTTAGGGTCAGTTTTTTTTTTGTTTGTTTTTTTTTTTGTTTTTTTGTTTTTTTTTTTTTTTGCTACAGGGCACGTGCCCTCACCAGGAAGACAGAGTAAGGCAGAGAGACAGAAAGTAAGAAATCACCCCCAAGGGAGGATGGACACACCACAATCCCTTCTCCTCCATTCCCCTCTTGGGAGATTGGGCATGCACACACACGTGTCCGGCATGAGTTTAAGCCACCAGGTCCGGGACTAGAACCATGGTCAACTACATGGGAATCCAACGACATAGCCATTATACCAACTGGTGATCCAGGGTCAGATCTAAGTGCAATTCCAAACTCCCCAATGAACTCACTGGCTATGTGACCTTGAACAGCTCATACCTCTCTGACCCTGAGATCAGTTTTCTGTTTTGCCATTGGAACTAAGGCCAGTGAGGTCACTCGCTGTAAGCAAGGAGCAGATCTTAGACTTGAACCCTAGTCTTCTCGGCTCCTGCTGCAGTAACCTTTCTGAGGCTATTTGTAAACACGCCAGTGGAAATCCACAAGGACCATAGCTTCCCCCTGTTACGGGGCACGCTCCACTCTCCACGGTAGATCAGCTTGACCATTCACATTATTGTTCAGTGTGTGCCTTTTGAATCATTCTGGGTATTTTCTGACTTTAAAAAGAGAGAGAGAGGCAAAGACTACACAAGCCCAAGGACCAAGCCAAACAGATGAGAGAAGGGGTGGCATGGAGGGCGGCGGAGTCCACGTGAGAAGGAAATGGCTGTGTGCTTTAGTTGATTGAAGTTGCCAGCTGTGAAATCCCCACTCCAGGACTGACAGGCGAAGAGATAAGCTGAGGCAGGAACCCCCAGGCTGGAGGCCAGTGGGCTGTCAGAGGAAATAAAAGACACTGAGGGACAGCGAGGCAGGTGCCCACTCCAGGGCACCAGATGTCAGTTCATCAACGCACCTAGAAAAACGCCTGGATACAAAATCCTAGCAGCTTACAGGAGCATCTGTCCAAGCTCAGTTCTTTCCTAGTGGGCCGAGACAATGGCATCACTCGGAATTGAACACCTTCCCCCAAGAGACATGGTCCGTGTCTTCCTATGACATAGAGGCAGAGGAATCTGGGTTTCTGCCTTACATCTTACCATGTCCACAAGTCCACATGCCATAGGCATGTGCTAGGTGTCCTGAATCCTCTCAACAAACCATCAAGTTTGCATGTTTGTTTTCGATAGTGGGGAGCGGAGGACCAAAGCAGCAATATGATGAATGATCATGCAGCTGGGAGAGTGCTAAGCTCAGGTGGGTGAGCAAGTGTTGGGTTCCCAGTGAGGGCTCTTTAGACCATGTGTGCTAAGATGTGAGAAACTAGCACAGACCTCCTCTCCCAGTTTTACCTGAGGGGAACCCTGCCCATGCTGCTGTCATCTAAAGGTAGGAAGGGGCTGAAGTCTACACCTTCAGGAAACCTCCTAGTGGGTGGAGGAGAGGGACACTGGCAGGTGCTGTGTATCAAGGGTGGGTGGTTCTAGACTCTGACTAAATGGGTGGGCAGAGGAAAGAGAGATCCGAAATGGGTCAAACCCCTAATATCATGAAAGTGGAAGTAGGCTCTGGAGCTAAGCTGCAGGTTCAAATCCTAACTCTATGCTCTCTGGCTATGCGACCTTTAGCAAGTTACTCAACCTCTCTGACCCTTGGTTGTAACATCAGTAACATGGGGGCAGTAGCAGTCTCTCTCGCAAAGGTCTTTTGTGAGTAGATGAGCTTGGCAGAGTGGAAAGTCTTGACTAACAGTGATATTGCTATCATTTAGTTCTTAGAGGATAATGAGGAGCCTCACAAAGGGTGATATTGTCTCTATGCCACTGAGAAGACTTGCTAAGGTTGCACAGCAGATAAGAAGACTGAAATTCAGGACTCAGACTCCAAAGCCTTTTCACTGTCCTGCACAGCAAAGACATGAATGAAAAACGAAGGCAGCCAAAATGTTGAGCTAGAGTGAGAAGAGTTAAGAATATGACAGCTATTGGTCAGGTGGTTAAGGTGGACTGGATCACACATGCCCAGCCCGGTGGTTCAAATCTCAGATCTGACAGCTTGAGAAATATGCCAGGTACATGTGAGTGCATACTCTAAATCTTGACAGGAGGGAGTGATGGAGAAGGAATTGCAGAGTGACTATTCCCCACTGGGGGTGATTTCTCCTCTCCCTCTGTCTCTGGGGAGCAACTGTACCCCCCAGCAAAAGATAAAAGAGGGCAGCTGTCAATAGACAAGAACAAGGCTCGAGGGACCTGCTAGTACCCCAACACCCTCTACCATGCCCCTTCAACCTCCTCTGTCAGGGGATACACACCAGACTCAGGAGGAATACCTTAAGGAGAGGGATTTGAGACATTTAGTGCCTGTGTAATCAGCAATCAGCAAAATCTTTCCTGCTTCAACTTGAAAACCAAATGGAGTCTGCTGATTGCAGAGACCAAATCATTAGGCTAAACAGATGCAGTGCCCAGACAGTCTCCCTGGTGCAGACAAAACAAGGCCCCTGTCCAAGACACCCTCAAAAGACATGGAGGGCCACACAAGAGAAGCACCCCCTTTCAGGCCTAGAGTTCTGACTCTCTTCAGCCCTCCAGTTCCTCCAGAAAGTGGGCCAGAAGGCAGGGTTACATCTGACGAATAACCTAGGGGGCTGGTTCAGGGCCATTCTGTTCAGACAAGGCCATGTGTTGAGGCCAGGTTTGAGCTTGGTCTTCTCTCATGGTCGACCCTCAAAAAGAGCTCTCTTCAGAGACGTAGAGGTCCCATAACACAACACTGGAAAGAGACAGGTTCAAGCATCAGTGTCTCCATTTCCAAAGGGTCAACAGACACCTAACAGTTCCTTCTATTTCTTCACCCATGGCAGGCATGTCTAATCAATTACTGCACAGACCCAAGCAATCGGGGGACCAGAGCCCACTCTGAGCCACCTAGTGAAGTGCTTCATTCCAATGCTGTGCTTCATCTGCCAGCACTGACTAGATTGCACAACTCTGCCACATCTTAAGTGATCCCAATTCTCACAGAAATGCTTTTTGAAACTTCCAAGAATCCTCTTCCTTGGGGACTTATTTCCCTTGGAAATTGGTGGGTATTCTATGGAACGGAGTGAAGCCCAAGCTAATCACACTTACAGAGAAACCCCGGAAGGCAGAGAAGGGGAGAAAAGCAAACTGCTAAGAACATGGCGAGCAGCAGTAATAGCAGTGGCTTTAGAGCAAGATGAACCCTGAAACGACTATGTGAATTTTTAAATTTTAATTTGTCTTCCATGAGCAAGAGAAACACACATACACACACACAGAGTAGGGTGGTGAAAAGAGAACCCTAACAAGGTCTTGATGCTGTGATCCACTCCCTGCCTGAGCCGGTCCTGGCTCACATGCAAGCACATGGTGGGCGTATTCTGTACATAAACCTGGAACCTTCCCAGGCAGTCAGCCTTACAGGGCACCACTGATCCACCACTGTCTGGCCCCAACTCTGTGAATTTGGTAGATTTACTTACTCTTTCAAAGTTTCCCATCTGTTAAAATGACAATATTATTCCCTGACAAAGGGTTGTGGCAAGGAACGAATGCAAGGATGAAAAATTGCTTATTCTGGGCATATCTAATTCAGTGACATGTTCTTGGTCATTGCAAATGTCCCTATTTCCTTCTTTCTAAGTAACCACTCAGAAAATATGAAACATTCAAGTTTTGTACAGTGAGGACAAATTTATTTTTCAGAAAATAAAAGAATGTGCACCCTTTTTTTTTGTTGTTGTTGAAGCCAGAAGGATTTTATGCAATGCCCCCAAGGAGCCTATATGTGTTATGAAAATAGAAACACACTCAGACACCCAACCAAAGGCACTTAATAGAGGGAGTTGGTTACCAGGTAATGGAAGAGTTGAGAAGCCAGGAGAGACTGGTGACGGCAGGAAGACACTGCCAAGCTAGGGCTGGAAGGAAAATCAAAAGAGTTGGACCATCCAATGAGAGGTGCAATTTCAACACACTGCTAGTGGAAGCTGACTTTATGAAGGAAGAGGTCCTCATGGAATTAAAAGAAGAACTGCTTCCAGGAATGCCCTGAGGCAGCGCTGAAAGGAAAAAGTATCCTGATTTCTTTCCTCTCTCTGTCCTTCAATTGTCTATCACTGTCTGTGATGGTTAGCTCTTGGGTGTCAGCTTGACTGGATTAAAAAATATCTAGAAACCTGATAAAGCATTATTCTCTATATGTCTGTGGCAGTGGTTCCAGAAGAGATGAACATACAAGTCTGAGCACGCCAGGTGGGGAAGTGATGTAAATGATGTACACTAGGCATACCCTCAGTGTAGGCGGGCACCATTCAATCAACCAGGGGCATGGAGAGAGCAAATATGGAAGATGGATGGGTCTCTTCTGACATGTCAGAATTCAAGGCTCACTGCCATTGGACTCCAGGACCCCATATCAGTGGTTCCCCCAGGTTCTCAGGCTTTTGGCCTCAGGCTGAGAGTTACATCATTGGCATCCCCACCTCTGAAGCCTTTGGACTCAGTCTGGGATGTGTCACCAGCATCCCAGAATCTCCAATTTTTTTGTTTTTTTTTTTAAGAGGTTTTCGCTATAGGGCGCGTGCGCTCGCCAGACAGACAGAGAGACATAGAGACAGAAAACGAGAAATCACCCCCCAGGGGGGACGGTCACGCCGCAATCCCTTCTCCTCCATTCTCCTCTCGGGATCTTGGGCACGCACGCACACGCGCCCGACGTGAGTTTTAAGCCACCGGGTCTGGGACGCGAACCGCGGTCAACTACGTGGGAGTCCAGCGACATAGCTATTACGCTAACTGCTGGTTCCCCCAGAATCTCCAGTTTTCAGATGGCTTGTTGGAACTTCTCAGCTGCCATAATCTCATGAGTCGATTCTCTGAACAAATGCCCTTCTGCACATGGACTAGGGCACACTCATGCACACACACACACACTCTCTCTCTCTCTCTTTCTCTTGGTCTGTCTCCATAGAGAACTCTCACTAATATACTGCTTTTTGTTGGGTGAACCTACCCAAAAGATAAGGAAACCAGTAAACAGCATTTCCTGTATTAAGACAGCAGAGAAAATAATGAGTAAGAATGGATATGAGAATGAATAGGAAAGTGGTTGGCACAGAGCACAAAATCACCCAGGATCAATCCAGGCTTCATTTTTTAAAAACCAGACAACTGTCTTCAGTTTGTAAGAATTCATCAAACTATTCCTTTATCAGATATACATGTTTTTACATAGACGTTTCAAGGGAAAAGTTCTAAGGAATCTAGAATTATGATTTTCACATGCTATAGAATCAGGTGCTGGATTACAAATCCTTAGTCTGTATTAATTATTTATCACTGCCTAACAAATGACCTCAACACTTAGTGTTTTGAGATAATCAAATATCACATATTATCTCTCGTGGGTTTTGTAGGTTAAAAATACAAGAGTAGCATATGTATCTGGGTGGCTGTGGCTCAGGGAATTTTGGTAGGCGGAATAAAGGTATCTGGATCGGGATCCTGGAACATGTGTGGATGTTACTACGTATGGCGAAGGGCATCTTTGGATGGGATTAAATTAAGGATCTTGAGGTGGGGAGATTATCCAGGTGGTCCCATAGTGTAGTGATGGGTATCATCCTCATAAGAGGATGGTAAGAGAATTAGAGGAGGGGAAAACAGCTACTTGGTGACTGAAATTGAGGATGCAATGACGCCTTCAGGACCCAAGGCACACTGGCTGCCTATAGAAGCTGGAAGAAGTAAGGAACGGACTGTCACTTGGGCCTCCAGAAGGAATCAACACTGCTTCCATCTTGATGTTTTAACCTTTTAAGACTCGTTTTGGATTTCTGAAAATGAAAACTAAAAGAATAAGGTTTTAGTATTTTAAGCTACTATGTTGTTGTTACTTGTCTCAGCAGTAACAGGAAACTAAGGCAGGATTTCTTATGATGTTAAATCAAAAGGCCAGCCAGGGCTATGGTTGTCCCAAGGCTTGACTGAGGTCCCCTTCTAGACAGCTTTACTGACATGGCTATTGGCTTGAGGCCTCAGTTCCTCACTGGCTGTTGGCAGGAAGGATCAGTTCTCTGCCTCAGAGGCCTTCCATGGAGTCTCTCCAATGTCTTCATGACAAGTGACTGGTTTTCCCAAACCAAGTGGTCCAAGACAGAATGAAGAAGACATCAAATGTCATTTATAACCTAGCTTCAGAAAGGATACATCATTACTGCGGACATAATCTACGAGTCACACAGACTTTGACATAACATGGGAGCTACACAGGAGTGTAAATGCCAGAGACGGAGGTCGTCAGGAACCATGTTGGAAGGTGGCCATCACAGCAACATTAGACGTTCTTCCCACTTAAGAAAATTCCAGGTTATGTATGGAGACCTTCCTGAGTATGCCAAGTGCACAAGTGCCCACAGTCCAGAGTTGGTTGAAGCTGGGGGTGGATCATAACATTAAGACCCTGTTGGTGGTGCTGCCTCTTATCTCTCCTTCTCTTTCTCTCTCTCTCTCTCTCTGAAGAAACAGATAAATAAACTTTTAAGAAAAGAGAAATTTGGACACAGATACACACAGAGGGAAGACCATGTGGACAAACACAGGAGAACATCATGTGAAGACTGGAGTGGCATGGTCTGCAACCAATGACCATTAAGGATAGCTGGCAAACCACCAGAAGCTAGGAGACAGACATGGAACATTTTCCTCCCCAGGACCTTCAAAGGGATCATAATCTGGCTGACACCTTAATTTTTTGGACTTGTAGTCTCCAGCTGTGAGAAAATTAACCTCTGTTATATAAAGCCTAGTTTATAGAACTTTTGTTTCAGCAGTCTTGGGAAACTCATATATCATATGCTCTTTTCTTTCTCTTTTAATCACAAATGTTTTGATTTTCTGGTTCTGACAGGGTTCACTAAAGAGAATTCAGAAAATAAAATGGCAAGATACATGTACTATATATGTGTGTGTGTGTAAGCAAAATCATCCTTAAGTCTCTTACTTGGAAACTACTATTCTTTACTTATTATTTGTTTTTTAAAAATTTTTGCCAGAGGGTGCATGATGCATCAGAGAGAGAGAAAGTAAGAAAGCACCCCCACCTCCATGGGAGAGGTACACAGCAATTCCTTCTCTGTCTCTTCCCCCTTTCAGGATTTTGAGTACATATGCACACACACATGCCTGGTATGTTTCTCAGGCTACCAGGTCCAGGAATCAAACTACACAGCTAGGCATGTGAGATTCAGCTGCCTTAACCACCATGCCATGCGCCGGCCCAGGGACAACCACTTTAATGAGTATGTTGGTATATTTCCATTTTGTGTTCATTTCTGCATGTGTACATAGATGCATCTATGTGACACGCACTCAGGTAAAATAGTTTTATAGTAAAAGTGGAATGGAGATGGCTATGTGGACAAGGAGGAAACTGGAGAACCATAACCCACCCAACTTTCCCTGCCAGAACTCTCTATTATCTTGAGGAAGAAGTTTTCAGTTCCCTGCACCTGCTTGCAGTCTTTCCTTTCTCTTCTTATTTTTCAAGCTGATTGTTTTAAAATGCCCCCAGCTGTAGCCTGAAGGTCTTTATAGCTTTCTGGAAAGTGCACATTTAGGCAACTTGAGCTGTTTAAAGTCTGGATGATAGAAAGATCTTGCCTATAGAAAAAAAATCTAAGACAGGTATATTGCTATGTGCATTTAGACATTTCATGCACATCTGTGGACACATACACCATGCACTACAGCCAAAACTGAGACTCAGAGCAGGAAGCCACCTGGCCAAGAGGTGAGAAAGAATTAAAACCCAGGTCTTTAATACCCAGCTCCTCTCTGTAGAAAATGCATGCCTCTCTGCATTTCACTAGCTTCACTTTTTTTCTTTATTCATTATAAAGTGTGTGTGCACATACATGCACAAGAGAGAGAGAAAGAGAGGGAGAGAACGAGACAAGCACCGTCCACAAGATGTAGCCATGCCACCATCCATCCCCTTCCTTTAGCTCTCCAGTGTGGGTCTTTGACACTCACACACATGCCTGGTGTATTTCAGGCTGACCTGACTTGGGATTCAAACCAAAGTCACCATTGTGTGGGATCCAGCGTCTCTTGATCAGTGAATTATTGCTGTGCCATGGAACTCACCCATTTCATTCACTTTAGATGGGACATTTCTGCCTGAACACCCACTTCAGTTACTTGACAATCATGGTGCCACAGAATGGATCTTCCAGGGTGAGGAGGGATCTTTGTACTTGATCCTTGGGATCTCAAGTCTCTCCTGATTGGTAGAGAGGAGTGGAGGGCACAGTGTCCTAAGAGCTCTCACACACAGAAGGGGAATGTGCTGAGGGTCTCTCAGGTCAATGGGATGGATATGGGCAGGGGTAACCAAGCTTTAAGGTGCCAACATGCAGCTCTACCTTGGGTCTTAGAATTGAAAGGTTTGCAAATCAAACCAAAACACGACCAAACCTCTCTAAAGTTTCTTGCAGCTTTAACTATTTAGAGTTCATAGCTTTCCTGGCTCTGAAAATCCCTTCCAGTCTGTGATTCTGATGCAGCATTTTCAAAAAGGAGCAAAGGAAGCCTATCGCTGGAGTCCAACCTTATCAAAGGCAATGTCGAGCAAGAGCATCAGAAAACCTCCACTGTAAATGACACCCTGACCTGGGGTGAACTCCAAACACCGCACTCCTGACTTCCAGAACCACCCACTCACTCACTTCCCGAACAAAAGAAAAAAGGCATTTCATTTTTCTGCTCCAACGCAAATATGACATATCTGTGCCACCCAATTTTTCTGACAGGGGAATAATTATATCAACATAATTAAGTCTCAAATGCAAAAATTATCTGTACTCCATATACCAACATTACACTTCCCACATCAGAGAGCCATTGTTCCAGCCAGTAATTATCAGGCCACCTTTGACATATCTTATTTCAATTTAAATGGAAATGCAGCCCATATATCTTCTTGGTCCTGGTGATGGCATAAACAGGAAAACTGGACTCTGAGACTACTCATAGGACCACTGGATTTGGAATCCAAAGTTCAGCATGAGAATGTTCTTATTTACTCCAGGTCCCTTTTCTGAGCCTCAAGTATCTCATCAATGCAATGGTCTTTGATACATTCAGTCTTTGTCATCAATCCTAAGGCAGAGGATCCCAACCCCCAAGCTGCACACTGGTGCCAGTCCATTGGGTATTGCCCTTGATCTGGCTGTGCAGTGAGGGGTTGGTGTCAGGCAAGCAAGCAAGGCCTCATCTGTGTTTGCAGCCAATCCCCATTGCTCTCATTGCCAGCTAGGTTTCAGCTCCCATTATCCATATTATCCACATTGGTATTGGATTCTCATGGGAGCACAAACCTAGATTGTTTTATTGTATATTGCAACATGGTAATGGTGAAAATAGGGTGCATGGTGGATGTGGTGCATTAGGATCATCATGGAGGCCAACTTCCCCCACCCTAGTCCACAGAGGGATTGTCTTCCACAAGGCTGGTCCTTGGCGCTGAGAAGGTTGGGGATTACAGTCCAAAGGGTTCTCATAGTCTTTAATTAGTGTTCCTCTCTTTGATCCAGCCCTCCTCCAATCTGCATTCTGCAAAGCATCTAAGGAGGAAGTTCTTTTTTTTTTTTGGAGAGGTTTTCACTATAGGGCATGTGCGCTCGCCAGACAGACAGAGAGAGACATAGAGACAGAAAGTGAGAAATCACCCCCCAGGGGGGATGGCCATGCCACAATCCCTTCTCCTCCATTCTCCACTCGGGATCTTGGGCACACATGCACACACACCCGGCGTGAGTTCTAAGCCACCGGGTCCGGGACGCAAACCGCGGTCGACTACGTGGGAGTCCAGCGACATAGCCATTACGCTAACTGCTGGTTCCCAGGAGGAAGTTCTTTAATGGGATCATAACCCACTGCTTAAACAATTTTGATACTTTCTCATTCTCACAGTACCGACTCTGTGTATCAAATCCTTCACAGTCTCTCTCCCCCACTCATTCTTTAGAGTTATTCTCTTTTCACTGTCCACACCCTGCTCCCCCTCCTACAAACATCAGTAATTCCCATGGTCCTCACCAGCTCCCAAACATGCCATGTTCATTCAAGCCTCTGTGCTTGTGTACGGACCATTCCTTCAACTGAAATGTTCTTCTTTTCTTGATCTCTTCTCTGAGAAATGAACTTCTACTCATACCTCAAGACTCTTTCCACTCTCATTTCCTCTGCGCTGCTCTGTCTGGCTACCTTAGGTACATTAGCCCCTTTCATCTCTGTGCCCCCAACATTCGGACAAGCCACCAAGATAACCACATACTCTGTCATGTTGAAATTATTTCTCAACTTATAGTGTCCTATAATATTGATCCCCTCATGAGTCAGGTTGTCCTCAGCCTTTTATCCCAAATGCCCAAAGCAATACCTGCAACTTAGAAGTGGCCACTTCTAAGTAATTATGTCAGCTTGAAAGTCTTCCAGCTCAAGATTCATGTCTTGGGCAGAATGCAGCAGTCTTAGCAATAAAGGTCTTAGAGTTATACAAGGATGGGTTTGCAACCCAGCTCCACTACTTGCAATGGGATCCCAGGCAAGTCTCACCGCCCTGACACTCAAGTTCCTCTTCTACAAAGTGGAAATGATGATGACATCAGTGTGCTATGGAACTAGCACATTCTCACTAGGTGAGAAGCCATTCATGGAAGATGTTGGACACACTGCATAGAATATAACAATGCTCATCCCTCTGTCCTTTTCTTGGGACTATTGGGTGACAGAAAATCTGTCTTGATGATTTCTTACTCTGACCCCATCTCTCATGGGCCCCTCAAACTCTGTTAAGCATCCATTGTTTTTCACTGGCCTTACTTCAGTGTCTTAGCATGAGTTACAAAGTTCTTCCTGCCACCTTTATACCAAAAGGTATGCTCATCCTACATCCCACGTCCTCATGTCAGGTCATAATCATGTGAACATGCCCAGTAATTAGATAAACTCACTGTTGTCAATATGCCTCAACCCCTCTGGGTCATGTTAAGCCTTAATGCTGTTCACATACACATATGTTCAGAGCAATTCCAGGAAGGATTGGCTGAGAATTGCAGACACAGCCTTGGAATACAGGAGTCAGAAATATACCCTTTGGATACACCCCTCCAGGCCAGCCGTGATTGAAATGACCATATTCCAACAGCCACGTCAGGGAGGCATCGCCAGGGAGAGACAGCATAGAGGTGAGAATGAGAATTGCATCTGACTCCACACCTGGAAACTGACCCACAGTTGCTCTAACTCCCCAAGCACAAATAAGTACATTCTAGAGTTGATCTGTCCTGCAACTCTACAATAGGTATCAAATCTTTCCTTATCATCAATATGGAATATTGTGAAGGTCATGTTATGTTCATGTGTTTTGTAAATTGTGAAGAGCTGGATGAAAATGAGATCATTATTTGGCATACTGCTTTATCCCTCTTCAGGACCCACTTCTCTTTTCAGGATCATCTGATCACCTCGTATTGATTGAAGTCCCAGCTAGCATTCCCAACAAGCCAAAGAAACATCATGAATGAGCTCGAGTCAGTGGGAAGAAAACAAAAAATCCCTCCCAGGCAAATCAACCCTCATCAATAGTCTTATATTATTAGATACATTTCCCTCAAAGAATTGATCAGGGAGGACATGGAACAGAGCTATTGGTATTGGTGATCAATACCAGATCCTGGCCCTCCCCAAGCTTGGACAAGAATCAATGCTGTCTGGCTGAAAAATGGGGTGGGAACAGGAGCTACTGTCAGAAAAAACAGCACATGCCTCATAAACAGCAAAAAACACCAATGAACAGCATGCGACCAGGCATGGTAATGGCCGAGATTAAGACAATGATTTCTGGATTTGATTGGTTTCCATCTGCTGAGGCGAGAGGATATTACAGAGCTGTGAACATCATGTCCTCATCTCAAAGCAGGGGAAAGTTTCACCTATTGATTGCAAAATGGACTCTTTCAGTAGTTACGGCTGCCATTTATTCATGGCCACTCTTTAGTGGGGTTGGTTCAAGTACGCACTAACTTCTCTAATTCAAGAGAAGTGCACTAGTAGCCTCCAGAGAAAGATTTTAGATGGATTATTTTATTTCCTGGAACAAAGGACATAGAGCTAGAAAGCAAGGGCTTTTCAACCTCAGATTATAGATATTTGGGATCAAGTATTTATTTGTTGTGAGGGGTGAGGAGGTCTCTCCTGAGCATTTTTAAATATTCAGGGGGCATCCTCAGTCCCTGCATTTTAGATAACAGCAGCACCTCCCTCCCATATTTTGCCAACCAAAAATGTCTCCAGATACTGCCAAATGTTCCCCAGGGGACAAAAATCATCCTCTGCTGAGAGCCAAGCTAAAGATGTAACAGTAGGTGGTAGACTATTTTAAGAAAAGACACAGACTCTGGAATCAGACAGATGTGAATTTGAATCCTGGACAAACCACCACCTCTTGCTGTGTGACCTCATTTAAAAAATGTAAGCCTCTCTCTTCCATAGCTTCAGGGGTGTGGGATAAAGAGCCAGCATACTATAATGCCATCCCCTTCAAATCAGGTGCCTGGGCCAGCTGCATCAGTACCACCTGGTTGCTGGTTAGAAATGCAGACACTTGGCCGGTCCCATAGTGCAGCAATTAGATGCTGTGCAGAGCTAGCTAGATCTGAAATGGCCAACCAGGGTTCAAATCCCAGCTCTGTCAACTTGAAACGCACTCAGTCCACATGGGTATGCCTAGGCTCCAGGAAATATTTCCTTTGCCAATAGGGATAAAAAATAGGAGGAAAAAAGATTGTGGTATGACATGATCAGGCCCCATGATGGGGGCGGGGGGAGTCTCCTCCTAACCCCACTAAGTACACCCTGTCTCTGACATTAAAGAAAGAAGAAAGAAAAAAAAAAGAAAGGGAAGGAAAGGAAAATAAAAGAGAAAGAGAAAAGAAAAAAGGAAGAAAGAAAAGAAGGAAAGGAAGGGTGAGAGAAATGTAGAACTTCAGGCTCCACCCAAGACCTGCAGAGTCAGAATCTACATCTTAACAATATCCCCAGGTGATCTGTGTGTGAGTGATATTTGGGAAACACAGGCATTTCTGTGTTAGCAGCATGAGTCTGGGAGTCAAACAGACTGATCCTTTATCCTGATGATAACCTTTCCTAGTTATCTGGCCATGGGTAAGTCACTTCACTTCTTGTAAGTCTCTTCTGTTAAATGTGTAAAATAGAGATAAAAGTATTACGTTGCTCATCAGGTCGAAAGTGCAGATTTAATTAGATCTCACATCAAAACCTTGGAATATTCACTTTGTAAGTTAAACATGATTGAATGTGTAAAAGAACATGAAATCAAAAAAGAAAATAACATCATAATAATGGATAAAATTAAATAAATATTCTTTTTTTATTTAAGCCACATTGTGCCAAGTCTGTCCCACAGTAGACGTGCAATAAATGTTAGTTCCCAGTCTGTCCCCTACCCTTCTTTAAGACACCTCTCAGACAATGACATTTGGGAGCCTGGGCTCACAGCAGTGGAACATAAAGATGTTGAAGCTACCTCCATACAATTTTGTGATCTTCCTGTTGATGGAGTCTAAAATTATATCAGCCACTTGGCCACTCATGGTCCATTTATTCATTTATTGACTCAGCAGGAAAGAAAAACAACGGCTAAGCGGTGTGCACTCCCTCTTTTCCCTCCACATTTCAAGGTTATGGCCTGGTTGTGTGTGCCTCACAGATGAACAGCCTCATCAAATTCACTTCGCAGCCGGGGCCCATTGGCTCCTGCTAGGCCCATCAATTTTGCCCTTCCAGGCACTCAGGAGCATTCTCTGCTTCTGACTAGGGGGCTTGGCTCAGGGGTTGACTAGCACTCCAAAAGCCAGGCTTCAGATTCTGATGGCCTCCTACTATTTTTCTTTAGCTCTGTGTCATGGCTCTGACTCTTTCCCAATGCAAAGATCACTTTTGCTACAGCTTCCCAAGACTCCTTATGCCCCTCATTCCCCTCCAGAGGCCAGACATTGTTCTGGGAGAGATGGTGGTCTGAACTAAGGAAAACTGTCTTTAGGTGAGACTCTTTAGAACCACTGGTAATAGGTCTATGGGTTTCCTGTGCAAATCTAAATGCTTGGTGGGACCTTTCAGTTTGATGTTCCAAAATAGGTGTGACAAACTAGGGCCCATGGATCAAATCTAGCCTGCCACCTGTTTTTGTAAATAAAATTTTATTGGAATATGACTATGTACTTACGCACCATGTATAGTTCCTTTCATGCTATAACAGCAAAGTTAAGAAGTTGAGACAGAGATTCTGTGGTTTGCAAAACTAAAAGTATTTACTGTCTGAATCTTTGAAAAAAAAAAAAAGGGTTTACTGGCCCTGTTCTAAAATCCTAACGTTATAAAATTTTGTAGCAATAGGTGCTAACAATTCTAAGAATGTATAGATTTTAAATTTCTGTATTTTTATTAGGTTGAGCCATGTGAAATCAACTACATTCAATAACATCCAATTCATATGGTTCAACTGAGTAATATCTGGTTATTTTGTATGCCTTAGTATTCAAGAGTCTATCATTCCTGATTATAAATCAAAGTTCTGTGATGCTATCCCTCCAAATGCTGAGACTTTATGAGTCTACGTGTTGAGTAGCCATGTTGATAATTAGGAGATGCTGTTGTATTAGAGGAGAGAAAGGTATGAAAGTCAATTATCAGACATAAATGGTTTAGCTAGTAAGCTGTATTTTTTTTAAATGTAGGTTGGTGGTACCTTTTGGAAAAATGGATTAAATCTAGATGGGAGATGACAATGTTTGTGTTCTTGCTGTTGCAAGACTAGAGTGGCTTAAGGCACAATTGAGATTTTTTAAAAATTTTATTTATTATTATTATTTTTAATCTGCTATGGGGGCACATATGAGAGAGAGAGAGAAAGAGAGAGAGAAAGTGAGAAACCCAGCTGCCAGGTCTAGGACTCAAACCACAGTTGGCCATATGAGAGTCCAGCACCTTAGCCACCATGGTCCCCACAGTTGAGATTTGATCCAAAGGAGCTGGGGAGCAAAATTCCATGCATTAATGCTCAGCTGAGCATGTATACATCTTGGTTACAGGAAAGGTCCCCCTCCTTATAACAATGATATGATGAGGAGAAAAGCCATATGTCAGTAAAAAGGGGAATTGGAAATAAAGTGGCTTGTGGTCTAGCCAGATCCACCCTAGGGAGAAGTCTGGAAGAGCAGTGCAGATAAAATGGGAACGAAGGGGAAGATTTGAGAGTACATACAAACAAAATTATGCCTGTTTGAAATTATGCCTGCTCTTCAGTATGGTACCAGGTACACAAGGCTATGGAGCATTTGCACATGGCCAGTGCAACTGAAGGACTGAATTTTATATTTTATTTAATTTTAATTAGTTTAAATTTAGATAGCTCCATGAGGTTTGGTGGTTCCAACATCAGACAAAATCACCCTAGGTTATTCATATATGTTGTAATGAGATGGAAAACCATTTAAGTATCTGGGAAACCACCATGTTTCACCTCTTCTGTCTGCTGGAACCATCACTCCATCACTCCGGGAATAAGACTAGAGGTACTTGAATCAAAGAGCCATTGGGTTCTGTGCTTCTATGAGAGGTCTTCCAAAACCTCATGGATAATGCATATTAAGAAAAAAATATGAATGGATTTCTTTTTCTTTTCGTACCAAAATAACCTCTCATACTTTAATTCCATTTCCATGAGTTTCTTGAAGTGTCCTTGCTAATTTCAATGTTTCTACAGTCCCATAGCTCTAAGAGGGGATATAGTTCTAAGTTCTAAAGATGCAAAGTTCTGAAGGACAGATGTGCCCAGAAAACCCTATTAATTGATCCTTACAATCATCATCCCCTTTTCTAAAGAGCAAACTCTTGCTTTTGTTATTTGCGTACATTTTATAAAGTCACTCAACAGGCAGTAAATATTTGAACACATACCAGGGATGTAGTTAACTTTTGGACTCCACACAGGAAGAGTCAAGAAGAAAATGATGCCTCGCAACAGGAAATAGTGTAGTGGAGAAAAAAGAGGCAGAAGAAACACCTAAACCAGTAATGTGGAGGCAGAAACCATAAGCTACACTTTGTAGTAGATCGCTGGTTCAGACCTGGAAGAGAAGAAATCCTGTCTCTAACCTTCCAGTCTTAGTCTCCTCACCTGTCATATGGTCATAATGAAATACCTCCAACAGGGCTTCTCCTGTGCAGTGACTCACCTGAGGGTCTTATTAACATGCAGATTGTGTGAAGGGCCAGTGGGTAGCATGGTAGTTAAGGCACTGGACTCCCACATGGCCAACCATGGTTCGAGTCCCAGACCTGGTAGCTTGCTTTCTCACTTTCTCTCTCTCTCTTGTGAGTGTATGTGCCCTATAGCAAATTTAAAATAAATAAATAAATAAATAAATAAATAAATAAATAAAATTTAAAATAATAAATAAAATTAAATAATTCTAAGAAAAAATATACAGGTTGTGACTCAAAGGTGTGATGTGGTGCCTGAGATTCTGCATTTCTACAGTCGAGGCTGCTGCTCTATAAATACATTTCAAGACAAGATGATAAGCCACAGGGGAATTTGGGAGAATTAAGTGACATGAGGTATAAAACATGTTTAGGCCTGGCATGAATGGTAAGCTGTTAAATAGTAATAAGAACAACAATAATAAGTAAATACAAGTTATACGTATCTCAGAATCAACCTCCAGTGGCCATTGATAATAGACAAAAAAAAAACCCAAAGAAATCATAGAATCACAAATCAGGGTTTTGTTTATACTTTTTCTATTAAGAGCAAGCTTTTCCTCCCCCTCTGATCAAGTAAATCTTTACGATTAGTATCAACGCATTAAAGTCTGAACTGTCAGTAGAATCCTGTCTGAAAACCATAACCATTAAGAATGCAAAAATAAGTATTGGATCTGAAATGCAGTGCCTTTGATTTGCAGACACCAAGTTTTAGTGTTGGTGTGACAGTAAGCTACAATATCAGCTACTGGCTCTGACAGCAGAGTCTTAATCTATATACTGAGGTTTTCCAAGCTAAGCCACACCCTTGCAAAGAAAATGGAATAGACTGAGCTAGGGAAGGCATCTTGGCATGGAGGGCCTGGCAGAAGCAGATGACAAAAGGACTATCTTTGGGAAACTTAGAGCTGTGTGACTTTCAAATGAGTTGCAAAAAGATCTGTGTCACTGAACTGGAACCATGGCTGGAACCAAGAAAGCACTTCAATAACCTTCTTTATTCAGTTTCACTCCCTTGTGCTTTTTAGGGAAGGGGAGACTTAAAATGTGTTGCTTGCTTCGTATGTATGAGACATTCCTTTCATCTCCTGACTACCTTATAACCCATTTTACAGATGAGGAACTGAGACTCAGAGAAGACAGGTGACTTGCCCAAGATCCACAATCTGAAAGAGTGTGAGCCAGGATTCAGCTCTAGTTCTGCTGTCTCTCCCCTAATCCTCTCATTCTTCCAAAAGAGCACAGAGCAGGAGTTGACAAATACAGCCTATGGGCTGTCTTCAGCCTGCTGCCTGGTTTTGTGAGTAAAGTTTTGCTGGGACACAGACATGCCCATTCACTCATGTACTATCTGTGGCTGCTTTTGTGGTACAAGGGCAGATTTGAGTGGTTGTGACAGGGACAGTATGGCCCATAAGTCTAAAGAATATTTATGACTTGCCCTTTACAGAAAATACTTACTGATTCCTGGAATGGAACATCCAGGTACCACCTGGATGCAACCTCAGCAGCCTTTCAAGAAGAGGAGGAAGCCATTTTATTTCCTGAGTTCTCTTCCTTTTGTTTACTGAGAAGTGATATTAGTCTTCTTCTTTTTCCTCCCCACTCACCAAGCAATTATCTCACAAAGACAGAAGCCTGAAGGATTCCCCCTGAGTGTTTGTTTATAAGCCTCTCTCCAGCAGGACGCTTTGTCTCTAAACCTCTGCCAAACTTTAATAACAGCATCGACCACGTCATCCCCCACCAAAAGCAAACAGGAAACCTAGCTCTGCCGCCCAGCTGGGTGGGTGTCAGCTGCGGACAGCTGCAAATTGCCTGAACAAGGACAGATGTAGCTTGTTTTTGCCTTTCTTTTTCCATTTGAAAACTTTGCAAGGGGGAAGATGAGAATGCTGTTAGGGAAATGGATGTGTTGATTCTAATTATCCAGGCGGGTGGCAGAGGTGACATGCAGCAGGCTGGGATCCGAGTCATTTACCTGGAACGCAGCCAAGACAAGGCTGGGGAAAGGGCAGAATTCCAATGACGCCGATGCTCAGGACACTGAGTACAAAGGCGGGGGTCTCTATGAACCCACAGTCACAAGGAGTCTGGGGAGCACAGCATTTAGGGATGTCATTCCTAGAATTCTCAAACTGGAAATACTACAACTGCTAGCCAGGCTTATATCCCTGCTCTGAAGCTTGGAGCTTGCCTACTCTTGAAGGAGCTCTGAGTTGCTCTCAGATTTTTGGCCTCACTCTTGTGGTGATGATGCTCATGGTGATAATGATGATGGTGACCATGGTGGTGGTTATGGTAAAGATGGTGATGATGATAATGATGGTGGTGGTGATAAGGCTGATGAAAAGAATGATGGTCATGGTGGTGGTGGTGGTGATAATGATGGTGGTGATGATGATGATGAAGATAATGATGGTGGTGGTGGTAATAACGTGATGATATGACGGTGGTGGTGGTGACAAGGTTGATGAAGAGAATGATGATGGTCATGGTGGTGCTGGTGGTGGTGGTAATAATGGTCATGATGATGATGATGATGAAGATAATGATGGTGGTGGTAGTAATAATAGTGATGATATGACGGTGGTGATGGTGACAAGGCTGATGAAGAGAATGATAGTGGTCGTGGTGGTGGTTGTAATAATGGTAATGATAATGATGAAGATAATGATGGTGGTGGTGACGATAATAGTGATGATGATCATGATAGTGGTGGTGGTAATACTGATGATAATGATGGTGCTAATGATTATGACAAAGAGAATGATGGTGGTCATGGTAGTGATGGTGGTGATGGTGGTGATGGTGGTGATGGTGGTGGTGATGGTAATGATGGCGGTGGTGATGAAGATGATGATGAAGATAATGATGGAGGTGACAGCAGAGATAATGATGGTGGGAATGGTGACAGCAGTGATGCTGATGAGCTGGTGGTACTGGTAGAAATGAGGATAAGGGTGTTATGATCATGCCATGTGTTTGCTTTGTGCCAGGCTTTGTGATAAACATTCAAACACTTCACATCATTTAACTATACCAATAATTCTGTGCACGTTTTATAAAACAACAGAGGGACAGAGAAAGTAAATGCCTTACCAAAATCACTCAGTAAGAAAGTGATGGAGATTGGCATCCGGTCTCCTTATTCTCAGTTCTCTGCCCATTTTGTCAAGTTCTTCTCTTTTTTTTTTTTTTTTTTCCTGTTTTTTTTTTTTTTTTTTTTTTTTTTGGAGAGGTTTTTCGCTATAGGGCGCGTGCACTCACCAGACAGACAGAGAGAGACATAGAGACAGAAAGCAAGAAATCACCCCCCGGGGGGATGGTCACGCCGCAATCCCTTCTCCTCCATTCTCCTCTTGGGATCTTGGGCACGCACGCACACGCGCCCGGCGTGAGTTGTAAGCCACCGGGTCCGAGACGCGAACCGCGGTCGACTACGTGGGAGTCCAGCGACATAGCCATTACGCTAACTGCTGGTTCCCTCAAGTTCTTCTCTTGATGTGCATTTTTTTATGCCTACTATGTGTTCAGTAATGTTCTAGGACAAAGGTAAGCACATTATTTTTCCTGTAAGGGACCAGACAGTAAATATTTTAGACTCTGTGAGCCAAGTGGTCTCTGTCACGCACATGCTCATAGCATGAAAGCAGACATGAGCCATAGGTGATTGTGACTATGTTCCAATAAAATTTTATTTTAAAAAACTGGAAACTGGTCAGATTTGATCATGGGTTATCACCTTTTTTTTTTTTTTTTTTTTTTTTTGGTGCTTCCTTAGGGACCAGGGTAAGAGACTAGGTAAGACCTGATGGGGAACTGTGCTTCTATTTACCATAAAACTGCAATCAAATACAGATTTAAAAAAGAGTTTGGCTACGTTTTAAAGCAAACGAAAATGTGGCAATCTCTGTATCACTCCTTGCTCCTTCTCTCTTTCTTTGAAACTATCTTTCTTTGCTCTTTGAAACCAGCTCGCCCCAAATAAAGAGAGACATTGGAAGTCAGAGCTGGGAAGAAATGTGCACAGTCATCCTTGGCAAACTGGCACAGGCTGACCTCAGGACCCTGTATTCAGCCTATTAACATCATTGGAGTCCCTGAATTCCACCGGGTCTGACGCCAAAGGTCACTAGACTTTTTCATGAACAGACGAATTCCCTTTTGCTTAAGCCAATTTGTATGTTTCTGTAACTTTACAAATGAGAGAGCCATAGCTTAGACACATTTACTTATTTTTCCCCACCATGTACACTTTCAATCCAAACCAACCAATTCTCCCAGTAAAGACGTGTTTTCCCACTGCTTGGTCTATACTTAGGCTAGTTCTAAGGTTTGCCTTCTTCATCATCGTTTAAGTCAAGGCTCAAGACATTGAGCACAAAGGAGGTGGCCTCTATGAACCCATAGTCACAAGGAGTTTGGGGAACACAAAAATTACGGATGTATTTTATAGAATTCTGTCCCCTCCAAAAAAAGTGGGGGGGGGGGGGCGAGACACAAAGAGGAGAGGAATTGCCCTTCAAGCTGAATAACAGTTTGGAAATGAATTCAAAACATTGAGTCTGACTTTGGGGCTTCCCTAGATTTCCTTGGGACCACTCTCTTCTAAAAGATGTTGAATTGTAATAACGATCATTCTTCGTGTTGTGAAGGTTAACCATCTTAGGCCTCTCTGACATGCAATTAAGTGGAGCATAATCTCATCGAAACAATTTGAACTGGATTTATTTGAATAATTTAATGTACACCTGCAGCACATACTCAATATCTCCCCCCCTTTCTTTTCTAAGTAATTAACTTTACAGAGTTAAGTTACTCTAATTTTCAGCAAGTCTGAAGTGACAAAAGTTCAATTGATGAACTCTCAGGGGACAAGATTAGTATCTGCTCCTCTGTTTGCCATCTCGAGCCTCGGTGTATTATTTGTAATTGGTATTAGCAACTTTAAATTCTGATTAATTGCTGGAGAGCCTGTTTGCAGTGCAGAAACAAAGCCACAAGTCAGGGAGTAATAGACCCAATTATTCCTAGGTAGGCTTTCAGTAATAGATTTTATTATCGAGATATCTCATCTCAAAGGCAGACGCAAAGAGACTCATTTCATTAGATGATAACACCTCTTGAATTGAGACAAGCACATTCACCGTTAGAAAAAAAAGACAGTTGGGAAGAAAAGAATTCAGTTTCAGAAACCTGTCTGGGGCTGCTGGCACCAGGTCCTAAGTCCCTTTTAAGACCAAGGTGCTTTTGTCCATAAACCTTTGTGGGGAGACGAATAGAAAGCCCGGTGCCTGGAAGGCAGGGAGTGGTATAAATACCCGTTTTTCCCTGTCATGTCTCTGGGCAGGCGGGAGGCCATTCCGAGTGGGGAGTAAAGCAGTCTGTGAACATGGAGTTTATAACATGTTGGGCCATTTTGGATCACACTGAGATAACGGGACAGTAATTAGGAGAGCTATCTCCCTGTCAGGAGAGTCATAAAACGTGTTATTTACACCCAGCTCATGGCCCCAAATGCCCTCCATATGGAAAGCTTTTTTAAATACTCCAGTTCCCAGCCAAAATAATTCATCTTTATGCTCTCAAGTTCATAGCCATTTGCAGGAGGAAAACACCAAGAGCTTTATAAAGTGAACCCCTTAACTCTGGGTTTGGTGAATGCCCTGGGGAAAGTGGCAGAAGGGGGCCATGTTCTGATCTATTAATAGAGTTTGGAAACATAGGTCTTTGGGTAACAACAACAACAACAAAATTAAAACCAATACAGGGATCAGTGGTGGCACTGCAGTAATACTGTTTAGGAAAGATCCTGAGTTCACATCCTGGGACCTCCTGAGCCTACCAGGTATACATGTGTGTACACATGAGGTGGGTCAACTGAGACCAGGGTGAATGGCGGTCTGAACACCCCATTTGGGGTGCCTATATCCTCTCTCATAGAGATAATAAATTTTTTAAAAAACTAAAAATATGTACATAAATAATGAACAAAACCTGGCTTTGGGTTTCCAAAGTCCTTGACCAGATGTGAGCAGAAAGTCTCAGAAAATAGGAGAGTAAGTAAGCAGATGGAGGAGCCAGCATGCTTTTAGGGTAGTTATGTGATAGGCAAAATTAGATGCACAGCATGGATTACTTGCTTTAGTCTTTTTAAGCAGATGTGATTGTACCCATTTTAAATATTGGGTTAAAAAAATAAATAAAATCTTGCTTGTGGGACAGAGTCCTGATGGTGAAGTAGTCATGCTTTAAAAAAGATAGAAAGCAATGAGATTGGAGTCAAGAGTCTCTTGACTCCAAACTTTCACCCCTTCCACCACCCCTCCAATAGCTTGTTCATCATAGCAGGCCACCCCCTCACCCTTTGCTGGGAGTGGCTCATTCAGGCTAGCAAGAGCTGAGTATTAAATTTTCAGAAATCTTGTGAGCCGGCTGTCAAACACAGCTATTAAAATGAAATAATAGAAAGTTACAATTAAATGAATTATATTAAAAACAAAGGTAACGTAAAACCAATTGTGCCCTAATTGATTTGCTAATATTTTATTATTATCTATGCTTTTGTAGTGACTTGCCTCTATTGTGTTTGCATGGTGGAAATGATATATGATGGTGTGCTATTTGCATTGTTTCCCAACCCTCCATTCAGTGACATCATGCAGTTAGCTTGAAATCAGACATGGAGGGAAGATTTACACCATGGGAATTGGCAAATACTACAAACTAGGACTCTACCTAACCTAGAAAGGCAATTATTAAACGTTTACCAGGATACCATGTCCTCAATCTTCTTTCCTGGTGGTCTGGGGGAGTTCTCTTAGATCCAAATTTACCTCTTGACATCATCAATGGGAGGTTTTAACCCTATAGGGAAATTGACCAATGCAGAGTAGAAACAAGGCCCTCACAGCTAACCACTCATCTGCTTTAGGTCTCACATTCTTTTCATTTCCCCCCTGAAGGTGGAAAATATACCCCAAAGTAACACCATATAAATAATTCATGAACCATATATAATTGATGCTGGATTTAACAGAAGTAGAGCCATAAGTGGTTGTCTATTAACTATTTATGATCTTGCCCAGGCGGCTGACAAGCCAGGCTTGGTGAGGAGATCACACCCTTGCTCCCATGTTTTATTTAAACATTATTAAAAGTACACATTCTGCAGCGAGGCTTTCAATTCCACTCAGAATTAGATTCTGCTGTGAAGTCGCCTCTGGGTCTCTGAAAGGTTAGGACTGAGTTTTGCTGGAACGGTTACTGTCTTTTTCCTCAGTGTAGAGGAGTTGGGTTCCCGCCTCCTTCCGTTCCTGATTTTCTCTCTTCCTGATATGCCCTCCCCCCATAGTAACCTTGTGACCTTGGGCACATCGATTCACCTCTCTGAGCCTCAGTTTACTCATCTGTAAAGTGGGGAATATCATAGGTGTGATCTTAAGGGTTACTGTGAGAATTAGACCAGACCAGTGGTTCTTAATGGAGAGTGATTTTATTCCCTAGGGGACATTTGGTAAGGTCTGGAGACATTTTTTACTGTGATGACTGGGGCAGGAGTGCTATTTGCATGACAGCTCCCCACCACAGAGGATCATCTGATCCAAAATGCCAATTATGTGGTTCAGAAACAACCTGGATTACAGAATCAAAAACTATTCACATTTATGATTAGTTTTTTAAAAAATTTAAATGAGTAAATTTGAGTAAGAGCATGAGCTTTGAGTAAGTTAGACCTAGGTTCAAGGTCTGACTCTGCTACCTGGAGAAACTGCTTCACCTTTTTGGATTATTTATTGGTGAAACAGATAATTAGCTCAAAGGGTAAGGTTAAAATGAGAGAACTGATGTCAAGTTTTGAACCCAGTGCCTAGCATTCAGTAAGTGGTAAACAAATACTTGTTAACATCACCACCACCAACCACTATGGGAACTGTATAGGCTATGCAAGTGGAGTTAGTATGTGATGATAAAGTTTGAGTGGATGGAGAGAGTCAGTCACAGGGGGAGAAAGAGAAGGAAGGCTAAAGAAAAGGAAGTAATATCTATTACGTGCCTACTGTGTGCTATCATTGGGCATGTCTACATATAATGTCTCATTTAATCCTCACAGCCATCCCATAAGACAGCATGTATTAAACTCCTCTGTTCTACAGGTGGGAAAACTCAGGTACTGCAACCAATATAAACTCAGCTGTTTGAGGTCTCAGGTTCTAAGTCTGGTGCTCCTCCAACCATCTATCATGGGTAGAACAGTACCCTTTCCCCAAAGCCATATCCACTTGCAATGTCAGAATGCAACCTCTTTTCGAAAATAGGGTCTTTGCGGAAGTAATTAGTAAGATGAGGTCATCCTAGATTAGGGTGAGCCCTAAATCCTATGATTGGTATCCCTATAAGAGCAGAGGGGAAAGCCTTGTTAAAACAGAGGGAGACTGAAGCAATGTAGCCACAAAACAAGGAGCGCCCGGGGCCACCAGAGGTTGAGAGAGGAAGGGGGGATTCTTCCTTAGAGCCTTCAGGGGAATATGGTCTTTCTGACACCTTGATTTCAGATTTTCACCCTCCAGAACTGGGAAGCAATACATTTGTCTTGTTTTAATACATTCAGTTTTGGGCGATTTGTTATGGCAGCCTTAGGGGACTCTTTCCATTATGAGTAGAATGAGTTCTTTGGGGGAGAGGATGAGAGAGAAACAACATGCCCAAGCCTAGACAAATTAAAGCTAAATATGAGCAAGGGAGGCAGATGGGAGCAAGCTGGCAGTGGGGTGGCATAAAGGACTTCTGTAGTTGGCATGTGAGGAGAGAACTGCAGTGAGAGAGAACGAAGAGATTTAAGGAAGGAGGGAATGAGAGCCTGTTTTAATCTCTTTATCTTGTTTATCTCTGACTTCCTAGAGACATAGACATTGCCTGACACATAGCAGGCATTCACTAGACATGTGCTGAATGGAAGTTTGAGGAGGTAACGATGACCACGAGGGCACAACAGCTCCCACAAAGTTGCCATTCTATATTGGTTTTCTCACTTAAGAAACTCAAATGGACGCAGCCATTGTGGTGAAGGTGGTAGATGCTGCTGAACATGCTGAAGCCACATGGGAGTGGATCCCAGTTTACCTGAATTTGCTGGGCATTCCTATACACACCTGTGATACTGGTAGGCTAGGAGCCTGAGAAGAAGATTATGGCATGGAAAGACCATGTCAGGTGCATGTGTGTGTATGTGTATGCTTGTGTTTGTGTTTGTGTGTCTCATGAAAGAAAGGCAGAAAGAAACTTTTTTTTTAGAGTGGTTTTTGCTATAGGGCACGTGTGCACTCACCAGAAAGACAGAGAGAGACAGAGAGACAGAAAGTGAGAAAACACCCCCCCCCAGGGGGGATGGCCATGCCACAATCCCTCCTCCTCCATTCTCCTCTTGGGATCTTGGGCACACATGCACACGTGCCTGGCGTGAGTTTAAGCCACTGGGTCCGGGACTCGAACAGTGGTTGACTATATGGGAGTTCAGAGACATAGACATTATGCTAATTGCTGGTCTCAAGAAACTTATCTTTTAAAAAAATTATGCATGGGCCAACAGATGACATGGTGGACCCACCTGGCCAACCAAAGTTTGAGTCCCAGACCCGGCAGCTTGAAAATCATACTGGAAACATTTGTGTGCATGCCCACAATCCCAAGAGGAGACTGGAGGAAAAGGATTTGTGATGTCCCCATTCCACTTGGAGGTGATTTCTCATTTTCCCTTTTTCTGTCTTTCTCTGTCTCTCTCTCTGGTGAGTGCATACACCCTATGGCAAATACCTAAATAAAAAACTTTTAAATAAAATGATTCATTCTTCATACAATTTTCTCCAGGTCTCCTGGTTGTATTAAACCATTTCCTCCTTTGCCCATACAACACATCCTGTAGCACTTATTCAGGGAATTGTACATCTCTTCTTCTCTATCTTAAGTAATTCAAGGGCATGGACCCTGGTCTGTCTGTTTTCCATAATATCAGGCACAGGGTAAGGAACATAGTAAGATGCATACAAAAGTTTGTTGACCTTGAAGTTCTCATTTTAAAACTAAACTTTTCTGTTTTGAGGTAGATTTTCAAAATGGTGGGGAAACTATTCAGCAAACAATTACTGAGCATCTTTTCTATACCTCACCCTGACTAAAGACTGGAGACCCAAGGTCAGACAAAACCCAAACCCTCTCTCAGGAACTCCATCTAGGAAGACAAGAACAGAGGCAAGGACTGGGTAATGCATGCATTAATGGTGTGAGCATAGAAAGATATGAGCACGAAAAGAAGGTGCTTAATCTGATACCTGTTTGAAAGATGAGTAGACAGGCAAGGATGAATAAAAGCAGAGGTGGTGATCTTTAAGCTTTGGGAGCAAGAAGTTGACAGGTCATTGCAACTGCTAGCTTTGATCATTGCACTAAGAGTGGACAGAAGCCCTTCCAACTTTTCCAGGACCTGTGAAATTTGCAAGAAGGTCACCTGGCTCAGGGGAAAGCTGAAACTAGAGAGCAAGGTCAAGGTGATGAGAACCCAGCAGGTGTAACTTCTGAAACAGGCGCGTCTGGTC